>OZ026621.1:89431152-90789166 GCA_964020975.1 Hermodice carunculata | reverse complement strand
TGTCTGTCGTATATCTCCCATGTATACATATTGTATATGGTGTACATGACAATTTAAGTTTTAGATTTATTTTACATTGTATGCCTGACTGACAAAGGCTGGTTGCAGTGGTTGTGGCCATGCACCACACAACAAGTCTCTCATAGCTCTGTACAGAAGGGCTGCTCTTCTAAATTGTTTTAGTGTATTGGCATACTCTCATGTAACAATTAAGATAAAGGCAGGTTAGACATTCATATGAGAGGGAGGGAGGGAGGGGGGGAGGGGGGGAGAGAGAGAGAGAGAGAGAGAGAGAGAGAGAGAGAGAGAGAGAGAGAGAGAGAGAGAGAGAGAGAGAGAGAGAGAGAGAGAGAGGAGAGAGAGAGAGAGAGAGAGAGAGAGAGAGAGAGAGAGAGAGAGATGCTTCTTGTGAAAAAATAATGTGTCCTGAAGACTGCAATTCAGTGACTCTTAACCCTTTCCCCCTTGAATTCAGACTGAGTCAACAGCTTTCTTGCATGTGTTGGACATTAAAATCATCCCATCCACTCCAAGGAAATATTGATGTGGTTCATTTTATCTTGATAGGTCAGAGCCTTAGAGTCATGTAATGGAAGCAACTCTTCCTTTAACCGCCAGAGGAAAATGTTTTTGTCTGTACATGTATCAGAACGGTAGCTTACATGTAGCATCACTGAGGCTTTCCGGTGTCCCTAAGATCAACCAAAGCAAAGGCTGAAAAGAGGTTATGCAGTGGTTTTATTCATAAAGAAGACTTTTATCAAGGCTTGCTAGACATTTATATGCCTGTAAGATAATTATCAGCCTGGTAGAGTTTGTTCCTGAAGGGAGCAGCCAATGAGAGCCCATCGAGGCAAAATGTGTAACTGTTGTGACATGTGGCTGATGTGGCGTACCATACAAAAGTGAGTAATATTTATGACCAGATGCATGCAGTGCGATTGTAATGAAACTTACATTTATCATATGCTTGAACTCAGATACCCTATACCAGTACTTGAATATGGCAGGAACCTTTTAGCGCTTAATTTATAACATTTGACTGCATGGTCTCGACTGGTATAAAGTCAAACATGAAATGTGATACTGTAAATGGATTATTCTGCATTTGACCCTGTTGTGCATGTTGCCTTTTGAAATCCAATCCAATCTACCTGACTATAGTTTCCATTCCTTTAGAGTGACGTACAGTGCTTCCCCGCTTTTACGGCCTCTCTGAGCAGAGGCCTCCCCCTTCACAGAGGCCTCCCCCTCTACAGAGACCTCCCTCTCCACAGAAACCTCCCTCTCCACAGAGGCCTACTCCTCCACAGAGGACCCCCTCTCAACAGAGACCTCCCCCTCTACAGACCTCCCTCTCCACAGAGGCCTCCCCCTCCACAGACCTCCCCCTCTACAGAGACCTCCCCCTCTACAGAGACCTCCCCCTCCACAGAGACCTCCCCCTCCACAGAGGCCTACCCCTCCACACAAGCCAGGTCTTCATGCAACAAGTATAGTATTTTCACTATCTGTTCCTCTCAAGAGAGGTTTTTTTCCTCTCACAAGGCCACATTTCTGTTCCACTTGGGGTGGCTTTATGGGGGAGGGGCGGTTTTACCACTGTATGCAACGAAGCTTGTCTTGTGCAAGGGAGAAATTTGAAGTGGCTCTTCATAAATACAAATTAAGACTATCAATATCTTACAGTCCTGCAGGGACACACTGCAGTCAACAGCCAAGTGCAGTCCCCTGGCCTGAGACACCACTCCAATGAGAGATCACCTGCCTGGAGAGACCACCTTTTCAGGGTTTTTACTTTGAAAATTTCATGTCATTTATGTCTTTCACGAGAGACCACGTGCGTTTAGAGACCACGATTTGGTCATCCCTTGGGAAGGTCTTCCTGGAGGGGTTTCACTCCATATGGAATATGTCAGTTTGAATAACCAGCGAGAGCTTGGCTGAAGACATATGCTTCATGCAGGCAGAGACAACAAAGAACATGGTAATCGTTACAAACTCGACAGGTGTCAAGTACGGGGTCCAAACATTATGACACCACATGGAGTCCCATATGGAGAAAACAATTATAGATGAATCAACAAGGGAGGTCTTAATAAAAAAAAATTAAAAACAAACAAAAAAAAAAGTGATGGCTGACAAGCCTTGAACACAACCTATGAATAAACATAAATGATAGAAAGATTAATAGGTTGTTGACAGTGCCACCCCCATGTGATTGTCCTCCAGTCAAACAAATTTCATCACCCAGTCACATAAATTCTTTGGAACCAACTGGAATTCTTTTATCATTTATTATGTGGTATATTTGTCCCCCCCCCCCCCCCCAACAGACTGAACTCCATGTCATCTCTGCTGCACTGCTGGAGTGGAGAAAATGCAGAGGTTGTTCTGTTTAACTCATCCTTCCCTAAGGACACTTTTTCCCGCTGTCATCAAAATGTCGTCTGCTTATTGTATTTTACAAATTGACGGATTTTTTTTCTTCAAAATTTTGAATGAAACTGGCATGGAAGATCATTTCAAGTTATATGCCCATGGTCAACAGCTTTCCTTGGCACACAATGCACCCAGAAAGCTGTTGACTCGGTCTTTTATCAGGGGGGAATGAGTTAGCAGGCCAATGGCACATGTGACTCAATAGATTAACATTTTGCTTGTTAATCTTACAGATCTTGTACTCAATTAACCCTTTCCCTTGTGAATTAAGACTGAGTCAACAGCTTTCCTTGGCATAAGTCTGGGCACTTAGTGCAAAACCCATGCCGAGGAAAGCTGTTGACCTGGAGCATGTGATCTTGATAGGTCTCACCTATAATTCTCAGTCGAGTTGCTTTTCATTAGTTCAAATTAGTTATACAAAAGCAGTCATGCTGATGACCTTTGACCACCAGCCAGTTATGGCTTGTTGAAAGGGGAAAGAATTAAATGACTGTTAATGATTCCAGACTCAAAGTTCTCATTCAACTATCAGCTTTTTATTCATAATTTTTTTATGAAATTTTAAAGTATTCGTTTCATGGCTGTCTGAGTGGTGCACAAGGGGAGGACATTATCATAATATCTTAACAAGGATGCATTGCAGCTTCACCAATTTTTTGTCAGAGATGTGCATTATAATGGACCACATTCCTATTGAAAACCAGCTTCCTCCTATTATATTTAAACGTATGAAACTTTTGAAGTATTTACTTGAAGGCTGTCTGAGAAGTGCACAATCTTGTTACCATATAATATCTCAAGGATTCATCACAGCTTCATCATTTTTTTGTGCAGCTACACCGTATTACCTGTGAAGTGTGAAAAAAAAAATTTGCAGAAATGGGGAAAAAAAGATTGTGGGTGCCAAGGGTAATCTGTTCTCTGAATGCTATTGTGTCAAAATTGGTAGATTGGTGGACAAAATGAAAAAATGGTAATTCAGTAGAACTGTTGACAATTCAGTAAGATTGGGACCTGTGGGGACATTTGATGCTTAGATCCCTGACCCAAATCATTGGGGTCATGCTTGAATGTAGGGAGGCGTGCAAGTCGGTGAATTGACGTGTGTGTCCCAGCACCAGTCCTATACCACCCAAACCGAAAAGATTTGAAAGCTGGGTATCCAAAAGGCTAAATTTGTCTAAATTTTCATAATATCAGGGTGTCCACTTCCTATTCTTTCCGTTTTAAAAATCAGTATATATTTGGGTTTCCATGCAAATTTGATACTGGTTGTTCAAAAGAGACTCGTTGACATCCCTTTGGCTATAATGCTATGAATGCATACTGAATAGAAAAATATCAGTATTTCAGTCAAACCTTTGCTGCATGTACATGTATGTGGTTTTACTCTCAATTTACTGAGTAGATTGTTGTCATCTGAACCTGCATCTAAAGTACAGAAAATCTGCATAAATATAATAAAACTTTTTTTTGCCAAAGAAAGGAGCTCTGTGTCATTTCGGAAAGACCACACAGGATAGTAGATCATGTTAACATTTTTTTCCCCTGAAATATTCTTTTGGTTATAGATAGCTGCATGTTTGTCTTGGTTTAGGTTGACAAGTAAATGCCATGCACTTTTCACCCGCAAAACCATTAAGACATGAAAATAGCTCTGCCCCGAATAATACTACCTAGAAAGATCTCAGGCTTTGCACCATAAGAAGGCTACAAAGGGGTGTAAAGTTTATCAACATTCATGTTTATTTCACAAGATGATACATGAGGGATGACATATTGTCTTGAAATTTTCTGACAATGGATTCATCATCGGTGAATTACCACAGCATAGAACGGAAAGAACAAAGTTTGCAAAAAAAAAAAATTGTTTGAAATGGAATTAAAGACAATGTTTTGTAATTTGCTGTCAAATATTGTGAAATCTGCCACTTGTTTGTGATGGAGGAGCAGAGTAACTCCCACATCAAAGTAACAGTGTCTTTGATTGTCAATATTATGTACTTAATAACGATTAACGCTTGTTTACGTAGATGGCTGAGGATTATCATGGAAATAGCACAAGTCTGAGTTATCGTTACATTCTTTACCCCTAGATGTCACTTGTAGCATTACCAAGTGCAAGTGCACTCAAGCTGAGCAAGGTGGGACATGCTTATCAGTTTGTCAATTGTTATGGTATTGTAACTGGACTATTATACATGTTCAAAGTTGCTTCCTGCTTTAATTACCAATACAAAAAAAAAAAAAAAATTTTACCCTGAAAATCCTTTTGTATAATGATAAAATTACAAGGTCTTAGGGCTGGTATGGTTAGATAAGCTAGAGAATTTCCTACATATCATCAAACACTTTCAATCTCACCCCCGACTGTAAGAGATGCATGCGGTAACACCATCCAGAAATGTCACGTACACTTTCGGTAGGTCATGCATCAAGTGAGGCCTTGTGGGGAAAGCTGCACTATCAACCTGGATGGGGCCCTATTGTTGCAATGTATTGTCACTTTACAGATACAAGAGCTTCAACTCAAGTGTTAAATGCAGAGTCTGAAGCCAGGGGTTGTCATTTTTACATAGCCTGGCAAGCAAGAGACACCAGCAGCTTCCCCTAGTCACACTCCTGGCTTTTACCATTGTAAACATTCTGTGGTGGGATGATCTTACAGATAGCTACATCATCCAGCTCTTTGATCACTCAGTTCTAGGGGCACATGCAGCTACAATATAACATTTTCCATCATGTTTTGATGTTTGACTGCAGGAAGACAGGTAGCATTATGAATGATTCGGGTTCATGCTATTGAAAATAAGAGCCCCACAGACAAGAACGACAACATGTACATGTAACAGACAATGACTCAGAAATCATTAAGATGAAATGAATTTCCACAATTTGGTAGAAATTCAATTTATCATTTGCATATGCAATCAATTTAGAGTCTTTATCTAAACCACTCTATATACATCATCTTTTTTTTATGGAAGAAGCTTTCATCGTTAGATTTTAAATTTCACATGATATTTTATGAAAAGAAGGCACAGGAAATTAATAATTTTTAAATATTTGTTGTACTTCAAAGAGTAGTGAAATATGGTGTATCCACAGTGTCTCTTAACTGTTAAATGATAGACACCGAAATGCTATGGCCTTTTTTAAAGAAGAAAAAAAATGTAATAAAGTAGTAAGTTTACTGACTACATTTTCTCAGTGCCTTGAAAGAAATCTATTGCCATGATCTTAACCCTTTCAGTGCCAAATTTTGGACTGAGTCAACAGCTGTTCTCTACAACTATAGGCATGCTGGTACTTGAATGAAAGGTCTTTTTACGAGGAATACCAATCTGGGATCCTAATGATAGTTCAGACTAGCCTGACTTAAGTACAGTAGATCGACAGTTCAGGTCTGATGTTTGAGAAATGAAGGAATTTGAAGATATATACCGTACAAAAAAAGTTAAGCCCCCCCCCTTAAGACTTCACCTTTTTTTGTACATTATATGTCAGTTAACTCTTCTGGTGTAAAGTTTTGACTGAGTCAACAGTTTTTCTTGGCACACTTCAGGCATAATGCACCCAAAGTATGCCAAGGAAAGCTGTTTACCTGGGCTGTTAGCATGTATGGTCTGTAACCTCTCTTTTGGTACATGTAACTGTAGGTGTACTGGTGGACACATGATTACCCTAATAGTATGAAACCAAAATGTTTGGATGATGCTAGTGTTTGCTGGGTCACATCCTTAACACTACATGTCAGGTTTTGATGGGCCAAAAAATGGTGGGTTTTCCTGGATTTTGTTGAGTTTTTGCTGGATTCGCAGGAGAATAATGTGAGAATTGTATCAGAATTTGGCCAAATCCCAGTGATGGTCCTGATGTGCCTGACAGAAATATGGTACAACTCAGCACAATCCTGACATTTCTAATTTGTAAGGGTAAAAGCTTGGTTTGCAAGAAATATGAATCTGGTATATTTAATTATGTCAATTCAGAGCACATGAATTTTGTCATTATTGGCACAGAAAGAGGGAAAAGAAAAGGTTTGAAATCAATAGAGGATGCTGACTGTAGATGGCGACACTATTACATGTTCCCCAGGTGCTACACTTGTTAGTGAAGACACCTGGTGGATAAATGAGTCTAGCATGCCTCATGGGCCAGCTGTTGTCAGGAAACTGCTGACAGGAGGCGATGTGTCCTAAGTTAGATACCACAAGCATCCACTATTAACTCGTTCAGTGCCAAGCATGACTTAAGTCAATCTACTTACGCGAAACTAGTCTGAATTACCATAAGGATCCCAGATTTGTATTCCTCATAAAAAGACCTTTCATTGAAGTACCAGTATGCCTGTAGTTCCAGAGAGAATACCCCAGGTCAACAGCTTTTCTCAGCATGCATTGGGAACATTACGC
Organism: Hermodice carunculata; assembly: GCA_964020975.1. Classification (NCBI taxonomy): domain Eukaryota; kingdom Metazoa; phylum Annelida; class Polychaeta; order Eunicida; family Amphinomidae; genus Hermodice; species Hermodice carunculata. Next base: position 90,782,306 of record OZ026621.1, on the reverse strand, counting down.
CCAATGCACGCCGAGAAAAGCTGTTGACTCAGTTAAAAATTTGGCACTGAAAGAGTTGATACAATTACTGTGAATAAGGAGATTTGACACTCTGAATAAACCACAAATGTGTGACACCTTGTTTGCAGATACAGTGGAGAAGGTTGATATTAAATAGTAGAAGACTGCTTCGTCAGCTATTTTGTGTCAGCTGAAAGGTGTGTTGTGTTCGGTGGTTATTTATTATGGTTAAAATCAATAAGGGCTTGGTGATACTTTTGCGTGATGTGATACATTTTGTGATTTTCTACTGTAGGTATGATACACGACACGATACACAAATGTCTCCATTTCAGCCATGTTGTTATCGGGGAAAATCTGCAGTACTGTTGCCATAATCACAGGACAGTAGAACTAAATATAATCACAATACATGTACCTTATAGTGTGTACACACAAAGTAAATGATCCAAAGTGTTGTCTTGTTTTTTTAATGTCCATACAATATCATGGGTATTGAGAACTTTAGGTGCTTTGGCAATGTTCAGTACTGTACGACTGAAGGTCAGAACCAGGCTTTAAATATTAAAAAATTACCTTAACATAATTTATGGTTATTCCTGCCTTTTAAGAGTCATGAAAGTGCGGGGTTAGTGAGGGGGTGGGGGTGGGGTGTTTATGAGGGCAGAGGCTCTTACAGGGGATTATACATTGCCAGCAATCATTAGCTAAAATGCAGTCTTATGAATACATGTGAGCTGTGTCTCCCATCAAGTACTCACACTTACGCTGCCACACACTGTACTTACATTGAACTTCTCCTGATTTACATGACGATATCTCGTTGCTACCCCAAATATCAAGAAATATGAACTGGAGTATCCACTGAAGGTGTATGATGGTAAAAAACATCATGATATGGCCTTTCACAATACAGTGGTCCCTGTCATCAGAGACCACCCGTACAGTAACAAAAAAGTGGTCCTGTAAGACAGGTGGTCTTTTACGACAGGTAAATTAACATAGGAAGTATAGGACTTTGAAATCTGCAAAGTGGTCTCTCACGACAGGGGTCTCTCATGACAGGGACTACTGTACTTGATCTTTACTCTGGGTGTAACTACCACATACTTGTCATTTGTTGTTTTGTGAATTTTTACATGACCAAAGCAGACAGTGTTGACAAATGTAGTCTTTAAACAGAGCAGATATAGATTCTTCTGGGGTGTGGAGGTGGGGAGCAGTGCTAAAAGTTGGATGGGTGGGGTGGGGCCACGAAGTTTCCTAATTGTAGTATTTCGATTCCCCTTTGGACTCTCGCCTGGTACCAGAAGGCTAAATTTTTGTTGTGTTGTTCTATCAATTTTTATCCAACTTGCAGCTCATTGAGGAGAAAAGCAAGAAAAAATTATTTTCTTTTCTTTTTTTTTTTATTATGCAATGGGGTAAGCAAGTGCACCCTCCCCCCCCCCCCCCCCTGCACCTGTTACACTGTGTAGCTGGGCTATCATTTGCGCTACAGTATATGACCGAAACCATAAATTTGGTTATATCTGATTAAGTTTGGAGATTGACTGGCCGTGACTTACCCTTTTCCAGAGGGACCTGTCAATCTGTCTTGTACCATCCCTGAAGCTTCACACAACCCAGGCATGTCTGACTCCCCCTTAAAGCCACACTGGCCCTCTGGTGCCAAAACCTGAGCCAGAGGTGACAAAATGAACAAAGCATGTTGGTAGGTGAGGAGTTGTATGGTAATTGATTGGCTTGGATTCAGAGGTCAGTGAAATGGAAGCCCCTTTAAGTTTGCCTTTTAACATTCTTTGAGGTGCTCCAGAGAAGAGATAACATTGAAGCTGCAGGGAGATTCAGGCTATAGGTTTACCTGACTCCACTCTCCTTGTCAGTCATAAAATCTCCTTAAATCTGATAATAAATCGCGGCTCGCAAAAAATTATATATCGTGTGCCATATGATATTTTCAGTGGGCAATTTAATTTTCACCGTGTAATGGCTGATGGCTTGTGTAAGTTTAAATAAAGAACTTTTCTTGATGTTGAAATCACTCCAGAACACAAAGAACAATATTATATGCCTGCAAGTTGTTAGCTAAGCAAACTGGCACTTAAATTCAGGCCATTATACCTTGATAGTTAGCGAGGAGCTGAGAGTGAATTTGCAGTGTGTTCCAAAGCCGTATAAATGAAAAGATCAAACCATCTGGTATTAAGGCACAATGAATGGCGGGGCATGTTGTTGGGCACGGATAGTCACGAAGAAAGTGATGGGATGTAGTCAGAAAACAACGCACTTGCACTGAGTAATTTCTGATGTAGTCCCATCATTTTCCGGGTGACTATATGAGCCACAGAGCAGGCCACACCATTCAGTGTTCATAGTCTGAATTATTGAAGGTGATTTTAAGGTTGAAAAATAGAAATGGCAAAAAGGAAAATGAAAAAAAAAATAAAATAAAATACAAAACAAGTCGGCATTTACTTTTCTGGAAGTTGGCTGTTACTGTTTGTGCAGCCTCCCTCTTACAAGGACCATAATCCCCAGTAGGGTACCCATGGTGGAAGGGGAGGGCTAAGAACAAAAGGAGCTTCACTTAAAGGGACATGCAGTTATTGCCATACCAGTTTTAGTCTAATAAATGTAACAGAAATGACGCACAGTCATATTCATAGTATAAAAAAAGTTGGAGGGTGTGTGTTCAATATTTGTCACAGTGTTCTTACATAAAAACATTTTCTGTGAAACAGTATAAAATGGCAAAAATCACTCAGCCTCACTTTGGTTTCCACTATCGTTTTAGATTCTTTTTTTGCTCTGCTGACCAAAGGTCACAGAGCTTATGTGACTGTTCATGCTTGTCTGTAAACTTTTGCTTGTCAGTGCGATACCATCTACAGTTTTCAAGTTTAATAGCCCAATATAAATTTCAGGACTCATAGGGTGTGTAAAAATCTAAGTTCATTTTGATATTGGTGGTGCCACCTACATTATAATGTAATCTAGGGGTCAAAATGTGAAAATCTTGTGAGCACTCAAGCATCTTTAGTTTTGGGCAGATCTTGGCCAAATTTGGTCAGGATTGTGTGGGAGGTCAAAGTCTAAGCTGCTAATGATACTAGTGGCGCCACCTATAATGTGATGGAAATTATGAGCCAAAATGTATATTAAGATATAAAATTCTATATCTTTAAAAGTAATTGGAGTAGACTTGCCAAATTTATAGAATGTATAAACAATGTCCAGTGCTAGAATTTGATATGTAAGTGACCTTGACCTGTTTTTGTGAGGTCACCATACCAGTAAAATTTTAAAGAGGTAATTTTATAATGGCAGGGTTTAGCTTGGACATCAATGGCAATGTTAGCACAGCACCAGGCTTCTTGGCCTATTGGCCTCTTGTATCACATAATCTGAGTGACCGTGATCTTCTGTCCCAAGGTCACTGAGGACATAAAGTTAAGGACTCACTCATTGTTGCCTTAATTGCCACATGTAACAATAGCCACTTCAGGACTCACAACTTCAAAATGAACAGGAGCAATATAGCTACAATGCCAGCAGAGCGTTAGGCCCATGGGCCTCTTGTTTCAGAGTTGCCACTTTAAAGTGCACTGTACAGCTATACATTAATACTTTCAACTGATTTTGCATGTTTATTTAAGAACTCATAACCCAATTCTTTCAGCCAATCAATTCAGTGATGTTATCAATATGAGATACATAATAATATACATGTATATTTGTAGATTAAAAATTCTGTTGTAAATATATCCATAATGATCTACCGACAATACTCTCTTTTCAATTCATCCCAATAAATGCAATATATGACTATAACTCAGATATTGTGATAAACTTTTTATTAACAGAGTCAATAAAATTTTTGCAAAACAAAGTTTGATGTTTGACATCTGTCAAAGAAACTGACATACAGCCAGAACATGGTAAAATTCTTAATAAGGAAAAGAAACACAGAAATTTGTACACTAAAAAAGTACATTAAAAAATATGACCTATGAAACAACATGGCTTATTTTCAATATGGAAACAAGGGGTCACATCAGGTAGATTGTATTACACGAAATTATTTTCTGGTGGCATGAGAAATTTGAAAGTACATGCTTTCTGCATAAAGACATGGTAAGTTTAAAAATTTCCACACTTAGTACTTAATTATGGAACACAGTCCCAGAATTTGTCAAACTTACGTCATCAGTAATCAAACACTTGAAACAGAAGTAGGGGCAACATATCTGGCTGAACCAGGTTCGGTTTAAACTCATCATTATATTTTTATGAAGTCTTTTATATATATATATATATATATATATATATATATATATATATATATATATATATATATATATATATATATATATATATATATATATATATATATATATATATATGTATATATATATATTTATATATTTATATATGTGTGTGTGTATTTATATGATAATGATATCCAATTGCATCTTATAACAATTATGGATGTATTCATTGTATGTATACGTAGCACACTCCACAGGAAAGAAACAATGTATTCTGCTCATCACGGACTAGCCTTTGTAAAGAAATCGAATAAATAAATAAACAAACAAGTAAATAAATGTAATTTTTTTATGAATGATGTTTGTTTACAGGTGAGGCTGTGGGAGCCCAGGGCAGCACCCCGCAGGTCCACGAGGACCCACCACAGCACAATAAGGTAAGCCGCTTGTATATACACACATCTGGCTCCATGCCTGCCAGTCTATACAATACAAGTGTTGTTTCAAACCACAGACAGTGTCATGACACATTCAAAGCAAAAGGGGGTATTTGGGTAGGTAGATTATATGTGAAACTACTTCCTGTCGAACTAAATTACACGTGACACCACTTCCAATGGACAACCAGTAGCTAATCAGTGAGGCTGGATTTGCTTATCCACATGGTGGTGCCACCTGTAGGAGCCAAACACCAAGCCTAATTTACCAGTGGTGCCATCTGTAATGCACACCCTCCATTGTAGGACACAAATCTACACTTATTTTAAAACAACTTTATTTCTGATATGAGTCGGCAGTTTACACAATGTGAAGATGCTGGGTACCTGTAATCATCAAAGGTGTCTTGCCATGTGACACCAGCAGTGATTTAACCCTGGTGCACCTGAGGTTAAAGTATTTGCATGTAACTGTCTCCGGTTACAAGCTACTCATAGATGGTCCAGGGTTGTACATGTTGACTGCTGCTTTTTTTCATCAAGAATGATATGAACAATTGGTAGAATCTTCCTTGGCATGAAGTGGGTGCAGTGTGCCAATAGTGCATCCGTAGTGTACCCACAGGGTATCCATAGTGCACCCATAGTGTACCAACAGGGTATCCATAGTGCATACATAGTGTACCAACAGTGTATCCATAGTGCACCCATAGTCTACCCACAGTGTATCCATAGTGCATACATAGTGACCCACAGTGTATCCATTGTACCCATAGTGCATTCATAGTACATGTATACCTATAGTACAGCAAGAGAAGCTGATGAACCAGGTTATGTACAGTGAAACCTCATCATAATGACACCATCCGTCCCCTGCAAAATGTGTCGGATAAAGAAGTCAAGTAACAAAGGAATTTGACTTTACGTCGCTCTAAAGTTGTGTCCTTGGGTATGTCTGATATCTGAATGTTGTTACAGTGGTACCTGCAATTTAAGACCACCCCTAATACCGGACAAAAGTGGTCACATATGACAGGTGGTCTTTCATTGCAGGTAAATTAAAGAAATAAAAGACCAATGTCTTAAAAGGTGGTCCTAAAAACTAATGCGGTCTCTCCTGAGAGGTGGTCTTTAGAGCAGGTACCACTGTATAATGAGATTTCAGTGTATTGATGATCAAAGAAGAGGCGAGTGACATTTATGAAACGAGACACTTCCCAATAATTTTAACAGGAAAAGTTGCATGCCAATGCATCAGCTTTAGGTCTCACAGGGTTAAATGTGCCCTGGATCAGAGAAATCAGTATTGACAAGTTACTCTGGAAACCCAGTGAAGCTTCCTGAGTCACGGGTAGAGCTGGTCCACAGGCCTGTGCAACAGTAGGTGTCGCCCCATATATCAGCAAACTGAGTGTCCCATCTAAAGGCTTCAATATGCATGGAACTTAGGCTGAGAAAATAATTGAAGATCAATAATACTGAACAGAACAATGCATAATGCGTAGTGAATTATTAAGATTAATCTGCTTAACTTTCAAATCTCATTGATTGCGTTCTGTTTCGTCTGTGTGGGATGTTGCGTTAGGTAAACAGCCAGTATTGATACCAAGTCTTTGGATTGATTTAGTGCTCTGGATATCACTTTGCCTCAATGCAAAGGAACAAAATATGCATGAAAAATTTAAAAACGAGAGATGTACCTATAGATATAAACTTGGAAAAGAGTTAATGGTTTAGATTATCAACTCTACATTTCAGAGATATGTATCACAACTGTGAATGCCGACGTGCATCAAAATTTGCCTGCTGTATTTCTGTGTGTGTGTTCTCTATTATGGCTCACTGATACAAGTCAGTTGATGTTTTCTTTTTTTTTGAAGCTGTAATAGTTTTTCTGTGCTGTCATTACAGAGACGGATATTTGATACTGCTTGTTTTGTTAGTTTTTACAAATGTTTTAGTGGTAGCTTTAGCTTTAGTTATGGATCAACATTCCATGTCATTTTAGCACGTAACAGAAATCAATAAGCCGTCCATTTTGCACATGGAAATGAAAAAAAAAATGTACAATTGACTTACACGTGATTGCACTCTTTGCTACATTTTGTCCAGTACGAGGCCAAAAAATACATGCTTTTCTTCCTGTGTTTGGTCCAAATTCCATAAATATTGAAAGAAAATATGTTCTGTATCTCCTCTACTGAAGAGGTAAGCAATATAAAAACACCATCCTAATGGACTGGTATCTAAGACAGGGACCACTTCACAATATATTCAGCACCTTTTGTGTTATTTATACCTAGAGATACTCAGGTTGCCTTTGAACACAGGTGTCGCTCTATGAATATGTATGTAAAGTGAACAAAAACAAACAAAAAAACAAAAAAACACCTACTTTTTCAGATCTTTACGCATCAGTTTTCGTGACATTTATACCTTCTGTGGGAGACCACCTGTCTTAAATTCTTGTAGTCAGATCAAGTCCTTCCTGAGAAAGAACTCATCTCTGTGTTTCACCAGCAGGAATACACTGAGCAAGCATCCTTTAGGTCTGAGATACAGATCTGAAAAACATATCTATCTAATCCATCAGCGTCTGTGCTGGAGGGGTGACCCTATAGCACTATATAGGTCCAATGAATATGGAGTTGTGTAATTTCCATTGGGGTAATAGGGGTCCAACACTCTGAATTGTGCCAAAAATCAGCAGACACAGTATATCAGCTAGCCCTGTAAATCACCAGACACAGAGTACATTAAAGCTAGCCCTGTAAATCATCAGACACAGAGTATATAAGCTACCCCTGTAAATCAGCAGACACAGAGTATATAAGCTAGCCCTGTAAATCACCAGACACAGAGTACATCAGCTAGCCCTGTAAATCAGCAGACACAGAGTATATAAGCTACCCCTGTAAATCAGCAGACACAGAGTATATAAGCTAGCCCTGTAAATCACCAGACACAGAGTACATCAGCTAGCCCTGTAAATCAGCAGACACAGAGTATATAAGCTAGCCCTGTAAATCACCAGACACAGAGTACATCAGCTAGCCCTGTAAATCACCAGACACAGAGTACATCAGCTAGCCCTGTAAATCACCAGACACTAAGAGTACATGAGCTAGAACTGTAAATCACCAGACACAGAGTATATAAGCTAGCCCTGTAAATCACCAGACACCGAGTACATAAGCCTGCCCTGTAAATGGCCCAGACCTGAACATGTTAAGACCACTATTTGGTCCTCCTTAGGATGGTCTTTTGAGACAGGTGTGACTGTATCATGCAAAGGTGGTCTTTCAAGACAGGTGGTCTCTCAAGACAGGGACCATTGCATACAGTTCAAAGTGTATGTTAACCTATTCACAACAGCCTTGGCATTCTGACTTGGATTACAAGGAGACCTTTATCGTGGCGAAAGAGGTTACAGTGCCATCAAAAGGATTATTTCAGCAGCTGTTTGTGAAATGGCACATACAATATGTCACACAAGGAATTGATCCTGTTGTGTGAGTCCTGACAAACAGCTTTGATGACAGTCGCAATTGCGTACAGGCTGCGTCATGCTCATGTATGTTGGTTCATTGTTGCGAAATTAACCCTTTTGGTACGCCTTATGGACTGAGTCAACAGCTTTCCTTGGTATGCTTTAGGCATAATGAACCCAAAGCAATTGCCAAGGAACGCGGCTGACCTAGACTATTTTAGTTTATGTGTAACTTCAGGTATGCTGGTACTTGAATGAAAGATCTTTTTTACATGGGACATGAATCTAGCACGCTTATTGTACATGTAATTTGTAGTAGTTTGTGTTTAATAGTTCCAGTTTAGTCCCAGTTGGCCCTAAAAGTGTTGAACAAACTAAGGATGCACAAAATGGGCGTGGTCAGTGGCATAATACCCTGTTATGAGGGACCCCAGGTAATGGATAGGGTTTGTGTCCTACTTACGTAAGATATATATTAGGGTGCCCAATTACCAGAAATTGGCAATAATTGTACCATTGGTGGACGAGATGTCTTTAAACATTACAAAGTTCATAAACACAGAGTGAGTGACGTAGGATCGCAGACAATTTGACATTTTTTTGTAATTTGCATCATTTTGAGACAAAAAGCCTGCTTTAAGATAGAAAAATTATATTTGTGTGTGCAAGTGTTCTTTAACACCCATGCAACAAGTTTTGGAAATTAAAATTTTGGATGTTAATGTGAGTATTAAAATACAGAGGGTCTGATCCGAAAGGCTGAAGTACAGTTTGCAGCTACAAAGTGAACAGAAATGACTTGGAGCATTTCCATTTCCAACATTTGGGCACACCAAACTTTATGCTCCAGGCAGGATTTTCTCGAGCACCTGTTGCAGGACATTTACCTGTTCATAATCAAAATAGCGTGATTTGAAGAGGAACATAGCCCCCCAAAAAACAGATCTGGTCTTTTCGGTGGTACTGCCAAACGACATTTTTAACATGAGATTTCATTTTTTCATATCATCAATGCAAGGCTTAAACTGCCGACAATTGGGCACCCCAGTCTGTATGTGATGTATGCTTACCATTACGCAGAGCCCAACAGTCAACTAACAATATACCATGGCATGTACATGTACTCATAAAGGCCTTGGATAATCTTCATGTGTAGGCTTATTGCTGTCATGTGCCAGTTCCCTTCTAAGCAGCTGGAGCATAACTTATAATAACAGCCAATGCCCCCCCCCCCCCAAAAAAAAACAAAGAAAAAAAAAACATATACGATATATGTTGGTACTCAGATTGAAGCTCATGTTAAGGTGAATTTGAGTATATTCAATCTCCATAACAAGTCTATTCATATGGAGGAAAGTGTTATGGAGTGGAAAGAGTTAAGTGATGGAGTGGAGAAACAGGAGGAAGGGACAATGGTGTTTTATACGTCAGGTGCTTCATGTCACAGTCAGTGTCAGCATTGTGTTGACCATGGAATTATTGAAGTTTGTTCTGTGTATGAAAGCTAATAGAAATCAGGCAAGCCATGTTGAAGACATTGGACAGGCAGATTCCTTCAAGGTCTTGCTCTGGCTTAAACCTTGTGCTTTGCTAATGTCTAGCATTAACGTGATTAAAGAGATGATCAAGTTCTTTGCAAGTGACGTGTTTGCGTGCTGCACCATCCACACAGTTCCATGACCTTGCATTATCGGCATTATGCTTCCTCCGTGGTATTATACCCACATATAATTGACCAAGAGCCCTGCTACATCCAGGAATTGACAGAGCAAAAAGTAAAGCAGTACATAAAACATATCATGTTCAATACCATATGGCGGATTTTCAATTATTGGGGTGTCACCAATAGCAGTTTTTGGAATTCCTGTGAAAATTGGGAGCAAGAGTCTCTGCAATAACAACAATGAAATAAATCTGCAAAAATTCTGGCAACAAAGAGTTTTATATGAGAAGATGACTTTCACATTTAACTTCATGTTTCTTTGAATGCGTTGATGTGATAACGATACTTTTTCAGCTGTGGCCTGAAACCAAATTACCAGTGACTGATTTGAAGCATCCATGTCCATGTATGTACAGTGTATAAGTTTTAATTGGGAACTGAAGGGCATAAACATGATATGACAGGACCTCATATGCCATGCCAATTAAGCTGTGAAAAATGTCCTTTTCATTGACAACAGCAACAAGAAAGATAAATCTCTGCCAAAAGGGCTGAAATGTACAAGCTTGTGCTCAAGCATTTGTTTTACTTGCAGCATTCTCTTTGCTGTGGTTAGCATCGACTACATATGTTCTGTGCCAAGTGATTCAGCTGGCCTGTCACACAGAGTATAGAACTCTGTGTTTTGTGCCAAGTGACTCAGCAGGCCAGTCACATAGAGTATAGAACTTGGTGTTTTGTGCCAAGTGGCTGAGCAGGCCAGTCACATAGAGTATAGAACTTGGTGTTTTGTGCCAAGTGGCTGAGCAGGCCAATCACACAGAGTATAGAACTTGGTGTTTTGTGCCAAGTGGCTGAGCAGGCCAATCACATAGAGTATAGAACTTGGTGTTTTGTGCCAAGTGACTCAGCTGGCCAGTCACATAGAGTATAGAACTTGGCTTATGGAATTTGAGTACTGATGATTTAGAAATGTAGCAGACATTTGGCACTTTGAGGTAAAAAAAAGTCTTGCTGCTGGATAAATCTTGTAACTCATTTGACAGCAAGAGCAGATTGTACTCTGTGCTCTTCTATTAAATGTGAAATACATTTTCAAATTGTGAATAAAGAAAGCTTTTGTAAAAGTATATACCAACATGACTGGTCTTTAAAAATAAAAAAAAAAGGAAAGAAAAAAACGTAACCACTGGAGGCCATTGTTACTATTGGTAGCATTCAGTGAGCAATCTGTAGGTGTTGTTCATATGTTGATCTTTCAGTGGCAGCCTGTGAGCATATTTCATGTTACTGTGGTTATTAGCAATCAGCTGATAACAGGTAATGATTATGACTGTGTGTTACTGTGGGTATTATCAATCACCCACAGTTACACCAGCAATACACTGTAATGGCAGGATACCGGCTGAACTGTTTCCTTGGATTACGGGGATCAATGGACACTCAGTTGATGGGATTCTCGGGCATCGAGACCTCTCACTGTCCGCGGGAAGAACACAGGGAAAGCAGGCAGGGCTTTAACATTGATTATACCATTTAGGAAAAAGTAGGCTTTCTCTCCTGGTCTTAACACTTTCCAGACGTTAAGTTGATCTGCAGAAGGCCTGCTCATGTGCAACCATCAGGAGTAACTGGCGCAGAGTCGTTCCCCTGTGGCACTGCAGGTTACAGCTCCACTGGGTGTATCGTGTGACTGACTGTGGAATCGTCGCTTGTTGACCTGGGAATGATTATACGTGTGGTGTGCCATTATTCTATGACAACAGTCCTGGCAGCTCCTTGCACAAGCAAAGCATGATTGAGTCTTTGTGGGCCCTTCAAAGCAGCACTTGTCCAGAGCTGACCCAGGACTCGCAGGTTGAGGGGAAAGGTTGATATATTTAAATGAGTTGTGGGCACAGCCTGTAGTTAAGTGGATATAGCATCAAGGCACAACTTATCTCCAAAGTTACCTTTTTTACCCAGCGGCGAAAAAAAAGATGAGTGATGAACATGGATTGGTCAAGTGAGGATAGCCAGAGGTCATCTGTCAGCCAGATACCGGAGCCACTTATAAACATCCAAGAATACCACCAGACAAACCTCCCTGGTACATATAGGAACCAACAGGAGAGTAGCAGTATGTCCCACAATGGAAACGAAGCCCTTGGAAAGACCGTTTTCGACTGGCAAGAATTGCAAATCAAATTTTTGCTGGAGATAATTTGTAAATGGAGTGCATATATCAAGCCCGCTTAGTGCCATATGCACGCTGGCTGCTCAATCTCTGGACCAGTATAAGAGAATTCAATTACTCGCCCTGCATTTGCAGAGGGATCTGCAGCCATTGCCAAAATTAATTGAGAGCTTGCCGGGTGGTATATAACACACAACATAGGTACGTCTAGCGACATGGAGTTGTGCCTATGTGTAGGTGGACCATCTTGGCGTTTGCCCATGAGGTGGTGATGCCTACTCTGTATGCCATGTCAGGTTACTGGGCCGCCTTGCTGCCAGCTAGGCCATGGTGATAGGCCGTGTAACATTGTGTGACCAACTGCAACACCTAACAGTGTAAAGCATTTGGCTTTAAGCCATGTAATATGTATGGAATCAAATCAAATGTAGATTTGTATGGTTGCAGAGCCAACTGGAACAGGGCATCCAGTAGCAAGGCTCTAAATGAGGGTAGAGAATGACTACACATACAGGTGGAGTATTGGCATAATTACGTTTTTATGGATTTCCAGCCATCTATACAGCAGGTCCATTACATCAACTGATCTTCAACAGAAACCATCTGTGAATTGGATGCCAGCGGTATAGTGCATGGTCTTGACTTTAAGAGAGACTACGCTGGTAATGAATAGATCTCTTAGTAGGCTTGATTAAATGAGAACACCAGTATGATATCTACTGATGCAGCCAATGACATCAACAGTTCAAGCCACCAAAGTGATATTTACTGAGGCTACCAGTAATATGCACAAAAGTCGCGTGTGTCATATTTACTATAGTCACCGTAATACGATGTGTACTGAGGCTATGATTATGATGTCTTTGTATATTGAGGCCACCAGCACATGTGATATCTACTGAAGCCAGCCATGTGATATCTACTGAGGCCACCATGTGATATCCACTGAGACCGCACATGTGATATCTACTGAGGCTACTGTCTGATATCTACCGAAACATCAATGTGATATCTACTGAGGCCTAAAGTGTGATATTCACCAATGCTACCAGTGTGATTATCTGCTGAAGCCATCAATCTGTTGAAGCCATATATGTGTGATATATGGTGAAGCACCAGTAAGGTATCCACTGATACCACCATGTATGATATCTAGTGAGGCCATTAGTATGATACCTACTGAGGCCACCAGTAGTGATACCTACCGAGGCCATCAGTATGATACCTACCGAGGCCACCAGTATGATACCTACTGAGGCCATCAGTATGAAACCTACTAATGTCTGCTTCAATAACTACTTTCAACAGTTATGAAAAAGATGTTAAATGAGATTTGTAGTTCAGATCTATGAAGATACTGGGCATATGGTCAGCTGTTTTGTTTGGTGTGGGTTGTGCGATTGGGGTTAAGTGCCCAACATATACCAGAAAAGCTGTTGACTCAGGCCTGCTTCAAGGGGAAAGAATTAACCTTTCAGAGCCAATTGCAACTAAACTCAACTACTTGAAACCAACCGCTTCTAATTATACTAAGGTGTTAGATTAATGGTCGTTGTGAAAGGACCTTTTATACCAGTGCCAGTATGCCTGTAGTTACATAGAATATAATGATCAGGTCAACAGCTTTCATACAAGTACCAGTATGCCTGTAGTTACATAGAATATAATGATCAGGTCAAGAGCTTTCCTTAGCTTACTTTGGCCACAATGTGATTGCCCAAAGTATGCTGAGGAAAGCTGTTGACTCAATCCAAAATATGGCACTGACAGAGTGAAGACAACAGTTATACTGTTAGAAACCCTCCGTACTAGACGGGAGAACAACCAAATAGAATTGTCATGAAAATGATTAGTTCTTTAATCAAGGTCACTATTTGCTCTTTTGGTTGTTACCTATAATAAACAATTATTTACAAATGTATATTTGACTTAAAATCAGTTATTCCTTTCATTTAGATTCCCCGCAGTTTTTTCTTGTTTGAACGGAAACAATCAAAAGCTCACAAGAAGAACCAACATCAATGAAAATCTACAGTTTTAAAGAGTGCCTGCCACAGAATGCAGGCAGAGAGCAATGTGTAGTTGAATTCAATACATAAATTTAAAAAAAAAAAAAAAAAAAAAACACTTTTAAAATGATGCGAGAGGAAACCTTTTGAATATCATGATGAGAAATCCAGCCAGTGGTGTTATCAGACCGTTGAGCAGTGATTAATTGTATTATCTGGCAAGCTGGACCTCCAGCGATTCACCAATGCATGACTTCTATTAAGCATACTGTCAAGTTCTCTCTTCGTCAAAGCTTGGGCCCCAGTTGTTGAATTACCCATTTAGTGGCATTTCAATCAGAAATGAGTACTTAATATGCATTGGCTGAAAAATGAAGCAATTTAATAGTTATCATCACGATCAGCAACATAAAATGAAAGCGTATCCAGAAGCTTGGAGTGTTATTTGAAAATTGTGTGTGATCATTTTTTATATGGAGTTAGTCACTAAGCCGCTGATACTTATGGGGTGACAATTTGTGACTCTAGCATTATGTACCACAAAACTCGATAAATTTCTTGCAATTGTAAATAATGTGTGTGTGTGTGGACTAATTTGTCAGAGGGTTGACCCTTGCAAAAACCGGTGTGAGAGGGGATATCAGTAGCATAACTGACCCCCACCAACTGGGACTTCTGGCAAAGTGGCTGGGAGGCTTATAATTGAATTGTAAAAGGCCAGGCACACAGTGGTTATAAGATGGGCTTGATTTGTATTCAGTATTTGTGGCCTGTAATGGGATGACAGCAAGCAAAGTCAATGACAGATTTGGCCCTCGAAAAATAACAGATGACTAGTTCAGCAAATGAATGGTTTAGGTTCTGTTAAGGTGGTTGACATTTATTTGTGCTAATGCCATAAAAAGGCACTTGATATGAAATATTTATGATCTACAAATATAACCTTATGAGATGTTACAGTGTGGGTATGTTCATTCGCTGTAATATTAAGAAAATGTTATATTGTTGTGGACTCAACACTGAACGGAGTCTACAGATATTGGTGCAAATCTGACAACTGTCACAAGACATCATAACGGTATATGACTCATCGGTTTATTCATTCGTCAAATTTCCAATACATTAATCTCGCTTTTGAGATACCATTCCAGTCAAAGGTCATTCATCAGGTCTAAAGCGTTAGCTTTTTCATGTTATTTAACCTCCATTGAGGGACGACCTGCTTTACCTGACCACTGTTAGACCTGCCCTCTGGTGGCCCTGCCATGGAAGGATTAATTACTATACAGTAGTCCCCTCTCTTATAAGGCCACCCGAATTATACTGGAAATGTGGCCTTAAAAAGCTTGCCACGCACGTGGGTGTAGTATCGCGTATTATCCTGTTTTGATGTGCGTGCGTTTTGGAAAATTGTGTGTTTCTTTGGGTGGTTGTGGTCTTATGTGGTACGTGTAATGCATTCTCATGCAATGGGGTGCGTCTTTGATGTATTCTTGTGCGTGTTGATGTGTTTCCTTTTTTAGGGGGAAAAATAAACACGGAGCAAGCTGGCCATCTCATTGGTGCAGTTACATGTAGTTTCATTGCTTTGTGTACTTCTTGATAGCAATTTCAGGCATTGGACTTTCTTATGTGTTTTTATGCATTTCAGGTGTGCATTATGGTGCATTTTCTAAAATCTGCACGTAAACTTTTGAGCATGCTGAAAAATTTTGTGGCCTTCTGGAAGGGAAAAATACAATGGGAATATCCTGCTGGCTGCATGGATAAGTGGCCACTATAGAGGGGGTGGCCTTTCTGGAGGGGAAAATACAATGGAAATATCCTGCTGGCTGCATGGAGAAGTGGCCACTATAGAGGGGGTGGCCTTTCTGGAGGGGAAAATACAATGGAAATATCCTGCTGGCTGCATGGAGAAGTGGCCACTATAGAGGGGGTGGCCTTTCTGGAGGGGAGAATACAATGGGAATATCATACTGGCTGCAAGGAGAAGTGGCCTGTATAGAGGAGGTGGCCTCTGGTGAGAGGGGCCTTACTAGAAGGACACTACTGCACCACATTTTCATATAAATATGGGGAAGTGAGGGAACGCAGAGTAATTTCACTATTTAAGGGAAGTATATAAGCAAGATCCTACCACTGACTGTGCATGGTGGTTTTCTCCGAGTCCTTCGGTTTTCTCCACCAAAATGTTGGTAGGAAAGTATATGCCACCATCTGTGCCATGGAGAGTGATTAATATAGGCTTGGCCTGCTTTGCAATCCATGTAAAAGATATGGGGCTATACTATAAGATCCTTTTATTTCCCTTCATTCATCCATCCATTCACCCACCCATCTATCCACTCATTCATTCATTTTTTTTGGACATGAAAAGAAAAGATGCTGGAAATAATGAAAATGGAAATTTAAGGGTTTTTGTATCTTCGAAATATGTGTACCCACAAAATAAGGAGAAAACGTCTGTGTAAAATCAATGGTCTGCAATCAGTCTTGTCTGCAAGTAGAGAAACTTACAGTCAATTTGAATGGCCGACTGAGGCATCCCAAGTTTTACATTCAAAGTATCTTTTATTCCTCTAGAGAGGAAATTAAGCCCCATCCTGACCCGACTGAAAAAAGTAAAGATTTCAAGCTTTCTGAATTCTATCTGGATTCTAGCGGTTGGACCTGATTTTTCACAAAAAGTTGTGATCATCCATGCTCATCATAAATTTTGAGAGAGACAACCTGAGGCAGTTAGCTGAAAGTATGGGTGGGGACTTTTTCGTTGGTGCTGATTTTAATTCTGAGCTGAGCCTTGCTAAGCAAGCTACAGAACGTAATGATAGCATGGTTAGTTTTCATTAACAAGGTTCCAATCTAGACAAACACGGGGAATGATCAAGTGATATACACATTCTTCCTCTAAAGTTGATGCATGTATTGTGTATCCAGTACCATTTGTCCTCTCCGCATTTCTTTCTTACAAAATGATAAGTCGCCACACGAATCTATATCCCAGATATAATATGCCTAGCTTGATTTAACATCTGTGCGCGACATGTGTGCCGAGTCACCTGGAAACCGAGAAATGTGTGTGCACATAGGAAAGGGTAAAAAAAAAACACTTTTGTTTGTATTGAGTGCAAGTGAAGGGAAGAATTTTAATGCTGAAGTGTCAGGTTGGGCCAGGGTGTGTGCAAAGCCTAGTGGTTTTCTGTGACACGAGGTGCCGATCTCCAGTTCCTTTAATGGCATAGGGTTGCTGGCATAGTGGTGTAATTACAAGTATGCAGGGAGCCTGTTAGGCTAATGGATTTGATGCTACATTGAGCATCATCGGCAGCCGTTTTTACAATTGCTGGCTGAACATATTGCAAGTCAAGCTGTGATTTCAAATGGGTATGTTTCAATCTGAGATATATGGTCAGTTGTCATTGAAAGCTACATGTATTCTGAGTTGCATTTTGGGCTCTAACTGAAAAAAAAAATCGCCTAATGAGAATTGCATCCATGATCATTATGGGAACACTTTGCAACATGTATGTATAAGCCTCCTTGTAGGATTACATTAATACAATTAAAATGTTTGTGGACCCACAGATCAACTGAAGCCTGCACTACCTTGTTACACACATTGTACCAGTCCCTGATTTTCAGATTCATGTTCAGAAATCGTCACAAAAAGTATTTTCAAGTACAGTGAAAACTCGTTATAATGACACCATCTGTTCCCTAAAAAAGTGTCAGTTAACTGAATATGTTAGATAAATGAATCAAATAACAAAGAAAATGAACTTTTGGCCATGAAAATTTGTGTCATTATATTGAATATGTTGGATATCTGAGTGTCATTATAATGAGATTTCACTGTACTAAAATGCATCTACATGTATAGTGACACATATACCTGTTCTAAAGACCACCCTTCATGAAACACCTCATATCTTTAAGGCTGTCCTTTCATGACATTGGAGGCTGCTTTTTTCTTATAAATTTACCTATGTATTTTAACCCATTGCTAGTCAGAGTATGACTAAGTCAAGATCTTTCTTTGGCACAGGCTGGGCACATATTGGACCTATCTTGCCCCAATGGGGGCTGTTGACCTAGGGTGTGCCATCACAAATGCAGAGTCTTACGTACGAGTCTCAGCAAAAAATGTTTTCTCGTAACAAGAAATTAAAGTAAAAACGTTAAGGCAGAGGACAATTTACATCTGGCCACGTTTGGGTGTCTTGAGTAGAAAAGGGTTAAGACCTTTTGCAGCATATTGGAATGGCCTTAAATAGCAAGGACCACTGTAGTATAAAGTTAGTGGTTTTTACATTGCTCGGCAAATTAGGCAGCAGCGGTTGCAAGGGCAAATGACAGGCATGTTGACCAGCGTTAACGAAGAGTGACTTAATGGGGCTTAATTGTATTGCTCAAGTTATCTTGTCAAGTGGGGTAGTGTAATCCGTGTAGATCTATGCAAAGATTGTTTGGGACAGTTGCCAGTCCAGATGGTAGAGAATGTTGTCCCTGCAGTTTGGAGCTTGAGACTGAAAATGCTTTGCTTGTGCTCTCCCCTGGTGCGCCGACGGTAAACTTGTCGCCCCGCGTGAGACAGACCTGGGGGAGCATAGAGATTGATTTCTTGGCCTGCTTTGTGCCTTGTCAGCAGAATTAATATGTATGTGAATAGAATTCTCTCAAAGTGGGGTCATTATGTCTTCCACTCTAAATGCAGATGAATAAAGACACGAATTTGCCATAAGGAAAGGTCGTTTTGTACATGGATGGTTTCAAATTCAGGAATGTGTTTCTATGGCTCCAGCCAGAAGTAGAAATTCAGATATGCATCGCTGCAAATTTGTCTGTGTACAGTTGTTCCTCTCTTATAAGGACACCCCTTGATGCACAGGAATTGTGGACTTTATATAAGAAGGGTACGTGGCTCCTTTTGAAGGGCAAAATAAAATGAAAAATGCCATCTCTCATGTACAGAGAAGTACACGTGGCCTCTTGGAGGGGTACTAACCTGTATCTTTCTGCACCCAGGGTAGATGCCAAGGTCCCTCTCCTCTGACCCAACTCCCAGCAACATAATTTCCTCACAGGTAAATCTACCCAATAAAATTGGACATTTTCTGAAGTTACACCAAACTTCTCTGCTATACCTCTAAGTTCAGTGCTCTCAAGTAGACTATAAACGCATCATTATGAAAAAATAGTGCCCAAGATTTAATTGCAGTTTGAGACTTGGAAATGTACAAGTGTATCATGGATACCCGTAAGGAAAGTGACAGTAAATGGAGTCCTTGTGATCTGCCAAGTCCCAACTTACCACAGGCAACCTCAGTTTCATCCAAGGCCAAAGGGAATCAATGAGAATTGGCCAAAATACAATTTTGCCTTACTGATGTAGATATTAGCTGAGACTCTCAGGTCATAGGCAGGACCCCAGTATGATATTTTTGTCACAGAATATGACCTGAATCATATCACATCCCTCAGGTTTTGGACGGTAAAGCAAGTATCTCCACAAAGAAACAGATTCAACACAGGTGCATTCAATAAAGTTGAATTGAAACACACCATATGTACCCTACATTATAGTGCCTATGGTCCAACTTTGTAGGTACAGTGTTCCCTCTCTTAAAAGGCCCTTCTAAAAAGATTAATGTTCAGCTGAAACAGTATGGTGATGATCTTTTATCGAAGTACCAACATACCTGTATTTACAGAGAAAATGAAATAGTGGTATGGGTCAGTAGCTTTTGTCATCTGTGGGTACATTGCACAATTGCTGGGCTGAGATTAAAATTAATTATATATTCTTGTCCCAGTTCTATAAGTTATATTACATGTATGTGGTGTAACACTATATGTGGAACAAAACACAAACAGAAAACAAACAAAACAATAAATAAATGAATGAATAAATGAATGAATGAATGAACTCATAAATAAATGTAATCAATCAATCAGTCAAAATGTGAGATGATTTTCTAAAAGTTGATAAACAAAAAACAAAAAAAATGTTAAACATGAGCAAGGGAAGGAATAAGTGACTGAAGACTCGTTTATGTTTACTGCTAATGTGGGCTTTTATTAACTTCTTCGTGAGGGAAACATTCCTTAGCTTCATTTTTGCTGTCACAGTAATATCGCCCACATTTATTAAGTAGTTGTTTCTGGTGTCACAATAATATTGCCCACGATTATTAAGTATTTGTTTTGTGCTGTCACAGTAATATTGCCCATGATTATTAAGTATTTGTTTTGTGCTGTCACAGTAATATTGCCCACGGTTATTAAATAGTTGTTTCTGCTGTCACAGTAATATTGCCCACGATTATTAAGTGGTCTCCTGCCTGGCAGGCCAGGATGGGATGTACCAACCAGTCCCTGGGTCTGGCTCAATCCATGATGATAACCTTATCGTTACTGACTCTTTGAAACTGCAGCAGTCTGTCATGCAAACCGTTGACAGCAAGCAAATGCAGTTGAAGGTTGTCCTCTGTTGAGAGCACCTTAATTCCTTTGGTTTACCATTTAAGTTCAGAACTGCTGGTGTAATTACATTATGTTTGATTCTATATGCCTGGGATTTTGATTCATTTTCATGGAAATTTATTCTAGTCTGCTCCCCTTATTACTGAAACTGTGTTTACACTATAATAAATCTCTCGTCACAATTTAATTAGAGTCTGACAATATTTCAGTGAAAAAGTATGGAAGACAGTACATCATTTCCGAGAAACAGAAATGGACAGTTGTGTTACCGCTCCACGTGTCCTGAAAAAGATGTGAAGTTGATTTTTTTTAGCCAATCATGCATATAATTGCCCTTGAAAAAATCAACATGTGTTGTCGATTGTACGTCAGTATAACGTCAAATCATTCACTGTTCAATTCTTTGTGTTTTGTCAGCTTGTTGTCAGAGCTGGCAAACAACAGTGTTGACCCTAAAAGTTCGATGATTTTCAATGCTGTGTCCGTGTGGTGTCGGATGATATGTCTGTGAAACAAGGGACACTGGTTTTCAGGCTTTAGAGGGACTGATCGATGCACCTGTTAAACACACAGAATACCCTTGGCAGTGATCTACTCTCACCAGAAGAAGAATTTCCCGAAGTTATATCTGTACTTATGAATGTGACATTAATATTTTGTCAAAGCAATATTTTATCAAGTTACAGTCACTGTGGCTCTGTCAGAGTTTCATGGCTCAATTATGCCGATGAATGGACAGCATAGATGCTGACCTGGAAAGTCTAGATGAGTGGGAAGGATTCCATCACATGCAAATGCCTTTTTCACTGAGGAACTTTTGTGTTACTGTATGATCATTTATATATTCCCGGGCACAAAATTTCCCGAATACACTCCAAATCAGAATTTCATGAGTTTTGTTTATCCGATTTTATGCAGGTTTTCTTTCCACATTCAATCGGCTGCAATTTTCCTGAGTTTAATATTCCCAAACTGGGTTTCCTCAGGAAAATTTGGGAATATTTATCCCTTGGGAAAATTTAAGATTGTAGTTTATGATTTATGCAAGTGTTGCAAAGGCAGTACATCAGTTTATCGGGTGCTGCCCCTTCTATCTTAATTAAGAGACCATTACAATGAGAGACCGCTTGCCTTTGAAAATCACCTGTTCAAAATATTTTCTCATTTCTGTTCATGTCATTTGTGCCTCCTACAACAACCACCTGTCTTCAAAGACCACTTTTGTCATCTCAACAGGTGGTCTTTGAAGGAAAGGTTTCACAACAATAGATTGTGATTGATAAGCAAGCTAGATCAGCGAGACAAGATACACGAGAATGAAGTACGTTGTCTACACTTGATCCTGGTTGTGTTCATACGTACAGCCTTATCTGTCCCTAAGGTTTACTGCATATAGAGAGGTGAAATAATACAGCGGGGGGCTAGGAAATTAGCATTGAATCTAATTTTGTATGGGGTCCAGTGTGAGCTGGTCTACATTCAGATCTCTGTGTCTCACAGAAAGGAGCTAAGGTTTCTCAAGAGAATGTTCATCATTACATGAATTGTAAAATATATCTTTCAATAATTTGATGGCTGTATGATAGGATATATATGTATATAGTAGACACACTTGTTTTGCATGGATTATGATAGAAGCATATTGTATTTGTTTCAACTCTGTATGTTAAAATTTTTGTAGTAAATTTTATCTGCATGTGTATTGGTCAATAATGAATCCTGAATCCTATTTAGTCTGGCTCTCCAATGCACAGATATAGGCACATACAGGGTTCCCTGTCTTGACAGGCCACCTGTCTTGAAGGGACACCTTTTCAAGAAACTTATGCTGAGTGCTATCCACGTTAACTATACCTCCTATGAGAGACCACCTGTCTTGAAAGACCACAATGTGCTAGGACTGGGGTGGTCTTTCAAGACAGGTTTCACTACACATTCTACTCTTTTGCGCTTTGGAGGAAAGTGAAGACTCAGAGAAGACCACCATGGGCTGTCAGAATGGAAGGAACTGTCCGCTTGCTCCCCAGGCCAAGAGTCAAACTGAGGTTGCCGAGGTGAAAGGCGAATGTGTTATCACTGAGCCCACCAGGCATTCTAATATAGTAACCAGGTGGTGGACCATCCTACCACTAATATCTGTCTATGGTTTTGCTGAGTCTCCAGATTCAACCGCCTGCTTGATCTAAAAAAAAAAAAAAAAAGGAAAAGAAAAAGAAAAAAAAAAAGGCAAAAAAAAAAAAAGAGGACTGCAGAGTGAAATGCTCAATAGGGGGTAGCCACTGGTAATAGACTGGGGAAATGAGATTATACACATTCATTGACATGGATACAAGGTATATTACAGACAGGATAGATTTAGTCAAATTAACAGAGACACATAATCTTTTCTTACACAGTAGATCTTATTTGGCTTCTGACTCAGCACAGAAAGAAGCCACCAGGGCAAGGCTAGGAGCCAATTACGTGCATTTTGCCGTCCTCGCATTGATTCAGTTTACGGTCTCAGGAATTATTAAAGGAAAAACAGGAGACTGATTTAGCCCGGGGACTACTCACTTAATTCACAACTGGTCAGGTCAGCTTGTGTCTACACATGCCACTGGCAAGGAATGTCCTTGCCAAAAAAAAAATCTCAGATGCTCATGCAACGGAATATCATCTTTTAAAAAACTGCTACTGGTGGAGAAGTATGTGTGTTGTGGCCAGAGACATTTGGGACATGTAAGCTTCTGTGAAATTGATATGTGTTATTCATTTATTTATTTATTTTATTTATTTATTTATTTATTTATTTATTTATTTATTTATTTATTTATTTATCTATCTATCTATCTATCTATCTATCTATCTATCTATCTATCTATCTATCTATCTATCTATCTATCTATCTATCTATCTATCTATCTATCTATCTATCTATTTATTTACTTTCTTACTTACTTCATTTATTTATTTATTTATTTATTTATTCATTCATTCATTCATTCATTCATTCATTTATTTATTGTTTGTCTGTCTGTCTGTCTGTGTCTTGATCAACAACTTGCACACAAACTAAGCCAAGAAAAACTGTTGACTCATTGTAGAAATAAGGACTATGATACTTTCCTGCTAGAATCACCCTCAAAGCCCCCGGATGTAAATTGTTGTCTGCCTGTGTCCACTGGACATTTGGAACTGAATGATCCACAATTGTCTTTGCATTGGTCCAACTGATAGTGTATGCCAGGGGAAGCTCTAATTATGTAAGGATTGCATCACAGGTTGAAAATTATTTTCAATGTGCTTTGGAAGATTGTTGAAAGAGATGAAGTTCAAAGTAAGAACTATAATTATACTCACCTGATATCATGGACAGAGAGGAGGGTTGAAGGAGGTACGTCCTCATTGATTCTCATGTTAGAACTCATTGATTCTTGTGTCAGAATGAATAACAAACCACTCTCTACTATGCATGTTATGGTTTCTTATTCCTTCTGACACATAAGCCCAAGCTTAATCCTGGTGTCTCCATACATTGTTTGATTGTATCACTTTTTAAGGCCATAGTACCAGTGTTTCTGTTAACCCCAAAATGGGGGTATGTTACCCTTTCGGAACCTGATATACCCTCTGAGAAAACTCGAAAGGGTCACAAGTCTTGCTTAATTACATGTAAAATTGGTCAAAATCTAGTTTTTCTCCCCTGATTTGTCTTCTTGTGACCCCCTGAAAAAGTCCCAAGCACAAACACGTACTGCTTACCCTAAGATATGGTCAAATTGCAAGTGCCCAATTATGATATGTCCAGTATATTATAGTATTAATGTTTGCTACTTAAGCCCCCTTCATCACATATATTTGGTTATTGTGTTTAATTCAGTTGTCAAAAATCTTTAATTTATGTATGTGCATGTTCCTTGAATATAACGCAAAATATTCCATGTTCTCAGTTGTTGGACGGCAAGTTTGTAAATTGAGTACATGAATGGGAAACAGAATGTCGCTTTGTTTATAATAATCTTGGCATTACAAGAAAAACATCCAAGTCGTAAATCATTTCTTCCTAACACAATCTACTGAAATAGAAAAAAAAACTGTAAAGCAAGTGGTTTGTTTGGGATGGCCAGACACTGAATTAGCGATGAAGGCCACAGACTAAATGCTCTACCTATTCCTATTGGAAATCTGTCATGAGCGACAATGTATTGTTGAGTGGCTCCTGGGGTCGCATTTCAGCTTATAATGTATCAATAACTTATGGCAGAAATGGTTAGTAGAGTTCCGATATTCATCATTTATGATGGCATTGTCAGCATTATTTAGGAACTGGATGTATTTATAATGCAACGAAATAAAAAAAGATGAGAAATGTCCTCAGTGCCTGATGCAAGTGACTGATTATAGACACTCCAGATATTTTGGGAGTTTTTTCATCAAGGATTGGAGTATATTTCTTGTGGGCACGATGTGTTTATGTAAACAGATTTGTGCATGTGTAAAAAAAGTACTGAATATACATGGAAAGCTATGTGGTGCGTTGGCGTTAGAATGCAATACACAATTGTTTTCTTTGGAATGTGATGTTGATGTGTGCACTAACTCTTCACCTCTTAAACCGGCCAAAACCGGCTGCTGGTCAAATGTCGTCTGCTTCAGTGTGTTCAACTAATTTCAACCGTAAGGAAAAACAATTTCAGAATTGTCGATGAGACCTATATCAAGATTACGTGCAACAGCTTTCCTTGGCATCAGTTGGGCACTAAGTGCCCAACCCATGGCAAGGAAAGCTGTTGACTCAAGTCTTAATTCAAGGGGGAAAGGGTTAATATATATCTGCTGGTAAACCGTCAATGACCACCAAGGCAATTTGTTTCCTGTTGAGCAGGCCTTTGGGGGCTAGGACCAGGCCGGCCCTGCTGTCACGTACATATGATACAGTGAAGCAGGCAAATTGATGTGCGGCCACACCATAATTTGTATGCTGGGCATGTGGGTGTGCAGCATGTTCCAAGCGAGCTTTATGAAGACAAATTGGGCAGATTTGATGGATGCCCCCGTGGTTCCGAGCACAGTGCCGTTTGTACCTCAGGGGTTGACCTTTCATCATACTGGAAACTGAAACTGGAACATATACTCTTGCTTGTCACAAATTTATCTCCACTGCCATGTCCACGTTGATCATTAATAATACAAGTTAACATTGTACAGGATCCAGTGAACGCACAGGTGTTTTCTGGAACATAATTCTATCCTGTGATATGGATAGAAACTGCTGGTGTCGGCTGACAATTAGCAACCCTCAGTGCAGACACCATGCAAACTGGGGCTTCTTTAAGGGCAGGAAAATGCCAGATAACTTGTAAGGACCAGGTTTCATTTTGGGCTAATCCAGGGAAGGTGTTTCTTTTGTCACTAGTATGGACAGAAAAAGAAAGTGACCTCAGCAACACCATTGGGCTATGATATTAAAAAAAAAAAAAATCCATGGTAAATGTGAGGAACTTTAGAAAGTGTGCTCTAGCTGTAATAGCTACCAACAATTCCAGATTTTTTTCCAACAACAGGTGTCAAACATTCCAGAAGATGTGATCAGGTGTAGGTTATTTTCCAGGAAATATCCACGCAGTTTTAAAAATGGTTCACTGTGGGCACAGTGTGTTGTGTATAGATAATCTCTTATTGTGTTTAGATGGAAAAAAAAAATCCTCACCAAGGTGTGGTGACCCCTTTTCAAGAGCTAGCCTGCATGAATTTGTGCATGGTGTTCCTGTGTTGTGTCTTCTTCTATTTTCCTCATTAAACTGACCAGAACTGGCTGGTTAGCAACTGTCGTCTGCTTTTATGTTTCTGACAAATTTTGACAGTATAGTGAAAAACAATTTGAATGGAAATTTAATCTGAGATTTGTCAAGATAACATGCCAGATCAACAGCTTATAGTGCCCAGCCCATATCAAAGAAAGCTGTTTACTCAGGGCTAAACTCACTCGTAATTACAGATGAACAGGCTACTGTTCTAAAAGAAACAAAAGGGATCATAAATCTATTAAGCAAGCTGGCACAGTGTTTAGGCAGCCAAAACATTGCTTTTGAAAGATCATGTACTGTAGGTAGATAGATCGGGAAGGAGAGAAAGAGAGAGAGAATGAACAGTCAATACTTAGCCTAATGTGAATTTCAATGTTTGGATCAACTGACCTTTAATCACTTTCAGATGACATGCATATACATTAATAGTATTGGAAGACCATTAACTGTCAAGATAAATGATCTGATGTAGGAGGTGTATGTAACATGAAAACTACTAAGCACAGTATGATATATTTTTCAAAGATTATCTTTCAAGGCTGGTGGTCTCAATACTGGGATTGCTATATATACATTTGTCCTTCTCTTAAGAGACCACCCCTAGGGCTGATCTTAAAGCAGTCACATAAAGCAGGTGGTCTCATTGGAGGTAAAACAACAAAGAACAGATAGACTTAAGGAAGGACCTGGTGAATATGGTCTTGAAAGGCAGGTGGTCTTTCAATAGAGTGGTCCTGGCTTACGAGGGACTACTATATATATGAACATATCCAACATGATGAAAAACCATGGCAGAACCAATATTAAATGCCGTTCAATAACATGGCTGCACCATGAATTACATTGGACGTATATGTATCATTACGTTGTCTGTGACATTGTCAGTTTCGTGCAGTTTCCTCAGAGGGCCACTTGTTGTGAACCGTTGGGTGATTAAGCAAATGCGTTGCTTACAAATTCTGAGCCACAAGACCCCACTGTGATTAAAATTAGCCCACTATGCTGCACTGGCTCTCTCCCTGAAGGCTTCAAACCCGATGCTGTGCAGTGCTCTGCGTGCAAATTTCCGTCCTGCGCACATGTCTGTGAATGCGATGCTTAAGTAAAAAGCTGGCCGCTTGGGTAGATGATGTGAAAATGACTGTTGGACTCTAAGGTTCTCAGTGTGCGGCAGTTATGTGGGCCTGCATGTGTACATGGACTAATTGGGGATGAACTGGTCTGTAAGCAGACGCAACATACAAGGAACGCAGGCAATTGTCTAATCTGTCTACTTGAGCAGAAGAACGTCTCTTAAATACCATAGGCAGACAGACTGGTTATCGTGTCATTTTATAAGACTTTTGGTCAATTTAGGCCGTACAATTGGGGGAAGAGAAACAGCTTAGAGTATTAGGCACACACAGCATACATGTATACATTGTATATATATCCTTTAAACAGTAACTCCCTGCCTGGAGCAATGGAGTGGGCAATTTCCTTCATTTTTTGTGTTGTTTTTTGTTTTTTGTTTTTGAGGCACACAGTATATGAATACTTTATGAAGAAAAGTACGAAATGGCAAAAAGTAATCCAGGTGGAAATCCACGTGATCATGGCAGGATTCTCTGCAGTGCATTGCCATGCACAGGGTAATCATTTTAAGGCGAGGTGTCGTTCCTTCAGACACTTGGTTTATAGTAGTATTTATAAATGAAGTAATAAATAAATATACATTTTTTAAAAGAAAAATTCACAGCATAAAGAAGCTTCAGGTCTGCAAAAGAAAAATAAACAATTAATTCTTGGCAATGCTTTTTCCAGTACATGGATGAGCAGTGTGCATCTCAGTATCAAGTCTGTTACTTCTTTCAGAGCCAATCACCACTAAAGTCAATCTACTGAAATCAAACTGGTCTGAATTATCATTAGGATCCCACATGCGTATTCCTCATAAAAAGACCTTTCATTCAAGTACCAGCATGCCTATACAGTGGTACCTCTCTTGACAGACCCCTCTAATGAGAGACCGCTCTCTCAGAACACTGCGCTACATTTTCCATGTTGTTGTACCTCTAATGAAAGACCACCTGTTTTCAGAGACCACATTTTGACCCGCCTTAGGGGCGGTCTCTCAAAAGAGGTACCACTGTAGTTCCAGAGAGAATATCCCAATTCAACAGCTTTTCTCGACATGCATTGGGCGCATTGTGCCCAAAGTGCACCGAGAAAAGCGGTTGACTTATTCCTAAAATTTGGCACTGAAAGAGTTAATTACCATTCTTAGTGAGTCTCTGGGTAAAGCCAGAAATAATCTTATGTCTCAGTTCACAATGAGGCAGTGCCTGGTGAGAGACAAAGCTGGACACACAGAGACAATATCACTTATGATATAACTGTCATCTCCACAGAAAGCTGCATGTTCAGGGCCTGATAAAGCGTCAGATTCGGCATTCATTATGGCAGGTCACTGCCTATTGTCATAATACACATCATGATGTGAGACAGTATACACATCACCATACACCATAATGTTAGATACATCTATGTTACGCCTTCGCATATAAACATGAACCTTCAGCCATTACATCAGTGTCTGTAGAGCTGGCTTAACAGTAAAACTAAATTTTCAAATGAATGGACGACCACAGTGGTTCAAGTTTGCTTTTCACTGTATAACAAGTTTGAATACAGTACATTTCCCTTTTTAAACTTCATCGGTTTTATTGAATGGAGTCAACAACTTTCCTTGGTGCACTGAACAAAGCTGTTGACTTAACTCGTATATGATTATCAGTTGAAAATAGGGAAAAGGAGCAGATGATATTTATGACACAAGATCATATTCTGGTCATTTTTAATTGAAAAAGTTGCATTAGGATATATCAGCATTAAGGTCCTTTTGGGCTCACTCTTATAATACCAACTGCAACCAAAGTCAAACAATGTAAAACAAACTGGTCTGAATTATAACTGGGGTATTAGATTCTTGTTCCCTGTATAAAGACCTTTCCTTCAAGTACCAGTATACCGGAAGCTACATAGAATATAATAGTCCAGGTCAACAGCTTTCCTTGGCACACTTTGGGCACAATGCACCCAAAGCATGCTGAGAAAAGCTGTTGACTCAGCTCACAATGTGGCACTGTGAGAAGGCCAACAAAATAGCTCAGTATATATATATATATATACATATATATATATATATATATATATATATATATATATATATATATATATATATATATATATATATATATATATATACATATATATAGATAGATAGATAGATAGATATAGATAGATAGATAGATAGATAGATATAGAGAGATAGATACATACATACATACATACATAGAGAGATAGATCGATCGATCGATCGATCGATAGATAGATAGATAGATAGATAGATGTCACCAGACAAACAGTTTTGAATCAAGAGATCTAGTAAAAAAATTAAAGATGCACGGTAACAGTGTAAATAGACCGTTTCCCACAAAATTACCTCTTTGTAACAACTTTTACTGTCTCCAAAGCAGGAGATTCCCACCAAAGGTGGCAAAGTTGACAGTGATGTGTATTTTATATATATATATATATATATATATATATATTGTGTCACATAATTCAAATTTATAAATGGGCCTTTTATTTATAACTACTTGTCAGTTACATCCTGGGAGTCAACTGACTGACCCTATGAACAACTATGTTGACCCTACAAAGATCCTCCAACACAGGCAGATAGAAGAAATAGCTTTTTGTTGGTTGGAATTGAACATGTTCCAAGAAGAGATAGTTGTGACAGCAGGACGTCAAAGGTCAAGTTTGTGCACAAATTGTAAGATCACCACTGCGCGACACTTTGGCATTTCCTTCTGTTTTAGAGGAGCAATTGTTTAGTTTGAGTGGGATCCAAGAGAAATTAAGCAATCTTGAGACAAAAATATGTGTGGCCTTTTGACATGAACATGTAGAGCTTTGTGTAGCCTATCCTTTGTATGCTGCTCACATGCGCTCATGATGTGATTTGACAGAACACGTCGGTTCTCTTGCCTTGTGGTGCACTGCATCTGTGGTATTCATCCGTTCTATGTCCCTTTAATGGGAAACTCAAGCACATTATCAGAGAAAATGTGCTGTCGGTGGGACAGCACTTGATTACAGACGAAAATGATGTTTGATTCGTGGACATTTTATTCAAGGCTACATGCAACACAAATATCTCTGGTAGCTGGTGTGGTCATGTGACGTGGACAGATATGAAATAGACGTTGGTTACTGCGCTAGGATAACTCGAGATATGGACATGAGGCCCCTGAACGGAGATGCTGCACAAATGTATATATATCTCGACCGATCTAACCACCATTATAGCAGTATAAAGCATTTTGCATATGGCTTGTTTTTACCAGGGAGTGCAGGCCCAATGCCCAGATGTGCTTTTATCAATTGTCACAACTCAGTGGAGCAGTTACTAGATCTCTTTGGCTTTTTGTTGCTTGCTACCTTTTGACAACAGCTGGTGGGTGGAAATTGCACCACCACATCCTAACATCTCTGCAACCATGAGCAGCCGAACACAATGTCACTGAAGCATTTTTTTGTGTTTTTTTTTTGTTTAAAAAAGCTTATCCCTAAGTTAAATCTTTGGAACCAGACAGCTGCCATCTGTGGCTTGAGTGTGGAAAAAAGCTCACTCCCGCATTCAGTTGTACACAGATCAAGAATAGACAGTGGAATTATGGCTTAATGTATGCATTTAACACACTGACGCATAGTCTGTAAAAAAAAAAAAAAAAAAAGTGTTCACCCCAATTCCATCCTATCCCCCCACCCCCCCCAAAAAAAAGAATTGTTTCAACTTAAAGATCTGTTGCCTCCTTAACAGATACAGCTGTGTGTTTTTAAAACATTACACACAAGGAATTTATGGATGTTAGTCTGTCCAGTGGGCAAAAGTATCTGGCTTAACTCATTCCACCTTAATGGTGCTCTTTCCCGCTAATATCAAAATGTCGTCTGCTAATTGTATTTTACTGATTTAGGGATTATTTTTCAAAGTTTTGGATGAAACTTGCATGGAAGATCATTCCAAATTATATGCCTGTGGTCAACAGCTTTCCAGAGTGCACCAAGGAAAGCTGTTGACTTGGTCTTCTATCAGGGTGGAATGAGTTACTCCTGTGACAGACACAGTGTAACCTGTCTCATGAGATATGCCACCATGTGAGACAGTCCTGGCAGTTGTCCTGTGCAGCAGGTGATCCCTTAATCACCCATTGAAATACATCCCGATATGTGTCATCACTGTATCTGTTCACTTCAGTGGCACACAACAGATGGTGTTTCAGAAAGGGGGGTAAAAGGGGTTTTCCGTACTGGCATGTTAAAAGCATTTTTTTATTTACTGTACTTGCATACCGGAAGCCCCTTTATTTTCCATACTTTATGTCAGCCGTTGTTTCTATATCTTATTTTCCGTGTCTTGTACTAGGGTAAATTAATACCTGTGGCAGCATACTGAGACCCCCACCTCCAGCCTCTTCCTTTCAGCTCACAGACAAAGTAAACTTGCATTAAAAAAAAAAAAAAATACCCAACAAAATGTGGCCATGAAGATCACCTCCTGTTTGGGAGGCTGCTTCCCCCCCCCCCCCCCCCAAATGTCTGAGGGGTACCCATAAGTACAGGTTTTACTGCACAAAATGCAAGGGTTGGCATGTCAGTTGGCCTCAGAGTTTGCACGCTGAGGACTGTCAATTATTAATAGTTTGATACGGTCCCTCCTGTGTCACAGGGGGCCAAGCAAGAACATGCCCTCACTGCCTGCTGTTTTCAACGCGTTCAACATTACACGCAACTTGGAGAATTATAATACCAGAACAAATAGGCGTGCAAATGGTACTCTAATTTCTATATGGCCATAAATTAAGTGACACGATGTTCTATATCACACTATTTTGTTACAGTAATACCTGGATGAAAATCTACGGCAAATTGGCTTTGGCCCACTATTATAAGAGGGGGGAAGGCATATCTGTAGGGTGTCCTCAGGGGGCAAAAATGGTCTGGCGCTGAATAAGATCAACAGAAACTGAAAATCTCATATAGAATATCACTGATCAGCCTATCCCCCCTTTCTAGACAAATGAACTGACCCAGTTGCATTGTCATGCGTGTCATGGGGGGAGACAGTTATGACCACTTCTGTGTGTTGAGTGGTCATAACGATTGCGTGTGACTGTGGCATTACACATTTCTCTCGAGTACGGTGGGTGAGGAGGGCACTTTATGATTAACCTGGATTGCCTCAAAGGTCTTAGTCTATCAGCTTTTTCCGTCTGATGTTTTGACCACATCATGTAGTAAAAAACATCAAGAGAAAATCACTCAGAGCGAATTATGGGCTACCCCCACACAGTCCCTCTAAATATTTATATCAACATGCAACTCATTTGGAAACACATCAATGGAATTTTTTTTTTTACAGATGACAGCAATCACCAAATAGATGATCACTTTTATTTATTCATTTAGTCAGTCAGTCAGTCAGTCAGTCAGCCACCCAGCCAGCCTGCCTACCAGTCAGTCAGTCAGTCACTGTGTGAGTCAGTCAGTCAGTCAATCAGTCAGTCAGCCTGTCAGTCAGTCAGTCAGTCTGTCAGTCAGTCAGTTGGTCTGTCAGTCAGTCAGTCAGTCAGTCAGTCAATCATCCAGTCAGCCTGTCAGTCAGTCAGTCAGTCAGTCAGTCAGTCAGTCAGTCAGTCAGCCAGCCAGTCAGCCTGTCAGTTTGTCAGTCAGTCAAACAGTCTGTCAGTTTGTCAGTCAGTCAGTCAGTCAGTCAGTCAGTCAGTCAGTCACTCACTCAGTCATTGAGTCAGTGTTTTTTAACAATGACAAGAAAAGTCCCAAAATGCAACACCTGAGGAAGTAAATAGCAGAAAAAATGGTCAGATTGAATGTTGTCTGGTTAGTCAAGCTGTTAAAAGGTTTAACTATCTGTTAGAAAGTATCAGCAAAACAAGGTTTAAGGAAGCTTGCTCATTGCAAAAATGTCTTGACTGCCCAGTTTTTCTCATTTACAGTTCTCACAGGACCATATTTAACTACATGTATATTAACTGCAGACCTACTCTGTTCCCCTGGGTTATCAGACAACAGAATTCTGCCACCATGAGGGCACTTGTACCAGTTATGCTATTTAACCATCCAGAAATTACCCTTTTTGTACCAAACAAATGAAATTTTCTAAATCTGTGTGGAACCTTGTGTATTTCAAAACTTGGTGAATGACTGTTAAGCTTTTTGCTTTCTCAAGTGCTTACTGTTATCATAGAAGCTTGTTTTGCCTGCCCACTTAACACATGAAATTGCCCTCTTCCTGCCAAGTTCCTTGCTGCAGCAGCCTATAGGTGGCAGCACAGAATGCCAAAGAAATATGAATACATGTGCTTCCTATTGAAAGTGGAACCAAGTATTTGGAATTCTCATGCTATATCTTTGGTTGAACTATCACCAAAAGTACTTCAACCTCCTTGCATCCCAGTCTGCAGTCTTTGATTATATTCTGTGGTGACGAAACACTTTGCCAGGTACCAACACCGGCAAGCAAAATACACAGAACACTTCCATAGAACAGTTCATTGTCTTTTAATTTGCAGAAATGTCACTTGACCATTGGGACATTTCTGTCAGGACATCCATCCTTCAGCCAATGAGGTGACAGCATACACTATGTAGGGTAAACAGGACTGAGCACCAGTCAGAATGAATGTACCATTAGAGTTTCCTCCTGTGGCACAGGCAGTATGTATAAAAGTTTCCTATAGTCTTCACAATGGAACAATAGGTCTCCCTGCAGCACTTTTCTGCACTCTTCTAGCAGTTTTGTGCTGCTAGGATGACTAGCCAAGGTAAAACATGTACTGTGTATACATGCCCAAACTGGTTGGTGGTGGAATGTCGTCTGCTTCAGTGTTTTCAACGAATTTCAACAGTAATGAAAAACAATTTGACTGAGAATTATAGATGACACCTATCAAGATCACATCCCCCAAGTCAGCAACTTTCCTTGGCATGGTCCAAGGAAAGCTGTTGACTCGGTGTTAATTCCAGGGGAAAAGAAAGGGTTAATTGCATGATATATATATATAAGTATCCTTTGTGTACATGTTAACATACCTCATACATGCATGTGCGAGAGAGAGAGAGAGAGAGAGAGAGAGAGAGAGAGAGAGAGAGAGAGAGAGAGAGAGAGAGAGAGAGAGAGAGAGAGAGAGAGAGAGAGAGAGAGAGAGAGAGAGAGAGAGAGAGAGAGAGAGAGAGAGAGAGAGAGAGAGAGAGAGAGAGAGAGAGAGAGAGAGAGAGAGAGATTATTTACCTGGTGGTTGTACAGTATATGTTTTAACACCTGATAAATGCGTTAGGTGTACAATGTCTTTGACCCTCGGGGACCCCTTATACTCATGTTTTGGCAGGCCAATTAAAGACTGGTAGAGATAGTAAGTCAACAGCTCTCCTCAGTGAACCCTTAGCATTCTGCCCACAGTGCATTGTTGGCTCAGTCTTCAGAGTCCGACTGAGTATGTGGATTCCATAAAGGTGTAACCAAATACCATACTGTATAGGCTGGGTGACAGCCACATGCACAGCTATTCTGTCTTTTTGGCGTGGAGCTGTGGCGGTATGGCATGAACAAAAAAAAAATATATTGTCTGTGTGCTTTTTTTCTATTGTATTTGATATCTCAGAGGTGTAACATGATAAATTTATTCATTTTGTCCCTTAAATGTGTAATATTCAATTAATGATTGGTAAATGGAGACACAATGCGGGATCAAGTAACCTATTTCATTGTGCGAATGCAGTCTGTTGACTGTAATCCTTTCCAGTTCACAGTGAATATGGATGTAGTAGAACGTATATTATATCTCTTGATGACTTAAAGCGCTGATTTAAGACTGAGTCAACAGCTTTCCTTGGGACGCTTTGCGTGCAATGCGTGCAAGGTGTCCCAAGGAAAGCTGTTGACTAAGACTACTTTTTGCTTTACACTAGGTTTGCTGGTATTCGAATGAAAGGTATGTTCATGAGGAATTTGAATCTTTTAACCATTATATGTTTAATGGTAATGAGAAGACAACTATAGCCATGACTAGCACTTTAAGGGTTAATACATTTCTATATCTTATGCTGTGACTCAAGATTATTAGGTCTTGCATGTTTTTTGACTTATGATTTCAATGGTAACTGGTGCCCTCTGTGAGTCTGGCCTACAGGATGTTAGGTTTGATTGTCCCATGTGACTGCAGCTTGTTTTGTCCCATTGTCACTCGGGTTTTGGATTTCACTTTTGCTTGCTGGAGGACTCCTTGAGGTTGAAAGTTAACTCAACCTTTTGCCCCTTAACTCATTCCACCTCATAGAAGACCGAATGGACTGCTTTCCTTGGCGTGCTCTGGGCGCAATTAATGCACACAGAGTGTGTCAAAAAAAAGCTGTTGACCATGGGCATGTAATTTGGAATGATCTTCCATGGAATTTTCATCCAAAAGTTTGAAAAATAATTCCAAAATTAGTAAAATAAAATTAGCAGATGACATTTAGCAGGAAAAAGCATCATTAGGATGGAATGAGTTAAACCGGCCAAACTGGCTAGTGGTCAAATGTCGTCTGCTTCAGTGTCGTCAACTAATATCAAGAGTGATAAAAAAAAGAATTTGATCGAGAATTGTTCATAAGACATATCAAGATCATATGCCCCAGGTCAACAGTTGTCCTTGGCATGGGTTTGGGCACTTAGTGTCCTACCGTTGCCAAGGAATGCTGTTGACTCAGTCTTAATTTAAGGCGAAAGGGTTAAATGTTTTTTTTTAGGATACTTGTGACTTCAGTAGTTTCTGCTATGGCTCTTTACTATTGAAATATTTGGTATTTTTTTTATAAAATGTGGTATAACACATGACATTACTGGCACAATAACGTGGGAAAATTTACTGACTGATAACTAGGACCTTACTGTTATAGTGGATATCTCGTATGAATTTGTGTTCAATACATTCTCCATTTAGAGAAATCAAAGAAAATGATAAAAAAAAAGAAGTATATTCTGGACATCAGTCACAGTTCAGTGATTTTAGGAGAGAAAGGGCTTATGGGTAAACCCTCTTAGCGCCACATTTTAGAGTGAGTCAACAGTTTTCCTCAGTGCCCAAAGTGGCTCAAGGAAAGCTGTTTACCTGGATTTTATACAGTGGTACCTGCTGTATGCAACCACTCGTAAGCAGCAGCATTGCTTTTCGTGGTCACTAGACTGGGACATAGGAGTCAATTTCTTTGTAAAATTTACCTGTGGTGACAGGTCACCTGCTGTATGTGGCCACTTTTTCTTGGCTGAAGGGGTGGCCACATACAGCAGGTACCGCTGTACTCTATAAAACTCCAAACATGCTGGCACTGAAATGAAAGGTCTTTTTATCAGAAGCACTGATCTAGTAGCCTTATTATAATTCAGAGCAGTTTGTGGTAAGTACTTTGGCTTGAGTGGCAGTTGGCAGTGAAAGAGTAAACAGACTGGGCAGTCACTGAGCCATTGCCAGGATGGCTACTCATTGATACTTCAAGTCAAGTTAACTCACTTAAAAAAAAATAACAGTTAGGAATCATATACTAGCTTTCATTTCGCATATAGTTCACACACAATTGCCATAGGAGTCTGGCACCTGTAGCTGCCATCAGTTGTGTGACGTACAGGGCACGGCAAGTGGGTATGCGTGGCACTATGACAGCACACTTGGTGGATTCTCCACCAGGTACAGCCATAGGTCAGAGAGACCATTCCATGCCATTTAAAGCCACTGGCAGGCATCAACATAGCAGACTGCTTGTGGCTTCCCTGACCACCACTAAACATGTTGGGCTGCACAGGTTATGAACTATAGCCACCCATGGCCCCAAACAGGCATTGCATGTGGAGATGGACAGCTTACTACAGGGTGGAGCTGTAGTGTGTGTGGCGAAGAGTATGTTTTGAGAGATCAAAGAGAAGGTTTGTACTTGACAGGGAGGCATGGGAGCCTGGGCCTGTGTTGAATGTGGCAATATATTAAGCCAGAGCTGGTGCTGTCTAGGAGGCGTCTCCTATGCAGGCATCACACGTTTTCTCTTTGATCTGCATTTAATGCACCACAGTAGGGCAGAGGTGACACACCTTGTCATCATTTTTTGTTAATCAGACCTGACTATTAAATTATTGAACAAGCTGGAATCAGAGGTCAGTGATTTGGAGCGGCATTAGCCTCCCACATGACAGGGATCCATGGTACAAGGCAAGCTAGACAGGTAGATGGGATGCATGGCAAAACGTCTATACAGTAAAGGGGAACCTGTCTTGTGAGACCCATTGATTAAGAGGTCTCTTGAAATGTGGTCTTTCTTTAGGGGTTCAATGACATGGAGAAGAAACCACAAGTTACATGTATATGTGGCCACTTCACACACTACATCTCCACTTCAGACAGGTGGTCTCCGAGACAAGGTTTTAAGGATATAGTGATCCCTGTCTTGAGGTGTCTCAAAATGGGCTACCCACAGTGACTGCTGTTCCACAGTGGGTCTGCTAAAACAGGCTACTGTACCACAATGGGTCTGCCAAAACAGGATACTATACCACAGTGGGTCTGCCAAAACAGGCTACTGTACCACAGTGGGTCTGCCAAAACAGGTTACTATACCACATTGTGTCTGCCAAAACAGGTTACTGTACCATAGTGGGTCTGCCAAAACAGGTTGCTATACCACATTGGGTCTGCCAAAACAGGCTACTGTACCACAGTGGGTCTGCCAAAACATGATACTGTACCACATTGGGTCTGCCAAAACAGGATACTATACCACATTGGGTCTGCCAAAACAGGCTACTGTACCACAGTGGGTCTGCCAAAACAGGCTACTGTACCATATTGGGTCTGCCAAAACAGGATACTATACCACAGTGGGTCTGCCAAAACAGGCTACTGTACCATAGTGGGTCTGCCAAAACAGGTTATTATACCACAGTGGGTCTGCCAAAACAGGCTACTGTACCATCGTGGGTCTGCCAAAACAGGTTACTATACCACAGTGGGTCTGCCAAAACAGGTTACTATACCACATTGTGTCTGCCAAAACAGGCTACTGTACCACAGTGGGTCTGCCAAAACAGGCAGTGGGTCTACCAAAACAGGCTACTCTACCACATTTGGTCTGCCAAAACAGGCTACTGGACCACATTGGGCCTGCTAAAACAGGCTACTATACCACATTGGGTCTGTCAAAAGAGGCCACTGAACCAGAATGGGTCTGTCAAAACAGGCTACACATATGGGTCTAAAAGTGGGCTACTGTACCACAGTGGGTCTAGTTCACAGAATGGTGTGTTACCACAATGGGTTTCTGAAAATGGCCTGTTTAGACTAGTCCCCCCCCCCCCCCCCCCCCGTGGGTGTGTCAAAATGGGCTGCAAGCGGCCACTGCTCCACAGTGGTGTGTCAAGTTAGGCTACCATGTCATGTACTACAGTGCTCTTGCTCTTACAAGGCCATGTCGAATGCACCAAGAGACAGCTAGAATACAGGGATGACTTCATTTTGCAGCAACAGCTGACCTTCTGCCCAGAAACAAGGTCCTGTCTGGAAGCTGGGACAGTCTTTGATGAGAAGGGCTTTCTTAGGCTGGACCACAGCATTGAGAATATATATATATAAAACTTCATTTCAAGAGGGTAGCTAAGTTAGTGAATCATCACTAATCTCCCCTGGGGCCCTCATAAAAGTACATATACATGTAAAGGTACAGAATATTATATACAATAGGCAAGATAGATAAACTCATATGATTACAAACAACAGCTAAAGTAACAATGTACGATATTTTAAACTCTCTTCCAGAATCGTATAAAGCCTTCAGAAACACATAGTGTACGTTGCATGCTCAGTGTTATCTTCAGGATGGATTTAATATACATCTTCCCGCTTGAATGTTGTCCACTATTTGAAATCCTTGGCAAAGTGAAGACATCAATGAAGGAAAGTTGTTGTGTGGACTGAGCTGTGCATTAAGGGCCCCAGTTATCCAGGTGCACATAAATCTGTGGAGCTATATCCAAAACTTATTGCTGTCAAAAGGGCACAGTGTAAGACTGTCAAAAGGATACAGTGTAAGACTGTCAAAAGGATACAGTGTAAGACTGTGAAAAAGGCACAGTGTGAGACTGTCAAAAGGACACAGTGTAAGACTGTCAAAAGACACAGTGTAAGACTGTCAAAAGGATACAGTGTAAGACTGTCAAAAGACACAGTGTAAGACTGTCAAAACGATACAGTGTAAGACTGTCAAAAGGATACAGTGTAAGACTGTCAAAAGGATACAGTGTAAGATTGTCAAAGGGGCACAGTGTGAGAGTGTCAAAAGGACACGGCGTAAGAGTGTCAAAAGGACACTGTAAGACAGCCAAAGAAGTCACTTAATGGCAATGGCAAGAAAATAAAATATGACTTCCAGAAAAAATGGGTATCTGGTAAAATTTGATATTTGATATGGGCAGGCAGAAAGAGAATTAACATTTCAGAGCATCTGTCGACTAACATTTTTTTTTTACTCATGAAACAGTGCTTTCATAAGCTAATGGTTCCCAAAGTCTTCCCTGTTTGAGATCACTGCTGTTACATAACACTGATTTATGATCTAGGACTGGAGGTCATACAGATACTTGACCTGATGGGCTGGTGCCAAGGTATCAACTGGTGTCTAGTTATTAACCCTTCTTCATAGGTAGTACATTGGTTAATGTTCAGGCCAGCCCCTTCTGGCTCAAATTGCCCCAATGTACTGGGATGTAAATTGCCATCTGAAAGTTTTTACTTTATTTCTTGTTACTAGAAAACATTTTTTTGATGAGATTTGTCCGACCATTCATGATGGCCTACCCTTAGTCAATAGCTTCCTTGGTTTGGACTGGGTACATTGTGCCCACTTGAACCAAGGAAAGTTATTGACTCAGTCATACTGTGACCAGGAATGGGATAAATTGTAAGTTCTGGCAGTACATGTTCATGTTACTCATACAGTGAGTTTGCGCAAGACGCGGTATCTCTGGTCATCAGAGCGGTGATGAAAGTGAGCAGTTTTGGCTGTAGAGTTTCCTTCCAGTGTCAGCCAAGCCCAGTGCTATTCCCTTAACTTTGATGGACATATGTTACATTGTCTGCAGATCTGAAGGCTCACGACAGGTTCCACATCTGTATAAACCTTATATTCATGCAGTTATATGCCATTGTGAAAGGACAACTCAGGTGTACACAGTTAAGGGCATGTAAGTCTTGTCTCGACTCTTAAGACACATTGCATAAGATGCATAACCTGCAGCTAATAACAAGGAGTCCAGGAAAATAACCAAGCTTTGTCATTTTGTCAAATAATAAAGGACCAATACGCATTGAAGCTCCACCTTGCATTTCAATTAAGTCAGTAGTCTTTGAAACTGTAACCCACTATATATATATATATATATATATATATATATATATATATATATATATATATATATATATATATATATATACATATACATATATATATATATATATATATACATATATATATATATGTACATACATATACATAATACACTGTTGTCTGTTGTAGATTTCTCTTGGTGTATTCAGTAGTCTTTTTTCTTGTTAATGAAAGCATTATTGATCGCACATTGTCAGTTTTTTTTCTTTCTATAATTACATTGTGGTTTGCAATGGAGAAAAATATGTAATTTCTCACAGTGTGAAGTAACCATTAAAGATTGATTAACTGTTTCCTTGTCAAAATCAGACTCGAAAGCTTTCTTGGGCATGGGTTGCACCCAACACAAGCCAAAGAGGTAGCAACCTTGGGCATGTCACCACGATAGTCTTACCTGCTATTCCCAGTGAAAATGTTTTCCATTAACATGAAATTTAAGTAAAAATGACAAAGCAGACAGGATCAACATCCTGGCACTATGTGTGGTCATAGCAGCACAGGCTCAGTATAGAATGGGTCCTGACAAAGTTGTTCACAGAGAAGAAAAGATACAACGGCAGAGTGATGAATGGCCAATGAAACAAAGACGTAAAATACAAGTGACAGATGTGAGTCGATTAATAAGGAATCACAACACTCTCAAGTCTACCAGAAATGAATGCTTTTTTTTTGACATTAATTCCTCCATGTATGTACAGATTTCTTGCGGATGCCATTTTGGAGCAACTTACAGTGGCAAATTAGCAGGTTTGCCTAAATCTAAAGGACAAACAGTAAAGAAGTGTGGATGATTTACAAATTTAAGCTGTCTCATTTTAGTGAACTCTTCCCCCTTTTCAGAGATTTTCCAGCATAATCCTGCTGTGCTGGTATCATTTGCATCAGAATTGCGTTCCGTTGACTGAAACCAATCATTTATCATTGTAATTACAGTGAACTTGCGTCACCGTTGGACACTGCAGGGCGGCATTATGGGTCACCTTATCGTTGTTATGCCGCGTACAAGTAGTCCTCTTTGTTATGCGCTGTGCTTGCTGAGTTTACTTGATGAGTCATTTTTTTTTTTTTTACCCTCATGTTAACATTTTAGTGCCTGGATTTCTGTAACTACGTACCTGTGGTTCAAATTAAAGTTGATGCCATAACACCTGAGCTTTGCAGATAATTATCTGAATGTCTCTGCTTATTTCTGCGAAAGGTTTGGGTAACACATCGGAACACCAGACAATGAAATTATAAGGGTCAGAGAGCTTGCTCGTTTTCTGTGTGATGAGTACGGATCCGACCATATGTTGCTCGATCAGAGCTTTTTTTTTTCTCTGACTAGGTTTCATGAAATATGTATTTAACATTATTTCCGTGTGAATCCCAATCTTGATAGCAAAAATGACAAAATGCTATTGACAAGTCATCAAAAGACTTGTGTTATGTCCATAAAATAACATCCCATCCACGCCAACGTATATTGGTTCCTCTGTAGAGCACTGGAACTGCATATAATTACATGAAGGCTCTGGTCTTACCCCATATTGCACTGTAACAGTGGCTGATCAGAAGATTTTCATTTGAACCATTACAAGTAACAATCTGCATATTGCGCCCACTCATCTCTGCAGCAGCTAGTGTAGCGGCAGAGTAAGACTTTAAGGCCCTTAATTACCACAGAAAAGATGCCTTCATATTTAACAATGCATGCAAACTTCATTCAGTTATTATGTCTGCACATGTTTCCATGGGGAGACATTGTCTAAGTGCCCAGTTCTTCCACTTCTCCTGATGTTTCTTTCTTGTTCCTCTTCAATGCTTTTTGTTTCCATATAATAACTCCCAAAGAACTCAAAAAAAAGGATGGAATTTAGTAGATGTATGGTTCCAGGTGAGAACTAGGTTGGGATTGTATGTGGATCGCCTTGACCTAATTATCAAGGTCACAGAATCATGCAAGTCAGTTTTGTTTCGATGCAGTTATAAACCCTTGAAAGACTTAACAAAGCTATTGGAACATCGTAAGATTATAATTATGTATCTAGGCAAGACCCTAGGTTTAGATTCTATTTGCATCACCTTGGCCAAATTGCTGAAGTTGAAGGATCACATATCTGAATTTCTTTTTTGTAAAATGAAGTCTAAAAAACTTGGCAAATTGGGTAGGATTATGAGTCTAGGTGAGAGCTCATTTAGGATTTTAACTGCATCACCTTGATTTATTTCTCAAGGTCTTAGCATCACTTATTTAAATTTCATTTCTGTGGGATTTAATTCCTGAAAATGCGATAGAACTTTTTAAAACATAGTGGGATTATATATCTAGATGGAACCTATATTAGGGTTCTACATAGTACTTAGGTCAGATTGACCTAATCCTCAACATCACCTGGTCGCTTACAGAGAAACCTGTCTATTGTGGACACCTCTGGGGCTGGCAAAAAGTGTCCACAGTTGGCTGGTGTCCATAAAAGTCAGGTGTTTTTAACAAGTAGATTGACCTTTTGGTCCTGGACATAACTGTCCACATTATACAGGTGTTCGCATTATAGAGGTGTCCACAAGGACAGGTATTAGTGTATTAAATTTCATGCCCCTATATAAGTCCTGAAGAACTTAAAAAAGAATTATGGAAATCAACATGTAGTTCAATAATGCATCCAGATGAGACATATACTGTGATTGTAGTTGGGTCATCTTGACCCAACTTTTCAGGTCACAAGTCACTTTTTTGAACTTTATTTCAATGCAGTATTAAAGTCCAGAAAAATGTAACAGTTAAAACTTGATGAAACTTGGTAGGGTTCTGTTTGTAGGCATAACCTGGGTTACAAATGCGTCCAAGTCACCTTGACCTAATTCCTAATGTCTCAGGGTCACAGGTCACTTAGTTGAATTTCATTTCAATGGAAAAAGTCCAGAAGAACATAATAAAACTTGATGAAACTTGGTAGGATTATGTATGTAGGCATGATTTACGTTGTAAATGTATGTTTATCATCTTGTCCTAATTCTCAAGGTCTCAGGTCTTTTACAAGTATCGATTTAAGTTAATTAGGAATGGCATGTTGGGAATGCATTTGGTAGTGTTGATACAGGTGTCATGGTAGTGCAAAATAGAAACAGAAGTGATACCTTCTGTCTGCAGTCACTGCCACAAGAGGGTACCTGCTCTTTGTGGCCACATTGTCTGACCATAAGAGTCAATTTCTTCGTTAATTTGCCTGCAGTGACGGGTCACATGCTGTATGTTGCTACTTTTTTTTTTTTTGTGGCAGAAAGGGTGGCCACACACAACAGGTAAAATGTGCACAAAGTATTAACCCTTAAAGCGCTGATTTAAGATTGAGTCAACAGCTTTCCTTGGGGCACTTTGCACGCAAAGTGCCCCAAGGAAAGCTGTTGACTAAGACTACTTTTTGCTTAAGACTAAGCTTACTGGTATTTGAATGAAAGATTTCTTCATGAGGAATTTGAATCTTTTAACCGTTATATGTTTAACGGTAATGAGAAAACGACTATAGCCGTGATTGGCACTTTAAGGGTTAAAAGCACATGGTATTGGTTGCCTGCTTGCAAGTTATACCCTTGAGTGCCTCGTCACAAAGATATAAACACAGAATCA
Organism: Hermodice carunculata; assembly: GCA_964020975.1. Taxonomy (NCBI): domain Eukaryota; kingdom Metazoa; phylum Annelida; class Polychaeta; order Eunicida; family Amphinomidae; genus Hermodice; species Hermodice carunculata. The sequence continues at coordinate 90,737,843 of OZ026621.1, read as the reverse complement.
TCTAATGTATATTATAGATTTTATTACTTTTTCAGTGCCAAGCACGACTAAAGTCAATTTACTTAAATCAAAATGCCCTGAATCATCATCAGGATCCCAGAATCATATTCCTTGTGAAAGGACCTTTCATTCAAGTACCAGCATGCCTGTATTTTTCCAGAGAGAATATCCCAGGTCAACAGCTTTTCTTGGCGCTCATTGGGTGCAGTGTGCCCAATGCAGGCCGAGAAAAGCTGTTGACTCAGTCCAAAATTTGGCATACAAAAAGTTAACCCATGTTGCTGTTGTAGGGTGTTTGAATTTGGAACAAAGGACGTTTAGGTGAATGTTCTGTTTTGCTAGAAACCTGCCTTTCACCAGCATTGATCAAGTACATTGATAGCTCATAGGTATATCCTGACTAGTGTATGAAACAAGAGATGGCGCCACCAGTATACCTCCACTTTGACCAAGAAACCAACAAGTGTACATGCTGCCCACTGGGGTCCCCTGTATTAACTACAGTGAAAACTCGTTACAATGACACCATCTGTTCCCTTGGAAATATGTCAGACAAATGAATCAAACAACAAAGAAAATGAACTTATGAAATTCAAAGCTTATGTCATTACATGTACATGTATAATGAATGTGTAGGATGTCTGAGTGCCGTTATAATGAGGTTTCACTGTAGCAGTCTTTTCCCTCTTAATTGACCTCCGTTGAAAGACTGTACGTCTGCTTCATATGACTCATATTGGACTCCTCCTACTGATACTTTCTCACAGGAGGGATTACTGCAGTTCTAAATCAATTATTTTGGTACCAAACGAGACAGTGGTTACATGTGTTCTAAAAGCTGTTTTGCTTTTACTTATTATTTGTATTAATAATGAGAAGTCCATTCTAAATCATTTGCCGAAATTTGAAACTTCAGGTTTTGCTGATTATTAAAAAATATGTTGCTAAAAAAACTACGAGACATAAGAAACTAGAAACACTTTAGCACAAACCATTGGCTGATGAGTCCACCTTGGTACCTACATTGCTCCTGTGACCTTGAAAATGAGGTCAAGGTCACTGAAATATAAACAAATGAAATGGTGTGAAGGTACAATGAGGTAAATGTGAGTTTCAGGTAATTCTCAAGATATTTTGTTCACAAACAAATGGTAGACAGAGAGAACCACAAACAGGTGGACAGACAGATAGACAGACAGACAGACAGATAACCAGAAAACATAATGGACTCCCATCCCCACCCCCTAGTGGACCCATAAAAATAAAACATGGTTTTGAACACTTATGTTGGTTTGTCAATTGTCACCAAAATAATTGATTTAGCATAATATGCATAAGACTTAATTATCACCTTAATTTGGAAGTTCAGAAAAATTAAGCCATATCTTCCCAAATATTGCTGTGAAAAAAAAAATGCTCAATGATATTTGTTTTCTCCATTTTCAGGTAAAACATAGATTACATTTTTAATAGGTGTTTTATTGAAACAGAGTATAAAAAGGGACCAATAGGGCATGTGCAATACACTGTTCTGCAAGGTGGCAGCACTTGTTTCTTGTTTCACTGGACAATTATAACTGATGACTGAAGGCAGGTTGAGTTTACCCTGCAGGTGTCTCCACCTGTAACAGGTAGATACTAGGAGGAAAGGACACCTGTATTGCAACCTACCTGTGTGGCAACATTCTCCAGTAAACAAGCAGAGCTTCCATGAGCCTTGTCATAATTGCCACCGTAATTTAGACTTGAGAAAAGGTAGAATGTGTTAATTAAAGCTTGCCTCAGGCAGCAAACTCTATAAAGGGAATTCCTTGCTGAATATCTATAGCTTAAAGACATATTTCACAACAAACCATAGTTTAATATGAATTTGTAGCAGTGCTTGCTTATTGTAATTGCCTCTGTAAATCTGTGATAAAGTGATGGTGGTCTGCAAAAATCACATCCGTGCTGATATGAAGAATCCAACTTCCAGAGAAAATTGCTTGCAATCCATATCTTCCAGAGACCCACAGAACTTTGTTATCAGTGCATGTGAACAAGATGACTGTATTAAGTTCATACTGGCATGATTCCTGATACGAAATGTATGATCACCTTTGATATTTTGCCAAAATCGATGAAAGGGCCCAGGATTGGTAACAATATACACAGACTGCCAGAATGAATTAGAAACCTAAAATGGACATCTGCCCATTATTTGCAAATCTGATGTAGGTGAGCAAACGTAAATACGCGGTAGTATAAATATGATTGAGAATGGACCAACTTATCTGGGCACCTTATAATACAGGGGCAGGGGAGGTTTAATTATTGGGCCAGGGTACCACTCATTTGTCACTGTCAATGACCATGGTGTAATGGCAGTTAAGGTTTCCTAAGCCAACAATAACCAGCAGGTTTTCTAGATTGGTCTGAGCGACACGTCATATAATTGGTTGATCAGGGCTGTATTTTCATAGATTATTGATTGATTGCTTTAAGTGACACATTGGACCGCCGGGATCATTTGAGATACCTTCTTCACACCCTTTTCACCCATCTCCACCCATGGTAACCTTTAATCACACCTCGCGGGGCTCTTCAGGCCCTATGTAAGGAAGATAAAAGAGAAACTGATCTGAAAATCTTACTTGGAATGCAGCTGCGTTCAGATTATCATGTACGTGGAAACAATGGTCTCAAACATGTTTGTGACAAAACATTGCAAAAGTAGAATTCAATGAATAGCTGGCAGCTTCGACCCAATGCTTGGAGTATTTTCTCATCATGGTTACCTAGTAATAGAACCGACAGTCAAATTACAGTTTAGTCTACTGAGCAATATGTACAATACAAACATGCTGTTGTCCAATACTTATATACTTGGCCAGTAATTCTATGTTGACGTACCTGGTGTTTACATGATAAGTATCTCAACAGCACACTGAGAGATTTTTTTTTATGGGTTTGTGTTTTTTTCCATCTTGCAAAATACTGTGGAGCACTTTTTTTTGTGGGTAACTCTTTCAAAGATGTGAAAGTGTAAAACAAGACAAAAGATAATATATACCCGCGAGTGTGATATTTCCATCAATTCAGAGCCAACGGAGTTTTTAGGACGTTGATTTGACTCTTTGGCACCTGGCATTTGTTGACAGCTAGTGTATATCACATGTTAGCAACACAATATGCCTCCAGCAGATAATTATAAATCAGACGTAGCCGATGTGGATCTCATCTCTGTCATCATCCATGATAGGTCTGTGGCCCAAGTGCAGGCAGGTGTGATAATTAAGATTTATACCAATTTGCCCTTCAGATAAATTTGTCCACTGATATTTATCTGGATACTGAATCACCTGCATGCAAAAATTACAGGCTATCCCAAGGTGGAGATAATCAACTGATGGCCAGTCCCTGACTGGACATCCATTTTTTTTTACTGGCCTTTGTTGCCTTTGGGGAAAACATCTGGACGTACTGCAATGGTGTCTCTGTGCTAAAACCACTCCTGTGAAAGATCAAATGTCCAGAGATCGGAGAGGTCTGTAATAAGCCTTTGGCAAGTGTATACTTATACAACTGAATCTGAAGTCCGTAGAGAAAATATCTGCAGACTAGACACATGGTAGACAGGCCATGTATGTCTATCTGCAGACTAGACACACGGTAGACAGGCCATGTATCTCTATCTGCAGACTAGACACATGGTAGACAGGCCGTGTATCTCTATCTGTAGACTAGACATATGGTAGACAGGCCATATATATCTCTATCTGCAGACTAGACACAGGGTAGAAAGGCCGTGTATCTTTATCTGCAAACTAGACACATTGTAGACAGGCCATGTATCTCTATCTGCAGACTAGACAGGTAGACAGGCCGTGTATCTCTGAAGGGCTTCTGCTGGACATGTTTGATATTAGGACAATTTTGAACAGTTTACTTTTGTAGCCAAATTGGTTCCAGGACATGTCTATATTTGAAGTACATATGTGTATTTGTGTCTTTTTGTCCAAAATCACTTCGTAGTTGTCATTACCCTATTCCACAGTCTGAACTCTTTACCCTCCATAAACTAACCTATCCCTGTCTGACATATAAAAAATACTATATTGTCCATATTGCACACGTTCCTCTGTATAATGTTGACATAGGCTGTATTAGCCCAAATAAATTAAAGGGTCTTCAACGGGTAACTACTCAACATGTTTCGGAGCCTTTTACCCGTACATGTCTCTCTGAGTAGCGCCTCTTTGTCTAAGCTAAATATTCAGCAAAGACAATCCGCATAATAATGAATAAATGTGAACGTGGCAAATGATGAATTAGCTAAATACGTGAAGTTTTGCTTGTAAATGCAGAGCTTCATTATGAAAGAAGAATACCTGTATATGACACCAAATTTGTTGAGGATACAGTGGTGCCTGTCTTGAGAAACAGCCCCTGGGGCAGGTCAAAATGTGGTCTCTCAAAACAGGTGATCTCTCATTAGAGGGATAATAACATGGAAAAGATAGCATAGTGTTCTGAGAGAGCAGTATTAAAAAGACGTACATGTACATGCAGTCTCTCATTGGAGGGGTCTCTCAAGACAGGCACCACTGTATTGTGAACAAAATGCAGTGAAGTGTCGTGAAAAATATGCAGATATGAAACCCTGTACTTGCTGTATTGTACATGTATGTTCTAATTACTGTGAATAAATAGCTACTTTTGTAGCTGAGGTTGTATATTTTTATGATTTTTTCAGTTATGTTTAGAGTACATGTAGGTCTATGTGTGAGAAATTTTTGCGTCTCTGCATACAGCAGTTTTAAGCTCTTAAAGTATAAACTGGAGAAGAGAAATTATGAGAATATGAACCTTAAACCACGTGACAAAAATATCCACTACAGGATAGGGAAAAATATAAAGATTAAAAAACATAAAATAAAAAAAAATTAACAAAAAACTTTTATTTTTGATGTTGCTTTTTGAAAAGCTGCACTATCTATTCAGAAAATAGGAGGCTATTTATATTTGAAAAGGCCACTTGTCCAAACTTATGGCCAAATTGTATAGTGGTTTTGCTCCTCTTATATATATATTTTCATCATCAAGCCTTTCTCACTGTCCATGAGAAATTGTGACAAGAATTGCATGTCAATATACAGATGTAAGAACTTAACTCTATCAGTGCCAATCAAATCTAAAGTCTATCTACTTAAGTCAGAAAAGTCTAAATTACCATTAGGATCCCAGATTCGTATTCCTTGTAAAAAGACCTTTCATTCAAGTACCAGTATGCCTATAGTTCCAGAGAGAATACCCCCAGGTCAACAGCTTTTCTTGAGGTGCCTTGGGGCATTGAGATAAGCTGTTGACTCAGTCCAAAATTTGGTACTGAAAGGGTTAAAATTGAAAGGCTACTGGAAGCTACACTATGCGTGTTGTATGATAGAGGATGAAGTTAGCTATTACAAAATGTTACCATGTAGAGGTGGCACTCAAATGGGCCACTGGCTCTACCTGTCATAATTTGATGAACTGATATACCTTGTATGTGCCATCATTGAACTATTCTGACAAGGGATCTCCTGTTGGAAATGACAATTGCATTATGACTGGTCTGTATAAGCCAGATTGTGCTGTACGCTTCCTATACCTATCGCTGTCTGCCAAATGCCGTGAAAAGTGGACAAATGCTGAACATTCTTTTCATAGAGCTTATATTTTTTTTCCATATCAGGGCCACCCTGTGCATGCACCAACAATGTGTCACACACAGAAACTAGCAATCTGCAGGCAACTGGTCATATTGCCTCAGAACATCAACAAGACGGAGTCTATTATTGACACACCAGAGGCTGAAACTCCAGGACGGCTGGTGTCCCCAGGGAGGTGATCTTGTTTTAAATCCGTCCCTGTTTCCTGCCATGATCCTGTGGAAACAGGTGTGGCCCCTGTTTGCTTTACTGGTGATTACCAGGACAGCTTGTAGCAAGCAGGGCGGCCTCTTATTCATTCCTTCTTGTATGCCAGGCCCGGAAATTGTCTGACAGAACTCGGCGTCTTTACAGGACTTAAGCAAAAACATACAAAGGGAATGTGGACAGTGAACTTTTGCGGTCATATTGTAGTGTAATATCTTAGGGATCTTCTCACAAGCACACTGTGGGCGCTTATCCTTGCTGGAGCCAACTTTCTCCCAACTACATGGCTTCACTAAATACAGGAAAAAGTCTTGATCCCTGACTTCTTGTTCCTAAGGGTCTAGATCTGTTTCAGTGGTCTGTACAGCTTTTAAAGATGGCAGCTAAAATGGCACATGCAAACTTTGGCGAGGGTGCAAAACCGGCACCTATAGAATGAAAGTCCAGGACTACAGTATCTCTACAACATGAGAAAAAGGAAACCTTACACAGGTTAACTCATTCCATACCAGTCCCTGATTTTTCCATATATTTACGTAGATTTAAGACGACAATTGCATATTTAAATTCTTCCTGAGAGGAGCTTTCATTCAACTACCAACATGCCCGCAGTGTTAAATCAGTGCTTCTGGCACTGCCCAAGACCTGTCACCATAGTATGGAATGAGTTAACTCATTCCACCCTGATGACGCTTTTTCCCGCTAATATCTAAATGTCGTCTGCTAATTGTATTTTACTAATTTAGGGATTATTTTTCAATATTTTGGATGAAACTTGCATGGAAGATCATTCCAAATTATATGCCCATGGTCAACAGCTTTCCTTGGCGTGCTCTGGGCGCATTGCGCCCAGAGCGCGCCAAGGAAAGCTGTTGACTCAGTCTTCTATCAGGGTGGAATGAGTTAAATGAATGAAAGTGAACCAACTGCTTGTGAAGATGATAAATTCCAACAAACTTGATGGGGACGGCTCCACTCACTGATCTCAGCAACATGTATATTGGCAAAGTGTGGGTTTCTGGATTCGTGTATGTTTTTGCAAACTAGTGGGCAATCTGCACTTCAGTCAATAGTTCAGTTCACATTTTTGTCTCGCCAGCATAAGCTGTTGGCGAGACTAAGCACTTACTTTCCGTCAGTCCGTCCATCTGTTCGTCAGTCCGTCCGTCCGTCAACAAAAAACTTTGGAGTGGCTTGAATTACGCTGGCGAGACATTCATGCCCCCAGGCATGGCTCTGGTTGACATACCTGTTTAAAACTGTTATAAAGATAAGCAACAATTCTTACCCTGCAGACTGTTATGAAGCATGTTGAGTAGTTTTCCATGATTTACACAAGATTGTCAAACCTGATTGCATACCTTGGAAGTGTGCCATCTTGTAGGTAGCTTCCTGCCCAAATGACCATAAGGCATGTGCAGTCAGCTTGAATTCAAATGGGGTGGGTCAAAGGAAAATTCACTCAGTTTACTGCTGTAGAAGACCTTGGTCCCGGAAGTGTAAGCAATTGCAAGAAAATGACTGAACATGTATGTCACATTTTAATGATGTTACATTTGAATATTTTCAAAAGACGCAGTTTAATAGTCATAAGGTAGACAATCCACTTATATGTTTTTTCTCCCAACAACTTACAAACAACAAAATAAGAAAAACAAGCTGGCACCCCGTAAATCTTCCTGCCTGAGACTATAAAGCTAGGGTGACCTGCAGGTAATGAATCTGGGATCCAGTTCATCTTCTAGACAAAAGTACTAATAATCAGAGGGCTCCTTGATTGAGTAAATACATTACAATTCAAATTAGTTGATGAGGTTTTTTTCTTGCAAACAATCTCAAATTGAGAGGTGGGTCAGCCATTCCCATATTATGGTGATGTGACATCAAGAATTACCCACAATTCTGCAGGAGAGATTCTGAATAACCAATCAAGCAATGTATATGTAACTTAAGTCATGTGTTTCACTGGGGTCTGCATCAAATATATGCTTACAAGTGCTCACAAATTGCACAGGGACTTTATTGTTCTTTCCATCCAGCCTTGTTTGTTGGCTAGAACTGTTTGGCAATTCTTTAAATTCTTACAACTTTTCGGTTTTTTTTGGGGGGGGGAGGCGGAGGGAGGCTGGGATTTAAATAGTATTCTTGGCAAAAGCTACCAAAATGTTAACATTAGTGATAATAAAATCCCTGAACCATGAAAATATACATTTCAGGGCACAAAATAAAAGCAGATTCTTTTTGCAATTTTGAGACCATCCCTCAGCGTAAGAACGTAGACGTTACTCATTAAAATTTGGTAAAATTATCATCCATAGTAAGGGTTTTATGTATCTAATTTGTTAATTATCCATCATAATCAATTTCATCATGTAGCATAACACATCAGTTTCAGACAGAATGCCGCCCCCTATTTTTACTAAGTCCAGGCCAAGAGGTGATCTTTTTATAAGGAGAACTTAAAATGTATCTACAGTTGCCTGGCTCTAGGGCTAAAGCAAAGTGAAACACCTAATGTCTCAAATTTATGAAATGTGAAAGAGAAATCAAGAAAAAGGCAGAGAGCAAAATAGAAACATGGGCTATTAAAATGTCTATGGGCCTCGCGTTTCTAAGAATGCAAACTCAAAGTTCATGTTTCCAAGTCTTGTTCAATCCATAGCAGGCACAATAATAGTGGGATTAATCCTTTACCCCCTTAAACTTGAGACTGAGTCAACAGATTTTGTCAGGGTGAGGTAGGTACACTGTACTCTGCACTCAACAGATCCAAAGTAAAGCTGGTGACTCCTGTCCTACTCAAACCACTCCAAAGGTCCCGGATGTAAACGTTTTTACTTAAAATTATCATAACTAGGAAAATATTTTTGCTGAGATTTGTATGTAAGACCATTTATGATGGCACACCCTGGGTCAACAGCTTTCCTCGGTGACCATTGCACCCAATCTATTTCAAGGAAAGTTGTTGACTCAGTTGTATACTCTGACCAGGGATGGCTTTAAGTTACCTGGAGCATGCTATCGGGTAAGTTTGTTTTCAGCAATTTTTTATTCAAACTTTTTTTTCATCAACATTGAGAGGGTTGACATTTTACCTGAAGAGGGTTTTAGCAGTTTAGGAGGGAGGGTTAAGCCAGGCCGACAGTTATCTGATAGACTCTCTGCACACATGATGTGTAAAGTTACTTTAACTCTTTCAATGCGAACTGTAACTAAAGTCAAACTTAACCCTTTGAGTGCCAGTCACGGCTTAAGCTGTGCTGATGAAGCTGGATTACTGTAATGATTCCAGATTCATATTCCTCATTCAAAGACCTTTCATTCAAGTACCAGCATGCCTATGTTCCCAGTGTAAAAATTTGGTCCAGGTCAACAGCTTTCCTTGGGGCACTTTCCGCGCGTTGCGTGGAAAGTGCCCCAAGGAAAGCTGTTGACTCAGTATCTAAATTGGCTCTGTAAGAGTTAACTTACATTAAAGACAAACTGTTCTAAATTATAATGAGGATGCTAGATTCACATTCCTTGGGGAAATATTTTTCGTTCACATACATGTATGTATACCAGCATACCTATAGTTCCAGAGAATATAGTGGTCTGGGTCAACAGCTTTCCTCGGCATGCGTTGGGCACATTGTGTCCTAAGCATGCCAAGGAAAGCTGTTGACTCAGTCCAAAACTTGACACAGAAAGGGTTAAAAAAAGCCGTAAGTACACTACGGCATCAGAGACATTTATATGTGACAAGCCTTTTGCCCGTTTATTGTGTTTTTTTTTTCCTGCAGTGGCATAATGTTATGGATAGTTGATGTGGCTATCCTTGTCATAAATCTATATACACAGACCATTTCCATATTTCCATGCACATTTTTTCTTGTGTATGAATGAGCCAGTATATAATAGGGCTGTCAATAGGCGGTGAGAACACATGATTTAGCATCCACTTCCCCTGAGCTGCGACAGGTTATACTGATGATGCCTGTCACATCAGGGTCAACTCTGTGATAAAGAGAAGGTTTGCATCTGCACTGAATCAACCAGCTCTGCTGATTGGTTGCTAGAAATATTGACAACATGAAGGCTGAGTATATGTTTTCTTGATTCAGTATTGTCAGGGTTTTAACCCTTTCCCTCTAGAATTTAGTTTCAGGTCAACAGCTTTCCTTGGGGCAGATTGAATAGTTATCATCCACACCCTCAACACAATTTAAACCCCAGAAAATTAGTTTAAACATATTTTATTTTTTTCAGCAATGTACAAATACAATATCCTCATCGGTAATTAACAATTGGGAAGAGGGTTAGCCCTACATAAATCCCTCTCGTGGAAGAATAGACAACAATTAAACAGGACACCAACAGACACACAATCGCTGCACAGTGAGACAGGGCCCATCGACTTGCCAACATATAAGAGTGAGAAGACATCACAGTTGGACAGGGACAGATGGGGGGAGGGGGTCAATACATTCAAAGTAATTAATAATTTTGTCTACATTAAGCTACATAATTCAGACAAAGTTCTGAGTAAGAAAGAAATTTAATTCCTCAGCCAATACCTACCTGTGTGAATCTTCTTGAGAGCACAATAAAATTTTGAACTGCAGAGAAAATTTGGGTGTTCGCTGTCAGGGTGCAGTTTGAAGAACCATATACAGTACAGAAAATTGTGGAACTAGAGCATGTCCTTCAGAAAATTGTTGAACTAGGGCATGTCATTCAGCTAATTTAAAAGTTCTATCATTCTCCTTCATTTTTTGCATTAAGTGAAAGGGATAACAAGTGATTGAAGCAGACATTTTACTACCAGCTGGTCTTGGCCAGTTTGAGGGGGAAAGGCTCATAGAACATTGACAAAGGTTTAATGGAGGCAAGGTTCGCAACTGCTAGCGTCCATTGAACGTCCTCTGTATGCTGGACGTACATGTACCAGGCGGTTAAGAAGGTAGCCCTGTGGTACTCTCTGGGATTGGCTATTTTTCACATCGATACTTCAAGACACCTATACTGATCCTTGAAAACCATAGGTGACTGAGCTCTAAGTGTGTACAGCACACAGCATGTAGACTACAGAAACAGTGTTTGCCACCAGCACTTTATAATGGAAGCCATATACATGTATACCCGCTGAATGTCAGAGATCTGGTAAGGCTGGCATATTGAAGACTTAATCGTTCAGTTTTGACCTACTCTCAAAATATGAGCTTACTTAACGTGTAGGTTCATGATTGGTCAGTTATTTTTGAGATCAGTGACTTTTCCTGATGTCATTAAACATTAGAACCAATCTAATGTATCTCATTCTGAAATAAAAGGTAAAAATAAAAAAACACAAAAAAACCCACCCACCTGTCTTGCCTCCTCCTACAAAACACACACATACACATAGTAGGAAAGCACCCTCACACAAAGCCTACATGAGCTGGTCTTGTGTGTCATGACTTCCATCTTGTTCTTATGCATGATAATCAATCTGTGCTTTGCTGAAATTGTTAATTTCCAATATGTCAGAGAGGCAAATGAGACAAAACAGACTTTGTGTGTAACAAACGCTGATCACGTGTCTCCGTGCTCACAGAACAAACAACACGCAAAAAACACATTTTGTCATGAAAGGAGGTTTATTTTTAAAAGAAGCATGTATGATTATACTATGTCTTTTTTGGATGCAATAAATTACATGTATTATCTTTTAACCATTTCCCCCTTCAACTGGCCAAAACGAGCTGGCGGTCAAATGTCGTCTGCTCCAGTGTTTTCAACTAATTTCAAGAGTAATGGAAAACAGTTTGACTGATAATTGTACATGAGACCTATTAAGATAACATGCCCCAGGTCAACAGCTTTCCTTTGCATGGGTTGGGTACTTAGTGCCCAACCCATGCCAAGAAAGCTGTTGACTCAGTCTTAACTCAAGAGAGAAAGGGTTAAATTGTTCGTGAATTCAATCCAGGTATCAAGTCACCAGTACAGAATTCTATGAGAATGGTACACGTGCACTTAGCAGCAAGAACTCACAGTCATATTCGGTTTTTCTCCTGCATGCAAAGTCTTGCTAATATAGATTCAATTAGTAATGTGTGAAAATAATTCCTGAAGAATGTTCTTTTCTATTTTTTACATGGGAATTTCTTAGCACTTAAGAGATGTTCAGCTTATTTTGGGTTGATGTTGTGGGATTAGACAGAACCAGACATCGTGTTAAACTCTGAAGTTTTTACTCTTACATATTTGCATTACATACTTTGACATTTGTGACAGTGTTGTTTCCACAAGTCTTTCCCTCTCATGTGAAATTTTATTGTGAGGTTATTAATCCATCTGCCTTAGAATAAATGTTCCCTTGAATAAATGTTTCATCATCAATCAACAGTGTTGACTGGTTTTGTCACAAAATTGGTGAAATATCCACGCAAGCATCAGAATGGAGAAAACCCTCTCCTGTTTGTTCGTATGACCTTATTTGGTTGGTTAGTGAATTTGAAAAAAAAAATCTATGCATACAGGATGGCTCCCTGTTTGGAGATATCACTTCAAGGAGAGACTACCTGCCATCAAAGACCACCTTGTTTGTAGACTTTGCTGACAACTATTGTCTTAGTACATACCTCCAGTGAAAGACCACCCGTCTTGACGGACCATATTAAAGAACTAGTAGGTCATCTCTGCATGTGGCCTTTCGAAAGAGGTGTCACTGTGTAATCTTGATATCAGATTTTACTCATGTATCAATATTTGCCAGTGTCATGTTTGGTCAATATATTGATTGGCAGGTCACATGTCAGTATGATCATTTCCTGTCAGCGTCTTACGAGTTCAGGTATATTCGTGCTCCAGAAAGGAGAGGATATATCTTGTTCTACAGTTGTCCCTCCCTTGCGGGGCCTCTCCCATCAGCAATAGCCTGCCCCGTCGGATAAAACTGGTAAGGCCCTTAGTGCTTTGTGTACTGACGTGCTATTTTAACTGCTTGGAGAGACCACCTGCTTTATGTGACTGCCTGTAGACATGCTATACTGGTTGTCTCAAGTTAAATGCAGCACCACTGCCATGGTTGTGCCAGTCTGTATGTGGTATATGCCTGTCTTCAGCCAGCTGCTGCAACTCCACATCTCAGCCTATGCCAGTCTCGAAAATTCATTTGAGTTGCCGAATATGAGAGAATGGCATCACCTGGGTAACTGTTTCACTGCCACATTTTGAGCTGAGTCGACAGCTTTCCTCAGTACGCTTTGGGTGCATTGCGCTAATAGTCCAGGAAAGCTGTTGACCTGGACTATTATATTGTATGTAACTACAGGCATGGCAGTACTCAAAGGAAAGGTCTTTTTACAAGGAACATGCATCTATAGTACCCTTATGATAACTCAGAGCAGTCCCCTTTTAGTAGTTTGACTAAAGTCACAGTTGGCACTGTGAGAGCTAGTAGACCACTCTTCGTGTTTTCTCCAATCCACTTGGTCTGAGCTTTGGCTCTGTGACCACTGTCTCAGCACTGAAAAAGTGACTCAATTTCTAATTGGTCTTTTTTTTGGTTGCCATGGTAACGGACTACAGAGGAACAAGCTCACATACTGCCAATGTCCAAGGTGATAGTGATAACCTTCTTGTTTGGTTCATCAGTTCATGAGAATGGTAACAGTGCACTTTGATTACCTTGACCATAAAATATAATCTCATAAAGGCCAGCAGACCAGAGGTAGTAGAGATTATAAAATGCTTGGTCTGCTTTTCAGGCAAATAACAAGCTGAGTGAGTATAAATGTGTAGCACCTATTTTTATTTTTATTATTTTTTTTTTTTTTGTTCTGTTCTATTTTATTTATTTTTTATTTTTTCAGAAGAAACATATGACACGAATACGTGCATTGCAGAAAAGAACATAAAAAGTTGTGTTTAGTGGTACATGTACGTGCTTGAAAACCACCTTCTGTGAAGGATCATATCCTTTTAATGCCAAGACAGGTGTATGGATTATATTTTTTTGTTCAAGTCCTGTGCACCTCTGAAGACCACCTGCAATATGTGATCAATTTTTTTTAGCTGGCTTTAGGTGGCCCATATAGCAGGTACAATGTAGGTGGCCCATATAGCAGGTAGATTGTTGTTGGCCCATATAGCAGGCACAGTGTAGGTGGCCCACATAGCAGGCACAGTGTAGGTGGCCCGTATAGCAGGTACAGTGTTGGTGGCCCATATAGCAGGTACAGTGTAGGTGGCCCATATAGCAGGCACAGTGTAGGTGGCCCGTATAGCTGGTACAGTGTAGGTGGCCCATATAGCAGGTACAGTGTAGGTGGCCCATATAGCAGGCACAGTGTAGGTGGCCCGTATAGCAGGTACAGTGTTGGTGGCCCATATAGCAGGTACAGTGTAGGTGGCCCGTATAGCAGGTACAGTGTTGGTGGCCCATATAGCAGGTACAGTGTAGGTGGCCCATATAGCAGGCACAGTGTAGGTGGCCCGTATAGCAGGTACAGTGTAGGTGGCCCATATAGCAGGCACAGTGTAGGTGGCCCGTGTAGCAGGTACAGTGTTGGTGGCCCGTATAGCAGGTACAGTGTAGGTGGCCCGTATAGCAGGTACAGTGTAGGTGGCCCGTATAGCAGGTACAGTGTAGGTGGCCCATGTAGCATTTACAGTGTAGGTGGCCCATATAGCAGGTACAGTGACACCTGCCTTGAAGATCACCTGCCATGATGAACCAAATATTATTTTTAATGCACTGCTCTTTCATGATGCTGGATTCTATTCCTTTAACACCTTATCCCCATTTTAAGATCATCAGCATTATGAGATCACTGTCCACAGGCAGTAGGTGTGGCTTTCGCCAGCATGTACCACTCTATCACTGCTCAGTGAAATCTCAACTTTCTGCATTGTAGGCTGCAAAATAGAACTGCAGGAGTAGGATAAATCAGTACAATGTCATGTGCAAAATATCCAGCATCAATAACTTATAATCTTGACCCTGGAAGTGGTGATTTCTAGATTGACTGACAGCTTTCCCAGTGCACTTTGGGCACAATGAATCTTATGCGTGCCTTGGAAATCTGTGGAACTAGACCTTTGACATTGTCTGAAACAGTCAGATTTGAGACTTGGCCTGATTATGGCTGAATGGAAAGCCCTTGCATGTGGAATTTGGAGGTGTAATCCGGACAATCGCTAATTCCGACAAGTATGACTGTTCTTATGTTGAGTGCTCAAAGGGTTAGTTCACGGTAGCCTCCAAGGACACTGGCAATACCCCTTGACAAGAAAACTTGACGACTTACCATATTATCCCAGTAAAGTGCCCATTTTAGTGCCCACCTTCCCTTTTCATTTGAAGAACCACCGTGGCTGAACGGCAACAGTCCTCACTTTCTATGCAAGGGGTACTGGGTTCAATTCCTGGCCGATTTTAAAGTCTGGCTCTTCACATGCAGTGACCGCTCAAATGCTGAAAGGCTTGATGGGACAATTGTTGGGCTTATCTGTGCCTGATTGTGTCAGCGGTAGTGATGGGGGATGCAAGTATCCTGATTCAGTAGTGGCTGCTATAAATGCATTGGCAACAGGTCACTGCACACGTGCATGAATGTTAGGTTATGTGGGACGATAAACATCAGCTTACCAGGTTTATACCCTCTATAAATAAGGTCTATCTTTATAGCTATGTATCTATAGATCTATCTTTCTATCTTTTCATGCCTGAAAATGTCAAAAAACAGAATAATTTTCCATATTTTAAAACTGTTATAAGTATTATTACTAGAAAATATGAAAAATAGGGACACTTACAGCAATGAAAATTTGCTAAGGACCTCAAACAAGATCATACAGCGGGCATATTTTGAGCAAGGGGGAGTTAAACCAGGGGAAATTTGTGTCCAGTTTAAGTTGCTGCATCAGAGGAAGGACTCGGATAATGTACCAATGGGTCTATCGATTCCATGTGGTCAGCCCCGTATGAACGTGTCACAGAGTTACAATAAAACTGCACGAGATGTGAAAGGGGCATTGTCTATGGGAGGAAGATTACATTCTGACCTGCGGAGCGATGTTATGAGGGACATGAGCTTGTACAAATAATTTGCCGAACACGTCCATGACAGTCCCGGCAAAATTGGCATAAAAATGATGGGCTAGCTGCTGAATGGGATACAACACACAGACCCATCTAATGGGTTTCTTGTGCCAATGTGAAGCAACATCGCATTCCTGTCACTCCCTATGGACTCCACGTCTCGATTCTTTGGCAGCATTACTCGCAGTCAGTGTGTACAAAATTGATTGAATTCCTGAATTTTTAAATTCACCTAGGTGTATATAAACCCTTCTGTCAATAGTACCCGTTGGTTTTAGCAGTTGAGTGATTTGATGATTTGTACAAGAAACGTTTTGAAATTATGTGTCAAAACATTCTTACAAATTGTGTTTTTTTTCCCTAGCATGCGCGTTTTAAGTTTTGATGGCTCAGTATCCAACATACAATACATGCGTCGTTTTGTTGAGACATTGAGTAATACCTCTCGTGTTGTTGACTATACAAAGGAGATTCTGAGAGAGAAGGAAGATTGCCACATATTACAAGTCATGTTTTTGACATTTAAGGGGGCACCAGATATAATTAGTTAACCCTATGAACCTAGTTCTCAGGCCCCTCGAGCAGCCTAGATGGTATAACTTGACAGATTGTTGAAGTCAGCTGCAGGTCATATTGTTTTGTTTGTGCTTTGAATGGTATAAAAACAGCCAAAGAAGCAGCTTGTTTTCATGTTTCCAATAGCATATACCTGTACAGGTATCAAGGCTTCAAGTGTTTGTCCAAGCTATCAAAGAAGTTCTGTTTGTGATCATGTGCACATGCAATAAGTGAATGGTCCCTGACTTCAGGGATCACTCCAGTCAAAAACTATCTGTCGTGAAAGACCACCTTATTCTTTTGAAGCGCCACTCAGTTCTTCCTGTGTTTTTGTAACCTCCTATGACATACAGCTGTACCTCCTGTCTTAAGAGACTGTAATTTCTTCACCCCTGGGGATTGTCCTTGAATACTAGTTTCACTGTACATGACAAGCACTGCGACACTACTATCACAAGTAGCAACAGGCACATCATTATGAAACTTCTGTACATGTACCGTTGTTTTTCATTTTGCAGTCATGTGTTTGCTGACATTTAGTGGCAGATAAAAATTTGTCTGATGTTTGGTATTTTGAATATTTTGTGTAATATGGCATATGAAAATGCAAGATAGAGTCGTAGATATGTTTCTATCAAATGCAATCCAGTTGAACACAGGGGAGTCTTTATGATATATATATATATATATATATATATATATATATTATATATATATATATATATATATATATATATATATATATATATATATGATTTTATGGGCATAGATTTTATTTTATTAGGTTCAGTTGGTTTTGAATTCAAATCCAAAAATGATTTAGCTAAGGTGTCAATAAATGTTATGTGATTTGTTAGACAAAGAGTATGAATGAACATGCATTTCCATAATTTTTTAATGAAAGATGTACTCTCGCTGGATAGTAAGCAGCGTTGGAAACATAAATCCCCAAAAGTCCAGTTTGATGACGTCCAGCCACTTCTGGTAGAAAAAGCAACATGGCTTGAAAATCATGTGAGCAAAGGCAGGGGTGAAAGGGTTGCAACTGGAAATAAGCTCATAAAGATTTCTTGTATTCATGTCATTACTAGGTGCAGCATTTTGGATGTAACTGCTTGTTTAATTACAGTTAATGGTATTTGCCTGTAGTTTAAGGTTGCCTTCTTTGGTTATGTGTTCACAGGCATGCAGTAAGAATTTGTATGTGACAGAATAAAGGCTTAAGCTGCAAGGCGGGGGAAAAATAGTTCTTTTTTTTTCTTTTTTTTTTTTTTTTTTGGCATTACAATGGTGTATGCCAGTTACGAATGTTTACAGAGAAAATTGACTAATTTAGAAGCAAGTCATTTATATGCATTTCATTATTATACATTTTTTGATGGCGACATTTTGAATGCAACTTTGAATTCTTTTTTTAAATTAGATTGGAGACTGGCATCAAACTTCATCAATATAATCTGCCGATGCATAATGTGTTTTACAAGGTCATTTGCTAATACTGTGTAACACATGCTGTCATTGTGAACAGTAATCTGAAATTAATTAGGGCCCTTAAACTTGAGTATTCTTTCCATCATTCCTCAGAGCTTTTCCTAGAAATTTTCCTGGGGATATTAACTCATTCCACACCGAAGATGTTTTTGCTGTACATTTAGCACGGTTTCGAAGAGACAGTGTCTACGGGATTTACTCAGGAGAGATTTCATTTAAGTACCAGCGCGTCTGTTATAAAGTCATTGGTTTTTGCATTGTCTGGCAATTTGTGTCGCTGCCATTGCTATGTTGTGGCACGTATGTATTACATGACCACAAATACAAAAACGAATGAGCAACGTTCAGACTTCGTGTATCTCACAACAGAATGAGGTAAAGAAGTACACGAAGATGCAGTTTTAACGCTACATTGCTCATTTTCATAGATGTCAACCCCCAAAGACGTGTGACCAGGAGGTGCTTGTAAAAAGTGCATCAAATTAAAGAAAATAGTCAATTTTGCCTCAAAATCCCTGTCATTTTAAGAACTTTTAGAGTCTCCAAACTGGGAGACTCTCGGTGAAAACAGGAGAGTTGACAGCTATGCATTTTTGGCCCAAGTGTTATTGGGAATACTGTAGTTTTAGAAATTTTCGCGTGTGGTTAATTTGGCGCAAACTTGTTTTTCCGTAAATTAGAAAATATTTGCGTATTTCAATATCGTGCATCATGGCTTGTCTATATATAAACTTTCATAATGTCAATTAATTTTGGTGCATCTTATTTTCGCGCATCAAGTACTAGCGCAAAAAGCGCGAAATTAAGTTGAGCATGAAAATATCTAGAAATACAGTACCCTGGTACTGTTGTCGTTACGTTTACTTTCTGTTTGAAATTTTCTGGAACAACTACTGGAAAGGACTTTGGTAACAGAGCTGCAGTTCATGGAGACCCATGTTATCAATGTTTCTTGTATGCCAGTTGTTGCAGTATAGAACTTACTGCCATATAAGACCATCCTTATAATGCCAGTGAGAAGTGGCCTAATATTACAGGTGGTCTTAGAACAGGTTTTCAAAAAAATAAATTGACTCCAGTGCCATGAAACAGTGGTCTTAACTCTTTCCTTGTCTCATTTTTGATTGAGTCAACAGCTTTCCTCTGCACGCTTTTGGGTGCAATGTGCCCAAAACATGCGGAGGAAAGCTGTTTACCTAGACTATTATATTTGGTGTATCATGAGGCGTGCTGGTATTTGCATGAAAGGTCTTTTTGCAAGGAACACGAATCTAGTACCTGTGTTATAATTCAGAGCAGTTTGTGTCGAGTAGTTCAACTTAAGTCAGTTGGCCCTGAAAGAGTAAAACGGATATGTGGCCTGCCATAAGACATAGTCTTTAATGGATATATGGCCTGCCATTTAACATAGTCTTTAACGGATATATGGCCTGCCATAAGACATAGTCTTTAACAGATATATGGCCTGCCATAAGACATAGTCTTTAACGAATATATGGCCTGCCATAAGACATAGTCTTTAACGGATATATGGCCTGCCATAAGACGTAGTCTTTAACGGATATATGGCCTGCCATAAGACATAGTCTTTAACGGATATATGGCCTGCCATAAGACGTAGTCTTTAACGGATATATGGCCTGCCATAAGACATAGTCTTTCAGGCAGGTACCACTGTACATGGACTTTCATTATAACATGCTTATATGCTTTGTCTTCCACAACAAGATGACAGGTTATATGACATACATTTGCATCACCTTCATATGATGGCCACCAGCCTCACAATTATGAGCTGTGCACGGGAAGGTTTTCAGTGCAGGCGTATCAGGGGTGCATCTAAATACGATGAGATGGTAATACAGATGTCCATATGCAGCCCCAAATCATTTGAGATTTGCTTCAGGAGCACAGACTGTACACCCACTGGCTGAGCTAATTCCATGCATGATTTATGAACCTGTCATGTCTGATATCCTGATTAATACAGTGCTACACATACCTGTTCCACAGACTTGACCTCTCAGGAGAGGACTGCTCATTGTTTCAAGATGCTAGGGTGCATTGCTAAAAAAAAAAACACCTGTATTTGAAGATCATCTGTGTTGGCTTCATGTAGTCTGTGTGGGGCCGGGTCTTATGAAAGTAGCAAGTACATGTACTAAACTGTAGCAGTCGTGATAACATGGATTTATGTTGACATAATATTGTCCAGCAAATATTCATCATATGGGGCTGTCAATGTACATGCATGAAAATAACAAATAAAACAGTGACATATGCCAAGATGAAATTGTTCAAGTACGGCTGAGATTTCACACCATACAATGCACTGCTGACATCTAGTGACAAATGTGTGCAGCAACTCTCATCGATCTTGTTTAATTACTTCACTCCTGCAAAAAACTGATGTCATGTTACCATGAGGATCAGTCTGAATACGGCCATTTATTTTTTATTTGTTTGAAATATGTGGCTATAAATCCAAAAGAGTGGGAACACTGTGGGAAGGAATCAATTTGTCTCAGGATGTCTTCTCATAGGTATGGCTATATACATATGCCCTGTTACATGTAAGTTTTCCATTTCTTGCAATTGCTACTGACCAAAGAGCTCATGCACACTTCTGGAGAGCAAGTCAGTAACTTTCTTAAGGTAACGTCCAACCAGTTTTAGATAAATTTGTTCATTTTGAGATTTTGGCATATTTTGGTAAATGCGTATATGTTGTCTATCAGTTGTCCAAATTTGGTGGTTCTGGCCCAATAAAACCTTAAGAAATTGAAAAACTACTTTTCATGCTAGCATGGTAGTCAATGGACCATGTTAACTTTTGAATCTTGATGACAGGCAACAGGTGTTTGCACCACAATGTCCATTCCATGTGGATATTTCTGTAAAATTAATTATTTCAATTTTATCAAATAAACTGATTTACTCCAAAAATTCTTTAGAGCAAAATGTATGGGGATTTTCTAAGAAAGGAACAGTTCCTTTTTAAGTTTGTGTCAAAAATGAAAGAGTCCACCAACTTTATCAATTTTGACAAAATCAGGCATTTTACAATTTTTGTGTCATCAAAAACCCCCAAAACAGACGCAGTTATAAAAAATCCCTGATAGTTTTCATCAGAGACATGTATTGAGATGCTACTCATAGCACAAATTTGACCATTTTATCTTGAATATTTTTCAAGATATATTCAAAATTTACCCCCCCCCCTCCCATTTGTACCCACAGTGCTTGTGTTTGTGCAACTATGAATTTTAATGTAGAGTTTCCATCTTTGGTGCAGACAGATTTTGATGAGCCTTGTGGTCAATCAAGTGGATTTATTATATACCTGTAGGAATGCATATTTCTGTGATATTTGGCCCAGAAGTGAATGAAGTCACTTTGCCAGATTGGACATTACCTGAAGCATACTCTGGATGCAATGCTTTCAGAGTGTGATAAGGAAAGCTGTTGGCTCCTGGAGTCTGTCATTCTTGAAAAAAAAAAAAAGAAGACAAAGAAGCAGACATGATATTTATGACACCCCAGGATCATTTCTAGCAGTTTTTTAATGGGAAAAAGTTGCATGCCAATACATTTGTGTAAGGTCTGTCAGGGTTAAATCTGAATTATCCACAATTGGGAGACAAATGGGGAAGTCACCCAGCATGCAATAGGGAAAGACACTTGCCATTCATTTTGTGGGCGTTTCAAGGTCAGCAGTGGCCCACACACAGATTTCTGAGTGTGCAGTTGAAGAGATTTAGACAGAAGACGTGCATGGCCTTTTCATGGTGCAACATGAATCTGGCCCAGTAATGCAAGTTCAAAGTGACAGAGTTACTCAAAGATACAAAATGACATATATGATGAGACACAATGATATAGGGGAATTAGGACAGTAGATTTCTGATGTACATATGCTAGTACTAACATCTTGGTAACACATTTTAGGCGATGTTTTTTACCTCTCATGCCCTGTCGCCTTATAACTTCAAATGCAGAACACACATTTGTTTTACCAAGGTGCCAGATTTAGCACACAATATATCAAAGTAAATAGGCTTTTACATAATGCGGTCAATGGTGAGTTAGGCCCATATAAGTTCCCTCGAGGATATGACACTATTCAAATAATTGATACATTTGTGTCTACATGTGTCCACTTTATTGCAGGTTGTGACTGGACTTTTCTATTAATTATTTCACTTTTGATAAGATGGTACCTGACGAGGTTTGATTTCATCAATGTGTGATTCTTCTCTTTGCTCACCTTGATGTCTCTAGGGCTTTAATTTATTCCACTAGGAATTGATCCTAATTCCATAAAGGTTGAGTTTCGTTGTGTTGGAGAAGAAACTCCAGCAGTTTTGTTTCCTTGGAGTATTATGGGATGTCTAGACCCTGGAGACACGCAGATTCTCAGGAAGTCTCAACACTGCCCAACGGGAATACATGGTAATATGGCCACAATGGGCATGAATTTCACATGCTGGTGCAAGCAATTAGGGAACAAAGACAAGTGTGAACTCGAGGAAATCCATGCCCAATTACGCATGCTGCTTCTGTGGCACACAGTTATTGCTGGCCGATCGAAGAACGTGAATCTATTTTGTAACTGGTGGCACAAGTTGTACATCATTGTAAACATTACCGTTTATCTGTCATGCCTGCATATTCTGTTCTTGGGAGAACAGATTTTCCAGTCTTCTTACCTGTCAAAACAGTGGCAGAATTGCACAGAAAGCATGTTCATGCATGTCTAAGATAATGCAGTTGTTTGACGTACACAAATTGGGACTGCCGGCAATGTAGTTAGCATAACATGTCAATGCCGAAATTGATGAACAGAAACAGGTTCTTTGTTTTCAGTTTTGTGTTTGAGATTAGTAACGCAGGAGGTGATTTGGATAATTTGTACAATACACACATCTGTACGTTATACACACACATCATTTCCATCTGATGCATCTCGTATACATGAAAGGATGTTAATTTAGAGAATTATTCAGTTTGAAAGTTTCCAAGGATTATTAGTCCATAGTGTGAAGATACAAAAAAAAGTATCGATGTCACATAGGCATACAAATTAACCCTGTTCTGGTCAGAATAAAACTGAGTCAACAGCTTTCCTTGGATTGGGTTGCCCAACCCATGGTAGCGAAAGCTGTTATAACCTGTGCATGCATTTGTGATACCTGTTGGTCTTATTTATAATTCTGACCAAAAATGTTTTCTATCAAACCTGAAAGTGCTGATTTAAGACTTCAGTCAACAGCTTTTCCTCGGGACACTTTGCGCACAATGCATGCAAAGTGTCCTGAGGAAAGCTGTTGACTAAGACTACTTTTTGCTTTAGACTAGGCTCAATGATATTTGAATGAAAAGTATCCTCATGAGGAGTTTGAATCTTTTAACCATTATATGCTTAATGGTAGTGAGAAACAGACTATAGCCCTAGCTGATTAGCACTTTAAGGGTTAACATGAAAACTTGATTACAAAGATAAAGCAGATGGCAATTTATATCCAGGCATTTTTGGGGTGACCTGAGCGAGAGAGTGTGAATATTGTTTTGTCCGTGAGAGACTGAAATTAATTTGGTCTTCAATCTATGTCGCTACTTTTCAAATCATACTATACTTTGTGTGCTGTGTTTAGAGCTGATGGGCCCTTTTAATCTCAAAACAGAAAAAGACCAAACAAAACCAGTGGTGGATAAGCCTATCACAGCTAGGGAAAAGCCAGACCGGTTTTGAATCTGCCATGATTCTCATCAGTGGCAGTTGGAACACTGTAAACGGCTGCTTATATAGCAGGGGGTGGGTGACGTTGCTAACACACGTTAAGCAGATGTCACAGAAGGAGCATGCCAAAAAGTGTGCCTAGACTAAAAGTCAAACTGACCAAGCTGACAGGTTTAACGTAATGTCTCATAGGCTGATGGTGTAACGTGGTAGTGTAACCATGACCTGGTTACTGAAACGACAATTTAGTGCCAAACTACACAATGCATTTGAGAGAAGCCGTCTACTTTTATGTCAAAACGTTTGGTTGAAATCTGAATTCACTGTGGTGTGAACAAGGAGCTGTGTTAAAAGATGCTCACATTTACAACTTTATAACAGCAGGATGCGGTATAGCTGTGCTCGTCTAGGAATTAACCTGTGCCTTCAAGGTAACACTGAGGCAGTACATGGAAGAGGAATCAGAGATCAAAGCACAAATGATATACGGTAGAACCTCCATATTGTGACCTCTCTGAAATATGACTACTCCGATTACAGCCATGTCTCAGCAGTAACGGTCTTGTTTTTATTTCATGTTGTGGTTTCCTTATATTAAGACTTCTTCCCTAGCGAGACCTGCTTTTGTTGGTTCCGTGGGTGGTCTTAGTGGAAAGGTTTCTCTGTACTGAGAGGAGTCTCATGACCTGTCCCTGGTCTCTTGACGTCAGTGGCCAGGGGACGAGGCGTTGCAAATAATGGTTGCGAAGGTGTGACCAGAGCCCTGAAAAGATACAAACGAATCATCAACCAACAACTTGGATGGCTAATGTATGGACGGAACCAAATGTCAAAATAACAAGAGCACCAAAAGCTCTCCTTAAGTAGTTTCATTCCGGTCCTAGATTTTTGTGCTGAGGAGTTTCTAACATCTAGCTTCAGGCCGTGTTGCCGAGGTCTTGTTCGCAATTATCGAGATTCTAGCATGGGGTTGGTAGTTGCTCTTAACAGTGTGACTGGAGACTGGAGTCCACATGTCTGTGCATACTTAAATGTGGCAAACGATGGCAAGACCTTAAAGATGCCATGTTTCCTACACCCTGACTCCTGACCCTGTTGAAGGGGATTTAATGCTGTATCTGTACACTTTGGCCTAGCAGGAACCAGGTACGGGAGTCCAGGTGATGAAAAGGATCAGAGTTCTTGCCGCACATCTTCTGTCTCTCAGAGAGCATCCTCCTCTGATCACTCGGGACTCTTGACAGCGAGGATGGTCTCCACACATTCCCTTCCAGAGGGCACCAAAGTGCCTGGATGTAAAATGTCATTTGTTTCGATGCTCTCGCTTAAATTGCTCATTAATGCAAAACATTTTGACCAAGAAATGAAGATAATATCTTTGTGTATAGCATGTCACAGGTCAACAGCTTTCCTTGATGCAGGTTGACAAGGTGTTGTCTCATTGTATAGTAACCAGTAAACAGCTGACATTTTCCGTGATTACTCGATAGAAGGGGAACTCAGATCAAAATAACAAAATGTTTATAAAACATGCATGGATGATTGTAAATCTTTGAGTGCTGATCAGAACAAAAATTGCACTGATCCGAATTAGTCACAATATATATATATATATATATATATATATATATATATATATATATATATATATATATATATATAATATGCTCCCCCCTCTCATAAGGCCACCCCAAGTGAAACTAAACAATGGCCCCATTCACTGTCATTAGAGAGGGGGCATATCTTGAGAGGGAAAATACAATGGAAATACCACTTTTGTGGCATGGAAAACTGGCCTTTGTAGAGAGGGTGGCCTCTCTAGAGAGGGCCTAATTAGAGGAGGACCACTATATATATCATACTGTACGTCCACTCCCTGATGAACTTTACAAAGAGCACACCTACATGTAGTCAGACCTCGGAGATTATACCTGTATGCTGCACAAGGTCATTGTCATAGCAAAAGGAACATATTGCATTTTACATTTGGAAAAATAAAATTTTATCTCATAAAAAAGCCATGTAGATCAGGCAAAAAACAAAAATATTATTAAACCAACTGCTTGTTGAAGCACATATAACAATTAAGTATTGTAGACTCAGTCTTACAAACTCCAAAAAGACAAACTAAGGTGTTTCTTCAGAGATTGTAACGTAAAGTTATGTTTGCCTTCTGAGCCAAATCATTACAACACACCTGACAGCGAAACATGGGGAAAAAAACTAAAAAATAAACAAATGATATTTTTTTACCCTACATCACCATCAGCACTCTATCAACTACATCGCAGCAACCATCACTTTAGAAAAACTGTGCACTTTTCGAAATTAATCAAGCTATACACATGTACACCCATCAGCTACGATGTACCAGTCCAGATATGTGGTTAAAGATTGCATGTCGGCAACGGTAATTCAAGGGTCAACTCTTCCAGGGCTAAATTTTGGACTGGATCAATAGCTTTTTTAGGGGCACTTTGTAGCAAAAACCTGTAGATCTGTATTTTTTATTTTATTTTTTTTTTTTTTTGTAACATAGGTATATTCAGTACTCGAATGAAAGTACTCAATATACAAAGAATTCACATAGAATCTCAATAAAGAATATATATATATATATATATATATATATATATATATATATATATATGTATATATATATATATATATATATATATATATATACATATATACTTGTAGTTTTAACAATATATTTTGTAGCATGGGCAAGCTGGTGTCATAAAACAAGTTTTGGGTCCATTGACTGCCACCTGTGAAGTGAGGTGGGGGATGTGTGTGTGTGTGTGTGTGTGTGTGTGTGTGTGTGTGTGTGTGAGAGAGAGAGAGAGAGAGAGAGAGAGAGAGAGAGAGAGAGAGAGAGAGAGAGAGAGAGAGAGAGAGAGAGAGAGAGAGAGAGAGAGAGAGAGAGAGAGAGAGAGAGAGAGAGAGAGAGAGAGAGAGAGAGAGAGAGAGAGAGAGAGAGAGAGAGAGAGAGAGAGAGAGAGAGACTGACTTTTGCTTGCTCTATTATTTTGATGCTCCTGATGGTTGCGTGCCACTCCACCATGCCAGTAGTCAGGGGTATACTACTTGACTCATAAAGCAATAGAACTTGCATATCAAATGGTGGAATAGATATGACAGCAGGAATCCTATGTGCACATTCCTCAGATGGTGGAATGTGAACAGAACAGTGAAAAGAGGGCTGCCTGTTTACCCAGCATGCCTTGTCAAGTTTTTGAAAAAGGAAATTGAAGTCATAGCTATGCGGAAGCATATATTGAATGTACGTGTAATTTTCTTTTATCTCTAAGACAATGCTTTTACCTTTTGTAGGAAATTGATGTGGGAGGGTAAGAGTTAATTGGTGTCGAAGAGTCTGATATAATGGCTCGAAGAGTCTTATATAGTGGCTCATCAAACCATATGCGATTTAATTGTGTTTTACATACATGCTACTGTAAATTGCTTTATTTTCGCATGTATAAATTTTCACGGTTTTTGTATTTTTGACATTTCATTGTAGTTTTAATTTCACTATTTTGGACATAATTTCCATTCAAATAATGTTAAAATACTATTTCACTGTGTTTTTATTTTCACGGTTTCCTGCCATCAGCAAAACAAGCGAAAATAAGAATACAGCGAAATTAAAGCAATTTACAGTATATCAGCAACTCACTAATTTAATTATATGGCTGAGTGTTCTTTCATTGGATTTTTTTTTTTGGGGGGGGGGTAAATTTGCTGTAAAGTATCTTAACTGTCTTGACCCCCATGTGTAGAAGTATCTGCCAAATTAAATGTTCAATTGAGAGCCAAGCTGCAGCTATACCTTTCTGCATGCGAGGTTGGCCCACAATATAATGGTGATCACGTCTCCCCAAGAAACTTGTTCTTGTCAGAGTCAATACACATTAACGCAAGACCACAACTGCAGCACATACACTTGACCAGTGTATTACGAGTGGGAGATACTGTGTTTTGGTCCCGGTGTGTTTTGTATGCGGCCGCGCCAAGAGGTAATGCGTCATTCGCCCCTGCTGTCTAAATTGAAGTGAGAGCGTCAGGTTGTTGTGGTTAAGCTCATGCATAGTTACAGCCTTCTGGGTTTAACAGGGGAACCCCAAGGAGTAAATTTTGATGAAATAATGGAGTTCTGTCCTGACATTAAGTTAGTGGTTCCTTGCACAAAATGGATATAAATTCAGTAGGGGGAAGAAATAATATTGCATGAGCAAAATTTTGTGGTCTGTATTTTCTGATTGGGTCATAAAGTTTGCACAGGGAGGGAATGTGAACCGTGCATCAATAAGAAAGCATATAGTTTTATGGTGTTGTATTTCAGTCTAAATGAAAACGTATGGCATCGACGAAATATAACTGCAAACTCTCTGCCTATTAGAAGTATGACATTTACCCTTTAAACCCCAAGAGCCATAAAGATGATCAATTTTAATTTTGTCTCTGACTTTATATGGCCTAACAAAATCCTAAGCCGTGCAGGGTTAAAAGTTTAAGGTATGTAACCACTATAGTGCACTCAATAGTGATGATGATAGATGGACCCTACTTCCTAGAAATTTGAAACGTGTTGTTTTGTCCAGGTCATCCATTTACTTTAAAGTGCATCCCAGGCTTAACTGATGGAGGTTTTTGGCCCACATCTTTAAAGTGTAGACATGCCGTCAATTCTATACTACTGGCTTTCCTTGGATATTACTTGTCAAAGGCACCCAGTTTTCAATTCCATTCCTGTGCGGAATAAATTTCTTGAGCTGGCAGGTGGTTAACCTGATCGTCATTTTCATCCAACTGCGTAGTTGTGTTCATTTATCTGCGTACCAGCAGGTGCAGGTTCGTTGGTGTCAGTTTAAATGTGTATAGTGATATATTTGAGTTTTTGTGGCATGAACATAAATTACGATTTTACTATGTCCCCTTTCGCACTGATCGCTCTCATGGGAGACATTTCCTTTCCAGGAAGTCAGCGTCCATGCATGCATCAGCCTCTCTTGTCACTTTTGTGGTGATGCTGTCTCAAAAATGCTCAGATTGATAAGCTCAAATTTGACACAGAGGTCGTAATATGGACAAAGATGAACTGATTAAATTTCTGGGTTACGGTGACTATGTTCAGGAGCGAGGCGGTTCACTTTGGATGCATGGTGACACAGTCTGCTCCAAAAAAAACCCCTTAAGTGATTATCACGGCTATACAGTTGTACCCCTCTTATAAGTCCACCCCAAACACAGCCAAAAAGTAGCCTTATAAGAGGGGTGGCCTCTCTTGAGGGGGAGAATATAATGGAAGTACCATACTTTCTGCATAAGAATGCTGGCCTTTCAAGAGGGGTGGCCTCTACATGGTGAGAGGGGCCAATAAGAGGGAGATCACTGTAGCTGTTTTCTCATCACCGTTAAACATATAATGGTTAAAAGATTCAAATTTCCCATGAAGATACCTTTCATTCAAATACCAGCAAACCTAGTCTAAAGCAAAAAGTAGTCTTAGTCAACAGCTTTCCTCGGGACACTTTGCATGCAATGCGCGCAAAGTGTCCCAACGAAAGCCATTGACTCAATGTTAAATCAGCCCTTCAAGGGTTAAAATATGGCTATAGTTGTTACAATAACAATCAGTAAATGTCAAGGGGGACATGTTTGATAAAACACCAGGAGTAGCAATGGATTCTTGTGTCACAAGGAGTAGAAACCATGACGTGAAGCATGGAGTTCGGTAGTTGGTCATTCATTTGATACAAGAACCAATATCTATCAATTCGTGACCCGTGTCACCATTTTTAGTGTTTTCCTCTACCACTATACGTTTGTACCTTGTCCTTCCATCCTTGCGACGCACATTATCTTGTGGACCATATTTCCTTTTCCCATACAGCAACACCAAACAGCCAACACCAACCAACTTTGGTGTATGAACACGTCATGGGATGATGGGAATGGTGCAGAAATGGTAGGATGTTGCACACAAAAGTGGCCCACAGTGACCTCGACCTTTGACTTCCATAGTGTTTTAGCTTGTTTGGGCCATTATAATTTCTCATACCATAACACATACAACTATCATATTTGGTGTTTGAACACCTAATAGAATATAGGAGCATATGTTTCCTGCACTGTAATTATGGGGAAACAGTGACATTGATAATGACCTCGACCTTTGACCCTCCATAAAGTTTTAGCTTGTCTGAGTCATGTTTCTTACACTTTGACGGATCATCTTTTCAGACATCAGATTACCATGTTTGCCTGGCCTTTCATTGGGCTATCTGTTCTACGGGGTGGGACTATGTATACTGTCATGCAACACTCAGTCTTAATTGTTAAACTATGATGTTTGCACATCACATGATTTTGAGAGATTAACATTCATGCCTACTTTGAACTTCATGTTGGTCAAGAATCTTAGAAACTGCATTAATTGATCTGCAGTTCTTACCTCAGAGGTACCCATTGTATAGTTGCTTGTCCATGCATGCACCAGTAGTCTGACCAATACAAAGAAAATAGGGTCGTTTAGTCCCAACAGACCCAATGGTATTATGGTCAAGACAGATCATTCAAATGGACAGAAAATAGGGTCGTTTAGTCCCAACAGACCTAATGGTATTATGGTCAAGACAGATCATTCAAATGGACAGAAAATAGGGTCGAGTTTTGTCCCAACAGACCCAATGGTATTATGGTCAAGACAGATCATTCAAATGGACAGAAAATAGGGTCGTTTAGTCCCAACAGACCTAATGGTATTATGGTCAAGACAGATCATTCAAATGGACAGAAAATAGGGTCATTTAGTCCCAACAGACCTAATGGTATTATGGTCAAGACAGATCATTCAAATGGACAGAAAATAGGGTCGAGTTTTGTCCCAGCAGACCCAATGGTATTATGGTCAAGACAGATCATTCAAATGGACAGAAAATAGTGTCGTTTAGTCCCAACAGACCTAATGGTATTATGGTCAAGACAGATCATTCAAATGGACAGAAAATAGGGTCGAGTTTTGTCCCAGCAGACCCAATGGTATTATGGTCAAGACAGATCATTCAAATGGACAGAAAATAGGGTCGAGTTTTGTCCCAACAGACCCAATGGTATTATGGTCAAGACAGATCATTCAAGTGGACAGAAAATAGGGTCCAGTTTTGTCCCAACAGACCCAATGGTATTATGGTCAAGACAGATCATTCAAATGGACAGAAAATAGGGTCGTTTAGTCCCAACAGACCTAATGGTATTATGGTCAAGACACATCATTCAAATGGACAGAAAATAGGGTCGAGTTTTGTCCCAACAGACCCAATGGTATTATGGTCAAGACAGATCATTCAAGTGGACACTTATCCAAAGTGTCCAGGTTCTGTTTGATCCCCTGACTTTCATATATGTAGAAAGTTAGAACAAATCCAATTGTCTCAGTCCAGCAAGTACAGATGGTCCCAAAGACAACAGAAAGTAAGCTGCATGTGGTTCAGCTTGGGCAGATCCACAAGTTAGCATATACATGTAAAACAGGTGGTCTCTGACCAGAGTGGTTCCTGAAAAGAAGACTAAAATATACACTGTATGTATACAGGGAACCATGGTATAGTCACACCATCTGTTTCCTGCAAATATGCCAAGATAGCTGAGTACATATACATGTATGTTAGATAAATGAGTCATATTTTACAAAAGCACTGGACTTGAAGTTGCTCAAAATTGTATCATAAAGCTCCTGGATATGTGACTACCATTCTAGTGAGTTTTCACTGTACAAGCACATATATGCATACCGGCCTCCGTTGAACCAATCTGTTTAAGATTGGAGATTGGTGCAGTTGGTATGCGAGTTTCCCATTTTTGGGTAAGGGTGCCGAAGGTTGCTGGTTTGAGACCCGGCCTTTCCATGGTCACAGAACATAATACATCTACATACTGATCTATACCGGTAAAGACATGTATATGTAAACTTGCAAGTAGGATATCTATATTTTACGTTTGGAACGAGCGGGAATCGAACCTGCAACCTTTGGCACCAGTCACCTTGCTGAAATGGGAAACGCACATATCCACTCGACCAAATCGCCATTCTTAAAAAGAATGGTTCAATGGAGGTATACAGTTATGAGTGAGTGCCATATCAACACGGTTATGCAGTATAAGTAACGAGTCGGCATTTATTTCCAGAATTGGGGGACTTAAATCCGCCAGCATTAAGGAAATGCCGAAAATATATATTTTATTTTAGGAACAAGCGGATATCTATATGTGCAACACTTCTGCATGATTGACTGGCGGTACTGGTGTCCTG
This sequence comes from Hermodice carunculata, assembly GCA_964020975.1. Lineage (NCBI taxonomy): Eukaryota > Metazoa > Annelida > Polychaeta > Eunicida > Amphinomidae > Hermodice > Hermodice carunculata. Next base: position 90,705,771 of record OZ026621.1, on the reverse strand, counting down.
CTTGCAATGAAGCCTCCCTCTTGGGAACTTGAAAGCTATACATAATTGGCAGTCAAATAGCAGAACTGAGAAGACATGACTGCATGGTTGAAAAGCTTGCAAACACTGCCATAATACAGCTGTATACCATTGTGAATATGTACAGGTCTGTGTTATGGGTGCCTGTGAAATGTGTGGCAACTCTAATTGAACTTCAATAATAAAGGGGAGGAGAACATGTGCTTTATCCCATGTGACATTAACCGGTGAATGGCAGGTTAGATTACTGTGCCCCACAGTGGGTAGCACTGGCCGTTGTACTGACTCAGGCTCGATCAGCTCTACCTTTATACATCCGTGAGCATACAGGCAAGACAGGGTGTCAATAGACCTGTGCTCATACACGTCATTCATACAGGTCATATTTTGGCCTCAGATTTTGACATATCACATTTACTATAGTGGCACCAGCGTGGCGCCCTGGGGGACGCCTCATCCGGGGAAATAAGTCCCAGCCAAGTCCCAAGTTACCAATCAGGCGTCTTGTACAGCATGCACATGCTCCATGTGTGTGTAATTCTGGTGGAGATATGATGCAGATGATCCCCGGGGTTTGTCCAATATGGATCGCTACCGATTTCATGTCAGAACTAGAGCAAACAGACAAGGTGTACTGTATTGGGCGTGAAATGATTAGGGGTTCTCTTCAGTTTGTCGCAGTATCAGATCATAATGGCAGAACTCAGCATGCTTTCTGTGTAGTTACAACGTGATCTCAGGTCAGACTTGTCATGCCATTAGTGGCAATGCAAAAGGAAGTGCTGCTTTTACCCACCAGGTGTCAGTGCAAACCCTGTGCATTTCAACTTCCCAGATCTGCTTTGATTGTTATGGATTGACACCTACAGGTTCAAAGTGAAAGTAATGCGAGATATGTTGATGCCAATTTTCATCACCAGCTACGAAACACAATTAGGACAATGCATTGGAACCATTCCATGTCCTCAGCATTAGAGTAATCAGAGTTATATTCTGCCAATCAATATTTAGTTGTCTCACGTTATCAAATACCCTTGTTTTACATTGTTGGAAATTGAATCCGTTAAATGTCAAGAGATCTCTATTTCACAAAACGAATAGTTGTGAAAAGATGCAGGATTACTCGCCTGAAAACTGAACTTAATTATATAATTACTTTATATACATGTTAGAAGATATTAAGTGTCCAGTTGTTGTTATCATAAGTTACCTGTATACCTGTGTTTCATGGTGCAGTGGCCTCCCTCTTACAATGTATCAGGCCCCAATCCTCCGAGGCCACATTCTCTTGCAGCAAATGTGCATTTACCTTATAATTGCTCAGCTAGAGACCACATGGTACCTGTCAACTCTCCCGATTTTGGCTGGGGATTCCTGATTTTGAGACTCCACAAATTGTTAAAACGAGGCAATTCTGTGGAAACATGACTCAGTTTTTGCTTTGATGCACTGCTTACCTGGATCTCTCGAATAAAAACATTTTGAGGCTGACACCTGACACCACCCTTCTCACATTGTCACCTACATGTATTGACTGCATTGATACTGGCCTTACAGGGTATAAATAGGGGACCACTGTAGTTGTAAAAGTCACAAGAACATGACAAAGTTGTACACACTTAGTGTTACATCATCAGAAGCCAAAGGCAGAAACTTGCCATTGTGATGGTAAATCAAGTCATATATTTGCTCTTGAACCAATGTCATAGATTCTCTGTGTTTTGCAATGTCTTTTTTTTTTTCATATTTGATGGTGAGCTACTCGGATAAGGTACTATGTCATACACTCTATTCTGCAGGGTAGAAAAACCCTGCTTCCTGTGTCACATGACTTTTTTGGCCAATGAGTGAAGTAGGTTTTGTGCATTTCCTACATGAAGGTGTCTCCACCTGCAACAGGCAAATATCAGAAAGGAAGTTACCTGTAGTGCCACCTACAGGCAACATGCACCATCAATATACACAGGTTGCCGCTCAACATATTTACATAAATGATGAAAATATTTGGTTAACAAGTCTAGTATATCATGCCCATGTTGACATGGTATCACCATTTGTTGGCCTACAGTTCACTGTTTGATTAGCCGGATGATGTCTCTAAATTATAATTGACTTTTAACGTTGACGTATTATTTTGTTAGCAAAAAACTTAACCTAAAATTTCGTCCAATGATACAAGTAGATCAAGGTCTGGATCAGTTACACATTACTTTGGTCAAGAGTCCCTGCTGAAACTGCCTTTTGAAGCAGTTTAAGAACACTGCTCAACTTGCAGGCAAAGCAAGAAATAGGAACTGGGAAAAAAATTAAGACATGTTGATCTTCAGTTAATTCTCTTTGAGGAATTTGAATCTGCATACACTTCTCTTTTCTTCTCCTTTGATTCCTCTTAACCCTTTCCCCCTTGAATTAAGACTGAGTCAACAGCTTTCCTTGGCATGGGTTGGGCACTAAGTGCCCAACCCATGCCAAGGAAAGCTGTTGACCTGGGGCATGTGATCTTGATAAGTCTCATGTACATTTCTCAGTCAAATTGTTTTTCATAACTGTTGAAATTAGTTGAAAACACTGAAGCAGACGACATTTGACCACCAGCAGGTTTTGGCCGGTTTGAGGGGGAAAGGGTTAATGTACTGGAAGTGTACTGCACAGCAAGGTGAGTAATGACAGAGGGCTGGCTTTTGGCAAAAAACAAAACAAAAACAAAACAATGTATCACCAAAATGATTGTAAGCAATTAATTCTACATGGTGGTTTCAGTGTGCTTAAACACTGTACAAGTCATATTCTTATCGCTTCAAAGGCAGCTCAAGTGAAGGTAAAATCTGTAACCTTCTCTCTTGTGTTCAGTTGATTAATCTGAGAAGGAGCATCATTTTCTAAGTTGGAGGTTTCTGGTTACTCTGACCAATCTGATGCACCATCAACATGTATCATTTGGTGGGTCTCAGATCATTGTACACCTTATTAGTTTAACCCTTTCCCCCTTGAATTAAGACTGAGTCAACAGCTTTCCTTGGCATGGGTTGGGCACTAAGTGTCCAACCCATGCCAAGGAAAGCTGTTGACCTGGGGCATGTGATCTTGATAAGTCTTATGTACATTTCTCAGTCAAATTGGTTTTCATAACTGTTGAAATTAGTTGAAAACACTGAAGCAGATGACATTTGACCACCAGCCGGTTTTGGCCGGTTTGAGGGGGAAAGGGTTAAACTGATTATCCATGATATAAGGGTCCCACAGGCAAAAGCTATAACATTCACAGTTTTGGGTCCAACTTTTCAAGGGATGTCACCAGCATGTAATTTGCATCCCCAGCAGCACAGAAGGCTTAAATACCATGTTTTCTTCAGTACTATAAAGCTGTTAAAGGTACAGATAGATGATAATTCCTCCTGATAAATAAATATGTTTACATAATAAATCAAACACAACAAAACACTGAAATAAATATAATCCTTTATTTTTTGGCCGAGATGAATGAGGAAGTGTACAAACAAGCATTGTAACATCAACATAACAAAATTAATAACAGAAAATTAAACCAAAACAAAACACTTCCCCGCTTGAAGCTGCTGTAAAATTAAATTAGGGTGGGAGGGCGTGGAGAAAAATGTCTGTACTGACTTCTAGCGAGTTGAAAAACGAAGTGAAGAAAGGAAAATTATCGCGCCAGAAGTCACGTGAACCAAATGAAAGAGAGACAAAGGACTTTTAATCAGAACAACAGATATGCAAATGAACGAAGTATGAAGAAAGGTACCGAGTAACCCAGCCCTGGTACAAAAGGGCTTTACCAGAAAGTATATGACCAAGTGTCTCAGAGCCAAAGAGCTTTACCAGCAAAGTGTACATACATGATGAAGTTAAGAACAAAGTATATATATTGTAATCAGGAATTAATTAATTATTTTGAATGCAAAATACACAATTCCTCCTGATAAATAAATATGTTTACATAATAAATCAAACACAACAAAACACTGAAATAAATATAATCCTTTATTTTTTGGCCGAGATGAATGAGGAAGTGTACAAACAAGCATTGTAACATCAACATAACAAAATTAATAACAGAAAATTAAACCAAAACAAAACACTTCCCCGCCAAAATATAATTAAACTCGGCCAAAAAAAATAACAAAACTTATAATATGTAAATGACATATCTTGCATCTTATTAATAATCTCAAAAAGGATTGTCATATTAATATATGGTCAAGATGACAATCCCTGTTTAATGCAATATCAATGAAAATTTAATAAATTGATGAATCATCAACCATTGATGGCCTACATGATTACTTTGTATTATGAATGTTACGATTACCAATACTCAATACTGTGATTGTCATACTAATGTCTGCTTGCGCTAATGATATGATTCCTCATCCGTACACCAACTTGCCATCTAGAAAACAAAGATAAGTCGATGTATTTTAAATAGGCATCTGAAGCCCAATCTCCATGAGCTTTAATCAATTCTCCGGGAACTCCTGATGCGAAAGCAAAAGATGCCCCTCCCCGTCTAAATGAATGACCGGAGAAAGACTCAGCTTGATAACCAGCTTTATTTAAGTAAGATCTTAACACATTCACGAATTGATACTGTGTTACTGTCATGAGTTTCGGTTTGACCTTACATGTGAATGCTGGTAGAGAAGAATCAGCAGGTACTAATTGTACTAAACGCTTGTAAGCAGATACGGGGCAAAGTACAGAACCTGGAATGCTAGGAATTGGTACTTGCAATAATCTGGCTCCAAACTGATTGGTTTTTGACCAGGTAATATTGACTAATAAACAGTCATCGACAATCAAAATATTACCTCGTGATAAATGCTTGTCAAGGTCAAAAGTACGAACACTAGTTGGGACTAAATTTGATTTCCTCAGCATGAGGAAAAAGGCCATTAAAAAGGCTACCCAACACGCATAAACTAATGGGTCATCCAGATCCATGACATGAAATAAATCAAGCAGAATATCTGGAGTTATGGCCGCAGCCCTCTTGACCCTATGTTGCTTTAACCTTGTAAGTCCTTTGAGCAAAATCTTAACTTCAAACAGTTGTAACATGTTAAACTCAAATCCAGCATATAAATGTAAAACTCTTACTCCATTCAAATAGTTTTTAACAGATTGAATACATTTAAAGGACCTGCTTAGATACTGAATATACATACACACTGTGTTAACTGAAGCAGGTAAAAATGTCAAATTAAAATACAAACAAAAGGCAATAAAGGAAGTCCATTGTGTCCTTAGATTACTCATAGTACCTGTGGCAAATGCTGCCCTCCTTGAAAAATACATATCCTCCTCAAGCTGCTTGAACTCAGCATCTACAAGTAAGAAATTGCTGATACAATCTCGTGTCTACCACTCAGCAGTAAATCTAAACAGTTTGCTATCCACTACCATATCAGTAGCAGAAAAATCCATTTCTTTTTGAAATAATTGAAGGTTACCAGCATCAACTTCAACCCTCGAAAGAAAATCAGCCCATCTGTTAGACTCTGAAGAAATATGTACAGCCTTTAACTGAATTTCTGATGTTGCACATATGAAGGCTATTTCTCGTAAGCAAGCAATCAACTTGTTGTCTCGTGCTCTGCCAGTGTTAATGACATATACAGAAACCAGATTGTCACAATACACTTGAATGCGTTGACCTTTAAGAGCATGACCCCAAAGTTTCAATGCAACACTTATGGTTAACAGTTCTAACATGTTAATATCAAAATGATGTTGCAAAATATCATCAGGATATTTGGTATGGAAAAAATATCCTAGTGTTCTGCAATAGCCACCACATCCCACTAAACAAGCGTCTGTCGCTATAACTGAATCAGGGCTAGACCAGTTGTCTTGTGGGATAATTGAAATACCGTTATATGTAGGCATAAATGTATGCCACCATAATACATCTTTCAAAAAACCAACTAGTAATTTGGTTTGTACCCGTTGTTTGACCAGATGAAGGCCTCTTAGGTGTTCCAACATTCTGGAAATGAAAATTCTTCCAGATCGTACACATTTAGCCGCGAATTGTAGCTTGCCAATCAAAGATTGGATTTCCACCTTTGAAGCATGTGTCTTATTCTCCCACATATCTAATTCTACCAGAATTTCTTTCATTTTCTCTAACGGTACTGACATGGTCATGTCTTGAGTGTTAAAACTGATACCAAGGAAAATTATGTTGTCAGTAGGACTGACCGCTTTTTCCAAAGATTCTGCTACACCAAGTTGACCCAACAACTGTTGCAAATACTCAAACGCGTCTAAGGCCTTGTCTTTAGAATCTACGCCCCCAAAATCATCAATGTAATTTAAGCAGAAATATCCTGCTTGACACATCAAGAAATTGATTGCATTGGTGATACGTTGGCATATGTAGGCTGCAGATCTCAAACCAAATGGAGGAGAACGATCAATAAAAAAGAAATTCCTCCATGAGTAACCTAGGTATTTGATGTCTCCTGGACAAATGGGCCACTGCCTGTATGCTCTGTATAGGTCTGTTTTGAACATTAAGCAACCTGGCCCGAACTGATTGATCAATCTAGCAAAATCATCAACTGATGGATACGACACTTGAATAAATTGTCCAAGATAAGAATTTTTGTTAACGCCATCGTTAACTGATGTTCCAAATGGCCAAGACAAATCTAAAATGATTCTTCTTTTGTCTTGCTGTCCCTTCTTGGGCACTGTATTCAGTGGAGATATGCACAAAACAGATTGTAAAGGATTCTCTACAAAAGGACCTAATGTTGCTCCAAGGCTTACCTCCTCATAAATAAATTTGTCCACAAAATGAGGAAACTCGTAAGCATTTTTATGATTTCTAAAGTCAGATCTGGGCATCACTGAGCTTTCGTAACTTATTGGAAAGCCAAATTCTAGCAAATCACAAAGTTCTAAATCTTGATAATTGTTTGAGTGTAGCATAGAACGCCAATAAGAAATATTGAGTTTGGATGGTACAGACATCCGACATCCCATGAAATTAGGAATGCCACTTTCAATCACTTTGTGATGCATGAAAATGTACTCTTCATTGAAATTGCTAGAAACGTTTGACCAGTCCACAAGTGAAATTTCCAAATTTCTTGGTACTACAGCATGTTGACAAATATTGGCATGTGAAACGTCAACAAAATCATTTGATTGAGTAGAAACATCATACAAGTGCTGAAAAAAATTGGTATCTGTTGAAAGAATTGAACTAGGTGAACCGTCAAGTTCATTAACTAAGGGAAGTGAACAAGACAATTCATCTGTGTCAGTACATTTGTCAGAAGCAAGATTCCCACTATATGGAACTAAATTCTCCTTTTGATCATGAGATGATAAAGACTCAATGAAATTCTCATGTGAACTAATGTCAAAATTCGAATCTCCGTTACATGGGACTAAGACTTTGCTCTCACACATTGATGAAAAAGACTCAATGTTATTCTCATCTCTTCCTACCTCAGCACCTGTGATGTTTACACTCAAGTCAAATAAGTTCTTAGGCTCTAGTCATGTTGTACTTTCTTTGGCTTCTTGCAGTGTCTGCCCAAAGTATTTGCATTCTTTAGAACTTTCAGGGTGTTCATTTTTGTCTTTATTTACAATCCAACACGTGGCACAAATATGAGACACGGTAAACTGTTTCTTGCCAATTTGCAAACTATGGGGAGAACTCTTTTTGCATTTGCCTGACTGGTAAGCTTTACAAAACATGGTAGCAGTGTTTACAGGGGTAGAGTTGTTGCTACCTTTACCTGCAACTTTGCCAGTGCCACCAATCTTGATGTTTTCCTTCTTGGATGAAGAAACACTAAGGACTTTTTGTTCCACATCCAAGAAGGAATCATTCCAATTACGGTGTCCCCTTTCAATTTCCGTGACTATTGCCGCATGTAAATCTAAGATCGTAGACCATTCATTGGAAGTGGCATGATACATTAAAGATTTTAAATGCACCAACTTGTTGTGTACCAAACTAATTCTTTTAGACTTAACATCAGAAAGGATAGATTCGATGGTGCCAGCCACAAATAACGGCATGTCTAAACTATCGTATTTCAGGTCCTTACTAGCAAATTGTAACGAAAGTTTTGTGTGAGGCCAATCTTCTTGCCTGCGAACAAAGTCCCCCACTTTTTTAACGCGTCCTGATTTGAGATGTTTCTTACCTCTACGAGAAACGCGAGAGTGACACCTGCAAGAGGAAGAGTCAGTCTCATAATCTGATTCACTGGAACTGTATTGATTATGTGTATCTAAAGTACATTTGTGTACATGTGTCTTGTGTGTACACTGCCCACCGCAAGGAATATCTGTCACACGTTGCCTATGGAAGTCGCCATTACCGGAAGAGTCAGACCTGCGACTGCGCAGGTGATCTGTGCCAATACCAGGAGCCATGCGATTGCGCAAGTCCACTTGGTCGTGACCGGAAGAATCATGAGAATGCAAATCAGACGTGTCAGTCCTGGTATCACGTGACCTGCTAGATCCACCAACTTTACGACGCACGGATTTCGATTTGCTTGAGCCTGAAATATTTTTGCCCAGGAGATCGTCCAATAAAGTGTCAGCTTTACGTTGCAGCTTTTCAAATTGTTTAAGGTCCGGTTCTGGTAGTTCACCAGAAGAAACTGAACGAACGGCATTAGACAATTGCCGCTTTTTGATACCGCTACTATGACTACTGGCCAACAAAGGAGCTGCACTCGGCTTGGGTGATTTGCACAACGAATTGTCTAACTCATCCAGCTCTTTCTCAAGTTGTTTAATGCGATCTGCTTTTTCTCTTTTGGCTATTTCAGTCTTTTTGTGGTTAATCTCCCGCTCCAAGTCCCTGATTGAGTCATCCAAGGTGGCTATGTCCGACTCAAATGCCACATGTTTCACATTATCGCCAGATTGATTGCCGTCTGGTGAATATACTGTAAGGATACTGTCACTACTACGATCCGACAAGGAAACATCATCACTTGACTTTTTTGTCACTGTACCTCTGTGCAAATCACGATAGTTCACTTTGCCAGTAGTTCTCAGACTTGATCTCGTAATACCCAGATTTTTCGCCATATTCCACTCAGTACATGTGTAACTCACCGCAACACAGAAGATGAAAAAGGCCAACAGTCTCATGATAGGCGTAAGTCGGATCTTGTGAAATCCATAAGCGCAAACGGAATTATACCTTGGAAAAATGTCTGTACTGACTTCTAGCGAGTTGAAAAACGAAGTGAAGAAAGGAAAATTATCGCGCCAGAAGTCACGTGAACCAAATGAAAGAGAGACAAAGGACTTTTAATCAGAACAACAGATATGCAAATGAACGAAGTATGAAGAAAGGTACCGAGTAACCCAGCCCTGGTACAAAAGGGCTTTACCAGAAAGTATATGACCAAGTGTCTCAGAGCCAAAGAGCTTTACCAGCAAAGTGTACATACATGATGAAGTTAAGAACAAAGTATATATATTGTAATCAGGAATTAATTAATTATTTTGAATGCAAAATACACAATGACATTTAATCGAACATATAGCAAACAATAGTATCTCAAAGCTCTCTCTGGTCACAGATACTGTAATCACTCACATTTTTCGCTACTTGTGCCTGGTGGCCACAAACACTTGAACATTTGTCTGCATAATCTTTCACTTCTGTCTTTAACTCCTGCAGTGCCAGATTTTTGACTCAGTCAACAGCTTTCCCCAATGAACTTTGGGCATAGTGCACCCAAAGCGCATTGAAGAGAGCTGTTGACCTGTACTATCATATTCTCTGTACTTGCAGGCATGCTGGTACTAAAACAAAAGGTCCTTGTACAAGTAACATAAATCCAGCACCCTTATCGTAATCCAGAGCAGTTCATGTTTTAAGTAGTACGACTTGGTGGCAGTTGGCATTGAAAGAGTGATAGTACTTTTGGCATTAGAGCAGCACTGACATGCTTTGATTTCAATATGATACATGACCATTCCCTGTCCACATAAAAGTGTATTATCCTATTTTCATATGTCCAGCACTTATAATGGCAAAGATTGATTTTTTTGTTTTGTTTTTTTTTTGTTTGTCTGTTTTTTGGAAGCTAATACCGCAATGGTTTGAGCAGATTTTAATCTATCTATTAGCGGCCAGGTGATGGGCCACTGATCAGTTTCCAGATTCGTTGCAGTGTGTGTAGGCAGGAAGGTTGAAGTATGTATCCTATGGCAGACATCAGAGATACGTCTACCTGCATCCATAGTTAAGAGATGAAATACACTGTAAGCTAGAGAGGGCCAAATGTTAACTCTTTCCTTCCCAATAAACCAAAATCAGTGTGCTTTGAATTAACAAACTGATACTGCATTCATTCTTTGTGAACGGACCTTGCGTTCAAGTACCAACATGTGTACCGTACGTTCCCAGACCATATTAGAGTGGTCCAGGTCAACAGCTTTTTGCACCAGGGAAAGCTGTTGACTCAGTCACAACTGGGAACTGAAAGAGTTAATAGCTGTTTCATGTCACATGTATAGACATTGATAAACAATGGAAAATTTCCAAACTGTATTGTTTATGCATAAGTACAACGCGACTAGCACATGCAGACTTCTGTATGCTCAGAACATGCAGGGACATATAAATAATATATTGATACTAAATTTTCCTCCCACAGGGTTATATTTTGACTGTAAAAAGTAGACTTACAGTACCGATCGAAAGTCTTTTGACACCTCCACGCGCTGACCGCGCGCGACTCTCGCGCTGACCACGGCAGTACGCGGCCATGGACCGAGCACTTTCCGGGCCGGCACCCGCGCTGACTCGGGCGAGTTACCCTGCGGACATGCCGCGCCTGTGGAGACGGCCGCGGAGGACCGAGACGTAAAGATGTTGACATGTATACCTACTGTAAAGTATCAGTTTCAACGAATGGCCTGTTGTCTTCACGTGAAATATCATTATACATTAATGTGGGACCGGGCTGGACATGAATCTAAAGTGATCTTTGATATTTTTCTTCGAGTTGGACTAAGAGAACGTAAGGATTTATTTTGTACAGTAGTAAAATGACAAGGACGAGGTACACGTACATGCAGAACCACTCTCAGTGCCACAGTTTACGAATCACCCTTCACAAGCACTAACCATGGCATTCTTATTTTGGGTATCGAGAATCCCAGCATATTGTCAACAGATCGAGTCTGCTGTGTGTGCCACAACTATCTAAAAAAAAAAAAAAAAAAAAATATCCGGTCACTCGAGTGGACTTCATCAGAAATACCACCCTCCAGTGTTAAGATTTTACTGCCAATAAAATAATTGAGCTAGTGCAACGCATTTGTTCCTTCACTGACCGATGGGCGCCACCGCGGTCTTGCCGTTGGGTCGTTCACCTTTAATTTTGTTCCAGAAACATGAACAGAATATTCGTACACGTCGAGGCCTACAAGTACGATTGTTCGAATGGTAAAAGTAAAACTTGTAAGTTACATGTGACTTGTGAGATTAGTGACCAGTGCTTCGCTTTCAGCACTGAGTTGGAAACCCTTGATAGCAATAACCAGTTAGCCCATACATGCCATGGGCCGGTAACAAATAACATACATACATACATACATACATACATACATACATACATAAATAAACAAACCGAGTGGCTATAACATGCACACACCGGTTTGGACCATGCAGCTGGAAGTCTGGGCTGCAGAGCTGTCAATCATTTGCTTGCTGTCCTGGAGAGTCTCGTGACGCAGGCAACTGGCAGGGTGCCAACATTACCATACTGCACCATTTGGTTTGTGGGCTGTTTGAAGTAGCGTCGGCAGCAAGGAGCTGGCTTCAAACTTTCAGCTTTAAGCGCGTGCCTTTGGCACAACAAAAGCTGGTCATACCAATATGCCGACATGTCAAAATATCGTCACTTCAGGGGGAGGGAGCAAAAAAAAACCCCACAGGTCAGGACTGGCCAACAAACTTTGATGCCGAAATACAACTATTATTGAAATATGGCCGACAAGTGATCGACCCATTCAATTTCAACTTCAAGCACCAGTCCGAGGGCTAACTTGTGCCGGGATGATGTGATGACTACTGCCTGATGATCAACACACACACTTGCACACGCACAATTTCTTGCCTGTGCACTTCCACCAAATTTCAGTTCTTGCGAGTTATGTGACCATCACATGGTGACGGCCATTTGAAGTGCCGGCATCATTCAGAATTTCAATGGTCATCTGGGCAGTCATGAGTCAGTATTTTGACATTACAATGACAATGTACCCATCCTTGATTTCCCATTTAATTATTATTATTATTATTATTATTATTATTATTATTTTTTATTTTTTTTTGTCTTTTCTTCCTTGCCAAGTGACTGATTGTGAAAAGTTACAGCGACTCAGAAATGTGTTCAATTTAGCCCTCATGTGTAACTATGCCTAAATCAATGATTCCACACATAATACGGCCATCAAAATCAAATGCAGGTGCATGAAAAATGCCAGTCCGTTGTTACCATTTTGCTGACGGCAGGGATACAGTGTCAGCAGGCTTCCATGTAGGCCCAAAACAGTTCCATGGAACTCTTATCAAAATCGACCGCAAGAAGAGGGCTATCGCACGTTAAAAAAAAAAAAAATGTTAAATTATGTCGAAGTTAATAGATCGATTAATTCTGTATACACATTGTTGAAGAAAATGCTAGCCGTGATGCCCTGTGGACATTGATGGGCTTGTCCGTTGTCATGGGTGACCACAGCATGACCACGAAGAGAATTTTTCTGGTCACGTGATCGATATTTTCCAGAAACTGAGAAACGGAAGCCTGCGTGTCTCGCGTGCCACCGGCAAACAAGTCGAAACTTTTATTATCATCTTTGCAGTAGCCGTGGAAATTTTCTTTGTGCTTTCTAGTCAAATTCGGTGTGCAGGTAATCTATTCTACGCTTTGAAATCAAGAGTGAAAGTGCACACTGACCAGGGATGCAGCTCAAGCATATACGGCCTCCCGCAGCCACACCCACACGGCCACAATCACAGAGCACAAAATTGCAATCGTCTTTTAACTTTTCGTTGTATTCCCTCTTTAAACACAACATCTGCATGTATTATGGCAGTATATCTAACACCCAAGGATAGTTACATATTAATTCGTTACCGTTAGGCTGGAAATGTTTTGGTTCTACAAAACTCGTTTTACCAGCCTTACTGCCAAATACTGGTTGCTGTGGACCATTGCCATGGCATTACTGGCTACCGTACGTTAATTGTTATGAACATTAGTTGTCATCTGTACATTTGCAACGGACATGGAAAACCTTTGCCTCGAAAAATAAAACTATTTGTGTGAAAATATGAATTGATCGGCAAATATTTATTTTATTTTGTGATGCTTCTAATAAAATAAAAATTTAAAAAAAAAAAAAAAACAACGAAAAAAAAAGAAAAAGAAAAAAAAAAAACAACAACATCAAAATAGTTAAACAGTTATGGCGGCAACGCACATTAGCCCGAGTTTGCACAGATTATGAGAGGTCATCCCACCAGAAAAAAAAAAAGGGGGGGGGGAGGACAAAGCCTGGTAGGTCATTTTATAACAAAATGTATTCTATCTGTTATGTCTATAATATGCTGGTGTCTCTTAATCATACAGCAACACCCAGCATGCACGCTCCTCAGACTTATAAAATCATGTAGGCCTATAACAATCTTGTATGCTTGTTGTACGTTTACACTGCATTCACGGGCTCTTTGCTACCCCCCCCCTCCCCAAAGCAGCACCATTTAACCTCAAATGATATGAAACCCCAATAGTTCCTCTCTGAAAAGTTAACTGGTTTGACGCCGTTAATAAATTTGCTGAATATACAAAATTAAAAAAAAAAAAAAAGAAAAGAAACAAAACTCATAACTGATGTCGTCTGTATTCTTCCACCTTTCTCTTTCCGTTGTACGAGCTTAGTTAAAATTCCCACTGCTAAAATTAAATTTCAAATCACTCATTTTCTCTTTGTATATACACACAGAAAAAATTCTCAACTAAAAACAAAAGAAATTAGATATCTTTCAGTTATGTAATTTTGAAGAAAGGAAAAGAAATAGATGAGAAAAAAATATTTGATTCCCCTGTAGTATATTCAATGAGACCATCTGTCTGTCTCCCTATAGAAGCCGAATTATAAGAGAAAGGTCGTAGGGACAAATGAATTGAAAAAACAGTACCTTTTCAGCCTAATGTAATTGGGGAAAAAAGAATGAAAAGGAATGAGAGAAGCAGCTTTTCATTTGGGTTTATCCAAAAAAAAAAAAAAGAAAGAAAAAATCATGCAAATCAGAGCAGTCTGGCCGCGTAATACACACATGCATGTGTTAATTGCTCCCCTGCTGTTTGGTCATCAGATCGTTATCAACTGATCCCTTTACCGCAGTGATGATTGACCTGGGAAAAAGCCAAGAGTGGACTCTTCATTCTTCGGCCCATACAATGCATCACGTTAATGTTCTCCGTGTTGTTGTCTCGTGTGTCTTTTCGTGTCCAAGAACCCGATTTAAATATTTGGCATCAGCAGTATGATGTCGGGCTATTAAACACTATACCCTTTATTGGTGGGACTACAACGTACAAGACCAAGTGAGCAGTTTTCCAAATTCCATGCATGGTGCGCGCATTCCCTTTGCGCCCAGACGGGATCCTGTTGACTGTGGTTAGGCCCGTTTCATGGAAGTCCATGGGTATTATCATCCTGTTTGGTTTTCTCTCTATATCCCCCTCCCAAAACAAACGAAAAAAAGAGGTGGAGAGAGAGAGAGAGAGAGAGAGAGAGAGAGAGAGAGAGAGAGAGAGAGAGAGAGAGAGAGAGAGAGAGAGAGAGAGAGAGAGAGAGAGAGAGCATGCATATATGGAAACTACTGATTCAGAAGGCATACCTGTAGACGCATTAAGATTTTCATGAGAGAATAGGATTAGCAAAGTATCAAAATAATGTATTTAAAAAATCAGTTGTGGATTCCGTTGGGTTCGTACGATATATATGTTTAATTCAGAGATTAATTTCTTTGCGTACCGCTTTAAGTGGTCACAATTATGAGTGTACCATTGTTGCTAACATTAGATAAGATGCATGACATGAATGAGTGACTTTATTCGACTGCACCGCATACACAACAGGGTGATATGTCTGCCAACACAACACAACACAACAAAACGAGACATAATGCAATACACACATCATAATCCTATAAAACACAGAACACATCAGTATATACAACACATTACAAGTTGGATTAAAGTGTCACTTGCTTCCGGAGATGAGGGGAACTCCCAACAGTGATAATAGGGGTGAGCGTGAAGGTGCAAAGCTGGGGGGGGGGGGGGGGGTAATGCCACTGGTTGGTACCTCATAGAAAAGTTAGTGATTCCTCCAAGGTCAGTACACTGTGTATGTGTATGTGCTGCTACATCATACGATAGATACTTTTTCAACAAATTGGTAGGCCCCCCTATCGAATGGGTTATCAAAACAAATACATTTGGTACAGACCGGGTATAGAAATTATTATTGTTTAATTTGTAGCTGAACCTCGGAGACACAAATAAAGACTGCATCAAAACAAATAGATTGTACTTTTTTGTCAGTGTAGTAGCGGGGGGGGGGGGTGTACTCCCATGTAGGATTGTACCTTTATTGTCAAAAGATGCAAAAATAACGAAAATGCTACAAATAAATGCAAAACAAAACGTTGCCGTAGGCCTATACATTGTCTGGAGAGCCTGTCTGTAAACATCGGTAATCAGTACATGTGCTTATGATCTTTAATTTAGGAGAGTATCCATTACGTAATACTGGCAAATATTTTCTTCTGACTTATATTCTGGGTCCATATTAACGACAAAGATACAATGAGCTGAATTGTTTACTCCCAATTGTTGGGACTTGGTCGTGGACTGTCACAAACAGTGGCACACGACTGGAAGAGATCAAAGGCAATGCAGCCGCCCACTGCCACCGGTCTTTGCAGCTGCGCAGATGTGGCGTGAAAGTGGCTGTTATTCAAACACGCGTTATCTGGCTATGGCATTAGATGCCTAGCAAATACACAGTAGTAATTGGACACATGTCCACATAACGCTGGCCAGTTAATTCAACCCAGGGACCGTTAAACCATAGACATAGGTATGGAACAAGATTGGTCCTTGTTTGTCCATTTTTTCCACCCATTACCCCCCCCCCCCATCAATTTAGTCAAAATAGTTAAATGCACTTACGTTATGTTCAAATGTAACACTTTGTAACAACATCCCAGACCGGCGTTCGTCACTGTTACAGTCGATTGATAATTATGTGATACTCTGTTAGTCGTAACTGCAAGATTTTCTATCCGCCCCCCACCCCCCACCCCACCTTCCCTCTAATTTGTTTTCGACAGAACAAAACCGAAAATGTCACCCTGAATGTGTTTGGTCATAATTGCCAGGCAATTGTAGGCAAGAAGGCTACACTAATTTCCTTGATGTGGAATACATACACAATGTTCATGCAGTGTGGTAACATGGGGGGGGGGGGGGAGGGGCAGGGTTGTACTCCCATGTAGGATTGTACTGGGTATGTGCCACGGGAAAGGCCGTTTTCATAACTCCGATGTTTAGAAAAGATGCGTTGATCGTTTGTCAATTTCTTTGGGTCAAATGCACTGATACCACCAAAGTAGGTGTGGTTTTCCCACGAGTACCCTCAAGCCTGAGCAGTATGGAACTGGAAGGTGTCGCAACATTGTATTTCATGTCCTTGATTGGTTGCACGTGAGACAAAACTTTTATTGGCACCTCAACCAGGGTCAGTCCAATACAGAACTTAACAAGGATTGTGGTCATCGTGCCGGCGGGGGAAGAGTGATTCCGCGTTCTAGTGGTGTGGAGTGTTGAAATGTGAAAACGATTGCAATATATTTTGTGCAAGGCCAGGTTTTGTTCAACTGCAGTTAGTGTCAATTGTTTCTACGCTCAAATTTGAAGCAGATTTACGGTTTAAGTATAGGTTAGACGCCGTGTAGAGTTTTCCAATTGAATTAGAAGACGAGCGCGCAGCGCGAGTCTTCTAATTCAATTGGAAAACTCTACGAGGCGTCTGACATACTTATACTCCAAAAGATGGGTATTATAAAAGTATTTCCTACTTGAAACAAAGTTAAAAGACTTGATTTCGAAGAGAAAAGCGACAAGTAAGAGTACATAATGTAAAGACCTTTGACACTTGACCTGTCACGCTCCCTGACCCTATTCAATGCTGGTCAACAATAGACACGCTGGAATAAATATTATGTAAAATCCGTAAAGCATCGTCTCAGCTGTTTAGCGTAATGGACAGCACGCTCAGCCGTAGATCACTGAATTCGTGGTTCGAAACCTGCCAGGGACAAAATATTTTTTTCATTAAAAAGTGTAGACAAAAATTGTCGAAGTTCCATTGCAAAGTCCCGTCATGAGGTCACTTGCACTTCAGCGGATCTAATTCAATTAGACTCCTAGGAAGAGAGGAGCTCTATGAAAATTAGACTCCGCTGAAAACAATAGAAATTGGGCGCTGAGGAGTATAAGACAGTAGGGAATGTTTTTAGACACGCACACTAATTATCGCTCAATCTCATCCCGCGGAGACCCGGTTGCGAACCCGGGCTGTGAACAATCACTCAGTCACAGTGAGTGAATTGAGCAGTTGATGGTTCCGAAGTCGGTATGGTCTTTTTTTGTTTTGTTTTGTTTTGTTTTGTTTTGTTTTGTTGTTTCTTTGTGGAGCAGTCGTGCACTGGGATTTCAAATGAACTTATATAAGCCATAGTTGATATATTAAAAACAAAACAAAATAAAAAACAACAACAAAAAAAAAACATTAACCACGGGACTTGGTCGAGGCTGTCATGAACATAAATCAAGAATCAGGTACACACTATTATGTTGGCCCAGAAATAAATTCATATTCACATTTATACTCAATTGGAAACCACAACTTAAGGAGCAATTACGATGACTAGATAGATATCTAGACGGCACATTGTATTTTGCCCTTATTGGTAAATTTATACAAGGGAGCTTACGATATGGCCATGTCTGCGTCATTTAGTTAACATCAATATGACAGGAAAGTATTTACACCTGTACATGCAATCGCGAGGAAAGGTCCCCAGGCGCGGCAGCTTGCCGGGCGCGGAATAACGAGTACTGGGTCCCCGCCCGGGCTTGTCCACGCGTGAAGAAGCACTCGGCTGAGTCACAACCCGGGCGTGGTCCTGGGGGGACACTCGCGCTGGCCTCGCGCGATTGGTTAAAAGACTTTCGATCGGTACTGTATGTGCAAAACTCTCCCGGCAGTTCATTGCAGGCTCATCACTGAATGTCTTGTGTCCTTATGGGAATTATTTGACCTTTAATTGCATGCATATTCAAGTTCTTTTTAAACAGAGCTATTTTCCAGTATTCCAAGTGCCAAGTCGGTAGTCTTCACAGGCCACTCCAATGAGAGCCCACCAGTGGCTTAATTGAAAGGCCACTTTTGGCCGGTTCCTGCTGCTATATTTCCCATGTTATTGTACCTCTAATGAAAGGCCAGCTGTCTTTTAGGCCTGTCCTTAGGGTGGTCTCTCAAGACAGGGACCACTATACCAGACAAATGATGGATATCAGACAATTAAAAATTGTTGACTTATTTTGTTATGAGTTATTGGCTCCATTGATGGTAGGGTCACCAGTTAAGTGTATTCAAATGCCTACTGTGTGTTTTAATGATTGTTGACTGATCTTTGATTGCTTTTTAAATTTATCAAAATAGGCATATTGCCCCAGAAAAGAATAAATAACAAATATGATGATTGACTGATTTTGATGATGAACAGGGGCACAAGTGATATTTTGACCCATTTATATTAAGTGCAAAGTCTGTGAGATGATTAGTTTAATGCATTATATCATTGTACCAACTTCCTTGTGGGCAACAGCTCGCACAGTACTCGGTGACATTAATATCATGGATCCAACATGATGTTGACAAGCAGGTGTAGTCTATTGTTAGTCGTGCAACTTTTAATCTGTCCATACAGACAGGTAGACGAGACATCAGGGTGGACATCTGATCCATGTAATGGAATATTACATGTACTGAACTCTAATGTTGGCCATTTTGGCCTGCTGTCTGATATGTAAATCTCATAAAGGTTCCATTAACTTTAATAACTGCTGCAGCTGATGAGGCATGTTTGGAATGAAATCAGTTCTAACTTGTCTTTCAATCGTATTCCATTCATATTCTGGTTGGCGTGAGATGCAAATTGTGCCTCTTTCCACCTGAAATTTTGTTTTTCTTCAGACGTCTCAGTTATCAGGGTAAAAAGAGTGGCAACAAATGGTCTGTGATTACACCCTGGAGCAAGCAAGCTTCAAACCTACATAAAAAAAGAATATTAGTACGTAAGTGTTCAACTCTTTCCCTGCCAAGTTTTGGACTGAGTCAACACAAGGAATATGAATCTGCATGCATGTAAAGATCTTTATTAGTAAGTAAAGGCAATACAACATAAGTTGTTCGACTTAAGTCGCAGTTGGCACTGAACGAGTAAACCCAATACAGTGGTACCTGTCTTGAGAGACCCCTCCAATGAGAGACCGCATATCTTTTTAAGACTGCTCTCTCAGAACACTGTGCTATCTTTTCCTTGTTATTGTGCCTCTAATGAAAGACCACCTGTTTTGAGAGACCACATTTTGACCTGCCCTAGGGGCGGTCTCTCAAGACAGGGACCACTGTATGTGATGTTTTGGCTTGCTTCACAGATACTAAACAAGTAAGTGCACAAATCCAGGACTTTAACACCCCCCCCCACCCTTAAACTGGCCAAAACTGGCTGGTGGTCAAATGTCGTCTGCCCAACCCTTGCCAAGGAAACCTGCTGACTCAGTCTTAAGTTTTGAAGTGCTAATCATGGCTATAGTTGTTTTCTCATTACCATTAAACATATAATGGTTAAAAGATTCAAATTCCTCATGAACATACTTTTCATTAAAATATCAGCAAGCCTAGTCTTAGTCAACAGCTTTCCTTGAGACGCTTTACGCACAATGCGCATAAAGTGCCCTGAGGAAAGCTGTTGACTCTATCTTAAATCAGCACTTTGCAGGTTAATTGAAGGTGGAAAGGGTAAAGGGTGTAGATACAGGAATTGAATAAAATATCCCTTTATGTAGTAAATATACAAGTATCTTTCCACAGGCTCTACTAAGAAAGGACTGATGAAAGTATTGAATTTACTGCCAAACTTCAGGCTGATAAGTCAAGCCAATCAATTCAGAGTTAGGCAGCATGTGATCATATGGCTCAGCCAATAGATGCACTTTGCCACCTGGATTAATTATATAGGGCTTGTGTCAAGGCACACTCATTTTTCAATCACGTGCTTGCCTCAGGTAGTGTTAACACGTCAGATTCGGGGCATAAACTCTACTATTGTCATAATTGTTTCTTTACAAGATATATCGATGTATTTTTAGCTGACAATGAAGAGAGTTAACAACAAATTACAAGATGAAGATCAATTTCAGAGTCTCCATTTTCTTGATTACCATTATGGCACAGAATCTGATCACTGGTGCCTGATTCCTCTTGTGCAGATGTGTCCTACTTCAAATAATATGTGGTCTTGAAATCAGAGGAACCACACTGATATATTTCTATTGTCTGAAGAATTCAAACTGCACACAATGAGATATTCCTGGTCAGCTGGAGTGGAGTATTTTGATATCGCTGATTTGGCAGCAAAGACAGCAGAGAACATGTATGACTGCGTTCGTGAGTTTCATAAGGAAGTAAACTTGTCGCCTAAAGGGGAACCTTTAACCTGCAGTCAAACGTGACAATTTTTCCACATCTTGTGCCTGATACATAGTGTTAAATGATGGAACAGTCATATTGATATAGTTCTTAATACTGGTACCCAGGTTATTCATTGCCAGTGGAACCAGCAACTGCCTGGGCACCAGTCTGTGACCTGTGCAGCTGAGGTCATGGACTAGTGTGAGGTGTATTTTAATATTCAAATTAGGTCACCTGATTCTGGGTAACCACTCAGGTATTGAATAGTACTGCAGCTCTGTGATTGGCCATTGGCCCATAGCAACCACACAACTATATTGTGGAATGAGAAACATTACAATGTGAATTTTTAACATTTTTTGAAACATTATCTAAAATGATTATGAATGAAGTGGTCATTGTTATTAAGATTTTAAAGTGCCATTAATCTGAGATGGTAAAGATACTGTGGAGTGGTCGTAGGATGCAGTCAAGCTTCATGTTCCAGTTGCCATTACAGATGGTGATTTTTGAATTGTCAGGCAAGTTAGCTGTTCATGCAGTATCTGAAGCATGACTTGCTGTATCTGAAGCATGACTTGCAGTATCTGAAGCATGACTTGCAGTATCTGAAGCATAACTTGCAGTATCTGAAGCATAACTTGCAGTATCTGAAGCATGACTGGCAGTATCTGAAGCATAACTTGCTAGGTAAAGCAGAGGCCAATGACTCCGGTAAGGCCTGCTGGCACCTGAATGGGAAAAAAGTCTGTGTATGAGAAATTCCAAAGGCCACTTCTTCTTTTGGTTCACCAAGATATATGGGAATATTCATCACCAATATGGAATGCATCAAGTCACAGTTCCCTAAATAAAAGTAGGTGAGAGGTGTTTAAGTGCTTTGAAAAACAGACAGAGAACACTAGCCCCACCAGACTTGTCATCCATCTTATGAGCCATTGGTATTCAGCTTCAGTGGCCTATCTGAAAAGGCGGAAATTGATTCGCTGATTTATGGAGATAATGCTTGATTATGTTAAAAAAAAAGTGATAGGAGAATCAGACGCTGTAAAGATAATAGTTACAAACAGAATGCCAAGTTCTTGATTTAAGGATGATAGAAATTTAATAGAATGGAAAAGCTTGACATCCATCAAGTCAGTCACTGGTTCTTAATTCAAAATATTGGGGATCCCATGTTGCCAAAATAAAGAGGCCATTATGATAATAGTGTTCGTGTATTCAAGACACAAGATTTGTATGGATGAAATAACACAGGGGAGACATAAGCAGCTTCTCATCACAAGTATATAACTATGTGAAGCATTATAGGCATGAGGGGTCTGTCAATGTAAATTTAAAGTAGAATCTACTGCTTTGAGATATGGAGCTGGGTCGTTGTGATGTGACAAAGCCAGATCTTGATCAGTAAATTTAACAATCACCATGATGTTGCTATTCACCTGTTACCAGCCCCCCTCCCCCTTCTCCCCCCCCCCCCCCCCGTTAAAAAAGATGTCTTAAATAATCCTGATGGTACTAAATTTCCAAATGTTCTCTTGTCAACTTGGCAAAACACAATCGATGTCTTCAAACCAACATTAGTAATTGTTTGCTATGTCTGTGTGTCCAAACTCAATTTGTAACGAAGTCCTACCTAAAGCAAGTACACTTGAGGGTTGCTCCTTTCTCCAGATACTCTGTGTTGACTCTGACCTGAGGGGGCTTCTGATCATGAAATGCAAGGAGTGGAAAAGGAAGTTATTCCTTGGACTTTTAACTCTTTCAGTGCCACATTTTGGACAGAGTCAACAACTTTCCTCAGTGTGTTGCACCCAAAGCCCACCGAGGAAAGATGTTGACCTGAGCTGTTAGACTCTATGTAACTATAGGCATGCTGGTATTTGAATGAAAGGTCTTTTTATAAGGAGCAGGAATCTAGTCCCTGTATTATGATTCAGAGCAGTCCCCTTCTTGTTGTTCCACTTTAGTGGCAGTTGGCACTGAAAGAGTCAAGATTTGATTTCTTGGAATTTCTTATGTAGTCTGGCAGTATTTTGCTCAATATATTATATTCACAGCACTTGGGCTCTTGCTGCTTCAAGTCCCATGGTGATTCTGCATCTCTTGTAAACCCTCAGAAAGATTGATCCCAAAATTCCTTGCCTTACTGAGAGGATGAAAAGTCCAGAATGTCTGGAGGGATCATCAAGAAAAGTTATTTTGCAGATTGCCATATGTGAACCAGAATTATTGGACGCACGGAGAAGACTGGAATTATACTGGCTCCGTACAGAGATTTTTGCAGTCAAGTCTGCCAAACTCAAGCCAAAGTGACTGGTTCCTTTGGGAACAGCTGTATAGAGCTAACAACGGCATTGTAGACAGCTTTCTGTTACAGTTCTCCCTGTGGCTTATGGCTTAGTTTCAACAAAAGTTGTACAGGAAATGTCATTTCTGATTAAGGTACAGACACCGGGCCAGATTGGACGTGTGCGTGATGTTGCTAGGCGTGTTCCACTCGAGACAATATGCTTGATGAATCTGTCATTTGGACAATGAAATCAGGAAAAGCCAAGAGGAATCTACAGCGAAAAGGGACAAATTCACATGTCTGCCAAGGTCTGTGGATTTGATGAGAACAGTGTGTGCTGGACAATAAATTAAAGGAAATAATGATGGTAATATGGTATCTATGTATGATAGTGGACTTCACCAATGATGGCTGCCTCCAAAACATCATGGACAACACCAACCAGCTCAAATCTCCTGCAGCAATGCCCTGACACAAAGCATGCTTAATAAGCAGATTCACTCCAAGTTGGATGGCTTCTCTTGGCAACCAATACATGTTTCCAGTGATATAGTTTATTGCTGATGGGCTCGTGGTGTAGTTACCAAACTTCTTAACTCACTTCTATGCTGACATGGGCTTTGACCAATGATTTCTGCGTTCGATCACAGAGTGTGTTCCAGATGGACCTGTTTCATCCTGAACGTGATTTGCCAGGGAAGGCAAAAACCAATGATAAACTCAATACTTGCCAGGCAATGCAAAAAACAATGATACAGCATGATGTACTAGGCAGTGCAAAAAAACAAAAACAAAAACAATAACAGTATATCATAACTTGCCAGTGATGCAAGAGCCAACGAGTTGAGACGAAGCATTTTTTGATACTTGAATAGAAATACTCTGTATGCAAATAGGCTTCATAACTCAAGCTAAATATGTGGAAACAGTGTATGGTAGTGTGTGAGTTAATCCAGCTTCAACAACCACCTACTGCGGCACCATGCAGCTGTATATACCTGGACTTTCTTGTCACTTTTCCTGTTGTTTCTTGCTGCATGAGCACCAAAACAACTCACTCAGGAAATCTTGATTATTCTTCATTATGAATAGCGCAGACCTGCCTGACCGAGGCCCACAATGAGGGCAGTTTTTCTGTCATACAATCAAGTGCTGGTTATTAATCTCGGTGCCGTTGTCATGCCTCATTCTCTTAGTCTTTTCCACCCACGCATCTCCCCATGTGTCTTGATCAGCTAGCACATACCGTGCAGTTGAAACTGTGCCCCAGACAACAGTGCTATCGTTAATGCCAGGCAGGTAGTTAGTGTTCATTATGCTGACACTGTAATTGTCATTTTCCCCTCCTGTTTGTTGATGATTAAACATTCTCAGAGACAAAATGTGGTAACCAGCCAGTGGCCTGACCCTCCATGAAGTTGTTACAGTTTGATATTTAATGCATGTGGAACTTCCAAGGCTAATCAACTGGCTGATACTGCTAACAGCGACGGATAATGAGGGCGGATTATGATACGGTGTTCTCAGGACATATTACTGACTATTGCATAGATGATGATGATGATGATGATGATGATGATGGTGGTGGTGGTGGTGGTGGTGATGATGATGATGATGATGATGATGATGATGATGATGATGATGATGATGATGATGGAGAAGGAGGAAGAGATATTCAATATTGACCTGATGCTTAAAGATTACTCTTGAGATATACATGAATAAAATACAACCAGTTAATGTGTATAATGATAAAAGAAATAGTGATGATAAAATCAGTATCTCTGCAATGGCTATATTTTTCAAATCCTGTCATTTTTTTGGTAATAATTAAAAATTACATACATACATACATACATACATACATACATACATACATACATACATACATACATTTGTGAACAGTAAAGCCATCATAAGCTTACATAACCTCTGTACATGTTTAACTCCTTCCCCGTGGGAGGCGACTACAGTCAAATTGTCGGCAAGCCGTGGAAAGTGACTCCTCTTGAATTTCAGTGCAAATTTAAAGAAATTTTGATATTTTGTCAAATTTTCAAGAATATGCATAAGTTCACCTAAGTTTATGATTGTGGATATGATTATTGCAAAACAATGTTTATGTGGCATATTGTTTGTTACTGGCACTATTGGCTTCAATCCTTACGTTGTTTATAATTTTTGCAGTGGGGGTATAGAATATAAATAGTGTTTTGTATTATCAAAATTCCTAGAATCTCGGTGGTCAGTTGAGTTTGCCATGGTATAAGTATGTGGTGAAAGAGTTACATTGTAAATAAAAACTACAATTTCAGATATCCACTGATACCCTTGGTCTTATGGTCTACGGTATTGCTGGGTAAATCCTTACAAAAACAAAAAAAAATCTTTGCAGATTTGTGAATTTTAGTCCTTCTGGCTAGTACTGTAAATTGCTTTATTTTTGATTGCTTTAATTTTCATGGTTTTTTATTTTTGACATTTCAGTGCAGTTTTATTTTCACTATTTTGGACATAATCCCTATTCAAACAATGTAGAAATACAATTTTCATTGTGTTTTTATTTTCAGTTTTGTGCCATCAGCGAAATGAGTGAGGATAAGGATACAGCAAAGTTAAAGCAATTTACAGCAGCTATAAATCTTAATTTTGAGCCCCAAGGTTCTGAATAAATATGTTTCTGGATTGACCGAGCTTTGTTAGCCCTCTGGCCTGATATTTTTTCCAGTAGTAAGACATGCTACAGGCTGACACATTGAGTCCCAGCAAAGAGTAGCTGCATTGAGTCTGTGTTTTGAGGCAAGTCTCAAGGCACACAAATGTACAGTGATTATGTTTCTGGAGAGCAACCCTGGATTTATTGTATTCGAAGTTCCAATTAATGATGAGACTTTGAAACAATACAAATTATGCCCCCACCCTGGTGATTCATCAATACCTACTGTCACTTATCACACCTGGGAAAGAAATTACAAGCAAGAACTTTCTTATGGGTGAATGATACGACATGCGATGAGTCCAGATGAGAATGATATTATTTTAGTTTGGACTGATGGCTACTAGAGTGAAATTAGAGATTTAAACATAACTGATTAATTCAAAGTAATCCACACATATGATTGTAATTCATAAATGACCATACCTGAGGCATCACTATGATGGTACCAAGTATTTCCCTTTAAAATTAATTGTCTTTTCCTTGTTTCAACTTCATGTTCATTTTATCCGTGGAATCTGGTGACATGTGTTGTATGGCGGCAGCTCTCCCCCCTACCCCCACTGAGTTGCAATGAGGAAAGTTTTGATTCATTCCCGAGAGGATTAAATGAATTGATAGTCTTTGTGTCGGTTGTGAGAAATGTCCTGGGTGAAGTATATATGGCATATGTTTACAATGACAAATAGAAAGACTTAGTCCTCTTTTTTAATTGATTTTGTAGCATCTGTTTCATAAATGTACTGCTTGTGCTATATTTAAACAATACACGCATGCTTACAAAGGAAAGAAAAATATTAACAAACCTCTGCCGATAGCTTATATCCTGATTGTCATGTTTGAAGTCAAATCACGCTCAGCTTTTTTTTTTTTACAAAAGAGACACAGCAATTTAGCATCACAATTGAAAACAAAACAAACAAACAAAAAAAGTAAGCAAAATAGGTAATGGTATATAAATTGTGTATAAATGGATGTCATGGCAAGTTTTTTTGTTCACGAAGTATCAAACTCGCATTGCAACCAAGTGCAGGTGTTCCAGGTGAGGATATGTACAGGAAAGCAGAAACTGCACCTCAGGAACTGGAATGGCTTGCGCATGGATAAAGTTACGCCAATCAGACAGACTTACCCTGTAGATCATATAGATAGCACAGGACACAGGGAACAAATTACTCCAACTTTGATCACACATAAAAGGCACCAAAATAGCCTGTTTGGAGAATTAGCCCTGTGAAAATGGGCAATGTTGTTCCAGAGGAGATTACATTACAAGGCTCCTTTTCTCGCTCTGTGTGTGTGATTATATGTTTTTTTTTTATTCTTTTTTTTTGTTTGCTTTTTTTCTGTTGTTGTGTGTAGCTCTGCTAACCATAGGTCACAGAGCTTATGTGATCTTTCATGTCTGTGTGTCCATTCTGTCAGTCCATCGATCTGTTCGTAAACTTTTGCTTGTGAATGCAATACATGCAGTTAACAGTTGTCATCTCAGCCCTGTATGGCTTTCATGACTTATGAAGTGTATAAATATCAAGTTTCGGTTCAAAATTGGTGGTGGCACCTATAATATGTACAATACTGTAAATTGCTTTAATTTCGCTGTATTCTTATTTTCACTTATTTCGCTCATGGTACAAAACCGTGAAAATAAAAACACAGTGAAATAGTATTTTAACATTGTTTGAATAGGAATTATGTCCAAAATAGTGAAATTAAAAATACAGTGAAATTTCAAAAATAGAAAAACCGTGCAAATTTAAGCACGTGAAAATAAAGCAATTTACAGTATGTGCCAAAATAGGGAAAAAAATCACGAATCATCTTGAAAAACTAGGCAGGAATGTCCATCAGGCAAAACAAAAAAAGACAAAAATACACTGAAATTTGGTGGCACCACCTACATGTACAGTATTACAGAAGATATGAACCAAACCATCTTGAAAACACATTAAACTCATTATGTTAAGAAAAAGTAAGGCTAAATGACAGCATATGTACCACAATTTTGTATCATATGTAGAATTTATATGTTGCATAATATGGACGACCCATGGCCTACTTTCTCAAGGTTGCGGAGGGAATACATTTCAGGAGATGATATCTTTTTATGGTCAATACATATGAACTTGTGAACATGTATCACTATACAGAAAAAAAGTCGGGGGTCAAGTACCCAAAGCTGTGCACAAATGCACAAAATCCTATGAAAACCACAGGCGGAAGGAGGTAAAGACTGCACTTTTTACATACAATTTAATTGATACAATTCACAATCCACTCTGCAGTGAAATGTGAATTAATCGTACTGTGTACAATGCTATGGATACTTCGGTAATGGATGGTGCAAGATTTTAATCATTTTTGAATTAGTACTGACAGTACACAAGGGGGAGGGGGCTAAATGGAGCTGTACACTTTCACAGAATATGGAAAATGATGGTCAATTATTGGCCTGTTTTGTGCAATTTTACTTTGATGTTGTGGGAAAATCATCATTTTTAAAGTACTAATTTGTGGGGAGGAGGGGAGGGGGGTCATGAAATTTAGTACCCTAAGTACTAATTAAAAAATGATGATAATGTTGAACCATCCGTAAAGAAAATACGAAGAACATTTTTTTTTCTAGGATAACAACTGTGACAGAAAATGACACATTGTATAGAAATGGGTTTTCTTTTGTTTAGTAATACAGCTTTTCCACAAGCAAAACTCAGTTTTGCATATTCATTGGAGATAAATGTGTTGGATTTATATTACATGGGTGCATTTCACCGCCACAATGTACAAAAACAAAGTACAAAACAAAAACAAAAATCTTAATAGTTCACATGTTGACTTTGCTGGTTGACTACAGTCAGTTTGTATGCAAATTTGCACATGCAAGTATGCCTATGGTGACAGCTCATTGATTATCTGGGAGATGTGAGGTTTGATTATAGCAAAGTCTTAGACTGTGATGTTATGTTTCTTGTGCTGCCAGGTGACAAGATTATCTGGAATGGGCTTAGCCTATGGCCCACCTTCCATACGTCCCTAGGTTTACTACTTGTGTGAAATATTTGACAGGCTTTCTTCCTCACTGCAGATTATAAATGGACTCAGTATGATGCCGACACAGAGAACACATTTACTCTTTCAGGACCACATTTTGGACTGAGTCAACAGCTTTCCTTGGTGCACTTGGTACAATGTGCCCAAAGCATGCCAAGGAAAGCTATTGACTTGGACTAATATGTTCTATGTCACTACAGGCGTGCTGGTACTAGAATGAAAGGTCCTCTTGCAAGGAACATGAATCTGGAACTCTTATCGTAATTCAGGGCAGTCCGTTTTAAATAGTTCCAGTTACTTCACAATCGGCAGTGAAAGGGTTAAACAATTTGATGTTCTGTCATGCTCTGGCATCTAAACCAAAGACATCCCAGCAAACAGACATCAGAAAGCTTTAATTGGTTTAAGTGGAAATTTGGATTCCATTCAATGACCATTGTGTGACAATGCCTGTGGTGGTATCAAGGCATCTTGCCTAATGAGACATTGTGCGCGGAGTGTGGTCTGCTCCACAAGGCAATGGTGACTTGGCTTTGTTCAGGATCCCTTGCAAGAACCATTCACAAGTGGAGTCTGATTGCATATTAAATATGCTGTGATGGATCGGGTACCACGGAGAGAGCCCGACTGCGGAGGCATTGTTGAGGATCGGACTCGTCTAATACAATTGGATCAAGTTTTGTATTACATCATAAAAAGTGTCGGACTGATCTCCTTGCCAAGGATTGAAAGATTAATGAAATTAAAGGGTGTCAAAGCAGTTTGTAGTTTAATGTTTGAAAATTGAGTTGATTCTCGCCCCCACCCCCCACCCCCAATTAACCCACTCGTTCCTAGAGTCGTTGGCTTGATCCAGTACAGCAGACAGTATATTACCTCTGGCTTGTTTTTGCCAATTTTGAAGGGAAAATGGTTAATGGTTGGCATGTTTATTAATCACATACCTGTTACATATGCTGTACATTGTATGGCTTTCACCACAAGCAATGTGGATGCATAACCAGAGTGTCTGCATACTTTATTGCTGATCATGATGGTTTCAGCATGCTTAAAGATTGTGCAAGTCTCATTTAGAGTACTTCAAAGGCCAGCTAGGATATAGAGAACCTCTTTTATTCCCTTGTGTCTGCTTGCGCTACAAGGAGAGCAATATTCCCTGTTGGGGCCTTATGATTGCTGTAACACATCTGATCAACAATTAAAATCCCTTGTTAACTATGTCCGGTGCCAACTGTGACTTAAGTTGAACTGCTTAAGTCAAACTTCTCTGGATTATATTAAGGGTGACATATTGATGTTCCTTGTAAAAAGGCCTTTATTTCAAGTACCAGCTTGCCTAAATTCGTGTTGGAGGTAATAGTCCAGGTCAACAGCTTTCTTCAGGAAGCTTTACACCCTTTGCACCTAAAACGGGCTGAGGAAAGCTGTTGACCTAGTCCAAAATGTGGCCCTGAAAGAGTTAATTGGATTGTGGTCATTGTGTGCCTCATTATTTTTAACTGTTTATGTGATAGGAGGGTCCCACAGGGGGATGAAATATTGTAAAATACAGGGTTCTTCTTTGGAGTTTTAAGGGGATGTCACCAGCATGATGACCGGACACCAAAAATTATGTGCTGTTACAGAGAGGTTGCATCCTCTCCCTCTGTAATTTGATCTTATAATGCTTTAAAGGGTTAATCTTGTCTGCATCCAGTCCATGCACTCTATATATGGTCTGTGTTATCTTTGACATCTGGTGTCAAATAGAAGCAGGATATCAGTAACTGATACAAGAATGTGGCAGGTGATTTGGTGTGTTCTTTCACCCACACAGAAGCCCTGTCATGACCTTTAAAGGTCTTCTCTCAGTAATACTTTCATAATTTGACTCATTAAGGCAAAAGACCCGGTCAACTTCTACGAAGACTTTAAACCCTGCTCATTATTTGTCTCATCAAATGATTTGATTCAACAGCCGCATTCTCGGGTTTCTCAACTGAATATGGTAGCAGTAGTAGTAATATTTCAGGCTGTACAAAGATGTCATTTGAGGGACCAAGTACATAGGGCCCTCTAGGGGATGCAATGGAAAATACACGATATAATAAGCAGTACTGTAAATTGTTTTATTTTCGCGTGAATAAATTTTCACGTTTCTTTTTTGTATTTTTGACATTTCACTGTAGTTTTAATTTCAGTGTTTAGGACATAATTCCTACTCAAACAATGCTAAAATACTATTTCACTGTGTTTTTATTTTCAAGGTGTTGTGCCAGCAGCTAAATAAGGGAAAATAAGACTACAGCAAAAATTAAAGCAATTCACAGTAACTGCATGCAGTGCCCTCTATGGGGCCACTCATCAAACTATCATACAACTATAACCATACTACATGTACATGTATGTACCCCACCGTGACTTGTTGATAAACCAGTCTGCCAGATGGCTGGCCAGTCTGACTAATCTAGAGTCTTAGGAGACCAAGGGAGGTTTTTCAGGGAGGCTTTATTAGATTTCAATTAAGTAGATTAGGCCCAAAAGAAAGACGAGACAAACAACATTGAGTTGTCCTCATCGTTGATGAGTCCACTGAGAGCACTTTGACATTCTTTCAACAATAGCCAATCTTGATTGAATTTTTTTTTTTTTTTTTTTTTTTGTTGTTGGTAAACTACATATGTATGCTTTGCAAAGCTGAGACTCGGTGAATCAATATGGTAGTCGATCCTTTCCGTGAGACACCACCACTATGGGGCAGACCCAAAAGTGGTCACATAAAGCAGGTGGTCTTTCAACAGGGGTCAAGTAAAAAGGGAAAATAGTATGAAGACCTGATATTATGGTCTGAAATAGCAGGTGGTCTGTTTATGGAGTTGTCACTTAAAGGAGGGATTGCTATTTATAACATGTAACTAAGCAATTTCAGACTCACCAGATACCTACATGTACATTTATGGTGTTGCATTTACTTTTTCTTTAAATTTTGTGTGTAAGACAACCACAATAAGAATAGATAAATAGATACCAAAGGTAAAATTGAGGTATTATAAATCACTTTATTTTCACGTTATTTTTTTTTATTTTTGTGGTTTCATTGAATTTAAACAACCACAAAAATTTCAGAGGCCATTGATCCAATATCTAGACGAAAGAAAACCATGAATTTAAGATAATGCACATTGTCAATTTGCAAAGCAATGCCAAATTTCACGAACACAAAGATGAAGTGATTTACAGTATGCGGCGCACTTCCTTTGTTTAGCAAGACACTGTTCCTCTCAATGGAGTCCCCATGAATCAGTAAGCCCCTGGCTGTCTGCATTGAAATTTACAAAATGTATTGACAAAGTCGACTATCTGCCATCAACCACAGTGATGAGTTCCTGTTCAATCGCAGGATCTCCGCAGAACTTGTCTTGACTGGTAACACTATTAGGCAGGCCTAACTCCTTGATATGCTTGTCAACAACGAAGATTATGAATGAGTGAAACCTGTGGACAGTCCACATAGCATGAAAGATTGGTTGTTAATTGGACCACATGCATGTGTCTGTCGGACAATACCCATAGCTTCAGACTTCGCAATAGAATCTAGGCCAAATATATGACTGTGTTAAAGAGAACAAACAAACAATATCAAAAACCAAAACAAACAAAAAAAACAAAAAAAAAAGAGAAGAAGCAGATTCACTTTGCACTCACCACTGTGTCATAGGAAAGGAGGTGGTTCATATTTTATTCAGATATATTTTTAAGACTGCCTAATACACTCTACCTGTAAACAGATTAATATACTGTAATTTTTCCAATAGTAGCATGCTGTGGCAATGTAAAAAAAAAAAATCCCTGGACCAAACTGAAGCATTGCAACAGTGCATAACTTGGATTCTTCTCAATTTAAAAAAAAATAATGGTCTTTTCAGCAGAGTTCAATACATATATATATATATATATATATATATGTAAGGAGGAAAATTGATATTATATGTTGAGTCCAAAAATGAAAAGGAACTAGAAAAAAATTTGCTTCAAAGCAAATCTGTGTGCTTTCAAAAGTAGTGAATATTAAATGTTACAACTTTTGTCTTTTGAAACTTCACATTCCATTAAGCTTATGGCTGGATAAAATTTCAAAGTCCAAATTACCTGGACCTTTGACCTTTAGAAGTCACATGTAAATTACAAAAATGTACAGTGCTACAATAACTACAAATTAAGCCGAATATGAACCAAATCGAATGAAAATTGACCAAGTTATGGCTAGATGGAACTTTCAAAGGGCTGAATGACCTTGACCTTTTACCTTTAGAGGTTACATGCTAATTACAAAAATGTGCAGTGTTGCAGTACCTACAATTTGAGTCTAACATGATTAGAATTGGATGGGAATTGGCTGAGTTGTGATAAGATGAAAATTTCAAAGGTCCAAATGATCTTGACCTTTGACCTTTAGGGGTCATATGTAAATTACAAAAAGATACTGTGACAGTATCCTTTTTTTAAGCCTAACGTGAACCATGTCAGATAAAAACTAAAGTTATGGCTGGATGAAAATTTCAAGGGGACAAATAACCTTGACCTTTGACCTTAAGAGGTCACACATACAGTACAAAATGTGCACTGTAACAATAGCTACAATTTGGGCCCAATATGATCGAAATTAGATAAAAATTGACTGATTTATGGCTAGATGAATATTTCAAAGGTCCAAATGACCTTGACCTTTGACCTTTAGAGGTCACATATAAATTACAAAAATGTGCAGTGTTACAATAGCTACAATTTGAGCCAATGTGATCAAAATTTGATAAAAATTGACTGAGTTATGGCTAGAAAAATTTTCAAATGACCTTGATCTTTGGCCTTTAGAGGTCACATGTGAATCACAAAAATGTGCAGTGTTACAATAGCTACAATTTGAGCCAAATATGATCAAAATTGACCAAGTTATGGCTGGAAGAAAATATCAAATGTCCAAATGACATTGACCCATGACCTTTAGAGGTCACAATTGTAAATTAAAAAAATGTGTGGTGTTACAAACATATTAATTGAAGTTGGATTGGTTGCATGTACATGTACCTATAATAGTTTTGGAGATGTTCAAAATTTATTATTTCAAATGGCCCTAATTTGCATAATTTCCGAAACCGTTAAATCTCTTTACAAAAACTCAAGACTTCATGTATAGAAGTATAATCATGCCAAATTTGGATTTTTATGTTTAATACTTTTCAAATGACATGTCCAACAAATATGCCTGTAAAGAAAGAAAGAAATCAAGAAAAAGAAAGAAATAAAGAATTCCTAGAAAAACAATATATTTTTGTGTTGGCACACAGACGTAATGAGTTTATTAGGATGGATGATGTTGCAATTGGAAAGGAATACAGTACAGTGGTCCCCCTCTTATAAGGCCCCCCTGAAGAGAGGCCACCCCCTCTACAAAGGCCACTTCTCCATGCAGCAAGAATGGCATTTTCATTGTATTTTACCCCTCAAGAGAGGCCACCCCTCTTATAAGGCCACTTTTTTGGTGCAGTTGGGGTGGCCTTATAAGAGGGGGACCACTGTACCAGGAATGTGGGTGGCCACTGAATACAGACCCAATGATAGCTACTGAGTACGTGTAAGCGGCAAGCTCATAACACCACTGTCATGCTGGTTTCAGCATGCTTAAACATTACAGGAGTCTTATCCTGAGAACTTCGGAGGTCAGTTTGGGTCAAAATAACATCTTTGATCTATTCTCATGTGCTTACCTAAACTACTTAAACTAATTGATCTGATAAAGTGAATCATTTCCCAGTTGAGGATCTCTCAATTACTGTGACCTATCTCGTACACCATTAACATATTCTTCAGTCAGTCTAACTCAGTTCATTGCAAACCTCCTAAGTATTTATCCCTAACATAAGGGGCACAGTGGATATTAAATGGCATCTAAGAAGTACACAGGTCTCATTCTGAGTTTAAAAGGGACATTACCAGTATGTTTATGAATAGGTGTCCCGTAATGCCACATGTAATTGTGCATTTTGATGAGAATCTTTTTGTGTCGGGGAAATAAACACGACGATGTATTTATAAACATAAGGTTTTCCGACTTGTCAAAGCATTTAAGTACTGGTATTACACATGCATGCATATACAGTGGAATCTCCCTGTTAAGATATCAGGGACTGGAAAATGTGGGCTTAATAGGGATAGAGTTACATTTTTGAGGATGAGAGAAAATGGGACTAAAGGTGACATCGGTGGTCTCAACTGGGGATTCATATATATATATATATATATATATATATATGTATAAACTCTTTACGTGCTAAATTTTGGACTGAATCAACAACTTTTCTCGGGGCGCATTAGGTGCATTGCACCCAATGCACACCGAGAAAAGCTGCTGACTTGGGATATTTTCTCTTCAACTATAGGCATGCTGGTACTAGAATGAAAGGTCTTTTGACGCAGAACACAAATCTGAGATCCTAATGATGATTCAGACTAGTTTAACATTAGTAGATTGACTATAAGACATGATTGGCACTGAAAGAGTTAAAAGCTGTCTCGAGAGACCACCCTACGATTGACCCAATTGTGCAGTGACCTGTCAGGACGGGTGGTATCTGAAAACAGTTGGTGTCCCATTGGATGAGGACGAGGACACAACACTAGAGACTTACGGAATGAAGGCACAAAAAGGCGAGTCTCTCACTGACTAGCCATGTGTTCAACACATCTAATAGATCTTTCCCTATTCTTGTCTTTCATTGCGGGATAAATTTAGTACATTCAATTTGCTTATCTATCAAATCTCAGCTTGCAAGAAACAGTGAATTGATTTGAGTAATTGATTGTCATGGAGGACTGCATTGGGCAAAAGATGATTAAAACAAGTCCAAGATAGTTTCAAGGCATAATGGATTTTGCACCGTCGTGGAGTAATTGATTGACTGATGACACGAAAGTGTTTTTACACTTTTCCCAGTGTTCACAATCTCTGTCTTTAATATTGTGAAGCAGCTATATACATTTTGTGTCGATGAAGATCTGCTTCTCCATCAGCATTATGTTCAAGAACGCCACTTCTTAATGAAATAAAATCTGTCGTGCTGGATCGTGACTGCTAGGGCTTAAATGTTGGTGTGTGGACACTTCATACATGTAGGATAGGGGTGTGTTGCACACCAGTAATGAGTCACTGTGACCCTGACCTTTGACCCCAATAAAGTTTGAGCTTATCCAGGCAAGACAAAGAACACTCCAGACATACTTCCTCATCAATGTTTAATTGTAACCACAGGCCCAGGATCCACCATTAGCAACATAGCCAGTGTATAACCAATTTCACATGAGTAACCCTATAGCCTTGAATAAGGTTTAAGGGTGATCCAGATGATATTCCAACCTACGTCTCACCCAGATGCATTATCCAATCACATTTCAGTGTTTTGGTACATTTTTTTAGTAGTTATCGTGGTTATTGCACATAAAACAATTTCATACCAGTACAGTCAACTTTGCTATCTATATTCTCTGGTAGGGGACAATGTATTAATTGTTATGCAGTACTCGATCTTGTTTTACTTCAATTGCAGAAAAAGTGTCTTTCCAGATCAAAATCAATGAAGTTAAAATCACCCTTAAGTACGCTTTTAGGAGAAAGGCCTGATCGAGCTACATGTAGTGGATATAAAACTATTTGTATACTGTGTGTGCAGGTCATTTAAAAAAAAAAAGGGGAAACGAAAATCACTATACTGCAGTATATCACGTTAGAAGCCAGCCCAAGAGACCAGGCCTAGAAACCTGTCAAGCCAAATGGTTGGTCAAGTAGTGCTTGAGACTATGAGTTGGTGCTTAGGAACATCGATGTATTATAATAATGTAGTGCTTGCAGCTAGCTTACAAGTTATTCAAGCCAGTTACATGCCTGTTCAGCACCCAAACTGCTACTTTCTGGCTTTATTTTTTATTTTATTTTATTTTATTTTTTTTATTTTTTAGTCAAAAGTTTGCCTATTTAAGACAATCTCTCACATGGAAATCCGTTTATCTCTTCATTCTGTTTTTAAAGTAAAATTTCCACTCTGGCAGCACATAATCTTTGTATTTCCTATTTGAGGTTCAACAGGATTGCAGTTGGTCGCTAAAATTATAATGTAATGCCTCTCAGTTCAAACCTTCAAGACCCCCCGCCCCTAAAAAAAAAAAACAAAAATAAAAAGTCACCGAAGGATGAATCCTATAATTATAAGAATGGTAAAAGTTGACTTAAGATTAATACAAACTGAAGCAATAACTTGTGACAGATGTATTGAGTGATGTCTGGCATGAGTGCAATTTGATCACTACAATATTTTTGAGAGTCGCCACATGCCACGCACACCTGCTGTGCGACATCGTGTCTTTTTTGTTTATATCACACAGCATCTGCCTGTGACCTTCAGGAAAGATCATAGGAGGGGTGGTATTTACAAAAACGTGGTCTGAACTTGAGTTGAACTTAACGGCAAAAATTGAAGCTCTCTCAATCGGTCAATTTTGTGCTTGAAGATCAACAAAAAAAGAATTAGGACATCAACAGCTAGGTCACCATCCTCTGATCATGTACAGAATAAACTGATGCCACTGTTAGATCATATAGAGAATAAATGATTGCCATTGTCAGATCATAAAGAGAATGAACTTTTGCCATTGTCAGATCATGCAGCGGATAAATTATGACCATTGTCAGATCTTGTAGAGAATACATTGTTGCCATTGTCAGATCATGTAAATCAGATTGTTGCCATTGTCAGATTGTATAGAGAATAAACTGTAGCCATATCCATGTACAATGTATCATGTGGAGAATAAACTGTAGCCATATCCGCGTATCATATGGAGAATAAACTGTAGCTATATCCACGTATCATGTGGAGAATGAACTGTAGCTATATCCACGTATCATGTGGAGAATAAACTGTAGCTATATCCACGTATCATGTGGAGAATAAACTGTAGCCATATCCACATATCATGTGGAGAATGAACTGTAGCCATATCCACGTATCATGTGGAGAATGAACTGTAGCCATATCCACGTATCATGTGGAGAATAAACTGTAGCTATATCCACGTATCATGTGGAGAATAAACTGTAGCTATATCCACGTATCATGTGGAGAATAAACTGTAGCCATATCCATGTATCATGTGGAGAATAAACTGTAGCCATATCCATGTATCCTGTGGAGAATAAACTGTAGCTATATCCACGTATCATGTGGAGAATAAACTGTAGCCATATCCACGTATCCTGTGGAGAATAAACTGTAGCTATATACACGTATCATGTGGAGAATAAACTGTAGCCATATCCACGTATCATGTGGAGAATAAACTGTCAGCATCATCAAATCAAGTGGAGAATAAACTTACCATTGTCAGCTTACATGTAGGTGGAGAACAAACTGTTACTATTGTCAGATCAGGTGGAGAATAAACTGTCAGCATTATCAAGCTAGACTGGTACATTGTAGGTGTTGGTTTTTTGACCCAACTGATGGAAAATCATAGTCCAGTGACTGTGCAAGGAGGATAAAGTGTTTGCTCGGGAAAAGAGCAAACAGTTGCATTCTGATAGTACACAAAAAAGAAGAAAAAGAAAAGAAAAGCAAGAAAATAAAACTACAAATTCATGCACATATTGCAAACTTAATTACCATTGTTAAACAAACATAACACATTTTGTCATCGTCATGAAGATACATGGAAAAAGTAGCTACATCGGAATATATTTCTGGATTGTTACATGTTTTGTATACAGATGTTCCAATGGTTTACAGTTTTTTTATACAGCAGTGGAGATTCATGTTCATAGGAGGAAAACAAAAATATACAAGGAATTATGGACCAGATTGTTCATGATGGAAGTCCAGCTTGCTCATTTCCTTCTCTAATGAAGAACATACAGCTAAAATGCAGAGGTCCAAATGAAATATCACGAAGCTTTGCATTTCCCTTTAAACAAGTAACAGAGAATGAGCTGAAAATACCTGGCGAAGGTCACAACGGCTAGTGGAGATGGGTCCGACCGGTTTCGTTTCGACTGAAACTCATCAGGGACTGAGGGGAAAATGACGTGACGTCTGTTTATATACCAGAGTACAACTTTTCCGTTGCTACGCAAAACACTGGCTTGTGATTACGGAACACGGAGCTCCGGACTTCGTGTGACAGTGGTTGTCAACGCAAAGTTGAATCCAAATGAAAATTTGAATTACAGTGGGGAAAAAATAAAAAGTAACAGAGAATGTTACAACATCTGACCGTCCAATATTTTGCTTGGAGGCACTTAAACGTGAGGCGGAGCATTGCAGTGTTTGCAGTTGGTACATGGGCTTTTTTAGTATTGAACATATATGCAGGTATGTAGGAGTAAGACTTTGACAAGAAGTCAGTTTCATGCGATGTTTCCTATGTAATAGATGAAATACTCAACCATCAAAGAAAAGAACAATTTTGTCAAAAATCCCAATTTAAAAGAAATCGTAGATTGCTTAAAAGAACAATTTCAAAACCATTTTCTGAAATAGGTATGCATGATGCGTTTATGCTACATACATATATACCACACAGTAAGCCTACAGTTAAGCCTGTGTAAATCTTAACAGCCAAATGCATTTTTTGGTGTTGCAAAGTGTTGTACTGGGGTTTGTAAAGGTTGTAAAAGGTTTGAAAATGGTTGACAACGGGTTTTTAAAAGGTTGACAAAGGGTTTCAAATGGCTGAAACAGTTGCAAACCATTTCATCAATAAAGGTTGAGAAAGTGTGTGAAATGGTGGTTAA
The DNA here is from genome assembly GCA_964020975.1 of Hermodice carunculata. NCBI lineage: Eukaryota > Metazoa > Annelida > Polychaeta > Eunicida > Amphinomidae > Hermodice > Hermodice carunculata. Next base: position 90,666,012 of record OZ026621.1, on the reverse strand, counting down.
CCATTAGAGAAAAGTTTAAAAAGTGTTTAAAAAGGGTTTTAATGCAATAAGAGGAAATAGTTTGGAAAGTCTTTGAAAAAAGTTTGCCTTTCACTCAAATGGTTGGAAAAAGGTTGCAAAAAGTTGATGCATTTGCTGGCTGTTAAGTTTAACACGGGCTTAACTGTACATGCATGGTTTAAGTCATTTCCCCTGGGATTAAACCCGAAATTCCCAGATTGGATCAGCTAGAACACCAACCTGCACCAAGGAGAGATGTTTATTGCAGACATGTACTGTGCACTTAGCTTCATGGTCTTGTCACTTTTTAAGTATTTTTTATGCCCTCATGATTTTGGTAGGGGGAGGGCGCACATAGATTTACCATTGTCTGTCCATCCATTTGTTTGTCTGTTCATCCGTACTGCATCCAACATGAAACTTGACAGGACTATTAACCAGCATATGAAGATGTTCACCTGGGGTTTTGTTTGCTTGTCTGCTTCCCTGTTTGTGTGCCTGTCGTGATTTTAGTGGAAATGGCCATTGTCCGCCCCACATGTCAGATTCAGATTCAGATTCGTTTTATTCAACATAGAAGTGAATACATTGTATACATTTTGGTAATTGCACAAAAACATACACGACAAAAACAAGATAGATAATAGTGAGAATGGAATTACCATACAAAAACTGTAGTCAGGATGACCCTGCTAAGGATGATAAACATCCGCTTCCGCAAGGGCCACCTAGCCGCATGTAGCAGGGAGATGTTTGATGACACCCCTTTCTGTTTCCAAGTGGCTCTATAAATAATGACAGGTGGGGGCAATATCTGTGTCCTACATGTATGGACGTTTTTCTAGTTTTTAACCCCTTGGCCTTAACAGCTGACTAGTATATTGTCCATCCACCCACCTGTCCACACTTCACCCTTGCAGACACAATAACTTTTGAACAAATTGAGCTCCGTGTACCACCATGAAACTTGCACTGTGGAAGCATCTCATGGAAAGCTGATATGAGTTCCACATTCAGTGACCTTGACCTATTTTCAAGGTCACCAGAGGGTCAATATTTTGGTGGCGAAGGGGTCTTAAGGGCATTTGCCCATTGTATTTTTTTAATTATACGATTAGTAATCAATACTGAAGCAGGTAGCAATGTGTAATATCCAGTCAGATTTGGATACTTGAATTTAGGAGATTTAGGGTTAATGATTAATACACATACATTCTTTTTTTTGGCGAACATGTACGAACTACTCAGCTTGTCTTTTTTAATCTGCAAGAAATTTGGGAAACATAGCAACTTGGATACTGTGGGTAGATTTCCAAATGTTGGTCATTGACAGCGATGCGTCAGTGAGATAGGATGCTAAGAATTCTGGGGACATAGAAAGCTCAGTGGTTTCAGCAAAATCTCATCCATAAATGTCATGTCTGTACAAGGAAACTTTGGCAGGATAATTTATCTTTCATCTCTGTACAGACCTTGAAAGTAGCTCTGATGAATTGCTAACTGGGCCTTCTCTGGCGTGTCTCGGGGCTGCGAGGACGTCCATATTTCATGTCACACACTTTTACTATCCATCAAAACCTGGGTGCTAAACTTGGTATGCAGACCTCCAATGCTCTGGTTGCCTAGGCAACCAAATGAAACTCGTGTAATAGCTTGCAATTGCCATTATGGAAATTGTTCATATCCCACAACAAATTTTGAATGGAAGATTGATTATCATTGCAGAGATGAAACTATAAAGAGGGGGTAATGGGCACTTCCATGATGTATTAGTCAGTTGGAATTTTATTTCTCATAACTTAACTCATTCAGTGCTTATCACAACAGAAGTCATGCTCATATGAACTATCATGATTCTTGATTCAGATTCCTTGGTTAAAGACCTTTCATTCAAATACAATGTATCAACATCGTTGTCACTTTAAAAAAGATAAGAATAGTGCAGGTAAATGGCTTCTCTGGGCATACTTTCGGTGTATTACATGCACGAGGAAAGCTGTTGACAAATTCTAATACTCAGCGCCCAAAGGGTAAAAATTCAAAAAGGTATTTCTCGTGAAGCATGATTTAACCGGTTTGACTCCTACAATGGAGTCAGCTAGTGTTTTGCCATACCATAATTTTCCTCTGAAAACATGATCCTTTTATTTTTATGAACTGCAATCATGTTCCCTCCCCCTTCCCCCCCCACCCCCCACCCCCCTTTGATAAAATCGGAAGTAGGTGTGGGCAGTTTCAACAGACTGGAAATACACTCAGGCCATGGTGGATGAATGTGTTTGTAACGTACCTTGCCTAAGAAATTCTGATGGGAGAGAATCTTGAGAAAACATTTCCACATAGCTGTCAGAGTGATGGATGAGGTTCTTGTTGTACATTGAGGATAGTGGATAGATATTGTTCCTTTTTTTATTCTCTTTGAATGACAGTTGTTAGAGCACAGTTAGATGCAATGATGTGGCCGGGGGCTAATCCTGGGTGCAGGGTGTACACCATATTGGTATAGACACATATAACACATTGATTGTCAGGTGTAAATTCTCTTAATATTTGACATTAAATACCAAAATTATAGCTGAAATGATTTATTGCTCTGTCTGATGATAATCAGGAGATCAAGGGGTTTTTTCACAAGACCAGAAAATTAGGAGTTCTGGTTTTATTTACAACTTGACCACCAGAGGGCCCCGCAGAGAAACACTTGATTGTCAGATGTACCAGCAGTTTCGGCAACTGAATTTTGTGGTATTTGCTGAACCATTAGTTCAGCTGGTACATGCAGATTTTACACTAGGAAAGTTCAGTTTGGACCCAGCATGATGCAAAATCCAGGTGTTCATGTGCTGGTTTGAGTTTTGACATCCTGTGGGCTGGCCTGCCGTATGCAGAGAGCTGCAGAGATCGAGGCCAATGTCCCAGCACAATTGTTTAGCACCTACATTGTGAAGAGAAAATCCAATCAGAGGAAAATGAAACGAGTATAAAGAGATAATCACAGATAGTAATCACAGTTCATAAGATGCCAGGATTTTTTTTTTAATTGGACAATGCTGTAACATACTGCATGGTTCATATATGCTTTATTCAAGATGAGCTCAATACTGTACTGCAGTAATTTATATTTGATTGTGATCATGGCATTCAAAATTGGCCTTCTTTTCTGCTGGCCATTTAGTGTGACAAGTGCCGGGCCTGGTTGTCTCCTGCAATCAGCCTGATCATTGCTGTCCCCCAGTGAGACGCTCGCAAAGACATTCAGAAAAAGTATGTTAATTTCTGAAGCTGGGTCATCATGCAGTGCTGAAAAATTAGCCAGTATTTCCACTCCTATATGGATCAACAGATGGCCCTGTTTTAGTACTGTTACAACAGTCATGAAGTCATGGCGTGAACTTAAATAACTTCGTTGCTCATAAGAATGACAATACCTCACAAGACTTGCGGACCTGGTTTTCAGGGCACACACTGTGGCAACAGTATATGTGCAGTTCCAAGAGCAAAGTCAAAGTGAGATGATTTACCGTGTTGAAACCTTACAGGCTCACTTTTGCCTTCACAGAGAATATGGTTCGGCTCAGTTAGGCTTCAGGTTGACTTTTCTATCCAAACCCTCCACCTTTTTCTTATGGGAGTAGTAATTATTAGCATTTTGAAACTTGACAATTTTAGTATTTGACCTTCAAGTACGTATACAAATGTTTATTGTACATAAATTAAGAGTGCATGATATCAGTACTTTGCCTCCAAAGCAGACCCAAGCTGCGTATTTTGTCTACTCGGCTGGGGTCTGCCCTTCTTTGACAAGGTCACTGTTTTGCATTGGAAAAGTGACTCAGTTTCTAATTGGCTGAGTATGGTTACTATGGTAACAGGCTTCAGTACACTTGAGACCAGAGGCTGTTACTGGTTCAGGCGATAATGATGAACTTCCTGATTGGTGTCTCAGTCTAGGGGGAGGGTCACAGTATAGTTCTGTTTCCCTTACTATAAATAAAATCCTGTCGAAGAAGGGCAGACCAAGTGTAGTAACACGTAACTTGGTCTGCTTTGCAGGCAAATCAGTACTGTACATGCACATAACTTTATCAGTACTGACTCTGTCTTACTGGTTGCAACTGAGCGAAATGAGAAGAAAATCACCAGAAGGATATGTCACAGAATCATGCATAGAGCTGCCAGCTTTACAATTCTATAAAATAATACATGTTTTAACTTAAGTAAAATATTTTGTTTCATAGCATGTACAGCAGTCCCTGTGTTGAGGGACCACTACCATGAAAGAGCACCAGTAGGAGTTTTACAGATGTTTACATAGTGCTTTTCTGGGTACTCATACTGTCCACGAGACACGTACCGTGCACCTGTCATGTGAAGCTGCAATGTCGTTATCTTGCAGTGTTCTTTGAGTACAGATTTGACTGTACACTGAATCAGTAACAGCATGTTACAGATTGCTGACATCTATCGGCTCTCTCAAAAAGGATATATCGCTGCCAGGATCTGGTTAATTTGATACATAAGACAGATTCATTAATGAAATTAAAAATGTGGTCGTCATCTGATTTTTTTTTTTATGGGGAGGCAGAATTGAAAATTAAATAACAGAGGTGTTCATATAATGAGCAAAATGATAGAGTGTCTGGCAAGGAACTTTATCTCCACAATTGCTGAAATACTAGGATCAGAATGTTTATTAACTATTGATTTCTTGAAATAGATTAAATTTAATAGGGTTGAAGTTGAGTGTGATGTGGTTGCCACGTATGGGGTGAGCCAATGTTACAGGGGAACTACATTCTTAGTATATAGCTGTATGATCCTGCTCTTAGAGTTAGAAGATTTAAAAAACAAAAAACAAAGACAAGAATATGCAAAGTCTGCAGGATAATCTCTACAGATGTACTTGCAATATGTAGTATAGACCCACATCTTTTAGATGGATTGTGAAACAGGCCAAGCCTAGATTAATCACTGTCCATGGCACAGATGTTAGCTAGGGTATACTTTCCTACCTACTTGTTTGGTGGAGGAATCTGAAGTACTCGGAAGAAAACCACTGTGCACATGCCGTCAGAGTGGTAGTAACTCGTTATATTTGCTTCCCTGGCTGTGAATTGAACCCAGGCTGCAGAGGTGAAAGGCCAGTGTGTTGCAGCATCACCAACCATGCACTCGTGTAATATAAATTTTTGAATATTAAGTCAATCAGTCATTCAGTTAGAAATAACCAGCAATAGTCACTTTATAACCTGATATACAGTGGTGCCTCTCAGATGAAGGCTCCCATGAAGAGAGGACATGCCCTCTGCAGAGGCCTAGCTTGCCTTTCTGCAGAAAGTATGGTAATGTAATATCTGCTATTTAAGACAACCCTTACTGTCACTAAATACAGTCTTATTTCCTAGGTGGTCTAAAATCCTGGTAACTTCATCATACCCTGCCCCCCAAGCAAGCAAACAGAAACAAAAAGAAAATAAAAAGTTAAAAACTCTTAAAACTACATAAAGAAACTTTGTAGATACAAAAGCCAGAAGTCCAACTGTTGGTTGTCCTTTATACGGCCACCCAGGGGGCGCCAGCATTGTGGCTTCATAAGACGGGTGGCCTCTCTTGAGGGGGCATATAAAATGAAAATACCATACCTGCTGCATAGACATATGGTCTCTCTATACCTGTATATGGCTTCTCTTGAGGGGGCATGTAAAAGGAAAATGCCATACATATTGCAGAGACGAGGCCTTTGTGTCGGGGGCTGTCTCTCATCAGGGGACCTTTAGCATGTATTAGAAGTGGACTTAAATTACAACTGGAATCATGTGGGTTGCTATACATCTATTCAATTATGTATTCTTCTTCAAAGTGTGTGCCAGTTACAAGTGTATTTTGCTTGTAAACTCTGCCATTGAACGTACCCTTAAATCTGATCATGCAAATCACCCAACCGATATTTTTTTTGAAAAGTTCCTAAATTGCCTATATTGGATTAGTTTGCTGCAGTAAACCAACCCATGTTTGGTGACACTGATGTACCCACTAAGTGGTAAGTGAGCCTGTTTATCCGGCAGACTGCAGTGTGTACATGGCGTAGGGCGTACTAATGTTTTTCCTGATTGAGTATCGGTACTAACCACTGTCCCAGACAGCATCTGCCACAGCCAATTGACAAAGCCTCCTCGACTCCCCGATAGCCGAGATTATTCCTTATAAGGTTAACCCTTTTGCGGCCATGATTATTCTTTATAACATTAACCCTTACCTGGTCAGAATGAGGCCCGGTCAACAGCATTCCCTGCTGCTGGTTTGTGGGAAAGCACCCAACCCATGACAAGGAAAGCTATTGACCTAGTGCTTGCTGTCATGTTTGGTGTCAGCTACAATTTCCACTTAAAGTGGTTTCTATTAACATGAAATAATATTAAAATAAAGACGTAAAGTAGACGTTAATTTATATCCAGGTGCTTTTGGACAATCTGAGCAGGAGAGAGATGAGCCATAATGATTAAGGAAAAAAAAAGTTATCTAAACTTTCATTTCATTTGAATTTCATAAACAGACACAAGATCAATTGTTTTGACCAATTTCTTTGTTTTGTCTTTCATGTCATGCTCTTCTGTCGGTAAAAAAAGTATTGTACTTTGCAGCAATCTGTGTAGAAGATCAATGTAATTAGTCTAATTTTAAAGCACTTCTCCTGTGGGTCTGTTTAGAATTGGCCTGCTAACTCGTCTTGTGAGTTGGTCCCAATAAGGAGTTCCAGGTAATTTCACATGGTGTCTGCCGTCAAGCAGGTATACGTTCTTCCTTTAAGGTCAATTGCAAAGCCTGGGTACAGGTTTCTTGTACACTGAGGGTGATCTTGGCTGACATATGTCTGACATGATCAGGTGTGGCAAGGCAGCTTGCCATTAAGGCCACATATAGAGCCGGCTTCCTACAGCTGTTCATCAGACAACTTCGGGGCTAATGGTGATCTGCGAAAGATGGTCAAGATGGGACGTGGTCTGGCAGCACTGGTGATTGTCGTGGCTGTAATGTATTCAGTCTGGCTCCACGATGCAGGCTACACGGTGACACCTGCTGTAAAGACCACTTCTCTGGAGAGACCACATTAACAATAGCCCTGGAGTCTATCTTTCTAATAAAATGACATATGTTTACAGACGACCTAGAATGTATGACAGGAGTTGACACCAGAGGGTAACAAAGGTAATACATATACCCTTAGGAAAGATACTGTTGCTTACCCCAAAAAATCTAAGATCAAGTGATATTCTAACCTACATGTGTCATGCCGTAAAGTGTACTTGAATGTCCCCATCGTTGTACTTCCTTCAGCATAATATGCATAATATTAGAGTATTTGTGTACCTTCAAAACTCTTGTGGCAGAAAACCTGAACATGATTTTAAGCTGAGTGTTAGGGCAGTTTAAATCAGGAAAAACTCTACTTTTATCATATACATACATTCATACATTGTATGTATATATATATATATATATATATTAAGAGGATGTGTATATATATATATATATATATATATATATATATATATATATATATATATATATATATATATATATATATATATAAGAGGATGGCCCAGCTAGTATTAAAAGCACTAATCAACCCCAAGGCCCTCTTTAAACTAGTACATGTAAGTACGTAGCATGGATTGATATTTGTATTATGAACAATTCACTCTGGTTTCATGGGATAACTGGTTCCAGGGCTTGGGCCTTTAGACCATATAGGCATGTAGGCCAAAAATACGAAAAAGTGAGCAAAAACAATGAATATACTGAGAGATGTAAAACCAGGCGAGTGCCATGGAGGCCAATGTGCCAGTGTATTTTCTGCTTATAAACAGTGGAAGTCTGACTGGTTTTGCTCTGCACCGGGCTATACCGAAAGAGATGCAGTATATGGATACAGTGCTACCTCTCTTGACAGACCCCTCTAATGAGAGACCACATACCTTTTTAAGACTGCTCTGTCAGAACACTGTGCTATCTTTTCCATGTTGTTTTACCTCTAATGAAAGACCACCTCTTTTGAGAGACCACATTTTGACCTGCCGTAGGGGTGGTCTCTCATAAAAGGTACCACTGTATATGAAATAAAGGCATGAGTGTATACAGGCATACATGAAGGCAATGGTACATTGTTTCAGCTAAATGTATGCTGAATAAATGAGAAGCAAGTCCTGTATTGACCTTTGTATTGGCCTCATCATGTGACTGATGTCCAGTGATTGGTGGTTCCGTATATGCAGCAAATTTTTGGCATTAGGTCAGCTTAGCATGCTGAAGTTAAGTACGCTGTTGCTTGAAAGAATTAAATAACACAGGCCTTCCTGATTTTTTTATACTGAGATATGGACGCTTAAATCCAGTCGCATTGCAGTTTAAAGATCATACAAAGCTGAGCATAGACCATACAGATGATATATCAAAGTGACCAACCAACTGATATACAGTGACTGCTGTCTTGGGAGACCCCCCGGTGAGAGACCACCCTGGTGAGAGACCACCTGTCTTGAGAAACCCCTGTTTAAGATACTGTGTTTCATTACCACATGTAACTACTTGTCTGGAGAGACTGCAGTTTGGTCATACCCAGGGATGGTGTTTCATGACAGGTTTCAGTGTATCGTACTGTTTCAAAATTAAAGAAAAATGAATCACAGACTTATGAGAACACAGTAGAATATACAATATAATGATGGCAGTATGTTATATATGTAGTGGTAAGAAGATTACTTTGGTATAAAGAAGTAAGATTTTTATCAAATTAGATTTGTTCGTCACTACCTATACTTTAGTTAAGGTTTTAGCTAAAAAAAAAAAAAAGATATTAAGTAGATGCTAATTCTGACCGAATGTTCATTGTTTGTTTGTCTGAATACAGAATGCATGCCCTTATGCACAGTTCTCGTGTTTTTCCAAAACATACACCCAACAAAAGTGGAAGCTCAGATAAAATGCAAGCAGTAAGCAAAGACGAAACATGACCAAGAAATAATTAGGAATAGAGGACATGCAATTCCCATCTGGTATCATCCTGAGAACACGGTAATTCTGCTAATTTTGTACAAGAATTAGTCTTGTGAGGGAGATTCAAAGCCAATCATGATGGAATAGCTACCCTATTTGGGGTGAGATTTTCCTTTTAAGTCGTGTGAAATTCATCCCTGGTTGATTTATGAGATTCAGTGCACACTGGAGACTGGGAGAGTGAGCACAAGCTGTGCATAATTCAGCGGTGGTCAGCAAATGGGAGCAATCGCATGGCAACTCTAAAAAGCCACCACCATTGGATACAGAATTGATTCCGCCAATTGTGGTAACTGGGGCTGGATGGAAAACTGGTCTGGACACTCACAGACTGGTGAAATTGCGTCACTTTTGCTGTTTCAGTCGTGTCAAGAAAGAGTTTGTTTAGTGAACCTGACACCATGGCCCTGCGCAGGGACATGCGGGTGCTAAAACTTTAATTCTTATGCTTGAAAGTGGACAATCGTATGGACTGCCTTGATGGTCTGTGAGGGCAATACCACGTACATGCTCCTGTGCTGACCTGGAGCCTGTGGTCATAGCAATGGGGGATATTGTATTAACTGGGATCCTGTGCTGCCACCTAGGCTGCAGATAGGAACTTGATAGGAAGGAGGGCAGAGTTAAGCAGGGCCAAAGTGAGCTTCTATGATAAGAGTAGTGACTTGAGAAACTGAGAAGTCATTCACTAAGTCATAAAACATACAAGATGCTGAACATATTTTTTAAAAATTTATCTGGTAGAGAAAGTGTTATTTCTAGATGGTTAAGTAACATGACTGGGTGCAAGTGCCCTCACCATGGTGGAGGCATAGCTCCATTGCCTAGCAACTGAGGGGACCAGGGCAGGTGTGCTGTTAATACAGTAAAATATGAATACCTATTTGATAGTGCGTACAGTGACCTCGAACAAAATGTTTGTAGCTTCCAAAGTATGTGTGGCAGCTGTATACAGTAACATGCTGAGCCAATCCATGTATACAGTGTCATGGAAGATATCATTTCTCTTGGCTCTATCTTCTGCAAAGCTCTAAAAGCTATAGTAACAACATTGACCTCCAGGGGGACAATCATGAGACGGACCACCGGTAGATCTAAAATTTGGCTGAAAATGTGATACTGCTAGTGCATAGCTGTATCATATATTAATATGCTTTCTGTAAATTTTGAGAAAGTGTTTTCATTTTACAGAAAATGGAACACGAGAAATTGGAAAAGAAGAACTTTCAAACAAGTTTTTCATCAGATCTTTAATGATTTTTGTTTTTGTCAACATTACAATTATATGCTCATGATGTGTTGTAACATTCCCAAGTCTCACCTCCAAAGTTGTGTTATATGAAAGTTGTATAAAGTTTGATGTGCCGTTATCACATAGTCTTCTTCAATTAACCTCTCCTGTGGAAAAAGAGGAATTGTTATCAGTAGATGGTAAAGTAATTTTTTATGCTGTCAATCTAATGTCTATCACAGGAGTGAAGTGTACCTGAGTGGTCGTTTTGCCAGTCATGTCAAGAACTTGATAACCAACAAAAATAAAAATTTTTAAAAATGGGTATAATTTTCTCCTTATACCCTGCAAGAAGAGGGGGAAATCACTGGATACATTAACTTTGCATGGCGGAGCCATTTGGTCTCAGTGTTATGGGAAGATAAGCTCACTTGACGAGTCGCGTACATTGTGCAAGTCAATCTGCTCCCATAACCTTTCTGAATGTCAACCATTCTGTAAGTTGACAGAAAGAACCGTGCATGCCATGCAATTGCCACTGAGGCTACCCTAGGGTACCTACGTATCTTTATTTATAATCTGAATCTTTGAAGCATGGGGATAGAGCCATCGCCAGCATTGTCATTCTGGGGGTTGCCGGTCACAAAACCACCAACGTATATTGATGACAGTGCAGATCTCCTCAGACATCACACTAATACACATCTAGCGGACAGTTATATATTCACATGCAGGACTTGAATTCCTGTGATGTGTGCATAGCATTTGTTAGCAGCATGCCCTCTTGTATTATCTATTTAAGCCCTGCCCATGATAGTTCTCCCCAGTCCCAGGTGATTGTGTCTGTGGCAGAGCTGGTCGGACTTTCCACTGGAGATCCCTGCTGCTGTCGCTTGTCTTGCCCAGTCTTTTATTTCAATATTTATTGCACCTACAGTATTACTGAGCTTGACAAAAATCACGTGATGACGTCCACCACAAAGGCTCTATATTTGGCACAGGCCTGAAACGGTTAAACAGAATCCACAAACTCTTAATCTGTTGCGATATATGACGGGCAGAATAATATGCAAGATATCGATTAAGGCTCATTGTGTCATGTCAGGGAAATGTCGACCAGCCGTAGGGGTACTGGTCAAACTTCTCCGTTTCCTGTGTACCCATGCAGAAATACCCTCATTGCTTACAGATTGTGTACCCCCAGGCCGGCAAAAGATCTCTGTGTGTTCAAAGTTTGCGCAGAAATCCATGCATTTCATATTTTGGACCTGATAGCAAGCTTACATCGATCCTTTAAGACAGCAGCAGAGTTAAACAGATTAAGTTTCAGGTATGCTAGTATAGATGTGTTTCTCCTTTTTTTCAACAACTCTATTGATATATATTGAGTTTCAGGCTGGTCAACATTTTCGTCTGGACAGATTGAGAACGTGTGCGGAGTGCTGGTAACATTGGTCTTCTATGCTGCATATAATTCTGGATAAAATTGCGGCAGGCTTATGGGGATTTTGAGTCTCTCTGGGGAACCAAAAGAACTCTCATATTTTACAGTGCATGCAAGCTGCAGCTGTGCATTGGATCTTCTGTTTGCCCATGTGGTGGAATTTTGTTGCATAACCAATAGCACGTGTGGACCATCTTGCTGGCCAAACAACATCAAATGTCATTCGCGCTCAACTGTACACAGCTCCTAAATTGACACTCGGGGCCACATCAATGAATGAGGATGAGTAGATCATACGTGTAGAGATGCGAGTCCACACTGCTTAGGTTTGTGCAGCCGATGCAGTCAAAGTACACACATTTTACTTGAGGGGAAGGTCCACTCTCTGTGTCCGCTAGCAGATCTGTGACATCTATATCAAACGCTGTAGTGTGCTGCTTATTCTTTGAAGCAAAGTCCAGCTGGCGTGTCTGCGGCAGTAGCAAAAGTACAGCCTTTGCTGAGAGCTTAGGCTGGGTACATGTCCATTATCTCTGGTGAGCTTCCACAAACCCATGAAAGTGTTTATGGTTTAACCCACTCCTGGTCACAGTGTGACTGAGTCAGTAGCTTTCTTTGGCATGGGTTGGGTGCATTGCACTCAATCTGAATCAAGGAAAGCTATTGACCTGGGACATGCTATCATGAGTGTTCTTACATACATATCGCAGCAAAAATGTTTGCCAGTGATGAGAAATATAAACAAAACGTTAAGGCAAACACCAACATTCATCGGGGAAAATTTGCTTTTGGGTAATTTAGGCGGGAAAGGGTTAAATTGTATTAAAGAATTTTTTTTATTGTTGAAAGGGTAACTAGGTTTACAGGCAGGCGATAAAAAGCCTATTTTATGGTACACGTTTGTACCTTATGATATTCATCAAATGAAGAAAACAAACCACATACAATGGCATCATTTACGCTATGAGCTTGTTACAATAGTCTTAGCAGCTGAATATGTATGTTGCACTCACTACCTTTGTCTTGTGTGTAACTCTCTGCATGTCGTGGTAACGATGATAATTTGTAAGCCCCGGCGGATTGCAGACACAGGGGAACCTGTCTTAAAGGACCACCCCCAGGATGACTAAATTGTGGTCCTTGAAGAGTCAATGTCATTCATTATATAAAAAAAAAGTGGACTTTATTTAGTGAGGGTTACTCAGTTAGGATTTTCATGCTTATCTCCCCGGAGGCCCTCAATACAGGTTTTACAATGATGAATACAAGCAGGTAGACTCAACTCATAATGCACATTATGTGACAAGATATACAATAAGAAATTGTGATTATGTGATACCTGTAGCAACTGAAGTTATGAATTTAACATATTATATTCTGCACGCATTCTCTTAAACACAGACAAGCTTTGCGCACACTTCACTTCGTGTGGTAATTGTTCCTCACACATGCCCCACTGAAACTTACTGCTTTTTTCATCACTGAAGTCTTGGGTTTATGCAGACACAAACAGTCATTAGATACAGAGCGCAGGTAAACATTATGTTTATCTTTAACATATGTAAATATGTCAGACATGTACTGAGGCATCATACCGTTAAGAGATTTGTACACAAGTGAAGCTTTTTTGAAGATTGTTCTTTGTTCAGTGGGCATCCAGTTAAGCTTGTGCACTAATGATTTATAACTACAGAATTCCTGAACATTTATAACTAGATATGCTCCAACTTTGTGAAGTCTTTGAACCTTCTTCAGCAGATGCTGACTATACAATTACCCCATTCATTATGAGGTATAGATTGCAATTAACCCTCTCCCCTTGAAGTAAGATTGAGTCAACAGCTTTCTGTGGCATGGGTTGGGCACTAAGTGCCCACTAAGTGCCCAACCCATATCAAGGAAAGCTGTTGACCTGATGCATGTGATCGTGATGCGTCTTATTTACAATTCTCAGTCAAATTGTTTTTCATTACTATTGAAGTCAGTTAAAAACACTGAACATTTGACAACCAGCAAGTTTTGGCCAGTTTTGGCCAGTTTCAGAGGGAGGGGCTAACAGTGCTAATTAAGCTGAGTATCTTTTGTTTAGATTGAACTCTCAATTTCAGAAACCACCATACTGCACTCGAACACCGACGTCACTTACTATAGGTCCATGAGTGCAAAGGCATATTAGCAATTACATGTGCAACGATTTTGTTTTCCCATAGGAAAATATCTAGGGACAATAAATTTGTTCTATTTAATCACAAATTCAGACATAGATAATCAAGATAATGAAGTAGCAAAGAGGCCAATAAACTTGGATGAACATTATTACCCACTGATTACAAATAAGATACACTGTAGACACAGGGGTGCAGCAATTAACCATGTCCAAAGTGATTTTTTGAACAGCAGGTTTATAGACATGATAATTCAAATGGTAGTTTAGTGAATTAAAACAGTTTGTTCATGTTTTCATTCCAGTTATGTGCCAGTTGTGTATTGTTTTTAGCGAAGCTAAAAAAGTCACAAGTGGCTTGCACTAGAAGCGTCCCCCAGTTTAAATTATTAATATGTCGCGGGAAATAACCTTGGATTGATCATTTACAAAATGTACTGGAAATGAGATTTATTTATAACAGTTTTTTTCTTTATATTTTTGGAATGTGGAATGGCAGAAACATTATCTCTCTGCTCTTAATTGACCTTGCAGTCTTGACTAGATTAAATTTGTTTGTTTTTTTGTTTTTTGTTTTTGTTTGTTTGTTTGTTTGTTTGTTTGTTTGTTTGTTTGTTTGTTTTTTTTTACGAGATTAACAACTCGTCAAAAAAGTTTTCACATTAGAACAAAAAGTACATGTGTAGGAGACTGCAAGAAAATATGTTGCAATGGAATTTTGTTTGAAAGGTGGTTGTGTAACTTCTGATTTCAGCATTTTGTATCAGTATGGAATAATGCACAATCACTTTAAAATTTTCCTGCCAAAATAACACAAACTGCAGGCTGACTTTACATTTATGTTAAGGAAATAAGTATCTTTTCATGATAATATGAGATGTGATATCAGGGTGACATATAAACCTAAGAGGTCTGTGGACTTAAGTTATGTAATTAGGATTTTTTGTATTGTAAAAGTATACATGTATAAGGCACTGTAATAAAATAAAATCCTTTGATGGGACTAAGAGATTTTTTGGACTTCCATAGAGGATATTCTGTATCAAAGAGTGAGGAAAATTGAATGAACACTCTTGGGGGAGATTGTCCAAGACAGGCCAAGTATATTAATTGAAAGGGCCACAAACTTTATAAAAAAGACACAAAACATGAAAGACGTGAATGGGGGCACCGAATGGGGGGAACTTGACAGATTTTACGATGTGAACTGCTGAATATTGTGATGTTCACCCTTGGCTGAGAATGGTAGAACTTTCAGCAAAGACTGTGAATGCAAATCACAATTTGCCAACCAATAATAAGATTCTACTGATCAAAGGCTCTCTCCGACATCACGTGGATCTTCGTGTCCTAGGAAGCCATGGGCATTATGTTAGTTTTCAAAACCACTTAAGAATGATGTACCATCCTGTGTGTGTTAGTGGGAGTTCCATTAAAGGTATCAAAACTTCACGACATACATGCTGGTGATGTTCCTTTAAGTCTTAAATGGAACATGAGCTGTACGCTTTATATGCAATAAGCAATTCCCTGCAGGACCCCCTTGTCACTGATAAAAAGTGAAACTAATCAGGTGTATACTGACCAGAATCTGACTGAAGGCTGTGTTTTGATTTTGCCTCAGCAACCAAGAGGGCCCCACACTGAGAAAATGACTCTCTTTACCAGGTTAATTAACTCATTGCTTACCAGTCCCTGATTTTTCCGTACATTTACCTAGATTTAAGATGACAATTGCATATTTCAATTTTTCATGAAAAGAGCTTTCATTCAAGTACCAACATGCCTATAGTCTTAAGTCAGTGGTTCTTGCGGCAGCTGCAGCATGTCTTGCCAGGCAGTGCCAGAACCACTGACCAAGGCCTGTCACCATGCATAGTATGGAATGAGTTAACATTAGGAAACACAAGGGAATAGAGTTTTAGAACGAATGTTTTCCTGTATAAAATAGGAATAGTAAATTCAGACACTTGTACTTTCTGTGGAATAGAAAAAGAGTCCTTTTTTCATATTTTTGGGGATTGTATTATAGTCCAAAGATTCATGAGACAATTGAAATCGTGGCTTACACAAAATACCGGAATTTACCAGTTTAGCTGTGAAGAAATTCTGTTGGGTATAGACAACCCAGGTTCAGCTTACCAAAATATGATTTTTTTACGTGGCAAAAAGTTACATCTGGAGAAGTAAAATTGAAAAAAAGCACCCTAACTTGAAAGGTTATTTACACTTATTGCATCTTAATATTGAAACTGAACACTATATAGCTAAGAAAAATAACAAGCTGGTGAAACATGAAAAGAAATGGGAGTTGTAACCATTAGAAAGTTTGATCATTGATTAAGTTATAGAATATAAAGCTGTGTTTTTCAAGAAATACTGAATAATTATGATCATTGATATATACCTCTGTTATTGTACTCTGGCAAACAAATGAATATATGTATGTGTTGGCTCAATAAAAGATTATTGAAAAAAAAAAAAAAAAAAAAAGGAAACACAAGGGAATAGAGCAAAGATGTCATATATACCCTTGTGGGATAATTTGAAGTACTTCGAGACTGGTACAACCTTTAAGCGTGGTGTAACCATCATGTTATTTTGTGTATTTTCAGGTGAGTAACAATACCACCAAGAAGTTAAACCAAACATTACAGGAAGTTAAGTTAGTCCGCTTTAGTGACGAAGCCCAGGAGTTTATGAAGGTAAGAACTTGCATAATTTTCACACACATCCATTCAGATAAAACAGGAAAAACACACAAATTTCAGGTGGGTATACAAGGAACATGTAAATAACAAATGCAACGTCTACATTCTTCAATGTTATAACCACCCAGCAAACAAATTTTACATCCAGGACAAATTTTCTCCCTCCTAAAATAGAATAAGAATGTCACAGATTTAAAGTCCTTGTTTAAAAGCTTTCATGTCCCATGCGCCTTTCAGTGTGAACATGTTATGTCTAAAATGAGTGTGATCGTGTTGCCAGGTAATACAATGCTGCTGCGAGAAGGGACCTGCAGGCCAAAACCGAAGGAAAAAAAAAAAAGTAACAAGAATGATTCCTCTTTAAGTTCTTTCGGTGCAAAGTTTTTTTGTTTTTTTTTTACGGGTCAACAGCTTTCCTTTGTATGTTCTAGGCACGGTGTACCCAACGCATGCCAAGGAAAGCAGTTGATGTTGACTTGGGTCATTCTGGGGGTCTCGGTTGTTGTAGGTGTGCTGGCTGAATGAAAGACCGGATTAGAATACATATACAAAAGCTAGTTTATTCTATGTTTTGTGACATGCCCAGATCATTGACGTGATACATTGAAATTTAGACAAAATTGAATGGCACGAGCGATATTTGTCATGCATAACGTAGAATGACTGCAACAAATGTGAACCAACAGGGAACACCAGGTCGGCATTGAAAGTAGGCTAGGGCATATTTTATTTTTGCGATAGAATAAACGAAAATCTGACATGGCTGGAGACTAAGCTACTAGTTTTCTCACACTCTAGATCCTTGTTGGTGGGGAAAATCATGATCCCTCATGAGAGAAAAGTAGGAACTCAGTCTCTAGCTGTGTAAGATTCTCTATATAAAGTGTTTTATATTGTTACGGGTTGCAGCGCATAAACCTTTTGTCAGAATTGGTAGTGAAAGAGTTAATGTGAAGTAGGTCCATACAGGGGTTAATCTGTGTGGTTTACACCTAAATGTACATTACATGTAACTGTTGAGACGAAGGAAAAATAAAAGTAAAATTTTTAATGGCCTATTACTGTCTCTATACTACAGCTTATCCCACTGATAAAATAAAGTATAAATCCACACATGGGACAGGTCACAGGCATGGCAATATATAATGTGGTATCTGTCTGTCTGTCTGTCTGTCTATCTATCTATCTGATTGATTGATTGATTGATTGATTGATTGTGAAAGAACATTTTTTTTCTAGGGAGCATTTATACACATAGCTACAAAGTTTCCATGGAGTCTGACTGCCACTGGATGACTTAGCTTCCTTGTCACTTCTTCTTTCGGCAAAGCAAGTTTCAGATTTTTGCATGCCGCCAGAAAGAAAACATGTACATGTACTGTCATACGTTTGAGCCACAATTAAAGTTGGCAGATCAATAGAGATATACAGTGGATCATAGACCTGCGTCAGGTAACCATAAGTGCTTGGGCAAAATTCAACTAGCTCTTACTTCAAGATTCGTCAAGCATATTTGTGGTGCCCATTTAGCTGTATTGAATTAATGAAGAAGGTTAATTGTTGCCTGCAACATTGGGCTATTTGATTTCAAAGGATGCTGTGCATTTGGGACTGACATCACTTAGTTTAAACATGCAGCAGAAATAGAATCCACCTACCAACAGTAGAGTTTGTGGGGTGCCTACCCTCTGATCTGCTGCACAATGCAAATAATACCATGAATGATGGGTGATCTTGCAGTATGACTTACTGTCATTGTGTGTACGCAGAACATTGAGGCCCTCAGGCAACATCAGTGATGTACCCGCATATTGATATAGCCAGATATTGTTTTGCTAAGCAAGCCAGCCCGGAGAGAGAGAGAGAGAGAGAGAGAGAGAGAGAGAGAGAGAGAGAGAGAGAGAGAGAGAGAGAGAGAGAGAGAGAGAGAGAGAGAGAGAGAGAGAGAGAGAGAGAGAGAGAGAGAGAGAGAGAGAGAGAGAGAGAGAGAGAGAGAGAGAGAGAGAGAGAGAGAGAGAGAGAGAGAGAGGATCCTTCTGTCTTCAGCATCAGACAAAAGCTGAGGGTGGCTTCTATCAAACCTTTCATGGTTCCAAGCCAGGTCCAGCTAGCTGTGGTCAAATATCCACTTCAATGATTCTGACTAGTTTGAGCAGTAATGAAAAACATATTGTGAAATGTTGGTGAGACTTGTCAAGGTTCCCAACCAATACCAGTGAAAGCTGTTGACTCAGTCTTACACTGAGCCTTAATTCAAGGAGGAGAGTATTATATATATATATATATATATATATATATATATATGTATGTATGTATACATATACATATATATACACACACACACACATATATATATATATATATATATATATATATATATATATATATATGTATATATATATATATATTGCACTTCACTAGAATTCTTGTAACGTAACTGTAATCAGTCCAAGCCCCACAGACACTATAGGCTCTATGCCAGTGCTTTCTAATTTTACAAATCGTTATGTTGGAACTGCTAAAATTTTACAACTGGGTGACAAATGCTTAAGTACATCTTCTATGTATTGCCAGAAGCTGTACGTTATGAGGGTTTTGATAGGGTGAAAAAACTCTAAGAATAAAGGCAATTCTCCTGTTGCAGATATACATTTACAATGTGAAATCCACATTTAAGAACAAACAAGCAGCAAAATTTTAAGGATCTGCCCCATGGGGGGGACCCTTTACGCTTTCGGGTTGTCTGTCCATCCATGTGTCTGTCCGGATGTGCACATTCTAGTTACCCTGATATCTATACAGAATGTCTATATGTATTTTGCTCAAATTTTACAATATGCTTATCCTAGCTGGCAAGATGAACTGATTACATTTTGGTGTTACCATGACCTAATTTGAGCAAATGGCACACCCTTCAATCAATATGCTTTGCGTTGAAGGTATGTCTAGTTCTATCTAAATCATGCAGTAACACAATATGTGTTTTTTTTCTTCTCAATATGCATTTCTGTCAATTGAACAGAAAACTTGATACCCGTGTATGTAACATTCATTGTTACTCAAAACAACGAAAACATACTTGTACATGTACATAGCACAATTGTGGGCTCATGGCATTGACTTTTTTCCACACAAGCAAGTTTAACTCTTTCAATGCCAAATTTTGAACCTAGCCAACAGCTTTTCTTGGCATGCATTGGGCACAGTGCACCAATGTGCGCCGAGAAAAGCTGTTGACCTGGGATATTCTCTCTGGAACTATGGGCATGCTGGTACTTGAATGAAAGTTTTTTTTACGAGGAATATGACTCTGGGATTCTTATGATACAAGTTGTAATAAGAAAGACTATGTATATTATTCTTGCCGTTACATTGTAGTACACAAAATATCTTCATTTACATGGCATAATTAAGCCCAGTGACCATCATGATCAGATAAGCAGTATCCTGTGAGGCCTGTCAGCTAGGTCATAGATTATTTAACAGCTTTCTCCCGTTTAACATAGAACTATATGATGGTCAAACTTAAAAGTCACATTTAAAAAAGTGTTTTTGGTGAGAACTTGGGTCACAAAAAGTTATAGTTTCGTTTGCTATTTTCACTATTTTTTTTTTTCACAGTCAATTTTTTTTTTCTGAAACCTGTGCAGGAAGTGATTAAAAAGCATTATGATTCTGGTCACTGGGGCATTTCAACAAGTTGAACGGCCTGGGGAAGAGGTCATATCCTACATTGAATGACCTCTGACCTACATTTAAGTTTGTTTCAGATAGCTGTTGTGACAGAGAGCATCTTGACTTATTCAGCTGGGGGACCATAAAGCTTAATGGGTAGAAACCAGAAAGGGTTATCAACATGAAGTGCCTGCATCAAAGATTGCCCCCCAGATACCCAATACAGGGGGCAAGAAAAGTTGCAGCGTGTGTTCTGTTATGTAAATATTGTACCTGGCATCGGAAAGCATAATGTGTAGGGAGAATTGTGAGTATAGACTTTATGATAAGCCGCATCCCATGTTAAGGTTTAAAATTTTTCCCTTTCCTAAATTCAAGAAACAAAGCAGGTACCTGTATATTTTATTGTTCCTGGAAGTAAACTAATAGGTAACACATATTGCACAGGACTTTATTTATTTATACCTCAGGTGTGGTGAAATGCAACCTTTTGCTCATCAGGATGGTCCAATGTTTGAAAAAGCAAAGTGGGCAAAAAGGTAGGGTTAAACTGAATGTGAAACAAACAAAAAAACATAACGGTGACGAAACTGAAAGTGAAAGCACCGGTGTCTACACCTGAATTTTATCCCACGTGAAGATGTCCAGTGTAGCAGGGTTCACCAGACATGAAAGCCATTGTACTGGGCATTTGTGTCCCGGTCTTGCTCAGAGACCTTAACACAGGGATCCATAAGCGTGGGTGTATAGCAGAAGAATTATTCCAAAAGGGCATCAGTTCCTATGCAAAACCACTTAGGGTCAGGAGTTCAGCTAGGCCACACCGGATGCCTGATCTCCATGTGATAACATAAACGAGTACACGTGTTGAAAGTTGTAACAGGAGCGCTAGGTGGCGGTAAGCCTGCGGATGACCGTTTGGCAACGAGATGGATCATCGTCTGGCTCGGCAGCCAATCTGTATTCACGTGCAGTTGAATTGTGCCATTAGCTGTGGAAGAAGCTATGAGCAGTCTCACCACCTGTGAAAGTGGATATTGTGACTCTAATAGCACGCTCTTAAATCAGGCTGAAAGCAAAGCACTGTGATAATTTCTTGCCAATATATTGTACATGCTCCTGCACTGGCAGATAAAGCATGTGCTTATCTTTCCATATGCGATGCATGGCTTCAGGGCCACCCTTTATATGCGTGAGGCAGAAATCACTGCATAAAACCAGACTTTCTCATTTTATGGACTTGTTTACTACTTCTTAACAACAGAAGACTGAAGTTCATGTATGATCGTAAATTGAGCCTTTCAGATGATGTGCTGCTAATTTCCTGAACACAGTAAAACTTTATGTTATAGATTGCCATATTCGAAACACAACCAGCAATAAGAATTGGTAAATTTACTGCGCCATTCTTGTTTTATTAGTATGTGCATGTAATTAGGTCGTGATTTACACTTCGGACCAATTTTATAGTGCCGTCCATTGAGTTATGGCAAATATTTTAGATGACAACTAGTACTTTTCACCAACATCATATTCAGGTTTAGCTGCTAGTTACATTCAAGGAATGTTTCATAGAAGTTCTGCTCCCTTACTTCAATGTTAAAGCCACGGCTTTTTTATCTCTCATTTAATTGATGTCCACAGGTGAGTGTGCAAAATAAATTGTAAAATACTTCATTGCAATCTTTGTCTTTGTGCTCTTAGAAATTGAATGATAAATTGCTGTAAAGTAATTTTCAAGGTAGCGTTAAATTTACACCCTTTTTTGGTGATTGTGGGTGACCTGTTTCAGGTGATGAGGGCCAGGGACACCATGGGCTCAGGACATATACAGAATTCCGGATGACCGTGGCATGGGTAGGGATTTAGACAGCATGATTTTTAAAACAGGTCACTACGAGGCTTTGCTTAGTGGAGACCAGTATGAAATGAGTGCTGCCTAAATCCGTCCCCAGTGCCATGATCATCAGGATTTTTTTTTTCTTCGTTTTGGAAGTAAAACAAATTCCAAGCAATAGCCTTCTGAAGTGATGACATAAGAATATGACCATTTTCCTATGTGCAAACCCTAATCAGTATTCATGTGCACAAACCATAAACAGACCAAGAATACACACTGTCATATGGGGCATAGATATGCTGGCATTCTTACATGTCTTGGTTTCATTAACTTGGTTGAAAATATATAACATTACCTGAACAGGTAGAGCACAATTTTAAATTTGCATGGTAGCCGTTTAGGCCCAGATTGGTGATTGCTTTTTGTGTGTCTTCAGTGAACTGATAGTCACGGCATGTTTGAGACAATGGTGCAACATACCAGGTGCTAGGAAGTTTGTCATGAACGTAGTACCAGCTGTCCATTTTCGTTTTACTGATTTTGGTTGGATTAAAAATGCATCCATGGATATAACCCACTTGTTTCATATCTATTATTTCATTTGGATGTAAAATCGGCAATGATATAAGGTGGTGCCAATGGTCATTCCCTATGCC
This sequence comes from Hermodice carunculata, assembly GCA_964020975.1. NCBI lineage: Eukaryota > Metazoa > Annelida > Polychaeta > Eunicida > Amphinomidae > Hermodice > Hermodice carunculata. Next base: position 90,643,237 of record OZ026621.1, on the reverse strand, counting down.
TACATATGGGAAAAAATATTTTCCTCCATGACTGAGACAGGAATTAATGATAATAGCCTGTGTCATCAATAACATGACTGAATGACCAATGTATGGCTGAATCAGCAGTGTATGGCTGAATCAGCAGTGTATGGCTGAATCAGCAATACATGGCAGAATAAGCTGTTTTTGTTTTTGATGGCTAGCACACAGCGTGCCAAATAAAACTGTACCTTGGGAGTACAACATGGATGTGGGTTGCATTTTAACCTTCTTATTCGGAACAGTTTGCAAGAGCATGTGTTATTAAAAACTTAAAACTACCTTTCCTTGTTGTTAACCATTTCCACCAGAAACCAATTCACTACCAGCTGGTGGTCAAATGTTCTCTCCTTTTCGACTATATAAATCCAACAATAATAAAAAAACAATATGAATTAACACTTAAAGTACCAATCACAGCTATGTTTGCTTTCTCATTACCATTACCCATATAATGGTTAAATGATTCCAATTCCTCATGAAGATACATTTTTACCAGCAAGCCTAGTCTAAAGCAAAAGGTATTCTTAGTCAACCGTGTTGCATGCGTTGCGTACAAAGTGCCCCGAGGAAGGTTGTTGACTCGGTCTTAAATTGGTACTTTAAGGGTCAAGATTGTAGATGAGAACATGCCCCAGGTAAACAACTTTCCTTGGTGTGTGCTGGGCACAAAGAAATCGAGATTCCAAAGAAAGCTATTGACTCGGTGTTAGCTCTCTCCTAAGACTATAATGTCAAACTACTTAAAAGCACATTGCTGTGAATAAGGGAGCTAGATTCATGTTTCTTGTGAAAAGACTTTTGGTTCAACTACCAGCATGTTGGTAGTTACATAGAACATTATAGTCCAGGTCAACAGCTTTCCTTGGTGCACTTTGGGCACATTACTTTGAAAGCTTGGTTAGGAAAGGTGTTGACCGAGCCCAAAATTTGGCAGTGAAGGAGTGAATTGAAGGGAGGGGGTTAAAGAGAATGACAGAGCATTAGTTTTGAAAGATTCCGCTGGCAAGTACAGAACAGGCGATCAAAGTACACTCAGTGTGCATGTGAAATAACTGGCTATTAGCAAGCAGCAATAGCCTATCAAGCCATAGGTGAGAAAATATTCATAAGTATGATGGCTTTGAATTCTCTAAGTTGGTGCAGCTGTTGCCAAAGTCCATGTACATGTCACGATGGGATCTCTGTCTATTAAACCAGTGGCCACGAACTGTAGTTTTGTCATGCTCAGATTCATCTTGCAGACTTCGATGTTTTGCATATAAACGTACATCCAGGTGAATTCTATTTGCAGATTTTCAGTAGATTCTAATATATGCTGGGTGAAATATACGAAAGTAGTTTACACAGTCCAAGGGGTAAAATTGCATGATAAGGAATATACATGAATAATTACTGTATTTCTCAAACGCATGCAACTGCAGCTAGCGCTAGCATAATTACAGACAATTGCCTGGAAAACAGCCCACCGTTGTCAACTTCCAGTCTGTGCTGGCAAGGTAAGAGCACATTACAAGAAGGCAAGGGAAACAGCATGCAGACATATAAATCATACTTGTACACTCGACACTGTAGCATAAAAAAAAACATTTCAGTACAGTGGCCTTTATTGGTAGCTGCAGGGGATGTGGACAACTAAAACAGCATTCCCCTCGCCCGCAAATGTTTTATATGGATCGAAAGATACAAAAGCTGCATTAGCAGATTAATAACAATGCCCGATACACTACTGTGTTGATTGTCAGTTTTGAAGGGGGTCAAAAACTTTATCAGGCATAATATTGCATTTTCGTGTCAAGGTATATAGCTTTTATCATTGAGTAGGCAGCAGAAACCACACAGAGACGATAATGGATATGAAGGAGAATTTTTTTTTAATCATATATGTATATGCAGACTGTCAGCCCTCAATCTACTATGAAAAATGTTATTGCACTTGAATGCTAGGCTAAATGCAATGGCCAGCACACCACTTAATGCTCACAAAAGTACCCCGGGAACCTCGGCAAGTTCTAAAGTAATGCCGTGCCAAGCTTTTGATAAATCCATTTTTCGCAATTTCTCATGTGATGAGATGTTATTAATAGATTAGGCTCATCATGTGTGGTCTTGCCTGTACAGTCAGTCACTCAAGTGTGACCATGTAAACATATGAGGAATTGATCACCATCTTCAAGAGGTCTTTATATTCTTACCTTGCATACAAAGCACATTTGAGCCCGTAACATAATGCACTGATCTGCAGGCACATTTGTACAGCAAAGATTAGGGGCTGGTAGGACAGTCTTTGCCAACAGATGTGTTAGAGTGTACAGTTCATGTATGCATAGCTCTTTAAGGCTTCAGCGTTGTGGTTTTTGGAATACACAGCAGGAGACAAGGAAACACCACTGATATTGTAGACCTGTTCTATTGGTACAGTTCACCAGTCTGCAGCTCCTAAAGGGTTTGCAGTGTTTGTAACAAGTAGGATTTTCCTACTTTTGTAGGATTTGGGAATAATTGTAGGATTTAGTAGGATTTTGAGTGAAAATGCTCAAATTTGTTGGATTTTTGCCTCTAATTCATAAAAACAAACAAAAATGTATGTTAATTTGAGCATTTTTACATGCTGTCAGAGTTTCTGTAGCTCTGACAACAGGGCAAAGAAAACTCACAAATGGCAATTTATCTTAACAAGGAATGCTTCAGTTAAATTTGATGTCATAAAAGCTTTAAAATTGGCTAAAATACTCCAGTTTTGTGGGTGTTGGCGTCAAAGATACAACATTCACAATGCAGTGACACCTAACCCAGAAAAGTAGGATTTTTTGTCAATCATTGTTACAAACACTGGGTTTGGTTTAGTGGTTTCTGCAAGACACGATAGGGACACAATAAAGAAACATTGCCCTACATGTAGCCATATAATGTTGGTACAATGAAAGCATCTTTGTTTAAGAATTGGTGGGTGTACCGTGCAATTTCCTTTTTGTGCCATTTAACGCTTTCATTGCCAAGTTTTGGACTGAGTCAATTGTTTTCCATGGCGTGCTTTGAGTGCCTTATGTGCCCAAAGCATGCCAAGGAAAGCTGTTGACTTGAACCATTATATGCTGTGTAACTATAGGCATGCTGGTACTTGAATGAAAGGTCATTTTACGAAAAATATTAATATGGTATCTGTTTGGTAATTCAGAGAAGTTTATCTTAAGTACCTCGACTTAATTTGCAGTTGGCAGTGAAAAGAGTTGAGTAAACTTGATGAGGCTGGTAACTTGTTAAAGAATAGATCAACATCCCAGGGGCATGATTCTGACTAAAATGTGACAGTATTGCTTGCTAAGGACCGGTTCATTCCGCACGAAGGTAGAGCTGAGTGCAGGCCATGGGACAAACCTTAATACACTGTTTTTTGCATTGCCCGGCACGTCATGCTCCTGCTGCTCTGGCCTGAATGCAAAAAACCACTGTAGACCTGGCATGTTGGTACTGGAGTGTGAGCCCATGAGAAAGTGGAATACGGTCTTTTTCTTTTAATTCTATCTATATTATTTTTGTGTAAAAATAAAATTGAGAATTTACCAGACAGCAAAGTAACAGTCAACCCCACAAAATGAGCTGGGGGGATATAGGTGTGTGTGTGTGTGGGGGGGGGGGGGGGGGGGGAGAGATAACCCCCCTCCTGTGGGACATTTTTGAAAAAATATGACTTAAAACTATATAATCTAGTGCAGTCTGAGATCAAGAATAAATGCACATTAGGTATACTCAGATACACTCTTGAATTTTTCTCTCATTTTTGTAAACTACACAGACTTCTGAATTTTTAGAGAACAGTATAGTGTATGATTAATTATGTAGATACAGGTAGATCAAAAATAAGGTAAACTGCATACAGGAGTTGTAACCTTGGTAACACTGCATTCATATTAATACAGTAGTACCTGCTGTATGTGACCACCCCTGCTGCCAGGCAAAAGTGGTCACATACAGCAGGTGGTCTTTCACCACAGGTAAAGTAACAAAGGAACAGGAGCCCAGTGTCTTGAAAGGGCGGTCTTAAAAACTAATGCGGTCTCTCATGAGAGGTGGTCTTTATGGCAGGTACCACTGTAGTTGTGGTGTGGCTTTGACCTGTATCATTGAATTAAGGAGGAAGCACCCATATGTACAGGAAGGTCGCTGAATCAAAAATATAAAATATGTTGTTCTTGCAGTACTAGCAGATTGGATAAAGTTACCTATTTAAAAAATCATGTTCTCCCTCTCCCCCCCCCCCCGACACACAGACACACTGTGCTTGATATTAAGTTGTCATACATATACGTTGTATATTAAAATAATAAGAATTGTTTTTTCCTTACAAATGTTTGTGACAACGTTGCTCTTCCATCATATACCCATATCCGATATAACGGTGGCTATCACCATGACATTCTCTCCTCTAGTGTATGGAGAGCTGTCCTACTTTGCATGATGTGCAGTGTATGACAGTGGTGGCAAAAGGCTGTGATAAAGGTATTGTCCCAAACCACTGAGTCCATTATCTTTTCCTAGTTAAAAACTTCTTTTGTGAGAGTGGGTGATGAAATTAAGAGTTAAGGCAAGATTACTTCAGGGCTTACCCCTCAAACCAGCCAAAACCGGCTTCTGTTCAAATGTCGTCTGCGTACATATTTTCAGCTAATTTCAACAGTAATGATAAGCATTATGACTGAGAATTGAAGATGAGACCTATCAAGATAACATGCCCCAGGTCAACAGCTTTCCTTGGCATGGGTTGGGCACAATTAGTGCCCAACCCATGCCAAGGAAAGCTGTTGACTCAGTCTTAACTCATGGGGGAAAGGGTTAAGTTATCATAGTAATATGCTGTCCACATAGAACCCGAAAGATCATATGTTAAATATACCCTTCCATGATTAAGTGCAAGGGCAGAGATATATATGTCCCTGTAACATTCACGGAAGTAACCTTTATACATGAAGATACCTGCCAAAGTTGATCGACAAACAGAAAATTGTCTGAAATGACCAAGTGTCATTTGATGTCATGGAGGCATCACAGAAACTGTTTGATAATTCCCTGGTTTATGTTTCCTATTTGGTCCTTCCTTTAAAGGGAATTGAGATGATTTGGGGAGATTAAACAACATGCATGCACATTTTCTGAAGCCAAATTAGTATGTGACCCCATTAAGACGCCATCCGAACGGACAAAGTCAAGTAAAGTCCACCTTTGAAATGTGTGCATGCTAATGCTGCATTCTGAGTCGTGTGTTTGAGTTCGGCATCTGACATCTTTGTTGGCTCAGGTGAAGCAATATTGTGCCAATCCCGTATTGCAATATTTTATGATTTGAATTGACAGGTCAGGCTCTTTTGGGCAGTTTTGGGAAATAACCTCAAATTAACACGGAGTCTTGGCAAATGTGAAAGGTCAGCCGGCAAATGTAATATTGTGCTCAGACTTAAGCTGGTGTAATGCGCAAAACATGCCTTTCATGAAAGTCGAGAAAATCTCACACATTTAATGAACCTTATGTACAGATGGAGAGGCCATTGTGTGTTTTATGTTGCTGTTTGTGCAGTGGTGCATTCAAGGGGTATTAAACTTTTAATTTGGTGGACAGGTCATATATCCGGACCTCTAACATAAATCCTCATCTTCCCTGTAGACATATATACTTGAGAGAAAATGAAAGAAGCCATGCTATTTGTCGGTATTCTGTGTAGTGTGGATAACACTTATAAAGTTGGCACGCCGTGTATCTGTTCTTATCAACACTTGTCTAGTCTTCTTATTAGTGTGGCTAACAGCTGCGTTTTTAATTTATTATGCTCAAGTGTAACTCATTTCTGTGTGCCCTAGAAATATTCTTAAATGAAAAGCCCCAAGGTTTTCCTTGGCTTATAAACTGAATTAATGGTTGCTCAACATTAAAGCTTGAATCTTAAAAAAAAAATAAAAAATAAAAAACACCTTTCTCTGAGAGCTGGACATCATTCTGTACGTGATCTGTCAAGATCATTTGTCAAGTTGATTAATTCACATGAGGTCAGTGGCATAGAAAACATATACCTGTGTGTGTGTGTGTGTGTAAACACATGTATATATGTAGATATACATGCACACACACATACATTTGTGTATATATATATATGAATCAATTTAATTTCACTGGTTCTTATTTTTGCTTATTTCACTGATGCTTTAAAAGTGTAAAAATAAAGAACACATTGTATTTTTTTTATCTCATGGTGTTGATAGGAAATGAGAATGAAATAGTTAATTTAAAGTCTGGGTGAAATGTCTAAAATGCAGAAACCATGAAAATTAATTTCCTTGAAAATACATGTGTATATAATATGTATGTATGTATGTATTTATGTATGTATGTATGTATGTATGTATGTATGTATGTATGTATGTATGTATGTATGTATGTATGTATGTATAAAACAGGTATAGAAAAACTGCAGTTTAAAAATAAAGTAATATTGAATAAAAAAGGAAAGCCTCATAATTCCCTAAAGTAACTAAGGCATTCAGCTGAAGTTATGAAAAAGATAGACTAATATGCAATGATCTGTGACCTTTATGACATTTGGCTGAAGTTATGAAACAAGACAGACTAATACACAATGATTCCTGACCTTTCAGGTCATTCAGCTCAGATTATAAACAAGATACATGTAAGACCAAGACATAATGATTCCTGACCTTTAATGTCATTCAGCTCAAATTATAAACAAGATAGACCAGCACACAATGATATCCTGACCTTCCTGGCAGGGTGTTGGTCATTTCTGTTCCTGAAACCTCATGCCCAGGAGCAAAATATGCCAAAGCAATATGCCTGACAGTCTTGACTTGTATGGACAGTGAGGCTTGAGAAGGAGTACTTTTTCCACCTCTTTGGTCTGACTTATGTGTCTGATTGACTTAAAGCCAAGCCGACACAACATTGACCAGGTCTCTGCTGCAGGCCAGTCTGATGCAGTTTCCATTGTATTTACACAGTACTATTTGACTCAATTCACTGGCAAACGTTGCTGGACATGTCTGGCTGAAAACAAAATGTATGAGTCGTCTCGTACTGTTTGCATATTGGGAGTCCAATATGCTGGATATGGCAGAAAAAAACATACCTAGTCAACAGAAGTTGAAGAGAGCACTTTAACAAATCGTCATGTCTTCATTGTCTACAAGTGTATATCACTTGTGCTGGAATTGTCTGTTTGCAACGGCACCGACATCAGTGAGGAAAATACCTCATATGAGAGCCTGTGTGTCACAGCATGTGTGCTGCTCTGTTTTCCAGGAAAAATAGCCCATGTATCACAGCATGTATGGTGCTCTATTTCCCAGGGAAAAGGCGTTAATATCTGAGAGCCTATATATGTATCACAGCATGTATATTGCTCTTTTTCCCAGGGGAAATGCCTCTCCTCAGAGCCTTTGTATCACAGGATGTACAGTGCTCTATATGTATTTCCCTGGGACACCTTGATCTGTCTGTCAAAAGTCAGTGGCTCAAACTTGGCCCAACACCAGAATCAAAAGACAATAAAGGTACAACTAAACCTCATTATAACAACACTCAAGTATCTGAAATATACACTTAACAACACAAATTTGGAAAGACAAAAATTCATTTTCTTTACTATTTGACTCCTGTAATGGACATGTTTTTGTATTTTTTTGTTGCTTTTTCCAAACCACTTGCTGTATCCCCTTCAGATATATCAAATTTGGTGGGGATATACCTTTAAAGCATCTTAGTAAAAGTATATGGTTCACTCAGTTGAGTGTCTGGGCCACTCGATCATGTCTATATACATACTATCTGCTGGGCTCAGCTCTGCTCATTGTCGCTCAGTTCAAGCTCTTGCTCAGTTCTAGCTGCATTCAGCTGAAGGTCAAGTCAGGTCCTCTCTGTTTGGGTCTTTTTCGGGTTTCCATATATCCATTTTTTTAATTGCATTGTTGTGTTTTTGATGCAAAGCTTTCCATAATTTCCTGGTCATCAGAATTATTTCTTTATGACATCGATATATGGAAGTGTATTCCACCAATGTTGTTGGGATTTTGGGGGTGGTTGAGTTATAACTTGGAGCAACTAAGGCACACATTCATGTCAAATAGTTTTAAAGATACGTGTCCCTGAAATAAAATTCTGGTTGGAATTTAGCAGCGCACAAACCTACAAAACAATATTGATTAATGTGGATAGAAACTTGATCTCATATGGCATGATTTACTGTTGCATATAATTTACATTAAAAACTTCTTCTTTTTTTTTTCTTTTTCCTTACAACAGATGTGTCAAGTAGGATAAAAGCTCAGGATCTATGTGTTGTTACATTATGTTTTATTAAAATCAAATATTACCATGTTAAACTGTATAAACATTGACTCAGATCTTTCTTGATCACCCTCGATCAGTCATCCACTTGTTCATCCGTGTTCACCTGCCCTTCATTTGCATTATTTACAGTGGAAACAATGACACATTTCCATTACAGCTTCCCATCTTGAAATCGAACCCGAATGGTGTGAAAGTTGCAGTGTTTTGAACAACTTTGTGACATCGCCATAGTGATGGAGGCAGATGAATATAGACCTGTGATGGTGTCGTACATGTTGTAGTGGCGGGGACACATGTGACGACTTTCGTAGCATGTTAAAAGCATGGTTAGATGGTGTTCACATGAACTTAACAGATAAAGTGGCCAGGATGTGTGTCAGTGTAGCCGTGTTAATCAGCGATACGTAGTCAATAAGTCGCTTTGTCATTCGAAGCATTGTGCTATAAAAGCACCCCCTAAGAGTTGTGAACTGACAATCAACTCTCAACTGCAGTGTTATGTTATTCACTCCCTGTGGGTCAATTGGACACACCGTAGTTTCTATAACCTCAGGGATGACAGAAACTGTGATCACCAGCACTTACACACCTAAGTTGCTGTGTCCACATCAAGGTTATGAATTTTCCCCTGGGTTACAGCGTCAAATTGACAACTAGTCCAACAATAAGAGTGTACTGTAAGCAAATTGGCCATTGAAAAGTGACCCGATGATTACTTTCAACCTGTAATGATGGCTGTCGTGTTAATCATCACACCCTGTGTATGATGGATTGCGCTGAGTTGACAAATCACCTTTGTTTTTCGTCATTTTGCACATTCATGAATGTTCATCATCATCCTTCTCTCCAAGCTTTGGGATTTCTTTGAACTAGTGGGGAGGGTAATCTGATAATTTGGAGTTCACACCACACACTTTTTATTTTTTTTTTTTGGGTGGTCAGATTGCATTTCATCAAAAGTGAGGAAAAATTGCATCCTGATTACTAATTTGAGGCGGGTGGATTATTTCTGAGTTGACAACAGTGTAAGAATAGAATCGAGCCATGTTTAGCATGTCTATCCCCAACGAAAAAAAAAGGGAACTTCCCACGATGCTCCTGTCAGCCAGTGGCCACATATCATATGCTTTTCTACTACTGTAAATTGCTTTAATTTCGCTGTATTCTTATTTTCGCTTATTTCGCAGATGGCACAAAACCGTGAAATAAAAACACAGCGAAATAGTATTTTAAAGAATAAGGTTTTGTCTGGGCGAGGCCAGGAGCAAACCCGTTCTTAAACTATATTCCGACCGGTTTCGCTACACCGTAGCTCATCAGGGAATGAGAGTAACGGCCGTTGGGGCTGGTTTACATAGTGAGGGGAAACACGGTTTACGTTACCAACGTAAACTTGCTTAAATACACGTCAAAGACCTGTGACGTGTATTGAAACGTATGATGACGGGTTTGATTTATTCATCATAGATACGTTCCTCATAAAACAGCACTAAGAAAAGTATATTAACCCTGCCCCTATTGGGGTCCGGTATGTACGAAGATGACCTCTGGTCTATAATTCGATTTAATAGGCTTGGTATCAATTCTGATAGAAATAGTATTTTAACATTGTTAGAGAGGGAATTATGTCCAAAACAGTGAAATTAAAACTGCAGTGAAATGTCTGAAATACTAAAACCGTGAAAATTTAAACATGCGAAAATAAAGCAATTTATAGTAAGTCCTGGGTGGTTTAAATTTTACAGTGCAAATGACTTTGCCTCTAAGTAGCATGAACAAGAAATCTGATTGGATGATGGGCATGTCATAGGCTGCTTACAATTCGGTTGCTCCCCTGTTACTACTTAGCGGTTCACTAGCCACAAAGTAAACTGGATATTTTCCCTTAGCTGCTTTCCATTTTGCCACTCAGCTGTCACAACTTAGTGACTAGCCGCTAGGTGAACAAGGCACCTCATTGGCTGGCAATAATTCTGCCACTCAGTTGTCACTACTGAGCAGAGTCAGCCGCTAAGTAAAGTGGGCATTTTTGCATGGCAGCTTCTCATTCTGTCGCTCAGCTGTCACTACTTCCATAGCGGCTACCTGCCAGGCAAACAAGGTATCCTATTGGCTGCCTATTATTCAATAGTGCCTAGCTGCTAGGTAAACAAGGCATCCTATTGGCTGCCCATGTGGATTAAGCTGCTGGTAAACAAAGCATCCCATTAATTGCCAATAATTCAATAGTGGCTAGCTGGTAGGTAAAAAATCATCCCATTGGCTGCCTATAACATAATAGTGGCTAGTAGCTTCTAGGTAAACAAGGCATCCTATTGGCTGCCTATAATTTTATAGTGGCTAGCTGCTAGGTAAAGAAGGCATCCCATTGGCTGCCAATAATTTAATAGTGGCTAGCTGCTACAAGAACAAGGCATCCCATTGACTGTCTATAAGTTAACCCTTAAAGCACTGATTTAAGATTGAGTCAACAGCTTTCCTCGGGACACTTTGCGCACATTACACGCAAAGTGTCCTGAGCTGTTGTCTAAGACTACTTTTTGCTTTAGACTGGGCTTGCTGGTATTTGAATGAAAGATCTCTTCATGAGAATTTTGAATCTTTCAACCATTATATGTATTACAGTAATGAGAAAGCAATTATGGTAGTGATCAGCACTTTAAGGGTTAATAGTGGCTAGCTGCTAGGTAAACAAGGCATCCCTTTGGCTGCCTATAATTTTGCTGCTCAAATGCTGCTACTTACCAGCTAACTGCTCTGTAAGCTGGCCACATGCAGATGTATGTATAAGATATTCAAATCGGGTGAGACTTTTTGAAATGATCATATGAGGACAGCCTTTTCAACAGTTGTGCCAGTGAGTTTAATACAGCTGTATGCTCCTTGAGATGGATTGGTTCATTACCAGGATTGTCAAAAAGTAAGACAAGTACATGTACACTACATGTACGTATTGTTTATATACATAGCTAGCCTCAAAAGAAGTGTGTTTAATCCATGCAGCACAATCGTTTTAGAATTTCCCAACAGCTTTACCTCATATGTTATAGGAACATGTTTATAGGTTGCCAGGGAAACCTGTTGACATACACTATTAATTTGGGTGCGAATTTAGAAGACATCCAGCTCCCTTGCTGTAGGATTAACTCACCCCCCCCCCCCCAAGGGTCAAGTACATGTAAAGGTTATGCTTGGGGGGGGGGGGGGGCAGGGGCACACCCCTTCGTTTGAATCCATTTAAAGAAATGATATTGTAACAAATCTGTGGTAGATGGCAAGTATGGACATATTCTAAAGTTAGACCTTTATTTTTTTCTGTGGAAATAGAGACATGCTAGAACTTGAATGAAAGTTTTTTTTTTACAAGGAATTTAAAATTGAAATCATTATGATTATTAAGGTCAGGTAACCTGATGTTGTGATTTGCATCAGAGGAGTTAATTATCTGATAAACCTGTTCTGTGATATATTGATGAACACACACACACACACACACACACACACACACACACACATGTGCATGTGTGTAACATATATATATATATATATATATATATATATATATATAAAGCCAACTGGGTTAGTAGAAGCAGAAACTGTATCCTAGCAAGAGGGGTTTTCATGTTTCCAGCATGGGAGAAATATTGACAGTAGGTAAATTGCTACCTTTGACCACAAAGATAAGATACTCATTGAAATGTTTCAAGAGCTTGCTCATTTCAAAATATGCAGTGCTGATGTATGGGAACTCCTTAATCGAGCTCACAAATAGCCTACAGGGCTGATTACAGTGGATTAACTGAACATCGGAAGTTTTAGTGGAGTATAATTGTCAGTGACCACTTGATATCAGAAACAAGGAACAGCCTAAGACAGTGATCGGAATTTAAGACAACACAATATTTACCTTGTAGAGACAGGTTCTGCCAGTCTTGTGTTTGACATTCTGTATTCAGTAATCAGAGTTGCACTTGGGCATTAGAGGTCTCGAGTAGCAATATTATGTGTATGCAGCTGAACATACATAACCCAGTACACACAGTTCCTGTAGTCTAGAGATGTGTGATCCCATTGGATTGTACGTTAAGGATAAGATCAGTGTTAGGTGCATCTTTTACAAAGTTTCAAATAAACAGATTATAGCTCGTATTAACCCCGATGAAGTATACATTTCTGAAAAGTAAATATGCCGGGAAATCAAATGACACTATATTGTCAATTATGTACTTTGTTATGTGTTTCTGCAGCAATTATGCAAAGATAGCATTCCTTTTTTTCGATAATGTGGATTCAACTCTTTCAGTTATGGTATTACATGTACATAAAAAAGTGCTTTGAAAAAATTATCTAACACCTATCCTCAAAAGCGTGTTTTCTTTTTCTCATGTTTTGCATCATTAATGAGCTCTAGCAGTTTCAAGTTGAAGTGATGACACTCCATTTACACATCACAGGACTTTAACTTTCCACAAGTACTGTGAAACAACAGGCTTCATACAAAAAGACTGAGACCGGCTTTTTAAGTTCAAACCTCTAGGATCACATTGGTGAAAACTAGATGTTTTTTCAGGCAAAACTGTGGAAGATGAAAACAAAATAGTTTAGGATGTTGTGAAAATAATTGTGTAAGAAATGAGTTCAAAGGTCAAGCTGTCTTTGAAGGGATTACAGGCACTCACTTGCGGTTTTTCCAGTTTGACAACTCGATAATCCATAAGCATTGTTTGTTTTTTTGACTACTATGAGATTGTTGATTAATCACACTTGAAAGAAACACAATTTATGAAGTTTTTGTTAAGAAAATTCCGAGTTTTGTGTCAGACTCAGCATGTGCTGTCACAAGCCTGATTTCATAACTGGCTTGCTGATTGGTTACGCCTTATATGGCAGGCTCATTAGGATGATTTACAACTTCATTGTGGGGTGACCACTGGCAGGCGAAGGAGAGCAATATATGGAGGCCAGTATGGGAAATCCATTTGGTTTAAATTGATCTGAAAACTTCGAAGCCTGACAAAAATCTGCAAAACACACAGGTACTATTTTGGTCAGTCAAAGCTGGAAAATGCCTGAGCCTGTATATAAGATACAGGTAAAAAATACATTAGAAGAAATGCCAAGCATATGCAAAGCATCAATCATACACTGGCCCAAAACCAGGCATTTGAAAAAATGGATGTTTATTCAGTAAAGTCAATAAAATAATTAGCGTTTCCCCACAAATACCAACTCTTTATTTAGGTTTACAACAAACTTGTGCAATGGAAAAGCCTTGGAAAATGAACAGTGCTTAGTGAGTGGAGATCTTCATAGATACTTTCACACTCACACAACACACATCTCCAACACGTCCACTTTCATCCATATCTACTGTCAATCCATCTATTTATGCAAAAAAAAGAAAGAAAACAAAAACAAAAACAAAAACAAAAAAAAGAAAACAAAAAAAAACACAGTCAGAGTTGCAACCAGGCCAAACAGACAGTATGCTTAAATTCCTTGTGTAAGTTTCGATGCGTTGGTAATACGGTATCGTCATCTGGTGTGCAAAATGCAAAAAATGGCGGCTCAGTCACTTGCAGACAACTGACTTTGAAGCTTAAACACAAAGAAATGATCGTAGTAAAGTTGTTTATAAGATATGGTTTGTTCAAAAAGAGTATGAGGAAAGTATGTATTGTTATGCGTTTTGTGACGAAATATGGTGGTCTTGAGGTTTTTTTACAGCTGTTTCGATGAACGCATCATTATCGCTCAATTGCATGTTCACGGCAAGCTGTGATGGTTCAATACCGACAAACATGAGGCTGGAAAAATGCTCTAGACCACTGTGCCTGTGAATAATGCCTACCAGGACATTATGCAAATAAATTTGGCACTAAATGTGAGCATTAAGTACGGGGAATTGTGGTAGATCAATGTGAAAGGTTGCAGTTAGTAATAAAACAACTGTAAATGCCGACTTCTGGGTGTGGAGCTTAGTGGTATGACATGGACGTCAATCTGCGAAGCCTAACCATAACACGCGGACATGGATGGGAAAAGTCGTGCAAAATTCACATTTTGGAATTAAGACCGATGAATTATGGATGGCTTAAATGAAGCATGATTACAAATTGCAGCTAGTATATGAATATGTTGAAATATGAATTTTTTCCCCCAAATTACCCTGAGCTTATCCTGAAAGCATGAACCCTAAGACATTCATTTAGGGCCCTTATAATTGGTAAAAGTAACCTTGAGAAAAAGCTGGTCGGTTACTCTTGAGGCTGATAAAATAAAAAAATTCCAGAATCAATTAACCTGCACATCTACATGCAGATTTACCATGAATAATTAAGTGTTTCCTCATTTAGTGGTTTTTAAGTTATTAGGTGGCAAATTTTGGCCACGTTTCAGGTTTTATGTACTCAGATGGACAATATGGCTCTCTTGATTATTATAGTGGCCCTACTGTTAACTGTTTACTGGTCACAACCAGAGGAAGTGGGCAGTTTTCCTTGGTGCATCTTGGTGCAGATACACCAGGGGAAGCCCTGTTGGTGCAATTACACCAGAGGAAGCCCTGTTGGTGCAGTTACACCAGAGGAAGCCCTGTTGGTGCAATTACACCAAAGGAAGCCCTGTTGGTGCAATTACACCAGGGAAAGCCCTGTTGGTGCAGTTATGCCAGAGAAACCCTGTTGGTGCAATTACACCAGGAGAAGACCTGTTGGTGCAATTACACCAGGGAAGCTGATGAACACAGTCATGCTTCATCTATAATTTTCACTGAAACTTTTAAGTGGCAGGGAATTAAAAGAAAAAGTTGAATTGCATGGTATTCCACATTTTACTGTTTGTCAGTGTGAGTGGCAAGTGGTTACAGTGTGAGGTGTGTCATTAGTGAGATGCCTCTTATGCTCTTTTGACTTTTTGTACATGCCATTATGATCTCTTCGGTAAAATAATAACATTTGTGCCAAATTTGCATGTGTACAAACATGGAATACAACTCCCATCATTTCACAATTATCCGCCCTAAACAACTGCATTCTTAACCGACCCATCACTAATTATGGCAGTGGTCTCTTTCCTGATGATTGATCGCTGTAATACCATAACATAAAAGCTGCCGAGCGTACTGGCGTCCTGATATCCATCCGTTGTGCTGTCTGTCTGTCCAGTAGAACTGCTGATAGTTTGAGATTGTACCTTATTACACCTTTGCATATGGGGGCACCATCCTGTACTTTCAAATGCATTTCCTGCATTGCCAGCCAAATTTATATCCTGAAGGTCTGCTAAGTGCCAGTATATCATAGAAAGAGTTTTTTAAGTTGCTCAACTGTATCATTTGAAGCAAATATATGCAGAACGTTGAACAGTGATTGTTCCAGATGCACTCAAGAAAATTACTATTTTGGTCATTTATCAAAATTGGTAATATAATAGGTTTGATATGAATTATTGTGGGTGACGTACATGTATACTTGTGACATATGTACATGTACCTGTTGTGTGTGTGTGGGGGTGGGGGGGTGGGTGGGGTGGGGGTGGTGGGGGGAGGGAATTGGAACCAGGAAGCCATCACAATATTATGTGAAGAGCTGGGTTGGGAAATCCTTTCTCTTTCAGTTCCAGTCATGTCTAGATGATCTACTAAAGAGAAACCAGTTTGAATTATCTTTAGGATCTCAGTTTTGTATTCCTCGTAAAAAGACCTTTCATTCAAGTTCCAGTATGCTTATAGTTCCAGAAAAAAAGGTATGTTGAAATTACTTGAAAACACTGAAGCCGACAACATTTGACCAACTGCTGGTTTAAGGGGGGAAAAGATTAAGAGTCACCTTTAAATGTAGGAAAAATGTAACATTTGAAGCAATTAATTATATTTAGAATATTTTTGAACAAAGGTGTGAGTTTTTAGTCACAAGGACTCATTAAAAAAAAAAAAAAGTTCTAGCCCTAAATGGATAGCCAACCACAGCTGAGACAACAGGAATCTTCATTTTAAGTTCTACTGATGGCAAAGTCATTGATAAACAAATGTACAGACCAAAAAAACAACATTGAAACAACTGTGATGCAGTGGCACAGAAATTGTGCCTGGTTTGTTTACAGTTAAAGTGCTGATTTACGACTGAACCAACAGCTTTCCTTGGGGCTTGCGCGAAGTGTGCGCCAAGTGCCGCAAGGAAAGCTAGTGTCTAAGACTACTTTTTGCTTTAGACTAGGCTTGCTGGTATTTGAATGAAAGGTATCGTCATGAGGAATTTGAATCTTCTAACCATTATACATGTATGTTTAACAGTTATGAGAAAACTGCTATAGCTGTGATTAGCACTTAACGGGTGAAAGTTCTGAAAGATCTTTCAGAGAGCCCACATTTTGTTGCATTGCCTGCTGCATCTGATTCTCTTGTGCTTCATGATCTAGAACTATCAGACAGAATGGAAAAAAAGTCCTGGAGATTATGGCATGACCTCATAATACAAGCAGAATAGCACCAGTAGTTGCACAACGGAATGAAGTCATATCGGCATATATTTTATTTTCTCCTATACACATGCAGAGATGTGCACAGCACTTGTGCCCATATCATGAGGTTTCACTGACTTTATGGTTACGCAAGGAATTATCGAAAGGCAGCAAACAATTAGACAGATGCTTTGAAGCACATACATTTTTTAAATAGTTAGAAAATCATTGCAATTGGGAGCACGAAATTGTTTAAGCAAAACTAACATAACAAATATACAAACTTTAGGCTGCAGACAGATTATTTTTAAAAAAAGTCATCGTCGGAAATCTAGAAGGTTCATACAGACCCAGCAGAAAGGCTCCTGATACAGAGAGTTGTGCTGTATCTGTGTGTGACAGTATATGGTATAGTCTCTGGCTGGATGCAATTTGTCAGTGGCTGGCCTGCCAGATGATGGCCACCTTTCATGTTTTCTTCACTGACAACAGCTTATTAGTCCTGACTGCAGTTCCCCTGCCACGAAACAAAATGCCCCTTTTCTCTGCCCGGGTGAATTTGCTCTTTACTAGAACCAATCAGCAGTCAAATGGACAGGGATTATAGATATGACAATCCACCCTTAGTGGTGAACATTGAAAAGTAGGGAAGCCGCGGTCTCATTAAGCACAATTTGGGGACTATTAAAGTGACTCCTTTAGGCTCTTGTCACCATGCCACCAGTCTGAAGGCACTAATTGAGAGGAGGAGCACGATACTTTGGGTCAGAGGTCAAGCAAAGAAATGACCGATGCCCCGCCATATCAGATTTCCTGTCATTCTGTCACTTTTTTCATCCCGTTTTTTGTGACCTTTTTTTGAGTCGATAGAGGCAGCCTGGCACATCATTTTTGTGCTGAGTGTCGTTTCTCTCATTCCAAGGCGTAAGTGATGAGCATGACAGAAAAACTGTACAAAAGACTCCACCCTGTTGATGCAGCCCTTAAGGCGTATTAGGGCCACTTGGACTGTTCAGGGAAGCAGCACAAAAGGGGCACTGAAAGAATAGGTCTTGGGGGTGTCAGGGTGTCTCTGTGAGCTTCCTGTGATCTTAGAGAAATCACTCGTGTGTCCTAAGAAGCTGCAACAGTGGCTCAGATTTTCACATCAATAATCCAGATGCACAAACAATTTTGCTGTCAGTTTTAAAGGTGTTTTTTTTTTCCTTTGTCTCTCAATCTTTGCATGTGGTTGCTGTTACACGTGGGAACAAGTTTCTACAGTTGTTCTTCGTGTAAAGTTGACTCACAAGTACCAGGATTATTATTCTCATTATTTTTTTTCTTTTTTGAAGTATATAATACAGTTATTATTGTGAAAATAGTGGAGTGGGTATTCCAGTTTTCTCTCGTGCCTATAGGGTTTTCCGCTCTGAAAGTTTTCCTGTCTCGTTTAGGGTTTCCTCTGGCCCTGTGGTATTCCTGTCTTGTCTTCTTGGACAAAGATTTCCAAAATATTTAACTTGTCCAGCCACACATCGACAACCAACAGACTTTTAAAATTTTCAAATAAAATGTTGATATCCCATTGGTTTTTACCTCAGCTGACTTGTCAGTCAGCTGAGTTTATAGGATGGTCCTTCGTCTATCGTCTGTCTGCATGTACACAGTTCACATGTTGGACTTCATCTTCAAAACCATATGCCAGATTTACTTCATACGTGGTTGGGATGTACCTTGTGTAGGTCTCTACCAAGTTTATACAAATACTTGTGCTCCAGTGATTTTTGGATCTTTTATGAATTTTTTTAGTTCTTTTTTGGGGGCAAATCTTAAAAAAATTTCATACAGGGACACTCCTAAGGACTCTTAGTTCATAATTTGTTCACCAAGTGGCGCTGCAATATTTGTCTAATTTTGTATGATTTTTTGTGTGTTTTGCTGTTTTGGACTTGTTCTCCAGAACTGTATCTCAGATTAAGCTGAAACTTTGTGGATATGTGTATTGTGGAACGGTCAAACAAATTTGTTCACTAGGTGGTACTGTTATGGATTCCTGATTGTAAACCATTTTTTCAATTTGGGTATTTATCAGTTAATGCACCTTTCCTATTGATGATTATAAAAGTCAATGGGCATTCTAATGCTAATTCACATTTTCGACTTCTCTGAATTAAACCATCAACCAGGTTGACTTCAAACTTAGAAGTAATGTACTTTGGGTGGGTCTGTACCAACTTTTTTCAAATAGTCATTCTCAAGTGATTTTTGGATTTTTTATGAATTTTTTTTGTTCTTTTTGGGGGCAAATCTTAAAAAATCTTCGTATTGCAAACCACTCACCCTTTTGCTTTGATGTTACATACAACACTCGTAGGGACTCCTAATTCCTGATTTGTTGGCCAGGTGATGCTGCAATTTTTATCTAAAATTATTTATGATTATTTGTGTATTTTTGCTATTTTTGACTTCTTCTCCAGAACTGTGACTCAGATTAAACTGAAACTTGGTGGATATGTACCTTGTGAAAGGGTCAAACAAATTTATTCACTAGGTGGCACTGCTGTGGATTCTTGATTTTTAACATGTTTTTCAATTCGGTACTTTTGGGTAAATGTACCTTTCCGATTGATTACCATATAAGTCAATGGTCATTCTAATGCTAATTGACTCTTTGGACTTCTCTCAAAAACTGTCAGTCAGATTGACCTTAAACTTGGTGGCAATGTACATTGTATCTTAGGTGGTTCTCTACCAAGTTTGTTCCAATGGTCATGATGCTCCTGTGATTCTTTTATTTTTTATGATTTATTTCGGAAAATCTTTAAGAAGGTTTTAATAGGCAACATGTTAATTTCTTGTAATGGTTATAAGTTAAATAGTTTTGGCCAGACTTGTGTCACACTAGGTATGGATGTACTTTTTATAAGTGTCTACACATTTTGTGCAAGTGGTCCTGCTTCAGTGATATTCGGACATTGACCCAGCGCTCATTGCCAAGGTGACAGGACAACTGACACAAAAGTTACTGTTCACATGATAACTTGAGATCTGTTTTGAGTTAGGAGCTTGATGTTGCACATGTTAATGTTTCTCCATCAAGGTCAGGCTTAGACAGTACATGGGTGACCTTGACCTCACCTCTGGGGTCACAGTCCAGCATACATGAGTTTTATTCTTCCCAGCAACTTGAGAACTACTTGAAGTGGGACCTTGATGTTGCACATGTTAGTGTCCTTGCAAAAAAGGTCTGATTTACTCGGTACACGGTTGACCTTGATCCTATCCCAAGTTCACAGAGCCACAAGTGTGGTGAATCTGTAGGTCAGCTAAGCGTGGGCTGTTCACACAGCCCTCTTGTTCAGTCTACACTCTAGCTGCTGTCGTTGCAGAAGATGCAGGTTTTTCTGTCATTCCAAAATTATTACATTTACCAAAGATGGTATTTAGTATAAACATATTTATTTTCTCTGGATTGCCTAATAGTACACAAAGACTAATCTGGAGGCTCTCCAGTACATAAAAGGACGCACAGGAATATATACAATATTTGTGCCTACAAAACCCCATCAAAAGTCACTTTGGCTCTGTTGCATTATAATGTGTATCTTGTTAGACTCAATGGTATTTGAATTGTTATTTCTCAATATGTTTTCTTGTTCTATAGGTGTTTCTGGGACCAAGGTTTTCCTGTATCTTGGAGTGTCCCTGTCTACATATCTTCTATTGTCCTCATGGAAATCTTCTAAAGTGCCCATTCTTTTGCTAACAGGTGTTTTCCAAATTTATGACTGCTCCAGTAAAATCTGCATAACTCGACAAACCGTTATAATTGTCAATTAAAATGGGGGCATTTGTGAAAGACACAAGTGTAATCACTAAAATTGTTCGAATAATCATCACCTACTATTGTCATGTTTTGTACATGTGAGTTAAAATATTAATTTTACCACTTGTAAAACCTTTGCAATTATACATGTGGATATCAGTTACGATACTCAGGAGGGTTCCCTGCTAACACAATCATCTTGTCAGGTATCTCTACCTGAATTCTTTTTGAATATTTAACATAAAAAGAATTAACCCATATCGTTTTCAAAATCTTGAAAGCATATTACAACACAGTCATTTTCAGTGTTGCCAACCTTCCAAATTTAATATCCAGGAGATGGAAAGTAAAATTCTGGGAAACTGATTAACACAAACTGCTCTCAATTATAATAAGGTGGCCTTTCATTGGAGGTAAATAAAACACAAAAAGCATTATGCAAATTAGGTGTTGAAACTGGGATCTTTCAAGACAAGTGGTCTTTCATGAAGGGTGGTCTTTGAAGACAGGGACCACTGTATCAACTGGAATCTGCTGTTCCTGCGTGCTCCACCTTCAATTAGTGGATGTCTGCAACATACAGGTAGCTGTGCCGGCACAGGCTACAATGTACATGTTACTATGTTTTGGTAGCCTGCAAAGCAGACCAAGTTCCTTGTTACTACGCTTTGTCTGCCCTTCTTCTACAGGATTTTATTTATAGTAACGGAAACAAAACTATAATGTGACCCTCCCCCAGCAGCCTCTGGTCCCTGGTGTACTGAAGCCTGTTACTGTAGTAACCATACTCAGCCAGTTAGAAACTGAGTCATTTTTCCAATGCTAAAACCTTGTCAAAGAAGGGCAGACCCCAGCAGAGTAGACAAAATATGCAGCTTGGGTCTGCTTTGGAGGCAAATGATTTGACTGCTTGCCCCAAAATCAGCATCAAAGGCCACAGAGTTCACCAAGCTAAGGCTATAAAGTCCACCAAGCTGAGGCTACAAAGTCCACCAAGCTAAGGCTATAAAGTCCACCAAGCTGAGGCTACAAAGTCCACCAAGCTGAGGCTATAAAGTCCACCAAGCTGAGGCTATAAAGTCCACCAAGCTGAGGCTACAAAGTCCACTAAGCTGAGGCTATAAAGTCCACTTAGCTGAGGCTACAAAGTCCACTAAGCTAAGGCTATAAAGTCCACTTAGCTGAGGCTACATAGTCCACCAAGCTAAGGCTATAAAGTCCACTTAGCTGAGGCTACATAGTCCACCAAGCTGAGGCTACAAAGTCCATGAAACTGGGGCTACAAGGTCCACAAGGTAAGGCTACAAAGTCCACCAAGCTATCAACAGGTAGCTTGACTCTAGGCACATGTAAATTTGCAAGAAAGCAGCGTTGCCAACCCTCCTGGATTACCCAAGAGGCTCGCGAAATTTCACCCTAAAAATTCTTGGAAAAATTGTAGATTTTTAACAACTTTTAGCGACCTCCCTGAATTTTATCAATGTTTTCCTTCTAGATTTCAATCAACTTCAGTCCTAGTTGGCATTGAAAGAGCTAAGGAGTGGATTGTTTTCGGTACAGTGGTCCCCCTCTTATAAGGCCCCCCTTCCAAATAAAATATTTTATTAGATGCTGTTTTTTTTTCCCCTTTAACATAAAGTGCATAACAGATGCACAATCATCATCATCATCATCATCATCATCATCATCATCATCATCATCATCATCATCATCATCATCATCATCATCATCATCATCATCATACTGTACTTACATGACCTTGTACATTCCACTCACGTCACCTTTTAAATATATATGTATTTCCTGTTCTTGGTTTCAATTGCATACATTGGCCTGGTCAGAGAGCCTCATCCTATCAAAATCAAATTACAAGAGCACAAAAGTTTTCTACTTGTTGCTTTTTAAGCATGGCGTGTCACAGCAGGTAATTTTCTCCCGAGCAGAAAATTCAATTACAAAACAGCAAAAATAAAAGCTGTCCTTGGCATGTAATAACAGACTGGCCTAAGAGTCAGCCTCATGTAATGGGCGAGGCTGGCAGGTTGAATTAATGTTCCGCCTGCAAGCTAATGTGGGGAGGGCGGTTACTTTGTGGATTTTTCTGGTTGGGTGTCATATGAACAAAGTAATAAAGTGAGAAGGGTTAGGTTTGCTTGTTTGCGTTTTTTTTGTTTTTTGTTTTAATTATTTTCAGAAAACAACCACACCCAGAATCTTATTTTGAGTACTCAGCTGACAGAAAGCTGAGACAAAGATTATTGGTATCAAATATTGGAGACTGTTGGTATTTAATGCAAAAAATATAAAAATAAAGAAAAAAGGTTTTCCGATCTGCAGAGAACATCTACAATAAGTGGCCACTGGCCTGGAACCACTACCTTTTCAGGCTACTTTTGCAGGGTAGTTAAGTCTCTCAGTGCCAAGTGCAACTTAAGTCAATCTACTTAAGGCAAACTAGTCTCAATTATCAATGGATTCCAGATTTGTATTCCTCATAAAATGACCTTTCATTTCAATAATTATCCCAGGTCAACAACTTTTCTCGACATGCATTGGGCCCATTGCGCCCATTATGCACACAGAGAAAAGCTGTGGACTCAATGCAAAATTTGGCACTGAAAGAGTTAAATGTGGTTTCATTCTAAAGACAATGTCATAACTGATCACGTTACTGTTCACCAAGAATGTATTATTGTATCCTAGTCATGGACTCAGTTTATTGTTTGTATGGAAATTTTATATGCTTACTTCACTTATAAAAATGATAATTTTTAGCTCTGCTGACCTGAGGTCGCAGAGTTTATGTGACCACTCATGTCCATCCGTCCATAAACTTTTTGCTTGTTAGCATGATAACTTCCAAAGTCTTCAAGTTAGCCCAATATAACTTTCAGAAATTGCAGGGTGTGTGAAAATCTAGGTCCTTTGGATATTGGTGGCACCACCCACAACATTTTGCAATAGAGGGGTCAAAATGTGAAAATCTTGTGAACACTCTTGCTTGTATAATTTTTGGCACATCTTCATGGAATTTGGTGGGATTGTGGTGGAAGTCAAAGTCTAAGTTGCTAATGATACTAGTGGCGTCACCTATAATTTGAGAAATTATGAGCCAAAATGTGTTTTAAGATATAAATTCCATATCTGGAAAAGTAATTGGATTAGACTTGCCAAATTTATAGGGTATATAGACCGTGTCCAGTGCTAAAATGTTGTGTACTATCAGTGACCTTGACCTATTTTTGTAAGGTCACCATGCCTCTTAAGTTGAAAGAGATGATTCTGTAATAGCAGATATATGTCAGCAGAGCACCAAGCCTCGTTTCATGTTTGAATATAACAAATGAGATGAGCAACATTTGGATCCATTTTTACCTTTGGTACTTAGTCCAATTGGATAGAGACGTACTGTGTGGACCTGAAACTGACTGTGGTCTGAGATCAAGAGCATTTTCAGTCTTTCTTTCTTTGGCGATAGTTTTGTTAGGGTGCAGACATGTTGATCTTAAAAGTGTGTGGTCACCCCATTGTAAAGTACAGATGACTGAAAAATGATGTTCATGCCAAATGCTCCAGAAAACATTGTGTATGTTATTTTTTAACCAACCTA
The DNA here is from genome assembly GCA_964020975.1 of Hermodice carunculata. NCBI lineage: Eukaryota > Metazoa > Annelida > Polychaeta > Eunicida > Amphinomidae > Hermodice > Hermodice carunculata. The sequence goes on along the minus strand of OZ026621.1, from coordinate 90,618,985 downwards.
CCTACCTACCTACCTACCTACCTACCCACCCACCCACCCACCCACCCACCCACCCACCCATCTGGCTATCAATTTCTATCTATTTTGATAAGTTAATGTATTATCTAAAATCATCGTGTGCATTGTTTAAGACAGGAGTATAGATAAGAAATTGAGACACATTTAAATGGCTGCCTCTTGGAGGGTATAAGTGTGAATCATATGAATGCTTACCTCAAAATTGAACACAAACAACTATATGGCCCAAAGGGCTATCCATTTTAAAAAGGGGCCGCTTTCATGGCATTCCACTGTGAGGTGGTCAAGCGGCATTATATCAAGATACATTGTCAGGAGACATGCTCTTATTTTTGCAAAATTTTTCTTCTCCTTTCATGAGACAATTTGCCACCAAGTTGATTGTACACACCCTCAAAATAAATTTAAGAAATGTAGACAAATTGGGTTGTGTCCACCATAAGTACAAGAAGTGTTCATTGTATGATAATTGTGAGCAGTTTATGGTACAGGCGTTCTTATTAATCTTCATGTAAAACTTTTGTGTCATCAGGTACATGTAGAGAGATAATGGTATAAAATAATAAGCCTAGAAACATACAGGTATTTGTGGTTATCATATTTTACACCAGGTGGCACCCTTGTGTAAGTGGATGTTGGAAGCCTTTGTTTCCTGATTGGCAATACATGTGCGTGTGTGTCAAAAAAAGAAGCATTTTGAGCTTGCATTTGTCTCAGGTATTAGATACAATTTAAATAACACCAGTGAAACACACATAAGGATTGTTTAATGATAAAAGACAACAAAAACCTCTGTATTTTGGGAAACAATACTAACAATTCTGAGTTTTTTACAGTATACATACATGTATGCATCATACAGCTGTATGAATGTTGAATTTTATTAATTTATTTTATTTATTCATTTATTTATTAAGTTTGTTTGTTTGTTTGTTTGTGTTTCTTTTTTTGGTGGTATAGTTCATCATATGTGTCTTTAATGTTGTTTTCTATATGAAGTTCTCTGATTTTTGCTGACTAATGAAAAAAATATATAGAAGAGGCTATTTTTTGCTGGACAAATTCCACAGCAGATGCTCTCAAAAGGCAGGTAAATTGCACCACATATTAGTTGCTACAAAATTACTTTGTGTTTGAGACTTCAGTGTTTGAAGATAATTGACTATGTTTCTTTGTTGACCGTTAAAGTGCTGATTTAAGACCGAGTCAACAGCTTTCCTCTGAACAGTTTGTGCGCAAAGTGTCCCTTGACTAAGAGTTCTTTTTGCTTTAGACTAGGCTTGCTGGTATTTGAATGAAAGGTATCGTCATGAGGAATTTGAATCTATTAACCATTATAATGTCTAGCAGTAATGAGAAAACAAGTGTCGCCGTGATTAGCACTGTAAGGGTGAAGTGAAAGCACACAGGTTAAACGGAGGACAATTTGTAATTAGTGATAAATGTGGTTGTAGTATACATATTCTTGAGACTATGTGTTGAAAATAAAATGCACGTTGTCTTTCTCAACGGAAAAAAAAATCGTTGAATATAAATTAATGTATGGATTATTTCCAAAGTGGCCCGGAGAATCAGATCTATATCCCTTCTATATAGTCCCTGGAGCCATTTCCCTTGTGTGGAAAAGTTTTAATGAAAATTAAATTCAGAGAGCCTGATATTGATTTGCTATGGATCGCTTATTGTTTGAGCAAAGTAGCTGATTTCAAGGGACACAAATATTGAATAACCTCAGATTGTTTTTTTGCATAAAACAGCCATGTGGCAAAACCAAAATGAAAAAGTCTACTCTTTTTTTCTGCACTGGCACACAGTCATCCTCCTGTCATAAATTTAAAAGCACGCCATCAACTAAATTCCCTCGGATACACTTCCGCAAAAATATTGTCAGTTTGATCCTTTTGTTCCAAATTTCATAGCACAATATTAGGAGCGAGATTGTCTGCGATGGTTGCAGACACAGAGTTCTCTGTCTGTTGTGACAAGAATTTTGACAGGTCTGCGTTGTTTCTCTGGTGGCTGAATGTGATAAGACATGGAGAGAGGAACTTTGTCCCTGCCCAAGATGTATGATAGCGCTGTGCTAGCATTACAAAGCTGATGGGATGTCATTGAAACAGTCCGTTTTCTTCCCCCTGTTAGGATGGTGTCAGAAAGGGTATACATTTAAACAGATACTAGTTATATGAAATACTTTGACCCTCCTTATGTTCCTGAGTGGCTCTGAGACGGTGGATGATATTAAGTCACAGCTGTGGTTAATCATGATTACAAACAGTAAATGTCAAAAATACATGGAGCTCAGACTATGTGGGAGGGGGGAGGGGGATGTAAATTGTAAGTCACAAAACCTGGGGTGCAATTGTTGTATTAATGCCAGGTATGTATATGTTCATCACAATCTTGGAGGCGCATGAACCAGTTCTATAATGAGAGGATAAAAATGAAATGCCACTCATATTGGCACACTGATCAGACTTTCTCCACATGTGCAGAACTAATCTTCAACATTTTAGTTTTCTGGTTTTGGAAGCATAATTGCCCTTTCATCCTTAAACCTGCAGGTTATCAAATGTCATGGTGATGATGATGATGATGATGATGATGATGATGATGATGATGATGATGATGATGATGATGATGATGATGATGATTTTAATGAGGGTGGATACATATTATAAAGTTGATATGACCTAGTAATTGAAACATCTACTTAACTCCCCCAGGGCCCTCCCTTCGTAGTAAATATGAAAATACATGAGTTAGGCTAAAGATGGATGCAAAGAAGTGAAAACTAAAATTGAAAACATTACCGAGGTCATGAAAGTCACTCTAAAATTGCGGCCATTGACATAGAATTGACTAATTTGACAGTAATGGAAAACAAGAGGGATGAGAAATGTGGAAGAAACCTGTCAAGATAACATACCCCGACCAGGTCAACAGCTTTCCTTGGCATAAGTTTGGCACTTAAAGTTCCCAATCCATTCCAAGGCTGCAGCTGTTGACTGTTTCTTAATTCAAGGGAAAGGGTTAATTATTTCATGCACCTACTATAAACAAAAGAATTGAAGAGGTGATGCCTTGAGAAAAGCAGACTCTGCATACATTGTGAGCCAAATCTCAGGATATTGTCTGTGTCTGACTGTAATCGTTGGGACGATCAGCAGGGATAAATCTGGACTTGAGGAAATGGGTTCAAAGGGTTAAGCTTTTGGTCCATGTATGTGAAACCTGTATCTGCAGATTCCCTGCCTATTTAACTGTTTACCTTCTTCGGCAAAAAATACAGTGTCAAATGACTATTGGAGAAAAGGTATTGCATAAAGATGGTGTTTGATCATCTTTCACCACTGTGGGGCATCATGCCTTGTTTCACCTACTGCAAACATACAGTTCACAAGATATGGCAAATAGTTGAGCTCAAACCTGATCTGAATCAAATCACATGTGACTCTGTACAGTTCAGATTTAATTGTACCTTTCTGTGGATACAATTCTTGTGAATATCCGGGTTGATGGATATGCAAGATCATACTTTATCTTCCCATTAAATATTGACAAAGAAAGATGCAGCAAGAATTAAGACGCATGTAGAAAATGTGTGGCTTTTTCCATGTCTAGACATTTGCCAACATGGAGGAGGTATGATGTGTGGTTTACAAGACTGGTACATTTTACCTGATTTCAAAAACATGTTTTTCAAGTGTTTACCCTCAAGCACATAGATGCCATCACACTTGGACATTTTTTCCTCCTTTTTCTGTCGAGGTAATAATCAATGCCAGCTCTGTTGACCTATATTGACGGGGCGATATTGAACTTTTCAGGGAACAGGATGGCATGATTGGTAAAAATCTGCGGCCAGATTCACCCAAATTGAATGGCCTTCAGTGTAATTAAGGCCATTATCACTTGGATCGATGGTTTTCCCCGTAATACATGTCACAAATAAGGCTGAGATCTACATGTCATTGATTGTGATTTGTGGTGCAAGTCAACGACGAGAAAGCGTGATTGGTGCACTGTGCGATGGGCCAGGTAGTTATGCCTGCTGCCGCCGCGGTCGAGTTCTACTTATTAGAAGGTGGACCTAGTAAATTTAGGGTTTGTTCCCTATCACAGAAACATGCATGACAGGTCATTATGGCTGGGCCAGAAAGTCAACACGTCTTAAGTGGCTTGCTTAATTTTGACACCTGCTGAGTGGGATTTTACATAAGGCCAATTGTTCAAAATCTAGCATTGCAGGTTTTTAGAGTTTTATCTTGTTTAGATAGTTAAGGAAAGGAGGACTGGCAGTGACCTTTCACCCGCTCATTTCATTACCCCGGGAGGAAATCTCGCAAATCTGAATCAGAAACATCCAGACTTCAAAGACTTCAAGACCTGTCTGGAGAAGCTTTGGTGAGCTCACTCATGGCTGATGGTATACTTCATCAGAGTATTTTTTTTTTTTTTTTTTCTTTTTTTTTTTTTTTCAAATGGGTATGTGTGTGCCCGTATTCTCACAAGGATTCTTGTAAACATGGATTTTTTTTTCTCTTTTTCTTTTTCTTGTGAGGAAATTAAATAAATTTATGCTGATTCATTTTTTACGCAGTACCCTCCTGCTTTGACCATTGCCTTTGGCTTCTTCTTCAGAAAACGCAAGGTGTTCAATGTCTTTCATTCATTGTGTATTAGTACAAGCTGGAAGAGCCAACTGCTACAAATTTTGAATTAAAGTTTGCAGCCACATTGCCCAGTGTAACACATATACATGTAGATAACTAACTATTTTGTGAGCAGGATCTCTTTTTTTTTTCTTAGATTCTTTCCACATATGAACACCCATATGTGCATACAATCAGTGCCCTCTCAACTAAATTGAAAAAAAAATTAGCGGATGCTAAAATCATTTTGTGGAGTGCGACGGTGCTGATGATTACAGGCACTGTGGTGGGAGGAATTGAACATCACGTTAATACTCGCAACACATAAAGAAGCATGGTCTTCACAGTTGCAATGTCAAGATGCAATTGTATTGTGCTGTTTGGAAATATGATTTCATAATTTTTGACCCGACACTGTGCCATTGCGCAGACCATCTCCTGAGAGAAGCCATTCATGTGTGTAATTGCTATCTGCATTGTGAGTGAATTTTTTAGAGCGGAGGGAAGCTTGAAATGTTCTCCGTGAGCCGGTGCCCAGTGGTTTGCCTGTTTTTGCAAGGTTTAATGACCGGCTCATGTACACATGTTACGTGGGTAGTCGTCACAGATGTCATTTGTCAAGCCTCATCAGGGCCACCACAATCATATACCGAGGAATGTTAATCCGCCACATGTATACTATTGAATAGCAGACAGGCTTTGTTGGCCTTTGTCGTTTCAAAAATGACCTTGTGACCTGAGCCAAGCCAATTGACCCATGACCTGCCAATCTGTTCATTTGCGGTGACATTTTGGCATTGTTTCTGGTGACCCGTTGACCTGTATTAGGCCTGGATGGTAAGGTTATTGCAGGGGAGGATACCATAATATGCAGTCACAATATGCAGTCTCAATTTGAACGTCAGTCAGGAGTTTGACATTCAGCTTTATTGATACAGTCTATTGTTCGCTAATTGTGGCTAATGAGCCGCCGAGTGGATGGCGCACTCAGTGACATCTTGTTAAAAATACGAAAGGTTAAAAGAAGCTATAGATTGCCATTTACAGCAGCAAATGTTTTTTCTACATGTCTGTATTCTAAACCAAGAATTCCAGGTAGCCACTTTAGCGTCTCCGTGAAATGATTGCTTTTAACTGTGAATATATATATAAGTTGCACCAAATATTCATGCTAGGCAGTACTGTTCTTTTGTGTTGAGATTTCGTGTGTAGCTAAGTGTACCATATTTCTACACCAAGGACCCTGGTCACTCATAGGATTAAACTACAATGACCCGCCACTGTTCCCCTGTATTGTCCACATTATGGGTGTACAGGTTATAGCAAAATAAAATTTTAAAAAAGGTGAAAAAGATGGTTAAATGTACATGTAAAATATGTAGCATGGAATTTGCTTATTTCTCGTCCCATTGTGAGGCCAGAGGTGCTCAGTCATTATTAGGTTATTAGGAGGAATATGGTTATTAGTTCACAAGCTGTGAGTAGATAGGTAGATCCATGTACCAGCAGGTTCTCTTTATTGTTGTCGTTAAAGAACATAGAAAATACAAGTATCCAGTGCTTCACTATTTCAATGCCAACTGCAACTAAACTCAAACTACACAGGCCAAACTGCCCTCAAGTGTAATGATGCTGCTAGATTCATACTCCTTATGAAAAGCCTCTTATCCCCAGTACCATTATGCCTATTGAAGTATGGTTCCAGAAACTATGATGGTCTGAGTCAACAGCTTTCCTTGGTGTGTTTGGGGTGCAATGCACCCAACGTCAAGTGAGCTAAGGAAAGCTGTTGACTCAGTCAAAAACTTGGCACTGAAAGAGTGAAAACATTGATGCACATAAAATACACATTTAAACCTCATTATAATTACACCACTGCAACTGGTCCCCCAAAAATGTTTCAGATATCTGAATACATGTACACATGGCAATATATTTACATTTGGGGTGTTCTTTAGTGTTAGAAGAACAGGAAACATTTGGACGTTCATTTTGCCATGAATGCAGTTGATTACATGTCCACGTGCAATCATAGCAACCTTCTCATGGTGCAGCACAGTGACGACATCAGGACTAGTTTGGTTTCTGGCCTAAAATCTGTGCCCTACTAATGTTCCTCTCCCCCCCCCCCCCCCCCCACCCAGTTTTTTTCAAATTATTTGCATCACAAGAATAATGAGATAAACCATTAAGACATAAAGGAAGTCTAGAAAGTCATTGTTTCTTGAGTGTTAATATAAGAATTGAAGGTCCTTTCAATTGTATTCATCATTTGTTTGATATCAACTTGACATCAGGTATTTTGGCTTGATGTCACTAATGCAATATCATTAAAATACCCATCATCAGGTTGCAATCACCCATGCACCAATGAATAGAATTGCCAAGTGCTGAAACTGAAATATGTTGCAAAAAGTGGAGTCCTGTTATATTATAATGGAGGACACAGGGGAAAAACTGGGAGATAGACAAATTTAGGTGGTTTGTATTGTTAGAAAAATGGGAGATCTTCTGACAAATCAGGAGATTTGGCACCTTTGCAGTTGACAGGACCTTCAATTCCTCATTGACTTCAAGTCCCAAAACTTGTGTCATTAACTCATTCCATACTATGGTGACAGGTCTTGGTCAGTGGTTGTGGCACTGCCTGGCAACTCGGGCAGCTGCAGCATGACTTGCCAGGCAGCGCCAGAACCACTGACTTAAGACTATAGGCATGTTGTTACCTAAATCATGAAGAATTTAAATGTGCAATTGTCGTCTTAAATCTGGTAAATAAATGAAAAAATCAGAACTGGTATGGAATGAGTTAAGTGAAATTTTGAGATATCTGAGAGTCGTTATAATGAGGTTTCACTGCACAGTGAAATCGGTCTCAAAAGATCATCCCAGGGGTAATCATATGGTGGTCTCTCATAGGAGGTGTGTGTGTGTGTGTGTGTGTGTGTGTGTGTGTGTGTGTAACATGAAAAGTGTGTGTGTGTAACATGAAAAGTACTTAGCGAAGTATCTTGGAGAGGTGGTTCAAGGCTGGTGGTCTGTCATTGGAGTGGCCTCTCGAGGCAGGAACAACTGTACACTGCACATTGACAAAAGACTAATAAGATACATGAATAAGCCCCACAATAAGATAGACACATCATCGGCAGTCTGATCCATTTGTCTGCATCATCATAAAAGAACCAATGTTGTGAATGAAGAAATAGGACCTTTTGCACAAATGTTACTATGGAAAACGTCAGAAGAAAGGGAGAGTTTGATTGTCCATAAAATCATGCATCAGAAGTTTGATAATGTCTGTTCTCAGCTAGCTGGTGCAGCAAAGTCTGCCACAACAATTATCGACCTTGTCAGTTTAATTTTCACTTCATTTGTATGGAATTTCTAAAGGAATACTGGAAAGTCAGAAGAATGAAAATAAGTTGGGTGACTTTGATTGTCTATGACACTGGGCCATGCCAGAACCTGTACTCTGTCAGCATAGGTTGACGTGACTGTCTGATAAGGCCATTCAGCATGTGTAAAGATAATAAGTCCCAGGACCTCACCGTAAAACTATGGACCAGTAAAAATATCTTAATGAATAGAATCAGATAATTATAATGTAGATGCTGTACATACCTTAATTTCCACTCATCTTTGGACTATGAATTAACCCTTTCCCCCTTGAATTAAGACTGCGTCAACAGCTTTCCTTGCCATAGGCTGGGCAGCCCAACCCATGCCAAGGAAAGCTGTTGACCTGGAGCATGTGATCTTGAGAGGTCTCATCTACAATTCTCAGTCAAATTGTTTTTCATAACTGTTGAAATTAGTGGAAAACACTGAAGCAGACGACATTTGACCACCAGCCAGTTTTGGCCAGTTTGAGGGGGAAAGGGTAAGGGTAGTAAACCGGAATATGTTTCACCATTTGTGGTGACTTTAGTCCTCAACTCCCTACAGTTATACTTAAATTGTTGGTCACACACGTGGTCAAATTAAATGATGGTACAGTAGTCCCTGTCACGAGAGACCCCTGTCGTGACAGACCACCCTCTCATGACAGACCACTTTTCAAAATCCCAAGTCCTATACTTCCAATGTTAATATACCTGTCATGAAAGACCACCTGTCTCATAAGACCACTTTTTTGTTGCTGTAGGGGTGGTCTCTGGTGACAGGGACTACTGTATTGACAATGAGGGAATGAGCCAATGCTCTGGCAGCAGCATTTTAAGGTGTACTATTATAACGACTCCCAGTATGATATTTTTCCCCTCATAGAAAGAGGGGGTCACAATCGTGAGTCCCACATTGAAGGACGGGTCACAATCCTGAGTCCCACATGGAAGGAGGGGGTCACAAGAACTCTGTCAGAGCCACATTGTGCACTGAGAGAGTCACTTGACCTGGATTATTATATGTTCTGTGTAATAGGTTCAAGAACTGGCCCTAAAAGGAAAACTACAGTCAGTGGAGGGCTAGGGTTGTGTATTCCCATTACTTTACATAGTAATTTGCAACTTAATAACTTGAAAACTACTGCACATAGAAACACCAAATTTCAGACAGTAAATCTACATGCATAACTAAATACCTCACAAAAACAATATAGCCACAGCTACAAAAGTGACTAGTTTATTTAAGGTTGCTTTAACATACAAACTAATGGGAATACACAGCTCTAGCCGTCCAAATGTTTGTGTATTCAATTGTGTATTGGGGCAAATACACACTTTAGAGCTAATGCTGACCTTTCCTATTACAGGCATGGTGGTGCTTGAATGAGAGGTCTTTTACAAGGAACATATTCTAGCACCCTTATTATAATTCAGGACAGTTCCCTTTTAGTAGTTCGACTGTAGTTTCAGTTAGTGGAGAGCCTTAGAGTTAGACATTTTGAAAGACCACGTTGTTCCGGACCTGACAAGCTTAGAAATGTGTGAATCTTTTTAAAATCTTTTGATAAGGGGCATTCTCTTTATACGCAACTTATGAATCTGATGAAAAAAACCCTGGTTACCTTCACTGTTTTTGTTGCAGAACAAATAAACAAATACACATGTGAAAGGTTTTACTCTTGGTGTATTCAGTGACTGTAATAGGAATTCTGGACCTAATTTATGTGTGCCGGTACATTTGGTAATCCATGCCTGTTGTTGTTACATATCGTAATCCAAATGTCTTCATTCGAGGCCTTTATTTTTCCTGCGGAATGAAAAAAAAGCAGGGCCTTTCCTGTGGTACACACCTATCACTTCCTATGTTTCATTAACCTTCTAGGGACATTTTAATGTTTAGGCATCATTAAGATCACAAATCTGTCAAATTTATCTGACAGGAGCTTTAATACTCGCCAACTTCGCTGAACCACAAATGTTGAGACTGAAAACATGAACCTAAACATAGCAAAATTACCACTTCATGCAAACATCCACAGCAGGATAAACAAATATAACTCCACTGACGGTCAGGCATACAATGTTCTGAAATAAGCTGCCTGCGCGTTGGACTCAAAATAAGGCGAGAAACACATTGACTTACATATACATGTTGATGTGTGACCTGTAAATCCATCCATATGTTTTTCATTTTTCATAAGGCAGATTTAAATAGTTTGTGGAGAATCTTGACAATATCTCATCTCTGTACTTTGTAACTCAAACTGTTGACTTGTTCTTTTATTCAAAACTTATGGAAGCAGGCAGGCAGGTTAAAACATTTAGTGTGGTTTAATTATAACTTGTATTAAACATCTGCTGTGAGATGATAAAAGTATACAGCTAAACCTAGTGTACATGTATGTATAGAAATTAAATGGCATATGTTCATTATTACATGCCTGAGGTGTTTTTGGTAAGAGTGGAATTCAAATGTTCTAAATTTGGAAACTATTGGATTGGAACACAAAAAAAAAAAGAAAAAAGAGCCCACATTCAATATTTCTTTTCTCAAGCCAAGACGTCCTATCCTTACACTCAAAACCAACTAACACACCCAGAAAACATGGCATTTCTATTAGGTTGTCCTTCTCAAGAGAGACTTTGCAAACCTCTGGGAGCTATTCTCTACGTGAAACCCTGTTCCCCAATTTCTTGGAACTGTGTTTTATATTTAGCAATGGCAGTAATTTCAAAAGGGCCAATATCTAATTTCAAGCTGAAGTCATCAATATTAGATATGTTACAATTCAACATGAAAATGTAGCCCAAAAGGAAATGAAAAGGATTTGTGACCAAAGGAAAAATCTTTATCAAATTCCAACTACTGCAACTGGTTTTCTTATCTAGAATTTGGTTTATGGAACTTTAGTTGGTGTTTGAACAGCAGATGGCAAAGATAAAGAGTAATTATAGCAATTGAAATCAAAGTCAAAGGTAGTCACAGTGTGAATAAAAAAGTTGCAGGAGGAGATCCAATGTGATTATTTAATATGTCTTATTGCAGAGCAATGTCATTTGATATTAGTTTTAATTGCGGTCAATTTCCATTTAATGAGCACATAAGCTTTTACAAATGCTGTGGAGCCACCTCCTATATTTTCACCCCCCCCCCAAAAAAAATTATCCACATTTTGAAGTTGCAGACAAATCAAGTCGTCTCTCAAATCTTTAATATTGACTGTGACTCATTGAAGCAGACATATATGCATACATACTGTGGCAGTTGCATGTACGTTCAGCTTAACTAAGTGATCGGAGGAAGCGGATTTGTAAATTTTGATGGCGTGTGAAACCTCTGGGCCTTGCAGCCACATCAAACAGTCCGCCCATATGGGCACACACCGCTTCATGGCACAAGCCGTCAAGAACTCCTATACAGCTCCACTTTGATGACTGGTCTGATTTACGCAGTCCAGAGGGAAAGTGTTCCCTTTTAATCTCCTCAGATGACTGTGTAATTCTAATTACACACCAAGGTAATTCAAACACATCCTATGGTTTGGAAACAAACTGCAAGATGCTTTCAGAAGCCAATATTAAGAATTAAGACAGAGACACTGGGGAATTTTGTCTTCAAAGCTTTCAGGCTGTTCTTTAAATCACTACCAGGTATTAATTTGTACTTTCAGCACACTAACAGTTTTCCTTGGGGGATATTTAAACAGTGATTTTGATCATAGAAGGGCATAACGAGCTTTTTACGTAACGAACGACAAAATTGCTTCTTGGTGCAATGATGATTTCCCCGCCCTTTTCTATCAATGCCTGGTTCATTGAGTCTGAAAAAATCAGTTATTTTTGCCCCAGAACACATCTCTAAATGGTGATTACATGAAACTTTTAAAGGAAAAAGTATGATAAAATGTGCTGAACCATGGTAACCCTTTCCCCCTGAAACTGTCCAAAACCGGCTGATGGTCAAATGTCGTCTGCCTCAGTGTTTTCAACGGATTCCAATAACAATGAAAAACAATTTGACTGAGAATTGGAGATGAGAACTCTCAAGATAACATACCCCAGGTCAACAGCTTTCCTTGGCATGAGTTTGGCACTAATTGGCCAACCCATGCCAAGCAAAGCTGTTGACTCAATCTTAATTCAAGGGGAAAGGGCTCATTAGGAATCCAGCTTGGGATACAAATAGATGGTCTGTTCTGACTCTTTGTACAGAGCCCCATAGCAGAACTAAATTTTACCTTCTGTGCTGATTTAATGTGATGCCAGGGCTTAGATAAACTGAAGAGAGTCATAGACACATTGGCCATTCATCAGATTTGTGCATGTGTCTCAAACGAGTTGCCTATACAAATCAAAGGGATTTCCGTTCAATGGATAAGACAAGAAATACATTGGCTTAAGTCCAGATTTGAACAAAGTAACCCTGACTTTTTAATTGATGGGGGCAGTGAGGATCTAAGGACCTTTGTCCCAGCCAGCAAATCCAATTAGCAAAATCTTCAAATTCTGCATTAGGAGGAGTAAATGGCTTCAAAGATTCTAATCTTGCTCATCGGCTAATGGACACAAGAAGCCGGGGCTGCCTGGCTTACAACACTGACCCATCTTGGTTTAACCCTCTGAGGACCAGGTCAGTGTTTTTTCTTGCTGCACTGGGGATGCATTGTGGCCTGAGAGCACCAAGGCAAGCTGCCCACAAATGACCTACATCATTCTTGATTTATAAAAAAAAAAAAAAAAAAGAAAAGAAAACTTATACACCATACGTGACACTGGACTATTTTGTGTACATGCAGTTTTTAATGGGGAAAAGTCACACGCTGATATTAAATATAGGTTTAACACTAGCTTATTGAAGCTAAAATGAGTCTTTTTTTTTTTAATTAATTAATTGTCAAACTGTGTACACCAATCTGCACAGGGTAATGACAGGGTAGAACTTTATGAAACATTTATAGGGACTTCTCAGCACCTGACAGTAACGTACATACTTCATCCTAAAGCTTAGATCAGTATAATTCTTGGCGTTTTGTGCCCAAAGATTAAAGTTGAAGCATGTAGCAGGTTAATCACATTATAAAGGCTGGAAACCAACCTGTCTGCTACTGATGTGTGTGTAATATAGATATAGTGATACCGGCTGTATGCGACCACTGCCATGAGAGACCACCTGTTGTTTGTGGCCACACTTCTGGGACCATAAGAGTCGTTGTCTTTGTAAATTTACCTGTGGTGAAAGACCAGCTGTTGAATGTCACCTCTTTTGCTAAGCCAATTTGAAAGTACCATTTCATTAACTGCAGTTTTATTTTCATGGTTTTGTGTCCTCAGCAAAATAAAAATAGGAAAAATAAAAGTGCGGTGAAAGTGAATTTACAGTCTGTTGAATTTCATACATATTAATTGTTATCCTATCTTTGGTATTTCCATCTTTTACATGAATCTATGAAAACTGACTTTTTCAGAGACACAAAACAGGCTTGTTTGAAGTCAAAAATTCTATCTTAAATTATTTCACATCAAAAGCTATGAATCTTTGTGTTCTTCTTTAATCTTTAGCTCTCACATCAGGCAAAGTGATCTCCACTTCTGTGCATGGCTGGCCTGTTTTCATAGGTTTCAGTCAATTTGGAGAGCAAATAGGATTGAGGCAACTTTCGGCAATTTATATTTTGACCACAGTTTCAGCTCGCAGGGCATACCTGATTGACGAAAGAATGCAAATTTTATAAGAGCCAGGAACCTCGATGAAGGTATGATGTTATGGCACATTAGGCCTTGCTGTCCTGTCCTACCTGTTTGCATGACAGATGGTAATAGCTAGTGTGCCAGAAGTGGAGGTCACCTGAGATGGGTGAAGCCAAATGTTTCCCCTATACACCTATAAAGGACAAGACAAATGTGGCCGCGGACACCGGGGCTTCCATGTACTGTCACCTTACCACCAAAGTAAACTGCCTACACCATTTAATCTTCTGCTTTTTTGCTGCCGGGATCCGCGGTACCATCACGCTTATGCTGCTACTCTTGTGTTTGAGCCAAACCAACTAATTTATGGATGGTTAGACAAAGTGCCCAGTCCTTGGATTCAACCATCTGGGGATCTGTCTTAGAATGTCAATGAAAAAAAAAAGAAAAAAACTGGCAACAAATTTGATAACGGATGGCAGGAAGAAGGCTGAAGCTTCAGGGGGTTTCAACGGAGTGTACTTCTCCCTCTGTGGTTAAGATATTCTTGGTTATCAACCTATACGTCTCCCAGCTTGCAACCATGGATAAAAGACCGTGCCTTTCCTGCGCTTCTGATATTACCCTTATATTGAACACAATCAATCGTGATGACTATAGTCTTTTATATGGCCGAGACCAAGAGTGTTACAGCAAAGGTCACCTTCCAGCCTGATTACAGAGTTTAAGTGAAGGGAGCTGTGACAGCCTACCTCTCTGAAAGAGGAGGTACAATATATTACCCAGATGTACGAAACCTCTTTCTGCCAATTAAATCTTTGACTACATCAGTATATTGCATATCTAATGGTTCACAAGGACATCGGGGGGCTCAACAAGCTTAGGAACTCCAGATAAATGCTTCGATCATCTTTATAACTGTCAAGGCAATGTGCAGGATAGATCATTTGTGTCATTTCGCATATGGGCTTTGATGAATTGCTAAGACACAACCATCCAGGTCTCAGTATATTCCTTCTTGTTTATAGCATGGCTGGCTTCAGTCTAACAGGGAGGGAACTGCAGATATCCAAGTGATATAACAATGTATACATGTAGATACTTCTCTAAGAAGCCATATATGCATAATGCCATGAAGCACGGTGCAGGACACGATGACTTACAGTTACTCATATTAATCTACTGAATATAGTTGCAGTCGAACAACACGAAGAGTCTTAACCCATGGCCAGGAGTCGCGTCACCAGAGTGTGCTACTGGTCTAGATGATCACATGACACATCCTGTCTTATCTGATTGGTAAGGAGTCATCACCTGATCCCTACAGACCGGGACATGCTAGTGACTGATGAGTGGCATCAGGTTAAGTTCTCAAGCTTGCATAATGCTCGATGATGCTGCATGTCTGTGCATGCAGTGGTACTTCCCACCAAAGCTGATATTAATTACCAGACGTTCACTTAAGCCTTATTAAAGGACCAGTTTATGGTTACTTGATGTGAAGTTAGAGGGCGTAATTCTCAGATATATTGGTTCTGCAGTTACGATGGCACTGCCCCACGTGAATCACACTGACCCAACCAGAAAGATGGCCTCTCCCGAGAAAGCCTGGGTACATGTAGCTCAGATGTCATTTTCTACGAGTGACCTTTGGCAATGAAGTGGCTTCCGATAAGAGGGGCCACTTGGTGAGGCCACACTATAATACATGTAGGTGGTCCCAGTGGTGTGATCTGTGGTTGGGTAACAGATATCCAAAATTATTGTATCATACGAAACATTTAAGTGAGCTGAGCCGATAGGAATATACTAGACAAAAGACATTGATGCGAAGTGTACCTTAACACTGAGCGATTGGTGTTATGCCTAGCTCAGGACAAGAACAGTAAATCTGGGAAAAATTCCAGGGGAGCCAAATGCATGGGTCACATCAGGTGATAAGAAAATATACAAAATATTCAGAGTTGCCAACATTCAAATGCCATTTCAAGAACATTTAAGTTAGAGCATTGGCTACTGCGCATATTTAACAAAGAATACACAAGAAAATACAGATTTTCAATGCAGGACAAACACTGTAAATTGGTCAAAATTTCAGCCAATTCCAGGGACTGTCCCTGATGATGAGGGACAGGTGGTATATCTTTGTATATTTAGAACATAGAATACAATGTTAACTTTAGCTCTGCAGTGATCAGTGCAAAATGCATGTATTATGACGATAATGAATGCACTTATCAAATATTTTTCTTGATAGTAGCACATGGAAGTAGTAAACATTTTAAAACCTGTAACTTGGCCAGGCAAGTCAGAACATGTTTCACATATATGTGCTACTAGAAGCGGTTGATTATTGAGTGAAAATAGTATGACCCAGTCCTCAAATGAAGACAGGTGGGAAAGAGATTTACACTTTGAAGGAAGTCCTGTGGCTGGTGAGTTAGAGGTAGACAAGTGGTGGCATTAGAATTAAGAGTGACCCAGCTAGAGCACAGGAGTAGGATTAATGGCACAGTGTCCTAAGTGAAGTACATGTACTTTAGCTGTGGGATAAGGGAAAGGGCACAATGTGTTTTGTCAGTTGGTGGTAAACGATTAGTGGTATTAAAAAGAGGGCACACTGTGGCCAGTGAGGTATAGGTAGATAAGTGAGTGGTAAAAGAGAGAGCACAGGACATAAGGTATAGGTAGATAAGTGAGTGGTAATAGAGAGAGGAAAGGGTGTGGCCAGTGAGGTATAGGTAGATAAGTGATTGGTAATAGAGAGAGGAAAGGGTGTGGCCAGTGAGGTATAGGTAGATAAGTGATTGGTAATAGAGAGAGGACAGGGTGTGGCCAGTGAGGTATAGGTAGATAAGTGAGTGGTAATAGAGAGAGGACAGGGTGTGGCCAGTGAGGTATAGGTAGATAAGTGATTGGTAATAGAGAGGTGACAGGGTGTGGCCAGTGAGGTATAGGTAGATAAGTGAGTGGTAATAGAGAGGTGACAGGGTGTGGCCAGTGAGGTATAGGTAGATAAGTGAGTGGTAATAGAGAGAGGACAGGGTGTGGCCAGTGAGGTATAGGTAGATTAGTGAGTGTAATAGAGACCCGGGGAATAGAGAGAGGACAGGGCATGAGGTATAGGTAGATTAGTGATTGGTAATAGAGAGAGGACAGGGTGTGGCCAGTGAGGTATAGGTAGATAAGTGAGTGGTAATAGAGAGAGGACAGGGTGTGGCCAGTGAGGTATAGGTATAGATAAGTGAGTATAATAGAGAGAGGACAGGGTGTGGCCAGTGAGGTATAGGTAGATAAGTGAGTATAATAGAGAGAGGACAGGGTGTGGGCCAGTGAGGTATAGGTAGATAAGTGAGTATAATAGAGAGAGGACAGGGTGTGGGCCAGTGAGGTACAAGCTGCCCTGTAGGAGTGCAAAACAGAGGGAGCAGTTTGTGACTGGAGACTGATGACTGCCTGCAGTTGCTACTGTTTCAACATCTGTGACTGATGAGCTGGAGACACAATGATGAAATGCTGCAGCTCAACAACCTGCTTGGTGCACGCTCCAGAGTGTAGGCACCAATGCAGGCTTATTTTGCATTGTGTAACTCTGGGGTGTCAGTAGACAACTCCTTGCTCAAGGCATCTCAACCTTTGTTTTCACCTTAAGTTGCAAAGTGATGTTGTGCATGTAACACAAAGTTCCTTGATCTTTGTTGCTTCTGGAAAGAGGACCACACACACATTAGATTGATTTTATGGCCAGTGGAGTTACGTGGATTTCTCTAGATTAGTTGGTTGATAACAGGGAGAAGTCATTAATTTTATTTAAGGAATGCAACAGGATCGGTAAATTGGCAGCATTCACAATATTTTCCACACAAGAGATTCTGATTCATATATCTACTCCCCCAAGGTGCTGCTTATTGCTTTGACCTTCTGCATATGCATGGAAGATGGGGAGTAACACTTCACAGGCAACAGGCACATGTTATCAACCTTTAAAGGTTGACCTTCTCCATTATGTGTTACCCTGTATTTAAAACACCTGCCTGTAGTGGGCTTCATTTGATCTGAATAACTGGCAGGGTTTTGTGCAAATAGACTCATAAGCCTAACGGGTGTATGTGTTACAAGAGTTTCTAACATCCATAGGCAAGAAAAATAAAATGCATATATATATATATTTGGCAGTTTCTCATGAAATCCATGCCGTCTGTTCAGGCAGATCATATTCTCAATGTTATTTACTTGTCTCTTGCAGGCTACAGGGAAATTATTTTTGCAGTGAGCAATGCAAGATGTATTATGGTGTCGTCTCTGTCAGGAATTCTGTGATCAGTTGAATGACGGCAAAATCCCTGTGGCCTGAGATCTTCCTCAGTTCCACTAGCAGCGAAAATATGAACCTACACAAATCAACATATTTCTCTGATGAACATTTCAGATGTGTTGCACGTTTGTCATTATGAGAAACATGATGTGCAAACAACAGGTACTCACTTTGCACCATGTATATTTAGTTGCAAATGCTGAATAATAAATGCTCCCGTAGGTTGATTTGGTTTTCCGTTAACCCTTAAAGTACTAATTTATAATTTGAGCCAACAGATTTCCTCAAGGCATCTTAAAAAGTCTAAGGCTTCTAAAGATTACATGTCTGGTGCAAATTTTAGCATCTGTAACTGACTGTGGAGTGGGTTACAGATCGGCTTCAGACATAACCTTGCCAGTTTTTAACAATAGACTAAGATGGTTTCATACGTGTATTCTACCAAATGATTACAGATTGAGATGCCATATCTCTTATATGGTCAATATTAGTTGTATTGGTCAATATTGGTTGTAATTTTAAAAACTAGTTTTTGCCAAAAATATCTTTTAATAATCATGTCCTGTGGCATATGTTTCAAAGCTGTCATCCCTTGGTTGTGTAATGACAGATTTACCCTGCAGCCTGTTTAGCATGGGCTCTTTTACATCTCACAAGGCAGCACTTAACAGTGTCATTTGCATATGATTTATTTATTCACGTAGCAATAAGTCCCTTTGAAACTTTTATTGAGTACATGGAACAATTATGCAAATGGACACCCCCAAGTGCTGCCATCTGGTGTCCTGAATTGAACTACAATGGTTCCTGTCATCAGAGACCACCCTTACTGTAACAACAAAGTAGTCTGAAAAGACAGGTACATGTAGATGTTAACATGAGAAGTTGAGATTAAGAACTCGAGGAAAGAGGTAAAGCAGTCTCTCATAAGAGGGTGGTATATCATGGTAGGGGTTTCTTGTAAGAGGCACTATTGTATTGGCATGAGGACCCAAGTGGGCTGATCACCTGGTTAGTGTGGGTACAATGGAGATGCAAGGTTTAATGGGGGTAGGGATGGTCAGTCAAAGCAGCCTTGGTACAATGTATGACTTGAGAGCTGTCTTAACCCAAAAAGTGCTAATCATGGCTACAGTTGTCATCTCATATAAAGTTAAACATAGAATGGTTCAAAGATTCAAATTCTTCATGATGATACCTTTCATTTAAATACCAGCAAGCCTAGTCTAAAACAAAAAGTAGTCCTAGTCAACAGCTTTCCTTGGAACATTCTGCATGCATTGCAGGCAAGGTGTCCCTGGGAAAGCTGTTGACTCAGTCTTAAATCAGTTAAGAAATGAACAGTTCTTTTTGTAAATGTGTATCAAAAATGAAGAGTCCACCAACTTTATAAATTTAGACAAAAGCAGCTATTTTGCAATTTTTGTATTATTAGTGTAAAAATAGCAAATGCAGTTATGAAAAATCCCTGATATGTTTTTGTAGATACATATATTGAGATTATAACAGCACAAATTTGATCATTTTATCTTCCATATTTTTCAAGAAATATCCAAAATTTCACAAAAACACACGTTGTTTACCCAAAATGCTTTGAATATATGAAGCAGTCAGATTCTGTAAAGCCTTGTGGTCAATTAAGTATATAGGTTTATTGTGTATAGGAATGCATATTTCTGACATACATTTGTATTTGGCCCCAGAAGTGAAGTAACTTGGCCAGGTTGGACATCACCTAAAGTTTGTTAGTTTTGCGAATAAAACAACACAGATTTTATGAGCATTTTTCAGATTTTTACTGAAAAATAGAAATGTAAGGAAAAAAAACGATGTCTTGCTACAGCTATGTCTGTTATATTGGAGTATTCAATAGCTCATGGAAATTTCATTAAATGTTGCACCAGTTCATAGACCAAGACTGAACAATTCCAACATTGCATTATATTTAAAAAAAAAACAAAAACAAAAAACAAAAACAAAAAAAACAAAAAACAAAAACAAAAAAAAAAAACAAAAAAACAAAAAAAATTGCATTATACTTTCATTAAGCTAAAAGCAAAGCATATAAAGTTACTATACTTTGAAAATGTACCAAAGAAAAAAACACAGGCTTTTGTAAGTAGAGTCCTTAATGTACACCAACATGAAGACCTGACATGTAGCAGTATCTTGTTAACCTGTGTTTTACGTTTTATGTGCTATGCGAATGTCTTTGTCATGGGACAACATGACCTGATGGAAAGTGACAGATCTTGGAGGTCACCCATAAGAATGGTCTGAAGGGTCATGACCTTGTGTTTGACAGATCATAGTCCAGTGGATTGTGGGAAAGGAAGCGATCACCATCAAATTGTACAGGACTGGATCTGCAAGCTTGGTACACTAATTAAATGTACATATAAAGGGTATAATTTAGGGCTGTGTAATGTCACTCTGTCAGTGTTGACATTAGACTGTCCATGACTGTCCTTGGTAAGCTTTGCATACAATTCATCCAAAGTGTGCCCAGGAAAGCTGTTGACCTGGCCCATTCTTAGTTGTTGACCTGGCCCATTCTTAGCTGTTGACCTGGCCCATTCTTAGCTGTTGACCTGGCCCATTCTTAGTTGTTGACCTGGCCCATTCTTAGCTGTTGACCTGGCCCATTCTTAGCTGTTGACCTGGTCTATTCTTAGCTGTTGACCTGGCCCATTCTTAGTTGTTGACCTGGTCCATCTTAAGCGGTTGACCTGGTCCATTCTACCTGTTGACCTGGTCCATTCTACCTGTGGAGCTGGTCCATTCTACCTGTTGACCTGGTCCATTCTTAACTTGACCTGACGTATTGTTTCTTTTTGGGAGAGACCAAAGAAAAGTGTTTGCCTTAGAGGGGGTCATATGGTATTCAGAAAGAAAACTTGTATATGAGAAAGGGCATTGGGCCTATAGATATGTTCAGCATTGCGAGGTTTTTGACTGGCGAGGTCTTACAGCTGTCTTACATGCCGTCCATATGAACTCTTACAGTTTCTAGGTCAACATTGGGATTTAATTGGACCACCTGTGGAAAAAAATCATATGGGACCATGAATTATGTATACTTCTTCATACAATAAAGACCAGAACCATCAGATCTTGACAGCTAAGCTCATGCGTGTATCAGCAAGTGTATATATTCATATATTGGCAAAACAAGTTGTCAGACTACAGAGTATAAAAGGTAAAGTTTACGGGGTCAGTTTGGCATCAGCTTCAACCATATGCTTCCACTCTTGGGAGATCCTTAGCATTCTGTTCTGTCAGAAAGTGTTAAAAAGATGATATTGACTACAATATACTTAATATATTCATGATGCTGGGTTACTGCTTTTAAGCACAGACCCCCCCCCCCCTTTGAAATCACATGTACTATACATCTAGTATCCATTGTAAGAGCCTCTAATCTCTTTAATATCCCTCCAAATTTTCTGACCTAGAAAATGCTGAACTAATTTGAATAGTTTTAATTTTTACCATTAATTATGCAGAACAGTGCTATAATATTCAATTTTTTCTTACTTAAAAGCTAATGACTTCCATTCTCTCCTGCCATGCCCTACAAATTTTGTTGTTTATATCCAGAGATTGTTGGAAAGCTTGGCTGCAATAATTTTAAAGATTTTAGACTTGCCTGTTTTGCTACTAAATTTTATCTTTTGGCATCATTCTGTTTTAAGATTCACTTTTCAGCCATTTTAGGCTTACATGTTTTCTGTCAGGTTAACTTCCCGGGGCTATATCGGTAGCAAGCAGCTACCTTTGGCAGTTAAAAGTTTTCCTAATTGTACTTAAAATATGGTTAAGGAAAATCATGTTTTGCTAACATATGATTTTGACTTCAAAGCTAAAGACTTTTATTCTTTTCTGACATGCCTAAGTGCACATTTACTCAATGTCAAAAATTACTCAAACTTGACATTATTTACTCAAATGTCACAAACGTGACCCATTATGTTGAAAAATTAACTCAGGGTTGGCAGTAAAATAGAGCTCTATGGTTTGGAAACTTTCAAAGTGAGGAGAAGGTGTCATCATGGGTTTGTTTTAAATTTCTGGTGCTGGATGTCCATTGTTGCAGTACCTGTTAGGATTTCCCTTGGTTTGTACAGGTGGTCTAGCTGCAACTGTTTATTTTACAATCACTGGGACTGAATATAATGCCCTAGTTTGTTTCTGCATTAGTAATACACTGGCAGTTGGTTTGACTAAGATAAGCTATCCAGCTAGAAAGGGTACATAGTGGTTCAGGGGTAAGTCAAATTGTTCATATCTTATTTATTCATTATTATGTTGGTTGTATTTGCTGTATTAATTAAGCTTAGACAAGGAGCCACTTCAGATAGACATGTACAGGTACAGGCTCCGAAACATGCTCTGAGTAGTTACCTGCTGAAGACCCTTCAATTTATATAGGCTAATACAGCCTATGTCAAAATTTAGAAGAATGTGTGCAATATGGACAATAGTACTTCTATATGTATATAGGTGAGACAGAGACAGGTTAGCTTATGGAGAGTAAAGAGTTTGGACTGCCGAATATGGAAATGACTACCAGGAATTGGTTCTGGACAAAAAAAGACACAAATACAAAGGATAATCTGAAACTCAGGTTCACATTCTGTGCCATGGGCATGAAATAGGATTACTATATGGCACATCTATATTTTGCATGAACTATAGTTCAGGAATTGTGATCATTACCACCAAGGTCATATCGATTACTATATTTTTACCTTGGAATATCTCATTGGCTAAGTGGCTTGTGAATGACAGAATTATTTCAGCTGAATATAATGAGAGAAACAGTCATTCCTTGCAATATTGCTAGATAGAAAGACTGAAAAGTACAACATAAAACAACATGTCGTGCAGAAAAGGAGTGTGAAGATTTCAAGATAACCACAGCAAATTCACTTTGTTTCACTGTATTTTGTTATCACTTATATTGAAGAGGACATAAAACTGAATAATATTGCAATTGTGAAAGAGTATTTTTACAGGAACTGGATCCAAAAGGGTGAAATTCCTGACACACAAAACTGGAAAGTTAACCCTTTCCCCCCTTGAATTAAGACTGCGAGTCAACAGCTTTCTTTTGCATGGGTTGGGCATTAAGAATCCAATGCATGCCAAGGAAAGTTGTTGACCTGGGCCATGTTATCTTGAGAGGTGTCATCAACAATTCTGAGTGAAACTGTTTTTCATTACTGTTGAAATTTGCTGAAAACACTGCAGAAGCAGATGACATTTGACCAGAAGGTGGTTTTATTGCTGGTCTAAGGGGGCAAAGGGGGAAAATAAATATGTTTACAGTATTAGATGTTTTTCCAGTGTTGTTTTCACATGTAAGACCAGTCCTGTTCTGATGAGGTTATAGAGTCATCTGCAGGGTATCATCTCAAACATGTTATTCTAATGAACTAAGCGAAGGCAGAATTTGGATTGACGACCATAGGCAGAATAAATTGCCACAAAATGGGGGCCTATCATCCAGCTACCGGAAAAAGATAATAAAATCCCAGCACACGTGTAGCTGTATTTTTCTGAGCTTACTCTTGCAACCGCTTTCACAGTTCAGGATAAATTGCCAGAAATTGATACACAGATGTGCTATAACGACAGACAACATCATGTCAGCGCCACGTGACATCCTATCTTGGCATGACCACATTGACCAGTGGGGGGACCAATGATACTTCTTCGCTAATCTACTCGACTTGAGTAGGTACTTTACTCAAGTGTTAAATCTACTCTTGTCGCAGATCTGAAGCCAGCAGCTCAATTTTATGTCAAATTTATTGTAAAGAGCTCTGTGATGACCAGTAAGGGAAGAGGTGACTGTAATTATAAGGGAGCTGTTGATTGCATTATGAGGTAGATGCAGGATAAAGTAAGTGTTGTTTGTGTACGTAGCTGAACGATTGCCAGGTGATTAGCTGTGATGTCAGGGTGTCGTCTGTGTACAATATGTTCAGCAGGATCGTATTGTTAATTTGTGAGACACATGCAGAGAATGAAGAGCTGTTTATGTACCAGTACATAGTTAAACCATTTGTTAAATGAGCTAATGACAAGGCAAGTAGCCAAAGAATGTGGCAAAATGTGTGCGACGCGTTTCTAATCCAATGATTCTCATCAGACACTGAAGGATCTCATTAAGACCGTCACTTTTATGGTGAGGCGTAACAATCTGTTGTTACGTTACGTTTACGTTAGGCAGAGGTCTGCTCATGCGTAATGAAGATTGGAAGCCAAATTCCAGTCTGGTAACTACGTAACTCACTTTCCAAACAGAATTTTGACATTGTCTGTTTACCAAAAATGGTAATTAAACAGCCTGTTGTGGGTCAACTGGTGCTGTTTGACGGTTGTTTTTACCAGGTGAAAAAAAGAATCCCAATGCCCTATCACAGGGACAGGCAGAGAGAAAACCATTGGTTAGTTATACAATGTACATATGAGTTACAGGCCAGAGTGTTTTGTGCACCTTGGTAAATCTTTCCTTCAGGTGACAAGGTGCTGCCTTGAAGAGCTGTTTGTGCCCAGAGCTATTGCTTCGATGTTGCTTGGTGCTGTTTAATAGCGTACATAGCTAAACCATGGCTTTGTTTTGACGGACAGGCTAAAGAGTTGTTTGTTTACAAAGCTAAACCATGGCTTGGTTATGAGGTACAGGCTTAATAGCTGTTTGTTTACAAAGCTAAACCATGGCTGGGTTATGAGGTACAGGCTAAAGAGCTCTTTGTTTACAAAGCTAAACCATGGCTGGGTTATGAGGTACAGGCTAAAGAGCTGTTTGTTTATAAAGCTAAACCATGGCTGGGTTATGAGGTACTGGCTAAAGAGCTGTTTGTTTACAAAGCTAAACCATTGCTTGGTTATGAGGTACAGGCTAAAGAGCTGTTTGTTTACAAAGCTAAACCATTGCTTGGTTATGAGGTACAGGCTAAAGAGCTGTTTGTTTACAAAGCTAAACCATTGCTTGGTTATGAGGTACAGGCTAAAGAGCTGTTTGTTTACAAAGCTAAACCATTGCTTGGTTATGAGGTACAGGCTAAAGAGCTGTTTGTTTACAAAGCTAAACCATTGCTTGGTTATGAGGTACAGGCTAAAGAGCTGTTTGTTTACAAAGCTAAACCATGGCTTAGGTATGAGGTACAGGCTAAAGAGCTGTTTGTTTACAAAGCTAAACCATGGCTTAGGTATGAGGTACAGGCTAAAGAGCTGTTTGTTTACAAAGCTAAACCATGGCTTAGGTATGAGGTACAGGCTAAAGAGCTGTTTGTTTACAAAGCTAAACCATGGCTTAGGTATGAAGTACAGGCTAAAGAGCTGTTTCTGTTCAAAGTTAAACCATGGCTTGGTTATGAAGGACTGGTGAAGCCACATCCAAGATTTTTTTCATATTGTGCGCTCCCCCCCCCCCCTCCAAAAAAAAAAAAAAAAAAAAGAATTCTTTCTTGAAACAAGATTTGAAAAAATCTTGGGGATGAGGATGGATTGTTTCCTTTGAAAATAGGCCAATTGAGAAATCATGAGAATATGTATCTATTTTTCTTTCTTTTTTATAAGAAATTAATTCTTGTAGTTAGAAAATGCAGAAGAAATTTCTCAGTTATCTTTTAAAAAAATCTTTGGCAAGATAATGATTTTTATTGAGTTGTAATTGTTTGACAAGTTTTTGCAGCCTTTTTAATGCAACCCCTTTTTGTGGACACTCAAATGATTTTAAACTGCAGTCAAGACTAACTGCTTGCCTCTGGTTTACATCAAAAGTAAATTATCATGTGTATATGATGGAGATAATTTTGGCCGTGAGGCAAAGTGGGTTGTCGAGTTGCCCTTGTGTAGACTGCGGGAAGCTGACGTGATGAACAAGGCATTACCTGAGCACAGGAGCTCCGCGCCATTATTTGCCATTATATCTTGTGGTAAATAATTAATGCCTTTCATGTTTGTATTTCTCGTTTCGAAAATCGGTTGGACGTCTTGTCTAAATGAACACACAAACCTGTAGCGTACTTTTCCACAGGAGGCAATAAAAATCATGGAACTGAAGTTATCACGAAGAAAGATTATTGTCTTGAATTATTAAGCATGTCCACAGACCAACGCGATATTGCATGATGAGTGTGTCATGGAGCTTATACAAATTACCTGAGTACATATCCATAGCCTGCAAGTGCCTTACTTGCTGCTGTCTCCGCCATTGAGGTACAGGAAAGACTTGTCAGCACAAGATTGACGCATATGCTGTATATTTTTTTTTTTTATGCAGAACTAAGTACCGTGGAATTGCCTTTGTGAGGAAACTATATTTGGTGTATCTTTGGTGCAAATTTTATCAGTATCATATTCCCCAATATAATGTATATTCTGTTATACATGTACGCTGCAAATTAGGGAAAGAATTATATTTTTATGGTGAATGTGTGTGGCATTGAACGTATTAAGTAGCACTTCTTCTTTTTATACTATAAATGATACATGTATAGAACAGTGTTTTTAATTATCTCACAAGGAGAAAATAGTTGCCATTTTTAAAGTTATTTTCTGGAGCAGATACAAAGTCGAAAAGACTTCTGTATTAGTTACAGTTAGTCTGCCATGTTAGTGCTACATAACAAGTTTACAAGGTGTCATCGTGAACACTAAGTGTGACGATGAATTGACGCAGGCATCACTGTGACCCTGTGTTGTCCACATGTGATCATGGCACTTCAGCGTTGCTTAATTTACTTCAAATGGGAACAGTGTTCAGTTCCTTTTTCTGTTAATTGTATTATTTGGGAACTAGGTAGACCTGGTGCATCAATATCACTTGTCATTTCCAATTGACTAGGATACATTTTGAGACCAGTATTAAAACTTTCCGTGTGGAATTGTGCAGCATGCATGTCCATAAAATTTAAGTGCACCTCTGTTTCCCCCTTTAGTCGAGGTCTCTTCCTGATGAACACCAAAATTGTCAGGAAGAATTTAAAAACACTTAAAGTAATAAAGGATTAAGCATGATATTTTAAATGTAATCTGTTTTTAACTCCTTGTATACCAGTGTGCCCTGACAGATTTGCTCATATATCTTCAACAGTAATTTATTAAAATAAGTATAGTTACTCATTCATAATGGTCCCAGCATGTTGAAGGATAGTACAAGTCTAATCCCAAGTACTTCTAAGCCACCGACTGGGGTGTAGAGAACACATTTGCTTTATTCCCTTTCACTTGTTAATGCTAATCACTGGGAGACGAAGTGTCATTTTCCTCATAATGGTCCCAGTATGTTTGACAATTGTACCAGGCTTATTACAAGCACTTCAAAGGCCAACTGGGGTTGTAGATACCACATTTGATGTATTCCCTTTCATTTGCTCATGCAATTAAATTACTCTGAGACCAGTCTTCGTTTTCCCAGTTGGGTTTGTCTTGGTTGCTGTGTCATGTCTGCTGCACAATTAAAATGCAGTGTTTTGTCATATTCTGACCATTACATGCCTCATTAGTTGAGTTATTAACCAGTGTCAGATAGGATGGTCCCACAAGGAATTAAATGTTGAATGCAAAATACACAATTCATCTTCAAAAGTTTAAAGGGACATCACCAACATTATAGCTCTGTCACTGCCATGTGTGACTTCAGTCAAACTAACTAACACACACTGCTCTGAATTATAATAAGGATGTTAGATTAACGTTCCTTGTAAAAACGTCACTCATTCAAGAACCAGAAGGTCTGAAGCTATATAGAATATGATAGTCCAGGTCAACAGCTTTCCTCAGTATGCTTTAGGCCCATTGTGCTCAAAGTGCACGCATGGACTGTCTTGATGTTCATATAGCAAACATATACACCATGTGCCAATGGCATAATGGACATACTGTGCTGTACTCATATCATATGGTTCTGTCATGATCACCCTGACTGCCAACAGAATACATGTAAATGGCAACACAACATCATTTAGACTCAAAAAAAAAAAAAAAAAAAAAAATCATTTAGACTCAGTCCATAATGTGGCCGGGGTGTCTTTGCTACTTATGTTTTAGCTGCCACAAGAGTTGATGGAGAGATGACTTTAGTTGCTACAAAAGTAGGTGGAGGATGACTTAAGTTGCTACAAGAGTAGGGGGAGGATGACTTAAGTTAGTACAAGAGTAGGTGGAGGATGACTTTAGTTGCTACAAGAGTAGGTGGAGGATGACTTAAGTTGCTACAAGAGCAGGTGGAGGATGACTTAAGTTGCTACAAGAGTAGGTGGATGATGACTTAAGTTGCTACAAGAGCAGGTGGAGGATGACTTAAGTTGCTACAAGAGTAGGTGGATGATGACTTAAGTTGCTACAAGAGTAGGTGGAGGATAACTTAAGTCACTACAAGAGAAGTTGGAGGATGACTTTAGCAGTTGGTGTTCTCTAGCAGACAGTATATACATGCCGTCGTCATGGTCATTGGTCTATTTCAGTCCACCTGCAGGTGATGTATGGTGAAACCTGTCTTAGACGGCCACAGTTGATAATCACCTAATTGTAATGTGCTGTGACAGGGACCCTGTGTATATTACATGACAAGTAGCAGGCAAAGTGTCTTAACGAAAAAGTTCTTTAGAGGCAGACGGCCTATCATCGTAGTGATCTTGAGACAGGGACCACTGTACATGATTTGATGGTGAAAACTGAAATCGACAATAAGTTGGTTGATTGAGACATTCACAGATTCCCAGGATATCCATAAAAACCCTTAAACACTAATTTAGCACAAAGAAAGAAATAACTGTAATATAAGTCCCCCAAGGTTTGGTGCTTATAGGACATTGAGACAATCACTATGAGACATTATTATGCAAGTAATGGGCTTTTTAGGCCCAAATCCAGAAGGGAATATCAATAAATGCCTGTGGACTGTCTTGATGTGCATGTAGCAAACATATACACCATGTAACAATGGTATGATGGACTTGTTTTGCCCAACTCATATCATATGGTTCTGTGGTGATCACCCTAACTGCCAACAGCATGAATGGCAGAGCGGCATCATTTCCAAAACTGACGGGCAAAGTTGGAGTAAATGAATCCAGCAGAAATGTCAGCTTCCCTGTTTCTTTCTGATGGATGCGCTCTCAGAAAATGCTGCAAAGTAACCAAATCAACCAACTCAAAGCAATTGGGAATGGATTTCTGGAGTAGAATAGGGACGCTGATAATATGAAGGCTGCGGCACCAACAAAAAGCAATATCCATTTGAAGGAGCACCTGATTCATCAATCACTTTGGAAGGTCCCACTTGAAATGGAATCATAAAGCTACCATCTCTAGCAGGTAGACCCTTCTGCCACGGAAGGAAGTTTCTGACACAGGTGTAAAATGGCAGCCCTGCCTGTCCGCAAAAGGTCTGCGAGTGGGTGATAAAACAGGCTTCGTCAAGAAAAGTGAGACTTCTCTGCTGCCTGTTCGTGCTATGTTGTGAAGGGCATGTAATGATGATGAAGACTGCGTTGGCACTTGCCTTTAGCGGACCAAAAAATAAAAAATAAAAAAATGGGACTCACATGTAGGAAGACAGCTGAAACGAGTCATGTGAAATATGCTCATCATGAGAGAGTTGCAATAGTCATGCAGGAAAAAAATTATCAGTTTTCATGCATATTGCAACAGAATCGGAGACTATAATGTGAAGAGTGGAGTGGGAAAAAAAAAGTCCAATATCATATTTCAGCTTTGGCAAGAGAGATACTGTCAAGATCACACCAGGGTTTTGATCCTAAGGAATATTAATTTGTAGGTTTATTGTGGTTAGATTTCACAATGAACAGCTTTGATCTGATTCAGCAGCTGCTATCTGCATACTGGGTGGACTCGGAGATGGATGCTCGGCGGGACATTTATTTAAAGACTTGAGTGCATGGACTGGGCACCAATGGACCTAATGTAATGGACAGTTCTTGGTGTGACCATCCATTTACTCTGTTTAACCCCTCAGGGGAAAACAAACATAACCCAGGTGGTCTGTCGTGACAGTTATGAGAAAAATATTTATTCAGCCACCTGAAAAAATAGTCATAAATGGGGGCCGTTAGTAGCAATAGTTATAACTAGCGGTCTGTTGTCTTTAAACTTGAGTGTTGAGACGTATCAATTGCTAGAAACTAGAAAAATTAACAGCTTGAGAAAATATCAATAAAAGTAGAACTTAAGAGGTGTGTGTTCAAATGTCCAGGGGTTACAAACATAACTGGTAATCCCAGTCCTTCTGGTCTGTCTGTGTATGATAGACCACACATCGACCAGTTGTTATTACACAAAGTTGAAAAATACTGCTTTAGGGAGTTGGAAGCAATCAGCACCTATTGATCTTCTTGTTGTATACTTACTTTGGGCACAAGGCCCTGGAAAAAGGGACATAAAAACCGTGGAAAGAGCTTCTGCTATCAGCTGGGTCCTTTAAGTTTTCAATTAACCCTTACGCTGGGTTGACTCTGGAATCAGTAACTTTAAGATTTTATGCGTAACCCTTTGGAGGCTAAGTCAACAGCTTTCCTCAGCGCACTTAACCCTTAAAGCACTGATTTAAGACTGAGTCAACAACTTTCCTTGGGGCACTCTGCGTGCAATGTGTGCAGAGTGTCCTGAGGAAAGCTGTTGACTAAGACTACTTTTTGCTTTAGACTCAGCTTGCTGGTATTTGGATGAAAGGTATCTTCATGAGGATTTGAATCTTTTAACCATTATATGTTTGACGGTAATGAGAAAACGAATAATACGTGATTAGTACTCTTTAAGGGTTAAGGCACAGTGTGAACGAGTAGCTTTAAAAAGCCTTATCTGAAGGCCATCTTGGATCTGTGAAGTGAATGAGAGACAAAATAATAATTCTGATTATATAAATGTAGCTAACAAGATTTTAGTTCAATGTTTAACGATGGCTTGTTGAACAGGATTGATATTTGAGGTCAAATGCATTTACTATTATTCATCCATTCGTCTTGTTAGCGTTACCACAATATCTCATAAAATCTTCACCATAGCTGTACCAAATTTTTGTAACAGAAGAACCTTATGATGTACCAGATTCCTATGGAAAACCAGCTTCCTCTGATTATTTTTTAACTTGTTATGAAATTTTAATGTATTTATTTGAAGGAAGTCTGAGTGACGTCAACCCTGATGATGTTACCACGATATCTCAGAAAATATTGACGACAGCTTTAATAAATTTTTGTCAGGGATGTATCTTATGATGGACCTATTTAAAACCAGTTTCTTTTGAGTATTTTTTAACTTCTTATGAAACTTTTAATGTATTCATTTGACAGCCGTCTGAGTGGCGTCAACCTTGACGACATTGCCGCAATATCGAAAAAATTTTTAACTGCAGCTGTACCAAATTTTTTATCACAGATGTATCTTATAATGGACCAGGTTCCCATCAAAAACCAGCTTCCTCTGATTTTTTAAAACTTTTCATAAAACCTTTAATGTATTCATTTGAAGGCCATCTGAGTGGCGTCAACCATGACGATATTACTGCGATGTCTCAAAAAACACTGACCACAGCTTTAGCAAATTTTTGTCAGAGATGCATCTTATGATGAACCAGGTTCCTATTTAAAACCACCTTCCTATTTGTATTCATATACTTTTTCTAAAACTTAAAAGTATTTATCTTCAAGGCCGTCTTAGTGGTGTAGAAGGGGACGATGTTACCATAATATCTCAACAAGTATCCAACACAGCTTCACCAATTCTTTTTCAGAGATGCACACCATAGTGGATCACATTCCTATCGAAAACTGGCTTCCTCTTATTATTTTTAAACTTGTTATGAAACTTTTTAAGTATTTATCTGAGTGACACAGAGTACAGTGGTCTCTGTGACCAGAAATTGCGCCAAGAAGTTGTCACATCCAAAAGTGCTCTTTCATTTCATGGACAACAATATGGAAATCATATGTAAAGTACTCTACTGTGAAGTCTAAAAAAAAAAGAAAAAAATACATAATTGTGGAGAAAAAATGTGGGCACGGAGGGTAATCCGTTCAGTGAATGCTACTTTTTAAAAATTTGTATACTTATTGGTAAATGCACCTTAAAGTTTCCTATTACAATGTAAGTCAACGGGCATGCTAATGCTAATTCACATTTTGGACTTCTCTGAAGAAACTGTCAGTGAGATTGACTTCAGACTTGGTGGCAATGTACCCTGGGTGGGTCTCCACCCACTTTTTTCAAATGGTCATGCTCCAGTGATTTTTTGTTTTGTTTAGGATTTTTTAGGGGAAAATTTTTTTTAAAGTTTTAATAGGAAAGTTTAACATGGGAATTGCTTTTCATAATTATAACTTAAATAATTTTGGCTAGACTTTTGTCAAACTTAGAAGGGATGTACCTTTTATAAGTGTCTGCCTATTTTGTGCAAGTGGTCCAGTGATTTTTGGACCTTGACCTCATTCCCAAGGTCACAGGACAACTGACATGAAATTTACTGTTCACTTGATAACTTGAGTTGTATTTTGAATTAGGGGAACTTTATGTTGCACATATTAATGTTTCTCTATAAAGGTCGACCTTGAACTCAATTCTGAGGTCACACTGCAACATACATGTACATCAATTTTACTATTCACTATAACTTGAGAACTGCTTGAACAGGGACCTTGATGTTGAACATGTTAGTGTTCTTCCATGGAGGTCAGACTTACTCAGTACATGGGTGACCTCGATCCTATCCCAAGTTCACAGCGCCACAAATTTGATGAAAATCTAGGTCAGCTGAGCATGGGCTGTTCACTCAGCCCTCTTGTTTTTTAACCTTGCGTCCAAATTTGTTAGCATACACTTAAAAAACTGACATTCAAATTGTTTCATGTGTTTTGAAAATATTGTTTTTTGGAATAATACCCCATGGCTCAAAAGTGCTTGGAGGTATCACTGAAGTGTGATGATCCATATGATAATATGCCTGACGAGATATCATTTTGTTGTGGACAACCTAATACCTCTCAACATCATGCAGTAAGAAAGAGGGGGAGTCTTTTTTGGTCCGCTAGGGTAGTTTTTATGATAAGTAAAGCAAAAAGAAGAAGTGAAAGGTTTTTGACAGTTGAGATTATCCAAATAATCCCAATATCTATTTCAAGTGGCTATGCAATCATTGGAAGGCAAAGATCAAAGCGGTGTTGTTGCCTTATGATGCTTTTTCCGATTTACTGCAACCAATAAAGTTGTATTTGTCTCATAAATGGGTGTCAGTAATTTGCCTCCAAAGCAGACCCAAGCTGCGTATTTTGTCTACTCTGCTGGGTGTAGTAACACGTAACTTGGTCTGCTTTGCAGGCAAGTCAGTAATAAACAGGACGTACAATATTAAGACACAAGAATATCAGGGAATGTAAAGTTTGAGGGAGCAAGTGGTTAAGTTGGCTTCCTGACTGGTTCATAATGCAGGCCACTGTTCATATCTAGCTGTCAGGGTCCAGACGTGTCCCTATTAATGGTTCATATAACCCGTGAATACATGTCCACACAGGAAATGGAGTCCAGCTCTATGATACAGACAGACAAACAAACAAACAAAGCTGCACAATATGAACTCGATAGGATGGAAAGGGACATCATTACAGGCTGTGTACTGTGTCCGCTGTCTGTACACGTATAGAGGTCTTTGTCATAAAGTTTCATCAAGCACTGGCTCGGTCGTACAGCCAGGCTAGGCAAAGACATGTAATCTCTATTCTGGTATGGCAAAGCCATTGTAGGATTTCTGGTAATTCTCCAGGGAAGGCTGTAATGCATAATAAGATGTATTGCTCTAAAACAGTGGCTGGGGCACTGTCATTATGCCATTTTTAACGATCTTTCTCAGTCATGAAATTATTCAACTCAGATTTAGAGATCATACATTGTGTGTCTCCTCTTTTTCTCGGAGCTTTATTTGCGATACAGTAGAACCTCATTCTAATGACACATAGATATCGAACATTCCCTTAGCCCTTTCCCCCTTGAATTAAGACTGAATCAACAGCTTTGCTTGGCCTGTGTTGCCCAACCCATGCCAAGGAAAGCTGTTGACCTGGCGCATTTGATCTTAATAGGTCTCACCTACAATTCTCAGTCAAACTGTTTTCCATCACTGTTGAAATTAGTTATAAAACGCTGAAGCAGATGACATTTGACCACCAGCCGATTCTGGCAGGTTTAATGAGGAAAGGGTTAAGGACATAAGTTTTAAGAGATTGTGAGTCACCTTGCAATTTTATTCATTTATCTGACATGTTCTGTTACCTGACACTTTTTGCGGAGAACAGATGGTGTCATTATAACGAGGCCTCAGTCCATTTTATAAAAGCCAAAAAGCAGAGTGTGCCTGGGGGCATGGTTTACAATCAACCGAAGAAAGAAATCCAGTATCAACCGGTCCAGCGATAAATTGGAGACTGACTCCACAGCTTTCCTTTCGCACACTTCAGGCAATGTGTCAAAGGGGGCTAGGAACATTGTGGGCCCTGTCCAGCCTCCTTGTGACACTGGAAATACAGGAATGCTGGTATCATGTACATGAGTGAAAAGTCAGCTAACAAGGAATACAAATCTAAAACCACTGTGATTATTCTGGTGAGCGCAATTTGGTTGCGACTAGGCACGAAGAGTTAATGTGTTACATTTTTTTTTGTAATTATATCTGTGCACTCATTAGGACAGGATTCCACATTTCCATTATGTTCGCAGGTCTCTTCTCGTCGTATAACATCATATCGTTGGCCATTGCTGTTACATTTTATTACCTCATTAACAGACTTACAGGCCCTCTTAAAATTTATTTATTGCCCAGCTTTTGGAATTCCAGTCAAGCAAAAATCATTTATCGGACAGCTAGGAAACTGAAATATTGTGATGGTATGTGGGGACTGTGTTCTGGGGGTGCCATCTCTGCGAGAGGTATCACTGAACTGCAGTTATAACTGTTAAAATTAATGCGTCAAAGGTATAGGTCTATGACACTGACATTGCAAGTGCCTTGAAAGTACTGTGACCTGTACGGATACAATATATCTGACAGTGCCTTGAAACTCTGCAACTAAGGATAAACTCCATGCGGCTGTCTTGATGGTCAGGTACGCTTTGTTTGGATGATTTTGACTGCAAGACTATACAGAAATGTACATATTATGCATTTCAAAATACAGATGTTTTTGTGTTTACTATATTCAAAATCATTCAACAAATCCATAATATCATTGCCGAAGAACTTCCTCCCCCCACCCACCCCCATAGTTTACCAATAGGAAAATGCTAACTTGTCACTTGACAATGCCAGTTGCTGCCTGGCCAGTGATGGCACTGTGGTACAATACAGACTTTATTTCATTCTTTGAAGAGTCCTTAGAATGTGCGATGTGGTCGGGAAATCACTATTGGCTTTGCATGTGCTGAGATGGAGGCATGCATTGGCTTGATCTATGAGGCACCTCTATCAATACATTCGCAATCCAATTGTTTAAGCAATCCACATAGTTGTCCGGAGCCTGCGTTATCTCAAATCTGAGTAATCTCCTCCCGGCCAAAGCCCTGTTGGCCACAAGACTTACTCCCAGGATTGATTGAATTGTTGCAAGGTTTTGCTTCAAAAATCATTGGGTAGAACTATCGGTCATTTATTATCAAAAATTGGTTGTAGAAGCCTGGTAAATGATATTATGCAGTTTACTGGAGGACTCTGACATTTTCACGATCAAGGAGCTATTTATGACTTCCTGGAATTGAAGTAGATTGTGGAAGTAACCCAAAGTATTACTGCACTAGCTGTATCTATGTACTATGTAACGTGAAGGGCAGCTAAAAATATTTGCAACCACCATATCATACGCAGTGTAAAGATGTAATTTTTATTTTTGCACAGATAAAACAACATATAGAATTAAAACTAAATTGAATAGCTTTGATTTTAGTTGTATCCAATGGAAATTTCGACATGCCTTTTGAAAGTTTTGATACATTATTTCTGATCTACATGTATGCAAAGGTGAGGCAAAAAAAAGTCTTAATAGATGGCGCTGAGAACTAACAAAACTGTAGATTTTCAAGTGAGTAACTTATTTTTTTCCAGAATATAAATAAATCATTACAAATATGCTTGGCCAAATGCCACATTATGTCAGAATACAGGTAGTTTTTGTGCCATTTCTGAGATTATTCGGCCAATGAGGGACGCATGTGGGAAACTAAAAATAACTTAAGCTTAATCTGCAATTTTTCTGCCATATCTCCAACGAGTTATTTTGGATTCATGTCCATGTCCATTTATTGTGAATCATTAACTGTTGGAACATCAATGTTTATAGAGCATAACAATCCATAAAGTTCCCTCAGCAACTCATATTTTTTTATTTATGGCCAAGTTGCGACAGTCCTAGTCATGTTGACAATAACTTAGCTATCAGTTCAGTGGTTTTAGTCCCATTCTTGAGCCGGGAGGCCCACAGTCTATGGTTATGGATGGGGCTATAAGTGTTAGACAAAAGTTATATTCTGGTCTTTTCGGAGCAAATGGCCATGATTTCCGATTAAAGATCAGAGTCTGTGGACCACTATGGACAGATAAACTTTGCAAGGGTCTGCCATAAGTGTATTCATGTGATTATTATTGAGGAAAATTTATGATGATATGTTTGACACCGTGGTTATAGTTCTTACTGTGCCATCATTTTACTTGTGTCACCCTTCGTGGCTATATCTGGCTCATTGAATACAATATGATAATTGGTGACAATGGATTATGCCGTTTTTTACACAGGCAATAAGGACTATCAACATTGTTACACTCCAGTGCGGCAGATAATTACATTGGCCGTGTCCACACTTGGGTCTGTACTGCTCCGAACGGAAGCCAAAATTCATTTACATTAGTTTGTAATAAAAGCTGAAAAAAGAATTGGATTTCAGCATGATGATTTCTCCGGGGAGGCATAAACGCTGATGTAGATAGATGCTTACATGTCCTGGCTATAATCACGGCTGCTTTGTGAACACAGGGCTAAATGAAATTTAATGCAACAGTTTTCTGTCGGTGCAGGAAGGGGTTTAACGTATGGAATTGATGTATGGCCTAGATGGGTTTTCAGAGCGAGAAGCTCGAAAAGACAGCATCTTTTTTGCGTATCATAATAATGTGTTGTCAAATGGAGAAGTGTTTTTCCAGTAGTTGCCATAATAGATGCTGTCAAACTACTCAAGCTTGTAACTCGACATTTTCTCTGCTTGATTAGAGCTCCTGGCTCTGTGGTACCAGTAGACATTCATCAATAGATGGATTTCCTCTCACCTTCGTGAGATGAAGATCTTTTGATGGGTTGAAATGTTACATTTCTTTATTATTGAGAAATTTTAGTGTAAATTGTGGTTCAATCTTAACAATTCTGAGGAACAGATGTAGAAATTTGTAAATATGTCCCTGGCAGATATATGTTGGAGCATGACGGAATGCTTTGGGTTTTTTTTCCTGGCGTAAGAAAAATACCGGGCAAAAACCCAGCAGCTAGCAGAATAGCAAGTTCGAAAACCGTCTGACTGGTTTTGCCGTTAAAGGGACTCATCAGGGACTGGACATAACAGTTATAAAGCCTTCTGCTTATATATAAAAGCAAAACATGTTGCAATAATGTACCATGCTATAGTGACGTTATACGTTGGTCAGGTGAAATCACTGGCCTTGCGGGTCATGCCACCTGTCTTATGATGTAATGGTCAGCCACGTGTAATTTCTATGTGCTGGATTGTCATGCTCCTTGACATGAAGGGCATTATTGATAGTCACTGGGACATCCCAATGGTATCTGTGGATCCCCTCTCAGAGCAAGATAAGTTATTCATGCATGTGGTAGAGGGAATTTTCAAGCAAAGTGTTTTCTTAGGGAATCCTAATGTTGGAGGACACTTGTTCTTGGAAGGTAGAACAGTAAACGGTGATTCTGTGTCCTCAGTACTGTTTATTATTTTGTTGCAGCTATTAAGCAATAAAAACAATTAAGAGTCCTTATTATATTTATGTATTTCTTGGATGTCTGGGGGAATGCATAGAACCATAAAAATGTAGCATAATTAATGCAAAGGAAATAAACTGTACACTCATTTCCCCATCACATTGAGACTGTGTGGTTCCATGGTGCAAAGCTGGTGAATCCATTGATATGTCTGTAAGCTATTAAAAAGTGCTTGAGTGTTTTTTTTTTGTGTTTTTTTTTTATCTTTGGTGGGATGTGAATGCATTCTAAGTTTTGTATTTTCAAATCGAGACCTGTATGGTCATCTCTTGCAAAATGTCCGAGGCTGCCAAGAGGTTGCTGCACATCTTATTGTTTATGTAATAGAAGTGAGCATGTTCTCTTACTCTCTCCATGAGTGTATGGGACGTTTAACCTACGTACTGTTTGTTGCATTTTTGGAGGTATACAAGATCGTAGTGTTTACAGGAGCCACCTTGCACTGTGGTGTGCTGTATGTCTGTCCTGTCATGGTTTTTGTAGTAACTAGATTTATCCATTTTAGGGCAGTAGCTACATGCAGTTCTTGTTACAGGGATGGAGATCTGATCTCCCTGTTACCTGGGGTGGGGGATGTGAAGGGGGATATATGTTCAGTGCAAGAGTGTACCAACATGTCTTTTAGGTTCATAGACCCACGGGACTCCACTTTTTGGTTGCTTGTCATCCAAAAATGGGGCCAATTTATCGAGAAGCTCTGTTCTGATCCTAAAAGACACTTTGTTGGGTTCACCAGCTTAAATTTGCCCCATGAAACTAGATGGTCTCCATGTGATGGAGAAAGCAGTGTATTTTTTTCATGACATCAAGCATACATATAAGCAAACATGATACTGATACTGGAATAATCATGTTTTCAATAATGTTTATTTGGGACACTAGTTCTATAAATTTGCCTAAAGGTGGTGCTGCCCATCCTGGTCATGGTTGACTGCCCACATCTTGGGGTCACTTTCTGTGACCCTCACATTTTCTCCATAGATTAGCAGGGGAATTAGCAGATATAAATTTAACCTTTCTATGTGTTGCCAAATAAGCATTAAACTTTCATTTTATTGCACCTGGGTGACCCACCTGACCTCAAATGGCATGGGTTACTAGGTGTTACAAACATGCATCATGGGAACAAAAGGCTGTGTGTCAAGAAATAAAACCAACTCAGATCACCCCTATTGATATATACATGCAGTTTGAAAAACATATTATGTACATGTGTACTATGTATTTCAAACTGTTTATCTTTTACAAAGATGGCAGCCCAACTACATATGTACCCTTACCAGGAAATTTGAAATGACAAAATAAAAATCTGTCAGTTGAAGACTAGAATCAGTCAGCTGCATGTGTCACTCTTCTGGTACACTGAAGTGATTACCATTCAGGTAAACATAAACAAACTATACCATATTGTAAAGGTCATCATTGAAAATTAAGCTTTAAAATCAGGACCCTTTTATTAAAGTATTTGTGTAACATGGAAGCAATTTTTGATAGGAAAATACAAGGTGACATTGGTATAGAAATTTGGACATAACTTCTTTTATTGGTTCAACTAAACTGTTTTCACAGAGTTAAACATTCTCCATATACAATGTATATGGCTAAAGCTTGTCCCATAGAATTATGTACTCCATTATTTAGTTAGTCCTTATACAGAGAGCTAAACATTGAGAACCCACTCTGTTTGGAAGCAGCAAATTTGAAACATTTTAACTGCAAAACAAACACACATGAAGAAAATTAAAATGAGGACCACAAGTCCCGGAGACTTTGGACAGCAAAGCATTTCCTTTGATGTGCAGTCGTACTCTTTAATTTCTGGGTAATCTTTTCACCCTGGAAGCCTTATCACTTTGATACTGGCATGGTGTCCCAGCAGGGAGGAGGTCTGGCTGATTAATATAAAAGGAATTCATCTCCGTGAAAAGATAACAATCTCAGTATCAGCAAGTTAGCACATGGCTGGTCATCAGGAGCAGCCCTTGATTTTGGACAGTAGTCAAGGCTGCTACAGATAGAGAAAACCGGGCGATGAGTTCAGCATGATGTGAGGGCTGATTTTTGAGTCACATATAGGCAGTAAATCCATGTAACCAGTATGATAAAACCAGTAAGAAATCGTATACAGTGTTCATTAGATGTGTAAATACTAAGCTATGCCAAATAGTGTTTTTTATGCACGTGGATATTCCAGTATGTTCCTACCTGATCCCCCTCAGGCTTAATGGGTCAACCCCATGTGGCCCGTGCACATGCTCGGAGCGCATGCGTGACTTCCCGGTTCCTCATTGGCCCAGGACTTGTAGCATGTCGATTTCAAATCAGACACGTCCCAGTCTCATCTCCGACTCTCGGACACTCTAGACGCACTTTGAAACTTCTTCTCAACAGTTTTTCCATTTTTGCATAAATGAACTATATTTTGATTTTGATTTCTGATAAAATAAATCATGCTGATGACATGTCTTTAACCCCTTTCAGTACCAAGTTTTGGCCTGTCGTCCACTGTGCGCTTCGTGTGCCTTGTGTCCAATGCGTACCAGGGAAAGCTGGTGACCTGGACCCTCATATTCTCTGGATCTATAGGCATGCTGGCCCTTGAATGAAAAGTCTTTCCACAAGGAATATGAAGCTAGCATCCTTATTACAATTGAGAGCAGTGCGTCGTACGTAGTTCCACTGTAGTTGCAAAGTTGGCATTGAAAGAGTGAAACCTTGCAAGGAGATGGAGCTCTGTATTTTATGTACAATATTTAACTCCACGTGGGTCTGTCATATCACTGATAAATAGTAACACTAATGAGGCAAATGAGGACAGATAATTCTGCATGAACAATGCATTTTAATTCTCTGCCAGATGTGTCACAGATAAAGTACATGCAGCATAAGTAAACACAAGGGAACGGAACAAAGATATTTTCACCATCAAATTGGCCTTTTAAAGTTCTTAGGGTGAGACTTGCACAGTCTTCAAGCATGCTGTAATCATCAAGATAGCTATTTCTGCAATGATTTTTAAGAAGCTGTAACTTTTCATTTTTTTTTTTTATGGTAAATTGATTACGATTGTTCCAAAAATGTACACTTTGCTCATGCTGATGTGAATAGTTTTCATTGTATTGAGCCAGAGGATGGACCGAGTTGACTGATTTTATAGGGGCAAAATGTAGACCAGAGGTTGAATCCTTCACTGTGTTTTTTCAATCCTAGACACGTTATTTGCAAGATGAAAATAAGGTCAAATGCATGTTCTTTTAGTGCTATTCCAGCCATGTCGTATTTGTGCAATTGAGATACATCGCTATGAATGCCTGTAAATTAGGTAAATTACCAGGGATTCATTGGGGAGTTACATAAATTGATTTTTACATTAACCTAGCTATTATCATACTAAAATGAGCAAGTCAAAAAATTCCATCAAAACTACATTTTATATGTATTCTGCTACCTTATTGCTATTTTTTTTTTGGAAGCAGGATTAGCAACTGTTGATCTGCCCATCATGAACTTCACTGTCTTACCAAAAAGTATTTTGAAAAATCACAGTTATATTTCTAAAATTTGTAGATTTGCCAAACTCCAGGGAGAAACCAAGGACAAAACCCATTTTGTTTCTATGTGGGAACTGCTGTGGCTTTCCATATACACAACCCTTGCACCTCTAAGTGTAAATCATCATTGCTGTGTCGAGACGCAGTCGATAAAGGCTGTTAAAAAGTCTGGCACTTTTTCCTTTTCTGCGTTACAGAGAACCTCCATCACGTTTATGAGACCCAATACAGTACTGAGGGAGCTGTGTCACCGTTTGTTAAAGGGAAACGAGGGTGCTGCCTCACTCTATCATTTCGAACGAGTCTGTCTCATCTGGCTACATGTAGAATGTAGGATCTTGAAAGTGAAAGCTGCTTTGCATGATAATGTATTAGGCAATGCAGTGTGGCATTGTTTGCGGAAAGAAGGCTACGCTTCGTGCTTTAGTGTTGACAAAAGAGAACAACTCTTTACACGGAACATGCTGGAGCAACAAAGTCTCAACTAAGCATTTTTATTGTCATAAAGCTTTTTTGTTGCTGGCTAATTGGTTCACTTGGCCATACAATCTGTGTCGGTGAGCATTTTTGTGGGAAAAGAGATAAAATGTAGAGCATTGTTAATGCCTCAATTGATATACCCTGCATGTCTAACGTTAT
Organism: Hermodice carunculata; assembly: GCA_964020975.1. Taxonomy (NCBI): domain Eukaryota; kingdom Metazoa; phylum Annelida; class Polychaeta; order Eunicida; family Amphinomidae; genus Hermodice; species Hermodice carunculata. The sequence goes on along the minus strand of OZ026621.1, from coordinate 90,576,685 downwards.
GCCTGAATGTCGTCAAAGAAGTATAATCAGTATAGGCGTAAATGGTGCAGAAATACATTATATGAAATGTTTATGGTGACATTGATATCCAAAAATATGACTTTTGCTGGGCAGATTAATGAAAAGAAATTTGTTTGGGAAGGTAACATGAATACGAAATTCTTCCCCTGACAGTTATCATTTAGAAAATCAAGCTAAAATGGTTTATTATGTCACCAGACCTAGCATTAATCTGTCTTTGTTACATGTATATGATTAAGTTTAAGCACTTTTGTGGGGGAAGGGGGATGGTTGATAGAGGCAGTGGGAGGCTGTGTGAAAGAAAGTTCCATGAAGAAAGACCAGTGTTTTGTAGAGTGAAACTGAAAAAAAAGAGTGGAGGCATGTTCAATATACACATTTGAGAAAAATGTGCACGTCTATCAGTATCAGTCAGGGTACCAGACTATTGGGAAGAGAACAGAAAATACAGAAGTTTTTTCAATTTGCATACATGGATAAAATTAATATAAGGAAACACAGGCAAGGGCCTGACAGCTTCCGAAAAATGGAATACTATTGAAAGCAGTAGTACGACCAGTTTTGCCTCCAGTGGGGCTCATCAGGTAATGATCATGACGGTTGAGACTTACATATTTATACTCGGGTATAACTTTTGACGTTGCTAACGAAAAGTGAGCAACGTCACACGCAGGGAGAGAGTTTCTCTGCGTGGAAGAGAATAGACACATCCTGTGTTTGTGCCGGTAGTCTCACCAGAGGTGTCTAGTTTGGGGCAATATCTGCACTGTTGGGTGTTGCAGGGGTGCTGTTCTATAACCCCAGCAGTCTGAAAAAAAAAATGTATAAAATTAAGCCATTGTGTTCTCAGGAGGCTAGTTGTCGTTCATTCTCTGACCCTCTGACTCCATAACCACAAATTGGCTGCTATAATTCAAGTTACTATACTGGAATCATCTACACTTCACAGGGGATGTGACCATGCACACATGCAGTTGTGCATTTGCCACTTTTGGCCGGGGATAGGTGCTGGAGGTTGCTGGTTCAAGACCGGCATGTTCTGTGGTCAGAACAAACACATGTACCTGAATGGTTGGCCTGGTAGTTCTCGGTTGCCCCTGCTTTGAGCCTGTTGTACCAGGTCTATATAACATTGATATCAGTTCGTTATGCTACTCCCCCGCTGTACGAGCAGCAGCCAATTAGTCCCTCCTTACTTCATTGCCTGTCATGGGCGAGGTCCAAACAAAACAGACACTCGGTACTAAATATCATGTTTTTTACCACTAGCTTTGCCGGTATTTTTTTATACAAAGTCTGTCAGTTGCCCTCATGTTTTAGCTAATAAGCTAGGTACCAGCGATGCACGCTGGAGGCACATTATACATGGTTGTATATTAACCCTTTGAGTGCCAGTCACGGCTTAAGCTGTGCTGATGAAGCTGGATTACTGTAACAATTCCAGATTCATATTCTTCATTAAAAGACCTTTCATTCAAGTACCAGCATGCCTATGTTCCCAGTGAAAAATTTGGTCCAGGTCAACAGCTTTCCTTGGGGCACTTTCCGCATGTTGTGCGGAAAGTGCCCCAAGGAAAGCTGTTGACTCAGTCTCTAAATTGGCTCTGTAAGAGTTAATTAACACACCCTTGGTGCAATAAAATGAGCAAACATTGTCTGATGGTTCACCTGATTCAGGTGAGCACATTTTCCCCCAATTCAGTGCCTGCTAGATGACATTCTTTGCTTCATCAACTACAGGAGGGGTGAAGACGGGTGGCCTTCTGTGAGCAGTCAAGTCTGTAGTTAACCCTCTATGATGTTCAACCATTACTAATCAAGATGTACTTAATCTCCACGTTTTGTTTGCCTACCGATTCTTTCCGTTCTTTGAGACTGTACCAATAAAATGTTTGTAAATAAAAGTACTCTGTAGATGATGCTGTCCTGTTGGTAACAAAGCCAGGTCAACAGCTTTTCTTGGCAGGCTTTGGGCACTTATAATGTACCCAAAGTGTACCAAGGAAAGCTGTTGATCTGGACTCTTATACTTTATTATTATGTAACTACAGGCTGGTACTTGAATGAATGGTCTTACAAAGAACATGAATCTAGCACCCTTACTCTAACTAAGAGCAGTTCCTGTTAACCCTTAAAGCACTAATTTAAGACTGAGTCAACAGCTTTCTTTGGGGCACTTGGTGCGCAATGCACTCAAAGTGCCCCGAAGAAAGCTGTTGACTAAGACATCTTTTTGCTTAAGACCAGACTTCCTGGTATTTGAATGAAAGGTATCTTTATGAGGAATTTGAATCTTAACCATTATAAGTTCAACGGGAATGAGAAAACGACTATAGCCGTGATTAGCACTTTAAGGGTTAAGTACATGCACTTACATATAGTTCAACTTTAGGTGCAGATGGCACTGAGAGAGTCATTATAAGACTGAGTCAACAGCTTTCTTTGGAGTCTAACCCATGCCAAAGAAAGTTGTTGCCCTGGGACAGATTGCCCTGATTGGTCTTAGCTGTGTTTTGTATTCAAAATATATCCCATTAACAGGAAATTAAGCAAAAAGATTAGAGAAGAGGGTAATTTAAATGTGGGTGCTTTTTGGCGATATGAGCAGAGAAAGATGAAATGAAGGGATAAAAGTCACATTTATCATAAGCTTATTTCAAAACATATTTACCAGAGAAATGCAAAGAGATCAAGAGGCGAATCAGAAATTGACCTTCACAAGATTGTGATAACATTAACTACTCTTTCACTCTGAATTCCTTATTACAGTTTCTTCTGCTGACTTTCAATGACATCCGGGGTAAACCTTAAAAAAAGCTCTCCCTTTTTTTAAGGGGGGAGGGGGTGAAGATTGATTTAACTGTGAGCCTATACTTTGACAGATCTATTTATAAGTTGACAAGGTACATGGTTTCAATCTCCACTGGTGGGATTATGAGACGTTAAGCATTAGTTATACATGTATGCATCTGGTAAATGTCCATCTGAGAATGAATTATGCATGACTATGGACAGCATGGAAAGAAATGGTAATCTTAGGTCTGACAAGAATGATCAACATGAACCAATCTAAACGCATTTATTCATGAAAATATCTATGGGGATCTCAGTCTTAATAAGCATGACACTCACATATTATCATGTGACTTTTGCCAAAGGAAATCATCAAAAACTTTGTTATTGATACTTTGGGATAGATACATTGGCTAACACATGTAAGAGTGCAATATGGCTTGGAATGATAGTCTATTACTGTATAGACACATTGACAGAGATTGTGCTACATTTTTCACTATCAGGAAAATTTAAGCAACTTGTGTGGGATGATTGAAGGACAGAGGAGAGGTCAGCGGTCAGAGGTCAGAGGTCAGAGGTCGGATATAGACCAAACCTGCTGGAATCACAACATGACATGGCTCTATGTGTGGATATGAATTCAGTATTTGTGCCTCTTGATCCAACATCTGCGTGGTGTCCCGTATGAATCACCCGTGGTGGTGGCACAGTGTTATAAAAACAGGAACATCTAGGGCTGTAAACTGCCCATTATGGCCAGCTTTTGTATTGTTATAAGACTGGATGGTACACCACCGTGTGACCCACAGGTGGAAAGTAGACTTGAAAAGCTAAATCTTTGACCAACCAATCACAGGGTTATAGATTAATTGTGATGTAGGGGGCAGATTGTATGACAGGCAAAGTGCGGGACAACCCGTTTCCAATCAAGGTCACATAAAGGGTCTTATTGCATTGGTTTTTGCACCAAAAGAAGATTGGCCAACTCCATAGGTCCCTAAGCTTTTTAGTTGGCAGAGATGCACTTTATGAAGAGAGTTATTACCAAGCCCATTAGGATTCCTCCTGGGCCCGGCTGAAAGCCCAGCATAAAGGAGATTTTAGGCTTTGGCGACAGGGCAGCCATTGCTGACAAACCCGTCAAATAACAGACTGGGGAAGTTACAATGGCTACACAGCTTGTATCTCTCTATTCAGCCTCCCAGACAAATATTTCTCCAATTTCTGACGTTGAGGGGGGAAAAAAAGATGCTGGTGAAACATGTGGCACATTGTAAGCACCAGGCTGACAGTAACCTTGCAAGATGAGTTAAGTTCAAAAGTGAAACAGGTTATTCTTACAGTGATGCCATTTACTGTGTACATTGCTGTGGTCAGCGGAAGGCCACAAAAAGGATCTGTATTAATATATTAACTCGATCACTTCTGTCAAGTAATTCCGCTAAATCCCGTAAAGATACTCACTGCCAAAATATCTAAGATGATAAAGCTTGGCATGGGGCCCTGTACGGCTGTGATATTTGAAATCGGCATGGTTACGATCCTCCTGGGTAGCAAGGAAGCCATGTCTGCGGGATCAAAGGCTACAACAGAAAAGTGCCAGGTACATGAAAATGCAACTGATACTACTGTGAAGATTTGCAAGTGTTCATCAAGACTATCTTGTCTTGTCACACCAAATTAGTGACATGAAAAATGGGCCCTGTAAATGTACCTATTAATATATATTAATGGGTATAAATTTTCAATGCCTTTTCATTACAGGTATTTATCTTTAATTTTATTTTCACTATTTGGGACATAATTTCATATTTTATTTATGGGAAAACACTATTTCATGGTATAACATGTTCATAGTTTTATGCCATCAGGGTGAAAATGCAATTATTAATTAATGAAGTGAATATAAAATTTTTAATTTAATGGCGATTGTTCATATTGTTTTAATGTGACGTGTAAAATTTGGTGAATTAAGAAAGTCTTCAATGTCTAAATATAATATCACAATTAGTATATTGTAACATATGTCCAACAAAAATAAGTACAGTGGAATCTCCCAATGACATAAGACCATCTAAGGTACTGAAAAATGTGAGGTTTTTTAGTGGGGGGGAGGGGTCTCAATACGAGACATGCATATCAATTGCCCACCACAAAGCACAGGGTTCACGTCTTGTCAATCAGGGAGGACACACTGGCATTTCACTGCAGTCACAGCTACGACCAGAGACCGGTTTCTCACAAAATTAGTGTCTCTTAGAGAAATTTAAGTTCACAAATACCAAAGACATATTCAGTTAGCGCTTGCTAAGTTGGTTACAAGAATAAATTTCCATCTACCTGTGCTAAGTGTTCCTTATTTTCAGAATATTAGTAATAACCCTCATCCTTGCATAGGCAGCGGCCCATATATCTCACCAGGTGAGACTTTGGTTACTAAAAGAAGGGAGTACACTGTATGCAGTTGTGGCGGGAAATTAATATGCATGCCTCCTGTATGGATAGAAATGAATTATGGATTAAATAAAAAGGACTGTAAATTGGTGGCCGTATGATATCTTTATGGAGGTTGAATCTTAAATGGAGATTCTACTGTATTTTCAATTAAAAAAAAAAATACAGTAAAAACATCATGTGCTGCAAGATTGCTGTTGTCACTGACTCATAAATGACTGGAATGTTGGGCAACTCTTTACTGTTGGCAAGAGACATTGTAACCTTTCAAATAAGTACACAACATCCTTATGAAAAATACGCACCATGGACTAGAATTGAGCTTGAAAGTACACATTATCAATGAAAATCAAGACTTCTGCAGAGGAAAAGAAGGGGCATGTCTTCATTAGGGCATGTGCCCTTAATAGGACGAATCTGATACAAATAATGTGCATGGATTAGAAAAATGGAATACACATTGTAGGCCCATGCAATTTTTAGACAGTATATTCATTATTGAGAATTACCTTTCAAGTTCCCAGAGAAGCATTTTGCCCAAAACATACTGTTTGCAATCAAATTTTTACTGTTCCATGAATATATAGTTTTATATTTAAATAAATTTATCTTTGTATTGTCATGTATGATTTTAATATTAGATATCTTAGGCTGAAATGTGAAAAAAAAATCCACTGCATTCTAGATTATGATGAATCTAATATTTGTATCAATTACTGAAATTTACAGGGAGTCTGAAAATCGACAGGTCAGTTACAATATGCAGACATAATGTACATGCAGTACATAGTCAGTCCATGAAAGGCTTTGTTTTATGAGTCAAGTATACTGATAGCACTTAAAATCTATACAGAGCAAAAACGATTCCTATGGTTGTGAAACGCTACGTTAAGAATATAATTTAAAAAATAAAAAATAAACATAAACAAGGTTCAGTCAGTATATATAGCATCGTTCTCAAAGTAAACCTTTAAACAGCAGAAATTCCTTATTTTGACAATTTCTTATTTGACAAAAGATCTTAACCAGTATGATGCAGATGTTTTCCTGGCAAGTCCCACAAAACATCATTGTTTTAGTTATACTGGATTTTTAAAAGTTAAAATAAATGGAAGAACTTCCTTAATTTTTTTTGTACTCCTTTGACTTATGTTGAGGCAATAGACCATCCCTGTTGATCGGTCCCCACACTTGCTGTAACAAAAGTAAATGAATTCCACATTCATGAGCTTGTCATGTGAAGCCTATGATTTGATTTGATATGATTTACATTTGTTCAGCATCGGTAGGTCTGGTGTTTTCTGCCTCAGTGGTTCATATTGAGGTACTCTTGCGTCAGATAAGGGACAAAATATGTATGTATTCCCCTGCTCGTAACTTATGCCTACAGGCATTGTCTTAAACTCCGGGGCCAGCCAAACAATCTCTGCCCTTTGCCTGGTGTAAATAACATGAATAATGTTCATGTGCTCAGATTTCACTCGTTGTTGTACTGTTAAGTTCATGTTTTAATTTCTGTGGCAGTTCTATTGCATACAGAGATGTGTGCCTTAGTGACATCATTTAGAAAGGAATTGGCCATAGAACTCTGAACTGAGAAACATTCATTGAATGGGGGAAATTTTGGCCGAGCAACCTTTTATTAAGTTTATATAAATTGTCACTATCATGAAAACCACCCTGATGAAGTTTCTGTAATGTTGTGACAGTATAAACAAAACAACAAAAAAACAAACAAAAAAAAAAACACGAAGCAAAACACGACACTGTGCAATATACAAGAAACCAGAATTACACAGGTACAAGTCCCACATTCTTACATGATTTGATTTGATACATGATACGTGTAGCGATAGATGTGGCTTTTTGTGTGACCTTGGAGGACATTGTGTCCGGAGGTTTCTTTGTGTTGCGTGCTGCTTGAAGATTGTCTGTTTGAGCACATAGGGATGTACAATGTATCAAGATTTGAATTGTCAGAGGTTGTGCAAACATTTATGTGTTTTGGGCCAGATGGTGGTTAAAGGAGGGGGCAGGGCCAGTCGTGGTGCAATATTTAAAAAAGAAAAAAAATACCTTGCTGGTATTTTCAGTTATCATTATATTTGTCATAAAATGTAGTCATGTGTATCAATCATTATGAAGTGAACCAGATCATGATTATTAAAAAAAATCCTCTTGCTCTATTGGCTACTCTGATTATGCCATGGTGGAGCAAACTGAACAAATATGGAAGGGCTAACCAAGAATGGATCTCTTCATACATGTACAGTGGTACCTGCTGTATGCAGCCACTCCTGTGAGCAACCACATTGCTTTTTGTGGTCACTAGGCTCGGACAAAGGAGTTAATTTCTTTGTAAATTTTACCTGTGGTGACAGGTTACGTGCTGTATGTGGCCACTTTTTCTTGGCAGAAGGGGTGGCCACATACAGCAGGTACCACTGTACATGTATATATGACCTCAACAGATTTTAAGATATTGACTTTCCTGCATTACATTAAATTTACAAAGAATATGAATAGGGTATCACTGTGTCAATTCAGAGCATAGCAACTTCTGTCAAAAGTAGCAACAACAAAAAATGGAGCCAATGAGGGAAGTTCTCCTAGGTGGCAGCACTGGTTCAGAGGCTGTATTTTCATGTGACCACTTAACTGCTCAACAGCTTAGTACAGTGTTGCCAACCTGCCACACTTAAAATCTGGGAGTTGGAAAATACAGGGAGATTGATAAATTAATATGAAATATAGAAGGAAAATATTGGTGAAATTCAGGGAAGGTGGCTAAAAATTGCCAAAAATGTACAATTTTTCAAGAATTTTCAGCATGAAATTCCAGGAGTCTCCCGGGTAATCTGAGAGTGTTGGCAACAGTGTTCTTAGGACATGTTTATGTTACCTGTGCCTGATTATGTCAGATGATGGGGGTTGCGAGTCTCCTGATTTAGTAGTGGCCGCTATAAGAAATGCACTTGTAACAGGTCACTGGATGCACGTGCGTGAAGTCTGCCTGCTTGATACAGCATTTCCAATTAACAACCACTGGCCAATAGGGAGAGTCCAGGTTGTTTATGACCCAGTTGTCTCCACCTGCAAGTATTAGCAACCAAGGTACTTAGGAACAGTGGCATCATCATGGAGAACATGCTGCATTGTCAGTCAGAGAGCTGAAATAGGTGCACCATTATTTCTACCTTGTGAAGGACTTTGTACTTGTAATTACGAGGTCAGCTTGGTTTATCATGCAGGCAGGCAGTTAGTGAGCATTATATGCCAGAGTTTAAACCAGGGAGAATGCTACTGAAGATTAAGCCCTGCCCAAATGGGCACAAAGATTGCCAGCTATATAGCCAAGATTTATACAAGTCTTTGAGCCGAAGGTTGGATCTTAAGATTTGGGGCAGTGTCCAGCACATTGCAGTGTAGAAAGCTTGGAAAGCAAACCACATAGCTATTTAGGGGAAATCGCTCATGCCATGTATGGTACATTTTCTGGACCACTTAGACATCTCTTGTAGTAAGCAATTTGTCTAAAGCTTAGCAGACTGGAAAATGAGAAAACACCAAATCTTAGCCCTACCCATTTACCCACAGTACAGAAACACCAAGCCCACTCACTGCAAGACAAATGGGCCTTTTACATGACTTTCTCACATGATGGTATTGGACTTCCAATGAAGCCAGGAGAATGTGTGATGTGCATTTGACAGGCAGTTTTACGTGAAAAGAAGTAATTTAATCTAAAATCTGTGAGGCTGAGATGGATAGAAACACAGCTAAGCAATTTGTCATAAAAGTTTAATGGAACACCGAAAGAATAATTTTGTCACATTGACGATGTAAGTTTCAATTTGGACACACTCGTCATGCATGAAAGGAAATGTTCGTCATCTTTGAAGCAAATTTATAGATGGAGTGATTCGTGTCTAATGTCTGCTGGATCATGCTACGTTCTTAATATTCCTTGCAATTTGCATATACATGTTTGTAAATTCATCAAACTGAATGTCAGAAGCATTTTTCCAAGTCAGCAAGATCCTAAGTGGCAAGATTGATTTGTTTTCATGAGATCATGTTACGAGAGCCAGTGTATGCATAATATTGTTTTAGACAGCCCCTGCATACATCAACAATGTACCATGACATATGGAGAATTTATGCAGGACATTCTTTTTCCACGGGAGGCATATTGAAACAGTTGAAAGGTATTGACACTTTGAAGGGAATGTGTACATTTTGTGGCTCGACATTATGGTTCTATTCAAGCAGTGGAGAAAATTATGTGCATTTACATCTTTAGCTGCCAGGTACATGGACCTTATGTGTTCTCGCAAGAGCAACTGAATTATCCAAGTTGGCACCGACCTGCGTTTCAGTCTTTGAATACTTTGAGATGTCTGTTATCTCTGTGTGAGATATGCACTTGTAAGAGGAAATTAAGACCTCAGGTAGTACTAAATACATGTGTATATACGAAGCTTGCTTCTCGATCGCCACATTGAACCAACTTAATTTTATTGCATATAGATAATTGCCATTTAAGAAAATAAAATTATTCAGGTCTGAAATGCACTGGTTACAATAATTCAAATGTAGCTGTTTGTTTTTCATCTCTTCAGTAAATATACTGAGGCGATGAGAAGGAGAATATAAATAACGGCGCTATTTTCTACTAAGTATTATGGGTTTTTTCATTGCAAGTACATGTAGACTCTGGCTCCATTTAGAATATCCAACATTGGTCCTACATGTAGGCCCATAGCCATCTAATGGACACAATTAAACTAGTTATGGGAACAGACGCAGAATTTCCAAGCTGATTGGCTCATGAAGGTGAGCCAGCTTGAGCTGATTGGTGAGCTGTTGAGCTGATTAGTGAGCTGTTGAGCTGATTGGTGAGCTGTTGAGCTGATTGGTGAGCTGTTGAGCTGATTGGTGAGCTGTTGAGCTGATTAGTGAGCTGTTGAGCTGATTGGTGAGCTGTTGAGCTGATTTTAGAGCTATGATGAATTGAAAACAAGCACATTGATGTATATCATGGAGATTCATTTGTAATAACATATATATTTTTATTTTTATTTTAATAATAATATTTCAATATGATTGGTCTAATTTTTGCAATAATAAAGCTATTCCAGATAGCATTGACTGCACACACATGGTATTTTTTTCCGAAGGAGCGGTATGGGTTCATATCATATAGTAGCCTCGTTTTCAAGTTTGCAAGTGCCCAGGTTGTGACAGAGGCAAAATCAAAACATTATCTTTATTATACAATCATGTAGATCTGAAAAATGACTGTTGAATAAAATGATGACTATTTGTTTGTTGTGTTTTCTTATATTATGAACAAAGTGATGAGCAAGCTTAATGTATTTCTTTTTCATTGTCTGCAGTGAAATTATCACTAAAATAATGATAAAATCGTTACCACAGGTTTGCTTCTTGTAGGACGGAGTTTTACCTAGCCTTGGTCAGCCATACCAGATTTGGGCTTCGCCCCGATGTGGTATGGCTGACCAAGGCTAGGTAAAACTCTGTACTACGTTCAGCAAACCTATGGTAACTAATAATTTCTTGTTTGACTATTCGTCCCGCATATGCCACATGATACCGGTATACAAGGACACAAGAATGTACAGTTTAAATGTCTAAAAAGTTCAGATTAGCTGGACTTACATTCAGCAGCAAGCGATGCATATTGCACTTTTTATGGCGCTTTATCTTTGTGGATACTTTTTTTGAGCTCTTGGCTGAGCTGATGACAAAAAGTTTGACGAACCTTGCCCATTTCTGAGAAGTGAGCCCATACCACTGTCAGCCTGGTTGAGTTATGAGCATCTCGAGCGCAAAGTGCCTCTTATGGTGGCAGTAGAGTCAAAAATAAAACGAAGCTATTTTCAGAGTGTATATTGTACATTGAGATGATTGTTTATATCTTGTCTAATGCACAAATTGTATAAATAGCATAATAACTGTAATGGTACATAACACTTTTTTCCATGGAAAGCATGTTTAATTTGTGCTTTAATGGGTTATTTATCAATAGGCCTTTTTTACATTTATGAGTCAGAGGGTGATTTATGTTTTGTCATGAACAGTGGCCATGTAAATAATCTATTTGACCAACACTCATTGTTTTGTGCTGAATCAAACTACTGAAAAAAAAATGTGGGTATCGAATGGGATTTTGGAATTTGCATCAGAATCAGGTCATACGTGTATGTATATATGAAATGCTTGCATGATTTTCTCACGGACTCTTAATCTTCGGATTGTATTCGATCACTAAATCTGATTCTCTGTTCTGTTTGCTCACACTGTGCTAGGTGTTCTCCGCATGCATGCCCAGCTCTTACAGCACACCTCTGTCTTCTGTCTACTTTCAGGACCCAGCCCCGGAATATGGCCGCAACAATCTAGACGCCAAAACATGTCCACCTCCGCCCCCGCCAAGACGCACGCCAGAGATGAATTATTCCACGGCTGCCCAGGTATTACCTCTCGTGAGAGTGAAGCAGTTCATAAATTAGATTTTGCCACGGGGCCCTCAAACTGAAAGCTGACAATCAGCGAGTACATGTGATGTTGGTAGAGAGAAAATCTTGTGTGGCAAGAGTAGGTTTAGATAGGATAAAATATGGATGTATTTGTATTTTAGTTCTTTCAATGAGGCATCGTGTCTGTATAGTTGCCCATAAGTTGACCAGGCTCTTGCTGTCATATGATCTGGTATCTTTAATGTTAAGCTTACCTGAGACATCATGATATTTTTTTGTGAAAACCGTGTCCCAAAAAATGTGCACCAAGATTCTGCTCAAAATTTTTGACACAACACACATTGGATTTTTCTGTAAATTGAGGGGTAATAGATTTCCCAACCCATATTTGGTCATTGTACCCCCACAAACAAAGTTTGGGGGAAAACTGCTCGTGGCTTTTGCAACCGTCTGTGGATATGAGCAAAAATATCTCATGACTCCTGAACTGCATCAAACTCATATTTACCATATAATTGGACCTTGACACTACTTCTTGACCTTATTTTCAAGGTCACAGGATCCATGTGTATGCAAAGGGAGGGGTCTCTAATCGGTTGGCAACAACTGTTATTGTCATGTATCACTGTGTTGTATTGTCACATCAACTCCAGTTTTTTAAGACCAGGTATGTGACAGTTTGAGACATAATGGACCTTAAACATGTTTTTTTTTTTAAGAAAAGCAAATGGAAAACAGGACAAAGCCATATACAAAGTTCTTCATGGACATCACATCCAAAAGACAATTGTTCATTTCTGTTTCCAATAACATGGATTCATTTTCCCATCAGTGAAAGCTTTTTTTTTTTTTTTTTTAAACATGTGTTTCACTCAATTAATAGTCTTTATTGATAGAAATACTTGCTAAATTAATTTAATGGTTGGTGCCAACACTACATGAATTGAACTCTGAAAGCTCGAAGTTTAAATTCAACAATTACTTATTTTCAGGATAGAAGGAGACTGGTAAGTCCACACCACAGAACATTTCTGTATCAAATATGCAAAATCCCTTAACGCAACATTTTTCCTGGTGCCGAGGCCCTGGTTTAATATATATCTTTGAGGTGCACAATCTTGAATGGATTTAAATATTCAACTTAAAGTGCAAACTTAGAATTTGTATACCACTCTTCATGGCTTTAATGATGGATTGCAATTCTGTCTTCCTCTGTCTTTCAGCACTTTTGTATACTGAATCACTTTGCACCTTTTCTCATTTATGATGTTCACTGAAGATTCAATTCCTAAGCTCTATGTTCATTCATGCACGGCTATTTACAGCCAAAGTTTTTGCCTAAAATTGATTTTGTATGGTCGAATTTTTATGACTGAATTTAGATGATGAATTTGGCCACAGAAGCCAGATCATATCTGTGATTTAGTTAGGTTGCACGATGGTGTATGTTTAATTTTATCTAGTTGGCACAGTTGTCATGTTGAATATTAAACTCCACACTGCCAGTTCTCAGATTTATGGAGTGTTTGCTAATATTATGTGGCTCTGCTCTGACATTGTGTGAAAGTTAAGAGCGTAGAGCAGGGCTGACTATTTTCTGGACACTGACTGGAGAACAATTACCTTTCAGGATACAGTCACTGTTCAGGTTCCCACTTTTATCCAATAGCAATAGGCTTGACATATTGAAATTAGAACAACTAGAATATATCTTGAACTTACAAGGGATGTTCATGTTATAGCTACACTGTTGCTTGGGCCTGTAACATTCAACGAGGAGTTCCTGGTGTATGCACCAGCAGATCCATATATCAAACATAGCAAAATATTTTCCTCTTACAAAACAGAAGAAAAAATAATTGTTCAACTGTGATTGTCATAGTCTCCAAACACACACTTAGCTTGATGTAAGGAGAATTTGTCATGTATTTGTCACAAATATTATTATATTTCCGCACATGTGAGTAACACCCATGGTTTTCCATCAGTATATATCCATATCATGTTGACTGATAGTCACAGTTGCCTAGCAACAAGAGCAGGATTTTGTTGGGAAAGTAATATACATGTTCCATATTGATACCATGAGGACATCACAGTTAGCATAAATATGATGTATCACTATAAGGTCTCAGAGTATACTTTAGATGGAAGGAAAATTCGGGTATGATAAAATACATTAAAATATATAGATGCTGTTACAAGCCATCAGCGCATCACAGATCATGGAGTTTGGAGTTAATTAGTGACAGGGTATCAATTTGGAGAAACAATTCAGAGTCATTTGAAAACAGAGCTGTTATGAAATTACCTGCTAGGACACCCATATGTTATGCATGATGGTCTGAGGTAGCGCAGACCTGATCACGCATAACAAGAGTGCATCTCAGCAGCCAAGTTATGACAAGACAATTGCCTACATTTTCCGACTAACTCACCATTTAAACATTTTTTCCTCTGTCTTCAAAGCAAACTTGAATTTGCTGTTGTTCCAGCAGACATTGCAAATGCATACTTTTTTAAAAATCAATATCCATTTCAAAGAAAGATGCTGTTGTTAAGCACCAAAGCTATACCATGAGATAGTGCATGAGGCACTCAATTATAGTATATTGATCACCAGCCCTTAACAATGCACGTAATGTATACTACACACATGTACATGTACAGGACTAAACCTGAAATCTTATACATGTATGTAAAATGTTCTGCATCTGAGATGCCAATCCAAAGCTATATGGGGGGGGGGTATTATAAAATGCGCTAAAAATTAGCATATCTACACATGAGGATTTTTTTGCCTCATTAGTCTCATATATAGATGTGCAAAGTCTATACAGATTTACAAAGCCACGAGATTAGTTTATCAATTTATCAACACATGATCATCAGAAACAGGTTGTCATAATAGAGCCATACACAGGACATAAGTGTTACTTGTGAAATTGACTTCAATGACATAGTCCGTAGTAAACTCATTCTTCAACAATGCTCTGTCAAGTTCCAGTTCACATATATGCAGACTCAGACAAAGATATAGCTTCACGTTGGGCTCCATATATAAAGTATATACACACACACACACATATATATATATATATATATATATATATGTATTCTGATCCATCAAATGAGTACCAGACTGGGCAGGTGGGGTGGGGTGGGGGTGAGAGTGGAGGGTGGATGGAATCGATACAGTGACAACATAAGCAGGTGGCTGTGTGTGTGTGAGACATTTGGAATCCTTGCTTTGATGGAGATATTTACTGATGTTCTGAGAAGAGCCAAAGTCAATGTGTAATTTGGCATGAATCCAGGCTGACTTTTACCTCCTGTTAAGTGCTGATGGAGCTGTCTGTGAGTTGTATCAATGTAGGGGTGGCATTATGGGATTGATCCAGTTTGGATGAAGTTAGTGTTGAATGGACAATTACCTAGAATACTAAAACTAAATGTCCAATTATATTTTGATTCCCGAGCATCTTGTATGAGAACCCTGGGCATCCACTTTGTCACCCCCTTCCATGGTGTCAGAAGCTGGGAGCGTTTAGTACACAACTATAACCATACACATCTCCACTTCACTGCCATATAGCCTGGGAACTGAAGTGAGGAAAGATAAGTGTGCTATAATGTATCAGACCACATTTTTATTCCGTTCACTGGGGCAGAGACATTACATTAGTTACCTTTCCAGGCAGTGTACATTATCCATCTGTGTGGTTGCATAAGGTTATAGCAAATATCTCATGAAAGATTTCGTGGATTTCTGTTTGCTCAAATTTTGTACCATGGATCCTGCTTTTGAAGGCAAAGATGTCATGAGCAGGACTTAAGGATCATTTGTCATGGTCTGTAATATGTGTGTGTGTGTGTGTGTGTGTGTGTGTGAGAGAGAGAGAGAGAGAGAGAGAGAGAGAGAGAGAGAGAGAGAGAGAGAGAGAGAGAGAGAGAGAGAGAGAGAGAGAGAGAGAGAGAGAGAGAGAGAGAGAGAGAGAGAGAGAGAGAGAGAGAGAGAGAGAGAGAGAGAGAGAGAGAGAGAGAGAGAGAGAGAGAGAGAGAGCTGTTTTGATTTAAGCACAGCTGTGGACTGAGGAAATTCATTAATTTAGTGCAGAAGCTGCTTTTTCAGTATATACTTTGCTGGGGCAACCCAGGCTTCAGCATCGTAGAAGTTCTGGCTTGAAGTTCCAATATACAAGCATTGCTCATCTGTGCTTAAATGTGTGCACGAGGTCACAATTAATTGCCGAAAATAAAATCCTGTAAAACAAGTGAAACTGCCTATTTCCTTTCAGCAAATGGCCTTCTGCCAAACCCATCAGTCAAATAATTACTGCAATCACAGCTCTGTGTCTTTAAAAGCCTCTATCCTTGGTTGAAGTTAACTCCTATCACACGGCGGCAGTGGGAAACGCCTTGGTTAGCAATGTTTGCATTGCTGGAGAGGTAGGTCCAGACCTCCTGACCCCCCATGTGAGGCAGTGTTCATTCAACCATGTATTTGATGAGACTTGAGGCTACTTCCATGAGAGTTCCTTTATTATGTTATCGTTCAAATCCGATGGATAAATTTATGAAAACAATGTTTGAGCTTGAGATTTATGAAAGACTCACTGCTAGGGTTGAATGAGTTAATTAAGTTTCATCTTTTGAAGCTAAAAGGCTGTCACCTGGTTTTTCTTGTGGTGAAAAATTTATACTGGGATAAGGAGAAATAGTTGTGAATGAAAAAGATGTATTACAAATGAATCCTTCAACAAACTCTATTCAAATATCATGAATAAATTATTTTCTGTCTTGTTTTATATCGACTTTAGTAAATTAGCAGGTGGCATTTTAGAAGGAAGAAAAGACACTTAGTGGATGAAGTGTTAACAATTCATCCCGATGTTTTTACCTGTTAAAGCCAACCACTGTTCTATTTCCCACAGGGACCACACATTGGGATAATGCATTATCGTAGTCAGCTGCTACCCCATATTAGAAGCAAAGCCTGGTACCACACCTTAGCAGCGATAAAGCCTGTATTGTCACTTGATACATGACTAACATGCAATTGTCTCATTGGGCTGCGTGCATCAGCACCTCCAATAACAATTCTCACCAGAGCCGAGTGGCACCATAAGTGCGGACACATTTTACGCTAATAGCTGATGCTGTGGCTTCTGCTGGAGGATTTAAGATGTGCAGTTTAATGTTATGAATACTTTATCCCAGTTTATACTACAGGGGACCAGTCTGTCCAAATGAAGGGCCCACAGGCAAGCAAAAGCTTCTGTCCGCACACACACACTCTAACTTCTTTCTTGCCCATCTCATCATTTTGTACTGTACCTCGAAATTGGTTTTCATATTCACAAAACTGTTTTTCTTTTTACCCTCGGCACTTAAAGTGCCAGAGGGTATTGTTGTCCCCTGTGTCGTCCGTCGGTCCGTCCGTCTGGTCTAAGTTATCATGATATCTCAGAAAATATTCATCGTAGCTGTACCAAATTTTTGTCACAGAAGGACCTTATAATGGATCCGGTTCTTATTGAAAATCTTCATCTTCTGGTGTTTTGTAATTTTGTAATTTTTTAATGAAAATGTTAATGTATTTTTTTGAAGGCCGTCTGAGTGGCGTCAACCCTGAGGACGTTACCGTGATATCTCATAAAATATTTACTGCAGCTTTACCAAATTTTTGTCATATAGGTATCTTATGATAGACCAGGTTCCTGGGTAAAACCAGCTTCTTCTGATTGTATTTTACCTTTTTATGAAACTTTTAATGTATTTATTTGAAGGCCATCTGGGTGGCGTCAACCCTGATGACATTACCGTAAAATCTCAACACAATATTGACAACAGCTTTACCAAATTTTTGTCAGGGATGCATGTTATGATGGACCAGTTTCCTGTGTAAAACCAGCTTTCTTTTTGTATTTTTTAACTTTTTATGAAACTTTAAAGTATTTATCTTCAAGGCTATCTGAGTGGTGCGCAAAGGGACAACATTACCATAATAGGTAATATCTCAACAAGGATCCAACACAGCTTCGCCATTTTTTTTTCAGAGATACACATTATAGTGGACCACATTCCTATTGAAAACCACAGTTATTCAATCACTTAACTTATTAATTACATAATGTTCCAGATTCATAAATATCACAAAAACAATATAGGCCTACTTTCTTCTTTTGCTGTATACTCAGCTGACGGACTACTAATAGTCAGGAGACCAAAAAGTGATAGACCTACCAATTCTCTTTTTACTTTTGGCAGAAGTGAAAAAATGTGGATTTTGAGGGGTAGGCCTATACATTTTGGAAACACTATAGTCTGTATTCAATGAAGATTATTTCAAAGGTTGCGAGGACTGGTTTAAAACCACCAGTTGCCTTTTATGGGTGACTGCCTGTCTCAAGTCAAGAGTGAAATTTGCTTCTTCACATTGGTATTGGAAGATGAATGATGATGCTTTGGTGGCTGTGGAATCTTTGCTGTTATTGTTGGGTTGGGTTTGAAATTTATGAATACGGGTCATGTTTTTCCACATAAGTGTAACATGCTAGAGACGTCTGTCCGTAAACTTTTTGTTTGTGAGCATGATAACTTTAAAAGTTTTGATGTTATCCTAATATAACTTTCAGGACTAACATGGTGTGTGAAAGTCTAGGTGCCTTTTAGTTTTTAATGGTGCCACCTACAATATTAATTAAAATAGGGGTCAAAATGTGAAAATCTTGTGAACACTCTAGCATCTTTAATTTTTAATGGATCTTCACCAAATTTGGAGGGATTGTGTTGGAGGTCAAAGTCTAAGTTACTAGTGATACTAGTGGTGCCATCTATAATTTGATAGAAGTTATGAGCCAAAATGTGTCTTAAGATATAAAATTCCATATTTGGAAAAGTAATTGGATTAGACTTGCCAAATTTATAGGATATATAGACCATGTTCAATATTAGAAAGTTATTTTCATATCAGTGACCTTGACCTATTTTTGTGAGGTCATCGTGCGTGTAAAGTTGAAAAAGTGATTTTGTCATGGCAGGGTCTGGCTTGGACAATATGGCAAAGAGAATTGAGCCTTAAGATCAAAATTGAATTACATCATACATAAAACTGTACTTGGTGACCTACTTTTTGGGTTACTGAGGCCCAGTAATTATAGAGTTTGGGGCTTGTCCAAGTTTGTTGTTTTTCTTCAATAACTTGAAAAGTTATTACCTAATTTGAACAAACAGACTATATATGAAGAGCTGGATGTGGGGCGCATATTTTGAAGATAACTATGTTTTAATTCGAGTTGAAGGTCAAGGTAAATGGCCAGTTTGAAAATAGGGTCATCTTGTGAATGCTCAGCACCCCACACTTTTTGAGATAGGCCCATGTAATATTTAGGACTTATAAAGTGTATAAAACTCTTTGTGGACATCAATTTTGGTTGCACCACCTATAGTATTTATGCTCCTTACAACTGACAAGCCAAGTACACCTTCCGAACAATATTGCAGCATGATGCAGACCAGTGTTTAGCTTTGTTGCCAAGTAACCCTAAGAGAAACAACATTACTCCAGAATTTTGGTTTGATCTGGGCTGAGGGCTGATCTTTCGTATTTTTGGAAATTGCCCCGGCCGATTTATTTACACTTTGTACAATTGCGTGATAAAGAAAAGTTACAAAAAGAAGTAAACTTTGCTAGTGGTAGGGCCAAATGTGCCCTAATAGAAAATACAGGAGAAGATGGGGAGGAGGGAGGGAAAATTTTGAATCACCGTTAAGGAAGAATTTGGAACCGTTAAAAATTGATGTTGAGAAATTTGTTGAAAACACGTCTGAAGTCGCTGAATGCCATGGAGCAAAAGGGGCAAAACCCCAGTTTGAGATAGCCATGCAGGACTCCCAGCCAATCAGCGTGGATGACGCAGTAGCAGAAGAAAATGGATGAATGGGTGTCACAGTCCATAGAGCGGTGACGCAGAACGAGGAAAAATGGGGGTCACTTTCCACGAGCATAAAAGTCGCTATTTTGGGAATAGCTTAGTATATGTAATCATGGTAATATACAGGTCAAAATGTGAAAATCTTGTGACCGCAATACCGTCCACAGTTATCAAGCTAGCTCAATATAACCTTCAGGACTTATAGAGTGTATAAAAATCCAGGTTCGTTTCAATATTGTTGGTGCCACCTACAATATTATGCAATGTAGGGGTCAATTTCACATTTCTCTGCTTCAACAGTAGTGATTAGGGATGGGTGTATGTGTGATTACATCTGCAGCACTTTTTAGACCATTTGAGTCATATCAACTCAAACTGGTAAAAATTGGGTCAGGTGACCTGAATCCTGCAATGTCATTGGTTACTGGAATTCATGCATCCTCAATAATTTTAGAATTATGTTCCTTATTTTTTTTTCCTGAACAATCTCATTTGGGAATATTTTACCCATGCAGGAAAATTTACCCAAACAGAGGGCTGGGTCTAACAAAATCTGTACCTCTTTATGTACATTTATTGGCAAGCATTAACTGTCATTGTTCACAAATGCTAACAGATAATCATTCTAAATGCTAAATATTTAGGCAATTTGCAAGACATTTTGCACATTAACATTACATATGGCTAGATATTTTTTTTTCCTGTATTGGTTTATTGTTTTCTTTTTGGGGGTGGGGGTCAGGGGTTTGGAAATGTTATTTGAGATAAAACATCGGCAAAATTTCATTTTGGGCTTATTCAGGAAACCTAATGCTACATGTAGGGCTGTATATGATTAAAGAGTATTTCCCACACATACAAATACTGAGTGCCTTGCAAAGTGTGAGAGCTTTGCATCATTCTGTGTAATAAAGAAAAAAAGATCCATTTTTTTTAATGAAATCTCCAACAAAACATTTCTTACAATCAGTAGTTGGTGTGATTAAATCAAGTAGATAAACCACAGAAGTTCTTGGTAAGATTGTATACAATTAGTTGCGGTGTATCTGGAAATGCCACGTGTCCCACAGGTCAGATGTACAGCAGCCTTGCCTCAGAATCTGCTACATATTGAACATTGCAGAGCACTATAGCTTTCCTTGCAGGCAGATCAAATGTATCACTGCAAATCACTGCAGATTTTAGAAATATTATGTTGCCAAAGTGACCAGGACATGCACGTAAACCTTATCTGTTCCTATTCCCATGTGATGCCCCATCAGAATCACCAGGTGGCTGTGTTTCCACATGCGGTTCAACTCCTAAGACATGGATCGGGAAATAGATCAAACATAAAGTATGTGGCTGCGGCAAGTCCTTGTGTCTGAGACTTTAAGACAGGCATGAGTTGTGATGAATTAGAGGAGTAGGTTGGTGATACATGTGGGGAATGGCAGAAAAACATATGATAGATGGAGAATAAAAGGTACACACGACAGTCTCCCTGATACGCCTTGACAAGCAGAAGAGTCTGCACTACGAACAGACCTGCTACCTTCAACAAAGATATTTCCTCGCCATCATGCTCAGGCTTGACACACAGGGAATTGCGTTCTCAGGAAGTATACTTCCCGAAACAGCAGCACTCATAGAAATCATGCTTGGTTGGAGTCAAGGGGCCCTCTAATATTCTGCAATTTGTGCTTCCTTTACAGTACATGACCCAGGATGGCCCAACTCTTGCTGTAATGTTAGCTCAGCAATCACGCCTAATGGAAAGTCCATTTTGTAAATATAACTTGCAGGTCTGATTGACAGGTTTCAACATTTGATTGTGCCGATCACCCAGCCATTGATAGTTAAAAGCTTTCTGGGTGCAATATGTTGGTCTAATTGATGTAA
Source organism: Hermodice carunculata (assembly GCA_964020975.1). Classification (NCBI taxonomy): domain Eukaryota; kingdom Metazoa; phylum Annelida; class Polychaeta; order Eunicida; family Amphinomidae; genus Hermodice; species Hermodice carunculata. The sequence continues at coordinate 90,555,093 of OZ026621.1, read as the reverse complement.
AGTTGCATGTCAAAGTGATTTAATGACCCTGTGAAATGTTAATATTGTTATCAGTACCAAACACCACGAGACATTCGTGCTTTTCAACTTGGGATACAAAAAGCAAGAAGCCCGTATGGGAGAAAACACCAGTTAGTCATATTAACTCCTTGAAAATTAAGCACATGTAACATGATCAATGTTGTCAATGCACACAGAGAAGTTTACAATTACAGAACTGATTCTCAGGCTTCCCCATTTACAGACTACACCGTGACATTCTGTTACTTAGTTCTCTGTTTAGACAGGTGATTGGAAAATTGTAATCTGTCTTTGGTGTGTAATCTGCCGTGTCAATATGGAGTCGTAGATGCCTTGTGCAAGTCTGTCAGAAGATTTACAAAGAAAACACGTGAAAATGCTGTGGCTGCAAACACATTCAGCTGCTGGTGACAATGTGGCTCCTGTTTTATTTGGAAACTATGAAGCCATTGCGCAGAGGCATTGTACGTGCAGGTTTGGTAATTGCAGCATTAGCGTGCTTAAAATACAACTTTATGACTGCATTCAGTACACATTGACGTCTTTTTATTATCCATGTGGTACTTGCTTTGTTATGTAGAGCCCATGTTTGTTAAAGTCTTGCTCAAATATTGGAAAGCTGTTAGACTTGCACCATTTAATATCTCCAATCCAATTTACATGTAAAACCTATCGTATTTGAGAACTGGTCTCCCATATACAGTGGTTTCAACTTGCTTTCATAAAGTTCGTAGACAAAAAGCTTTCACATAGAAGGAGCATTTAATCACAATAATGTGCACACCCCCATTCAGGCTAAATCTCTTCATGAATTGTCAGTCACTATAGCTCCCTGTGGAACAGGGGAGACATACATTGGTTGTGTGTCCTTTGTTCCTTCTGCCTCTCACTCTTCCAACATATTTCTTTTCCAGGTAGTAGCTTTTTAAGATATTGAGGTAACTGGATGAAACTTCATGTAAGATCATGTATCTTGCAAAGGTATAGGTTGAGATTGTCTTGTGGGTGACCTTGGCTAAATATTCTTGGGATCACAGGACTATCAAAATGAATTTCAACTCCATGACATAACGCTTCAAGAATTTGAGGGGACTTGATGAATTTGGTAGGACTATGTATCTTGGTATGACATTCACATGTAGGTTGGGGTTGCTTTTGTGTGACCTTGATCTAATTGTCAAAGTCACAGGGTCATTAATGTGCCATAATTCTTCAAGAATTTGAGAAAACTTAACAGAACTTGATAGGCCTATTTGTATGTTGCTAATAAATGATTAGGTTTGGATTATACTTGTTTGACCGTGACCTAATTCTCAATGTCAATTGGGCATTTAATGTATTATGGGATTGCATTTAGCTGACCTTGCCTTTACCCTGATAAAGCTCTTTCAGAGGGAGACATTTTGTTTTTTTTAATGCAAAATCAGCAATTTCCATGTAAATGTAAATACAGGCAGACTTAATCGTGTTAATGAGTGCTTATATCTTTATAAACTAAAGAAAAAAGAACTGCTATGTTGCACATGTGATTCTGGCTCCCTAAAATGCAAGCAGGTAATCAAAAGAACTTTGTAAATAATGTGAACCTTAATATCCATACAATTTCACCCATTTGTGTGAATTAAAAATAACTCAATTTTTGCCTCAGATACAAATACTCAAGTCAATTCTGTTATTTGTAAAAAATTTAAAGAAAGGAACTTTAAATTTTATATTTTATTCAATTGTTTTTATTAAAAAAATTGTAATAAAAGTAGTTCAGTTCAGTGCTGTTTAAAGAAAGAGCTCTTGAAAGGCTTTATGTTTCACTTTCAGATTTCTTTAGGGATTTTTCATTAAAAATAGTGACATACATGTACATGCACCACATGTATTATACAAATGCTGTATGTTTTTAGGTTGAAATAACACAAGACAACGAGTATCCACTGGAATAGATAAAAATGAAATAACATAGAAAGATAATCTGTTCTAACCATGTATTAATAAAAAAAAAAGCACAGACGATCAATATTAACCATGTAATGATAAAAATATAAAATAGCACAGAAGGATCAACACTGTTGTAACCATGTAATAATAAAAAAAATGAAATAGCACAGAAAGATCAAGAATATTCTAACCATGTAATAATAATTAAAAAAAATAGCACAGAAAGATAAACAATCTATACTAACCATATAATAATCAAAGAAGACTATTTCAATCCAATGATTTAATATATGCCTGGGGTCATGAACTTCTTTTAATTTCTAAGACTGCAGCCAAGACCAACAAAAAAAAAAAAAAAAAAAAAAAAAGAAAGAAAGAAAAAAATCAATGCAAAATTAATGGACTATGGTCAAGTCTGGCTTTTAGCGCAGCTTCATGCTAACAACACAGTCATTGTGCCCTTTACACATGTATTTTACTTGATGGCAGTAGACTGCAGTCTCTTTGCAAGATGAGCTTGTGACTCCATCACTGCTGATTTTGACAAAGGTCAAGGTACAATTCGATACCAGCCATACTAGATTTATGTTCTGTGTAAACAGGCCTTTCAAGTGCCAGCGTGAGACCACAGGAGGATATAAGAAAGACCTCGGTCAACAGCTTTCATTGGCACACATTGTAGCCAAAGTGTGCTAAGGGGAGCAGTTGACTCACCAATGCTTGACAGTGAAAGAGTTAATGAAATGAAAGATCTGAAGTCTGTGGCTTTAATATTACCTTGCGATAAAAAAAACCCAACGACTAAGTCTTTTAGCAAATCACTTTGCGCAGACAGAGTTAAGCTCCAAGTGTGAATCGAGGCTGTTGGCATATTCACCCCTGAAGGAGAGAACTGTCTGCTTTAAGCTGTTGTCGACACATCAGAGTGGGAATGGTCTCATCCTTTCATCACTGTGAATTGGTCTACAGCCGGAGAAAATGCAATTCTCCACTGGGTCACTTTAGTGGCCAGAGAGAGGCTCTGTGTCCATGTGCCTTGCAAATTCAATTTTCATTAAGCTGCCATGCCAAGTATTCAATTAACCTGTTTTTTAGCAAAGCGTTATGCCATTTGAATTGTATGTAATAGGTGCAATGAATACACTCACTTATTCGTCAAGCACTGGGTAATTTCATGATAACCATTGCTTGAAGCCGTAGTCTTGGAAGTCAAGACCTCAACATTGTTTGTATTCTGGGCTCACCCACCATGTCTTGTTCAGGCCACAATTCATGGTGAAAGCGCCAGCGTAGACAGTTATCATTTCCTAATGGGTTCAGCACATGCTTGATTCTTATCCAATTACATTCACTTTTGATGGCTTAATGGAGCTGGCACCCTCGCAGGGCTGGGGTAAACTCATCTCATATTCTTGGAGGCAATTCAAGGTGGATGGGACCTAGACCAAGGGAGACCTGCCCATGCCGACATCTTTGCTTTTCAGCTGATTCCATGGAGTTGCAAGGGAATATTGTTGGTGTTAGCCCGGTGGCTTGTCGGTGGTCATGTGACACTCCAATCATCAGACTCCATCAAATTCAACACCAGCCTGCCAATTTGAAGTGTGCCTTTTACTAACATAGTTACAGGCTTCGGACATAACATTCCTCCCGCACTGTATGTGCTATCCAACATCCAGCTCACCCCATGTAGAAAGATATATCTATTAGCAGAATGTCCATGTTAGTTCATGATATGATATGAAATATGTATGTATGTGTGTATGTATATGTATGTGTGAGTGTATATATGTATATATTCATATTAGGAAAAGTGAATTAAACAACATGGTTGTTAAGCATGCAGTTGACTAGAATTGAGAACACAATATAATTATCTTTGAAGATCAAAATTTTTGTTATGAAAAATTTGAGGTGCAGCCACAGCAGAATGCAGATGGTATGTGTATGATTGACATAGTTAATTTTTATATGGATAACAAATCATTCAACCATAATTTTACAGGGCAAAACACAAAAAAAACTACATCAAACCAGAAGGCAGAATAACTGAAAAGTTACCAAAATCATATATACGCTTATGATGTTCTGGTGTCCACTTTGGCAAATTAATAGCATTTTCTGAGACATCTTGTCGCAGCTTAACCTGTACAACATTCTGAAGCTGATAATAGAAATTGAAAGCTTCGGAAATCCAATTGTGTGTTGTCGAGAAGCTTTGAGTAACTGGTAGTCTGCACGTATAATGCAAAAGCATGTCAGCTTTATAGGAACCAACAAAAGGTATATTCATCCCACTCAGTACAACTAGGAGTTGATATATATATGTAGTTAGGATCAGTCCATATTTGCTGCCTAATCCCATATACCAGCATGCTGTATCTAATATTTTTATACAGAATAGGGAAGTAGCAGGACCATGTGACTCATGCATTTGTCCATTGTGGTGGCTGAATTATATTTCCTCCTGCCATGGGATACATTCTGAATACTATTGGACACAAAATTCAAACACTGTTGTATACCACCTTGTGTTGCTGGCCTCAGAAAATCTCCTGGTCTACAAGTCTATGGTATGAGTTGCATTGTAAACAGTACTTTTTTTTTTCTTTCTTTTTTTTTTGTCCAGGTAAATTCAACCAAAAGGGTTATTGTGGAGTTACATGCAAATCATGTGCCATGTTAATCGAGAGAAAATGACTGCTCCAAGAAAAAGCTGCTTACCACATGCTACAAACTGATCGGGAACTTTTTCTGATTAATTGCATCCATTTAGTCAAAATCTAGTTTTTGTACCATGATGTGCCAGGCAGTATGCATAGGGATGTATATGCACAGCAATGGAATGTACCTGAGTTCACCTGCTTGACATGTTTAATTATCATGTATGTACAATTATCTGCCATCCTGATCACAGGAGTTCACATTTTTTTCAATGTCTTCAATTTTGGTAAATGTTCTGAAAAGGAGGGTTTCATGTACCTGCTTTAATTTGGGATCTGTGAATCCAAATCGGCTCAACAGATGTCACTGCTTATTTGGTCGTGGAATGTTCGCTTCTTCAGAATGAAATGTGCTGACCATGTAGGTTCTCAAAGTAAATATGTTTTCAGTACTTTGGAATGGCATTGAGATTTTTTTGTGCAAAAGTAAATTGTAAGAATTGTATTGGGCTCACCAGATGGTGCTGCATATTTTTGAGAAGATAGTCACATAATCTTTTGTTTTTGTTGTAGATAATTTCATTTAGGGTTACATTTTTAAGTAGGCCTATTAACAAAGGAGCATCATATTCACTTTATTCCATAACACATCAGCTCAGGATGTTTGTATCGGAAATGCAAACATGGTGCTGCCAGTTAGCACAATGACTTGTCTGGGGATTAATGGCACCGAAACAAGTCTTGTGCTGGTTCCCCGCTGATGACCTGATTTCATAAAGGCTAACAAAGCCTAAACCTTTCTTAAAAATTTGAAATTTTATGAATATGATTTGTTCCTTTCACAAATTAATTTGCCATAATCATTTAGAATGCAGTTTTTCAGTGAATGGTACAGAATAGGACTTTGCTCTTAGAATATCAGACTTGATAGTGTTCAAACGGTGCATGGGCTTACAGAATTAGGTTTGTTAAGCTTCTCATTGTATTGAATATATGAATCTGTTGCAGAAATCCCTGGCTTCCCCACACATCAAACTCTCAAAGCTATTAGAATAAGAAACACATAAATGCAGAAACTTATTTCACAGCAATACGTTCAGTTAGAAAAGGACTTTTATCAGGAGACTCTTGATTTTAGAATCAACTCAGCTGCTTATGGGTTCAGAGTTCAAGAATCTACTGATACAAGTCCTTTTTCTGCAACAGAATGAAATATGTAGACCATGTAGGTTGCCAAAGTAAATATGTTGTCAGTTCTTTGAATTACATACAAATTTTCATGCCAATGTAGCTTCTAAGAGTTGTATTCTGTGCATTTCATTATATTTTGTTTGTGGCTGATAGTGCTGATGTTACCTGGTGCCTGCATGCTGAGCACAGGTTTATCATAATCCTATTGGCTTGGAGATATTTAGGGCATAAGTGGCCAGTGTATGTAAATTATTGAACTGCGTCAGCTCTGTAGAATAGAAACCAATGCACATTCACCACATGAGAAATTCTTGTCAAATTTCAGCACTGTACATAACTGCCTTCTTCTTCAAGAGTTCTAACAGCCCTGAATTTTCACTAAAAAAGCCATGATTGAAATGCAATCATTCATTTTGGTTCTTAAAGATCTTGCCTACATGCTGATCATTAGATTTTAAGTATATAAAACATTTAAGAAAAGATTAAGTAGCATTTGAGGGTATCTGATCCATGTTCTAGTCTCCTGTTATGTAACCCTTTGAGTGCAAGTCACAGGAATACAATATAGGCACACTCATCTCCATTAGGAAAATGATTCCACCTTGAAATTCCTCATGCAGAGGTCTGTCAATCAAATACCCGAATGCAGAATGCATGCATTAAAATTTTTAAAAAATGGTCCAGGCCAAGAACAATGTTCAGCATTGCCAAGAAATTCTTATGATTTTGTCTAGAAATCTGCACTTTAAGGGTTTAAGTCATTAAAATTTGCAGAATATGATCTGCTTTGAAGCACAAAAACCAATCTAATGGTAAAGTTCTCAATGAATAAACTAATTGCTGTTAGAAGTGTGAAGGCAATAGTAGGCCATAATTTTTCTTTGTAATTAGAATTAATTTTTGTATTTACTTGCTCATTGACCCGGGAGGATAACACACAAAAACTTGCTGAAGGAGTCTCTATGATAGAAAATCCTTTATTCCACATTAAAGGCAAATCAAGTACACTGATTGGACAAAGGTTGTTTTCCAAATTCCGTGCACTCACAGTAAGCAGTCCTAGGCATTGTGCCGTGGTGTGCAAACTTTTGATACCATATGGTAGGTAGAGCTCAAACGTTTGCATGACAGTAGCCTGATTTTAATTATGCATCCCCCATAGATGGGATTCATATAGTGTTTAGTCATATTATAATCTTGAGGTCAAAGGTCAAGGTCAAATTCTTGTTGCCTTTTTCTGCTGACTCAGTAATTTTCACGTATTGGCTTATACCTTATTAATGGTGCATCGTAGGTCCTAGGTTACTATTAAACGTTAATAGGAAAGTACCTAAGGGCTTTTCATTTCTATGGTTTATTTTAAACCTGAGTGACCTTGAAAGGTCAAACTGCATACATTCCTGTTGAATAATATGCAAGTCAATGGGGATTGCAATACTAATTCACAATTTTCATCTTCTCCAAAACAATAGGAGGTATTCATAAGTAACTGTGGCCATGTGCTGCCACCTATCCTGTAACAAGGAACTTGACAGGAAGGAGGGCACATTCATGTATTTAGCAGGGCAAAATGTGTATTTGTCATGAAAAATAACACTCTGAGAAAGCAGAAGCAAGCATAATGAAGGTCCGTCATGTGGTTCAAAACATAAAAGTTGCTTAAAATATTCAAAATTTTTCATTTGATTAGCAGAAAAAGTGTAATTTTCAGATCTTTTAGTGACAAAGTTGGTGCAAGTGAACTAATCATGGTGGAGGCATAGTTCTGTTGCCAACTGACATAATTCGCAAGAACAGGTCTGCAGTGACACATGAACTCCCCCTATTGGCCAGATTCACTGCAAACTTGGTCGGAATGTACACTGTACTGTACACAGGGCAGGTACCTGCCAACTGTGGTCAAATAGTTGTGCTACAATGATTTTTGGATTGTTACTTTTTTGGGGGGGGGGAGGGGTTCATTTTTGCATATCTGTTGATTACCATGTTAGTCGATGGGGTCTGCAATGGTAGTTCACATTTTGATTTCTTCAAAACCGTAAGCCGGATTCATTTGAACCTTTTGGTACAGATACTCCATAGATTTTGTGAATTTTTTTTTTTTGTAAGATTTTGGGTAATCTTCAGGTCATAGATCAAGGTCACAATACCTTACAAAATAAAATGGTTTTCCTGCCACATCTTCAAATGGGTATGATTGAAGTCAACCAAAGTTTGTCATTACTTACCCAGGCAAGACTCCCCTTAAATTTGCTAAGAGGTGACCTTGAGGTCAAAGGTCAAGGTCAAACTTTCTGCAGAAGAATGGTGGCCCTATTAGAGGGATGGCCTCTGGTGAGAGGTAGCTGCTTGGCTGATATAACCTGATTTGAAAAATTACCCTCTGAAGGCCGGTGCTTCAGCAGATGAAAATAAAGTTTTTCAAGGTTTCTCTATTTATAGGTGGCAAATATCCAGTGACCAAAACTGACAGGTAGAGCATAGAACTTGCCTGCTCTACTTGTGGTATTGATGATATGGAAGCACGCTGTACAGCAGGACATTGTCAGTGTGTGAGATAGATAATGAAAGAGATGATAGGAACAATGCTGACCTAAACATCACAGTCTCAGAATTAAAAGTTACAGACCTTGTTTAGCTGTCGTACTGAAATACTTTTCTCATACCCATCCCTCAAAAAATAAAAAAAGGATGGCAAGCCTCAATATTCTTTGTTAATTATTCTGTATTAGACGAGCTAAAAAATGCATTGAGGGTAGCATATCATTGTATGACTCTGATACTATACAGATGTCTTAAGATTTATAAATGCTAAAGCAGTGTCTTAATTAACTTGAATAGTATTGCACTTCCACACTTAAATCCTATGTTATCATCTTCACTGTAACATGTACCTATTTGTGTGTACACTATATATATATATATATATGTATGTATGTATGTATATACATGTATATATGTATATATATATATGTATATATATGTATATATATACATGTATATATGTATATATGTATATATATATTTGTGTATATATATGTGTGTGTGTGTGTATATATATATATATATATATATATATATATATATATATATATATATATATATATATATATATATATATATATATATATATATATATATATATATGTATGTATGTCTACCAAAAAAACAGGAAACCACATTTGGAATGAACGTGTCCATATATGGCAAATAATGAGTAGGACCACTACTTTTTGTTGTTGCAGGCCTGCAACCATAGTCCACCTAAACCAGTCAAACAGCAGAATGTGGGAGGAGTAGGCAGTCCTCGTGGTTTGTCAAAGAGCACAGTAGTGACTGTCAGTGTGGTGGCTATCGTGTCCCTTGCATACGCCAGCTGTGTGAGCCAGCCAGAGGTCAAGATTGTGGTCACTATACCGCCAATGTTCAAGCTCAGTAAGTACAGCTTCTCATTTTCACCCCAATGGTCATTATATCGGCAGATAGGATATCGTAGTGGTCTTGTCTGTGCATGCATGTATGTGGGGAACGTGTGCATCCGTCCAACTCTTACCCTTGTGGACACAATAACTTTTGAAGAAATTAAGGTACTATCATGAAACATATGTACTGTAGAAACATCTCATTCAAAGCTTGGCTGAGTTTGACATTCAATGACCTTGACCTGTTTTCAAGGTCACCAGAGCTCATCATATTCTCACCCGGGCAGAGAAGTCTTTAAAGTTCGTTCCCACCATTGTACATTGTATTCTCTTTTTCTTTGTTTGTTTACCCTCAGAAATAAGTTGTCTTGGTGTGATAGAAACTTGTCAACAAGTTTGTACATGATTTATGTGACTGTTTTCTCTTCAGCAGAAGGGGTAAACACAACAAGCTTAGGAAAATATTGTTGTATAGTAGTGCTACCTTTGAGAAACTATGCGCCACTACAGATCTAAAAGATGTCTTGGAAATTGTGTGGTCTCTCAGTGGAGGTGTGACAATATGGAGGTGTCAGGACTTCACGGTCATGATAAAACAATGTGGTCCCTTATGTAGAGGCAAGATAGATTGGTGTACATGAGTATATCAGGTCAGTGGACCACTGTGAATTGAACCCATGAGGTAATACCTAAAGGACATACACACTGGCGATTACCACCTCACCGTTTCCCTCTGAATATATATGTTCTTTGAATACTATTTTTGCTCTCAAAAATTGCATTTGTTTTCCCAAAATTGACAGGAACATTTTTTTGTGACTTGCTTGTACACTCCATGTGTTTTTGCAGTCTGACCCAGTTGTAACACTGCTTCCATATTTAAATCTTTCAGTGCCAACCGCAACTAAAGTCAAACTACTTAAAAAACAAACTGCTCTCAATTACAATAAGGATGCCAAATTCATATGTCATGTGAAAAGACCTTTCATTCAAGTACCAGCATGCCTATAGTCCCAGAATGATTATTATGGTCTGGGTCAACAGCTTTCCTGGCCACACTCTGGGCACATTGCACTCAAAGTGTGCCCACGGAAGCTGTTGACTCAGTCCAAAACTTGGCACTTAAAGAGTTAAGCAACACTCTGCCACACTCCGTTAGCAGCTGACTGTCCAATAAGAACATTAACTTTGCTTCTTGATCCAGAGTGACCAGTGAAATGGAGAAAAATAGGTCAATACTCGAGAGTTTAACCCTTTCCCCCTTGAATTAAGACTGAGTCAACAGCTTTCCTTGGCATGGGTTGGGCACTAAGTGCCCAACCCATGCCAAGGAAAGCTGTTGACCTTGGGCATGTGATCTTGATAAGTCTCGTGTACATTTCTCAGTCAAATTGTTTTTCATAACTGTTGAAATTAGTTGAAAACACTGAAGCAGACAACATTTGACCACCAGTCAGTTTTGGCCGGTTTGAGGGGGAAAGGGTTAACAAAAAACCTGTATTTTTATAGGTGCTATATTTCACATCTGAAGGTTCCGCGTATACATCTGAGTCAGATTTCATGGCAGATTGAAGGCCTGAGGTAGTGGCCAGTTGCAATCGTTTACCACAATCATGTAAAACATGCATCACTGTGAAACCTGTCACTAAAGACCACTTCTAGGGATAACCAAATCATGATCTATTAAGAGAGGTGATCTTTCATAGAGCTGGAAAGAACATTAAAAGTAAAGTATCCTGAAAAGGTAGTCTTTCAGGAGCTGGTAATCTTTTAACACTTTGGCGGCCAACTGCAAAGAAAGTCAAAATGCTAGCGATGAACTTCTCTCAATTATCTAATGGATGCTATATTAATATTCTCTGTAAAAAGGCCTTTCATTCAAGTACCAGCTTGCCCATAGTCCCATAGAGTATGATGGTCTGGATTAATACATGTAGCATTCCTTGGCAAATTGTGACCAAAGCATGCCAAGGGAAGCTGATGACCAAGTCCAAAACTTGGCACTGAAAGAGTTATCTTGTTCAGTGCCAGTCACGTCTAAAGTCAATCTACTGTAGTCAAACTAGTCTGAATTATCATTAGGATCCCACAATCGTATTCCTCTTAAAAACACCTTTCATTTAAGTACCAGCATGCCTATAGTTCAATAGAGAATACCCCAAGAAAAGCTGTTGACTCAGTACAAAATTTGGCACTTAAAGAGTTAAGTTGTGGTCTCTTACTGAAGTGGTCTCTCAAAACAGGGACAACAGTGCCCCATTTGCAGCATGTCCACTCATGTACCTGTGGGACGATTGATTGTCAAACAGTTGTGGGAGGCTCCATGTAGAGTTGTCACAAAGATGAACATGAGGTTGATGTTGTGAAACTCTGTGCTGAGACAAGGAATACTGAGACTGTCTCAGTATTCCTTGTCTCAGCTCTGTGCAAGCTTTAGAATAAGTTTTTGGCCACTTGGCTAAATGCGGATTGCTGTATTCCATTTCCTGTACACTCATGTGTATCATCACTTTATGGTCTACTCGTAACACACTGTGGACACCCAGACCAATTGGGCATCCCCAAGTACTCAACTATCATTCAATTGGCTTTGCAGACAGAAATTAGATAATCTCATGTAATATTGCATGTCCCACAGAATCACTGGGACAAATTATCGTATGTTACGTAACAACATTGAGTTAGACCATTTACTGTATATCCTGGAATGAAACTGAAATCACTCCTGGCAGAGCAAGGTTTAACGGTACATTTCGGGTCTGCAATTACATGTACAGTGGTCCCTGTCTTAAGAAACTACCTGTCTCAAAAGCCCACCTTTTTTAGGATACAGTAGTCCCCCTCTAATAAGGCCACCCTAAATGCAACAAAGGCCATCCCTCTAATGTGGCCACATTAGAAGGGTGGTCTCTCTTGAGAGGGACAATACAATGGAAATACCACTTTTGTGACATGGAGAAGTTGCCTTTATAGAGAAGGTGGTCTCTCTTGAAATGGCCTTATTGGGGGAACCTCTATTCTGTTCTAAGAGTTTTTACCTCAGCTGACTTGTCAGTCAGCTGAGGTTTTTTGAGGGTCCGTCGTCCGTCGTCCGTCCGTCGTCCGTCCGTCCGTCGTCCGTCCGTCCGTCGTCCACAATTCACATTTTCGACTTCTTCTCAAAAACTGTCAGCCAGATTCACTTCAAACTTGGTGGAAATGTGCCTTGGGTGGGTCTCTACCAAGTTTGTTCAAATGGTCATGGTCCACTGATTTTTGGATTTTTAATGAATTTTTTTGTTCTTTTTTGGGTAAATCTTAAAAAATCTTCTTCTCTGAAACCGCTCACCCAATTGCTTTGATATCACACAGGAACACTCCCTGGGACTCCTAGTTCTTAATTTGTTCACCAGGTGGCGCTGCAATTTTTTCCTAATTTTTTATGAATTTTTGTGTGTTATAGCTATTTTCGACTTCTTCTCCAGAACCGTCACTCAGATTAAGCTGAAACATGGTGGATATGTTCCTTGTAGAAGGGTCAAACAAAGTTGTTCACTATGTGGGAATGCTGCAGATTCCTGATTTTTAACGATTTTTTCAATTTGGGTACTTGTTGGTCAATGCAGCTTTCCTATTGATTACTATGGAAGTCAATGGGCATTCTAATGCTAATTCACATTTTTGACTTCTTCTCCAAAACCGTCATCCAGATTAACTTCAAACTTGGTGGCAATGTACCTTGGGTGAGTTTCTACCAATTTTGTTCAAATGTTCATGCTCCAGTGATTTTTGGATTTTTAATGAATTTTTTTGTTCTTTTTTTTGGACAAATCTTAAAAAATCTTCTTCTCCGAAACTGCTTACCCAATTGCTTTGATATCATACATAGACACTCCCGGGGACACCTAGTTCCCAACTTGTTCACCAGGTAGCGCTGCAATTTTTTTAAAGGAATTTTTTGTATGGTTTTGTTATTTTTCACTTGTTGTCAGAACGGTCCCTCAGATTAAGCTGAAATGTGATGGATATGTTGTTGTGGAAGGGTCAAACAGTTGTTTACTAGGTGGCACTGCTTTGGATTCCTGATTTTTAAGGATTTTCAATTGGGGTACTTATTGTTCGATGCCGCTTTCCTATTGATTACTATGTAAGTCAATGGGCATTCTAATGCTAATTCACAGGACAACTGACACGAAATTTACTGTTTACTTGATAACTTGAGATCTGTTTTGAGTTAGCTACACATGTTAATTATTCTGTATGAAGGTCATGCTGAGACAGTACATAAATGACCTTGACCTGGTTTGTGGGGTCACAGTGCAACATACATGAATTTTACTCTTCATTATAACTTGAGAACTACTTGAACTTTGATGTTGCACATGCAAGTGTTCTTCTATAAAGGTCAGACTTACTGAGAACATGGTGTCCTTGATCCTTTCCCAAGTTCCTAGAGCTGCAAGTGTGATGAATGTCAAGATCAGCTGAGGCACGGGCTGTTCACACAGCCCTCTTGTTTTAATTTATACCTCATATGAAAGACCACCTGTCTTGAGAAACCACAATTTGGTATCTCATGGTGATGGTCTTTCAAGACAGGCTTCACTGCAACTCTTAACCCTTAAAGTGCTGATTAAAGACTGAGTCAACAGCTTTCACTGGGGCACTTTGCTTGCAATGCACACTAAGTGTTCCAAGGAAAGCTGTTGACTAAGACTACCTTTTGCTATAGACTAGGCTTGCTGGTATTTGAATGAAAGGTATCATATTGAGGAATTTGAATCCTTTAACCATTATATGTTTAATGGTGATGAGAAAAGACTATAGCTGTGATTAGCACTTTAGGGGTTAAAGCTTTTTTTTGGTGGGTGAAATGTCTCATCTCAGATGAGTTAACTGGACATGCCATTTCAATATTTCCAGCTTTGTAACTTAAAAACTGTAAACGTATCTTTTTTTCTGTCAACTTTGATGGTCATTATTGACACAAGTACTACAATGGGTATGTCACCAGTAAGTGTCACCACAAGTAGCTACACATTGGCTGTTGTAGGTGGTGACACCTGGGGGATTAACAAACCTGCTTCATTCATTCATCAAAAATGCCATGTGGCATACTTTATAACAGTGCAAATGTTTGGCTATCTAGAAAGGGAAAAGTCAATAATGATAATTGTGTGCTCAATTATTAAATCAAATTAAACATTTTTTTTTGAAGTTCAAAAGGTGTTGACATTCATCTATTTAATGTCTGGCAGAACCAACCAGTGACTCAAGCTTCAGAGTATTGGAGTGTTTTATGTTTTTTGAAGCTGGGATGTTGTTAAAATTAACAGCAGAATTTACATCAAAATAAATCCAAAATAATATAACATGGAAAACTCATATTTTATGGCTAATGTGAACTTGCTCAGCTTAAACTAGACTCAACAACATTTCTCATAGAATTAACATCGCCATGGCAACAGCATGATGGAAAACTTATCTCCATTAAGGATTACAAGAAGTATTTTTCCAAGTCCCCCTGTTAAAGCTGGTCAGTCCCACTAAGTCTGAGTTTGGATACCTTTGGGGCACTCTCTCTCTTTCTTTAAGAGACTTTATCTTTTGATGGGCAAGCCGGCATGTCCGTCCCTTGCAGAAAATTTATTGTGCAACTGGATAATGCTGCAAGGTTGCAACAACCTAACCTCCACGGTCCTAGTAGGGTTGTCATACGGTAGCCACAGGACTGCATTTGAAGCATTGCAGTCCTAAATTTTGATTGCAGAGGATTGCAAATAGGCCGCAGTGGGTTGCACTAGGTTGTAGAACAATAGTGACTGCCAGTGGGTTGCAAGGGAAATTCTGCTGGATTGGGGCTGGGTTGCAGCTTGGGTTGCAGCTGGGTTGCAGCAGATTGATGACTGGGTTGCAGGGGATTGTGGCTGGGTTGCAGGCGATATTCGTTGCTAGATTGCAAAGTCACCCTGGCTAGGGTGCGATGTATGCCAGTGCAACCTTGTTTAGATTGCAAGATTGCCACAGGATTGTCACGGGACTGCATTTGAAAAATTGCAAGGTTGCTGCAGACTGCAGCTGCAGACTTGTGCGTTCCTGCAGCCTAGCACTGCAGCCTAGTAGATATGCTGGCACTCCTGTAACCCAGACCTGCAGCCCAGTCTGTGGCCGGCAGATTATCAACAAGAAACGTATGCCACATTGCAAAAATCAGTCAAGTACAATATGCAAAAACACTGTAAAGAATAAAATACGGAGCTTTGATAAAGTCTGCTCTCAAATAAATCTGCATCTCAAAAAAAAAAAAAACAACCCCCCCCCCGATGATCCAAAGGATCAATGTCCCCCACCACATGATGTGTTGTCCAGATACAACAGTGAGAAAGAGACACAAGTCATAATAAGCGGCAAATGGCTCTTCATGTGAAAGTAGTATGTATGACCAGGGTAGGATAACAACGGAAAATGGCACTGATGCCAACCATGGTAGACCAAGGTTGACTATGGTATATGACCGCTGTCTTCCATTGCTCACCATCGACTGTTGACCATGTCTGGCAATGGTAGACCTTGTCCAGCCATGTTGCACCTATTGTTACTGTATTTATGATGTTGTTCGTAGTAGGCCTTGATCCACCATAGTATACCATGGTGGACCAAATGATACCCCATGGTAGACCAAGGCCCACCATGGTTTAAGGAACTATAGGTCTTGTGCCAGCAGAACTCTGATTCTGGACTGTCAATTACCAAATAATGCTGGCAAAGTCCGGCATCAACAAAGATACCTGAAATCAGTACTATGGGGGTACCATTGAAAAACTATGGAGGAACTGTGGAAGTATTATGGTGAGATCCCATGGAAGTGCTATAGCCATTCTATGGAAGTCCTATAGAGTACCATGAGGTACTATGGAGGTTCCACAGAAGCACTATAGAGGTCCCATGGAAGCAAGGACAAAATCTGTGGTTTCTAAAAAAAAAAAAAGTAAAGAGAACGTGAGTAGCACAGTGCACACAATGTAAATGTCTTTTTTCTTTTTTTTTGTTTTAACATAAGCAAATGACCATAAGAAAAAATGTTACAGAGAGCCTCCTTTTCTGCATTACTTTTCTTCCTAAAAAAAATGGATAAAAAACCAAGACAGAACTGTTGTATGATAATTCATATATATTTTGGTATAATACACAATTTGACCATTATTGAAGGAAAAGTGTTTACTGCATGCCTTCCTTCAACTGAGAGCATAAATCTTGTACAGTCTGAAGTTTAAGATCCAGCTGCAGGTTCATTATCCTCGGTGGCAGCTGCTGGCTGTTGAGTCGATGGTCTCAGCTAGCTCTTCATACAGCTTGCTCTTGATGTCCCCATTTGTTGTGCTAGGGTGTGCTTCTTGTACCAGTTCTGGAAAATGGAAAACTAATTTGCAAAGACACAGGAAAATAAAATGTTTAAAGTGTAACATTGACGTACTGTCAAAAAGTTTGGTTTAAATATGTTGCTAAGGGTTCTTCCCTTTATCCCACTATATGCAGAATGGTTAATGATTTTTCAATGTACATTGTATATGGATTTCGATGGACATTTTAAAATACATTCCCCTACTCCTGTGCTTGTATAAAATAAATTGACTTTTTATGGATGTGCAGACTTTTCCATGCTTCAGCATTTTACATGTTTAAAAGTCTTACAGTAATTGACTGACACAGTATACAATAACCCAGGTCCTGCATGCACTCTAAAATTTCTTATCTTTTAAAAATAAAATTACCCGAAAAAGCTTCAATTTAAAAACTTTTCATTTGCAAGATATTTATTTTTATGTGCTTCTATAAGGAAATTGCAGGCCAAGATTATCACGTCATAAATATCTTTGTTTAAGCAATCATACAGAAAAGTGAGAAACAATCGATTAATTTATGGAAATAAAAAAAAAAAAACAATGAAACATTATTATTTGTAAATTCCACAAGGTCTAAATTGTACTCTGTTATGATCATTGTTTGAGTAAACACATGATACTTGGAGTAGTTTGTTTCAGAGGCAGCATTTCCACATGCATGTTGTATATGCATGTGCCATTAAAGCATCATGTCAGTGAATAAATCACAGAAATTTTGCACAATACATTTCACTGGAACCAGGAAGTCAACAGTTAAAAGTTTCATTGTTTACTGGCTACTTACAAGGCAGTTAATGTGGTTAAAGTAGGCAACAAAAATTCCAGGTAATACAAAAGTCACAAAAACACTGCCCAATGTGTTGTGTGCACTGGTGTGAAGTGATCTGAGTCACTGTGAAATTGTCTTACAGTATACCTGATTTTTAAAACCATAGCTTAAATATCAGGCCAGCAAAATGTGGCCTTATGTTGCAAGTGGTGTTAAATACAGGACTGGCATACTCCTTAGAGAAATAGGTTTCAGTTTCACGAGCAGGTGGTCTTAAAATTTTTTGTTGTGTCGTGCAAGTAGTCTTTAGAGCAGGCAGTGTCATCTACTGTATTAACCCTTTCCCCTTAAACCAGCCAAAACCAGCTGGTGGTCAAATGTCGTCTGCTTTAGTGTTTTTACCTAATTCAACAGTGATGAAAAGCAGTTTGACTGCATGAGAATTGTTGACAAGACATTTTAAGATAACATGACCCAGGTCAACAGCTTTTCTTGGCTTGAGTTGGTCACTTTAAATGCCCAACCCATGCCCAGGAAAGCTGTTAACTCAGACTTAATTCAAGGGAAAAGGTATGCAAGGATGAAAACTAGATAAAGAATGGATTTGGGGATTGGGTGTGCCAGGGATCCAGCCGAAATTTTGGATGACTTCCATTATACTTGCATAAAATCCATCCATAATTTGTTTTATACCAATGAGTCAGACAAACTTTTGTGTTTATTATCCTGGAAGCTATAATTACAATCGTCACAGGACACCTAATCATAGACCTCAAGCCCCATTGGACATATTTCACTGTGGGGAAGACAAACAGCCGTGGACTTGGAGAAGATGCAAGCACACAGCATGTAATCTATCTCCGAATGTGCTTCTGCCCCCAATATTTGTTTTTCTGGCATTCAGGCCATTACAGAATGTAATGAATTTGTAACAGCCAGTTCAAAATGATGGCACTTCATAATTTTGTGCAAATGATATTCTCAGCAATTACGTGCACTGAAAATGTTGATTTATGGTATGTGTGTGTGTGTGTTTTTTTTTAAGCCGTAATACTGTGGTGAAGTATATGGGTTATATGTGGGCTCTAACATGACCAGAGCCTGCAGAGAAATAAAAGGATGCAGTGTTATATAGGTAATTATCCCATAATGGGGTCCTTGGGAGGGTAATAAAGGTATGTGTTATGGCTATCATGTCTGCTGTTCCGTATCACATAGTATTGCATTACATTTGTAGAAAAATAGACCTATTCAGCCGTGCATTGCAGTATTTGGTGGTAATGCTTTTCTATGTATTTCAGGTCTCTTTTTTTTGCTAAAAAAACTATTGTTTGTTGTCTACTTCAACAGAATATTCCATAAAAACATTATGTGATAAATCCAAACCATCATTTGCATGTGTTTCTGTTTGGGATTCAATGATTCTGCGCAAGGAAACCACTCACCACTTTGTGGCTTGTGGTTTCCTGGCCAAAATCATTTCGTCCCAGCCAGAAACACCAGGCATGACAGTTTGTATAAGGACCAGCTATCATTTTGTACACATAATTACACGTACATGTACATATAGAAACAAATTTATGCTATTGTCCTACTGCTACATGTAGCTAACAGACCCATAACTTCATGAGCATATCATTCCATGACAGGAACACCATATAGTGCCTTGCAAGAACACTATATCTATTTCATAACAGGAATACCATGTCAGTCCATATAAGGAATGCCGTATTATTGCAGAACAGCTAGAAAGTCCTATCATTTTATAACCAAAACACCACATCATAACAGGAATGCCATATCATTCACAAACAGGAACACCACATTATTCTATGACAAGAACACCACATCATTTTATAACAGGAACAGGATATCATTCCCTAATAAAAGGCCCGTATCATTTCATTACAGCTAGATTACCATATTTCATTACAGCTAGATTACCATGTCATTTCATTACAGCGATTACCGTGTCATTTCATTACAGCTAGATTACCATGTCATTTCATAACAGCTAGATTACCATGTCATTTCATTACAGCTAGATTACCATGTCATTTCATTACAGCTAGATTACCATGTCATTTCATTACAGCCAGAGCACAATGTTATTCCATAACAATCAAAACACGATCGCAGTCTCTCCATAACAGTCGTAATGCTATATAATTCCATAAAGAGCACCACGATTCCATAGCACCTATATTAGTCCATGGCACCAAGAACACTATATCATTCCATGACAAGAACACCACACCGTGCCTCTATGACTGCATTGCCATATCATTCTGTAATAGGAACACCATACCATATTGATAGATTACCACTTTATTCCATAAACTAAACACCATATCATTCCAAGACAGAAAACCATATGATTCCATGATAAGAATGCCTCTTAATTCCAAAACAGAAACACCACATTGTTCCATTACAGGAACACTTACAGATTTGGTTATGTATACTTAACTTGGTGAACCACAATTGCAAATTTAAAGAACAGGATAAATTTGGACATGGATGAAAATTCACGTCATCTGTCACAAAAGGAAGTGAAAAAAAAATTGGTGCTAGTTTGAGGCCTTAAGTAGATGTACTGTAGACAAGTGAAGGGGAATATTATCAGTGTTTGCATTTTTGTTACATGCAAATATAATTGCTAGAACAGTGATGTGATTCTACACAACACAAATTGAGTTAGGCCATGATAATATATGGCAAAATTTTTAGAGATAAGTGGACAGTTGTGCTAGCTGATTCCACTGTTAATCAGAAAGCAAATTCACTTTTCCAAATTTTCCGGTGGAGGTCACCATACTGCACATGGCACATTAGGTAGTGCGAGTTGAGAGCCTTTTCCCATAACACACAAATTGAGCGACTCTTATTGGCTGGACGTCCCCCAGGCATCCAGGTTACCCACAACATGAAAAGAATATATCTGTATGAATGTGTTCCTGATTTAGACTACGGCTCATCAGACAAATCATAAGTGCCTTATTGTGATGCTATGCCACTACAACTGATGCCCATGAACGGGAGCGACCCCCCCCCCCCCAAATGTGGCTGATTTTCTTGTTTCTGGTTGAATACGCATCAAAGAGGAGATTAGGCAGACTGGTACAATAGGACAACACACAGGGATCAAGCATCAAGGGAATTAGACAAGGCGCAACCTTCAGATCCATAATATCAATTTGTTAATGGTGAGGCCAGGTCACAAAACATGTGTGCACGCTTCGCAGTTTTTTGCCACTGTGCCGTGGTGCTCTGTGACCTCGACAAACTTTTCCTCAGCCAATATTGTCTTGCAACGGTCTACCCGCAAGACACTTTAATGCCACATTGGACAACTTCAGTCCCAAGCGGAGGTACTGATCTAGTACTAATTTGGAGAAAATCCCACACAAGCAGAAACCCCATCTGCACATGTATATATGTGTGGTTCTTAAGCTTGAGTCCACAAAAGGTCAGAGAAGTGTTGGCAGTACCCCATGGCAGCGGTAAATATTTGGCTAGACATCATCCCTTGTTTGCCCACACATGGAACATTTGCCTTTAATGGGACTGTGTTTGTCTTGGATGAGAGCTGGCAAGTAGAGGGGAACACGGAGAAGTGTTTCTGAGATTTCTACAGTTCCATTGATACACTCTTTTTATTGGTCCTCTGCCTCACAGGGAACCACGATATATTTGATGTTTTCCAGTGTGTCGTTACTCAGTCGGCATTAATATCACCGAACGCAAAGATATGGATGTGACATTACAGCTTAAAGGGCTGACCTTTATGCCATGTCTCCTCACATCCCTCACAGTGATCCTGGTCTCAGTTATTTTCCAACAGCCGCTGGCTCCCCGAGTTAAAGATGCCCCCGCACAGCAAGTGTTATCACTACGTTTGAAAACATCCTGGCTATTTCTCATGCTGTACATCTCGCTATGTCTGCAAAGTGATTCATCTCGGCTGAAGCTGAGGACATTGTACATGGATGTGGGCAAACAGATATGTTGACAGACGGAATGAGATCTGTTGCTTGCTCTAACAACTTCTTTATTATTACATGCAGAAGGCCTCAAACTAAAGACGGACATCAATAATGCAGACATATTTTTGTTTTTACGTGTACAGAGTGGTGTTCCATGTCAGTTTTCTCTTTTCTGCCCTTCAGGCTGCAGGTTACAAGTTGTTTTTATCATTTAGCCTGACAGTTTTTCTCCTAAGATGGGTGATTGTTACACAGGCAAGTTCTCGTGTGTTTCCTTGTACATGAGAGAACCTTTGAAGGGAAGTGAAAAAAAAAAAAAAACACTACTGCATTTTGTTTTGACATAAAAAGAGTGCTCTTCTGTGCTTTTGTCTTTGCTGCCATTCAAGTTGCAGATTACAAGTTTTTATCATTTTATCCGCCTGCTTTTCTTGTCTCTTTAAATGCATGTCTAGTACATGACGTTACATCAGTTTTTTGTGTCATTGTGCATCAGAGAATTTTTTTTAACTCTTTCAGTGCCAACTGCTGCCAAAGTTGAATTACTTGAGGCAAGCTGCTCTCAATAATAACTAGGATGATAAATTAATTTTCCTTGTGGAAAAGAAAACAAACTTGCGTTCAACTACCAGCATGCCTATAGTTCAATAGAGAATATAATGGTCAACAGCTTTTCTCTGCACACTTTGGGCACATTACACCCAAAGCATGCCAAGGAAAGCTGTTCACTCAGTCCTAAAACTTGGCACCGAAAGATAAAATGTACGTACATGTACCTTATTTGAGTATTGCCTAATGGAACCTTATGGGCTAAGTTACTTCCCAGGTAATGATGGCATCATCTGCTGTCAGTGAGACTGCTGAACTTCTATTGGAACATTTGACATCTAGTGTGGCACAACTTATTGAAGTCGGCCGTAACAAACATGAGATAAACGGATCATAGCGTGGTTCGTTGTTGATACAAAGAATGTTAACTGACACTGGGTACCATATAGCAGCACTGATTCGCTGCGCTCACTTGTTCTGCATATGTTGCACCTAGTGCTTGTTGATGTTCTTCGTATCAACAACAAACCATGCTATGTATATACATATAATAGATTATAGCATGCTTTGTTGACGATATGAAGTATATCAAGGAGCACTGGATGCTATATAGCAGAACTCGTTCGCTTTGCTCACTCGTTCTGCTATATGGTATCCAGTGCGAGTTGATTACTTCATATCGTCTACAAAGCATGCTGTAAAATTTTTATCTCATGTTTGGGTCGATTTGTACATTTCAATACACAAAGCAAAAATAAGAATGACATTTGCAGAAAGTTTGTCATCAACACAATTACCGATGAAACCAAAGAGTACCGATACCACCGGAAGAGTGGCGATACCAACGGAAGAGTATCGATACATCATGCTGCGGCACCACATAGCTTTCATGCCTAAGATACGGTATTTATAGAAGCCTGTTGTAGTACTAAAATCGACCCAAACATAGGATAAATATATATATATATATATATATATATATATATATATATATATATATATATATATATATATATATATATATAAACATACATATATATACATAATTATATACATACATATATATATATACATATATATATATATATATATATATATATATATATATATATATATATATATATATATATACACATGTATATATAACTTTATTGAAAGAGGGTTGCCCAGTTAGTGCTAGAAGCACTTATCTGCCACAGGGCTCTCTAGTAAAATTCAGTACAGTATGTTGATATAAAAGATGTAGAACAATTTTCAGGTACAATCATGGGTGATAAAAGCAGAAAATTATAAAGTGTAGTTTTTGGGATGTGCATACTGTAGTTAAATCTGGGCAATATGCAGCAGAAAGCTGCCACTCAGATCTTGTGGACCTTAAACTTAAAAAATATACTTTGTACACAATCTTTTAAAATTCTGGTACAGTCTTTGCTTCTCTTGTCTCCTTTGGAAGTGTCTTCCATTTTTGGGATCCAGAGTACATGTATCTGAAAGAATTTTTCACATAACTTGAATTTGGTTTCTGGAGATAGAGAGAAAATTACTGGCAGCAGATCTCAAATTTATATTGTGTACATCAGTGACAAACTGAAACATGTTTTGCATATACAGTGCTCCCTCTTTATAACACCCCTCATTACAAGGCGGTTTCTGATATAACACGGTGGGTACCATGGTTCCCACTGAAATAGTTTTTCCCATTACTTCTATGTTAAAAGTCCCTCTGTTATAAGGCAGTTTTGCTATAAGACAGTATACCATGTGAGAGCCCAACACCAGCATTATAAAGAGGGAGCACTGTAGTCTGATAGTATGCCATGTAATGATTTATGGACTAGCTAACACTGCTTTCTTAGACTGAATTATTTACTCGAGGGTCATCCAATTCAACATTGATACCAAAATTTTATAACTTTGTCTACCATAAGTGTTCAGAATTTAATATGCAGCCAGTTTGTGCAAACGTTAATCTTACTTAATAAATTTTTATGACAGTTTCCCCATGTTGTACAATAATAGTCTATGGGGGGACAATAGGACGTATAATTTATGTGCATACGTGTGTAAATTTTGTTTAATATTCTTAAGTATCCCTAATTTTGTAGCTACCTTTTCACATACGTAAATCTGCCACCTGTTTGTACCAAGTAAGATGTTTGTCTACTTGCAATCCTAGAAGTATATGGCAATCGACATTATCGATAAGTTGATCATTTAGAAAAATTATTTAAACAAGTACATGTATGATCCTTTTTTCTGACTGTCTGTTTTGAAGATACCAACATTGACTTAGATTTCTTTCTCGTTTACAAACGTACAATTTTGAGTACACCAACCACTTGTTTCTTCAGCTGCATTATTAAGCTCTTGATTGATTTCGGGGACAGATTTCCCAGCATCATGAATCGTTGTGTCATCTGCATAAGTGTTTAAAGAAGCTCCATTTACAGATAAAAGTAAAGGATGGGTTTCTTTTACTGTCAAAAAAAAAGAGAAATAAAACTAAAACCAAGAGCAAGACATTTTCATTTTTTTCTGATATAAAGCTCTTCTTTTGCATCATAAACACCAACTTGAAGCAGTTCGTCCTGCACAACAAAGGATTTAATGTGCATAAATTACCATAATTTTGTAAATTTATGTGCATAAATTACCATAATTTAGGACCAATGATCATTAAATTTCAATGTTAACATCTATGCTCCTAACTGATCATAAACAGTGCATATAATCTCTCTCTGCATGCTGTTATTAGGCAGTAAGCATATAACATAGCAAAAGTAACTAAATTATTTCAAGCAAGATGTAATGACAGATTATCTTGCTCCATCCTGCATCTCTGTGGAAAATATTTGTACATGTATCACTCATCCCGGCTAGTTTGTCTCAAAGGTATATATATATATATATATATATATATATATATGTATGTATATATATATATCACAGATTACCTTCTCCTTTATTAGGATTATTAGACAAAAGTTACAGATAAACAGCTAATTCCTTGTCAGCACCAGTAAGATATGAAGTTCCTAATCCAGTTGCATTCATTAAAGAACAAGAGATTGATCTGTGCCAGTAATTGGACAGGTTGAGCTGCACCTTTGTTCAGGGACTCGAAAGGCATCATTGGTTTTATAGTGGAAGTGCGAAGGGGATACAGAAAGTTGACAGAGTACAATTCAATAGAAGTAACAAAAGGAAACGGAGAATGGAATACGCACCACATAGGCAAACTGTCAGGAGAGCAGTGTTAATGATCACTTCGGAATTTTCTGCTCATAAAATTTAATGGAAAACTGCAAATAAATTGTAAGAATGTATATGGTTATAAGTCATATTTACCTGCCTCATTTGACTTGAGTGTTTTAACCATGCAAGGCCTGTGACATTATGGCTGAAAGAGCTATTATTGACTAAGTGGAAAGCAGGTTCAGTTCTCACCAGATTTCAGCAAACTCAAGGAAGGGCAATCCACAGTTAAATGGGAGTTTTGAAATTCCACAAGGAACCTCATGTAAGAAATCAATGTAAATATATATAACATTCTGCTAACTGCACAGTATGTCTGTCGCCATCCCATTCTCACAAGGCTCGATCTGCACTGGTGCTCAAAAATGATCTGATATTTACAAATGCATGTATGTAATTTTATGTTATAAAAATTGTAACCTCGTCATGTGTATTCTGAACCTCTCGTGTGACTGTCGGTTTAAAAACACAAACTCCAATGGAATAAAACTCTATGCATGACGGCATTATATATTTATGTAGCAGTCCCTGAATAAAGCATGTTGATGCCCTCCAGTGGATCATTGTTAGATTTATGTCAAGCGTTTAGGTCCCTCACAGAGATGTCAGTGGTGGGGAGCATGATCTGTCTACACAAACAGGTAACTCACTAATGGTCACCAAATAAGTGTGAAACTACAAAAACAGTGCTAGGTTTTGCTTCATATGAACATTTGCTGCTCTTTCAGACGAAGAGATTGCCAAATGCTCGAAGTTGGAACTTTAGATCTGAGAAGATTAAAACATGCTTGTATAAATCCTGCAATATATCAGTGCGTTGCCTAATGTTAGATGCCACACAGATTAGTTTGTGGGGTCCAGGAATACAAGACGTAAGGCAATTTTGTTTCAAGCGAAAATTTTAAAGAATTCTTTCTGATCATATTTCCCGAAATATTGCTGGTAAAAGTTACCCCCTGTATAGGGCGTCCACAGCTTACCCTGACACATATTGGGTGCAATGCATCATGGGAGGTTGCTGACAGAGTGTACCATATTGGGGACCTGTTAGGGTTTTAGGATTATTGAATTATTGGGCCTTTTAAAAAGGGACTACTGAAACATTTGCTCCATAAAATGAAAATTATTAGATTTTTTGCTGCAGAAAAAAGGATTCTCCGATTATTTCACCTGAATGAAGTATTTCTTTCTTTTTTTTTTTTTTTGTTTGGTTATTGAATAGCTGCATGGAAATTTAGGATTAAGGTTGATATTTTGGAGCAGTATTGGATTATTTTGGAAGAAATATATGGATTATTGGTAACCCCCCCACCACTATACCACCACCCGTATTTGTTATAACAAAAAAAGAAGCATATAACGTACATTATTGGACGCTTTTTGCTAATTTTTAGTGGGAAAAAGTGGCATGCCAATACACCAGCATCAGGTTCCTCACAGTGAAGCATAGAGTACAGTGTCTGCTTTTTCGTGTGCATTTCTCCAGTTACATGTAGGTGCTGTATACATGACAATTTTGTGCTTTTTTGGCTTCTCCAGATGCTGCGTAGATAATAATTTTCGACTTTTGTGTTTCTGCAGGTGCAGTAAGGCTGTTCTTCAACAAGAAATATAACAGTGAGCTGATCACAAGTCACTGGCTTCGGAAAAATGGAACAACCCTGCAAGTGTTTGGTAAGCAATTTCTTTGTGATTTCACTGTTGCTTATTTCTTTGCCATTTTTGACCAAAGTCGATTTTATATTTTTGTGCGAATACCAAACATCACCAAAATTGCGTCGATAGAAAACCAATTTGGCAGAGACAATGATTGTCACCACAAATTAATGTGACTATTAAAGAGTTAAAATGACGGCAACTTAAGCAGTCAGTGAGGAATAATATGCTCACCAGGACTGAAATACAACAGTATTCTTGTGACATTCTGAATGAGTAAATGACCTGTATGGACAATGGGGACAGGTGGAAAGCTTCAATACAGTAAATCATTTGGTGAGTAGGAAAAGGTAAAACAAGAAAAAAAAAACAAAGAACCCTCCCTACCTCATCACTTTTTGGAAAACCACTGATCATAAACCGGGATGTTTTTTATATGTGGCCTGATAGAGGAAAGGGCCTGGTATTAGCCAATGGCTATTGCCTAATTCTCATTCAATAAAGTACGACTCTATAATGCAGTAAAAACACCATAATGATGTACATGTAGATCCATATATATATTTATATACATGTATACACACACACACACACACACACACACACACACACACACACACACACACACACACACACACACACACACACACACACACACACACACAGAGTAAAACCTCTCTAACCAAATGCCTCCATATACCGATCACCATTTCTTGGTCCCAAATATATACTTCCAATGTCAGCAAACCTCCCTATCCTGAACACCTCACTATACAGAACGCTTTTTTCCCTGACCCAAGGGTGTTCGGTATAGGCAGGTTTTATTGTATATATATATACATATATATATATATATATATATATATATATATATATATATATATATATATATATATATATATATATATATATGTATATGTATGTATGTATGTATGTATGTATATATATATATATATATATATATATATATATATATATATATATATATATATATATATATACATGTATGTGCTTTGAAAAACACCTGGGACATGATTAAATCAATAAAAATCAATTGATTACCATAGCACTATGTCTATGATGACGTGGAAGTTGCTCCTGTTAATTGTATTGATTGAGAAATCATGGAGACACCTTTGTTTTAATTGTGCGCAGGTTTGTCAGCCATGATGAGTAGTCATTAGCAATTTCTTCCTTGCCTCTTGGCTTGATGTGATTGGCTGTGTGTTTCTTCCTCTCATCTTTGCTTGATGGGATTGGCTGGGTGTTTTCCGCTGCACTGACCAATAAGAAACTTGCTTGTACTATCCCAGGCACTGGCAAATGATGAACACCCAATTAGTTAACCTGGTTATATGACATGCCTGCACCTGTACGTTTAAACTATTTATCATTGATGAGGTCTGACTGTCTTTAGTTGTCATTGAGTGCTGTACACCCTTGGTGTACCTTTCACCCCTCAAAGTGGCTAAAGCCAGCTGAAACCCCTGGTGGTCAAATGTCGTCTGCTTCAGTGTTTTCAACTAAAGTCAACAGTTATGAAAAACAATTTGACTGAGATTTGTAGATGAGACCTAACAAGATCACAAGCCCCAGGTCAACAGCTCTCTTTGGCACTTGATGCCCAACCCATGCCAAGGAAAGCTGTTGACTCATGCAGTCTTAAGTCAAGGGGAAAGGGTTAAGACAGGATCAAATTTATACTGGGTGTGCTGGTCCTGTTGATGTATGTAAAATTTTGCAAATTAGCGTAACATTGAAATGTCTGTATATATGAGGAATGAGACAAAGAGACTGAAAAACAACCTGTTTGCTTGAACCTTTCCCATTGAATTAGTTCTGAGTTTGAGACTCAAGAGCTTTCCTGGATGTCGGCTGGGCACTGAATAGCTATCCCATGCTACATGTAAGAAAAGCTGTTGCCGTGGGGCAATATGTTATTTAGATCGGTGTCATCTTCAGTGTCCGTTTATAATATTTTCTTTTTTCAGAACGCTTAAATTAGTCAAAAAAACATTGAAGCAAGAGACTCTTGGCCAGCAGGAGCATTTGGCCAGTTGAAAGGGGCAAAGGATTGCATAAGTTAGAGAGAATTTTCGCCCTAATATTATATATAAGAGAATGAAATTTTGCATTTAAATATTTATATTTTACGTGGAATTGGGTCTACTTTTCAGAAGGGTGCACCTGTGTATGCAAAATACATTCTGGTCTGTGTTGATTCACATTAATTTTTATAAAATTGTTTAATCTTTTAAGTCTCCTAGTTGACAGTTCAGGAAGGCATCACACCGATACAATCACATATTATGTGGGCTCTGTTATATTCTAAATCAGCTTCATGGGATAATTTCACTGTTTCTTATCGCAATATGTTGTCCAAATAGGGGACTGTATGCCAGGACAAACAGACAGATAATCTACTGGTTAATCATTGGGACGGGTTATTTAGGGAGCACAATTCATTTAGGGGCTCATTCCTCTGCCAGGCCATTGCTAAACCTCTTCAACAGCTGACTCCTTGGAGATCGTCGGAGATAAAAAGCCCTGTCATCAGCATTGGCCTAATTGGATGTTCCCCTGGAAGTAAAGATGAAGGGAAAACAGGATTGATCAATGCTGCGTGGGTAAAACAATTCCATATCAGATTGCACTTGGTACATTTAATATGTGTAGAGAGCAGGCATTACAGGCTTGATGGTTTGCCGGGCCCAGCTTGAAAACTTGGATCAATGCTGGCGAGGTAAAACAATTAGACTTAAGCACCAACAATCAGCCTGTGGAAGGCACACATGTACCCCGTGTAGCATCCAACAAGACTGTTTGCTTTGGTTTCTGCAAGGGGACCCTGCGCAGAGCTCATGGTTATGTCACGGAAATGATGCCACTAATGTAGGGGAACAGCCAACAGACGACATAGTGCAGGGTCACCAAGCTGGGATAGGACATATGCGAAGAAAGTATGCCAGCTCTCACAATGTATTTTCTTAAGTTTATTGAGTTATTCAAATGGAAGTATAAAGTGGCAATGGTAATTTCCTGCCTCAGATGAGGTTAGGTCTATGACAAAGGCCAATGTGTGCTCCCCGCAAATTTCCGCCCCCATGTCTAATGAAGGGTGGGGAAACCTCGCATTCATTGACTTGTCAGAGCAGGTTCAGCAGGAAAAAAAGATCTTCGCTCCTCTTTAATATAACTGTCACAATCAGGGTCCGGTTAATTAGTGTAAGCTTTGGTTGAGTGAGCTACAGAACTTTTTATTTAGTAGATTAGAAAGAGGCTTGAATTGCCCTATTAAGTTGTAGCAAATTCAATGTGCTTTTGGCAATACATTGGCAGTAAACAACGGAATGCCGTCAGCAGTGGAGCGGCTGTTGATGTCGTTTTTTGATCCGTACTGATTTCGAGACGTCAAAAACTATTTCATGTGACAGTGACTGTCTGCAGGTTTTAAAAGATATGCCACACATTTGCTTTAAAGCCAATTGAGCTTGCTTTCCCCAAAGGCTCTCAAATTTATCTTTATGTAACAGAAGTAATTTTTTGGATATTCTTAGATGTTCATATACATATTTTTGATACTGTGAAAGTGGAACTGATTTGATTTGCTTCCTTTTGTGATTGTCATCTTTTTAGTATTATTTATTCTATGAAGGGCATAGATGTATAAAACTCTGGTATTGTACGTGCCACAATACAATGCAACCTTTTTAAAAGAATACACACACGTAGGGATCAGAAAACTGTGGTCTTTCCTTGGAAATCGGAATAGCATGAAAACTACTATTAACCCATTCCATACTGTTGTCACAGGCCTTGTTCAGTGGCTCTGGCACTGTCTGGCAAGTCATGCCGCTGCTGCGCTTGCAGCAGCTGCAGCATGACTTACCAGGCAGTGCCAGAACCACTGACTTACGACTATAGGCATGTTGGTACTTGAATGAAAGCTCTTTTCAAGGAGAATTTAAATATGCAATTGTTGTCTTAAATTTAGGTAAATATACGGAAAAATCAAGGACTGGTATGGAATGAGTTAAAACAAAGTATCTGTAACAGGTGGCATTTCCAGACAGGTGGTCTGTCCTATACTAAGGATGGCCTTTCTGTAGAGGGCACACTATAGTTCTTGATGGATTGTAATAGCATGGGATAAAGAATCACAATGTAATTCTTTCAATGCCAAATTTTTGACCGAGTAAACAGCTTTTCTCAGTGCCCATTGCGCCCCAAGGCATGGCAAGAAAAGTTGTTGACCTGGGGTGTTAGCTCTGGCACTATAGATTGAGTTTAGTCGTGATTGGCACTGAAAGAGTTAATGACAAACTGATCAACCATTATTCCAAACTGTTTTAGTTTTCAAGCACAAGAATATAATCTATGTATACTGCATGACATGTTGTACATTACATACATGTACATACTTTTGCAGCAATTTCCATAAATGGATCTTCATTTGAGCAATGACTATAGAGCTGCCAAGTCAAACATATCGTACCAATTTAATTTTGTAATGAATAATTGCGAGGTACATGCATGTTCTCAGTTAAACATATTGCTAAAAATTTTATTTGCGAATATGAAACTATTTTTTTGCATAATCTGCAGTATGAGATAAAATAAAAAAATAGTTTAAAAAAAAAAGAAGTTAAGGTCTGTTTTCCAGGCAAATTATTGGTGGATGTAAGAGAAAAGAGCAGGCTGTTAGCTTGCTGTAAGAATCGTGTCGACATTGTGTCAAATTGTTCTGGCAAAGTGTCCTTCACACTTACGAAAGCAACAAGAATTGTTCCGGAATTAAGTAATCAAGGAACTCTAATGCCTGTCAGTGTAAATCAGTGGTGGTCAACTGAGCCGTGTAGGTGTCCAATACAGTGCTAAGATTTTGTCCCCACCTGGCCCACTCTCTGGGTGTCTTTCATGTTGATAGGTAATTTTCCAGTGGTCTTTAATTGGATGAACTGGTGCAACCAATTTTTTCTTAAAGGAACAATGCCATGCCATATTCCAGCAGATGATTATAGATTACCTTGGGAAGGAACATGGAAAGCTACTCATATGAGGTGCAGATGATAAAAAGTATGGTGTCGCATTATGTCCATTGCAAGCTGCAATCGGCAGCATTTTTGGCTTTTATAATGTCATGATTTATTGTAAGTGGCAGACAAGGATCACCTTTCAGTCCCAAAATTATTCCCTCGAGTTATACAGCTTTATTGCTACAAAGTAATAAATGATTTTCAGAGCACGAGGATGCTGAATACCACTCCAGATCTAAGCTGCACCATATAACTATCCCTTTTTTCATACTTAATGACAGGAAATCTGACATGCGCTACATGCATAGGGGTTTTGATAGCACAAGGACAGTTAATCTTTAGATATTCCCAGGGGATGCGATATGTGGTGAAAACAAGAAATTTTCACAGAGTGACAAAACTCAAAGTAAGTCTGGTCTGTATGTGTATTGTTGATGAAAAGCCATCACTCAACTACGGCTTCCTGCTTGACAAGGGGAAGATTATTGGAACTGTCTTTCCAAAAAAAAAAAAAAAAAAAAAAAAAAAAAAGAAAAGAAAGCAGACCACATGTACAACTCCTGATTGTATGCTGCGTCTTGCGGATAACGTTAATGCATTCACCTGTTTAATTGTTTGTGGATTCGTATCAGTTTAGAGTATTGTCCTCATTGCCAGGCAGCATCCCCTTTCGTTTGAACTAAGAGTCAACAGAAAGACAACACCTGTAAACATTATTTATTTTTTTTAATGGAAATACTGTGTTCCTGCCAATGAGCACTGTGCTGTAATAGGAACCACTGAGCTTGCTGGGATCAGATCAGATAAAGATAAGGATAAAGATTCTATATTAATCAGCAATCATTAATTCATACTTGACCTTGAGATTGCAAGAAAAATTATGCTTAAATTTCCTTGTCTTAAAACAGGATTGGTTTGAATGGTATCGTGGAATAAAATCTGTTTAGTAACGTGGATGTTCATCAGTATCTGATATGAGTGGATCAGAAAATTCATTTAGCATGCTGTTAAGAAAAACATGAAAATGCGTGCCATTCTCTAGAACATTGATGTAGTATATAATTGCTTGCGATATTGCTTGGCTTATGTAGTCAAGTTTTAATACATGTACATGATGTACATAAATATGTATTCTTGTTGGGCAACTTCTTTCTGGACTTTTACAGGCTGGGTGTGTGGGGCGGGGGGAGAGGAGGAGGGGAGTGTTTCAAGTTGTATGTCTCTGCATGCAGCTATCTATCTTTGCACTAACTTGTTAACACAGTATCTGAAATATGCAGACCATTTTTCCTCCAGTTTGGCATAATGGGTATACGTACCTCTTCAGTGGCCAAAAGCGGACTGCTGAAATTTTGTAGGTGCTAAGTGGCCCATCAAGACCAGAGAGAAAGAGGCTCTCAAACAACAGCCGTTTAGACATGTGAACTCATTGATTTTTCTCAGGCCTCTCAGATTTTTGTTTCCGATAGATACTATGCCAAAATACAAACCAGAGAACCATAGAAACAACATGCAATTCTTGAATTTGATGCAGAATGGACTGTACGTGGTACTTCATAGTTATACACATATGCACAGCTGGTCTCTTCACAAGCAACAAAACAGGAAACTCCAACAAGCAGGATTCAACTTTTTGTTTGTAGCACGTCACTAGTGAAAGCCCGGAAAATTTATCAGGAAAAGAAAATTTAAGAAAAAAGGCTTTCGTGTCACGTAAAAATTGATGACAGACTGTAAATGTGAGAATAGTGTGTTCTTCTGCTAAAATTAGGAGTCACACCTCTGTAGAAATTTAAGATAACAAGATGGATTCATTTTGGCGGCTACCTCAGGTGTTGCCAATTTGAACCAATGTGATAAATTTTGATGTAGCAATCATTCTGCCTTCTAGTCTGGAAAGGGTAAAATATGACTTGTTGGAGCCTCTGGGAGACCCAGGTGAGAGGCTGTGGTAACATTGTATGGAGCAAAATATGAAGTTTGTGGACCAGCAGAAAAGAAAAATACATGTATATATGCATCATCTTGTCTTGGGAAAGATATTAACTACCATCTATGGCATGAGAACTGTGCATGTTGAGATGCAAGTGGGAGGACAACATTGAAAGATACACCAACTCATCACCAAAACTAGACCTATCCTTTTATGGACATATAGTACTCAATTCACTTGCACATCCCAAAAAAAGACCCCCCAAAAATGGTTATTGCCCAAGGTTATATACTGACATATATTGGCTCATTTTTTTTTTAGGCATAAAAATATCATGTTGTACACGGAGATGGTTCTGTCAGAACAGGGATTTTATGCGAAAAGGCAAAAGTGAAATGTTTTGTTGAAAGCGACCTCGTCAAGAGGAAGAAATGTAGGTATGAATGGCTGCTGGCAGATCACATAAATTGTACGAGTCCTTGCAGTTTCCACATGCTGTTGGTCCATGGGGATTGTCTCTATTCACTGCACACATCACCACAGAAGCAGAAACGGTGAAATTGTATTTTCCTTTTGGTTGCTGTATTTGGCAACGACAAAGTGGCACACCCGAGGGATATGTGAGTAGGAAAATTGCGGGTGTTGGCAAATTTAGCTGAAAGAAAGTAGAGCTAGTAAGTTCTATTGCTCTTTGTCAGATTGAATATTGCAGATCTGTGTTCACCACTGGCCCCACCGATTCAAACACTGGTCCACTATAATGCGAGAATCTCTGGAGATTTCTGTCTAAGTGTCAGGTGAAAATGAGATTTGATTGGCTATTAGAAGGTCACATGACCCTTTTAGGCAGCATAGATTTACGGATGAGGAAAGGAAAGAGGATTTTGCTAGCTTTCGATCAGGAAGAGAGATTTGCAAAGATAGCTATATAAAACTGCTCTATGTGTATATCATATATGTTATATGGTGACCACCAGATAGTGCTTCTGACATTAACATTGCCTTTTCATTTTTTTTTTGTTTTTTTATGGAAGAAATATAAGCATTTATGGTAGTGTGTAAGCTGTAAGGTATTTATTTTTGACATGTTGACTATAGTTAGCCTTATATGGAAGAAAGATTCAGATGGGTGAAATTGTAGTGCATCTCTCTGTCAGAGATTCTGATGTTCATGAAATGTATAAGTCCCCATAAAAGACCTTGTGTTTTTTATTATTTTTGCAAAAAAAAAATTGTTTTGTTCTGCAGTGGTCATATGGCTGTAACATTAACCCTTCTCATGTTATATTCAGGACAAAAGTCATGCACATATATTATAGTAGAACAATTTCAGATTGAAATTCTTTGTGAATCGAAACCTTCATTCAAGTGCCTGAATTTGCCTGTTGTTCTACAGAGAAAAAAAATGGTCTCCAGTCACTACCATCCCACACAGCTTTGACCGCATTGTGACGTTGCAAAGGAAGCTGTTGAGTCTACGTCAATGACAGATTTGATGATCTCATTGGCTTCAGAATACCCCCAAAGGTCCTACGTTCATCTTTGACACCAGGTGGCACTACTGGTGGGTTACAAGTGTAATTATAAAGAGAGAAACAGCTAGACATACCCTGCCTGGATGACACAAGCAATGAGTAGTTGTTCTCTGAAATTTAGTTTTGAATCAATGGCACATAATACTATGTGGCAATTTCTCCAGCTTAGAGAGCAACCTGCTCATGAGTTAATATGTTTATCCCCTGTCACTGTCTACAAGAGCATTCATTTTTAAATAAAAAGACATTAAAGTTGAATAAATCAGTTGAACACAAGGGACTTGTATGTGAGTCATGATATCAGTAATCTTATGGCACAAATTGACCTCAGCAGATGCACTTGGTAGAGAGTGATTAGATTGCCCTGGTGTTCACCCCGGCTGTGCCATCTACCCAGCCCCATCTGACCTGCTTACCCTCATCTGTCACTCATCTCCTCAACCCTTTGATCTTTGCACACCTGTGTGCTTTTATCCTGCCTCGGATGTCTCCCACGGGATGCTCTATTAATTTTCCTCGTGTCTGTCCCAATGACTTCAGAATGCTGAGCTAGGTTTTGTTCAAATTTGGCACAATGGATTCCATGACCCGGAAATAATGACAATAATACCTGACACAGAGACAAACTCATCATCAGAGCCCTGATTGGTTTTGGAGACAATCCTTACAGTGTAATTGGCACTGTTTCCTTGTAAAAAGTACATGTACCAGCTTTAAGAGCAAGTGCCACTTAAGACCACTTTTTTTTCCTGAAAAATGGGCACTTTTACCTACATTGTAATTGACACTGCTTCATCTTTTGCATATATTTTGGTCGTTTTCCCCTCTTTTTATCAAGTGAAGGTCACACTTACCCTTGCCTGGTCAGATATTGTACACTGCACAATTGTGATCATCATATATACTCCTGAACATGTACATGTATGTGTATTTTCCCAGTTTTACCCCCAAAAGAATTTTGCAAGTTTTATTTTTGCCAATGGATCCTAAATGGATTCAGTATCCATTGTGCAGAAAATAATTCCTGGGTCAAATGATCCAATATGGACTTCTTCAGGAAACTTTATGCTGTAAAACTGAGTCGTTGGCTGTCCACAGAGCTGATTAGGAGCAAACATGCCCAACCACTGCAAAGAAAAGTTTTGGGGTTATACCATAAGCGTCCAGATGTAAATTGTCATCTGGCTGCTTTAACGTTTTTGCTTGAATGTTTCGTCAGCAGAAAACATTTTTGCTGAGATTTGTACGCAAGACCATTCATGATGTCTTGCCCTAGGTCAATAGTTGTCCCTAGCAGGGTGCACTGTGCCAAACACGTGCCAAGGAAAGCTGTTGACTCAGTCATACTGCGACCATGAATGGGTTAAGGGTTATCTGGAAACTTTCTGGGTTATTTAAGGGATAAAGAGTTAAGGTCTGATTGATGTGATAGGTAACAGTGCAATATTGCAACATGGTCAGTTGGCATTGTTATAGAACATATTGTGCATTCCAACACAGCTATTCTCTGTATAATTTGGTATAATTGATATTTTCAAATGCCAGAGTTTAACTTTCACATGGATAATATTCCCTCCTATGCTTACAGATCTGGACGAAGTGAAAATTACACAGAAGGAGCCGTGTTTCGCAAAAGCAATTTGCCCCACTGCACATGCTCAGAATCTGGCTGGCTGTGAGGCTTCAACACAAACCTGTGTGTGTCAGCGAGGCTACATCATGGATAATGGCATGTGTATAGGTAAGGCGGCACTACACAATCCAGTAATAGAATGCATTACTGCACCACCTTTCACTGGCTGTGGGGCATGTATGCTTTTCCGTGTGTGTGTGTGTGTGTGTGTGTGTGTGTGTGTGTATGCTTTTCCGTGTGTGTGTGTGTGTGTGTGTGTGTGTGTGTGTGTGTGTGTGTGTGTGTGTGTGTGTGTGTAAGTTCTTAAACTCACTTAATTTTGCTGTATTTTTATTTTTGCTCATTTTGTTGGTGACACAAAATCCATGAAAAAAAAAAAGAATGAAATAGTATATTATCATAGGAGCCATGTCCAAAATATTTCAATTCAAACTTCCATTAAATGGCAGAAATGCAAAACTCCTCAATATAGATGCACGTGAAAGTAAGCATATTTACAGTAATTAGATTTATGAAAAGGTTACAGACAAATGCACGTAATAGGACCCAAGGATGTGTTATGTCAAAAAAAAACCTAGTCACCATGGTCACCATAGTCACTACCAGGTTATTTCGCTGGGTACCACATGCACTATAGTCACAAGGCGGCAAGCTTTCTGTATGTGTCCAATTTAAAACATACAAAT
This sequence comes from Hermodice carunculata, assembly GCA_964020975.1. Taxonomy (NCBI): domain Eukaryota; kingdom Metazoa; phylum Annelida; class Polychaeta; order Eunicida; family Amphinomidae; genus Hermodice; species Hermodice carunculata. The sequence goes on along the minus strand of OZ026621.1, from coordinate 90,517,444 downwards.
GCTGCGATTTAAAAGATATATTTTTTTGCTTTGTTATTTTCAAACTTAATAAAACTCAAGATTCAACAACTAAAAATCTGACACAAGTCCACGTTTAGTTTAATGATTGGCAATCAGAATGTTCTCTACCAAGATTGTTCAGTAGGACACATTTCCAATCATGAATGTCAGAATTTTAATAAATTTTAGCCTAATCATTTTTGAAAAATCTCAGAAAGGCTGTTTCTTTGAAACCACTGGGCCATTGGATGAAAATCACTCAGAAACACATCTGGAGACTCCTAGCTCTTAATTCTTTCAGTGCAAAGTACAACTATATATATAGTCAAACTAGTCTGAATTATCATTAGGATCCCAGATTCACATTCCTTACAAAGGACCTTTCCTTCAAGTGCCAGTGTGCCTATAGTTCCAGAGAGAATATCCCAGGTCTGCAGTTTCTCTCGGTGCACATTGGGCGCATTGCTGCCAATGTGCTCTGAGAAAAGCTGTTCAGTCCAAAAATTTGGCACTGAAAGAGTTAACTCGTTCAACAAGTGGCTATATTGTGTGTGTGCGTGTGTGTGCATTCTGCAGTTGTTTATCACATCTCCAAAGGTGGCGGCTGAATCTTGTTCAAACTTTGTGGAATTGTTCTGTGGGTAAACCTTTACCAAATTACTTGGTCACTGGAAAGGACTGCACCCATTTTCTGAGCTTTAGATAAATTTTAGCTTGTGTCATGGGTAACGAATATACACATTATCATTGATTAAGTACTACATGTATGTATCTCCATGTACATGTTGATGGGTAAGGCTATGCTAATGCACACGTGCAGACTGCAACTTCTTTGAATTTGACTTAGATATACATGTAGCTTGATAAAATCTCACCTACAAATACATGCATCAGAACCCATGCATGTGCGTGGAACAAACGCATGTCCCTAATTCATTTGTCTGGGTCACAGGAAATACATGTACTATTCCTTTTATTTTGCTCCACAAAACCTCACACAGACATGTACATGTACATGATTGTACATGTATCATGACTAAAATACATGGCATAAATTGAAACCAGGTCACCATGTCAAGTAACTGGGTCACAGTAATATGTCCGAGGACTGTTTATTTCTGGCTTATAAATTCCTTGTTTCATGAAATCCCACATAGTCATGCAGTAGAACTAGGTAACTGGGTCAAGTATTTTTGTCACAGTGACATCCATTTACTGTTACATTTGGCCTGTAACGTGTTGTCCTTTGACTGACTTTATGAAACCTAATGGATACACATTTATCAGGTCTAAAATGTATGTTGCAGTAAAACTAGGTCACTAGGTCAAGGATATGGGGTCAGCAACATCCATATACTATCACCTCAAAGTTAGTTCATCTCAACTCAGCTTTGCTCAGTTCAAGCTGTGATTGAAGCTGAAGCTGAAGCTTAAGCTTAGCTCAGGGTCACACTTACTTTTGGGTGAATACTTCTAGGTCAGTATAATGAGCATATATTAGCTGTATTGGGGCTGTGGAGAAGGCCCTCTGGTTCATGGGCAAGAAAATGCAGGCTGTTACATCTGTGGTGGGACCTTTGAGTTACAGCGCTACAGTAACCAGATTGGATTAACCCTTTCCCCCTTAAACCGGCCAAAACCGGCTGGTGGTCAAATGTTGTCTGCTTCAGTGTTTTCAACTGATTTCAACAGCAAGAAAAACAATTTGACTGAGAATTGAAGATGAGACCCATCAAGACAACATGACCCAGGTCAACAGCTTTCCTCAGCATGGGTTGCCAAGGAAAGCTGTTGACTCAGTCTTATTTTAAGGGGAAAGAGTTAATGAGACAAAGTAAATGGCAAGTGAGCTTGCAACACGCATAACTATATATGTTACCTGGCTGTCCATGTACATGTATAGGGAACAGACGTGGTGAATCAACACAATCTGACTGCAGTGTCACCAGAATAACCAAACAGAGAAAAATGAGCCATTGATTCTAACAATGATCCATACATGTATGAGATTATGGTGACAGATGCATGTGTGTTAATAGCAATCTATCCATTGGTAAGGCATCAACTTGGAGATACATTACTCCTTGTTTCCATGCAGCCTGTTGATCCTTTGATCCCAGAGCTTATGCAGATATAAATCAATAACAGGTCTTATGTGAAGACAAAACATAAAAGGCAAGAGGTGTAGAAAGACACAATATTAAAGAGAATAAAATTACAAAATTGGTTTCAGTTTGCTGGAAGGTATCCATAATGAATATATATTGCAGCAGGAGGAATAGAAATGAATTCATCCCAGCTTTAATGGATCACACCATTCAAAAAAAAAAAAAAGAATCAATCCTGATGGAAACAGCATAGAGCATCATGATATTCCAGCACTGGCGTGAGAGCTCCAGTGACAGCCTACATGGACTTGTAACTGACAGCAGTTTCAGTTTAGAACTGACATGAGAGTGACTACCTGCTTGTAACTGACAGCAGTTTCAGTTTAGAACTGACATGAAAGTGACTACCTGCTTGTAACTGACAGCCGTTTTAGTTTAGAACTGACATGAGAGTGACTACCTGCTTGTAACTGAAAGCAGTTTTAGTTTAGAACTGACATGAGAGTGCATGACTACCTGCTTGTAACTGAAAGCAGTTTTAGTTTAGAACTGACATGAGAGTGACTACCTGCTTGTAACTGATAGCAGTTTCAGTTTAGAACTGACATGAAAGTGACTACGTGCTTGTAACTGACAGCAGTTTCAGTTTAGAACTGACATAAAAATGACTACTTGCTTGTAACTGACAGCCGTTTTAGTTTAGAAATGACATGAGAGTGACTACCTGCTTGTAAGTGCGAGCAGTTTTTGTTTAGAACTGACGTGGGAGTGACTACCTGCTTGTAAGTGCGAGCAGTTTTAGTTTAGAAATGAAATGAGAGTGACTACCTGCTTGTAAGTGACAGCAGTTTTAGTTTAGAAATGACATGAGAGTGACTACCTGCTTGTAACTGAAAGCAGTTTTAGTTTAGAACTGACATGAGAGTGACTACCTGCTTGTAACTGAAAGCAGTTTTAGTTTAGAATTGACATGAGAGCTAGTGACTACCTGCTTGTAGCTGACAGCAGCTGAAGTCCATGAGAAGGGTGACTGTGCACTTTTTTGTACCCTGGCTACAAATAAAATTGTGTAATCCTGGGACACACCATGATATTAAGCGTGGTCCATTTAGGATGCAATTAAAGAAGTACCTAAATACAGAATAAAAAATCATTGGTTTTTACCTTTCTGTGGTGTGGACTTGGCTGTATGTTTTACTTGGGTGCTGCTGCAGACATGTTTGGTCATGGCAGTGTAGTTACCACATTGGCTGGCACATGATGCTTAAACTGTCATAATAGGGACAGCAGGAGTATGGCATTTCATGCCGTCCTTCTGTCCATTACGCCAAAAAAGGGGATAGTTGCAGGCATGCTAACCTACAACCATGATTTCTGGCGTTTGATGAGGATGATTGGCCTTTTAATCAATCTCCGTGTCAATTGACCACAGGAGACGTACATGTAAATTGGACAGTGTAACCAACAAACAACAGTACAATTTGACCAGGTGGGAATGACTTCCATACCAGTGAGAGCAATTGTCAGTCCGATGGGTTTTATTCAGTAATAATTAATGAGGCTTCTTGTGTATTAAGCGTGGAACTTTCTCCCATGGTTTTGAAAAAAACAAGAAAACAAAAACACTGCCTGGCATTTTCCTACTCAGTTTAGAACAGTGACATGCATATACTTTTTCGTAGTCACACTGCAGAATTTGAGTACATGTATTATGCACTAATCCATATCTGAATTTATGTGCTTTGCTTAAGAACCAGCAATTTAATTTTCATAGAGAAGTGTTTCCCATTGTAAGATAAAACATCTGGGATGGAGCAGTTGATATAAATATGCAAGAAGGACATTCACAGTCCCTTTAGTGTGGAGCCCACTGGGGAACTCATTGAAAGGATATATCATGCACCCTATAAAAGACCAGTACCTCCAATTTGGGGGGAATTTTTTGATAGATAGCAGGGATGTAATTACTACATATTCATGATAATGCATGAGTACATCTTTCAGATGGCACTTAATAAGTGTCAATAGTGGTGGGAGGGAAGGAGTGATGGGCCGGGATTACAGAGCTCTGGCAGTAAATTGAGGACGAATTAAGATTAATATGTTCCAGTGTCAACCAGAAGAACAGAAACTGCATTGTGTGGAGTGTGATAAATTCTGGGCAGACTCTGCACTTTGTTCCCCCCCTCCCCCCCTACATTCCTGGCCAGGTAATGGGGTGTTGAGTTCACCTGGTGTTGCCGAGGGTTATTCTTCCATAACTTGTCCATGCCAATTGAGGGCTGAGGCCAAGGAAACTGCATAGAAATTCATCTGAAGGTATTTTTCGAGGCCAATAGTTTTTGACAGCCTGCTCAGTAGAAGGCAAATTTCAGGGCAGGTGCAGTGACAAGGTTGGACTCGGGCCGTCTTTGGTTAGTAAGGTTGACTGCTTTATACACAGTCACAGATGTAGGGGGACCTTTCGCTTTCCATCAAGCACACGTAGATCACAGACTGTATCTGATTTGATGCAATTTTCTGCAATACCAGTTGGCCACAAACTACATACTCCAAGCTTCTTATCCTGAGGGACGCTGTACCGACGTACTGGCATGCAACTTTTTCCCATTAAAATTGACCAGCAAGCATCTGATGTAGCAGATGTCACCTCCTTCTTTCCTTGTCATTAAGACTAATGAGTCATCCATCAACTGCATCCTGTGGTGCTCTATTGGTACAATACACCCGGGATACATCAAGTTCAAGCTGTTCCCCAGTCTTCAGAGGGAAAGTGGACTTTCGTTATATGTGTATCAGTGACACTCTGATTGGTTAAAAATGATGTGATTCATGTCAAAAATTGAAAGTTTTGAATATTTTTAGTAGCGCACATTAGAACCAGGAAATAAAGCTTCCAGATAGAACAAAAGTTGACCATTTCCCCCTGTCATCAGCCAAAACTGTGGGATGGTTAAATGTCATCTTCTTCAATGTTACTCACTATTTTAGAATCGTCTATGAGAACTATCAAAATAGCATGCTCCAGTTGAACAAATTGCGCAGTGGGGATCAGCACTAGTCTAAGCTGCTGTCCAAGTCTTAAACTTAGTCCCAGTTCAATAGGGAATTGTGGGTAAAGCATCAAGTAGCTTTGGCACAATTGTAAAGCTCTTGTGAATGCACTGATATTTAAATTTTTAGCTCAGCTGACTTGTCAGTCAGCTGAACTTATATTATGACTAGCCATCCGCCGTCCCTCATTAAAACCACCAGTTGCCTTTTGTGGGTGACTGCCTGTCTCAAGGCAAGATTGAAATTTGTTTTTTCACATAGGTATATTGGAAGATGAATGTTGATGCTTTGGTAGCTCTGGAATCTCTTTGCTGTCATTGTTGGGTTTGATGTTTATGAATGTAGGTCATGTTTTTCTACATAAGTGTATCATACTAGAGATGTCCATCGTCCGTCTGTCGTCCACAACTCACATTTTCGACTTCTTCTCCAAAATTGTCAGCCAGATTCACTTTTAACTAAATCTGCTTAAAGAACATGAAAAGTAGTACATGTATGATCTTATGAAAAATTGTGTAGTAAATAGAGGAAAACATATAAAGGAGGTCTCTACACCATGTACATACACAGTAAACAGTGACAAAGTGTTTACACTTTGCACCCAGAACCTGCAAAACCTTATTTGAAAGAGATCCAAGTCATTGGAGGCATCATTTAGCACAATGTCCTATTGCCTGTTGAAATGACACATGATTTTCCTGACAGGAGGATAAGATAATATTTCAAAAGAAATTGAATCCTTTTCACATGAAACATTGTATCACCGTATTGTGCCATTTTATACTTGCAAACCGAAATGAACAACAAAAGCATTCATGTGACTGAGCATAGACATTAACTACATGCACAACAATGTATTACATTGCCATATTGTTGTATGAAACAAAACAAAAGTCGCCATCGGGTGCAACGTGGCAAAGGAAAACCAACTTGATGGACCACAAGCACCCCTTGGCGCCCCTACAGGTACATGTATTGGTTCCCAGATGAAAAATAAATTTCATGATCTGCCGTCACTCCACCGCAAAGGGTTATGGGATGCAGACCAAGTAGGAAGCCACCACTATGAGAAGAAAAGGCACTGAAAAGCTACAGGATATATTAAGAAAGAGAGCATTGTTCATTTTGCATTCAGGAAAGGCCATCAACTCTATATAAGACCCACTCATGCACAAATTTATGGTCCATTATTTTAGGAACTTGCTCTTAGTTACTTCGACTGAGCACAGATTGTGTATGTCATGTTGGGAGCTTTTAATTTAATGTTAAATGCACTGATTTTACAAGGCAATCAAAGGCCACTTGAGAATGCCACAAATCACGCCGCGTTTCAGTAAGTTGTAATTTATTTTTCCATGGCTTAAGTCAGTCGAATGATCCGTAAGCATGTGGATGAGGTCCTACGTATTCTCAGAGGAATGTGGTATGGCAACATCGCTGTCTTCTGAATCGCCTGTAAAACGTACCAAGTTATAAGAATTCGAGTGCAAGCCCATTCATATTTCTTCCCATTAATTCGCATGCTTTTCCTGCATTGATCAAGCCTAGAATTTACATTCACCAGGCAGCATTTTGAGATGGGTTCTTTTGAGAAAACCGGGCATAAATCAGTCTAAATGTGCTTTTTGGATAGGATCTCATTTGAAGGACAGGCGGGTTAGGTCATGATGGCTCATTTTGGTGAACTGCCATATTTAATTAAATATGAAGCTGAAATCACAAATCCATTCTTCTCTCCATGTGCATGTCCTCAAATTTTTCACGCTCTTCATTTTGAAATTTGATGAAAGGTGGGGCCTGAGAAACATTGATTCACCTCATATCAGTTTGGATTAAATTAACCCTGAAAGTGCTAATCATGGCTATAGTCATTCTCTCATTGCCATTAAACATATAATGATTTTAAAGATTCAGATTCCTCAAGAAGATGTCTTTCAATCAAATACCAGCAAGCCTAGTCTAAAGCAAAAAGTTGCCTTAGTCAACAGCTTCCATTGGGACACTTTGCACGCATTTCCGCCCAAAGTGTCCCGAGGAAAGCTGTAGACTTAGTCTTACTTGTAAATCAGTGCTGTAAGGGTTAAGAAAGAAAACAGAATCACTAATCAGAGTTGCAAAGCATTCTTTTGTTTTTTGAAACTGCGTGTTCAAAGATGGCAGCCCTGTGTTGGCAGATTTTTTTGGACTGTGTGATGCTGTCTTCCACTCGAAATAGCCGAGGTTAGCAAGAACATGAAGAAGTGGACATAATATGAATGGACATGTTGACATGAATAATACAGGACAGGGCACATGTAACGCGGGCACTTGCCCGAACATAACACAAGGATGGACCAGTTGAATGGTGGTGTCATGTCCAATTGTATCAGGGGCACAATTGCCTGCAATAGGCTTCACAATGAAATATGGCCACTTCTTATATGCTGGTTCATCGCCTCCGGGAGATGTGCTCTCCCCATCAGCCAATTTTATTGCAGCAACGGCAACGAAAAAAAAAAAAAGTGGAAGACTCTTATATGAAACTAGGCAGTAAGAGGAATGCTGTAGCAGAATTGGAATCAATCACAAAATTCATTTGAGGAACTTCATAGGCAAAAGGACAAGCTCTATGTGTGTGTGTATATTACACTCTGCAATAACAACATATTAGCCTCCTGTCAAGCTGCAAATGTTGATTAGGCAAATTAAGCCAAACATTTCTGCAAATTGTCATACTGCCTGTGTACCAGTCAACATTCTATGGCAAGAAATGGGCAGATTTTATGTTCAGCAAGCAATAAACAACAAATGAATAGATTTTTATGGTGCAAAATTTAGGCTGAAAAGTTGATGACTCCCAGCGAATCGGGGAGATTTGACAGCTTCCCTTGGTGGGTTGGGTGCTCAACAAGAGCTGCTGATCTAGTCTTAAACTCAGTCCAGGGTGATGCATTATTGAAGTCAACCAAAAGAATGGCTCCTTCATGCAAATGATTTCTGTTTTTTACTTTGTAATCCCTGTGTGATCCTTCATGAGAAGCAAAACCAGTCAACGTCATCTGTGAAAGTCATCCAGGTCTTAACTTTTTTTCTCAAATTTAAAACTGCCAAAAACCAGCTGGTGATCAAATATTGTCTGTTTGCATGCATTGGAGTAAAAGCAACATTAAGAGTAGTGAAAAACAATTTGGATGAGCATTGTGGACGGAAGCTACAACATCCCTTACCCAAGTCAACAGCTCTCCTTGCTGTGGGTTGGATGCTCAATGACAGCTGCTGATCCAGTCTCAAACTCAGTCGAGGGTAATGCCCTAAATTTGTGATACTCAGTCAACCAAAGGAATGGCTCCTTTGGGCAAATGATTTCTGTTTTGTTATTTTATTGCCCTTCTAATGCAAGAAATGGCAAGCTGTCACCAGAATAAAAGATGGGTTATCGAAACATTCGACAATTTCTGCATCCTCTGACTTCGCTTTGAATGTAGCAGATTTTCTGTTCTCAGGCCCAAATGGCACCAAACACGAGATCATATGCTGCATGCATGATCATATATTGTACTGGGAGCATTCTGCAGCCACAAATGTCAATGTGCACCCTGTTTGTAACAGATTTGTTTTGTTTTTTTTGTTTTTTGTTTGTTTTTGTTTTGTTTTTGTGTGTGTGTGTGTGTGTGTGTGTGTGTGTGTGTGTGTGTAATAAGGCAGTAGCTTTGGTAGGAGTATTACATGTAGATGTTTAGAAATGCTCATATAATCTGGCCACAATCATTGGCAAAATGAATTAAACCCCGAGCATGCACTTCATGGGAATGATCACATCAGATCTTTTACAATTAATGTCTGGCCCAAATGTTTTACCATACTAAAACCCATATTCCATTGCATATATCTTCAGATTGTCACAAAGTTTCATGTCAGCCAATGTATATATTTCACTCAAGAGACCAGCAAACTTTAATGGGGCTTCATAGTTCCAAAATTGCAAATGATGCTTCAAAGGGACTCCCAGCAAAAGCAGTTCCTTTGGAGCCCCCATAGGCAGTCATATTGTTGTTCCATTCAAGCCCCTTTCATGTCCTCCAGGTAGCCCTATTGGTACTCCCTTGAAGCCAGTTTGATGTCCTCCAGGCAGTCCCATTGTAATTCCCTTGGAGCCCCTTTCATGTCCTCCAGGCAGTCCCATTGTAGCTCCCTCGAAGCCCCTTTGATGTCCTCCAGGCAGTCCCATTATAATCCCATGGAGCACCTTTCATGTCCTCCAGGTTGGTGCTCCCTTGAAGCCAGTTTGATGAGCTCCAGGCAGTCCCATTGCAATTCCCTTGGAGCCCCTTTCATGTCCTCTAGGGAGCCCTATTGGAGCTCCCTTGAAGCCCCTTTGATGCTCCCCTTCTCCATATTTTTACACTTGCACTCTAAAATTCATGAAAGGCCATAGAAGTCAACAATTATGGAAAGTAAGAAATGAAAATAGGGGTATAATTTCAAAGCATATGGGCAAAGTACTCTCAGATTTTTGTTTCCTTAAAAATCACCACCAAAAATGAACAAATACTTTTGTTAAAATATCCAAAATTCACTAGAGTGACACAACTGGAAACAAACACAATGAAGGCCCACAACAGGAACTTCTACACAATGTTTGAATTGAATCTTGTTAACTATTTTGAGTCAGTGGAAACTTAGTGTCCATGTACATGTAGGGCACAGAGGCCATAATTTCCACCATGGAATCCACATCATTTTCATTCCAAAATGTTCCCTGCACATTACCCTGACTGTTCACTTCGTTTGGTACGTTGGTTAACAGTGCAGCTGAGAAATTCTGGGTTAGCTTTTAGAGCCCTCAGTCCAAAGATGTTGACAATATGGCTCCCTCCAAAAAGTCACATGATGTGTTGCAAGGCACTCTGGGATAAGCTACGATCCAAAGAGCCCTAGGTTTTATGTCCCTTTTTGGGTGGCAAGTCTAGGGAGTCTCATTATTGCCCCATTCAGATGGCTAAGAACAAAAACCAAGACAAGGAAGCCCCTTTGATGTCCCATGCCAATTGGTGTACTGCTTTCAGGAGTCCCTTTTGTGTCCCCTAGTAGTGATCAGCTGTGACAAGGAGTCCCTTTGCAACCCTGGGACTGCCTTGGGGAGTCTCACTGAAGACCCCACTGATGTGCCCCACCCATCATGGGCCCCTTTCAGGCCCCATCTGCAGTGTCTTTGCAGCCTGGGGCTCCCTGGAAGCCCCAGGCTGAATTTGCATTAGGGATGTCTTGCTGAGAGAGGTTTTAATCTAATAGGGATAATTCATAGCACACATTTAACTCTTTGAGTGCTGGTCACCACAGTAGTGATACCTATACCTCAATAAAATGATTTCATCTTCATATTCCTCATACAGAGGTTTGTCATTTGTCATTCAAGTCCCAGCAGCCATACTGTAAATTTACTGGTTCCAGAGAACATGGATGGCCACTGTAAACAGCTTTCCTTGGCACTGTTTTGGGGAAAGTGCCCCCCCCCGGGCCCCGTGAACAACCACTGACTCAGTACAGAAATTTAAGCACTTTAAGAGTTAAGTGTGACTCTGTTTCTGTATTAAGTACTGCACTCAACAATGTAGATTGAAACTGGAAAAGTACAGACATATGATATGCAGGCTTTCAGACAGCCAATTAATTTTTGATAGGAAAAAAATAGCAAGACCATATGGTACAGTGAAAGACAGCATGGGAAGAAACCTCTTGTACAGAATAAGAAGGGTTTCTGCAGATATACAGTATTCTTCATGTTAAAAAGCAGGACTTAGGCAAAAGTGTTTGAAAAGTATTTATGTAGATGGTAAACACTGTTAACAAAGGCTGGGGGGGGGGGGGAGGAGGAAGCTTTATCCATAATCTGATATCTATATGCTGCAATGTAGTACATGTAAGCTTGATAAAGAAAAAAAAAATAAGGTTCAACCGTATCATACACTTCACACTGGGCCTGCTGTCACCTAACAGCAAAACTGGACAGTTTCAGATTTGACATGATCCATTGTGACAGATTAAAGGACTGGACTCCTCCCAACCTCTCAAGTGTCCTCTGCTTTATACAAGTGGTCCTCCAGTTTTGCCTTGGGCGGCAATTAATGTGTATTATGGCAAAAATTACCCACAGAATGAGAGTACGGAGGAGTGCTTTGTGCTAAGTATTATATTCAAGAAACTAATCTATGTAGCAATCTTCATTTGTTCTTTCTTGATGAGTTTAGGTGACTTAATTTGAGCTGAGTTTGAGATAGGAAAATTGGCTTCAATTGCATAGTTCTACTATGGCCCAGAGTAAATCAGCTGGACATACATGTACATACTGCTACCACCTGGGTGGATTGAGTGCACTTAAGTGCACACCAAGAACCCACAGGACTTGAGACTCATTCCAAATAATGGTGCAGAATTAATGAAATTCTATTAAACATTAGGCTGTGCAGGTGGTATGCAGAAGGGCGTGAGTTTAGTGCATCCCGCAGGTATGACATCTAGATGACCGTGAATTCATAGTGTACCAATGGATGTATGTGATACACAGTATTATCCAGGTGCAATTGCTGTCTCCCCAGGTTGGTATGCACTCCATGACATGTAAGATCAGCAACATAACCTCCTGGACCACTCTGTTGGAAACTTTTAGCAGAGGTTTACCATCATCAGACTTTTGTATGTGACGCACAGTGGGGCAGCCATAAATCATTGGGTTTCTGTACCAAATTGAGCTGCCTAGATTGTGCCATGCATAAACTCTTGCTGTTTGAAGACTGTTGGGATCTTGTGTGTTGAGGAATTTGAGTGTGTTTGTTGTACAAGTCCTCCCTCCCCCTCCCCCACACCTTTAGCTGAGAACAGGGATTATACATTTACATGTAGATAGTGAAACCAGAAGATGACACTCATAAAAGTTGAAATCAAACTAATTTGACTGCCTTGATGTCAGTATACAAAGGCACATTTTTGAGGGTTTTTATTTCTTTTCTTTTGTTTTTAGCTCAGCTGAATTGTCAGTCAGCTGAGCTTACATGTATGTTATGACAAGGCATCCGTCCTCAGTCTGTCATTCACAATTCACATTTTCGACTTCTTCTCCGAAACCGTCAGCCAGATTTACATCAAACTTGATGGAGAGGTACCTTGGTTGGGTCTATAACAAATTTATTAAAGTGGCTATGCTCCAGTGATTTTTAAAAATTGTTATGATTTTTTTGTTTTTTTGTTCTTTTGGGGAGTAAATATTAAAAATTCTCCAAAACCGCCAACCCAATTGCTTTGATATCACATAGGAACACTCCTAGGGACTCCCAGCTGCGAATGGATTCCTGATTTTTTACGATTTCTTCAATTCGGGTACTTATCGGTAAATGCAGCTGTCCTATTGATTACTATGTAAGTCAATGGGCATTCTAATGTGAATTCACCTTTTTGACTTCTCTCCAAAACCATCTGTCAGATTGATTTCAAATTTGGTTGCAATGTACCTTGGGTCACGCTCCAGTGATTTTTTGGATTTTAATTATTTAGATGAGGTCAAAACTAGATGGATATGTTCTTTGTGGAAGGGCCAAACAAATTTGCTCACTAGGAGGCAATACTGGGGATTCCTGATTTTAAATGATTTTTTCAATTTGGGTACTTATCGTTAAATGCACCTTTCCTATAGATTACTATGTAAGTCAATGGGCATTCTAATGCTTATTCACATTTTGGACTTCTTCTGTGAAACTTTCAGTCAGATTGACTTCAAACTTGGTGGCAATTAATGTACCTTGGGTGGGTCCCTACCAGATTTCTTGAAATGATCATGCTCCAGTGATTTTGGATTTTTTATGATGTTTTTCTCTGTTGTTTTTTTTTCCCTTGGGGGGGGGGGGAGCAAATCCTAAAAAAAATCTTCTTCAAAACTGCTCACCCAATTGATTTTGATATCACATACAGGGACACTCCTAGAGACTCCTAGTTCTTAATTAGTTCACCAGATGGGACTGCATTTTTTTCTTTTTTTTTATGATTTTTGTGTGTTTTTACTATTTTTGACTTCTTTGCCAGAACTGCTACTCAGATTAAGCTGAAACTTGGTGGATACATGTATGTTTTCTTGTGGAAGGGTTAAACAAAGTTGTTCACTAGTTGGCACTGTTGTAGATTCCTGATTTGTAATAATTTTTTTCAATTCAGGTACTCTTTGGTAAATGCACTTTTCCTATTGATTACTATGCAAGTCAATAGGCATTCTAATGCTAATTCACATTTTGGACTTGGTAGAAACTGCCAGTCAGATTGATTTCAAACTTGGTGGCAATGTACCTTGGGTGAGTCTCTACTAAGTTTACTTGAATGGTGATACTCCAATGATTTTTGGATTTGTTATAATTTTATTCTGGAAAATCTTTAAAAAGTCTTAATAGGAAAGTGTAACATGGGAATTTCTTTTTAATGGTTTCAATAACTTAAATAATTTTGGCCAGATTTGTGTCAAACTTGGTAGGGATGTAGGCCTACCTTTGATAAGTGTCTACCTATTTTGTGCAAGTGGTCTTGCTCCAGTGATTTTTGGACCTTGACTTCATTCCCAAGGTCACAAAACAACTGATATGAAATTCACTGTTCACTTGATAACTTGAAATCTATTTTGAGTCAAGACCTTGATGTTGCACATGTTATTGTTTTTCCTTGAAGATCATGCTTAGGCAGTACACAAGTGACCTTGACCTCATTTCTGGGGTCACAATGCTACATAATTCAATTTTACCCTTCACAATAACTTGAACTGGGACCTTGATATTGCACATGTTAGTGTAATTCTTCCATAAAGGTCAGACTTACTTAGTATATGAATGACCTTGATCCTATCCCAAATTCACAGAGCCACCAAGTGTGATGAATCTCTTGGTCAGCTGAGCATGGGCTGGTCACACAGCCCTCTTATTGTTTGTTTGTTTTTTATCTCCCGCCCACAAAGTGGGGGGGGAGAAATAGTAATGACGACCATCCGTCCGTCCGTCCCACTTTTCTTGCGCGCGATATCTCAAGAACAGATTAAGCTAGGATCATGATTTTTTTACAGTTGGTCACCCTTATAAGTGTTCACGTCGAGTTTGAAGGAGAGTGACCTTGACCCCATTTCAAGGTCACCAGGGTATTTATCTCTAAACTTCTTGCGCGCGATATCTTAAGAACCGGATATGATAGGATGATGAAATTTTCACAGTTGATCACTCTTGTTAGGGTCTAAATCGAGTTCGAAGGTGTGTGACCTTGACCTAATTCCAAGGTCACCAGCGGCAATTCAATTTTCTTTGAATTTGTTGTATGCAATATCTGAAGAAACAAGTGAGCCAGGATCACTTAACTTTTACAGTTGATCAACCTTGTAAGGTTCTATGTCATGCTTGAAGGACCTTGACCTTGACCTCGCACATTCCAATCCACTATGAACTAATATCGATGGGCGACTTCAACAATCTTTGCCCCAAACCAACCCATCGCAAACTCAAGCAGTGGATATCAAAGCCAACACATAGGCTTGGTGGTGACCTGGATCTGATCTTCACAGACGACAATAACAACAGAGTCCTATCTGCTGATGCATTCCCGGTGCCATACACAGACCATCACATGACATGGATCACACTGCAGAACTTAATAGAGAATCACAACTAGTAACCTTTGTAAGAAACAGTTATTTTTCTGTTTCATTGACACTATACATTTTTCTTGTTTTCAGATGACTACAAATCACATGTAAAATTCCAGCATTCTGCTCATGCCATAATTTTTAGGTTATTATTTATTTACTTGAGTATATGTTTACCATGACACCCAGGGTAGAGGTACAGTTAACGTATCGTCCCCATTTAAGCACAATATCAGAAACATGCCAGTATGTACCTGCCAAATATACAGTTATCTTTGTTTTAAAATTATGTGGGCGGGAGATATGGACAGCGTCAGCGTCAACTTGTTTTTTTTTTTTTTTGTTGTGCATCATTATGACAATATAACCAAGTCAAGCCATCTTGGAATTTTTATAAAACTTCCCTGGACACTATTCATCAACTTAGTGTTTTTGGCTCCCAAAAGAAAGTTGTTGACCCAGAGCATGATTGTATTATCATGATTATACACATACACCATATATTTAAGAGGGGTCCTTTCATGAAGATCATGGGGTGGCCTACATGTATTACAAGAACCACAGCTCTCAACCAATCAGAATGCAGTATTATCTCGGTAAAAGTGAGATATATATAGTACTGTAAATTGGTTTAATTGTGCTGTACTCATATTTTTGCTGATGGCACAAAACCATGAAAATTAAAACACAGTGAAATAGTATTTTAACATTGTTTGAACAGGAATTACATGTACATGTATGTCCAAAACAGTGAAACTACACAGAGAGAGAGAGAGAGAGAGAGAGAGAGAGAGAGAGAGAGAGAGAGAGAGAGAGAGAGAGAGCTTATTTGCCAAGGGTATAACTGGACCTATATGTCCATATAAAATAACAACCAGCCAATTCTGTCACAAGTGAATGTTCATTAGTTTTTATAAACATTAAATAGCATGAACATGTTGAATGACTATATATATGTCAAACGTGCTCTATATGTAAAGGTATGTGTACATGACATCCTTATCATTATTACTTCAGATATAGATGAATGCCAGTCAAAGGAGGATCAGCATCAGTGTCCCAACGATGCAGAATGTGAAAACACCATTGGTTCTTATGACTGCAAGGTCAACTGTGGCCAGGGCTTCTACAGGTACAAGAATGTATGCAAACGTAAGTATATCAGTCATTCTGCTTCACCACTTGTTTAATATGCTATCATATCGAATGTCCTACTGTTATTTTGTAAGGTGTATTTTATATCATTCTGTATTAGCTGCAAATTAAGAGAGGCCCAGGGTATATGAGTATGCTGGCACAAACTTTTTTTAAAAAATATAATATAGAATATGTACATTGTATTTGTATGTGTGTGTGTGTGTGTGTGTGTACATATTTATCACTAGTAACTTGTTTCAGCGTTTTTAATAAGTAGGTGCATTTGAGCGTTTTAGGGCGGTTCCCAGCGTTACACAGCATTTGTCAGCGTGAGACAGCATTAGCCGGTGTTACAAACACTGGGAAATGCCAAATAACGCTGGGAAACGCCAAAATCCAATTAAGCCTTTTGGAGCGTTCATAATAAGTAGGTGCATTTTGGCGTTTCAGGGCGGGTCCCGGCATTACACAGCGTTTGCCAATGTGAGACAGTGCTATCCGGCATTACAAATGCTGGAAAACACCAAAATCCAATTAAGCCTTTTGGAGCTCAGTGTTAGCCAGCGTAAGTTAGCTTTTCCCAGCATTAGTCGGCGTTTCCCAGCGTTTGGCGCCCTTTCAATGCTAATGCTGGCTACCGCTGGCAAACGCTTTGTGGTCCTCTTAACTAGGAAACTCAGTGGGATACATTTAAAATTTAAATTCACAAATTTCCAGGGATCCTTCCCATCCCAGTTCAACTAAATTCAAATTTTATATGTATCCCACTGTGTTTGCTAGTTAAGAGGACTACAGAGCATTTGCCAGCGGTAGCTGGCGGTAGTCAGCATTTCACAGCACTTGCCAGTGTTGAAAGGGTGTTAATCGCTGGGAAATGCTGACTAATGTTGGCTAACGCTGAGCTCCAAAAGGCTTAATTGAATTTTGGTGCTTCCCAACGTTTGTAACGCTGGCTAACGCTGTCTCACAATGGCAAACACTGTGTAACGCCGGGAACCGCCAAAACGCACCTACTAAAGCTGAAACAAGTTACTAGTGTATGTATGTATGTATGTATGTATGTATGTATGTATGTATGTATGTATGTATGTATGTGTAAAGTTGACATTCTGTTGCCAAACAAAGATATTTAAGTGACAAGTCAGTTAACAAACTTTGAAAAATATGTGATGAAAATAATATTGCACCCATTTAGTTTGAGTTTAAACACAGTTCTATTTACTAAACTGGTTTTTGAGATTTTATAGAAGGAAAAGTGAAAGTTTTCTTTTTTTTTGCGTTTTCCTGTACCATTCAGCTAGCTTTCACAACTGCTTGAAATTACACATGGAGACCTATATGTTGATGGGTCAATAAAGCAATTTTTACCTGACTGCTGCATTTTTCACTCAGACAAGTCATTAAAGGTAGCAGTGGTTGGAATAAAGATGGGCAGGTAATGCTTGACTTTTAACCCATTCCCCCTTGAATTAAGACTGAGTCAACAAGTTTCCTTGGCATGGGTTGGGCACTAAATGCCCAACTCATGGCAAGCAAAGTTGTTTACCTGGGGCATGTGATCTTGATACGGCTCATCTACAATTCTCTTTCAAAATTTTTTTTTTCATTACTGTTGAAATTAGTTGAAAACACTGAAGCAGACAACATTTGCCCACCAGCCGGTTTTTGGCCAGTTTAAGGGGGAAAGGGTTAAAAAACCATAAGTGCACCATGAACAAGCACAATGCAGGTGAGCATGATGCATTGTTGGAGCCCGTAATCTCCAACCTCGTGGCTATAAGGTAATTGATTCGATGTTGCAATTGAGGCTGCAGAAGTCGTAGCTGCAGAATGTGGTCCTTGCAGCCGTCACCCACGCTCCTTGAGAGGTCACGTCCTGGTAAAGCGTTGCATGCCTGCTGGAAAAACATGTCCAAATATTAAGGCATAGATATGATTGAGTTTTTAAAAGGTGGATTATTGAACTGGACGTACTACAGAGATTTATACTCACGACCACAGACTACCATAAACATTGCGGAGTTACATGGAGACCTTGACGGCCGGGGTGACCACTAGCTGACTTGCTATTTTTTGTGGGACTTTTGTCCACCCTTTGTGCAGCTTATCAACCTACTATGAATAGACACAAATGTGCACCAGCAAGAGCACCATATTTGGGCAAATGCAATTTACAGCTAATTATATATTAACCCAGGGAACGCAAGAAATGCATCATTAAAAAAAAAAAAAAAAAAAAAAGTATCATCTTTTCAACTGGTTTGATGACTGTTTGTCATGGACCACAAAAATTGAACTGATCATATGATGGGAAAATAAAATTTGAAATTGAGGAGACTTCAAAGAAGAGAATCTGACATCTGACAGCATATATTGTATGTTATATGGTGAATATAGCCCACGTAAGCTTCACATGGGTGAAGCTCGCTATATAAATATTGAGACAGTTTCTGTCTGAAAACGAGTTAACTCTTGTATTTCCAATATTCCAGAACACTGAGTGACACAGGCGTATTAATTTCCCAAAACTCACATTTCCTGCAGATAGGAAATGGTAATAAGTATTGGCCATGATGGATTGGTACTGACATTAATGGTGATAAAAGAAAATTGACTTTAAACATGATAATCATTTCTGGATAGTAATAAAATTATGACTATTACTTTGCTGAAAAAGATCCAAGTTTTTTTGGGTTTTTTTGATGCTTTTTGCAAGAGGAACAATTTTTTCTTGTATGTGTGACACTGAGATGTGCCCACTCATTCAGGTGCTTCCTTGTTCAGTGATACAGGCTAAAGCAGCCCTGCAGATGATAGGAAGTTGTGATACTTACCCTTGGATATTTCCATTATGTTGCTTGCAGGCCAAAATGAAATGTTTCATCAATCGTAACACAGTGGTGCTGTTAACAAATGTCTTATCATATTTTTGGTGAAGAAAAACGTCTTCAAAAACTTTTTAACTTGGATTCGCAGGATGCAAATACAGAGCAAAAAAATGCAAGTCTCCTCAATTGACACACTAGAACATTTGCAGTAAAGTATGAACTACCCATAACAGCTTCTCATGGTATTAGACGAAAGTTATCCCTGCTCCTGCCATCTCCTCCAAATGCATAGTTTTCTTAACTGTAAAATATCGTGCCTTGGATTTATGGCTTATATGCGTTTATATAGATGATGAAATGGTACATGTACATGTATTTATACATTGTTACAACTAAGTTGTGATGCCCCTGCACATAGTGCATATATATATATATATATATATATATATATATATATAGACAAAATTAAATGTGTGCCAGGGATGTTTCATTATACGTCAAATGTGATATTCAATATAACATTGATGAACATAGACAAACAAGGCACACCAGGTCGGCATTGAAAGTAGGCCCTACCTACACATAGGGCATTTTTTTTGGCGATGAATACCCGTTAAACATTATAGAATCAATAATATCTTACATGGCTGGAGAGTGAATTAGTATTTTTCACTCACTCAGGATCGGTGTTGGTAGGGAAAACCACAAGTTACCAACAATGATCTTGAGTGACAGAAATAGAGTAATTCTTTCTCCAGCGTGGTAAGATTCTGTACGTATAATATAGCTTGATGTGTCTTGTACAATACATGAATTAAGCAGAATATGATTTTATATATATATATATATATATATATATATACATATATATACATATATATACATATATATATATATATATATATATTTATATATATTTATATATATATATGTGTGTATATTTAGATGCATATCTTTAATTACATGTGGAAATAAGAACCGACACTTTCATATTCACCTTTCTGACACCAAGTGTCTGATGCTGACTAAACTAAATATTCCTTCCTCAAATTAATTTGATGGCTACTGTCCACGATTGCATAATATCATGTAGGAATATACCATAGAGTCAGAGTAAATTGATATGACAACTACTAATTGAAAGGTAATGCTAAACATCTGGGGAGATTTTTGCAATATCGAATCAAAGTCTGGAGACTGCAAAAACGATTATCAATTTTCTATCTCTGATGAGTTTGTGATATGAGTATATACATTCATGTTACTCGGAGACCTTACATGCCAGAGCAGATTATAAGCATCAATTCCCATGGCCACTGCAATCAAAACAGTTTGTTTTTAAGCAAAGTAATGAATTGAACATTCAAAAGTCTTAGACATCGTTCCCCCGGGGGGCTTGCCCGGGATAATTATAGCGTGTGAGTTTTCGCACCGTGGTCAGCCAACATGGTTGGAAGGGGCTGGTGTCGCCACGTTTGGTGGGCACAACATTATTTCCATGTGAAACAGATGATGGATGGCAGGGATTATCTGGCAGAAAAGCTCAGGGAAGTCTGAGGCACACAATGACTTGTCTGACAAGGGAGGTTGCTGTACATGGTCCACCCATTATGTGCTGGCACAATGCACAAAATAGCTCCGTAAATGTCTGTAGGAACTCTTAATGGAATAAAACGGAGAGAGTCTGCAGGGAAGTCAAAATAATCAGCGACCCATTTACTCCATGTCTTTGCACTAATGCAAAGTCGGTTGCTGCCCAATTGTTACTTGTGGGTCTGAACACATGGCCTCACCACGCAGAGATTAGGCTAATACTGAAATAAATGAGGCATACTGATCTTTGCATTCTGTTTCTGTATGTTGGATTCAAGTTATTCTGGAGTTGTAGGCATAAATGGAATTTCCCAAGAACCTTTCTTGCTGAAAGACCACAACATTTACCTTCATTATCTGATCTAGATATGATTGGTCAGACCCCCAAAATGAGAGGAGGTGCATATAAAACCCACGTGCACTCCAAAAGTAAAACTAGACACATTTATGTAAACATGGCAAGCCCTCTGAGGCTAAATCATAATCTTGCCTGATTTAACTAAGTGACAGAGGTATTATTGCACAATTACAAGCACATACCCTATCTGACACATGTTGGCTATGGGTACGTGTTCCTTTGGCTACAGCATCTGCTACGTGCTCAGGGCTTCATATTGAACGGTGTAGAAAAAGGTACAATGGCAGTAAATGCCAACAGTGCTGGCCCCAGACATCTTGGGGGCAGGCTGCAAGACTCCTCGGCTGAAACCCCCACTTTGAAAGGCAATGCTAGTGGAAGATAATCAGAAGTACAACATTCAGAAAAAAAGAGAAGTTTGACGGAACTTGTTGCTCTAAAACTTGTTAAATATGGCCTTAAAAGATTGCAAATTGTGGAGGCAATTTCTATATGGAAATATTAACTCATGGATGAACTTTACTGCTGCACAGAAAGCATTAAAGGTCATGCTTCCTCTGAGAGCAGTGGTGCTTTTTCTGGAGATGAAAGAACAGCTGACCAGGCCATGGCATCAATTATGATGTACTGGAGATGCTGAAATAAGAAAGTTTAAATACGATATCAGTCTTCAAGCTGTAATGGATGGGTGCTGGCTTCCTGTATTTCTTATTGTGGATCACTGCGTGACCTTTGGTGCAGGAAGGGACATCTAAGCCTATGGTTGTCCTAAGAGATACAATGTATTTGAACAGCAATTTGCTGTACAAAAAAAAAACCCTGAGTATTTTGGTCATTGTGATTTTATGTACTGTCTACTAGGTATAGGTCTATATAGCTTTGCACACTCAAATTAGCAGTGTATTTATGTTTCTGGATGGGCAGTCATCCTTGCCGAAGCTTGATGTCACTGATGAAATACACAATAAGAGAAACTAGCAATCGGAAAGGCAGATGTTCTGTGATGGCAACTTAACTCATTCTTCATGAAGCGATGAATATCATGGATAAGTGTTTTTTTTTTTTCCCAAATTCCATGGGGAGTCATGCCGGACCTCTTGGAGGTAGCTGGACCTGAGTTTGATAGGGAATAGGAAAAATTGTTGTGTTTAGACAGCCATGTTTGTACATGAATGAAAGCTGATTTTGTAAGGAATTAAATCTGCATTTCTCATTTAATACCAGCTAAGTGTACAAAAAAAAAGAAGAATTATTTTACCATTAGAAAACTGGAAAAACAACTGCTGGGTAAAAATTAAAATCTTCATCAAGTAGGGAAGACGTGCATTAGGAGCAGATAATTTTCTTATGTGTTAAGCCACAATATGTGATGAACTATTGCATAAATAGAAATTGTTGATTGCTCTAAAAGTGACTGAGGGAATAAGTATTTGTCTGACACAGAATTTATAAAGACTGCCCATTGTGAGATACTTTTTCTACATCCCTTTTTTAATAGAGCTGCGTGTTTTTACTGGACTTTAATCCAATGGAGCATGTCGCCTGTAGGTGGCACAACAGGTAATTTCCCCCTGCTATGCACCAGTTGCTGGTGGAGACATCTGGAGGATAAACAAAACATGGTTCATTCATTGGTCAAAAATGTCGTGTGACAGAGGACACTTCCTAATCTTTGGTTTTTCAATGAGCCCTGTGGAAGGCAATCCAATAATGATCATATTGACATCTGCTCCGACTAAGCATTTTATGAAAAATTCCTAGAGAAGAAATACAGTGAAACCTGTCTATTGTGGACACCTCTGGGACTGGCAAAAAATGTCCACCCTTGGCAGGTGTCCACAATAGACAGTTGTTTTTAAACTAAAAATTGACCTTTCAGTCCTGGACATAACTGTCCACATTATACAGGTGTCCGCAAAGACAGGTTTTATTGTATTAACAAATTGATCATTTGGCCAAAGGATTTAGTGACTTAATCAGTGTCAGTTACTGCATTGTGATCTCAATGGCAGATCATTTCATGGTGACCGATCTTTCACAAAACAGACAAATAATACAGGTCTTACATGACGGCCAGGTTCCACTGTCTGGATCAGGCTACAACGGAGGGGGAGGACAATAGAAGGGACATCTGTTAATCCCTGCGATCAGCTTTCCCATCAAAGAAGCAATCATCTCCATTCCATGCCACTTGTGTGACTATTGGTTTCTCTGAGCCTCCTCAGGATGGTCCATTTTGCACAGTAGAAAGGGCTGGCCCATGGAATCCTATCCTACACAGATTGATTTGTCATTACAAATTGGCCATGACTAATTGGCCATTGCAGGCTCAGCCATGAAGAACTGTGTGCTCAGGTAAGGAGATCAAAATGGTCACATTGGGCAGATGAGAAGGGCTCTCTCCCACCCGAGATTCATCCAGGCTTCTTTTGGCACAGCCCCGTTTTCCTGCTTGAGCTCTGGTTATTGTGTGCTGACAAAAATGTCTCGACTCAAGGAGAATGAAATGAGTTCTGATGCAGCTCAGAGTATATCGGCAATCAAGATAGGGTTGTCTGAACATCTATGCAGTTCTTGCATCTCTAAGAAGCTATCTGTTGAGTAGGGCCACTGTGCTTCCATTCTTAATTCTTTCTGTACCAACTGTGACTTAAGTCAGACTATCTCGAAGGAAATGCTCTCAATATAAAATTAGGTTGCTGGATCAATGTTCCTTGTAAAAAGACCTTTCATTCAAGTGCCAGCATGCAGCATGTAGTCATAGAATATAATAGACCAGGTCAACAGCGTTCCTTGGCACACTGGCTGTATTGCGCTCAAAGTGCTGAGAAAAGCTTTCGAGTCAGTCCAAAATGTGGCACTGAAATCATTAAGTGTGGGGTCTAGCTTTATCATACTATTTGCTAACTAATTTTTACCCTTGGAACATATTAGTGCCGGAGGGTATTGTCATCCCCTGCATTGTCTGTCTGTCCATCTGTCTTGTCGACATTATGGTGATATCTCAGAAAATATTCACCAAAGCTGTACAAACAAAATTTTATCACAGAAGGACCTATGATGGACCAGGTTCCTATTGAAAACCAGTTTCCTATGATTATTTTAAAACTTTTTATGCATTTTATTGAAGGCCAGGCCGTCTGAGTGGCGTACACCTGACAACATTACCATGATATCTCAAAAAATATTGACCGCAGCTTTACCAAATTTTGGTCAGATATGTATCTTATGATGGACCAGGTTCTTATTTAAAACCAGCTTCTTCTGAGTAAATTTTACCTTTTCATAAAACTTTTAATGTATCTATGTGAAAACGGTCTGAGTGGCATCAACCCTGACGGCATTACCGCTATATCTAAAAAAATATTGACCGCAGCTGTACCAAACTTTTATCAGAGATGTATCCTGTGATGGACCTGGTTTGCATTTATAAAACGGCTTCCTCTCTTTATTTAAAAACTTTTTATGAAACTTTTGATGTATTTATTTGAAGGCTGTCTGAGTGATGTCAACCCTGACAACATTACAGCTATATCTCAAAAAAAAATTTTTTTTATATATCTCAAAAAATATTGACCACAGCTTTACAAAATGTTTGTCAGAGATGCATCTTATGATGGACCAGGTGTTTAGTTAAAACCAGCTTCGTCTTTGTATTTATAAACTTTTTTTATGAAACTTTTTAAGTATTCATCCTCAAAGCTGTCTGAGTGGTGCACAAGGGGACAACATTACCATAATATCTTAACAAGGATCCAATATGCAGCCTCACCAATTTTTTTTTTCAGAGATGTACATTTTAGTGGACCACATTCGTATGGAAAACCAGTTTCCTCTTATTATTTTTAAACATGTTACAAAACTTTTGAAGTATTTATTTGATTGCTGTCTAAGTGATGCACAGTACATGCAGTGGCCTCTGTCACCAGAACTTGCCCAAAGAACACATCCAAAAGTGTTCTCTCATTTCATAGACAACAATATGGAAATTGTATGTAAATATTCTACTGCAATGTCTGAAAAGAACAAAATGCAGAATTGAGTAAAAAAGATTGTGGGCGCCAAGGGTAATCCATTCTCTCAATGCTATATTAATACTCTGCAAGTACAATGTACATATACTGCTTAAATTCTAGAGCTTATGATCTCAGAAAGGAAGAATAGCTTAGATTTAATTTGCTCTGGCATGATGACCAGAATTGACCTACCAATACAAACTGAACAAAACAAGTTTTTTTTTTCCCGCATGTTTTTCAAACCGAGTATAGCTTCAGTTGCTTTTTACTGATGCAGCATGTTCTGATATGAACATATTCTCATGATATGAAATAGATTCGGCAGTGTTATGGTACTTGTTGAAGTTTTTTTTTGCTGCTAAAAAAAAAAATGGCCCAAATTTACAAGTGATCAAATATCCTTTAACGTAAATTGGTAGCTGGTCTGGGTTACTGTACATGTCTACTTGCAATTGGTTACCTCCTGACATGTGGTCTGCTACATGTATGCTCCCACTTGTGTCTTGGGGCTGTCACAGTCCTGGCCTATGTCAAAGCATCTTCTGTCTGGTGTCTGATGAGTGCCTCATGTTGTATGGTATATCGGTATATATCACGGGGTAACCAAGGCTAACTTGCAGGAACGCAGCTTAAGGTCTCCAGAGATGAAGACCTATATAGCTATAAGGGCTGTGTTTTTCATCGTAATGTTTAAAAAATACACCGGCCTAGCTATCAAGTAATAAATTCTGGTTGCAGTTATCGTGATAAAGTCATCACTCCATCTGCAGGTAGCTTTGAGAGATGTTCAGATATAGTCAGACACCAATATTTGACTCTACGAAGTCCACCCAGATGCAATATGTATTTTCCCCCATGAAAAAAAAAAAAAAATCAACCTTGTCCACTGGTAACTCATCCAAAACCTGGCCAGCTGCTGTTTGCTGGTGACCTGTGACCCTCTGAGATGGGCCACAGCAAATATGTACACATTCTGGGTGTCAAAAGGTTGGCGACTGTAGAAAAAGAGACGTTGACAACCCTTGAAAGATGGCCTGAGCAAAGACGTGTGGTCTGTGGGTCATCCCTGCATACTGGCAACAAGCCGCGCTACAGGAGTGGGAGAGCCAAGCAGTGATGTAGAACAGGTGTTACCCGTAGCTGTCATGGCCTTCATGTTTGTAATAACTTGCACTTGTGTTTGTGTGCGAGCGGATATCGATCCGTGTTGGCTGGACAATCTGGAAGCCAACCACATTGATGGTTTGTCTTGTCTTCTTTTGTGTGCCACCTGAAGGCCACACTTCCTGGGCACAGCCACAGTGTAGCAAAAATATCCCAACACCAAATGACGATGGACTGATTGTGTCCCATAATATGTATCGCTGAACTTAATGCACCAGTCAAGCGCGCTGAGATAAGTTTGGGATAAGCTACATGGCTTATAGAGTAGCAGCACAATTGATCTGTCCGAGCTGATATCTAATCATAGTCAACAAAATGAATCCCTGAAACAGAATTTATACTTTGTGAATCAGATATTTTCTGATTGCCCTCGATATTTGCCTGGTGGGCAAATCGTGGTATAATTCATCTGCCATTTCCTCTGAGACAGGACTGGGGTCTTGGCTCTGCTAAAGCATGCATGTGGCAAACAGTCTATAAGCAATGGAATGGTACAGACATTTTGGACAATTTCTCCAATTAATAACAGTGTCAAAGTGGCTTGGAAGTCTACTCTGAAGCTTTGACCTTTTACTGCCGTTTCAAGCCCATCTACACAGACTGGATGTTTTCTTTGGACAGCACCCTGGAAGATTGGCTGTATTTTCCCCCAAGCTTTAAGTGTCTGGGGCACAGATCAAAATGTTTCTTGAGTCACTTTGGGTTCAAATTTCCATCTGTATACATGTAATGGCTGGATCTCATCTAAGTGAAAAAATTGGCTTGTTGTCCTACTTTTTTGTTTGTTTGTTTGTTTTTTTGTTTTTTTAAAGACAAAAATAGAAAATAAGTAGAAATGTTATAATAACTATATCAGCATGAATTTACTATGTACATTGCTTCTTTGTCATATGTTTGGTATAACAGGGCATAAAATTCAGCACAGACCCTATAACTATGTCAGTGCTGAGGTTTAACCGAGTCAATAGCTTTGTCAAGGAAAGTTGTTGACCTGGGCCATTCTTATGGCAACCTTAGGCATGTTAGTACAGTAGTCCCTGTCATGAGAGACCCCTGTCGTGAGAGACCACCCTCTCATGACAGACCGCTTTTCAGAATCCCTAGTCCTATACTTCCCATGCTAATTATTATACCTGTCATAAAAGACCACCTGTCTCATAAGACCACTTTTTTTGTCACTGTAGGGGTGGTCTTTGGTGACAGGGACCACTGTACTCCAGTAAATTAAAGGTTTGGTTTACAAAGAAGCAAGTAGACACTAGTAGTATAATATGACAGGACAATAATAGAAGATTCTAAATCCTTGCTGTATAGGGCAGTGCAGGCAGTCATTTCACGGCTAGGGCTGTGTATACCCATTACTTTCCATTGTAATTTACAGAGTAGTAACTGAAAAACTATTGCAAACAGAGACATCAAATGTTCAACCGCAAAGCTGTTTATATAGCTGAAATAACCATTTATATTATGTAACCGCAGCTTGAATGGTGACCATTACATTGTGGATTACTTTATAAACCAATCGGAATACACAACTCTAGCCCTGATAAATGTTTGTGTATTCAGTTGTGTATTGAGGTTAATACACACTGTATAGCTAATAGTTACATGTCCTATTCAGGCCACATCAACATTTAAGCTTGGTGTCAAGTGGAGCTGAATTCTAAGAACTCAACATCCAGCTACCGTCAAAATTTGTACATGCACTTGTATAGTCATGTGTAAAGCCGTATGTAAACATTGAACAATTCACTGCAGTGAGCAGCTTTCCAATGTTCTGACCACATGTCCATGTTAAATAGACACAGTGTATATTGGATATATCTGGACAAAAGGAACCCCATTGATCTGCCACAGAGCTGTGAGACAAAACAAATCACCAAGCGTATATGTACCCAGCAGTTAGATCACCACAAAATTAATTATAGCGAAGGAGTGCCATGCAAAACATGTATAAAACTTGTTTTCTTTTGTAACGAGCCTATCTATTTTATCCTTCTCATTAGTAGTTATGCTTTGATGTGCACGCGTGTGTAATAAATGGGGGAGACATTCAGTGTGCTGGAATGCACAAGTGGTCAAAAAAAATGGGGACAATTATTGCTTTCAATTCATGGCTTCGTTTTCTGTTGGAGTATTCGTCATTGAACAAGGCACAGTTGCACATGTACACATGTATCAAAGTCACTCGTATACACATACAAAGCGGAAAGAATTATTATATGAAATATTACAGGGGCACTGTTCTGCATAACCATGTGAACAATCCAGATGCTATATATTGTGGGCAAACACTGCAGCCTACCAATTGTTCATACATGTAAGTGCCACCGAAAAGCATGGGAAAGACACGCAACACCATAAAAGGTAGTCTAAACAAATTGTTCTCATTGCAGATCAAAAAAAAAAATTGCTTATTCTCCTGTGTTAAATTTGATCTAAAAGGAGAAGAGCACAATATTTAGTGCATGTTGTCTGGTTTCTTCAGTCACAAGTGTCTTTGATATTTGAAGCATATCTTGGCAGATTTTGCCCCAAATTAGATATCAAATAGACCAGCTTCGTCTTTGTATTTATAAACTTTTTTTATGAAACTTTTTAAGTATTCATCCTCAAAGCTGTCTGAGTGGTGCACAAGGGGACAACATTACCATAATATCTTAACAAGGATCCAATATGCAGCCTCACCAATTTTTTTTTTCAGAGATGTACATTTTAGTGGACCACATTCGTATGGAAAACCAGTTTCCTCTTATTATTTTTAAACATGTTACAAAACTTTTGAAGTATTTATTTGATTGCTGTCTAAGTGATGCACAGTACATGCAGTGGCCTCTGTCACCAGAACTTGCCCAAAGAACACATCCAAAAGTGTTCTCTCATTTCATAGACAACAATATGGAAATTGTATGTAAATATTCTACTGCAATGTCTGAAAAGAACAAAATGCAGAATTGAGTAAAAAAGATTGTGGGCGCCAAGGGTAATCCATTCTCTCAATGCTATATTAATACTCTGCAAGTACAATGTACATATACTGCTTAAATTCTAGAGCTTATGATCTCAGAAAGGAAGAATAGCTTAGATTTAATTTGCTCTGGCATGATGACCAGAATTGACCTACCAATACAAACTGAACAAAACAAGTTTTTTTTTTCCCGCATGTTTTTCAAACCGAGTATAGCTTCAGTTGCTTTTTACTGATGCAGCATGTTCTGATATGAACATATTCTCATGATATGAAATAGATTCGGCAGTGTTATGGTACTTGTTGAAGTTTTTTTTTGCTGCTAAAAAAAAAAATGGCCCAAATTTACAAGTGATCAAATATCCTTTAACGTAAATTGGTAGCTGGTCTGGGTTACTGTACATGTCTACTTGCAATTGGTTACCTCCTGACATGTGGTCTGCTACATGTATGCTCCCACTTGTGTCTTGGGGCTGTCACAGTCCTGGCCTATGTCAAAGCATCTTCTGTCTGGTGTCTGATGAGTGCCTCATGTTGTATGGTATATCGGTATATATCACGGGGTAACCAAGGCTAACTTGCAGGAACGCAGCTTAAGGTCTCCAGAGATGAAGACCTATATAGCTATAAGGGCTGTGTTTTTCATCGTAATGTTTAAAAAATACACCGGCCTAGCTATCAAGTAATAAATTCTGGTTGCAGTTATCGTGATAAAGTCATCACTCCATCTGCAGGTAGCTTTGAGAGATGTTCAGATATAGTCAGACACCAATATTTGACTCTACGAAGTCCACCCAGATGCAATATGTATTTTCCCCCATGAAAAAAAAAAAAAAATCAACCTTGTCCACTGGTAACTCATCCAAAACCTGGCCAGCTGCTGTTTGCTGGTGACCTGTGACCCTCTGAGATGGGCCACAGCAAATATGTACACATTCTGGGTGTCAAAAGGTTGGCGACTGTAGAAAAAGAGACGTTGACAACCCTTGAAAGATGGCCTGAGCAAAGACGTGTGGTCTGTGGGTCATCCCTGCATACTGGCAACAAGCCGCGCTACAGGAGTGGGAGAGCCAAGCAGTGATGTAGAACAGGTGTTACCCGTAGCTGTCATGGCCTTCATGTTTGTAATAACTTGCACTTGTGTTTGTGTGCGAGCGGATATCGATCCGTGTTGGCTGGACAATCTGGAAGCCAACCACATTGATGGTTTGTCTTGTCTTCTTTTGTGTGCCACCTGAAGGCCACACTTCCTGGGCACAGCCACAGTGTAGCAAAAATATCCCAACACCAAATGACGATGGACTGATTGTGTCCCATAATATGTATCGCTGAACTTAATGCACCAGTCAAGCGCGCTGAGATAAGTTTGGGATAAGCTACATGGCTTATAGAGTAGCAGCACAATTGATCTGTCCGAGCTGATATCTAATCATAGTCAACAAAATGAATCCCTGAAACAGAATTTATACTTTGTGAATCAGATATTTTCTGATTGCCCTCGATATTTGCCTGGTGGGCAAATCGTGGTATAATTCATCTGCCATTTCCTCTGAGACAGGACTGGGGTCTTGGCTCTGCTAAAGCATGCATGTGGCAAACAGTCTATAAGCAATGGAATGGTACAGACATTTTGGACAATTTCTCCAATTAATAACAGTGTCAAAGTGGCTTGGAAGTCTACTCTGAAGCTTTGACCTTTTACTGCCGTTTCAAGCCCATCTACACAGACTGGATGTTTTCTTTGGACAGCACCCTGGAAGATTGGCTGTATTTTCCCCCAAGCTTTAAGTGTCTGGGGCACAGATCAAAATGTTTCTTGAGTCACTTTGGGTTCAAATTTCCATCTGTATACATGTAATGGCTGGATCTCATCTAAGTGAAAAAATTGGCTTGTTGTCCTACTTTTTTGTTTGTTTGTTTGTTTTTTTGTTTTTTTAAAGACAAAAATAGAAAATAAGTAGAAATGTTATAATAACTATATCAGCATGAATTTACTATGTACATTGCTTCTTTGTCATATGTTTGGTATAACAGGGCATAAAATTCAGCACAGACCCTATAACTATGTCAGTGCTGAGGTTTAACCGAGTCAATAGCTTTGTCAAGGAAAGTTGTTGACCTGGGCCATTCTTATGGCAACCTTAGGCATGTTAGTACAGTAGTCCCTGTCATGAGAGACCCCTGTCGTGAGAGACCACCCTCTCATGACAGACCGCTTTTCAGAATCCCTAGTCCTATACTTCCCATGCTAATTATTATACCTGTCATAAAAGACCACCTGTCTCATAAGACCACTTTTTTTGTCACTGTAGGGGTGGTCTTTGGTGACAGGGACCACTGTACTCCAGTAAATTAAAGGTTTGGTTTACAAAGAAGCAAGTAGACACTAGTAGTATAATATGACAGGACAATAATAGAAGATTCTAAATCCTTGCTGTATAGGGCAGTGCAGGCAGTCATTTCACGGCTAGGGCTGTGTATACCCATTACTTTCCATTGTAATTTACAGAGTAGTAACTGAAAAACTATTGCAAACAGAGACATCAAATGTTCAACCGCAAAGCTGTTTATATAGCTGAAATAACCATTTATATTATGTAACCGCAGCTTGAATGGTGACCATTACATTGTGGATTACTTTATAAACCAATCGGAATACACAACTCTAGCCCTGATAAATGTTTGTGTATTCAGTTGTGTATTGAGGTTAATACACACTGTATAGCTAATAGTTACATGTCCTATTCAGGCCACATCAACATTTAAGCTTGGTGTCAAGTGGAGCTGAATTCTAAGAACTCAACATCCAGCTACCGTCAAAATTTGTACATGCACTTGTATAGTCATGTGTAAAGCCGTATGTAAACATTGAACAATTCACTGCAGTGAGCAGCTTTCCAATGTTCTGACCACATGTCCATGTTAAATAGACACAGTGTATATTGGATATATCTGGACAAAAGGAACCCCATTGATCTGCCACAGAGCTGTGAGACAAAACAAATCACCAAGCGTATATGTACCCAGCAGTTAGATCACCACAAAATTAATTATAGCGAAGGAGTGCCATGCAAAACATGTATAAAACTTGTTTTCTTTTGTAACGAGCCTATCTATTTTATCCTTCTCATTAGTAGTTATGCTTTGATGTGCACGCGTGTGTAATAAATGGGGGAGACATTCAGTGTGCTGGAATGCACAAGTGGTCAAAAAAAATGGGGACAATTATTGCTTTCAATTCATGGCTTCGTTTTCTGTTGGAGTATTCGTCATTGAACAAGGCACAGTTGCACATGTACACATGTATCAAAGTCACTCGTATACACATACAAAGCGGAAAGAATTATTATATGAAATATTACAGGGGCACTGTTCTGCATAACCATGTGAACAATCCAGATGCTATATATTGTGGGCAAACACTGCAGCCTACCAATTGTTCATACATGTAAGTGCCACCGAAAAGCATGGGAAAGACACGCAACACCATAAAAGGTAGTCTAAACAAATTGTTCTCATTGCAGATCAAAAAAAAAAATTGCTTATTCTCCTGTGTTAAATTTGATCTAAA
The DNA here is from genome assembly GCA_964020975.1 of Hermodice carunculata. Lineage (NCBI taxonomy): Eukaryota > Metazoa > Annelida > Polychaeta > Eunicida > Amphinomidae > Hermodice > Hermodice carunculata. The sequence goes on along the minus strand of OZ026621.1, from coordinate 90,485,007 downwards.
AGGAGAAGAGCACAATATTTAGTGCATGTTGTCTGGTTTCTTCAGTCACAAGTGTCTTTGATATTTGAAGCATATCTTGGCAGATTTTGCCCCAAATTAGATATCAAATAGACCTATATCAGGCAAAAATCAACACAAAAACTGGAATAACTGCAAGTTCATGGAGTCTTTTACCCTCAAACCACTTGTTGATATTGACTGCATTTTTCATTTTCCTCTTTACCTATTCAGTTTCAACTTAGAATTTTCTTGATAAGAAAACAGAGAAAAGGGACATGAGTAACTAATCATTATTTTATTTTGTTTCGTTTTGTATAGTAATACGTGTTCATATACACAAAATAGTAATTTTAAAAAATTACGGTAACAAAATATGTGAAAAGTTAGAGCTTGTTTTTGTTAATGGTGTTGAACATACATTACAGAGCTCATACAGTCACACATGTCTGTCCATCAGTCCATCCATCAATCCATCTGTGAACTAAATGTGCTTGTGAGCGTGATACAGTTCTTAGTTTTCAAGATAGCCCCATATAACTTTCAGAACTTGTCAAGTGTATGAAAATCTATGTTGATTTTGATGTTGGTGGTGCTATCTACATGTACAGGATTATGTAATATTTGGGTCAAAATGTGAAAATCTTTTGCCCACTCTAGCACCCTTGATATTTGATAGAGCTTTTTGAAATTTAGTGGGGATTGTGGAGGAGGTCAAAATGTCATGTGCATATGATGTATATAATACTAGTGGCGCCACCTATAATTTGATGGAAATTATGAGCCAAAACATGTTGAAGCATGTGAAATTCCACATCTTGAAAAGTAATTGAGTTACATGTACCAAATTTATCAGATTTATAGATCATGCCCAATGCTAATATGTCATGAAATCAGTGACCTTGACATATTGTTCGTAGGTATTAGGCCCGTACGTTGGAAGAGGTGATTTCATAATGGCAGGGTGTAGCGTGGACATGAATGGCAAAGGGACTTGAGCCTCCAGATCAAGGAAATAATATCACTCATTCTTGTGAAGTGGGGCATGTAAGTGGCGGTGGAAACTGTTGGGAGCTTTAGGGAATTAGCTCACTCGCTTGTTGGAATCATCATTTGGACTGAGAACATCCCAGGTTATAGATAGAATAGACAGATGGATAGAATAGCTTTATTTGGTCTAAACAAAATTACACAATGTGTTACAAGAATAAATTTATATGTTTAAAAACCTGGAGAACATACATTAAGACTCCGAAGAGTCGCTGACATGTAGGCCACCCTAAAGATATACTATATTTAAACTCATACGCTATAAGATTTCTAACACATTACTATAGGCTGAATGATAACAGAGATTACAAAACTTAAGTTGATAGACTAAGTGACAATAATAATACATATGACTAATTTCGTCTGTTGCAGACGTGACAATTAATAATGTTACAGTTAATTTCATAGTGGTTAATAATATGATTCTTAGCATATTGTGAGAAGCCTTTCAAGGAGTGTGTATCAATTTTTGTCATAGCTATGTCAGGCAAGTAATTTTCATTAATTAAATCCGGTATTTTATGTCTTAAACACAATTGATTAATTTTGGTATTTGTAAATAGTATTGGGATCACTGGGGTTAAAATAGGTTTGGGACCCGAAGAACTCTGATGTCCAGCATATAAACTTAAAGTACTCTCCAGTCTTTATGCTTCCATGGTCCTGATACAAAGAAGGTCAAGCAGCTAGTCCCGGGCAGTCGCTGTTGGTCTTAAGGTGACACAAACAAAGCTAGTCACTCAGAGGAGTGCTGTCTTCAACCGGCTCTCCTGTTTTGGTTTTTATTTTTAGACCCGTAAAATTATATATATTCTTGTTGCTTAGGATCTCTAGATTATATATACACCAAGAAAAATTTTAAAAATCATTTTTGGGCAAATAATGGACATTTTATGAAATGGTCCGATTTGGAGATTTTTCTCAGGATTCTCGAAAAATATAGTACTTAAAACCTCAAAAATTTGCAAAATGAAACTTCGTAGACATGCCCAGGACTGGTTTTTTGCGTTTTGGAATATGCTTTTTTTTTAAGCAGTTTCATGCCCCCTAAACATGAAGAAGTGTTCATTTTCACCAGCATCATAATTAATAATCGATTACAATTTATCTATTACGTTTACGGAAAAAGTGAAGGAACCGAACCTGGACATGACTACAAAGTTTCATTTTGCAAATTTTCGAGTTTTTAAGTACTATATTTTTCGAGAATCCCGAGAAAAATCTCCAAATCCAACCCTTTTGTAAAATGTCCATTTTTTGCCAAAAAAAGTGATTTTAAAATTTTTTCTTGGCGGATATATAATGTAAAGATCCCAAGCAACAAGAATTTGTATAGTTTTATGGGTCTAAAAATAAAAACCAAAACAAGAGAGCGGGTTGAAGACAGCACTCCTCTAAGTGCCTAGCTTTGTTTGTGCCACCTTAAGGCAGTCTCTGTTAGTCTCTACTTTACCGATGTTTATTGAAAAAAAAACTATCTCTAAGATGCACAAAACTTTACACACTTTCATCCAATCAGAATACATGAAAATTAAACAGTAAAAACATGTAATTTCCCTGATCAACTACGATACCTGCCATACCCTTGTCAGAAGTACACATGTAACAATCTTCATGCTTGGACTTTGTCTATTGTTTTTGACACCTCCATACAAGTCTGACAGTTGAGGCTGGATGGCTTAGAATCATCTGTTACTGGCAACTGAGACCAGGGCAGATGGTGAGAACAAATGGAGGCAATTAAATAACGAACAGTATTAACAGTTATTCTAAATTTGTCCTGAAGCAGCAGCTTTTCCCAAACAAGAATTTAAGATGACAGATAAAAAGTTTCTGTGATCTATTGTAACATTTGGGTACATTATACATAAAACTCCACTTGGTGACCTACTTGTAAGGTCATCGTGACCCAGTGATTGTGTGACCTGGAACTATTTTTCAAGGTCATTAAGCACTTTGAAAAAGGACATTAAGTTCAATATCTTAATGAAAATTAAGGCCAATGAATCTATTTTTCAAGGTCATTAAGCACTCAAGAAAAGAACATTTAATGGAATATCTTGCTAAAAAACAAGGTGAATGACACCCAAATGTACCACAAATGTTGTATCATGTGGAACTTTGATATTGCAAAATATGAATGACCTTGATTAATTTCTCAAGGCCATGGATGGAATGATGTCAGCAAAGCATAAGGCCGCTGGCCATCTTGTTTTGTGAATATTTTTCTCCAAATTGTGTCTTTCTGTTGGATACCCGAGCATACATGTACAGCTACATGTACATTATTATAGGTTTGGATGTTTGCAACACGCTCAGGTTCATCTTCCATACGTCTGTGATGAAGTATCTTCATGTTAAATGTGATATTCAATCACAGAGATTGTCAGTTCGTGGTATTAACACATTGCCTATTCTTAACATATTGATTATCATCTGCATTTAGCTGCAGTGTGTACATAAATGTTGGATGCAACTTATTACTGACTTCCACATTTTTTAGCTCAGCTGACTTTTCAGTCAGCTGAGCTTATGTTATGACTAGCCATCCATGGGCCGACCGTGGAATGTCTTTGCTGTCATTGTTGGGTTGATATTTATGAATATGGGTCATGTTTTTCTACACAAGTGTATCATACCAGAGATGTCCGTCGTCTGTCATCCATAATTCACATTTTCGACTTCTCTAAAACTGTCAACCAGATTCATTTCAAAAGTGGTGGGGATGTGGCTTGGGTGGGTCTCTACTATGGTTGTTCAAGTGGTCATGCTCCAGTGATTTTTGGATTTTTTATAATTTGTTTTGGTTCTTTTTTGGGGCAAATCTTAAAAATCTTCTTCTCCGAAACCACTCACCCAATTGCTTTGATATTGCACAGGGACACTCCCAGGGACTCCTAGTTCTTAATTTGTTCACCAGGCAGCACTGCAACTTTTTCTATTTTTTTAATGATTTTTGGTGTGTTTTTGCTATTTTTGACTTCTCCAGAAGAACCGTCACGTAGATTAAGCTGAAACTCGATGGATATGTTCCTTGGGGAAGGGTCAAACAACGTTGTTCACTAGGTGGCACTGCTGTGGATTCCTGGTTTTTAATGATTTTTTTCAGTTCGGGTACTTATCAGTCAATGCAGCTTTCCTATTGATTACTATGTAATAGTCAATGGGCATTCTAATGCTAATTCACATTTTTGCAAAACCGTCATCCAGATTGACTTCAAACTGAGTGGCAATGTACCTTGGCTGGGTTTCTACTTGGTTTGTTCAAGTGGTCATGCTCCAGTGAATTTTGGATTTTTAATGTTTTTTTTTTTTCATTTTTGCGGACAAATCTTACAAAACCATCTTCTCCATAACCGCTCACTCAATTGCCTTTATATTACGTAAGAACTCTCCTAGGGACAGCTAGTTTGTTCACCAGGTAGTGCTGCAATTTGTTTTTAAAAAATTATGGACTTTTGTGTGTTTTTGTCACTTTTCACTTCTTCTCCAGCACCCGGTTAGGCCTCTCTCAAATTAAGTTGAACCTTTGTGGGTATGTTCCTTGTGAAAGGGTTAAGCAAAGATGTTCACTAGGTAGCACTGCTATGGATTCCTGATTTTTAACAAATTTTTTTTCAATTCGGGTACTTAGTGGTAAATGCACCTTTTCTATTGCTCACTATGCGTAAATGGGCATTCTAGTGGTAATTCACATTTTGGACTTCTCTGAAGAAACTGGTTGTCAAATTGACTTCAAACTTTGTGGCAATGTACCTTGGGTGGGTCTCTACCAAATTGTACAAATGTTCATGCTCCAGTGATTTTTGGACTTTTTTGATTTTTTTGGAAAATCTTTAAAAAAAGTTTGAATAGGAAAGTTTAACATAGGAATTTGTTGTGATGGTTATTACTTGAATAATTTTGGCCAGATTTGTGCCAAACTTGGAAGGGATGTACCTTTTATAAGTGTCTACCTATTTTTTTCACATGGTCATGGTCCAGTGATGTTTGGACTTTGACCTCATACCCAAGATCATAGGATGACTGACATGAAATTTACTGTTCACTTGCTAAGTTGAAATCTATTTTAAGTTAGGATCTTGATGTTGCACATGTTAATGTTTCTCTATGAAGGTCATGCTTAGACAGTACATGAGTGACCTTGACCTCATTTCTGCGGTCACAGTGATACATACATGAATTTTACTCTTTACTATAACTTGAGAATTACTTGAACTGGGACCTTGAAGTTGCACATGTTAGTGTTCTTCCATAAAGGTCAGACTTACTCAGTACATGGGTGACCTTGATTCTATCCCAAGTTCACAGAGCTGCAAGGGTGATGAATGTCTAGGTCAGCTGTTCACACAGCCCTCTTGTGGACAGATGAAATGTAGTGTTATGGGTTTAATCATGTCATGACTCAATAATGCAGTCTGAATATTCTGATAATTCATTTCTGTTCCATACATGATTTAACCGTGAGAAACCTAATGCACGTTCATGTATCATCATGCAACTTTTCCCTTTGAAAATACCCAAAATAATCCAGACTGTCGTAAAATGTTGTTACGTACTTTTTGCATTAAAAATGGTACGTGGAGGATCGGGTGCTTTTATTCATCAAGACTGAAAAAAGCTCTTGCTCAACAGCTGTCATCAGCGCCCTCTGGTGCAGTACGCCCAGATTGCACAAAGGACTGCCTGATTTCAGCCATTATAGAGTTAACTCTTTCAGTGCCACATTTTGAAGGGAGTCAGCAGCTTTCATTGGGGCATCATGGGTGCAATGTGCCCAAAGTGTGCCGAGGAAAGCTGCTGAAATGAACTGTTGCGTCTTCTTTGCGACTGCAGGCATGCTGGTACTTGAATGAAAGGTCTTGTTACCAGGAACATATATCTAGAACCCTAATCATAACTCAGAGCAGTTTGTTTTAACCAGTTTGAGTTAAGTAGCAGTTGGCACTGAAAGAGTTAATATGCAAGTATCAAAGGCAGCCAAACAATCCTGATTTTCAACACTGCCGCGCTAAATATCTTGAGATTCCCCATGCAATATCTCTCCCAATACATCAGCAATGTCACACCGACACATTAATAAGGACCCTTGATCTGTGTAAACTTCTGAAATTGCTCTAAAAGGCACCGTATTAATACCCTAATAATCTGTCTGGTAGTTCTTATACAGTCGGCTATTTTAAGCTTATCATCCTATTAATTTTAATAAATGCTGGCTGCTCATATTAGACCGCTTAACATTTTGCCTCCATATGGCTTTTTTATCTGCCTGTTGTTGCAGTAACAGTAGCTATGACCCCTCTTGTTGTAATACCTTCCCTGACAGCCCTCCATCCTGGCCCTCAGCTGCTGCGAACTCTGCTGCATAAGTTGCCAGCTCTCGCACAGAGCACATAAAGTCATCGATTGGCGAGTATGATCTGAGAAAGGAGGTATAAATTATTAGGAAAAAGATGCTCACATACTCTGACGAGACAATCATAGAGGTGCAAATGGCAACACCGAGAAGCCAGGGAGTAATTTGCAATGTGAAAGTGTAAAATTGTATCATCTTAGGTCAGCACTAACGACCATATTGCATGACGGACAAGTAATTTTATTTCTGTGGTGAATTCTTCATGTTTGGATGTTGGGAGAAGTGTGGGTCCGGCGGGTGTTCTGACACCGTCACACAAGTAGTACAACATGGTGCTCATGGTGATTCTGGCAACGGCCTTACAAGTTGTTTCTGTTTTGGCTGTAGCATGTAGCCGTAGCTGTCCTGTGGGCCAGAAGGAGATGTCGCCCTGCACAGAGACCCACGACCGCATCTGCTCAGGTAAGAGAACTCTTTACTTTATGCTTCAGGTGACAAAACCAGTCATTCGTCTTTCTCGTAAGGACCTATCGTTCACGTCAAGTACAGAAGTGGCTTGGGAAAGCATATTTGTGGTGGAGAAGGACCATGCACTCAAGCCGAGCCATTATGTAGCCATAAACCACTTGAGGAGCAGGCAAAAGACACGAGTGTCACTGCTGCCATAGAAAAATGACACAAAGTCCATGTAAGGTCAAACTCGGCACATTCTGAAGCATGCCATGGCAATTTTACGTGCCACTTAACGGTGCTGTTGTGAGGTGTAAGCAGCACGTGCAGAGGTAAATAGAGTGGAGTGTTTGCAGTGAAGCATTGACAGAGGTCAGGCCTGACTGCTCCCAATGCAGTGTGATAACGGCAAGAATGGTGCAGCAAAGTTTCCCAAAATGACTCTCTATGACACTCTCAAGTTTTGCACGTTCCTAACAAATCGTGCCAGAGGAAATGGGCTAGCTGCATGGAGTCATCCCCATTTTGGGCTGGGAATGGGAACAGTTGCTGGGAAACCTAATTAATGATTATCGGCATGTGTAGTTTGGGCTGTCACTAAATCCATTACGGAATCAATATTTATAACGAATCATGAAAGATCAACATGAAAATTCGTGATGAGGCTAAGTGTTGCACACACAATGTTCCACACCCGCTATCCCACAAAAGGCCAGGCCATTGGTCAATCTAAGGAATATAAGGTAGCATCGTGTACCCGAGGCAATTGGTAATGACCCCTTTGAGTCCTGCTTTACTTCTGCAGATTTAACAATTTTGGAGGGAAATAATTTGATCATTTATTGGTTTTTTCATGGCCTCTCCAAGACTGTTTGTAACAATGCCACACAGCAATAACTGCTTTTGCATTCTGCTAATTCACAGAACCTCCTGCACACAGGAACCATTGAAGGCATACAAATAAACGGAAAGCTTCACACAAGGGGGGGAGGGAAAGTTTTGCAGCTTCCCTATTGATTCTGTAAGGGACAGAGCAAGCTAGATTATACTTTGAGTGGACATTTATAAATCTTCCGACGTGAATTGCATGGGATTGCAACATAGCAGTCAGATATGGCAGGATGATTTCTGGCAGCTAGTGTATCTCATGAAACAACCTAAAGTGTGCCACAAGACGTATTGCTGACAAAGCCAGGGTTCTTCTGCAGGAATCTGCAATGTTGGAGATTTGAGGAAGCATGGGCAATTAGTGTCTGCTTGGATGGTGTGCTATAAAGTACGAGAGTATGTGTGGCTCCAGTTAGCCCGCTCCATGTACTCGGGCTAGTTGAAGTGCTACAGAAGGGCTGATTTAGGCTGCGTATGACACAGCGCTGCACATGGGTCTCCAGAAAAAGTCGAGCATTAGCAAATGGCTGTCAGTTTGTTCTCAGATATATGTATTTGCTCTGCGGTGTTTGGCAGATTTACATTTTGTAACAAGCTTATGTTACCATGATATTCCTATTTTTAGCATCAGAGGTGCTCAGGGAATGTTCATGATGTGAGATTGATCATGAAGTTCAGATCTACATGTGCTTTGAATATTATTGCATTATTCGTACATAATGGTTGTAATTTAAGATATTTGATACATTGTATGTTTCTGCATTTTGGGGGATGGGGGGGGGGGCAGGCGCTCAAGGGGTCATTATCCCTTTAAATTGATTATACAATAAACAGCAATACCTGTGTTGAGAAACCCCTCCAAGGACAGACCACCTGCCTTGAAACACCACATCCTAAAAATACTTTACTTATTATTTTTCCCTGGCATGCTATTTATACCTACTGGGAGAGACCACCTGTCTTGAAAAAGCAGGTGACCTTTAGTGTGGTCTTTATGGACAGGCTTCACTGCAGATGCATGTCAACTCAGTACCTGTGTTTCACTGTCTCCCTGTGTTGCACTGACATCCTTTAACTCTTAGTATTTTATTGCATCAGTTAATTAACCGTATGGTCCAAATTGACCTACGTCTGGAGGATACCCAATAATAGTGGCCCCGGGCATGTATGGTGAAAAATCACTGCAAGATGATAGCTAATAAGAACCCTTCTGTACTATGGTTGTAATTAACTTGCTGGAGCCAATGGTAGCCTTCCTGTATGGTAGCCTTCCTGTATGGTCAACGTCACTATCTGTGGAGGACAACCAATAATAGCCCTCCTGTATGGTCAAAACTCACTGCAAGATGATTGTCAATAATAGCCCTCAGACCTGTATGGTCAAAATTAGCTTAGTGCAGGAGGATACACAGTAAAAGCCCTGCTGTGTGGATCTAAATTAACCTACTGCAAGGGCAGAGCCAATGCTAAACCTCCTGTATGGTCAAAACTTATGCAAGCTGATGGATAATCATAATTTTCCTGTATGCTCAAAATTTAAATTACTGCAGAAAGTGACCATAAAAAAATAACCAAACATGGACGTCTCGTACAGTCAAAAGTTATTCTAACTAGAGGATAGCCAACAATGGCCTTCCTGTATGTCCAAAAGTGAACATAGTAATATAGCCAAGAATGGACCTCTTGTACAGTGAAAAGTTACTGTAAAAGGATAGTCAATCATGACCCTCATGTAGGATCAATAGTTACTGTAACAGGACAGTCAATCATGACCCTCCTGAAGGGTCAAAAGTTACTGTAGGAGGACAGTCAATCATGACCTTCCTGAAGGGTCAAAAGTTACTGTAAGAGGACAGTCAATCATGACCCTCCTGAAGGTTCAAAAGTTACTGTAAGAGGACAGTCAATCATGACCCTCCTGAAGGGTCAAAAGTTACTGTAAGAGGACAGTCAATCATGACCCTCCTGTAGGGTCAAAAGTTACTGCAAGAGGATAGTCAATCATGACCCTCCTGAAGGGTCAAAAGTTACTGTAAGAAGACAGTCAATCATGACCCTCATGTAGGGTCAAAAGTTAATTGTAAGAGGACAGTCAATCATGACCCTCCTGAAGGGTCAACAGTTACTGTAAGAGGACAGTCAATCATGACCCTCCTGTAGGGTCAAAAGTTACTGTAAGAGGATAGTCAATCATGACCCTCCTGAAGGGTCAAAAGTTACTGTAAGAGGACAGTCAATCATGACCCTCATGTAGGGTCAAAAGTTAATTGTAAGAGGACAGTCAATCATGACCCTCCTGAAGGGTCAACAGTTACTGTAAGAGGACAGTCAATCATGACCCTCCTGAAGGGTCAAAAGTTACTGTACGAGGACAGTCAATCATGATCTTACTGTACGGTCAAAAGGTACTGTAAGATGACAGTCAATCATGACCCTCCTGTAGGGTCAAAAGTTACTATAAGAGGACAGTCAATCATGACCCTCCTGAAGGGTCCAAAGTTACTGTACGAGGACAGTCAATCATGGCCTTACTGTATGGTCAAAATGTTCTGTGAGAGAAGGCACAGCCACATCCATGTACAGTCTTCCTGTGCATCAAAACTGATTATCTGTCTGCATTAGCCACACATACACAGTCATGGACGCAGTAACAGTATCGGGCCCACATCAGGACCTTTTAAATTTTGTTGGCATCATTTCCTTCTTTATGTTTGTGTGAGCTGTGACATAAATTATCAGCTTGGATATTCCCCATTACCATCTATCAAAACAGGCCCATTGAAACCAAATTGAAGGAAGGCTATAAAATTGCTGGGACCTCAAATGTCAACTTTATGGATAATTGTAGGACGGTGACCAGACAGAGGGCTTGAGACTACACACATGGACTCTCCTACATCACCTGCAGCAATATTTATCTTGATCAAAAAGTTCATTAAGTGTAACATATCATGCCATGGTCTCGTTTGTGGGTGAGCTGGGAAAACCATTTTAAGTGTGCCTTGTGCCGTAGGTTGAAGCCATGTGTAGCAGCCCAGCATGGATAAGTGGTGTGGATTGGAAATTGTAGATGATTTTTGGCTTTAATATTTAATCAGGCAATGTCTGGGTTGTTATATGTCAAACCACCACATATTATGGTCTCGTCCCAAGTGAGTTATTTGATGGCCTTGTGCAATGATAGTCCACTGTTGGATTTCCACACAGCTCTTCAGGTTAACATTCATTAGAACATATCCCATTTTCCAATTTATTGCATTATCAAAATTTATATCTCTTATTTTGCTATATTTAATATTTCATATTTGGGTACATGCATAGTGTATGGGAAAGATTGTTTTCATGAGCTTGTTACTTCATTTCCTATCGTGTTGAATGATCAAATGACTGATATTTTTTGCTATAGTTTGTATTTTATCACACTTGGCATGTGCATGATTTGTACCTAATTATGTATGGCTTGATTTTTGTATGGCTTTATTTTCGTGTGGTATTTTCAGAATAATGACATGATTGCTTCAGAGGGAAACATGAGCATGTTGTCCAGTTTTCCTTTAATTTTGTTGCATATATATTTTTATTTTTGCACATTTTTTCAATGGCACAAAACTGTGGAAATAAAAACACAATCAAATAATATTTTAACAAGGTAGTGAAATTAGAACTTCATTAAACTTAAAAATTACAGATTTCACTCCACCCATTTATATTCTATGATGATTCGAAATATGTCTCCATGGACACCCCGCAACCGAACAATATTCAATAATTTTTCTCCATGATTAAACACTATAAAGAAAAACTAATTTGTTAGGACATGCATGAAAATTACAATTGGTATGATTATTTGTGTCAAATTTACATTAATGATTTAAATTGATTGTGGAGGAATATTAAATTGCCTTTAATAAGTCGATACAAATTAACTATAGTTTGCCTGGGACAGTGCAGTGTTTACTCTCAATAAGGTAAAAAAAAAAAAACTGTTACATGCATGCTCTAAAAATACTTGAAGAAACTGTGGGTCTAGATCGTTAAAACCTGATGAGAACATTTCAGTGTTGTAAGGTGCTAGAAGCAAAAACGTAAAGTTATTTTTTCCTGTTTTATCCCACCATAACTATTGAAACAAAGATTGATTGGGATGATCGAGGGAGACTGTATCTTTAAACCATGAAACTAGTGATACAGATACAGTGAGACCACATATCATCCACACAGCCACATAATCACTTAATGACACAAGTTTTGAGAGACTGAAGTCAAATTGCCTGAAAAAGATGGTGTCATTATGAGAAGATTTCACTGTGTTAGGCGCCTCTGCAGTTGGAGTTGAGCACCCTCTAAATGGTTAGACATGGAATTAAAGCTATAGGTTATTAAGTTGACCAAAGTCAGTTAACTGATAATTGCAAAGGAATCATTGCTTAAGTCTTAATGTGCTGTTAATGCAGGCAACTTGCAAATAGGAATTGATTTCAGCAATGGTGAGGTGGCCAAAAGTTGACCCTTTCCCCCTTAAATTGGCCAAAACTGGCTGGTGGTCAAATGTCGTCTGCTTCAGTGTTTTCAACTAATTTTTACAGTTATGAAAAACAATTTGACTGAAAATTATAGAGGAGACCTATCAAGACAATGCCCAGGTCAACAGTTTCCCTTGTCATAGGTTATGAGCACTGAGTGCCCAACTTTAATTATAACAAGGAAAGTTGTTGACTCAGATTTATTTCAAGGGGGGGAAGGTTAATTTGGTCAGAAGTTGCACACATCAATGCACATATACATCAGCAATTATTGTGCTTTTAATGGTAAAAATAATTTATTGGGGCACAAGTTTTTGACAATGCATTAGAATAATTGTTCACATAAATAAAGAAATTGTAGTGTGCATGAATACATGTACATCAATTTTACATTCCAAAATTATGTTTGTGGATCAGGTATGTTTGAAGATAAAATACTGTCCAGGTTACAAGTGGTTTTTTAAATTTGTTGGAAAAAATCAGGTGATGATCGTCTTCAAGCAGGTATAACGTGATGTATTTGTCCCTCAAGAGAGTGCATTCATGTCTGGTAGTGTAAAACCTAGTGTGTCACTTAGGACCTTGTGTGAATTAAATGCATATATATGGAAGGAATGGCCATGTCGTAATTAAGTCGTACATGTTATCAATGTATAGAGTAAATATTGATACATTTACGGCTTTGGAAAATTTTGGCTTTGATTTAGATGATCAATAAGAGATTCCTGCCCTGCGTTTCTGTATAAATCCAAAGTGACATCAAAGTTTAATGTCTCAGAAAAATCTCATTTTTTAGTGTAGCGTTCTTCCATCTAGATGCAAATGAGACAAATATTTATTCATTAAATTCAGTGCTATAAGTAAAGGCAGGTGATGCAAAAACAGCAGGAAATTTGCCTGGCACCGCGTTCATTTATATCCTACCAACATGTCGCCACGTTTCTCAACATTCACCCACAAAATACTGATGCAAAAAAAATTAATCACTAGAAGTCATTGTCAGAAGTAAACAGATGGAAGACGCTTGTCAAATTTCTCGTCTTTAATTTTCTCTCCACTTGCTTATCAATACAAATGAAAAAAAGGGACACAGTTAAGCTATAAACATGACTTTTTTTCCTCAGATGTAAAATTGTAGGTGTGCTGTTAATTCTGCACCACATGCTCTGTCTGAATCTTGAGTAGAACTTGCTCCCGATCCAAACAGGTAAAATCAATGTACATACCATCTGAAGATGCCAAACTTACCCAAATCACAGTAAGAAGGCCTCAGGATGCTCCTCCGCAAGATAATAATTCTGGTAAACTACCATTGTATGTGTGTTTTTTTTTTCTCTCTGTTTTTTTGTTTTTTGTTTTGTTTTTTTTATTTTGTGTGGGGTTTTTTTTTTTTTAATTTTTGTTTGTTTGTTTTTTTTGTTTTGTTTTGTTTTCTTTTTTCTTAAGATGTCCAGATGTTTAATGACAGGGTAATAAAAAAAAATAAAATAAAAATAAATTTTAATTTTGTTGTAGTGCATTTTAGTTATGTTGTAAGTTTTTAGATCTGTTCTCATCAGTACTAAGTTCACGGAGTTCACATCTAGAATTAAATTTTTATCAACCACTATATTTCCTCAATTATATAATGATTTGACAAACTTGTCTGCAAATCTCGATCTTGTCATGAAATTTTGAGGTATTACTCTCCACAATTTTTAATTTACAAGCTTCTCCCCTAATTGATTAACAATTAACATATAAGATATAAATACATGCAATGTGACTCTGTAAAACTGATTTTGTTAGATTTTCTGATCCTGTTACCATCATTGGCTGCTTTATAGACTTCGCCACGATGTTTTACGTTATAGGTTTTGTCAGTATACATACACAGCATTCATGAACATTGACAAGATGAGAGCTGACCTGGTTATCACGAGAAGATCAAATAAAATTAAAGGTGTAAAGGTCTCACTGCGTGCAAGTAATAGGCCTCTCAAATTAACGTTTTACCTTTACACTTGTCTTGTGTAGTTTGGATAATGGACACAATCTAATGTTTGCATGGTTTTGTCTATTTAATACATCACTTTTGTGATCACCAAAGAACAGTCCAGGGCTGATTTAGTTATCGTGTGGCAAACATACACATTAAACTGTTTAAGTGCATGTATATAGCTTGATGGGGCGAAGGGAATTTCCCAGTTTTTGAGGTTCAGTTAACAAGACCATCTGTATGCACAGTGTGTTCATTGGTTGGAAATTTAGGCATCAGAGATAAGTTTTTACAATGAAACTGTGACTGGGGCTGGAGGTTTAATCAGCTGGTCTGCTTGTCTTTATACCTGTACTACAACTGTTATCCTTAGGGTGACAGTCACAATCAGAGTATTAATTGTGATACATGTATGGGTTAAGGCTCCAAAAGATGTTCTGGTGGTCACCTGCTGAGGTCTCTCTTATTTGTGGTCCCAGGCGGCACAGCTTGTCCCAAAAATAAGGTGACAATGGTAAATTCAAATTGAAAAATAAAATATTCTTATATTCTGTGTTGGACAGTGAATTATCATTTCCAGGAGTGAAATTCAAAAGTAGTAACTCACTGTAGATCACATGACCTAAACATTCTTACAACTACATTGTGACGCACGTGTATCAGTGATGTAGCTGCATTTACATATAGACAAAATCAGATGTGTGCCAGGGATGTTTGATTATATGTCTGACACATGTGATGAATAAGTATAATGAATACAAACAAACAAGGGGCACCAGGTTATTGTTCAAAGTAGGTGAAGGGCATTTTTTTTGCGAGGAATACCCAATTAAGGGCTCACCTGAGACCTTGAAATCACTGAAACTGAGCTTTTGTTACTTTTGGGATGATAAAGTGCTAATCTTTATCCATGCCAAATTGTTTCACAGTAGCATGTTTACTTCTATGCAAAATTTTAAGATGAAAAAGTGTCCCTCTGTCAGTACAAGTTTTATGGAGTCAATCAGTTAAGGGGCTGTTAGATGTGGTCAATAATGGTGATGTTTAGATAACCATTCACAGTCAAAGCCTTGCTATGTTTTTACAGGTGAGCGGATTATTTCACAGTTGACTGATTAGAACCACTCTATTGTTTGTAAGTGTGTAGGTCAAAGTTATAACAGAGTTTAAGGGATAAGCATTTAGTGCTCCTTTTTAATGGCCTGAGCAGATGTCATTTTTGAGCAATTAAAGTCAGAAAATCTCCTTGGTTATTTTTGGTAGTTAATATCTCAGAAACAAATCTTCACAAGACTTTATAATTTTGAGAAAGCTTCACTTAAAAGTGGATGGATGAATCTTTGTGAAATTGATGGCTGTGTAAAGAAAAGAACTTAGGATTTTTAGTTCGGCAATATTCCAATTTTAAATGCTACTTTTTGAGCTCCAAAATGGAAAAAAGTTATCAGTGTTAGTTGCAGAGGCTTAAAAATCCAATTGCAGAAAAATATTCCCTTGATTGGAAAAAAAAAAAAAAAAAAAAAAGACTCAGACCCCTCAAATAAAATGCCCCTCACATTTTACAAATTAATCTTAGAATATTTGCTACATGCAAAGACACTACAAATACTGACAAAACTAGAAAGGTTATAATACATCAATGGGCTTGTACACAAAATATACAGACACAGTGGCAATTTCTGTACCATTATATAGCACTCTAAGTAAGGTAGCAGGCACCTTATAAGCATGGGATAAACAAATTCTGACATATCATGACTGCAGAATGAATAGGAGACATTCATATTTAACTGTGATCCTGCTCACTTCCTGTGTTGCCGGGGCAACAGACTGATGCTTCCACCATGATCAGGGCAGATCTGTATTATATACTACATAAACATCCGTAAATAACACCTTTTCAACCAAAAGAGAGTCCATTTCTAATCAATTTAGGCATCCATTATGTTTCAAATATATGTTAAAACATTTTCTTAAGATTTTTTCTGTATTGGTGTTGTTTATTTTATTGAGAAAGTAGTTTTGACCATGCAAAATACATGGATCTGCCCTGATGCAGGTGGCTTTCCCTTTTGCTCAATAGGTGTTAGAGTAGGACCGCATTTAAATATGAATATATCCAATTACAGTAAAACCTGTCCTTGTGGACACCTCTATAATGCGGACACCTGTATAATGTGGACAGTTATATCGATGACCGAATGGTCAATTTTCTTGTTTAAAAACACCTGTCTATTGTGGACACCTGTCAACTGTGGACACTTTTTGCCAGTCCCAGAGGTGTCCACAATAGACAGGTTTCACTGTACTAATTTTCTCTCCCTTGGTACCGTTATCGGTGGGGAAACGCACAGACAACCTGTGGTCACCTGTAGTTTTCCCCACCAACAATGATCCCACGTGAGAGAAAGTTGATAACTCAGTCTCCAGCCAGGTCAGATTCCCCATCCCTATATTCTGCAGAATGACAGAAGTGAGGGCTGTAGAGCTTGACTTACAAATTTCCAGTATTGTTTTATTCATTCTGGATATTCCCAGGGAGTATTGATTTACTTCTTTTCAGTTGATAATATAATCTTGATGTCATAAATTGCTGAGTGGTTATGTAGTAAATATACATGTACATTTGGTGAATGTACTTTGCTGCAAGTATTGATTATATACAAACAAAAAACAAAAACAAAAAAAGTTTTGAAGATGTACATTTCAGCTCATCAATGTGCAGCACAGTGATACATACTCTGCCATAAATCTAAACCTTAAACTCCATAAAAGTGCTTTCTCCTGTCTATCTTGCCTGTAAATTCCACCTTCATAGAAAAAGGTAGCAAGAAAAAAATCTAGCTGACTTTTGGGATGACATGGTCCCCAGCATTAATCCCAGAAGCTAAAGGGTTTAGTTCTGTTTGACACACATGTATAACAATAGACGTCTGCCTTGCACCAGGGGGCATTTGAAATGGCACAATTCACGCGGAGAGCAGGAATGGCAAATGTCTTTGAGAGTTCCATGTACGACCTTTGAAGTGCGGAGTCACAGTCAGTGCAGGGAGCTGCTTGCAATACAGACACTACATTACCCAGCAATGAAAAATAACAGGGATACATTTAGTTTCACACTAGCTTTACCTGCGTGTGTGACCCTTGCTCGTCATCCAAACAACCACGTGTCGACCCTTTCTCAAGGAATCAACATACGATCAAACGATCCAGTGCTCAAAATGAACTGAAGTTGCTCATGGAAAGCATGTCCTGAAAATGACACAAGTCTACAGGGGTCAACAGTTGCTGCCACAAAGAGGGCATAATAATGTCTGTCATTGGATGCTTCAGTAACATAAGGGCTGAAGGGCTGTTGGAATTAAGGACTGGGTCTGCGTGAATTTGAGTATTTGACTGAGTACCTACCTCTTTCATTGTCTATTTGGACCGAAGTCACGTTGCTTTGAATTAACGTAGAGACCGGATTCATTTTCCTTGTAAACTGGCCTTCCATTCAACTTCTGACATGGCTGTAGAATTGCAGAGAATTTTAACTCTTTCAGTGCCAACTGTTACCAAAGTCAACCCCTTATTAAGATGACCTGCTATCTATTATCATAAGGACATTAGATTCATATTCCATAACCTTGTGAAGAGACCTTTTACTCAAATGCCAGCATGCCTATAGTTCCAGAGAATATAATGGCTGGAGTCAACAACTTTCCTCAGCATGCTTTGGGTGCATTGTGCCCAAAGCTTGCCATGGAAAGCTGTTGACTTAGTCCAAAACCTGGCACTGAAAGTGTGAAAATAGTCTAGGGCAACAGCCTTTCTCTGTTTGCTTGGGACACAGAGCACACCAAGAAACCTGTTGACCGAAGCCAGACTTGCCACTGAGATAGCTCAGTAAGGCTACATGCCAGTAAACATATTGTCATGTTATCTAGTGACTTATTGTACCAGAGGGTGCTGCCCTTTGATCATTCAAGCAGTGACATCACCACAAGGAACACAGCATGTAAAAAGGCAGCTCAAAGTTAGTGGGCATGTCAGCATTCTGTCGTTTCTAATGTAGAGTACACCCACACACTGGCCGATGACTACTCTTCGTTGTAGTCATGCAGATTACATGCAGAAGGAAAATTTGAGCAGTTATAGATATAATTTTTCCAGTAGTATTATACAAATACAAGTCGGAGGGTCTTGTTATGGGGGGACCACATATGTACAGCACAATAATATTTGGTTTGATATTATTTTTTACTTCTCATGGTGGGGGAGGGGATTGACTTAGGATAGATTTGTCAAGGACAAAGACAGCAGATGGGCTTCACCCACACATATTTTTGTAGTGGTGTCTGTACTAAGAGACCTCTCCAATGAGAGACCACCTGTCTTGGGAGACCACCTGTCTTGAGAGACCACCTCTTTGAGATACTTTGCTATGTAATTTTTTTAAATCTTATTCATACTAGCTCCTTTGAAAGACCACCTGTCTTGAGAGATCACAGTTTGGCCATACTTGGAATGGTCTTTCAAGACCGGTTTCACCGTACACTTTCAGAGGTATCGCATGTACTTGTAAACCTGTAAAAATAATTGGCTGACACTCAGGCATGTCTAAAGGTAGTGACGTGAAACAGGTGGTCTCTCAAAGAAGCTCACAGAGTATGGAAAGTTAGCACTAGGGACCTGAAATGTAGTCTCAGTATGCTTATTTGTGCAGGTCTTAACCTGCGCTTCTTCAAAGGCCAACTAGGGTGTACATGAAATCCGTTGTTTTCTTTCCTTTTGTTTATCCCATCTGAATTGATGTGATAAGGGCAGCCAGTTTCTCAGCTGGGAGCCTTTCTAGCTGGTTGCTGTGACACATATCTCATGGTACCCAATTAGAATACATTGTTCAGTTGGGCTGCCTTGTTACAGTGCCACCTGTCTTGAGAGACTCCTCCAATAAGAGACCACTTATCTTTTTAAGACACTCTCTCAGAACACTGAGCTATTTCTTTCATGTTATTATACCTCTAATGAAAGACCACCTGTTTTGAGAGACCACTTTTTGACCTGCCCTAGGGGTGGTCTGTCAAGGCAGGGACCACTGTAGTTAACTGGCTATCAGTAATCAGAGCTAGGGCCCATAGAGAATGAAATATTATATACATACATGCAAAGTACACAGTGTTTGTTTCGAGCTTTGAAGGACTATGAATATCACCACCATGGGACAAATGAGGTCTTTCAAATGTGAGACTAGCACATATGTACCTCATCTTTTCCCCCTGATTGAATCTTTTCGCCACTCAAATCACCCAAAAGCTCCAGGATGTAAATTGTACTTGCCTTAACTTCAAAATTTCTTATTACTGGAAAACGTTTTGGCTGAGATTTATATGTAAGACCATTCTTGATGGCAGGCCATAGGTAAGTATAGCTTTCCTCAGCACAGGTTGGGTGAAATGCACCGAAGGCAGGCCTATAGGAAAGCTATTGACTCAGTCATATATGTACAGTGTAGTCTGACCAGTTAGGGGTTGAAGACTGTGTCAACAGCTGTCCTTTGGATGGGTCATGTCATCTAGATATGTCTCATCTATAATTCTCATTCAAGCATTGCATTTTTTCATTACCCTTGAAATTAGTTGGAAATACTGAAAACAGGTGACATTTGATCAGCAACTGGTTTTGTCCAGTCAAGGGCCAAATGTTTACCATAAGCATTTGATCATCAAAACTGGGAGACTTGAGCACATGCAATGAGACCTCTCCATGGTGACTTGATGGAAAGTATTTTTTCACGTTTATTACTGTCCACCTATAACTCCCCAGAAACCATGGCAAACACAATGTATGGACAGTCCAAAGCACCCTCTGGTGCAAGACAAATGCCTGTCCATATGACCTACATGTATGCACGTTTCTGCCTAGCAATGGGCAGTACATTTTTCCCTTAATTTCCCCTGTGCTATATGGTGTTCCCATATACAGCATAGAAGAAGCAGCAATGGGAGGTTTTCATATTTAACTGTATTATCTGCAGACCTGCTCTGGTCCCCTCGGTTGCTAGGCAACAGAACTATACCTCTGCCATGATGAGGGCACTTGTACCATTTATGTCGCTCAACTATCCAGAAATAACACTTTCTTTAGGTTTTTTGGTTTCTCAAGTTGTTACTTTTGTCATAGAAGCTCTTTTGCCCCTTATTTAATGCATGGATCTGCCCTCCTTCCTATCAAGTTCCATGCTGCAGACTAGGTGGCAGCACAGGATCCTAGTTAATATGAATGCCTCCTATTGTTATGGATGCAGAACAATATCTGGAACGCTGCAATACTGCCCCCAGTCTTTACATCCAGGATGAAAATGGAGACGAATGACAGGTTTGACAGCGACAGTGACTGCACGGAGACAATCCCAGTTGTATTTAAATGTCTCACTGGAAATAAATTATTGAAAAGTTTATGGGATATATGGCTAGAGAAAGGTAACTGTAGCCGGCAGGTGTATTTACCCACCAAGAGACTAATAATACTTGGTTCATATCGTGGTGGAATATTGCTATTTGCTGATTCAGCACTTAATTGATTCCATACAGATGAAAAAGGATCTTGTCACATGAGGTGAGATTTATGATCAGCCATTATCCCAAATTCATCAGATGGGAGATGAATATTTTGGGCAGGTTGATTTGATATTTTAGTCAAAATCAAGGCAATATCGCAATGTTGTTGAATTTAAGGAGCGTGAAATAAACTCCGTTTTCAGATTTGAGAGAAAATTACATGGTGACATTTACCTGCGTGAAGTTTTTTAATGGACGAGAAAGCAAATACATTGTGTTTTGATTCACTTTCATTTTGAAATTAGGTCTCGTATCCAATTAGAATCCCACCAGCAAAGGGACATAAATTTTCAATGTCATTTATTTTTAGCATTGTGGATGACTTTTAATGTGTGAAATAGTGCAATAAATACAGGATCCAATAAGCTTGGTTCCTGTGCAAACAATAGCAAAATATCAATTTTTGACAAGCAAAACTGAAACATCAATTATGTTATTGTCAACTTAACTCTCTCAAGGCCAAATGTGACTAAAGTCGAACTACTTAAAAGGGGAACTGCCTGCAATTATGAAATGGATGCTACATGTACATTCATATACCTTGTGAAAAGACTTTTCATTCAAGTACCAGCATGCCTGTAGTTCCAGAGGATATTAAGATCCAGGTCAACAGCTTTCCTTGGTGTACTTTGGGGAAAATGCACCCAAAGCATGCCAAGGAAAGTTGTTGGCTCAGTGGTAAATATGGCACGGAGAGAGTTAAAATTCAGTTGTCAGTGTCATATCTTGTAATTAGCAACAGTTAATGAGCTGAATTCATCAGTGTGCCTGTTTGGACAGAAACCAAGCACTTACAAAGTTTTCTTACCATTTTGTTTTTTAAACATTAGCTGCCAAACTTTCAAATATGTATATGAAAGTGCACAGTCTACCTTATCTTCTTTCCAGTTCTGGGTTTTTACCCCTTGGCCCGTAGGGCAGGAGGGGTATTGTCATCACCTATGGGTCTGTCTTGTCTGTCCATCCATCTGTCCGTGCCTTGTTAATGCATATTTAAAAAAATACTTACTTTACAGAGACCAAATTTTATCACATAGGGTCATTGAGGTGTTTCAGGTGCCTATTGAAAAGTAGGTCACTAGGTCTCATATTTAGGTTACAGTATTACATTGCAGAAAAAAATGGCATTTACAACACAATATCTAAAAAAATATTGAATGTAGCTTCATCAGTTATTTATGAATGTTGGTCCTAAGGATGCCTCAGATGCCTAGTGAAAACTAGGGCACTGGGTCACATATTTAGGTCACAGTGCTGCATTGAAGAAAAATGGCCTTGCCATGATATCTCTGCTCATTGCATTTGCACCGAAGCTTTGTCATTTAAGGTCAAACAGAAGTAACCTTGACCTACTGGACAAGTATTGTCATCACCTAGACGTCGGTCCATCCGGGCCGAGGGGATTGCCATCACTGATCAACTTCTAGTTGAAGAATAAAATAGTTGACTTATGCAAAAGTTCAAACTGTACATTTTTTGTGTGCATTTGATGAATGTTTAACATTTTCACACCAAGGTTCTACATATAGAATGTATGTACAGGTATATGTATGTACAGATATATGTATGTACAGATATATGTATGAACAGGTATATGTAAGTAAAGGTATATGTATGTACAAGTACATGTATGTGCAGGTATACATGTATGTATGTACATCTTTAGTGGTACCTCTCTTGAGAGACCCCTCTAATGAAAGACCACATAATTTTTTAAGACCGCTCTCTCAGAACACAGGGCTATCTTTTCCATGTTGTTATACCTCTTATGACAGGCCTGTTTTTTGAGACACTGCATTTTGACCCGTCGTATGGGCAGTCTCTCAAAAGAGGTACCGCTGTATGTTTGTACAGGTACAAGTATGTACAGGTACATGTATGTACAGGTATATTTATGTACAAACACCACCACACCGAAAAAATCCACAGTAAGTTAAGGGTGTACATTGTGCCGAATACAATATTCTTACAATATTTGCCTTCCACACAGTCCATTGTACATAGTATACAGACACCAACTCCACAGTCTAGGCCATGTATATGGTGAAGACTTGTAAGTGTGAAGATAAGGTGTCTCTGCGGTGGTATCGAGACAACCAATTTACAGGTCATTTAATTAAGGCATTCTCCGTCGGGGCACTGTGATTTGGTAGCCTGTCTGTTGGATGCCTTGATGTCCTCTGTCAGATTCATGCAGACTGGTATATATTGATACAGGTGATATTGTGTGAAATTTGATTCACATCAGACTGTTTATATTTTTTTTACTAGTCAGGACAATTAAGATGGAGTCGATGGTATTCTTTGCCTGCTGGTAGTCAGACCTTCCGACTGCCAGCAATTTGTTTTTAGGGCCAGTTGCCAGGATTGAATATCAACGAGAAGCTTAGCTCTCTCGTTGCTCTGCTGAGCCAAGCCAATTATGCCAATGGCCTGTTGAGTTTTGCTGGCCTGTATTAGGTACAGGCGAGCTCCTTACCCTCCAAACTCAGACAGCAGGCAATTTTAACCCTTAAAGTGCTGATTTAAGCAATGTGCACAAAGTGCCCCAAGGAAAGGCGGTGACTAGGACTACTTATTGCTTTAGACAGGGCTTGCTGGTATTTGAATGAAAGGTGAGGGATTTGAATATTTTAACCATAAAATGTTCAACGGTAATGAGAAAACAACTATAACTGTGATTAGCACTTTAAGGGTTAAGGTGTTGATAAGCAAGCAACATTTCTCACAAACCAGAACAAACATGTACATGTATATCATGCAGCAACAGTCTACATGTATATCATGCAGCAACACTCTACATGTATATCATGCAGCAACACTCTACATGTATATCATGCAGCAACACTCTACATGTATATCATGCAGCAACACTCTACATGTATATCATGCAGCAACACTCTACATGTATATCATGCAGCAACACTCTACATGTATATCATGCAGCAACACTCTACATGTATATCATGCAGCAACACTCTACATGAATATCATGCAGCAACACTCTACATGTATATCATGCAGCAACACTCTACATGCATATCATGAAGCAACACTCTACATGTATATCATGCAGCAACACTCTACATGTATATCATGCAGCAACACTCTACATGTATATCATGCAGCAACACTCTACATGTATATCATGCAGCAACAGTCTACATGTATACCATGCAGCAACAGTCTACATGTATATCATGCAACAACACTCTACATGTATATCATGCAACAACACTCTACATGTATATCATGCAGCAACAGTCTACATGTATACCATGCAGCAACAGTCTACGTGTATATCATGCAACAACACTCTACGTGTATATCATGCAACAACACTCTACATGTATATCATGCAACAACAGTCTACATGTATATCATGCAGCAACAGAGTATACTATGCAGTTTGTGACAGACATTGGTGACTTGCTGTATTCAGGGGCATGAGACAGCAGCTTGAATTTACTAATCAACAGCAATATACATTTTTTCCTCATGTTTTTCAGACTGTATGCAATATATTGTGTGTGTGTAATTATATCACAATATACTTCAGTGTGAACTTATTTAACATAAAAAGAAACTTAAACCTAAATCTGTAAGCCCAAGTACCGTTTGAGCACTTTCAAGTCAGATATTCTAAGGCTAAGTCTTATTCCGTACCATTTGTTGAAAAACTGTATAGTTCTTAATCCTTATGGCAAATTAATTTGTGGAAGGAATTCGAACAAATCATATTCATTGTACCGAAAAATAAATAAATGTAGACGTAATATAAGTAACTACACAATATTCTTGATATGAAAGGAAATTTCTCATATAAATAATTACTTATACATGTACATATGGAATATACTTTATGGGAAATTGAAGGAAACAAAAATAATATTGTGTGTAAGTAATTGCTTATATATGTAAAAATCTTGATAGAGAAATATATATTGTGTTTAAGTAATTACTTGATAGGAAAAGAAATGTACATGTATATGGTATCAGGAATTTCTTACACAAAAACGCTTCATGTCCCATGCTTTATTTAAATAGATTCAGTGTATCTATGCAATAAAAGGTCATGCGAACAGGCCTGATCTATTATATGTGCTTCCATCCAGTACACCATGTGGATTTCATTTCCTCTATTTTACCAGCAGGACAGTGCCGCAAACAGTACGAGTACATTACATGACTGTGATGCACATGTATTCCCAGTGTTTTAGTTGATTTCATTGTGTACTAAGTGTAAGCAATATATTATTGTGGACCGTTACGTCCTGTACACATGTTCCATACAATACCATATACCTACAGTCTGCACAAGTGTAGGAGTACAGTCGTACCTCTCTTGAGAGACCCCTCTAATGAGAGACCGCATATCTTTTTTTGACCGCTCTCTCAGAACACTGGGCTATTTTTCCCATGTTTTGTACCTCTAATGAAAGACCACCTGTTTTGAGAGAATGCATTTTGACCCACCGTAGGGGCGGTCTCTCAAAAGAGGTACCACTGTACTGTACTTTGCTGGTATTTCCACATAATGTACCAGCAGAGTCATATTAAGCTCGCACCATGCCCAATAGTGGGTCCCAGGTGGGACCACTCACTGGTCCCACTATCCACAGTGTAATTAAAATAGAATTTCCCCGGCAGTCCACCCTATGGGAGCCCCTCAGCCTAAGATTTCTCAGCAAAACATGCAGTCATGTGGGCCACTGGGGGACCACTGTAAAATTAGGTGAAAGACTTCCCGGTGCCACTGTACAATATTAATCTTAAATTTTCTATTTCTGGATTTTACTTGGAGTAAGTACAAGGTGTAAATATGCAATTTTATTAAAATGATACTTTGCCTGCATTTCCACATATAAATTCTTTATCTTATCTGTATTTTATTGGCAGTTCAAGTAAAAAGTATAAATATATATAAGCCAATATGACATTGACTGTATGATTTTCTACACACAATATTAACATTAAATTCTCTGTTTTTGCTTTAATAGGGTAATAACAAAGTGTAAATACATGATTGACATTTCTGGTGTATTTCCACATACAGTAGTCCCTCTTTTGAAAGACCACTCCTTTGGGACACCACCTGCTTTGAGAGACCACAGTTGTCAGGTCTTTCTGTAGTACTTTTCATGTTATTTATACCTCCTTTGAGAGACCACCTGCTTTATGTGACCACCTTTAAGGTGGCATCAGGAGCGGTCTCTCAAAGGAGGGACTACTGTACCATGCATGTAGTAATATTAAATTGTGTATTTCTGTGATTTACTTGCAGTGTGCACAGAGTGTAAGGTGGAGAACTCCATGTATGAAGCCCAGCCATGCGACGGAGTCTCAAATACGCTGTGTTTGCGTGAGTACAGCACTCATGCTGGTTGCAGTCACTTTTTAGACCTGCAAAACTCGCCCAGCTGTGGTTGTGTCGTGCCTTGGTTGTTGTAACATTAGATCATTTCTTTGTAATAGCATTGCCTGTGGAAATTCACGAGCAAATATGTACAACTCCCCAAATGCCAGCAGAAGAATGTTGGAAATCATTCATGAACTTGCAGCGGTGTAGGATTTTTTTTCATCTGAGTGTGTACATAGTTAATTACATGTCGTCTAGGGGAAGCTGGCATCATGGAATGCATGTGGACTTCAGTGAGAAATGTGGCAGTCATTTAAAATGTTTTGAAGAACATGAAGTGGAGTTATATTGTTCGGATAAATGGAGCGTTTTTCCATTTTTGTAATCTTATTCAACCATGATTTTAGTATTGCATTTACTTGAAGTCAATGCCTATACTTCTATACCAAATTTATGAAAATGATTTCTGTAATGTGTAGATTTTTTTGTCCAGAGTGTTGCATAATTTGGGAGAAGACATTAACCCTTTCTTTGCCAAGTTTTGGACCGAGTCAATAGCTTTCCTCGGCACGCTTAGGATGCATTGCATCCAAAGTGTGCTGAAAAAAGCTGTTGAGCCAAACCATTATATTTTCTGGAACTGTAGGCATGCAGGTAGTTGAAGAAAAGGTCATGTCACAAGGAATATGATTCTCGCTTCCTTTTTACCCCTTGGCCCATAAGGCCGGAGACGTATTCTGGTCACCTACTCGTCCGTCTGTTTGTCTGTCCATGCCTTGTTCACGCCATATCTCCAAAAATACTCACTTTACAGAGACCAAATTTTTATCACAGAGGGTTATTGAGGTGCCTCAGGTGCCTATTGAAAAGTACCTCACTGGATTTCATTTTTAGGTCACAGTACTACATTGCAAAAAAAAAAAAAAAAACGGTGTTAACACAATATTAAAAAAAATATTGAATGTAGCTTCATTAATTATTTATGAATGATGGTCCTAAGGATGCCTCAGATGTGTATCGAAAACAAGGTCACTGGGTCACATATTTAGGTCACACTACTGCATTGAAGAAAAATAGCCTTGCCATGATACCTGTGCTCATTGCATTTGCACCAAAGCTTTGTCGATCATTAGGTTAAACAGAAGTAACCTGATCTACTGGAGGGGTATTGTCCTCACCTACGCAGCTGTCCATCTGTCTGTCCCTCCATCCTGGCCGACGGGGTTTTGCAGTCACTGATCGGCTTCTAGTTATAATTGAGAGCAGTGCACCTTAAGTAATTCAACTTTAGTAGCAGTTGGTACGGAGAAAGTTAAGACCATGCAGAAGGCTTTGTACACTTTACAAATTCCTTGTAAAAAAGTTTCAGTGGAAGTATAGATGAGAAGAATTTACATAATGAGGCAGCTAGGTCACCCTACCATGCAAAGAATTCTAACACAGAATTGCTTTCAGATCTACCTGAACAATGATTGGTCAAACTGATAACCCTTAAAGTGCTAATCACGACTAGAGTCATTTTCTCATTGCCCGTTGAACATATAATAGTTAAAAGATTCAAATTCATCATGAAGATACCTCTCATTTAAATACCTGATCTGGAGCAAAAAGTAGTCTTAGTCAACAGCTTTCCTTGGGACACTTTGTGCGCATTGTGTGAAAAGTGCCCCGAGGAAAGCTGTTGTCTCAGTCTTAAATCGGCATTTTTAGGGTTAATATCACTTATTTGGCTGTACATGAGTTTTTGTTTTCACTTCTAACACAATGCCATGCAAGTGAAAACACAATGAAATAGTAATTTAACAAGGTTTCAATGGGAACTGTGATAAGAATAGGGAAGTTAAATCTTCATGCATTTATCAATTTATGATATGTTATGCCACATGTTCACAAGGCACCCTACCATGCAAAGAATTCTAATAAAAAGCACTACAAAGTATATATTTTCTAAAGTTGCCACATTAGGGATTCCATATTTGTACTGTTAATAGTGTGTACAGATTTTTTGTCTATGCAACAAAAACACAAAATTGTCTTCTCAATTTGAGACAAGTCACATCTGCTTTTTCATTATGACATGCTTTTAAAATTGCTTTGGAAATATTCAGTAAGTATGTATCTGAACATTTTTTTCTCCCTTTTTTTGTTTTGTTCTGGAATTATGAGCATTTGAAACCTAGAAGGTGGTGTCCAATTCAAACATCAGAGGTCCAGACATTTAAATGGCTGTCCCAGCAATCTTACTCAAATTAATAGAAATATGAGACCCGTTTTTTAGTTGTCCTTGTAATAATAGTGATACTGTAGACTGCTTTAATTTCACGGTGCTGTTATTTTTACTTATTTTGCTGATGACACAAAAGCGTGAAAATAAAAGCACAGTGAAATAGTATTTTAACAGTCACTGTGTTTGAATAGGAATTATGTCCAAAACAGTGAAATTAAAACTACAGTGAAATGTCAAAAATACAAAAACCGTAAAAATTTATACATGCGAAAATAAAGCAATTTACAGTAATGACTATGGGCATATTCACATAATACCCCCACTTGTGTTTGGTGCAGCTTGCCTGCTGTACCATGATTGGTTGAAAGGAATTTTGACCACCAGCTAATGGCCAAAAGGGCCCAATAGAAGAGTAGACCAATCACATTTTAGTGTTGGTGGGTTACTTCCTTAGGTATAAGTGAGATCTTTGTGGGTGAGACTTAGAAGATTAAGTGATGCCAACAAGATCCCAAACCCAATGCATTGACCCAAGTTTTACATGCATTCCCAGAAATGCTAGAATGTAACTGCATGTATTTATTTAACAATATGGTGGACTTTTATATGGGTTGTCTTTGCTGAATATTGAGCTTAGACAAGGAACCGCTCGCAACACAGGGAGACATGTATGGGTATAGGCTCCGAAACATGTTCTGAGTAGTTACCCGCTGAAGACCCTTTAATTGATTTGGGCTAATACAGCCCATGTCAAAATTTTACCGAGGAACATGTGCAATATGGACAATAGTACTTCCATATGTATTTAGGTCAGACAGGGACAGGCTAGCTTATGGACAGTAAAGAGTTCAGACTGCGGAATAGGGTAATGACTACTAGGAAGTGGTTCTGGACAAAAAGACACAAATACAAATATGTGTAAGCAAAGCAAAAGGGTGTAAATGAAAACTGTGGAAGGTACGTACACTTCAGGTATTTCTCAAAGTTGTTTATTGTGGAAACTTTTATATCGTCTTAATGTGCATTTCCATCTACAAACCTTGCTTCATGAGGGCTTCAGCCACTTTTTGCAACAAATTTCATGAAAGCTCCTTGTAAATTGGCAACAATTTTAGTCCAGGCACCCCTTAAACTGACATTTTCCCTTGGTGAACAAAAATAAAGAAATTAAGCTTATCAAAATTTTATACTTGACATGGAATAAACCATCAGATGATAGCATTTATCTTTTGGGAATATATACAGGAGCGTGTAGTGCATTTGAATGGAATTTTAACATGGCTGAAGATGAACTAGTTGACCACATTTGTAATATACTTAGCCTTTCCAGAAGGACCATAGGGATGCGGTATCAATGGCGTGAATGTCCTGTGGTCTGTTTTATTAGAACTTAGCATGCTATCATTGTTTCTCTGGCCATAACAGGTAATGCGGAGAAAAGTAATAGCTAAAATTGACCCAGAAGAACCGAGTTTTATCCAAATTGATGAGATATTAGTGATAGACTGCTTCAGTGGCTCCTTTTGTTCTGACAGCCAGAGAAATCTGCAAAAGAATTAGATAATCAAAAGAAGATTTGGTCCTGTGCCTCGGCATTCTTTACCTTGTAACATTGTTCATGTGCGGAGCCCTAGGTCACATCTATTTCATTTTGTGCTCAGCGACTACGTTCTACAGAATTTGCTCTTTATTTTTTCTGGAAAATAGAAATGAAATATAAATTTCTATCTCAAACACTTTATTTACTTTTGAAGGTGACACCAAATACCTGAAAAGGTTCACCTTAGAATTTCTTTTTTTTTTTTTTTTGTCATTTGGAGCACCATATAATCATGATAATGCTGATGTACATGTAGCTCCATCAGCCTAACATGTACGAGAAGCTACTCCGGATGTAACAGGTAGAGTTATTGTCTAGCCAGGTGGTGAAAATTAACAGAGAATATTTTCATACATGTACAACACACACACAACTAAAATGGAAAAAAAAAAGCAGTTGATACCTTTCATCACAGAATGGAGGTTGAAAATTTTAGCCAGATAATTTTTTTTAGTTTGTGATCCAGTCACCTGCCCATGCATGATTGACAATAACCTTGTCACATACATGCACTTCATTGGCTGTGGCAGGCCATGTTCGTGTATAGATCTACTTGTGCGTACACGTAGCATGAGGAAAAAGGAGTTTGGGGCTGTTGCAAAAGATATATCATCCTTGGTGCAGGAAAGCTACCTACCATAGTAAAAAGCTATGTATAGATGTGTATTTTATCTCAAAACCTGTTTGATGGAGGACATTTGTTCCCAACCTCATGCCCATCAACTCTCCCCTGTTTGACAGGAGTCTCACACTTTTTGGCCCTCATCTTAAGACTTACCAGTGTGATTGTATGGCTAATTTTAGACAATCTCCCCTCATAAAAATCCATTTATTTCCTCCATACTCTTTGTTAAAAATAAAACCTTCCCCTTGAGAAGAAAGGGCTCTCTTGCCATAGGGCATTGACAGATATGCCACCTGTGGCCTGCTGTACACGTTTTGTGGGATGTTAGCTCCTTCAGTGTCAATCACGATGAAAGTCTATCTACTTCAGTCAAACTAGTCTTAATCATCATTAGAATTCCATAGTCGTATTCCTTGTGAAAAGAGCTTTCATTCAAGTACAAGCATGCCTATAGTGCCAGAGAGAATACTCCAGGTCAACAGCTTTACTTGCCACGCATTTGGTGCATTGTGCCCATTGTGGGACAAGAAAAGCAGTTGACTCAGTCCAAAATTTGACACTGAAAGAGTTAAGAGGATTATGGAAATGGACCAGAGAGTGAGCAATTCATTGTTTCATCCAATTGTTTTTTCCACCAAGAATTGTCCACTAAAGCAAATGTAACAAAAGCCCGAACATGTTTTGGTTCCATTGTTTCCAAGATGGTGTTACGTGTCAAAAGATTTCATTTAATTTTCATTTTTCCTGAAAAAAATGAAATGAAAAAATGAAAGATTTAATACATTGATATCACAGTTTGTCTTAATGCCTTTCATTCCATGCTGGCAATTGCTGATGACTTTGTCTATGTGGACTACACAGACGTGGCCCATCCGTTGACCATCACAGGCGGGCAGACCACCCCGACCTTCCTGGAGGGTAAGTATTGGCTGCAACACAGACACCTTCCCACTCCATCCCAGCCTTGCCCCAGGTAAACACACCAACACACATACAGACAGAAATAAATAATGGACTGCAAGAAAGGAAATGGAATACCCTCTGCTGGATATACATATCAGGACTTGCTCTTGACTTTTTTTGTCTACAGAAAACTAAAATATGAAAATACTGTTACATGTGTATATATTTTCTAGTTCAATTTTGATGTGCTTAAAACTTCAAAATGAATGCATGTGTTGTCTAATTGCATCATTAATGTGTCTTTTAGGATAGACTTATATGTGAAAGATCAAGGAAAATGTGTAATGCATTTGTATTCAAGTGCAATACATTATGAGAGGCAAGGTCTGATGTACTCAGCAGACAAACTAAGCACTATCTGCTCCCTGAAAGATTGGACTAGAAACAAAAGAGGAATTGCAATATTTTTTGTAATCCTAGATTTTCACCTTCAGCAACCACAGCTAAAAACAGAACAAAAAACGAAAACAAAAACCAAAAAAAAACACACAAAAAAACAACAAAAAAACCCCAAAAAACAAAAAAAAAAGCAAAAACAAAAACAAACAGACAAACAAAAAAAAAAGAAAAGAAAAAGGTGAAACATGTATAGGGAAGTTGCCAACCTTAATTTAAATAAATGATTTATTATGTCAACACATAAAATACTGCAGCATAACTGATGCAATTAAAAGAAACCTACAGAAAATGTTCTATGAAACAACAACAAATTAATTTCAGCCAGAGGTACATGTGAGATAAATAATCTCACCAAGACATCAGTTGAGAACATGATTTAGAAGAGGACCTCACTTAACTGTAGGCCATACATATTGTGATCGTCAATCTTGTGAGTTCAATCCAAATGCAGTCAATAGGTGGACTTACAGGAACGGTGGCCAGAGGGGGATAATGTTAATGTCACACTTTTTGTATGGGAAGGTGGCCTCTATGGTGAGAGGGGTCTTATAAGAGGGAAACTACCGGATCAAAATTGTGCTTGAAATTAACCCTTTCCTGTTGAATTGAGACTAAGTCAACAGCCGCCCTTGGCAAGTGCCCAACTCATGCCAAGGAAAGCTGTTGACCTGGAGCATGTGATCTTGAGAGGTCTCATCTATAATTCTCAGTCAACAATTGCTTTTCATTACTGTTGAAATAAGTTGAAAACACTGGAGCAGACATTTGACCACCAGCCGGTTAATTGGCCGGTTTTAAGGGGGGAAGGGTTAAGAAATATTAAATAAATGTCTACTGTCTAAAATAAGGCAAAACCACACATCAACCAAAATATCACCATGTCAGAGAAAGGGGATATGATGCTTTGTGTAGTGTTAGAAGCGTGGAACTGATTGAGGGTTCATCAAGTAAAATTTGAAAATATAGGTCTACAATATTTATCACATTGCATTGATATTCATTAAGTAACAAAAAAAAAAAAAAAAAAAAGGAGCGAATAAATGCCCTGATGTGTGCATGAATGCATGCAAGCATGTTTGCATGGAGGCCTTCAGAAACAATGCATCAAGCATAGAATATGCTTTGGGATTGTAAAAGTACAATTATGTGATAAAAGAGAAAAAAATCCATCAATGTTAATGAAAATAAAAAGTGGGGATTTAGATTTTGGGTTTAGTGTGTT
Organism: Hermodice carunculata; assembly: GCA_964020975.1. Lineage (NCBI taxonomy): Eukaryota > Metazoa > Annelida > Polychaeta > Eunicida > Amphinomidae > Hermodice > Hermodice carunculata. The sequence goes on along the minus strand of OZ026621.1, from coordinate 90,451,768 downwards.
CCAAGATAACATTTGAGACAGATCATAACTGTTGTGTACATGTCTTAGGAAATATGGCCATTGTTATAAGCTGCCAAGTGTGCACCTGCCGACTACGAGTTTTAAGTCCAGAGAAGGGGAAAAAGTACAAGTTTCACTGACATAGAAGTTTGTGATGATAATTAAATACCGTAGTGTTATTATACGTTCTAAATACAAGGTTAAAAATAAGTATCAAGTAGTCAAGGGTGACAGAAATTCTAAACATGTCATTAAAAGGGATAAAGGTATACATATATGGTGGACATTGTATATGTGTTTGAATAATAAATCACATGGCCCATCTTGGGACAAGTAGTTTGGTCATGCTGGAGACTGGGAGCATGTCCACCTGAAGCAGCGGGGCTGTCTGTACTGTTTAATTTATGACACTGCATGGCCTAATGTGATGAATGACGTTTATGCTGACCTTGTCCCACCCCAAACAAGCAAGACTGGCCGGAGAATATTATTCCTGATTGTTTCCCTCACATTCTGCTTCCACATATTACTAAGTCTCGATGCGGCGCTTACAAACATGATTATCTGGACAGCCATTACACGGGATTTTCAATTATCTTTCATTATTTGCCTCCCATCTGTCTTCCAAATCTTTATTAGGCTTCCTTTGGCTGATATAATTATCCGAACTTTGAGACATTTCCTGAATTGCGGCTGTTCCCAGATAATAATCTGTGTATTTTCGAGGACTTTTCTATTGTCCTTGGTGAGTGGTTTTAAATAGCGCTGAAACATTTGTGCAGGGATTAATATATTGTGCTGGATTGGTGAAGACCTTTACTTTGTCAGTGATTTACACCTTCTCTGGCAATGAGACATTCTACAATGTTAATTATAAAAATAAAAAAATAAAAAAACAAAAACAAAACCCTTTTCTACCAGTTACAATAGTCATGTCAGTACTTGAATGGAGGTTCTTTTTTTTCTTTTTTTTGCCAACAAATTTGGTTTCACAATGGCCACTCAGGAATGAGATTTGTGACTATTATGGGGTGCAGGAGTTACAGTGGGTGGATGTGCTCATCCAATATTTGTTAGCCTGATGACATAAAATGTAAATGTGAGAATTAAGCCAGATCCATCAACTGCCAAGTTGCAAACCTCAAACATCAGATAGAAGATTTGGACAAATTTAGCAAGGCAATTTCGAAATTGCTTTTTCAGCAAACATGTCAATTGCTTTGTGCGATGTTTTCTATATATATTCTCTACCTACTATCATTTTGCAACCTGAAGTAGATCAAATTAGTGTTATAATGTTAAAAGGCATTTGCGCTGGTCTTCACACAGTAAGACACACTCCACAATTTGTCTTGACCAAATCGGTATAATAATGCATGTGAAAGCAGTATAAACTCATGTCCTGTACATTAAAACTGCTGTTTTGATAGAAGCAAGATTATTTCTCTCACCTGACTCCGGGGATCGTAATTCAGCAAACAAATTTCTTCCCCTGAAACTCATTTACAGCAGCGAGAATGGAGGAAATGTTCGCATTAGGGTAGAACACACAGAAATATCCTGTCGGAGACATACAATATTTATGCATCTTATGGCAGACAAAGTGGTTTTTTCGTATGGAGAGGTAGTTTTAATGTTGATTTACCATGAATTCTCAACATGTTTCACATTAAATTTGCACACCAACAGGCCACATTTAATGCCCGTCCACAGGTCCATTTTTAGGAATTTCCAAATATAACGTTGCCCAATTTTAATTGGCAGAGATTGAGTAGTGTTTATTTTGGGGGGGGGGTGTTTTTCATCGAAAGGCACATTTCACAAAAGAAAATCTAGCATATATCATACATATTACAATCAACATTATGGGTTCCTATAAAGACACATGTATTATCATGAGAAACCAGCTTCAATTCAAAATGCCCCCACATTTTTCGACACTTGCAACAGTTTTTCTACGCACCACACCAATATGCAAAGAATTTCCATTGTCTGGGTGTCTGCGCAGAATGCTAGACAAGAAAGATAAATGTAGTATATGCAGGGTTACACATTCTGTAAATTCCCTTAAGACATTAGGAAAAATAACCCCACACAAGTCAAACTCCTTTTATAATAATTTGACCATTTCCTTGAAGACTTGGTAACTGTGTACAAAATATTTGAATTTTAATATAAATGCATGTTTCAAAATGTATATTTTTTATTTACATTTAAGTTGTTCTTTTCCGTTTTCATACATATGTCTCGTATGTGGTGGTTAGAAACTGGATTAAAAACTGGCGTTCAAATAAATATGTGCATATACTCGATCCTACTTGAGTGCATTCTCCACTGTAAGCAGTAAATGGACATGTGCAAAATAGAACTGTCTGCATATAGTTACAACACAAAAAAATTTGCAAACTCACAAATGAGGACAAAACCATTCTAACAACAACTGCTGGGGCAGAGGAGTACAACCCCAGACCTCCAGCGCGTTAGTCGGACTTTTGTTACTCTTTTGGGGTTCTTTAAATCCTTGTTTCAGCAGAACTACGCAAGAAGAAGCCTATGCACAAAATACGTAAAAGCAAGTGTTTTTTTCTTCGTTGGTGCCAGTTCAGTGGTCGCTTGGTGCATTTCCCTGTTCTCACCACCCTCGGTCTCTTACTTTCATCAATTCTTGCTTGTACTAGCCTTGGGCGTCCCACCTTGGACGCGGTGCTGTAACATAGTTGTCCACATACCCACCAGGGCAATCATTTAACAGCATGCAGGATCACCTAATGTGCATGATTAAAGTCTATCTCACCAAGACACACTTGGGTGTATATTATAGAATTCCTGTTAATGTGCATGGATAATCTCATAACTAGATCCTTTATATGGCTGGCTTGTTAGAGAATGGTGAAGACAAAGCTTCTGTAATATTCCTCTCCCCTTGAACGTGTTGAATTCAGACTGGGCTTAAACTTTTTCAGTGCCACATTTTGGACTGCAAAGCACCCAAAGTATGCCGAGGAAAGCTGTTGACCTGGACTATTCTATGTAATTGTAGACATGCTGCCTCTTGAATCAAAGGTGTTTTAACAAGGAACATGACTCTAGGACCCTTATTAGTATCCCGAGCAGTTTGTTTTAAATAATTCAATTTAATTTGCAGTTGGCACTGAAAGGGTTAAGCCTTGAGTCAACAGTTTTCCTCAGTGTGGGTGGCGCACTGGGTACCTAAACCATGCTAAGGAAAGTTGTTGATCAGAACATGTTATCTGGATACATGTACATTGTGGCTCTGAGCCATAGTTCTCATTCAATTTTTTTAATTACCTCTGAAATTTATAGTCAAAAGCATTGAAAGTAGACGATGTTTGATTAGCAGCCAGTTTTGGCCAGCTTAAAGGGGGATTGGAATATGGCATGATGTATTTCTTGATAGTCTATATCCCCACTTTCTGATACAATCTATTTCTTACTTTAATATCACTGTTTCCTGAAACTATTGCACCCTGTTGTAGGTCAGTGTGTTTTGTTAGTTCTTGTCAATCAAAGGTCATGTGACATTGCCAATATTTGCCATGTAGAAATCAGCAATGTAGAATTTTTAATGGCCTAAAATCAGACGAGTCAAAGTAATCATCAAACTCAAATATCATAAATTCGAGAGATCAATGTTCAATTTGTTATTTTGAATTGTTCATCCAGTACAAAACCTTATCTTTTAATGCAATGGTTACATGATATGAAAGTCATTAAAATTTTCCATCTATCTCATCTCATCCAAGTTGAATATTCACAGACTGTGATATAATAAAGGTCTGTCACTTTGACATTTAATATCTTTTTTTGGATGAAAAAGCTATATGTTGTCCCCATTTATTCCCAGCATTAGCATCAACTGTTTTGAATGAAAATGCCAAGTATAAATCGATGGAGTCCTACTATGCAACAATGGGAAGTATCGTCGACCATTATGGGACGTGCCACAATAGGCGCATCTTGTTACAAAGCTGCCTGGAGTCGCATACCTTTGATTGGCAGGCCAGTAGAACAAACATTGCTTTTAGCTGCAAGCTGAGAGTATGCTCCATCTAAATCAGACCATTGTTAGACTCCCTCAAGTCCTGGCATTTTGTGAGACATTTGATAATGGCAGAGTAACGGTCGGACCCAAGCATGCTTCTCGCTGTAATGTTCTGTTTAAAACGCAATGGTCTTTTCTTTTGGAGGAATGGCACCTATGAATGTGTGTAGTGTTGTAAGTTGGTCTGTATCGAAGCTGAACAGAAAAAAAAAAAAAGTGTCACGTACCATGGGTCCTGTGGTTGGCTGTTTGCACCGATGGACATATTACACCAGTTTGGCCAGGATGCCCCTATTGGGTGTCCGATGCACACTATGTCATAAGGGGCCAGTGGTTCACATGTGTTGAGTTATTTGAGGGACTGTTTTTTTTTTTTTTTTTTTTTTTTTTTGAATTTGTGCCTTTGTCGTTGTGCAAATTATGGATCAAAAATACACATTTTACAATTTAATTGTTTGTAATATTGACTTTTGTAAAGTCCACTTTTTTCCAAAGGATGTAAACTCAGTTAGGCCATGATATTGTGGAAAGATTAACAGTCCTGGTAACAAAAAAATCATGCAAATGTTGATTATAGCATAAAGTCAGTATTCAGAGTATATAAATTTTGCATTTTGACATATCTATACTGTGTAAGTGTGTCTTTCTTCCTAGCCTTTGCTGAAAGCTTGGCCAGCTGCATTGATTAAAGTGAAATGTTCGTCTGGTATCAGGCATATCAGACTCAAACCAAGAAGAAACTGTGGATGAAGATACAACTTTGCAGGGACTGTGAAGATAGATTTGTCCGGGCCAGATCAGAAAGGACGTTGCTGCATCAACGTCAGCTGGTTGGGGGTATTTGATTGCCTAACAAGGGCATTATGCAGGGATGCCCGATAAGACCTCTTTCTGTTTTCAGGGTTAAAAGTGATCAGCTCAGAAAACATCTTCAAGGAGAACTTGCACAACACAAAAAATCTCGAGACTGTGCACTATGTAACAGACATGAAGCAAGCCTATGATTTTGCATGGGAACGAGATTCAGGCCTAAAGGTCAACGTTGGAATACTTAATGTGCATTTACTACCTGAATATGAAGACGTGGACCATGATAGTGATAACTCATATATGCTTGGAAATCCCAACAACAGTGAAGATAAAACCAAGTTTAGGGATATAACTAGAAATTATTGCAGGTAACTAAAATGCATAGGCCTGCAAATAAAACAGTAACCTATATTCACAGGAGGACTAGTGGGGATTGCAGCCGCTACCATGTAATTGTACTTTGATGCATGTGTGGTCACTAAAATGCATTTTTTCGCTGGTTTTTGAGAGGTGGAAGTACTGAGTTAATATACATTCTGAATTGAAGTTGATTTTAGTGTGTCCCATTAACAGTATTACCACGTTGCTGGAATAAGAGGTTGTTTCATATGTATTCACTAAGATTTGTGACTGAACTTTTTTTTGTCTGCATTTTGAGTTTTAGAACAAAAATCTGGAGACAGTATAATTTTTAAAAATCGAATAAGATGAGTAAATTACATCCTCAAAACAATATTAAAAAAAGTATGCTATGACATTTATGTACTGCATCTAGCAGGTTCGAGGGACATGCATGTAGCAAAATTCTGTTCTGGTATGCTACTGTTTCCAGGCACCCCATTCCAGACTACTACAGTATTACTATGGAAATTTCAAGAGACCGAACTACTGCTGCTCGCACAGTTGTGTGTGACTCCACTGACCCAGACCGTCAAAAGTGTCCAACAGGATATATCAATGGAGAGAAGTACATGCATCGTACCCTAAATGAACCATGTCCAAAAATGGTAAGAACAAAACGGAAGAGGCAGCATGCGAATTAACCCCTCATCTCTTACTCAAAATTTGCATGCTCCCCAGAAAAAAAAAAATGGAAATATTCATCTATGTGTTTATAGAGACAGAAATCAAATATCCATTTTTATGCAAAATTAGTTTTGAAAACATGGAGAGGTTTTATTGTTGTACTCAAATATTACATAAAATAAAATGTAGAACATTTTGACTTTTTCCCCCTTGAGAATTATTTATCAATTGAAAAGTGACCTATACAATATATTGTACATGGAGAATCCCCATGTGTGGCTATGGTGATCTTCATTTGAATGCATACTAAAGCTACATGTGACTGGATCCGTGCCAGAAAGAATTTGATACCAAGAGCAGATGGATACTTTAATCTTAAGATCCCATTCAATCCAAACTCGTTGATATTAAAGCTAGAGTAATAGAAATCTTATGGAAAAAATTGCCGTAAATATCATGTGAAAAAAAATTGCTGTGATATCAACACCTACTACATGTATCAGTCAAAGTGCAGGTAAATTTTCATGTAAGTATTTTAATTCCTTTCTTGTTTCCCTCCCCAAAAGTCATGAGACATGACTAAAGGGGCTGCCCATCTCCCTCCACCCTTATGCACTCAAGTAAAGTCCTCCCTGATATCAACCTCATATAATCACTTCTACCTTTTATCTTACCCAATATCAACTTTTCCCCCTTACTCTGATTTCATATATTGCCACCAGGTGGCACCAGATGTTAGTTATGTATAGTCCTGCTGTTTGCTGTCTGTTTTTGTGTCTTTTTGAGCGATTCCCATGGGACTATCATGTTTCCTCAGGAACATCTCTGATATGGGTATAGACTGTAAATGTAGATTGAACCGTCAAGTAACACATATTCATTAAATTCTGGAAGCCTCCAGGTGCTCTCACTTCAAATCAAATTTTACTTTGCCCCCATTTCAATGTACATTTATCCCAGAATAAAAGGCATTTTAGGTGTGACAGGTGGTAAATGTTGGGGCAAAAAGTGACTGAAAACCTTGAGGGATTGAAACTTGTCCAAATATGATGAAGACCTATAAATAAGTAGACAGTAATGATAAACATCATCACAATTATTTTAATTTTACAGTTTGTAAAAACTATGTTGGCCCTTGATTCATTCCAAAGCATTCTTTTAATAATAATTTGCCCAAAAGCAGCAAATTTGAAACTTTCAAGAGTACACCAATTTCAGATCATTCCAGCTGCAACTCTTGAATATGAAGACTTTTAGTAGACAATATTCAGCACAGTGCTGAGTTTTTACATATTTCTAAGGCTTGTAACTATGTTTCACATTATTTTCCAAATGTTTCAAGGCAACAAACCATCAAATTAAGTTCACAGAAGATGTCACAGATCAAAACAGAGTTCTGCTTGAAAAAGAGACTCAAATTGCAATTAGCATATTTTAACTCTTTCAATGCTACATTTTGGACTGAGTCAAAGATCTTTTGGCATGCATGCCCTATGCATGCTGAGGAAAGCTGTTGACCTGGGATATTTTTTTTCTAGAACTATAGGCAGGCTGGTACTTGAATGAAAGGTCTTTTTAAGAGGGATAAGAATATGGGATCCTTATGATAATTCAGACTAGTTTGACTTAAGTGGATCAACTTAAGTTGTGATTGGCATTGAAAGAGCTAACAGGAGTCTGGACTATGCAACAGGTCACATACATGTACATGTATAATGCCTATCATCAATGTGCTGATGGTCAGCTTTCTCACAGGTCTATATCAGTGAGAAGGGTGACAGTGCAATTTTTGTTGCCCCGACTATGAATAAAATCTTGTAGCCCTGGGGCAGACCAGCTGTAGCAGAGATAATACAGAGCTTGGTCTGCTTAGCAGCCAAGGTCTCTGCTAAATAAGTGACATGATAAATATGGATTGTTGGATGGCAGAGCATGTCTGCATAAATAAAAAAAGTCTCTTTTACATTACAGAGACTGTCGTTGAGGCACCAAGTGGTTTAAAATTTGTAAAATTGACTTGCTTTGCAATCCAAAGAGTACATCTAGGATAAATGGGCGAAGTGACTGGTATATAGTCATGCTGGTGATGAACTCATGAGCAAAATCAAACCACACACATGTATGCTGTCCAACGCATACAGCCGTGCTGGGCTTGCATGCATGTGTGGAGGTCCATTTGCCACCATGTTTTTGTCCTGTGTCATTGAAACAGACCATATTTTGCCATCGATATATCAATATATGCGTTGTTAAGGGAGTAGACAGAAAACTGAGGAGATATGATATACCCTTGGTTGATTGTACTGTTGGTGAACTCATTCTGTGCTGTGTCGCATACTGTAAACTGTGTCTCTGCCAGGAGCGCCCGTGCTGAAAAAAAAAAATAAAAAGAACTATAGATCCTGGTAGGAGATGCAGCCAAGCGAAAACCTGGTAGGAGGTACCGTCTGAGCTAAATGTATTCCAACAAAAGACCAATCCTCTCATATCCCTTGTTCTACGAAGCAGTACGGCCCTGACAAACCCATACATATATATTTCCATCTACAACTGAGGTTATGTGTACCTGAAAGAACAGAGAAGAAAAAAAAAACAACAACAACAACAACCAGACCTTGTGCCTTTAGACGCATAACACATCCACAATAAGCCCGTGTAGTTATGTATTTGGTTCTATTATGATACATGCAAAATTACCCAGCTGATCTGGACTGAACATTGGAAACTGCAGAGATGGAAAAGGTGGTTTTCTATCCAAGTTATCTTTTTTGATATCTTGAAAGGAAAGTTTGTACATGTAAATAACCCCAGTGTCCTTGGTTATTGTATGAGACTTGCTTGTTTATACTGCATGAATGTCTCCCAAGTCCCTTATTTGGTAATTTTTGTCCAATCAGCCAACATGTCTGGCATCCTCTCCGGAACATAAACGGAGCTTGGGTATAATCTGCTATCAACGCTTGCCCGGGATACTTGTGTCTTCTGTATGGTTGGACAGTATGTATATATTGCATCTTGAGTCACACTATCATCTCTAGAAAGACCTGGCCTGCTCTAGATTATGTAAGGCCTCTCACTGAATGGTAGCGTGCTTTTGTTTCAGTTGTTACGATCGATCGTTGATTGGTGACTGTGTATGTAGCTTGTTGCTTCTGCCATGATTTTCTTCCTCTGGCCAGACTTGGACGGTGTGTCATGTCTAACGTTCTTTCTTGTTGATTTATTTTTTTTCTCTTGCCTCCCTTTGTCTGAAAATAACAAAGGCCAAGGTACAGTAATGTTTAATTACCAGTTGGGTCAACCAGTCTTTGACATATGACATATATTGTGTGTTTGCTCACAGGATATGCCCTTGTGTATCGAGTATCACGTGCACCATGCAAGCACTTTGACCTAGAAGCTGTCTATGATTTTGTTTTGCCTGTGGAATGATCTGTTTTGACATGTGACATTTGGTTTGATACTGAGAATGCAATCATAAAACACAAGCATGGACTGTGTCTTTGATCTTTGCATGTGATGATATGATCATATGATGTGCATGTGATTATATGATCATGTGATGTGCATGTGACTGATCCCACCCTTCCATGCATGGTGAATGCTAAACCACTTCTCTTCTTCAGCTGCAGCAGTTTCCATGGTTATCAAAACTTTTTGAAAAAAAAAAAAAAACACATGATCAAAGTCATTTAATTAGCCCTTAAATTTGCATCAAGTGCAAAACCATCTTCAGCAGGAGACCTCGTGGAAGGTCGTACAAAATTCTACCCTATATTTGGTGGGGTTATTGACTCACAATCACTCAAGGATGATGAATTCTTGAAAGGCTTGATTTTCATTTTGGTTTTGTGGCTCATTTCTGCAAAAATGCCATGATTAAACCCTGCATATTGACCCTGATCACAAGCATTTTTGTTCAAAGTTTTATTGAGGTTTGAAATTTACCCCACATCCCTGCTAGCAAGAGGAAACAATGGACGCCGTATGATAATTATATATTTTGACATGTTGATTTTCAGATATTTTTGTTTCGTACCAATGTGTGGATACAGGGAATGCAGTGTATTATCAACTGTCAATTGGTTCCGCTTATGTACCAGACAAGATATACAGTTAGAGTAACCTATACATCTGGGTCATGGAAAATATAATATATTTGTTTCTACATATAGTGCCAGTTCTAACCTATATACTATTTTTTAAAAAAAAGACCGTGTCAAGGTTCATGTCTTTGTTTGATATTTGTCAACTGTAAGTCTGAAGCTGCTGTAACAGAAGCTGTCTGTTCCATTTTACACTTCTTCCCAGTGAAAATGCATGCCCCTATTTATGAATTACAGATTTCATATATGTAAGATCTTAAATTCAAGCCAAGAAATTGGTTTTGGAGATTAACACTATGGAGTAAATCTGCTTGCTCAGTAATGCTAAACTTGCAAAGCTTTCCAGAAGGTGTTGTATTACACATGAGTTTCTCTACCTTTATTTTGGGTGATGCAGTTGTTAATTTTCTTATGGCTATTTTAGTTGTCTTTCATAGAGGACCAAATTGCATCTTCTGCCATTTTGCACAAATGAAATCCATTATAAGATTTGGGCAAGAACAGTATTTTTTTGTTGCTGTCTTTAACTGATTAAGTTTATTGCATGCACTTACTTTTTAATTTCAAGCATTATGATTGTTCTGTACTTCAATATTTTCTTTCTTTTTTTTCTTTCTTTTTTTTAATTTTTTTTTTTTTTTTGATCTCCAAAATCAACATTGTGGCATTGAATTTAGATGCATCTTTCCTCTTAAGAGAACAGTTATTTTTATCATGGATCACAGCATGTGGGTTTCTGCATGAAATGCATGAGTTGGTCTTGGATATAGCATGAGGAATGGTTCTGCATGAATTCAATTATACTCTCTGTCTTTGAATCTTGGAGCATGCTGGATGTAGCTTGCAGCATATTTGAAGCATGAGCCTGAATCTGCATGTTACACTAATCCCAAGATGAGGCTTAGGAGTGGAATGCTCACTGATTGGTCCAAATGTGTGAAAATTGGCCAATTGGCTGCCTTTCATTGGGAATGTTCCTTTTGCTTGACCTTTGGCCTTACTCTTCCCTTTTCCTTGCACTGGGGTCAAATTTTGCATCATTCCTCAAAGATCTTGACCTTTAACCCTTCACCTCATGCCTCCCTGTCTCCAAAATATCCCAACTGGTGATAACATTATAGGTGGATTCTACCTTGCCAGAATTGCATCAACTCTCAGTGGTTTTCTTTTCTTGTTTTTGATTTTCTACAGCACAGAGACTGACCTGATATGCAGAAAATAGACATGAACTGATATTTCTTACCGTCAAGGACAAAGTATATGTACATGAATTTCCACTGCCAAACTTCTTACACTTTCAGATTAGGATGTCTACAATATAGACATGCTCAAGTTTCAGAACAGCTCAAAATGATAGAGCGGAAATAATCCTTGTTGGAAGTGACCAAGTGGTGAAGAGATGATTATTTGTCTGATTTAACTCTCTGTAGCCAGAATCTTTACCATATAGATGTATTGCGGTTGGAACAAAATTAAAAATTTAGTCTCCCATCATGACTAAGATTTGCAAGGAACATGCGGATACTGCTCAGGTTTTGATGGCACAGAAAATATATTGCAAACAGGTGAGGTCTTTTATCATGTAAATAGGCTAGATATTGTTACAGTTGTTTCTAAATACAAACCAGTTATCTAAATTATCATCTGTGACATTTATTATTGGTAAAATGTGATTACATAAATAAATGACCTTGAAATGAAATAGATAAAAGATTAGGATGTTACAAGGGATTTGCCAGAATGCAGAATTTAAGTCACAAACTTAGAATTTGCCAAAACCCAAATGTGTAAGTAAAATGTTGGAGAATTTTGATATTGATTTAATGGACCAATAATAGATTAAAAATGTGCATGGTACATTTTTACGATATAGTGGTATGCTTGGGCTCTTTGTATGGTGAAGACAAGAGAGCTGTGGGGAAAATGGTGTAATTGCTTGCAATAAAATGAAAATATCGTCAATATATACTATAATGTTTGGTTGGTAGATGGTTTTCTAAGTTGGGGACCTATGTAGAACCGGTTTGGTGGCATAAGTTTGAGTCATGACGGAAAGACATACATCCAAACAGGACAGTGAGTGAAACAGTTTCGTGTTCATGTGTTGAGCAATGCTTCCAGATGCAGCGTAGCTAAACTAGCATGCAGAGTTTACATTTCTGTTTTGCCCGGATTCTGCAGAGGATTCATTTAAAGTGAAGTATAGTTCTCTTTCACGGTAGCCTTCTGTAAACTGTAACAAGCTTCGTTTGATATGATTTGCCATTAGCATTTCAATGCTCAATCAGGATATGAAAGTGTCAATCTATCCATAATGCAAATTATGGTATCAAGTCCAAGTGTCATTCTGTGGACAGCTGAAAACTCACTTCTCAGTCACAAGTACTGCAAATGTACCTATTTTCACATGTGTAAATGTTCATAGTTTTTGCACATCAGGCATTATATTGAAGTGGTTTTAATTTCACTGTGTTTACATAGTTCCAGTTAAACCTTCGTTAAAAACAAAAACAAAAAAAAAAAAAAACAAAAACAAACTATTTTATGTGTTTATATTTTCACAGTTTTGTGCCATCAGCTAAGTAAGCCAAAATATGAAATACAGTCAAATCAAGTAGATTTACAGTTAATCCTTCAATTATAGTTGTTTTAGTGGCCAATTATGCTCCTCTTGTGATAGCCTCTTGTTTATTGTGTATACAAGAACTGACATTGTTAAAAAGGAGACACACAAGGTCTGTGTGAAATGGCGGGATGTGTGAATCTTCAAAACACAAAAGCGAGTTGCATGTAGCTCAGTTTTGGATCTATACTTGTCAATTTGATTGGTATAATACCTTAAAATGGCGACACCATTGTCAAGTATTTTATTTTAGGCTTTCTTCTAAGTGATAGTGAGACTGGATGCTTAACCCTTTCCCCTTTTACTAAGACTTGAGTCTACAGCTTTCCTGGGCATGGGTTGAGTGCTAATCTATTCAAGAACATTGAAACATATATGACATTTGCCCACCAGTTGGTTTCGGTAATGCAGAGGGGAAAGGGTTAAGGAGGCTTGGAAACTCAAAAGGAATAGTACATCAAGAATGACTGCAGGCATGGTTTAACAGCTACACACACTCATGTGTGGGCACACACACACGCGTGGGCACACACACACATACAGAAGTTTTTTTGCAGTAGCTCTGAATAATTCTACTGATAGCTCATAGGTGTATATGCCAAGATAAAGCTTGGATTAAGTGTGATATGTTGAAGTTTTTTTTATGTCACATAAAAATCAATGCTATCCCAGAAGAGAAGTCCTATTCCAAGAAATCAGATTAAATCAGACTGACTGCAAAAGATGGTGGCTTATATACAAAAGAGTACATATGAGAAATGTTGTCTTATATATTTACATGTAGGTACCAGTACTGTCATATTCCGTCTGCCAGTCCCCCCCCCCCCAAAAAAATGCAAGTAAGAGATATCTCAGGGGGGTAATTTCTTTGACCACAATGTAAGCTACAAATCAGGGTTGATTAATATGAAACCATATTATCTCTCGAAGGGGTGGGGAATAATTCTGGAACATTTCTGGTCCCTGGGAGATGGGAGGCACCCATGCTAGCGTACAATTTGTATACCTCTACTACAACATTGAACCTTACATGCTTATCTGTGTGACTACAAATTTCACAATATTATGCATTCACAAGGCAAGCATTTTCCTGTTTTGCACTTTGAATAATACATTCACAAAACACAATGCTTGGAGTGTCACTATTTTACCACACTGGTATTGAAATATGGCTGGAAATGTCAAGGTTAATTCAGAAGTCAAAAACTTATATCACACTTAACACGAGTGAATGATATTTGAAAGCAAATTAGAATATAATGATGGAAGCTGATCACAAAACGTGTCAATAGAAATGCAGCATAAATGCTGTTTGGCACGTATAATTGTCAGAGAATGATACAATAAACTATAGATTTCAAGAGCTGCTGAGCCCAAGGGTATAATTAAATTTCCTATCTTTCTGAGCCACTGGGAATTGGTGTCTAATTTGATATTAGACTTCCTGCATTGGCTGTGTGCATTTGTCTGAATATACCAAAGCTAATCTTGAGTTGCTATAAATAGATTTGCTGAAGCATCAAAGTCTACATTGGTCCATGCAATCTGTTAAATGGACCCTCTTCAAAATAGAACAATGCACATTGTTAGGTATGATAAGGTTTATACAATGTACATGTACATTGTGAAAGCCAAAGTGGCTTTTCAGACTCTACTGGATAGTGTGTGTTTTTTTGTGCTTGTATTTTTATCAGAAATTGGTCAAGTTGTCAAAAGTAGGTTAAGTTTAATGTATTTCTCTGATTCTGCATCTCTTCTCTGCATAGGCGTTTTGGTACGATGTGCAATGTGTCTTCTATGTAAAGTTGCTATATCATTACTTTGGTGCAGCAAAATCAGGACTATCAAAGTATTATCTTAATTTTTTCAAGCCACAAGGGGTTTAAAATAATTACACTGTTTTATATGTTTTTTTTTTCTCCACCATGGAGATGTAAATTTCATTAATTGATGTATGCGCAATATGAAATTTTCATATTACAATTTGAAAAGACAAAAAGTATTGTCTTTGACCAAGCTCCCTATGAAACATTGGTATCATAATTATACATGTATGATGTGGTGCCGTTTTGGAAGGATAATGAAGCTGGAATGATCAGCAGGTTCTTTTGGTATGGAGTTGATTTCATCACTGGATGGTGCATACACATGTGTTTAGCTTTGAAGGTTTCAAAACTCAAGGTATTACATGTGATTGAGTACAACTTAAAAAATGTGATAAAAAAAAAAAAATCAGCACTTGTCCCAAAAGCTATAGAGGTGGCGACAGATGTATGCTGTCACATACACACACAGGTAACCTTATGATGGAAGTATTCACATATGCTCATCACTGTTACGAAGGTTTCACATGGAATATATGACCGTGTTTGCAATAGAATTTCTCAAAAGCATGTTCAGCGACAAGTACAAGTCATTGCAGTTGTGTCAACAAATAGATTTTCCCAGATCAAATGATTCAATCCCACCTTCTTCCTTACCACCCCATCCATTGCTACCTTCTACCCTGTATTTGGGCCTATGAATTGTTCAACTGAAAAGTGTAGTTGTGGTAAGTATGACGGCATCATGTGACTGTGTCAAAGTGTGTGTTGATGAATGCATATGACGTGCAACCGTTGTCATGACAACCTAGAAGTGGGAGTTGTTTAGTTGTCTCGTGATTGTATACAAGGTCGTGCACGTTTTTGTACACTCCACCTCTGAGCATGTGTCAGCACGCATTGGAGTCCATAGTTTCGTCCCAAGAGTTTTGTACTTGTTAAGTTCACTTTCGTGTTGCTAGATACCACGTCTTGCGCCTGCCCATTGCAAGTATATATAGCTTGTGATAGCCTGTTGAATGCTCAGCATTATAAATGATCATTTTCAATATTATCGTAATGAAGAAAAAAAAAATCAGTTTTGAAATGATGGCAAAATTTGCTTGTGTTTTTTTTTCTACTAGTTGCAAACATTTTGGTTACAATTCCTTCAAGGTGAGATAGTAAAGAAATGATGTTCTGGCACTGGGTTTGAGAGTATTCTCGTCTGTTGCGTTTCTTGCAGCTTGCTATGCACCTGGTAGAGCTGACAACAAGAGACTCAAAAGAACATACTCCCAAACCGAATCTAGATATTTGGTTGATTCTTATTTTTTTTCCTCAAGAAATTGAAAAAAGTAGCATATTCACCTGGAATTAATAGACCAAAGGTAAACTATATACCCAGAAAGATTATTTAGGGTAATAGGTTTTAAACAGGTGTGAAATTGCAACTGAACTTCGTTCAGTTAATCCTTGTTTACATTCTAGGGAAAAACATCTTGAGGCAAACTAAACAATGCTTTCAGTTGGAGTCTTTTAAGTGATGCAGTAAGCCTATATACAGTGATATATGCAGGACAAGTAGTTGTATTTGAACCAAAGGCAATGGGTTTAACTTCATTTCTTTTCCCCCGTTCTTGCAAAATCTGGACTGCTGTCATAAGATCTCTTGTATGTACCCTTGTGTTCTCACTGCTGTACTGTTCTATCATGTTCCTGTCATTGCAGGGTCATGTTCTCCCTAACATACCCAGGCAAGTGGCAGTTTCATGTCACCCCAAGCACGAGATTCCACCAATCACCTGTGAGGGGGTCATGAAACAGACGTAGGCTGCACCAAGCAGGCAAGGTATTGAACTGTTTTGTTCTGGACAACTTTGCAGGGCACGTTTCCAGAGAAGCTGTCCCAAGCAGCAAATAGCATTGTGTGTACTAAAAGCACTGGCCTTCTGAGGGATCTCTTCAACCAGACTTACACCAGAGAGAGACCGATCCGATTTCCTACCCGGCGGTGCCGCACAGCCATGTCCAAATGCGACAAGTGTGTGAACCACCAGAGATGTAAAGTCAACGGTAAGCAAAAGAGTCTGCTTCACAGTGAATACAAGCAAGTTTTACAACCAGAAAGTGCTTTAAATGCAAAGTTGAGGGACCAGATCATGCGTATTTATCAATCCAAAAATAAAAATAAAAAATTTCGAAAGACAAACCTCAAACTTAAAACAAACTAACTGTACCATAATTACTTACTTGTGATATTGTTTGCTCCGGAAACAAGCCAGAACAATTGCCGTTCTGGTAATAACGGATTATAAAGTTAATTTGAGATTTTTTTATTTCTCAGCCATGACAGGTCCACACAGGATTGGCACCATCATGCAAAAAAACACAGTTGTTTATCGGATATTTTATTCGCCCATGAAAATAAAAACATGTACCACATGGAGAAAGCCTCCTCCAAAGTACAAACATATAGCGCAGGCCATTACTATCCATGCGACCAATGTTTGTTACTAAATTGATGTGGAAACCACTCGTGTACACGCACAATAGAACTGACACATCATTTTGTCAGTTATTTCAAATGGTGTGAAGTGCCAAGCTTTAATGTCAGGTCTTTTAGGTAGTGTGCGCTACTAAGGCCGATGTCACCTTAGGGTATATAAGGCAATGTAATAATCCATTACTCCTTAGCCACTGATGAGTCCCGTTACAGACAAACCAGTCTGGCCTAACTCTGCAGTGTCTGTGAACAAACAGGCAATTTCTGTCCCCGGATGCTTGCCTAATCTTCTTATTAAATCAAACTAAAAACAGCTCTTAAATATTGACCTCACATTCATGGTAAATTATTGCTGTTCAAACAAGTTGATAAATATCACAAACAGGTAGTTTTCTAGTTTTATGCAATTACTTAGGTACCCTGTATCATGTGTGGTAGGAAAAGAAGAAAAACAAAGATTGATGAGGCTGAAGAAATCAAAATGCATCAAAACTGATTGATACAGGGGCATAAGTTACGTACACATGTAGATGCAGTTTATTTGATGCTGTTGCTTGATAAATACATTATAAGCGATATTTTATGCTGAAAGTGAACAATATCAATGAAAAAAATTGTGACTTTTATGTGGCAGATATATTTGAGAGAACGTGCTGCCGTATCAGCTGCTACACAACCGAGGACTGCAAACACCAAGTGAGCCCCCGCTGTGCTGATACTGCAGTTGAATGCGCTATGGGTGAGTTGAAAGATTATTTTCATTTTAGAATGATGACTATAGGTTTGCCATTACTGGAATCAGAAAATGTCATTACTATAGCTTACAAATGGACAGACTTGTGACATTGAAGATAATGTTTACTGTGAAAGGGATTTCATACCATCACAGAAAATGCTTGTGTGGGCTATATTTTCTGTACTGTAATACTCAGAAACTTGAAACTTGGTATGTGGAAACTTCTTGGGATAGGAGTGTGTCTTGTACCAAAATTAGGTCACTATGACCTTTGGTCCCATTAAAAAAATGCTTGTGCAGTTAGCATGGCTTATACTATAATACTTATAATACACTATAAGACGCCAAGCTTACAGGAGTAGGACTGCTTTGCATACCAAAATTAGTTCATGGTTACCTTGACCTTTGACCTACATGTAGCTGTCATAGAAAATGCCAGTGCATGCCATATTTCCTATACCATAATATTTACAGACACCACATTCGATTGGTGGATACTTCTTGGCATAGCAGTGTGACTTTGACCTTGACCTTTATCCTTTGACCCCAATACTTTAGCTAAACATCTTTTCAGACCTTAAACTACGTTGCTTCCCTGTCCTTGCATTCAGATTTGCTGCCTTTTTTTTTTTTCATGGAAACTATGTGTTGGTATGCAATACTTGATCTTGTTCTAAATTGTTTATACACTTTCATTATGGAAAATTCAGAGTAAATGGTGCTTTGTACATCATTTAAATAAAGTGTAATTATTCCCACCTTTCTCACATGAGTTTCCATGCTTTCTTTTGCACCATTTTGAATTAAGTAAATCTGATAGCACTTAGAGATACAATTTTTCTGGGTAATATGTGAGCTGAATCATTTTTCTCAAAAAAAAAAAAGGTTTCAATTTGTTCCCTTGTTTATTGGGAAGAAACTACCATAACATTGCTTTATATAACTCTTTGATCAATTCGTGGAGATTATTGTTTGCTGTCCTGACGGTTCAATCACGTAACATTTGAGAACAACGCACAAACTGGTACAGGGCTGTTGCCTGTGACCATAACATTTGTGTAACTCCTAGTAATGAACCTGCCTGTTATTGTACCCAAACAGGAGATGCCTACCGCTATACCATCCAGCCAGTGTTCCAGAACATCCGACAGGAGTTCCAGTGCCACATTAAGTACCGTAAACCCCACATCCTCTACCAGCTGTTCTTCTACATCACCATTCCGAAGATAAACTTCAAAACTCCCCGTGTCTACAAAACCATCTACAGTCAGGATTTTGCCTATCAGAGTCATGGTGAATTTGTAGTGGATTACATCACAGTCGAACATAACACTGGTCTACGACTCCACAATGAGTTCATCATGGTAGGGCGCCAACCTCAAGGGAAGCCAATGAATTATACCGTGCACCCAATGAAGCAACAAAAGGATTTCAAAAAGAAACGAATAAATGTGTACCAGATTTCAAACAATATTTTTGTGGCATCAACCCAGTTTGAGAGGCCCTTTGATTACAGTACTTCGAGCTGGGTGAAGAATAACATTTGTGAGAAGAACGTGACAAAGTTTAAGAGTATACAGAAGCACTATGTCCCTGACACGCAAAATGTGAACGTGATGACTGTGACCATGGAGGAACCCTATACCCACTTTTTAAAGTCTGCTGACAATCCTCCGCATATGCGATTTTCTGTGCCAGGTAAGCTATGCACTGCAGTGGTCCTCGTCTAATAAGGTCACCCCAAATGCAACGACATATAAAAAGTGTCCACATTAGACGGGTGGTCTCTCTTGAAGGGGCCAGTACAATGGAAATACCACTTTTGTGGCTCGGAGACGTGGCTTTTGTAGAGGGGGTGGGGGTGGGGGGGGCTCATTAAAGGGGGACCACTGTATTTCAAAATGTTTCAACTGCTCCATGGGGTTTTCCAAAGCACATTTGCTGTCCATATTGGTTACATGTTCATTTTGATTCAGTTACAATGTTTTGTTGAAATTAACATAATGGAAGATGAAAATAAGGTTAACAACACAAGATACACCAAAACTATTTGCGACTTTAGTCATTTATATCTCCAAAAGTATTTTCTGTACCACACCCAAACCAAACCCAAAATGTGTGTGTTCGTCATGATCCAAAGATGATGCATGCATTGTGATCAGAATTTTATATCTTTAATTGTTAAATAAACCTTGACTAGTGTGGATGATTTTTAAAAACATTGAAATAAGTCATTGTGTGCTTGACATAAATTTATAAGAAATTGTGCATTCTGTATCTAACATATCTACGGAAAAAACTATCCTACGATTTTTTGTATCCCGATTACTTTTGTCACCACAAGACCCTAAAGTTTGACATGTCACTTTTTCCTTTGATCTTTCACCTGTTCAATTTCTTTGGTCCATGGAAAAAAGGGGGCAAACAAATGAAAATTGCTGGATAGATTTTTTGTAGTTAGGACCTTTACAAATGTAATCCTTTTTATCCATTCCTCTTCACTGAGCCGTTCTTCCGGAATAACGGTGTAAGGTTTCCTCTCTTGTCCATTTCATCAAAGGGAGAAATTAATCTTCAAATGGTTTTGAAGACTATAAATTGACTGTGGGGCTTTATAGCTTGACCCAATTGGGTTAAGTCTTGTTGTGCTTGAAGCAGTACCTGAGTCTGAACATTCTCACAGGTTGTCACTCAAACAGTCATATTGATATGAGCCTGTGAAATAGCGATATCATAGTCTGATGAGGCATCAGAAACCACTTGGACTACTGGTTTCGCCCTCTGGCATCATGTGGGGGTGGAACCTTTGCGCTGCCCAGGACTTTGTCTGTAGCAACCTGGCCATGCGTACGCATGTGCACAAAGTGGGAGGTACAAACTGCCCAGTAATGAATGATCAACTGGAGCGTACAATCAGCAAAACAGAAAACTTTGCAGGATTCTGCGAGTTGTGGACTTGGCGATGTTAAAGTGAGTGGAGATGTCCAGATTCCGTGATCGTAGACAGGGTCACAGAATGCATAAAATAAAACAGAAAAACACATTTCTGTAAAATAAGACCTTCCAACCTTGTTTTCAAAAGTTGCCATACCCGAATCCACTTTTTAAAATAAAGTATATTCTCAGAAAGGAAAAAAAAACAAAACAGCAAAACTACAAGTTACACAAGACATTATGATGTGTGCGTAAGCCGGGCCACGAATAAACAACGAAATAGTCAACAAAGAACATGAGACCAAGTACCAAGCATTTTGAGATTTAGTACAATCGTGTAAACTTGGGTATATTTGATCATGTTCAGCCCACTTCATTATTTTCATCCATGCACATTTACAGTGCTAGAAAAATGTGACCGTGATTCACTTTGATATCAAAATCAAATGTTACTTTGGCTTTGTGTTACTGTCTCGCAATCTCTTGCATCATGTTCAAAATGGCGCTCACCAACACGTGTGTGTTTTGCCAGCTAGGGTATTGTATTGCATTTTGGATTTGTAACTGACAATGATAACTGATTCAGACACAACTGACAAGGCAGATTAAAGTTGAGATAGTAAGTCTTGTTTTCAAAATATTTTAACGACCGTTTGCCCAAGTAACTCGGAGAATGAACACCTGAATTCTAGTGAATTATTACGAAAATGAAAACCCAACAACCGCACCAAACAATGGTGTGTTTGAGTTGAATTTACTGCAAAATACCAGGCCAAATAATGGCACACATTGGCTAGCTTTTCTATTTACTTTCAACTTGATTATAGTTGATTAGAAAACACGTTTTTTTTTTTTTAGTCAAAGGGAAGATCATTTGTTGGTACAGCTTGATTGTCTCCTCTTCTGCTGCAATTGCCCTGTCTATTTAATCTTGTTCATCTTTCTCAGATTATGTGAAGAAAAAATTCAGATTGCCATTATCATCAATGGTTTCAGTCATAAATGCACACAAAACACTTCATGTCGTGCATTTTCTTCGAATGACTTTACAATCAGTAAGTTAATTCGGAAAAATCAAAGTGTAAATGACCACACTTTCAGTGTCTAAATTCATTAAAAAAAACACCACCACCACCCAAAAAAAACAAAAACAAAAAAACAAGACAGTTTTGTTGGCCATCGATGAACAGTTCATAATCCATATTGGCCAGGGATATTGGCTAACACTCTCATATCATCACACCATGGTCATTCATGTAGCCTCCTTGGTCAGACCAGACGCTAGGCTAGAAACACAATGCAGTACTCGCTGCATCAGTGATCTGCCAAAGCTTGAAGCATCAACGACCGTTCGCTAACGGCCATCAAGTGGCATACAGCTTGTATGATTGACGATGCTATTGTCTTCTTGTATGAATAGGGAACCAGAAAGACCCATGTGGGATTTAATATTCGAATTTTTTTTTGCGTCATTTCCTTATATTTATTTTTTACGGTCTGGATTGAAATTTTGCCAGTCAATAGATACAAAGTACATCTGTCAAAATCAACCCAAAAGCCTCAAGTTGAAAGTCAAAAAGCTTTTGGTGTATCTTGTGTCGTTAAGTTTTATTTCGCTACCATTTTGTCAAAGGACATTAAAATGGCTTGATTGTATTATTCATCGCTTATACTACATTTTATTTCTCAGAGCTGAATAATAACAGTATATGAATGAGAAAGAAATTATTAATTTATAGTTTGTTCACATCGTTAAAAAATAATCTATAGTTTATGTATATCCTTAATGAAAGATGCACATGAATTGAAGAAAGAGGTTAGTGTCCATTGATTCTTTTAGTTGCTGTGATGTTACAATTTAAGCTTCTTGACTGGAAGAAGATCTAGTCAATAGCTTTGGTTGGGGAAGGTATTGCACCCAACTGACACCAAAGAAAGCTATTGGCCAGGTGCGTTACCGTCAAGATACGTCTTATCTACATGTGCAATAATTCGTAGCACAAACTTTCCCTATTAAACAGGAAATACATGCAAAAGCATTAACCCATTTTGCCTTAAACCGGCCAAAACCGGCTGATGGTCAAATGTCGTCTGCTTCAGTGTTTTCAACTAATGTCAACTGTAATGAAAAACAATTTGATGGAGAATTGTAGATAAGACGTATCAGGATCAGGGGCCCAAGGTCAACAGCTTCCCTTGGCATGGATTTGGCACTTAAAGCCCAACCCATGCCAAGGAAAGCTGTTAACTCAGTCTTAATCTAAGGGGCAAAGGGTTAAAGCAGGTGACGATGTACATCTGGTGACTTTGGATGTTTTGAGTAGGAAAGGGTTAAAAATGGCAGGTATTGCGAGTGAAAGACGTGTATGTAAACTAAATTTATTACTCTGGAATGATAAGGGTCTGTGTAGGTGTGAAATAGGTGGGGAGCGTTCGCTTAGATTCCATGTGCTCGTATTATTTACATGCATTATACCCCCACATGTTGACTTTTCCAGGCAATACGTCAGTGTTGGCCTGGTATTTCCGTGACAAGGGCCCTGTTCTGCTCACCAACGACTCATTAATTTCACATCTGGAACTGACATGGGGAGGCAAGATCTGGAACATTCATCTCTCAGGTACATGTACAATAATGACAAAGGCAATATGGCTGTTTCAAGGCCTGCCAGCCCTAACCGTATGCCATCTAGGCAGTGCCAGGTGGACATGTGACATGATCCATAGTAGGCTTCCAATTTGTTAGCCAATGATACCATAACTGATAATTGTAATTGGATTTCATCTGTACTGTGTGGATATGTATATCAGGGAAAGTGCCGCCTATTATTTCAAGAGAGAGAGAGAGGATTATGCGGGCAGCTGATGTGTTGCTCGTTAGTATCCTGTGGTTGGGAATCGCATACAAAGGGAGCAGCACTGGGTGGTGCAAGTGAGCTCTCATCTTGTCCACTTTTGAAGAGGGGGTGAAGGGTATTTACCTACTGGCAGACTGAGGCATTTTATTGTCTGTGCTAGCATACTGGAAGCTGTCCATTTTCCTGTACTCTGTACTGACCCTCATTTTGGGAACATTATTTTCTGTGTGCTGTACTGGGGCAAAATTGTTTTCTTTATCAATCAATATATGGAACATCCCCCCCCCCTTCTCAAGGGATCTGTCTTCAGCATGTGAATATAGCTTGGATGAACTTAACATCTGCCCTCATGAATGCAATGGTTTTGACTCCCTGAGCAGTGATGTCGCAATGTCAATGTGAATTACAGAGTGAATCTGTCAAGATAACATACGTCAGGTCAACATCTTTACTTGGCATGAGTTAAGTGCTCTTAATCCATGCCAAGGAAAGCTGTTGACTCAGTTTTCAACTCAGTATTAATTCAAGGTGGACAGAGTAAAGATGTATAAGTATTTGTAACCAATTACATGTGCCGTTATGTGAAATTTTTTCGCTGTCTTGTTTCAGGAGGCTCCCAACGTTGACTGCGTGTTAACATTAAATTCCTTCATTCAAATTGTATATCACATTATGGATGTTTGGGCGATGTGCATGCATCACACTAGTTGTCCTGACAGTAAGGGTTAAAGTATGCACCAAATAAAGATGTACTTTTGCTTTTGCAGGCAAGATGAGTGGCTGTCCAGCATATCTTGGGATAGTTATTAACGACAGACTTTCTTCAGAGGAAATTTTTCATTATGACCTGTTGATCTCCTGTCCTGCCCAGTTCAACTTAACCTTCAAGGTTCCTAACTGGGGACAGGCACGGAACAAAACATTTGACATAATCATGGAGGATGCTAAGAAGTCGTACACAGTGTACCTGACCCACATGATCATGGAACAGCGTGTTCAAGCAAGGGAAACTGTACGAGTTCCTCGGGTATCGTCGTCCATCTTGAGTTCCTGGGAGACCATTTCAGTCATTCTCATAACTGCTGCAGTTGTGCTTCTTCTGTTGTTACTGGCATATGCCTACCTGGATTTTACAAAGCTGAAACAGCGAAGAAGTGGTATTCTCAAACTTCATCACCATGGCAACACTCCTGCTAAGGAAGCTTCTTGTTTGCCAGCCAATAATCTCAATGACCGGCAAATGGCATTTTTACTGTTATACGTGACGGTCAGACTCGCATATAGCTTTCTCTTTACATTTACTGTGTTTTTTGCAATATTGATGCTTGTACTGAGAGGGGATGTCGGACAGCTACAAAAGCTACCCGAGTACCAAATGAAGATGTACAATGCTAGCCAGGAGATGGGACATACAGTGAAAAAATATGTACAAAACGAGGAGCTGAGACAAGCAAAACTTGTCACTGATATGCAAGGGGCGTGCAGTCACTACATCGAAGAGTTGTTTCACAAAATGCAGTCAGACATGGATAACATTACAGCTAATCGCCACCGTTTGGAAATGTATGGCGAACAATCGTCCATTAGTTACCTCATGTATCAACGCATTCAGCACAAAATGGATAAATATCGTGCAAAAACAGATCGATTTGTCGAAAAATATAAAGGTCTGTTTAACTTTTATGTCAAGCCAGCTATACAGAAGTACAAAAAGTATCTCTCTCGTGTTTATCACAACCAGTGGTTTCAGTTTCCACAGAAGCTTTTCAATGACAGTGGATTGTCTGCCGAACGCAAAAAGGCATTTCGGAAGGATTCTGATCTGGTTGGCATTGATGTTGATTTTGCTGCATTCCTAGAAATAGAGGAAGTGGAGGAGATACAGTTAATGCCAATACAATTCTGGCAAAGGTGAGTACAGGACGAACATCTTTGAAGTGGCCCTTAGGACCTTAACATGTACACAAACTTGGCCCATATAGCAGGGCAGACTTCAATATATATACACATGTATATCCATATCTATCTATCTATCGATCGATAGACAGACAGACAGATTAGATAGATAGATAGATATAGATAGATAGATAGATAGATAGATAGATAGATAGATTAGATAGATAGATAGATAGATAGATAGATAGATAGATAGATAGATAGATAGATAGATAGATAGATAGATAGATAGATAGATAGATAGATAGATAGATAGATAGATAGATAGATAGATAGATAGATAGATAGATAGATAGATAGATAGATAGATAGATAGATAGATAGATAGATAGATAGATAGATAGATAGATAGATAGATAGATAGATAGATAGATAGATAGATAGATAGATAGATAGATAGATAGATAGATAGATAGATAGATAGATAGATAGATAGATAGATAGATAGATAGATAGATAGATAGATAGATAGATTGTTATTCATCGTGGCACCCCCCAAAAAAAATCTCAAAATCACAGAAATAATTAAGATGACAAACAGCTCATGTGTACAATGGAATAGACATGGTCTCTATGATCAAACAGAAATGGTACCTAGAGTGGCACATGAGTGTGTGTAAAGAAATGTTTAGTCTTTATTCGTGCTAGGACTTGATTAATATCAGAAAATTTGTCATAACCCCAAACTTAAAGGGCATTAGGAACATTAATCATTTGACTTCCCACATTGGTGAATGTGGTGGGAGGATTTATATCTTGACTGAAACTTAGGACAAGGAGATGAATACAAATCTGATCAAAAATACAATATTCTAGGAAAATTCTTGACTCTAGTTTAAGATGCAGGAGTTCCTCTGAACATTTTCACTGCCAGTTTTGACAGAAATCGATGTGCTCTGAATTGGCGTGATGATACTATCTTGATCTTCTTTTTAACCAACCTTCCATTAAGTACCAACCAGCATGTCTATGGCTGAAAAGACCAGAAAAATGGTCCAGGTCAACACTTGTCTGTAGTGTGCTCTGGGTACAATGTGCGCAAAGCATTACAAGGAAAGCTGTTGACTTGGACAAGAGTTGGCACTGACAGGGTTACATTGTTAGCCCGAGTCTTTTGGCAGTTTGCGTCAGTGACTGGTAGTTTCTATTGTAGTGATATAAGTTGTTCTAAAATAACACTGACTTGATGAGTTTAGATCTGTCCTGTTCAGTAGACTGACATGTGGATATCTGCATCAATATGAATGTGGCTTTTTAAATGACAGATGCTTTTTAAAAAGTCAAAGACACCCACCAATCTTGAGTCTTCCAGTTTTTTTTGAAGCAATGGATCTTGTATGCCTTTTTGCCTTATCCATATCCATCTGTCATTTGTACATGTAACCCATAATAATCAATGATACAGGTACAATTGTATGTGCATGTATTTTTACATTACTCCAAGAGAAAGGTAAGAGATTTATATGTAGCTGGCAATATATGTGAATACTGAATTCCATATCGAAATTCTTGTAAAACAGAGTTTGCATTCTGACAGGCCTACCAAGTTATACCTGTCAAGTCTCCCACATAAGGTGGGAGTCTCCCACTTTTTCATCCAAAATTTTTAATTTTACGCATATAATTATGCAAATTTGGCACAATCTCCCCCATGAAAATTTAGTATTTTCTATTATATTCTTTGTAAAAATACAAATGTCCCCCATGGATTTTTCAAAATTACAAAAATATCTCTATTTTGAATTTTGAAATGTGGGCAGGTATGCCAAGTTGACATGCATAATGGTCCTAAAGCCCATTGTTCCTGTGTTGTCTGACAATTTTGTATTTCTCTTGCTTAAAGGGAGCATGAATTGCAGGTAATGCAAACGAAACCCTGAAACAGTGACCTATGTTCTATAGCTTCATGATACTGATGATGGTCTTGATTGTATCTTGCAGGTTTGGCAACCAAGAACCAGGTCTTCCCTCATTACCCATCCCTGATCTGGACTTCCTGTCATCTCACTGTGATGATGACAAGTCAACGTATCATCGAAACCTGAGCACTCGCTCCCCACCAATACAGCTGGATTCTCACCATTATTATGCACAGACCCTCCCGGGCAAGCCTGATCGAGGGCCACAATTTAAGTCTCGTTTCACGAAAGCTGAATACCGATTTTTGTCAATGGAAGAAATGTCCCAGGTGGAAAGACCTCTGTTACCCATGTCCCAGCTGATGAACAATGTCAATATTAGTGTGCTCAAAGTTATATTTCTGGTGCTGGATGCTATTATTGTTATCTATCGTTGTAGCCGTACCTACATCACCGTCATGTCTCTGTGTCGTGGCTTTGAGGAAAGTCGTACATTAAAAGCAGATGCAAGAGCTCAGGACAAGGAAGACAAGAGTGAGAAGGAACTGGAATGGCAGAATCTGCGAAATCAAATGAAAAACATGTCAGCTGATGAACATGGAAGTGAGGACATAAGTGGAAAAGATGAACGAGAAATGACACCACCAGATGGCAGTATGACTGACACATCTGGAGCACTCGATAGTCAACGATGCATGCTGCGTGATAAAGGTAGCGGTGATACCTATCAGAGCATTATAGGAAGTCGAGGAGTAGCTGAACTCCTTGGGACTTCAAGTAGAGAACGCGCTCCGCCAAAAATGGAGTATTATATGTACAGACTTGGGCAAATCTTGCAAGCAAGTTTAATGCCCAAAATTATAATATCATGTGTATTACTTGTACTGTTTTATGTTGTGGTGACAGTCACATGTCACGTTGTGACGTTAGAAATGCTGACACATTACGATGGATTTAAGCCATTTCTATCAGGCCTTGACACAAGGCTAAATCATACAAATGCATATTTAATGGACCAAGCAAAACATTTAAATGATGTTGTTATGAAAATTTATGAACATCAGATGAAATCTGAATTATTAAACTTAGAGACTATGATGCAGCATTTTAACTTAGAACAGGTAAGTCCCATTTTCTTTACTTATATATGTGACAAGAATTTCTTTTGCTGTATCCTAGTTACCATATTAGGTCTATACCACTCAGGATGTTTAGAAAATATTTAATGCTGTCAGGGGATTATAATAGCATATGTCACCAACAGGTAGAGCCACCAGTACATGGGAATTTATTGCATAGCATACCATTTCCTGGTGGCAGTGACTGCTCAATCACAGGAGCAAGGTCTGTTTATTCCCCAGGTGGCTCCATCTAGTATCAACATACGCTATTACAAACAGCTTTGAGCATACATTTGACTGGCCTTGGCCACTGAAGGTGGCACACAGACGTGAAAACATTAAGGGAGGCTGTGTCCGCCTATCTATGTGGCTTCACACCTGATGATGGTGGGGGACATCCATCAATTCTTCGGATCAATGTTTTATTGATTAGAATTGTATGTAAAGCAGTAAGGCTGATCACAGAATTCAATTTTTCAGGATAAGCCCTGGTTGATAGTTTTATTCCTGGGGGAATATTAAAGAGGATATGGTAAGAGATTTTTTGAAGTCAGAAGTGGATAATGTGAGATTCCAGTGCTTGAGATAAGCCTGAAGAGTCTGCCGTGGATCAGTAATGAACTGGGGGTGCAGGGGTGGGGGGTGAGGGTAGTGGTTAAGATGGGAGAAGCTACATGTATGTACCTGTGCATAGAATGAGAATGAGACTTGCTCCAGGGTGCACTCTATTGACATGATGAAATTTAGACTTCTTCTGGTTTTATAATTCAGAATGATACTCAAGTAACCATTTGGCAAACCAATAATTCCCAGTGCAATAAGTGTTAACCAGGAAGTTTTGCAGTACTTATCATGCAAGCATTAATTGCAATTAATGCTTGTGCGGACTTCTGGCCTGGGTCTTCGTGCAGACCTACATGTACCCCTTTAAGGCCAGCCTTAAAAATATGTTCATTTGCTGTAACCTCTAAATCTTAATTTTTGGGGGTAGGTAGGTAGGCCAATTTTTTTTTTTTTTTTTCCGGGCCAACATACTCAAATTCTAAAATTAGTAATATAGAATAATTAAGGATTTATTCTTTGAATAAAAAAAGAGAAAAATTTGGGTAGGCTGTAAATTCATTGGGTCGGACGGGTTATGGCAAATGAACAATATTTTAAGCATGGCTTAACCTGTACTAAACAAAATTATTGCCACTCTTTGGAAGCGTGGCAGCTTTATTCCCGAACAGAGAGATGTGACACCTTACCCAAGGTTTGGAGGCAAACCAGGGTAGAGATGCAGACTTGGATGCACTGCCCACTGTGTGCATATGTTAATCAGGGTGGCTACTCTCCAGGGGCAGCCAGCTTGACACTGAACATGTACTCATGTTTTAATTCTGTCAGTGCTAACTGCGACTAAAGTAGAAATGCGTACCCAGACTGCTCTCAATTGTAATAAGGACGCTGGCTTCATATTCCTTGTGGAAAGACTTTTCATTCAAGTGCCAACATACCTATGATCATAATGGTCTAGGTCAACAACTTTCCACGGTGCACTTTGGGCACCATGCACCCAAAGCATGCTGAGGAAAGCTGTTGATTCAATCTAAAACTTGGTGCTGAGTAGTGAAACAAGACAAGGTTTGAGGGACTTCGAGGCAAATTCTTATTCGTTTGGACTCCTTTACATCATATCTGGTATATAAAGATATCGGACACATTTTACAGGGAACAGATGGGGTCACTGTGAAAAGGTTTCACTGTGTTTGTTTGTATTTGTGTCTTTTTGTCCAAAACCACTTCCTAGTAGTCATTACCCTATTCCGCAGTCCGAACTCTTTACTCTCCATAAGCTAACCTGTCCCTGTCTAACTTATATACATAGAAGTTCTATTGTCCATATTGCACACGTTCCTCTATAAAATTTTGACATAGGCTGTATTGGCCCAAATAAATTAAAGGGTCTTCAGCGGGTAGCTACTCAACATGTTTCGGAGCCTTTTACCCGTATATCACCATGTGTGCACAATTGACTGAACAGTAACATGCATGTAGCTGTCTGTCACCTGTGTAACACCTTAATGACAGGGTGGTCTAACACTGCCATGTTAAACCAGCTTGAAAGCACTCTTTGGGCTACAAAACATTTCCTTCAGTGGCACCTGCCCAGGGACAAGAAGTAGCAGACAAAAGCATTGGTCAAGTGGTATCATGTGACCTCCCCTGAGCATAGTATTGGTCAGAATAGATCAGGTGACCTCGTTTTTCACCAGTGCTGCCTTCTACCCCTTGCCCCTTGGCTTATGCCATTGGACAACTTTGGGAATATAAAAGTGCAAAGACAAATTATGGAATAATTCTGAGAACTATAAAAGATGATTTGGCCGAAAAAAAGAGATAATTTTGGAGAAATTAATGTGGAGTTTAGCAGGAGGGCCAGGAATTTTAGCAGAGGGATAAAAATTACAGTAGGGGGCCACCAGAGTATAGCATGGTGGGCCAGCCTGCTATGTTAGCATGTGGAGAACCGGGTACAGTGAATTCTCCAGGCCCTATGGTTCCTAGACCACAAAAAGTAATCGGACATTGCACGTCTCGATTTGTACTTAATGACCGAAGAGTGACTGGATAAGTCAATACTTCTCAATCCACATAAAGCACATTGGTCCACATGTACATACCACACTGTACCTGTTGGCCTTAGTTCGGTACTGGGGAAGATTTGTTGGCTTTGCCATTGTTACTGCCAATATACATACATGTATGTATCAGTGTTAGAGTTCACACATTCCTTGGTAAATCTGGCTTGTCAGATTTTAATGTTAAAATTCACCTAAGTTGAAAGCAACGCATTTGGTGTCAACTTTTTTGGCTGGTGTGAAGAACAAGAATTTCCTGGCATATCACAGGCCAGGATGTGCCATGCGAGCTTTACATGTAGCTCACCCAGAAGTGTCAGAAATTTTGGAACTTGAATGATATTACCATGGATAAATGAAAAATTCTTTTGAAACATTTGCAAGGGATGGTTCAACATTGTCATCATTTTTTAATTAGTTCTCAGGGTTCTAAATTTCATGACCCTCCCCCAAATTAGTCATTTAAAAATGACGATTTTTAGCAAAATAGCACAAAAGATGCTAAAAAATTGACCATGATCATTTTCTGCGAAAGAGTACAGACCCCTTTAACCCCTAAAAAAGCACAAAACTGTTGAACCATTCCTTACATAGTTCCCTGTGCATGAAAAACGGCACACACATAAAGTGTGGTTTTAAATTCTTTCAGTGCCAATGGTGACTTCAGTCGATCTACTTAAAAAGAAAGATGCTGAATTTTCATAAGAGTGCTAGATTCATGTTTCTTGTAAGAAGGCCTTTCATTCAAGTACCAACCTGTAGTAACATTGAATATGATAGTCCAGGAAAACAACTTTCTTTGGCACACTTTGGCCACATTTCACCAAAAGTGTCCAGAGGAAAGGTGTTGACTTAGTCTGAAATGTGGCACTGAAAGAGTTAATTTGTCAGGTACATATGTATGTATTTGATAGTACAATCTTCTCCACATATACTCTCGAGTTTTGGTATTGTTGATACAATTTGCAGTTTATTCCCAGGAAAGTTGTTTGAATAACTTTCACCGAGTTTTAGAAGTGACATTTTGCCTGATTCATTCACATGAACCAGACTGCATGATGAGCATATTTTTGTTTTCCAAAAAAAGTTTCAATGAAATTTAGGGTTTCACATTGAAGGAATAAATTTGGATAAAATTTTAGCGATAATGGTGGTTGATTCAAATACAGACCATCTTGGTAAATTGATCTATTTGGAAAATGATTGT
This sequence comes from Hermodice carunculata, assembly GCA_964020975.1. Lineage (NCBI taxonomy): Eukaryota > Metazoa > Annelida > Polychaeta > Eunicida > Amphinomidae > Hermodice > Hermodice carunculata. The sequence goes on along the minus strand of OZ026621.1, from coordinate 90,419,537 downwards.
GAATATTTTGTGCACTTGTTGAGAAAACTTTTGTACGTTTGCTCCGTCTGCAGTGTGTAGGTGGCAGCACGTACTAATATGAATGACTCAAACATGTAACGAAACTGGAAATTGCAAGGATTCAGCAATGATTCTCTTGTCCTTAATCAAGGACCCTCTATGATAGAGGGTCCTTGGCTTAATTCACTTGTTGTGCAGATCCCATAAAAAAGTTAGTGCAATCTTACATAATTACGTTATTTTTGAAACACAACATAAGCTTCCATAAACCATTTGCAGATTACTCAAGAAAATGAATCGGTTGCTGCAAATGCATATGTGCATCCACAGCACATCAGCAAATATATCATTCTTTTATTTTTTCTAAGAGGGCCTTTCCTTTTTTCAGAACAAAATCTGAATTTGAGATTCTTTGGGATATATCAAGTGGTTGGCATTCTATTATATGGAGCATTCATATCAGCTGCATTTGCACTTTCCTGTACCATTCAACAAGGAAGTACAGTAGATTCTCCAATTCAAACCATTTCACAAAGAGACCGTTTCTATATTGAGACCGCTAATGAACAGTCCCATGTTTGTTTATCCTCATTTAAATTCTATCCCCTATGAATACCACTCCCCTATAAAGACCACATTTTCCCAGTCCCTTAGGTGGTCTTAATAGGAGATTCCACTCTACCTGTATGTGTGGTAGCAAGTCCCAGTATGAAACAAAGCAAAATATTTTGCTCTTGCCAAATTGGCAATTTGGATAAAATTAATGATTAAAATGGCCATAGGCCTGTTCCTCAAGCACTCACTGAGCTTGGCACCAGAGGGAGCAATCATATGTTTGGAGTAGCTATTCTTTATTCCCACAAATGGTCGGTGATGCTAGCGGTTTTTCATCAGAATGTCACTGTCATTGCTGGTTGTCATGGTTGCCTGGTGGCGGGGAGAGATATTTCAGCAGGAAATTAGTACACATATCCCATATACGATACATCCATTATCTTGAGTGAATTGGATTCCAAAAATCCTATTCAAATGTCACAGACAAGTATAGTCTCATTATACAAACCTACATAAAAGAGTGAGAAACATACTTGACCGGTACTCAATGACTGTCATATTTGAAAATGCCGTTTCTTTTGTTTTCAGAAAAGGCTGGTAGATAATTATGTTGCAGAGGCCTGTGCGGTGAAGCAGGAGCTGCTAGGCAACAGGTCATGTGACGTCTCCATTGCCCCCATGAAGGTGGCTATTCCTATGTTACCATGTAACTTTGTCCCAATACAACCAAGACTGAATAAAGGTGAGGAAAGAAATTGCATAGCCCATTTTTATATGTTGAAGTTTGTGAAGGCCAAAAATACCCTCTTTTCCTAATTGGAAGCCAGTTAGTCTAACCTCACAGGAATGAGTTTGTCTTTCTTTTTTTTTCTTCCTGTGGAATGTGATGTAATGCCATCATTATGGACATTTAGTACACAGTAATCCATCCTTTGAGAGACTGCTTCAGTGAAAGATCACCTGCCTCTTAAAACCACACTTATCAAGACCCTATAATTTTGTCATTCACATGCCATTCCATCTACATCCACTTGCTTTATGTGGCCACTTTTCAGGGGTGGTCTCTCAAAGGAGGGACTCCTGTGTGGTAGGTTTACTTAATTTTGCTGTGTTGTTATTTTTGTGTACTTTGCTGATGGCACAAAACAGTGTTTGTAAAATCACAATGAAATGGGATGTTAACATACTGTAAATTGCTTTAATTTTGCTGTATGCTTATTTTTGCTTATTTCACTGATGGCACAAAACCATGAAAATAAAAACACAGTGAAATAGTATTTTAACATTGTTTGAATAGGAATTATGTCCAAAACAGTGAAATCAAAGCTACTGTGAAATGTCAAAAATACAAAAACCATGACATTTTATACATATAAAAATAAAGCAATTTATAATACATGTTTAACAGGAAGTACAGTGAAACCTCATTATAACGACACTCAGATATCAAACATATTCAATATAATGACACAAATTTTAATGGAAAAGGGTTTAATTTCTTTGTTATTTGACTCATTTGTCTGACATATTCAGTTATCTGACACATTTCTTCGGGAACAGATGGTGTCATTATAACGAGTTTTCACTGTACATGTATATCCAAAGATAGTGCCAACTTTATAGGGAAATGCATGAAGTAAGAACCATAACTTTCATACATGTAGCAATTAGTACATTTATAATATATATATATATATATATATATATATATATATATATATATATATATATATATATATATATATATATATATATATATATATATATGTATATAACTTTACAAAACAGTGTAAATAAAATTACAATGAAGAGGTATGTCGACAATAATGTTGAACAAGAAATACATGTACATGTATATCCAAAAATAGTGAACTTAATAGTTAAATGCATGAAGTATTAGAACTGTAACTTTTCAACATGTGGCAGTAGATACATTTACAATATATGTGTGTATGTATATATATATATATATATATATATATATATATATATATATATATATATATATATACACACATATATATACATACATGTATATATATATATATGTATATATATATATATATATATATATATATATATATATATATATATATATATATATATATATATATATATATATATATATGTATATACATGTATATATGCAGTGGTACCTGCTGTATGTGGCCACCCCTTCTGACAAGAAAAAAGTGGCTACAAACAGCAGGTGACCTGTCACTGCAGGTGAATTTACAAAGAGAGCAACTCTTATGTCCGAGCCTAGTGGCCACAAAAAGCAATGCGGCTGCTCACGGCAGTGGTTGCATACAGCAAGTACCAATGTATGTACATTGTAAAACTTCCAGAGGGTAACTTGGTTTGTGCAAAAAACGCTAGTCTAACCCAGGGCTTTTTTTTCATAAATTGTACAGATGTTGGTTTGTTTAGGGGTTTAACTACTTCTGGAGAGGATTGGACGTTCAACTAAGCCTTCATGGTGCGGGCTTAGTTGAACGTCCAATCCTCCCCAGAAGTAGTTAAACCCCATTCTATCCCAGTTTCGGACAACATAGTAATGTTGCAAGAGACAAACAAGCAAACCTGATCAACTGAAATATCAAAAAACGCCTCAAGTGACAGACCCATCCCCTCTTTTATTTTTTTAACGGAAATAAGCTTTGCAACTTTGGTTATCATGCGGTACGTGCGGGGCGTGCTGTTCTAAGAGCAACTTCACGTTATACTTTTTTTATGAAAGCAAGATCGATGAAACAATGTGCTGGCTGCTGATGTAACAAGCAACGTCAGCAATGTACGAGAGGGCATGGTTGCTGGGATTTGTTACAAATTTATGCCCGGAAAAGAAGACAAATTTACCTTGCGCGCGCATGTGACTGGGATAGAATTATTTTTTAACATCTAACCCAGGGCTTTTTTTTCATAAATTGTACAGAAGATGTTGGTTTGTTTTTTGTTTTTGTTTTTGTTTTTTTTTTTTGCACCAGCACAAAACTGGTTGAACTTTTTACCTCTGCCATTGTGGCCACTGCCCCGGTCAAAGCACATTGTACAGAAGATGTGTGTAATTGATAAGCACATACATGTACATGTAGCCAGCATACAATGTGTGTACTAATGTACTTGTACATAGTAATTGGAGAATACAATATGCACAGAGACACAAATGACAGAAAACAATTCAAATATGAATGGTGCAAACAAATACTGAGCTGTTCTGTCATGCACAACAATTAACTTCCAGATTATTGTCATCTTGATCATAAAATATGCTTTCAGGATGTTTTAACTCATGAACAACTCTTGCTTCCCTGATTTTCTTGGTTGAAAAATTCCATAGGATGAACTCAGAGTAAAATTGTTACTCTTCGGGTTGTGGTGCTGATATAAGCACAAATAAACACCAAATGACATTAAACAAAACTTAAGAAAAATATGATTGTCACATATACCACTTTTTAATTAAAGTATCACCAAAAATCATGAATAATGTGTAATTAATGTGATGGGAAATTTAGCTTTTTTGAGATATGCACTGAGAATACATGATCATCTTTTGGAATGACCGCCAGTGCAAGGGTATATATGTAACAGAAGATGATGTCTTTCCCATGGGATGTTTATCCCAAAATCATGGTTAAAATTGAGTGTGATTGTGTAATATGGATGAATAGATAGCTGGCTGGGGCGGGAAAGTGTGGTTTCCAGTTGTTCACAGTCACTGATAACCAATTGATGGTGTTGCAATCATTGAGAAAAACAAAAGTGGTGAATCCTGCAGTACACTGTGAATCAATCCACTGTCTGCTCTGGGAAAGCAACCATCAGTGACATGATGAGAGGATACTCCAGTGATAGAGCTATTTTGGGAAGATGATAGTTTCTGCCTCACCAGGTGGCTCTGTATGTACTTTACAACTGAAGTGGAGGCCTGTATACCTGCAAACTGTCTGTTTGTTAAGCCTGTGCCAGCAGTGCATTCATATCACAAGATCACAGTCAATTTGTACTGTGATTTTCACATAAAATGACTTAAGGAAAGGACTTCCTCAAGGCTAATGCAACAGGTTACAATGTTTCCCAACTTGTTGATGGTATCAAATACCTGAAAAGTGGTGTCACAGTACTTGGTTTTTGTAAATGCCAAATCTGAGTGGGTAAAACATAAAAGTTAGTCATATATCTTCACATGTTTTTTTAATCACAAACTAATCAAGTGCAGAAGTTAATGTACTTGATTGTTAAAGTTATATTTGAATAGTAAACTTGTCCAAGACTCTACACACAATGTACGATTTACATCCAATGCTGTGTTTTTATGTTTTCAGTTTTTACTCCGCATGTGTACATATCTCAACTGCAGCGAGACTTCCAGCCTTTTGTTACTGCTGCACGTAACGTCGTCCTGAAGGCTGGCTACACTATCCTTGTCACCTGTGCTGCCATGTTGATATTCCACGTCTTTGGCAGCGTACTTTTCCATTTTCTCAAAACAAGACACAAGTTCCCAGTGCGCTGGGTGTTTGTGACATCCATACCTCCCATGAGAGGAGAGTTGCAACGAGCTCCAGAGGATAGTGATTTTGATGAAGATGAGAGTGGCTTTAAGAGCCTGCATGTCAGATTGTCACCAAAGAAGCCATATACCAGGCCAGAGACAATAGTTGCCGATTTCAAATACTCGGAAACAAAAGTATAGTGGCCAAAAGGTGCTGTAGTCTTGCTCAGAGCTTAACTAAATGCTTGTAGTGTTTCCCAGAATGCAGCTGTAGATGCGTATGAAATCAGTAGGGACATTCTGGCCAGTCAAGAGTTGGAAGATGATGCACTTGAAGGAAATATTCGATGGAGTTCCTGTTGATAATGTTTGGTTTGATTGGTCAGATACAAGTAGATAAAAATTAGCACTTCACTTGATTGGCTGGTGTTATAGATGATATGAAAGGGTTTTGGTTTATGATTGGCTGAATACACTGGGCAAGTGATTTGGCAGGACCTTTATAATTAATGCTGGTTGTGTGTGTTCAATATGATATTGTTGATATGAAGAGTTTTTGATCCACAATTTGAAAAGAAAGCTTTGTATAAATGCTATAAAAAGTCTGTTGCTCGTCTATTTTGTTAATTCATGTAGCAGGCAAATGGTACAAAAAAAACCCCCTGCACTGGCCTCACTCAGAGACTAGCAGGAGAACATTATGAAAGCATTACCATAAATATTACAAAAAGAATCTGTGTCCATTTTTGAGATCACCTGAGTGTGAAGAAGATAATTATCTGAGGCCCTATATGACCATGTCAAGTAGGATATGAGTTGGATATGGATTCGCATACATACAGATGACTCCTTAAATTTATTTTTATTATTTGAACTTCATATTTTTGAAAGGAATACTCAGATATAATGGTATGTGTCAGCAACTGATGATGCAATTTAGCCGGTCAATAACCAGTTAATATGATAGCCTGTGAAATGAGCATGGAGACGAAACAAATAAGAATGATGGTGTTATGTGTAAATAGAAAGGTCGTCATAGTTTATAACGTACATGTAAAATGTGATTTCAATGAATGCCGTTTTTATTTGATTGTTTTCTGTTTACTGGTTATATTGATACAATAGCTCCATATTGAAGTCTCATACTCCATTGCAATTATGTGCTTTGACAGAAATATTGAATGTGCTGTTTTGTATCTGTGCCACGTGGTAATATGAAATCCACGTGCACATGATCAAGCTTGTATGGAAATTGATGCCAAACAGCAAGAAACCAAAGTGCTGCACTGGTACGATCTAGAATTGGACCAAACTTTAATCAAACTGGAATAAGGATGCATGTTCAAACTTATTGGCAAGAATCTCACAAAGGTAAACATGTAGGTGCACTACATGTGTCTCAATTCTTCCACTTAGTCCTGTGCTCAGCATGCACAGGCTCACGGGCCGTGAATATTTGTAGCAGTACGCTGTAATAATTAGATATTTGTTGATGTTGGGTGTCGGGTATCAGCTGCAACCGTTAAAAATACTTGAAATTGTCTCTCCCCATACATTTGACATTATTTTGTGTTAAAACCATAAGTTTTGAAATGCAAAACCTGGTGGGGAAAATTGAGTGGTTGGTGCTTCAGTATTTAAGTGGGCTATCACATTTAAGGCCTTATTTTGTATTGATTTGATTACAAGACTGCACTGCTAGAAACTGTGAATGAAATTTTATGTATCCATGATTGCACAAAGAAAAAAAATTATATCTGGTATTTGGATGTCTGTCAGTTGATTTTTTTTTTTTTTCGAATGAGGATGCCAGTGTCCGTTGATAAATCTATGCTGTGTGTCATGAAATTTAACGATTCCCTGTGAATCTCAACTGTCATTTAATGTATTTTTGAAAGGCTTGATAGTTTAGAATCAGAAGCAAAAATTGCCACGGAATGAAATGCTCTTCATTGATTTTTCAATCTAATAAAAGAAATAAAATCAAAGTAAGGCCTCTCTTCCAATAAAGCTTTTTTTTTTGGCACATGTGTGGGTGGGTGGGGGTGTTAACCGGTTCAAGAGATGGTATTTGTGCATGTTTACATACATTTGGAGCAATGAAAGGTTGCAGTCTTCATGCTGGTGATGTACTTTTAAAATTCTAAGCAAGAGTGTTTTATTGACCTGGGGGGATGCATATCAAGGATAAACAGTTAAACTACTGAGGCATATAGCCCAAATCCACCTGAACAATGCAGTTTTTCTGTGGCTGATGAGTCCGAGCAGTCAGCAGACCCCCAACTGGGAGAAAGACTGCCTTCATCAGATTAGCCCTTTCCCCTTGAATTAAGACCGAGTCAACAGCTTTCCTTGACATGGGCATGCCTAGGAAAGCTCTTGACCTGGGTCATGTTATCTTGATAGGATCTCATCTACAAATCTCAGTCAAACTGTTTTTCATGACTGCATGTTGAAATTAGCAGAAAGCAAAGAAGCAGACGACATTTGAGCAGCAATTTGAGCAGTAATATGGTATCAAGTCACCTGAGTTGGCCTATGAAAATACTCAGGGTAAGACTTGTACAATCTTCAAGTTATGCTGAAACCATCCTGTTGCATACAACTGGGCTGAAGCCACCCTGTGATCTTCCTGTTCATACTGTGTGACTATACTTATATTACGGAAGAATAAAAGTTCAGAGTCCTCTTAACCGAAGCTGTCAGTGAGGTCCTCTCAGTCATGCAGACATTTTCATGCAGCAGCTGTGCCAAGAGCATATTGATGACCTTGGCTGTACAATACTAGTGGTCTCCTATTTATGAGGCCACCCCCACCCTTACCTAAAGAGATCCCACCCCCTCCTCAAAGGCCACTTCTCCAAGCAGCAAGTATGGCATTTCCATTGCATTTTCCCTCAAGAGAGGCCAACCCTCTTATAAGGCCACCTTTCTAGTGCTGTTGGGGTGGCAGTATAACAGCGATGTCAACATTCAAAATATATTTTCAGGGATAAGTAGTCAAGACCATCAGGGGCATAAAATAATTAACAAAGAATGTAGCAGAAAACTTTCAATTTTGATGAGGGACATTAATGATAATTAAGGGACAGTTAGCATCTCTAGTAATGTGAATTGCTTTTATTTTGCTGCACTCTTTATTTTCACTTTATTTTCACTTATTTCGCTGATCGCACAAAACCATGAGAATTAAAATTCTGTAAAATATTGTTTTAACATGGTTGAACTGGAATTATGTCCAAAACAGTGAAATTAAAACCAGAGTGAAATGTCAAAAATACAAAGACTGTGAAAATTTATACATGTAAAAATTAAGCAATTTACAGTATAAGAGAGTGACCGTGTGCGGCATCATGGAAAATGCTCCTTGAACTCCACACTAATTGCTATGATGTAATCGCAAGGAAAAAGTAAACTTGACACTTACTTAATTTTATCAGCTGCTACACAGACAGCTGGAGCATGACTTTCCAGGCAATGCAGAAAGCACTGACCTCGCAGGTAATTACCACCATAGAGGAAGGTAAAGGTTTTTTTTTTCTGTAATGGCATACTGGGCATTTTGATTTACCCAACTTGTGTATTGAAGCCCCTTTATGTTCTTGAAGTTCACTTTGAACTGCCATTATTTCTGAATTCTCCTACCCTTCTGTACCTTGCACTAGGGCCAAATTATTACCTGTACTAGCATTATAGGACACTCTTTGCCTCCTTTCACCAAAGTATGGAATCAATTTCAAAATACATGTGGAAACGATGTGGACAGGGGCGGTAAATGTGTGCAGTTTGTTCTCGCTGCCAGGGAGTCAAAACTATACCACTGAAATTAACAAAAGTGCTGATGTTTCAAGGGAAGGTGTTCAAAAATGGTGGTACGGCATGTATTCAATTTACAAATTGTGCCTTCGAATTCCATGTCAAACGCGTTGAGTTCCATATGTTCAAATAGTGTCATCTGGGCCCCTATAGCAAACACATGAAGAGAAAAAATAATGATCCCTGTCTGGAGAGACCACCTTGCATGAAAGACCACCTCTTTAAGATTTTTACTTGGTACCCTTCTTGTTATTTATACCTCCTATGAGAGACCACCTGTCTTCAGAGACCAGATCTTGGTCATCGCTTGGGGTCGTCTGTGAAGACAGGTGTAACATCATTGCTTATTTATTGAGTTTCATGGAAAGAGGTGTCAGGGATAGCAGTGTGGGGTAAGATATACCCAAATGTGCAAGTATGATGTGGAATCCATGTATTTAAAGGTGTGTCAGATTTTAAATACTTATGAGAAGCAATTCATAACCCACATAAGCCACCAACATGTACATGTAATAGGACTCCATTCGAGGGTATTATAAGTTGGAGAGGTGAACTACACAGATTAAAAAAAAAAAAAAAAGTATGTAATATGTTCAGTTGCGGCCTCCACTCAATCCAAGACTCATCCTATATTGTAGGTTAATGTTGGAGTATGGCATGACCATTTAACATTACATATTCAAGGGCATTGACAACTCTTTATTGTTGCCAGTCAATACTTGCGTTTTACCATGTATATTCACGTACGTGTAGTAAATACATGTAAGGGCAGAGGACCACATCTGTCCAACATAATGTTGATGCAATAGACAAATAAATCACATCTTTCATTGTACATGTAAGTTCATGCCTAAGTAAACAATATATATATATATACGTATATACCTATATATATATGTACATGATATATGTGTATACTGTATAATCATTAATTTTTGCAAGGGGTAAATATCATGAATATTCCCAACTTTCTACGAGCAGACCCTATTCAGGAATATTAAACTCCCAAAAATTTTGGCAGATTAAAACTAATAAAGTCAATGCACAAAGCATTTTTTGACATAGTTCTGTAACTAAAATATGAAATAAAGCTTCTGCACACACAAATGGGGAAGTGTCATATAATAAATAGTCTTTATATTTTGGCGGTGTCAATTCGGGAAAATAAAACTCATGAAAATCTCTTTTGAGGTTATAATTCAGGAATTTTTATGCTCAGGAATATAAATGATTATATAGTAGTTATATATATATATATATATATATATATATATATATATATATATATATATATATATATATATATATATATATATATACACACACACGTATGTATGTATATAAATGTGTACATGTATATACATGTTATATATATACACGTGTCACATACATACAAAGTTTTGTTACTGAAACGGTGTGGTAAGCGTTTCCAATAATTTTCATTTCATGTGTAAAAAGCTTTTCTTGTGCAGCAGCTGAACCACAGAATTGTGGTCGCGCATGCATTTTGCACCAATTCAACCAGGGGGATGTCAATTAAGCCATATTTTGCACTCCATCTATACAGGAAGAATGTCGAGATTTATTTATTTGATAGGTTTTATAATATTGTTTGTGTGTACCATTTGTTAAACAAAACGGCAATATTTGTGAGGATTGCTGAAGTCGTTTCTTCTGTACAATGCCAAGTGGATACATGGCAGGGTGAAGGACAGGTGTACATTGATGTTCACGTACATGTACCAGTTGATGAACCTCAACGGGTATTTCAGCAACACAGTAGTATCTTAATTGTGTCACTTAGGCAAACATGTGGCCCAAATGAGTAAGCTGATCATGAGTATGTTTTTCTTTTAAAATTCCCATACATAGACATAATATAATTTGCAACTGGTACAAATATGGTGTTGCATGTTTCAGATAACTTCTGACATATGAATGTTGACTTTTCTCTTGATGCCCTGGTCACCTTTGGCAGGATAACTACCAAAACTTGATCACAAATAGTGTACTTTAATTTTAAATTCCAGCCTTAGAACTTTTGTTTTAGTCAACACTGGTATACTTTCTTTGGGTGTTTCATATTCTAATTGGAATTTTGGAATTTCCCTGGTAAGCTGGGGTCCATATCTCAGAGCTGCACAATTTGCATGTCCACGTGCCCAGGACATATCAAATTTTAATCAGGGCAAGTTGAAATCTCAAAGTAATAGCACTGGGGGACAACCAGAAATTTTGATTTTCTTTGTTGAATTTGTTTTAGGTATGCGAGCAAGTTGGAACAGGGGACTAGTACGATCCCAGAAGTGCTAGTACTGAGGGGCCAGCAGATCAAAAGACTCATAAAGCCCTTATATCTCAAAAGAATCTCTGAAGTTTGCACCCTGGTTTTTATGCTGGTGCTCTGAGAATGCAGCAACCTCTCTTTTTTTTTGGTTGCAGAAACAGTTTTCCGAAATGGGTTGTTTTTTTTGTTTTTTGTTTTTTGTTTTGTTTTTTGCATGCAGTGAAATGAAAAGCATTGCTAGATCTTCCATAACCAGGATTGTAAGACTTCAGTAAGGCAGCAGACAAACAGATAAAATACAAAAAGGGACTAAAGGCTGTGTCTGCTCATAGAGTCATTGTAGAAGGTGTTGTATGATAACAAACACATACAGTATGATTTTGATAAAAGCTACTATTGTTTATCCAAAGAACTTATGGCAATAATAGTTTAAACATACAGTTATACTACCAAGAATTTATTGACAAGAAGTACAAGACCGTAAACTTTTACTGATTTCTCCACACGAATAACTATAAATCAGCATGAATAGCTACAAATCTAATAAACAAAGTGCATTTGTCCCAAGATCTTCCAGAACTAAGATTAACTAGTTTTTGTGTCAAGTAATTTTTACATTGTGCGGTGTTTTACCGGCAGCATTGGAGTACATACAAGTTGACGGACAAAAGGCATAAAATATGTTGATGAAATATATTTTGAAGACAACACCTTCAACCCCAAAATGAACGGAAAACCACAAACCTCAGATTTTAGAATGTGATATGTGATAAGAATACCTGAAGCATACCTTGAAGAAGAGCTACTTCTCTTTCTGAACCACTGAATGGGACTATACTTGAAGCATGACCTGCATCATCAGCGTACAATCTAGTTATATCAGGGGCATGGTTCAACCAATATAGAATACATGGGCAGATACCCATATCAAGCAAATCAAAAATCTTAAGTCTTGCAAATATAAGCACTTGCATTTTTTTTTTTTTTTAAATTGAGAAGTGATAGACATAGTCTCTAGACATCCGCTGAATTTGAAATGCACATAAAGTATGCAATGAGCATTGTACATTTCCAGAAGCGTTCGTGCTGCCACTGGTGTATACATCCCTACACCCGCATCATGACAGATGCTTGTCAACATTGTCTATGGACAGGACCAGTGATTTCGGCTGGAAAATAATATGCATGTATACGTATTGTATTGCTACCAAACATAATATTCATTTTCCCCAGTATACTAATTTTGGAGCGTGAGTAACTAACTTGTGATTGAACGACCGGTCTTAACTTTTTTCATTTTATAAAACCTTTGAAGAGGCATCTGCTTATTTCATGTATTTGTTTGTCTCCTGTTTCAGACATTTATAGGAATAGACCAGCATTGTCATAAGTTCCTATTGAAAATGTGTACCTCCACTTCGGTGGGGGGAGGGGGGGTGGATTTGGAAACCATTGAAATGCTGAATATATGTTCAACTAGCTAGAGCACACAGTTTACCCATTTCTGGTAAGCATGAATCAACAGCTGTGCCCAGCACAGTTACGCATAATTCCAATTCATATCTTTTTAGGAAAGCTGTTGACCTAAGGCATGCTATTGATGTAGGGCGTGCTGTTTTGTTAGGACTTCTATACAATTTTATTTGAGTCCCAACGTTTCTTAATTATGAAATATTGAGACAATAACCTGTTCCTGGAGGCCATTTCAATCTAGGCTACTTATCCCTGTAAGTGCCAAGTCGTAATAAGCTCTGCTGACCATAGGTAACAGAGCTTATGAAATGACTCATGTCTGGTTGGCCGTCATTCCATACATCTGTGTGTCCGTCTCTCATTCCGTCCATCTGTAAACAATTTCCTTGTCAACACAATAGGATCAACAATTTTAAAGTTAGCCTCTTGAAATTTTTTGGACATGTTCTTTGAATGAAAATCTAGGTTCCTTTTGTCGTTGGTGTGCAACCTACAGGATTCGATATACACAGGCCAAAAAAGGGAAAAAAATTGAAAACACTCTGGTCTCCTTTATTTCTGTTGCATGTTTATGGAATTTTATGGGAGGCTAATAAGTGGACACCGAATAAAACTGGTGGTGCCAACCACAAATGAACAGAAACTATGAGCCAATATGTGTTCAGACCTGTGAAATTCTTTATCATGAGAAATAATCTGGCTAACTTAATCAAATGTCACAGCATATGTGTATTATGTCTGACAGTACGATATAACATAACATGGGTGACCTTGACTTACTTTCACACGGTCACTGACGGAATACATTACAAAAGATGATATTTTTGTGATGACCATTCTGTCTTTACATGTGAACATATATGCATTTTACCATTACAAGAGTATTACACAGAAAAAAATTGATGATGTGTGGAGTCCTGGTAGTGCTACCGGTCGTTTCCAATGGAACTAACGTTATAGGTGTGTGAAACACGTTAAATTAGGTATAATGATCATGAATAAAGATGGAGCTTTGAAACATACACCAACTATGCATTGGGTCAATGGTCAACATTTGTGAAAATTTGGATGACCTTGACATATTTTTGAAGGTCAAAATATAAATTGCATATGTCATTGATAATTAAGAAGTACAAACTATCGATATAAGTGAGCTTGCTAGGGTCACCGGTAATAAATTGGTACAAAATATGCATTGTACACAAGTATTGATATTTTTTTATAATTGATGAATAACCTTTAACCTACTTTTTAAAGGTCACTGATGAAATAAAGGTAAAAAATAACTTACAGACATTGTTAGGGTCCTTAATTTGTCCAGGAACTCGATGAAATGTGGTGAGAATTTTTGGGGAGGTGATGGTCATCAGATTATATGTCCACAGAGCATGAGGCCCATGGGCCTCTTGCTACTGAGTAGATGGCTTTCCTCAACACACTTTGGGATTCATACAGTGCCTGCAACTCTAGGCATACTGGTACTCAAATGAAAAGTCTGTTTACAAAGACTATGAATCTAGTATCTTTATGTCAATTAGGGCAGATCCAATTTTTTTAGCTCTGCTCAAGGTCTCATAGCTTATGTGACCATTCATATCTGTCCGTCCGTAAACTTTTGCTCGTTAGTGTGATATCGTCCACAGTTTTCAAGTTAGCGCAATATATGTTTCAGGACTTATATAGGGGGTATGAAAATCTAGGCCCCTTTCGAAACTGGTGGCAACACCTACACTATTATGTAATGTAGGTGTCAAAATATGAAAATCTTATGAAAACTCTAGCATTTTGAATTTTTGGCAGATCTTCACCAAATTCAGTGGGATTGTGGTGAAAGTCTGAGATGCTAATGATACTAGTGTTGCCACCTATAATTTGATGGAAATTATGAGCCAAAGTGTGTTTTAAGATATAAAATTCCATATCTTGAAAAGTAATTGGATTAGACTTGCCAATTTTATAGGATCTACAGACAATGTCCAAAAGCTAGAATTTTATGTAATATCAGTGACCTTGATCTATTTTTGTGAGGTCACCATGCCTGTTAAGTTGAAAAAGGTGATTTTGTAATTGCAGGGTATAGCTTGGACATCAATGGCAATGTCAGCACAACACCAGGCCTATGGGCCTCTTGTATTACACAATGTGGGTGACTTTGATCTTCTGTCCCAGGGTCACTGAGGATCTAAAGTTAAGGACTTGTTCATTGTTGCGTTGGCACATGCAACAATATCCATCACAGGAATTACACAAATAAGCTATGATTACATTTGAGGCAAAGTGCCATCTGGTGGACAATTTATACACAAAAGTTACATAAGCTTTATATGTTCAGGAGCTACTTGAGAACTCACAACTTTGAAATGAAAATGAAGCAGGGTGCCAATAGAGCATAGGGCCCATGGGCCTCTTGTTTTTCTGTTTTTTTTTCTGTTTTTTTTTTTTTCAATTTGCAATAAAAGATTTCAGCATCAAAGAGTTAAAATCTGCCAGAGGTGTCACATGACCTTGTATGAGGCTAGCAAAATTTTTAAACCACTGTATTAGTGATTGATTCAATGCACATGACTGAAGTATGATCGGCATATTGGCAATACTGCATTTACATACAGTGTAACTGTGTGTTCATTGTATAATAAAAGCTAACTACCATATATAAGCTAATGCTGCAGAATTTAAAACCATTTTGGATCTGTTGCAAATATATTATGTCTGTTAAAGTGAGATGTTGGGAATTTCTACCTCATCTGTGTAGCGAGAGGTCGTGTGTGTATGAGTGTGTATACATCCATGTGGACATTAGCAGACTTATGTATATAAAGCTTAATCTGTATGTTTAGTAAGACATAATATTGTAGCGGAATGAACATTTTTGATGCAAATGAATGGATGATACCCCTTGATAGCATGTATGCAGACGTGCGGGCATTGTTGTACATAGCTAAAATGTGTCACATTTACGGAGAATGTCCACAGCAGTGAATGCTTGCTTGCAAAGGTAAAAAAATTTATTTTTTCTGCATATTTTGGGACCTGACCCCTACTGGAGACAGTTACATCCCTGACCAGAACCCAGGGTGCTAAAAAGTGTGTTGGGATGTTCGAAGAGGGACACATATATATTAAAACAATTGACAGGAACTGAGGGTATATGAAGCAAATTAACTACTTGACTATTTCAGCGTGCTGGAGACTGGACAGGGACATATACATTTATAGTATACAGTCATTGCATGCAATAAAGACAGTTATTGCACACAAAAATGCATATGCTGTGGGCAATACATACACAACATATGCAAATCATTTAATATGCACATTGAATCAACCAATAAGGACATCGTATGTATTAGACACAAGGAATACAGTTATTACAGGTGAATAAATGTGTTTACTGCATGAATTAAATTGTTGATTGCATGCACAAAAAATCTGCTTTTTTCTTATTGGTTGATTTAATGCACACATTAGAAGACAAAGTGCATGCAATAAATAGCAAGGTATAACCTGTTTGGTCTGCCAAAGGAATGAGACAGTAGTTGCTGAAGGGTTCTTAGAAATCAGTCCCTTCCATGTTATTGATCTGTGTCTGAACACCCCCCCCCCCCAAGAAAACCAATAACAGCAAAACCTGTTCACAGTTTTGAATAAGGCATAACTGGTATAGTTATAGTGCAAACACATGTTTGCCAACCGCAGCATGATATAATAAACATTGTCAGTGGTTAGAAGATGTTTGATCAGAAATGGAGATCAACAGATCTATTTATGTGAGTTAAACACCGTTAAAGTGGTTCATTTGTGCTTCCTCAATGTGCTGCTCGGTCCCTGTGTGACTGAGGAGAGGGAGGTCATAACCATGTTGACAGGTTACCAGGTTACAATGAAATACTGAAACAATGCACCAAACATACAAGCAGCTTGCCATTCACAGTGTGTCCCAAACATTTGCTCTCTATATATTGCCTTTGCCTTTTCTCACCCTACTAAACCCTTAAAGCACTGATGTAAGACTAAGTCAACAGCTTTCCTTGGGGCTCTTTGCACGCAATGCGTGCAAAGTGTCCCGAGAAAAACTGTTGACTAAGACTACTTTTTGCTTTAGACTAGGCTTGCTGGTATTTGAATGAAAGGTATCTTGATTACGGATTTGAATCTTTTAACCATTAAATGTTTACTGGTAATAAGAAAACAACGATGGCTGTGGTTAGCACTTTTAGGGTTAAAATTTGCGACCTTTGAGCAGTTGTAGGCCGTCTGGTTGGGGTTTTTGTGTCTGGTACATAGGCTAGTTAATAAGAGCATAACTTGCTGATCAAATGTGTGAGTTGACTTCTGCCATAGGCTGTCCAAACTAACAAAAACCTGAAACTGAAATTGCAAAAAAGTTTGAAAGCATCTGCTCTCTGTGTAGGCAGTAGCAGCTTCAAATTTCTGGATAAAGCCCGAGACAGGTGCTGCTAGATCACCAGGTAGGAACAAAAGCTGGGCAGAGAAGTAAGTCCAGAATTCTACTTAGTCGCATAGCGAACCTTAATGACCTATGTCCTCTTGGAAGCCAATCTGTTTTTTGTATCAGGTCCAGAGACCATGTCAGGTAAGGCAAAATGTGCAAGTCCTGACCAGGGTTAAGTAAGGGAATTAATATTACAGATGAAAAGGTAGGAAAGGATACCATAAATCACCATTTTCTCAGGCAGAACAACTAGGTATGCACATGTATAAACACAGTGAAAGACCAAACACACCCATTTTCACTGTATTTGAGAAGGCAAAATGACTAGCTAGCTTTTGCAAAATTCTTTCACACATTCCAGAAGGATTTGCAGATTTGGGCTCTCTTAGATGAATGTCTACTTTAACTTCCATCCACCTCCACCCCACCCCCACAAATAGTAATAGTGATAATAAAGCACATAAAGGGAAGAGAAAATGAAGCTGCTGCAAAGAGTTGAGCTATAAAACAGTCAACCAAGTCCACTTTTGGACTATGTCACAGCTGAAAGTTTACAGCAGAATTTCAGTAACAGACACATATGAGCAGTCAAAAAAACCCCCTGATTTTAACCCTTAAAGCACTGATTTAAGACTGAGTCACTTTCTCAAGGACACTTTGTGTATGTGTGTGCAAAGTGCCCTGAGGAAAGCCATTTTGATTAAGACTACTTTTCTTTCAGACTAGGCTTGCAGGTATTTGATTGAAAGGTATCTTTTAACCATAATGTGTTTTATGGTAATGAGAAAACGACTATAGCCGTGATTAGCACTTTGATGGGTAAAGAGGAAGAGGAAAGCACAAAGCACACTAGGGGGCACTCACTTCAGGGACACTGTGAACCTGTGTGCTCTCTTTGTCACAGTTTATTTCTGTGCTAGCATAATGTTTCTACTTTGGGGAAAAAAAAAAGAAAATATGGGTAAGTTTCAAATTGTATATGTTCAATTGTGTCTGGCATGTAACCATGTTGTATTTGTTGCTGTCTAATGTAAGCCAACAATTCACTATTGTCTCATTAATGGCTACTCTCAGCAAGAACTGAAAGTTTAATTATGCCAGTTTTTCAATAACGAAGATTTTAAGGAAAAAAAACAATTGCTGGCAATGAATTTCGCAATAGGTGAAGGAAGATTTCAGTTAGGTAACTTTTTGTTGTGATTTTATTGACTAAGTGTATTGGGACTAAATTGTCAATTAGTGTATTGGGACTAAATTGACAATAAGTGTATTGGGACTAAATTGACAATAAGTGTATTGGGACTAAATTGATAATAAGTGCATTGGGAGAAAAAGTATTCTTTTATATTTTTGTTCCATTCGTGATCAGGAAAGTAAAAAGAAGTTAAACAACAATTGACTAGACACAATCCAAGGCTGCTCGAGCTCTCTCACTGGCTAGGTTTGACTGAGTCAACATCTTTGCTCAGTGTGTTATGGGTGCATTGTGCCCAAGGCATGCCAAGGAAAACTGTTGACCTGGTCCGTTGTTATTGCCTTAGAGTTCTCTTATGGAAAGTGTGGGCCACTGGAATAAACTGTTTACAAACAATGCAAATGTAGTATGGTGATGGCAATCCAGACCACACCAACCTTTGTTAAAATTGGCAAAATGAGAGAGTAGAAATGTATTACCTGCGTGAGTTAATGCTGAGCAAAAAATCATAAAAGGGATACAATGCAGGGCATATCCAAGGCATTGTTGGCACAGAACTATGTTGTATGTGTGTAAAAGTCAACAAGTGGCCGCCACCCTAACTTAAAATTTTCCATCATACCTAATCATGGTGCCTGCCAAAGCTGACCAACCAATTTTACAAATGTTCTGAACCATGTGACTTGCAAATTGCATGCAGACTCTGCAGCAGATGATAGATATAGCAGTACCAGTTGTCACTACTTACATGTAGATGCATTCATAGTTGATTACAAGTGCTTGGATTTTAATCTCCTAATCTGCTGTATGAAATGGTGGTTTCTGAGTATGCCCCAGTCTTATGTAACTGACACCAACAGCTCACAACAAGAAAAAGCAGAAAAAAATACAGATGTTCCCCACGATATGATTTGAAAATTACATGCAGACCCTGCAGCAGGTGATTGGATTACCAATTCTCACAACTTGGACACATAAGTAGTTCATTACACATGCTTAGATTTAAACCCTAATCTGCTGTATGATTTTTTTCTGAGTATGGTCTCATCTTACTCAACAAACACGCACAGTCAACAAGAAAAAAAAAAAAAAAGCCACAGGTACCCAATTTGATGGTACATGTAAGGTGCTGCCCTCTATGTGACAGCCAGTAAGCATTTCTGATCCAGGTGCAACATGAACTAGGATTATTTGTAAAGAATGCCACAATACAACTGCATGTTCAAGTGTATTGTACTTGATGTGTATCTGGCTGCTTGTAAACTGCACTGTGAGTGTCTAATATGTGTGTGCTGGAATACAAGTTTTGAAGGTTCTCTTTGAGCATACTGTGTCACCCTCAAGGATGCCAGTTTTTAGAATTGTACTCTGTGTCATGTTTTATATTAAATATTTAATTATTTTCCAACTATTTGTCCTGTTGTTTCTCATTTGCTGTACCGGAAGAGTGGGAGTATTTAGAGTGGAAAGGTGTGTTCAGATAATTTTTGCTAACAAGAACAAAAAAAGTGTCTGGTCGTTGTGATCATTCAACATAAGCCTGTGTTGCTCAGTCTTTTTTTTGTCACCTGACTTTATAGGACGGTCCTTCATCAGTTCATCATCCATCCACATTTCATATTTTTGACTAACACTCTAAAACCACTGGCCACATTCACTTTAAACTTGGTGGAGATTTGCCTCAGGTGGGTCTCTGTGATGTCTGTTCAAGTAGTCATACTCCAGTGATTTGGGGATTTAAAAAAATGGCAAAACTTTACAAAAAGTTCTCTAAAACTGCTTAGCCAATTACTTCAAAATTGCATAGCAACACGTTTGGGTACCCCTAGACCTTAACTTGCTCAACAGGTTGCAGAGCAGTTTTTAGCTCAGCTGACCCGTCAGTAAAGTTTAGCTTTTGGGGGCTGTATCATCCATCCGTCCTGCTTTATCCATCACCTTGTTACATTTTTTGACATCCCAAACTATTTGCCAGATTCCCTTCACACTTGGTAGGGATGTACCTTAGGTCGATATCTACAAAATTTATACAAACAATCATACTCCAGTGATTTTTGGATTTTCTATGACTTTTGGACCAAATCTAAAAACATCTCTGAAACTGCTTGGCCAATTGCTTCAAAATTGCATAGGGACACTTCTCGGGACCATTGAACCTTAATTTGTTCACAAGGTGGCACTGACATTTTAGCAGTTTCAAAAAAAAAATTATTTTATTTTATTTTATTTTATTTTTTTACAATTTTGTGTATTTTTGAAAATTTTGATTTCTCCAAATCCATCACTCTGATTGTTCTGAGACTTCGTGGAAATGTAGCCTGTGGGAGCACAGGGTTAGACAAAGTGGTTCTCTAGCTGGTGGTACTCTGAATCCTTGATTTTAAACGTTTCAGTTTGGGTAACAGTTGTTTAATTCATGCATTCCTATTGTTACCAAATAATTATCAAAATTAGGAAATATCAGTAACGGGATCTGTGTGTGTTATCAACAGTGATGATGGATGGTATTCTTAAGTTCATAAGATCATTTCAGTCTCTTAATGTAAGGTCAGCAAAGCATAGTCTGTCACAATTCTCTTGATTTTTGTTTAAATTTTGTGTGTTTTCCCTATTTTTGACATTTCCAAATCCGTAGCTCAGATTGTTCTGAAATTTGGTAGAAATGTACCTTGTTGGAGGGATTAAACAAACTTGTTCACCAGCTTGTGATACTTTAGAGCC
This sequence comes from Hermodice carunculata, assembly GCA_964020975.1. Classification (NCBI taxonomy): domain Eukaryota; kingdom Metazoa; phylum Annelida; class Polychaeta; order Eunicida; family Amphinomidae; genus Hermodice; species Hermodice carunculata. The sequence continues at coordinate 90,398,539 of OZ026621.1, read as the reverse complement.
TTAATTTTCAAAGAATTTTTCAGATGAGTTACTTGTTGGTTTATGTGTGCATTCCCAGTGATCAGTGCGTATTAAAGTCAATTGAGATTGCAATGCAAATTAACATATTTTAGTTCTTTCCACTATTGCCAACCAGATTTCCCTAAAACTTTGTGAGGATGTACCTCAGTTGGATCTCTAGCATGTTTGATCAAATGATCATGCTTCAGTGACTTTCTATTGTTCATTTTTTTAGTTTAATCCTTAAAAATTTTTTGTAAAACTGCTAAGCCAATTGCATTGCAATTGCAGAGGGACACTTCAGGGAACCCCTAGGCATTATTTGTTTAACAGGTGACACTGCTGTTATTTTCTGCTTTGTAATCAGTTAGCTGAGCTCATAGGATGGTTAGTCACCTGGTGTCTGCCATCTGTGCAGAATTGACACGTTCTAAAACCACTGATATATTCACTTCAAACTTGGTGGGGATGTACCTTGGGTGAGTCTCTACTGAAACGGTACAAATGGTCATGTTGCAGTGATTTTTAATAAATGTTTGGTTCACTTTTTGGAAAAATCTTTAATAATCTTCTTCTATGAAACCCCATGGCCACTTGCTTTGAAATTGCATGAGTCTTTTTTTTTTTTTTTTTGCTACTATAAAAACTTAACCAAACAACAAAAAACAAAGTAAAGCTCAGTAAATTAAATGTGTTTTGATTATAAAAACCCAGAGGCATGCAACACTTTAGAAAATATGTATGACATATGGTCATATCTCAATATCTTACATTTTGGAAAAAGTAGGTCTCCTGCACATATAGTCGACTAAGATGCTAAAACATGGAAACAACTAGTCTGCAGTCCCACCTTCTTGCTGGACAGTAGATGTGATGCAGAATAGTACAACCTAATAACCATGTGCTTACTGCACAGCAATAAACTGTCTCTGTTGCTTCCCTTTTGTCACTGTTTTGCACTTCCATTCACCCAGCTGCATGTCGGGAATGCCATGGACCTACTACCTGAGTGTAGGTCCATGGTAGGGAAGACCATGCAGGGCACAGTGGCTCAAGGGGCACAGTGAATCAGTGGCTACTAATAGAAACTGGTACGTAGGAATCTAAAGGTGATGTCATCAGTTTATGCTTTCAGGATACCCCCATCAGGATTGTTGCATAATTTTCAGTTTGGAGGTTGCTTAGGATTGATAGCAGGTAAAGTATGTTTATAACTATCAAAAGTAAATTTTTCATGACCCTAGGGATTTTGTTATTGATGGTGGATCATCAAGATTAACCAAAACATGCCCATACTGCTGACTAAACGGGTGCTCCTCAAAGTTGATAAGCATGTGATTTCTCATGCTGGGAACAATCAGTTCTAGAAATGGTCATGTGAAAGCACTAAGTGCATTAGGGGTATAGTAGATAAACTTTGAAGGTGAGTCACTGTGCCGCGGTAAATTGATTCACTGTAACCCGGTATACTTTCAGAACTTTACTTGTTTACTAACTTCATTTTTATTTCCTGAATTGTAATTATTTTATTCCAAACACCTTATTCATTGACTTAATTATATGACAGTGATCTAAAATTATTTCAGATTTATGTCAGAATGGTACGCCACAGAAAACAAGCAGAAAGAAAAATTGGCACTACCAGTAGTGACAGAATGAAAGCAGCTGTTCAAAAAGTGGTTGATGAAGGACAAAATATTAGAAAAGTTTGTATCAGTAATTATATCAAGTTCTTGACTCTACATCGATATGTGCAAGAGGCACGGATCATCAGGGCAGAAGACTTACTCTCCAAACTACAACTGTCGCCAGGTTTTCACTCATGATGAAGAGATCCTCCTACAAGACTACCTCATCAAAGCAGTTAAAGTAATATTTTAAATTTCAATATAGTTATGAAGTGGGGCAAGAGGACCCCTGTCTTCCCGGTAATGTATATAAATGGGTAGGTTTAAGTTCTGATACAAGTATCTTTATTCTTCAGGCAGCTCAAGTGTTTGGAACAGAGGGCCAAGGACCCCTGTTCCCGGTATTGTACATTAAACAAGTGGATTATTAGAATGTATGCTATTATTGTCATAGCTAATGGGATAATGTGTGCTGCGTTTGGTCACCAGTTTTATAATTCATTAATCCAACGGTTATTGTTTAGAACGGTAAGTTCCCCTATTGAAAATGGAAACAGAAAACATCCTTAGCTTACAGTCAGGTTAGTGTTTTCATTGAAGAGAGGGCTGAGGACCCCTAAATTTACAGTAGGCCTATTGTACAGAGCACATGGCCTAGGGATTATAGGCTAACGTGGGATGTAATACAGATACATGAGTTGCTATGGAAGACACATGTGGCTGAGCAGTGCGTGGAGGGGCAAGGACCCATATTCCATTTTTTTGTCACACCACGTGCAGCAAGTTTAAGTTTGGCAGAAGTCTCAAACTGCAATGGTCCGCCGTCCTTCTTCTGACCTAATTTGGGGGGTGGGGGGCGGAGCATCACATTCTCCAATGTGGCTAATGGCCGAGTCGCGCCCTGCCCCCCCCCCCAACAATGTAAAATAAAGATTATGTCACACTGGGGGTGACCAATTCGCCAAACTAAAAACACTGTTTCCTGTTGTTGTGGCGTGTGTGTGTGCGTGCACAAAACTTCAGTCACGTGCAAAGTGCGTGGCTGGCTTTGTGCATGCGCAAGCGCGGCGGTTTGGCCACCCGTGAGGCACGCGTCGGTTATAGCGTTGGTCAAGCATTGTGCAGTTGTTCACCAGCGGGCAAACACTGCACATCTGACGGCCGTTCCTGAAAAAATTCTAAAAAATTCTATCTCGTATCTCGATTTGTGATTTTCTTCAATTTTGCAATTTTAGTTTGTGGAAGTTTTCCGACTCAGATTAACCAAATTCTCAGGTTTTTCTATCCCTTTTCCTGCCCCTTCGCCACCAAACTCAGCTGAATTTTTCCATAGTCTTAGGGTCCCCCCCCCCCCCCAATTTAGCTTAGCAGGTATGAAGCAAGTATTTTATCATGCAATTATTGTATAATGAGGCAAACAATGTAAAATAAAGATTATGTCACACTGGGGGTGACCAATTTGCCAAACTAAAAACACAGTTTCCTGTTGTGGTGTGTGTGTGTGTGTGTGTGTGTGTGTGTGTGTGCGTGCACAAATACTGAGTAGGCCTATTGAATAATCTGTTGAGGATGTGTTGTTTAATAGGCCTATATATCCTTGAAACCAGTATTATCATATAACAGCATAAAACTTAAATCTCCTTGTACTTGTTAATCTTTTGAATCAGAGAAGCTGTCTATTTTGAAAACAAAGATTTCGGATGTATACTCTGTGCCCCGGTCTTCCCTAATGCTTACATTTGGAAGGATACCAGGTTGCCTTTTTCAAGGGGCGCCATCTAATAGGCGAGGGACAAAGTGGCAACAGCCAGCTGTTGTCAAATTGCTCTCATGACACATTGTATTTTCAACCTCAAAATACCACATGGAGTTCTCATCATCTGCTGCCACACTTTTATCAACATAGGCCTATAACCAAAATGCACTTTTATAAGACTTACCACGTGTGGCCCGAAATGTTGTTTTATGTTTGGGGGTGAATTATCATTTTCTAGAGTGAATTTCAAAAGTATTAACTCACTTTAGATCACATGATCTAAACAACGTTACAAGTTAATAGTAGCGCCCCTGCATTAGTGACATGATGCATTGACATTATAAAGACAAAATCAAATGTGCACAAATGATATTTGATTATATGGCAGGCGTAACGTACAAAAAGCGGGACAAACGTAAACAAACACTGCACATCAGGTCCACGTTGAAAGTACGCAAAGGGCATTTTCTTTTTCTTTTTTTCTTTTCTTTTCTTTTTCTTTCTTTTTTTTTTTTTTTGCGATGAAGACCCAATTAAACATAGGATAAACAATATCTTACATGGCTGGAGAGTGAGCCACTATTTTTCTCTCACTTGGGATCGTTGTTGATGTGGAAAATCACTCGGTACCTGCAGTCAATTGTGATTTTCCCCACCAACAATGATACCCCTAACTTACTCTAAGCCATGTAAGATTCTTTATTTATCACTTGAGCTACAGAGGTAGCCCAAGTTTAATGACAAAAATATTGGAAATAAACCTTTCAAGCAAGCTGCAAGGGTGAGGGCATAGACCTATTTACAGGTCCATGGTGAGGGTAACAAGGCCACAAACATGGCCAGCCCTTTACCTGAACATATCTTTACTTATAAATTACTACCACCTTAATTAATTGTTGCAGGCAGGCCTAGTGAGGAATCAGGGCAGGGGGAAATCAAGACTGCTGCTGCTCTAGGCCTACAGTATCTGTGGAAGAATACTGTAGCGATTCTCTTCTGTACATCATTTGAACACAATTGGCATGCTACAAATTTTGGCGTACCTGTGTCGAGACAGCCAATCAGGACTGCAAGATAATTGCATTACATTCGTTAAGTCTTCCCCATGCAATGGGGGAGGATATTAACACCTAAAAATGGGATAGAAACGCAACCATAAAGTTAGCTACCCCTGACAAGGTATAGCTGTTGATTAAATTCTTTACTTCAAGCTGCATAACTTATGGTACATTTGATGGGCAGTTATGTGAGGCTGCTTTTTAAACTTACAGAAGCATGAGTGTTTTTTGTGAATTTGAAAGTCGGAACTAAGAGCCTAAAGAGGCATGCCGGTATGAGGTATTCATATTATTCACACGGATCCTGCGCTGCCATGTAGACAGCAGCAAGGAATCTGACAGAAGGAGGGCAAACTCATTTATTAAGCAGGATCATGTGAGCTTCGATGACAAAAAGAACAACACGATAAACACCCTTTGCCCAAAAATCACTTAGTCTTAAAATATACAATATGCTGAGAACATTAAAAAAATTCCATTTGTTTGGTGCAAAAAGTGTTATTTCTGGATGGTTCTATTACGTACTTGGTACAAGTACCATCATCATGGCGGAGGCATAGTTATGTTGTCTAGCACACGAGGGGAGTAGAGCGGATCTGCAGTTAAATATGAATGTTTCCTGGTCACTATGTCTGTGATGGGTACATAGATTGTATGGACGAAACTGATGAATTGAACTGCTTGCGTGTATGGACACTAGACACTACACATCTTGAAAAATTTTAATCTGATGGCGAAGATCTAAATGGTGTTATATTGACTGTTTTTTCGCTCTGGAACTTATCCAAATGTCTTGACGCACATTGCATCTCAACTAGACTGATATGTCATTTGATATGGGACTGTAACATTGAAATTGACGAAATAAACTAACAAGTCAAACCTCTTTCCATTCCCTCTAATCCTAACTTTATTGCCTTTGCTTTTGCATGCAACGTGTCTATGTTTTTTTCATACAATCCATTTTCACAACATGTACCTGTGTTTTTATACAATACATTTTCAGAAAGGGAACAGGACTTTGAAGTTCAAACTCTACATTCTGGATGCACATTTTTTGTACGATACCCAAGATGCAGATTTTTGTTTTATGGCTACATTAATTTACCGTGTGAATAAGTGTATCTTTGCCACGTACGTCCATTACGTGTGGTGTCATTTGTTGTTTTATACAAAAACGTAGTGTAACAGTAAAAAGTGATTCATCGACGAACAGTCTTTTTGTATTTCTGGGGTTGTTTTATTTTTGATTTGGAAGGAAAGCATTTGCAAGAAAAGCTCAAGGCCTGGGTTTTTTTGTTGACTAATGCTGCTCACATTTATCTTTGCAAATGCCATGCTGAGCCCATACATCTCTGACAAATGAAAATGATTTTAGGAGTGCAACATTTCCTATATTTTCACACATCTTATTATGATATATGTAAAGAAATAAGGAAACCGCAACATAGCTCCCAATATATTGAGCGCATGGTTTTGTTCGTCGTGTCATTGTTTTAATCTGTATTATCTTGCATGATTATTTTGTTCCATTTTACCTTTTCTGACACACGAGGTCACTAGCAGCATGCATATGTAGTGACATTAGGAACCATATGCTATTTTCCAGCCTTCTTTCTAACATAATGGTACAAAGTTTATCTCGAATATCACCATGGTATCATTATGGAGCAGGGCAATAAAAACACAAGTTCCTGGAGACTTTATAGGCTACTATAAGAGATGTGAATATTGATTTATATCTCTCACAGCAGGTTGTGAAAGCTGGAGTCTTCATCACTTACTGGCTGTAAATATCTACATGCACAAGTTTATCTCGAATATCACCATGGTATCATTATGGAGCAGGGCAATAAAAACACAAGTTCCTGGAGACTTTATAGGCTACTATAAGAGATGTGAATATTGATTTATATCTCTAACAGCAGGTTGTGAAAGCTGGAGTCTTCATCACTTACTGGCTGTAAATATCTACATGCACAAGTTTATCTCGAATATCACCATGGTATCATTATGGAGCAGGGCAATAAAAACACAAGTTCCTGGAGACTTTATAGGCTACTATAAGAGATGTGAATATTGATTTATATCTCTAACAGCAGGTTGTGAAAGCTGGAGTCTTCATCACTTACTGGCTGTAAATATCTACATGCATCTCTATAAAAGGTTGTAAAGGCTGCTGCCTTTACAATATGCTGCAATAGATGTTAGCGTCTATGTGTATGTCTAATAATACATGTAGGTTGCAGAGGCTGGAGCCTTCAGAACCTATTTTACACACACACACACACACACACACACACACACACACACACACACACACACACACACATATATATATGTATATATATATATACATATGTATATATATATTTGTATTTTTTGTCCCCTTCTGTGTGAAGACAAAACACAAGAAACATTAAGATCAAGACATTAGATTGGTATAACATAAGATGCATGAAAAGTAGAAAATCGCTCCCCCTAAGGACTCTCAATACATAGGGCTATTTTTGAAGAAAACCAACTGTACACCCTACTACGGTACTATTTAATGATACAATGGTAGGTAAAGCACATATGTTGGGGTTGGTATGGTCATGAACTACATATTGGTGCAAAGATCAACACTTGTCCCGGCCTATGCTGTTAATATTAATTTCTCTTCCAACACAAATGGCAAAACTGTAAAAAATGGTTTGCTTCCTGACAATATTATCAAAAAAGGTTTGCCATATTTGTTGGATATCTTGCTACCACTTATATAAAAACCTGCCGGTATTTTCGGACCTGAAGCCACTATCGGGGTAACCTTCTCGCCCAAGCTCCACTTTAACACACCAGGTGGTTGTGGCGGGTCCTACTGGTGCTGCTGCTTAATTCACCACCTCCGGGCGGCTTCAGTATCTGATACTTAATCCCTATCTGGGGTCCACCACTGGCTACAACTGATATCCGTATTGCGGTGCATTCACATTTTCAGGTAAAGGCACCTGTTCAAGATGGCGGATGGTTTGAACTGAATGCATGAATGATGGCAAGATATTTGTAATGGAATAGACTTCATTATTAGATCATTAGACGACAAATATGAAGTTATAAAGGTCCACGGATGCTTAATATGCTACCAGATCAATGCAGTGATCCTCTTAAGTGTGTAAATTACAACTTCTATTGCCGCGAAAAGTTGATGAGATAAACAGAACCTGCGAAAATTGAACAGGGAACGGATATATGGCTGGTATGAATTACTCAGTTTTGAATATCAACTTCTGTGCTTCTCTGGAGGAGGCCAAGAGCACCTATGGACAACTGGCTAAGAAATTACACCCTGATAAGAATAAGGAGCCCAGCGCAGAAGAGAAACTTAAGAAATTAAATGCTGCATACAGTACATTGCTATAATGAAGGAACTAGAACTCGCAGATGGGTGATAATACAAGACCAAGACATTCTCGTTGATCCACCTAGATCTCTGTGGCAGGACATACTCCCCCCAAGACACATCAACCAAATATACCAGAGAAATCTATGTGTGTTGTAGTTCAGGTGAACCCACATGATTTTGACAGCTGGATCTCCTGTTGTACACAGAAATATGGACAACCAAAGAATCAGGGCCGGCATGGTTTAAGTTTTTAAGTGTCTTTCAGCTTAATGACTCTGAGCAGTATGGTTTTATACATATGACTATATACAAATCAACATCTAAGTTACATGTACAAGGTAATTCAGATCTTATGTGGCTACAAGACCACCATCCAGAACTTAAGAGCCAAGTTCAAGGTCAACCTTCACTGCAAGCTAACGGATCTGAGGGCATATCAGAGAGTAATTCAGGAACTGAGCCACAGGTAACTAATGCAACAGATAATGAAAGATCATACAAGATTGAGTCCTGCTCACAGGAAAACGATGTCAAGAATCTTTGTAATTGCTGCCAACACTGGTATCATTTTCCTTGCACAGGTCTATCCCTGGAGGCTTTAGACCCGTTGATCACACTCCCAGAAATGCAGTATGTATGCTATATGTGTTTGAGCGAATCAAGCAGTATCAGAAGGTGAAGATGAGACATCTGCACCCAAAGCCAAGACAGGAACTGATATTAAACACCAACATTCACTCCAAGATTCACATTCAGATAGTGTGAATCAGCATGAGGATGGAAACCCTGGTGCTTTGGAGCCCTCATATGTGGTCCAGGGTGAGATGATCGGCCCAGCTGATAATGAATCACTCAAAATAGATACCAACGAGCTTGCAGACATGCAAACAGGCACAACTCCAGAAGCAACCATGTTGCAGAGGGAACTTCTTAGTGCATTAGTAAAGTTGAGTTTACTATTTTGGTGCCTTAGAAAAGACTCAGCAAGCAGATAAAATGAAAAATTAAGTATCACACAAAGTGCCCTCAGAAAAACAGAGACTGAAAACAAAACATTAGAAGGTGAAATTAAAAGATTAGAACAAGAAATGATAAATATTATCAAACAAAACTCTACTTTGGAGACAAATTTAACAGCAGTGAAAGCAGAGTTGAGTGCAATTAAAGAAAAAAGCAGGGACGAACATGACAAATGTGAAACTGAAATGCAGAAACTGCGAAACTCCCTTGAAGAAAGCAACAAAGGAAGAGTGCACTAAGTGACAAACTCATGAGTTGTCAGGCTGAACTTGCTGAACAAAAAGAATCAACTCAGAGAGACAAAGAATTGATTAAGGCTATAGGTACAAGCAAGACAGACTTCTTGGTATTGCTTCAGCACGACTGGAGGAAATAAATGTGCTAGAAACTAATAATAAAACTCTCCACCAACAAATAAGTATTGCAAAGGAAGAAATCAAACCCCTTGTGTTACAATTACGTACATACTGGGAAGAAGGGGTACATGGAATTTAAGAAGTGCATAGTAACTCCAAGGAGGCAGAATTTAAACAGAAAAGGCATACATTTGCCATGATATGCCTCCCTAAAACAGATACAGCTTCGAATACCAATGAAGGTGTCACCCCTGATAAAGGAGAGCAGGAAAAAAGCACACCAGGCACAGACACGGATGGTTTACGCAAAGTGCACATGTGTGCCAAAAATACTCACCATGATGATACATGCCCTGAACAGACTCATTCTGAGAGTGATGATGATAAAGTGACAAATAAAGATAAGGCCAACCAGAAGGAGAATTCTAGTGCACCCTCAACCTCACAAAACAGATTGTTGTAAAGGCCCAACTACACAAAAAAGAGTCCTGGGATCTCCTCACGAGAGAAAAAGTTCCCAAGGTAATCTCAGGCAAGATTCAAGTGGAGCATTCTTTCTAACAGACTCTCTAGGCAAACATTTGAATGCAAACAAACTAAGCAAAGAAGATACAGTGAGGATGAAAGTTTTATCACAGGGTCACATCAAGAATGGGCAAAAAACACAATATCAAAAGAACAGTACCATTTCCATCCTTATTGGAACTGATATTACTGAGGGTACTTGTATCGAGGACACTGCAGAACAATACAAGGCTATGGTGTCTGACATCCTTGAGGGCCATGATAAAACTCTTGTATACCTCTTTGAAATTCCCCCCAGATTAAGGGAACCCGGAAAAAAATGACAACAGAGGTGCACTTAATAGTGAAATAAAGGCCCTAGCAGAATCAAACACAAGGCTGACATTTTTCCCACAGATATAAAAAACTGCCAGGTTTTTAGGTAGAGACTGCTTTCTTGGCTAAAGCATTCCTAAGTAAAGTGATGGGTCCATCAAATAGAATTATTGAATCCAAAAAATTACCTGGGAGGTCACAGAGGAGAAATGCCACATATTTTTGGGGTCCATGCACAAAAACAAACCACAGGGACTATGATGACAATTGCAGAGAGAACCACAGGGACTTTGATGACAAAAATCAACCTGGGAGGTCGCAGAGGAGCCATGCCACATCCTTTTGGGGTCCACACAGAGAGAACAAATGGGCCTATGATGACAATCGCAGAGAAAACCACAGGGACTATGATGACAATCCAAGATGGTGGTCAAACACAGGACCTAAATCTGGGGGCTATCCCAACAATCATTATAGACCAGTGGTAGACAATCAGTGGTCCTATAGACCAGCCTGTGTGACAGATAGATATGGGGCATGGTATATAGAATCAAGCTACTTTGTTTAATGTTATTGAACAGCTACATATCTAAATGGCCCCAAACTTACTGTGACTTGTTTGTGAACATTCCAGGATCGGTGTACTTGGTGCAATGACTATTGACTATTGACTATTCATAACTTCCATTCCAAAACATCAACAACTTACAATTGACATTTTCATATGTATACTTTGGTTACCATTATATGACTTATAATTTATATTGCATGCAATTAGATATGGTCTGCATTTTCCAGTATGGTAAGTCCTTCTTGGACAGGACTCTACATATGTGTGTGCGTGTGATGAACTAACACAAGGAAAGGTACTGTGTGTGATGAACTAACACAAGGAAAGGTACTGACACTGTTCAATGTGAACAGTGAAATGGTGACACATATAATACTTTGAACTTGTATATACTTACTTTCTCTTAAAGTATGTTTTATTTTGTATGGTTCAAGTTTTTAAGATGTAGTAGCTAGGCTATAAACAATGTGTAAACATAAAGATATAAAATTGTAAAAATATTCTTTTGTCTAGTAATGGGGTAATGTTTGTAAAATACATATTTTTTAGGATGATGAAATTTTTTAACATCGCCCACTAGAATATAGCAGGTGCTTTCCAAAATAAAATATCAAAACAAGTGATCCTGAATTCCGAAAACTAGTGGCTGGTAAAAACCTTGTCATCTGACCCGAAACACATGCTAGTCAGGATATGAATGTAAGCATTCCAGGCTTCTAGTCATACTTATTCTCTAGACACAAACATCCTAAGGCAAGAGAACACTCTGGTGGTATAGGTGTTTTCATCATAAAAAAAATCTAGTTAAAGGAGTAAGCTTAATGCTGAACAAGTCTCCTGATCGAATATGTGTCAAAGCTGACAAAAATCATTTGGCCTGCAAGACCTGTATATCTATGGTGTATACACCAGTCCGAAAAATTTCACATTTTCACAAAAAAGACAGAAAGCACAATGTCTATTTGATATGAAGAATTAGTCACACTCTCTGCAAAGAGTAAGGTTTTTATCATGGGCGATTTTAATGCCAGGACGGCTATGGAGAAAGAACACATAGTACATGATGGTGATAAGCATATCCTGCTTAATAATATCTACACAATAGATGATGACATGATCTTACCTAGACAAAATGCTGATAAAAAGTGTGTGCTTATGGTAAGAAATATTTGTACTTTTACATAAGTACCAAAATGAGATTAGCAATAGATGTTCAGGGAACTTAGCAGATTCTTTCACAAATCGACTATGGTGTGTGGTAGAAAAAGAAATAAGAAACCTAGAAAAAAGAATTGATTCAACAACTCCTGCAGATAATGTAGACAAGAGGTCAAGTTTTAAGGCTCAAGACTTCAATATGACCCTTGAAATTGTTACTTAAGGGGCCTCATGTTTACAAGAATAAAACAATATAAAACATTTGTTAAGTCTGAAAAGAGAAAAATTAAAAATATGCTATTGATGAAAATTTCAGAGTCTCACAATAGAGATCCAAAACGATACTGGAATCTAGTAAATGAGCTATGTACACTGGAGTCAAATGTTAATGATCAAAGTGCAAACATTGAACCCTGTGTGTGGGAAAATTATTATCGAGAACTCTTAAATGAAAACAACGTGCGTGTATCGGATAATGAAATAAATAAATAATGAAAAGCTGAGTGAGTTGGAAAGTGAAAAGTTTTTCTTTGAATTAGACTATAAAATCAGCAGGAATGACGTATACACGGCTCTTCAGAGTTTAAATGGTAAAGCTCCTGGTATGGACACAACCTGAAGTGAAATCATTAAAGGAACTATGGACAGTATGGGTGATACATACAGAGATGTTTTCAGCATCAGCAAAAGGTTACAGCTACAAATTTGTAAATTATAGGATTTTTGTACTAAATGGCATCTCAACGTAAACATCCAGAAGACAAAGGTTATTGAATTTAATTCTCAACGCTGAATGGGATCACGGATATGTCACTATGGTAGGTTAACTATAGACAATGTAAAGGAATACCAGTATCTTGGTATCCTGTTGTCAACAAGTGGCACTTTTGTACATGCTATTGATACATTATACCAAAAAGCTCAAAAAGCTTTATTTCACCTCAAAGGCTCCATTAATAACTGTAATACTAATCCTGGACTTGGATTTTTTTTTTTTTGACAACTTGATTAAACCTGTTCTACTCGATAACTCAGAACTCTGGGGAGTTTTCCTTTATGGCATATCTAAAACAAAAAGTCACTGGTTTGAATCAAAGGGCCTTTATCTAAAGTATGAAAAACTTCACTTGCAATTTTTATATATATCTTCTGACAATAAATTATAAAGCAACAAGCATGGCTGTATTAGGTGAACTTAGGAGATTTCTTTTGGATGTCAATGTATGGCAGCAGGTTATCAAATATTTAACGTATGTTCAGTCACGTGATGAAGAAAGCCTACTGGGAGCAGCTTAACAGAAGCAAACAATCATAAACACATAAAGAGTACGTATATGTATGAATTGAATGAAACTGTTTCTAACTTTGGCCTGAAATTTAATGATATATATTGGAGACAGCTGGTGGAAAAGATGAAATTAGAATTTGTCAATTTGTAGAAGAAAACTCTTGTTAAAAATAAAGAAAATAATTATAAACGCAACAAGCTGAGATTTTATAGGATTTGTAAACAGAATTTCGAATATGAGCTCTCTCTAGGACCATTACACATAAATTACACATTGAAACAGGACGTCATATATCCACCCTCTTAGGACAGAGTGTCTATAATCTGTAATAGTGGTGCCATATAATGTGAATTTCACATGATATTTGATTGTACAAAATTTTAAATCCCAAAGAATATAATGGATGATTACTTGTGTTAATGAGAGTGCAAACTTTGTATCCCTGCCTAAAGGAGCAACAAATATCTTATGTTTTCAATTCTTTTGATGGTATGTTGACTAAGCTTGGGTTGTTTGTAAAAAAATGTCTTGATGCAAGAGTATGACCTACTATTGGTGGCATGGGATTACCCTTTTACACATTTGAATGTTTATTTTAGTTGCCTGTGTGTGTGTGTTTCACTGCCTTCTATCCTTGTCAATAGGGGGCGCTTGTAATATTTGTATGTGATTGTAATATTTGTCGTCTTTGTATGTGCCGATGGAGGGAACCTCCATCTTTTGCAATTTTTGTGTAACTGTTAGCCCCTAGGCGCGTAATTGGGTGTAAAACGATTCTGATTCTGATAATGATCACTCTGAAAAGTCCCATTATATATTGTACATTACACTTATTGGACAAGTTAACCTTCCCTTAACCCCAATCCCACACATCTTTTGGATACTACCTCTTCAAAATATTCAATCGGCTTACCGGCACTTGGCTGCCATTTTGAAAATTGCAGACTCCGCACCCAACGGTTAGTAAATGAGAATGGTAATGGGACGATCTGGGGGAAGGGGCTACAATATGTGCAACCAAAAACATAGGTTTTGCAAATGTTTCAGAGCATCAATAATGATATGATATATGCTGTGGCCGCGATTCACTTTGATTTCCAAATCAAATGTATTTTTGTGCGGCATTGCACAATGTTCAAAATAGCGTTCACAGCCTGCCGGTTGGTTCAATCAAGGTCCATCATATGTCGTATTTGGATTTGTAACTAACGATGATAACACTGCTTCGGACACAACCGAGCGGGCAGATTAAAGTTAAGATAGTAAGTCAGTTTTTCAAAGTACTTTAACGACTGTTTGCCCTGCTAACTCAGAGAAAGGACACCTTGAACCTAGCGAAATATTACAATAACGATCACCTAACTAGGCTATGAGGTCCCTAAATGCTGACACAAATGGGATGGGGGGCGGGAGGGGGGCGCTATGGCCTATGCTGTTTCACTGAACAACGGGGCTAGGGCTTATTGAACTTTGTGTTGCTATGCTGTTTCCCCAGCCCAAGTTAATGCTTTGGACAAGTTGAAATAAAATGCTGTGTTAGAGTTGACTTACTGCAAACTAACGGCACATGGCGGCCGCTTTCTCGATAAAATCTTTTTACCGGGGCTATGGCTATGCTCTTTCATCAAACACCGTGTCTACTTCCTCGATAAAATATTTCAGCCATGGTCGATCAATTTTGCTCATTAGTAAAAGGTGGCTTGAAACTTTTTTGTTTGTTATTTATGTTTCATAAAAAATGCTTAGGGTCGGGACTCGGGCCTTTTCAGTGGGGTCGGTCTGGTTATGGGAACCACACACACACACACACACACACACACACACAGAGATATATATATATATATATATATATATATATATATATATATATATATATATATATATATATATATATATATATATATATATATATATATATATATATATATATATATATTGTTAGGCCTTAGGTGACTTGGACATTTGTCGAAACCAGTTATGTTTAAAATGGATGTTCTTTTCACCTTTACACATTACCTCCTTTGACGTCAGTTGACTTAGTTACCTGGGCACAGCCAAAGGCACTTGTTTACTTTATAAAATATCGCTGTGCAAAGTTGGAAAATCTACATTGTCAAAGAAAAAGACGAGTTAGTCGGATTTTTTCAACTTTACAAAGCTATATTTCTAAACTAAACAAGATACTAAAACAACATGGCAGACTTTTTGGGATAATATTGATTGCGATCATTTGGGTACAAACGTATGATCCTCAGATATGCCCAAAACAAAATACGGAAAAGGAAATTCCAGTATCGTTATAGTTTTTATCTTATTTGAGTAATTTGGTGTATTTATTGTCAAAGCAAAGAAGTGGTGTTGAGGTTCTTTCATACACACGAAATTGGACTTCCTTCTTTAACTGGCATTGATAAGATAAGGATCTTTAAGAAGAAAACTCTGTCTGGACGAAGCTATGCTTGATTACCAGTGACAATGCTGTTCTGAAAGGTTCCCTTGACGTGTTTTCTCTCTGTCATTAATCCAATATTTGGATCACTTCAACGGGAAAGACAAAACGCAGGTGGGCAATCTTTTACTCCATTTTTATGCCAATATTGGATTGCAAGGAGGACAGTAGTGTTATGATTGATACATGTCCTCCTATATTTCTTATCCGGCCCTGATGTTTGGTTTCAACTTTCGTGAATTTTATTAAAACATCGGATGAGCCAGAGGGTTTTGTTTTTGTTTGTTTGTTTTTTTTCTCCTTTTTGCCGATCAGCTGTCGGGTATGGCTCATACGAATGGATAAATACCCACATCAAGTCATGTACCGATATTTTGTGCATTCGCCTTTTTCATAATAATTCAAGTGGAAAGTATGACTACCTAGATTTTGATTGACGGTGCATTGAGAGCAGTGCATGGTGAATACTGTCTGATATGATGCTGACTGCCGGGGACGAGATAGGGTGGGCAAGGGGGTATGAGTAGAGGAAGGGGTGAGGGAACAACTTATATAGTGACAAGCTCACATAGACGCCGCCTGAATATGACCGGTTATTTTATCCCATGCAGATTGTTGACCCCTTATTTTATGTGCTCATCCTCGCATATCAGTGACCTTCTTTTAAAAATGAGTTAAAAAGATTTGATTTTTACATCCCATTTAAATGACATATGTGCCTGGAATTCTGCACGCATGCCTGCATGTGTATCATTTCTTATGAAATTAATGTTTCGACGCCACTTTATGTGAAAATATAAAATTTAGGCTCTTTGGCAAAATGTACATTTTTTTTTTTTTTTGGTGAAAACGCGCATATTAAACACATGGATCAACGTGTCCACAGAGCCTAAATAGGCCTACCCCTTTTCGAGACAAGTAACGGGGGCCGATGGGGGGGTTGCCACAGATCTACAAGTTGTACGAATGAAAAAAAATTGTCGAACACAAACTCCATTAGTTGTCGCGCCTAAGTGAAAAAATATTGAATGATGTAAATATCCGCCATAAGCTGGTTCCTAATAATATGGAATGCATGTCATCGCTATCTCCATTCCCTCGCTGTCTACTTTCAAGGGCGCTATGTGGTTTCAGCTCAGGTTCTTCAGAGACTAGGTCGTATACTATTCATTTCCACTGCACATCATTTCTAGGACTCTTTTTGTAGGAGGTCTTAGTTGCTTCAGTACAGACGAAATCGAACAAAAAGTTGCGAAACCAAGCTGCTAAGAAACTGTGTGTGTGTGTGTGTGTGAGAGAGAGAGAGAGAGAGAGAGAGAGAGAGAGAGAGAGAGAGAGAGAGAGAGAGAGAGAGAGAGAGAGAGAGAGAGAGAGAGAGAGACTGGGCAAAATGCTATTTTTAGATTTATTAGCCTATTTATTAGACGATAACAATACAAGATATAGGCCTATGTATTTGACACTGTCTTGGTGATTATTTTGTATCTATAGGATTTTGCCGCAGCTCCGATCTGAAAAGTAGCGATCGATATCCAGCGGAAAAAAGCGAAACCCAGCCAAAAGAAGAGGAAAGATGCAAAAAGAACCAGACACTGACATAAATTCAACAATTTTCAGACAAATTATGGCCAAAAATATGCAGTAGGCCTTGTCACAGACTCTCCTTCCGTGATAAATGTGCACATTTTGCCGCAGCTCCAAATCAATGTGACTTATAATTACAAATTAGCTACGGCCCTGTGTGGCGTGTCGTCCTGCAGATCTGGTGGTTGTTGGCTCCTCCACGGAACCGCTATCTTCATGACTGCATCAGTACCGTCGGCCCTACTCACGCTACCACCCCGAGCTGGTCATGAAAAAGTCCCAGGGCAGAGGTGCCCATCCCAACAAGAAAAAAGAGCCGTAATTGAGCTCGAGCACAATTTCTGGGGCTGTTCGGAAGCGATAATTTAAAAACATGGGGCCTTTAGGATCGATGGTTTGAAAAAGGGGGTCTTTGAGAGCGATAAGTGGTCACAAATGGGGGTCTTTTTTCCGCTGAGCCGACCCGTAATGCTAAGTAATGTGAGTACCCCCCTCCCTCCCCCCGGCCCTCACCTTGCCCTTCACGGCTTCAGCCTTATATGATATATATTTCAGTTTATTTTCTTTCACATCAGATTTGACAGGAGAGGTGACGTGCTTTCAAAGTTAGATACAATATTATTTATTTAAAGCAAAGGAAGTATAAATATCACAGGAATTTAATAGTGTTTGCAATACCTATGTATCCATGCAGACTTGGCAGTGCTCCGCATAGGCAGACCGTATCGTACCCATCTATACTATTACTATAGCACTGCAGGCGCATCCTAGATGCTGTACTTGCCCGAAAGCATTTGATTTGGGGCAAGTAATTTCAATCTAGCTTATATGGGTTCTATAATAAATGTAATTGCTTGTGGTATTGTAAATTAAGACATATCATTATCACAAAACTCCGCAAAAATCATGTCGAGGCCTACTACAGGAAATCTTTGCATTAGCGCATCGTGCTACTAGGAACACGATATCTGATACAAACTGCCGCTTCCGCAAGTATTAGTAACTGTTTGGAGTGCAGGTGTTTGAAAAACATTTTTCATTTCCTGATGCCCTCAAAATGACCGGAAATACAGCTCTTAAGTAGCAATGAATACACCCAAATTAATTTACATCCTTCTCTTTAAAATAGCCTAAACACTTTTTTAATTTGATAAAAAATTTAGGTTCAAAATTAAAACTAAATTGTTTTAATTCCATATTCATTAATCCAGGGTCATGAACAATTTTAGTGTTAACTAGTCTGTTTTATGGGTATTGCACAAGGCATAATATTACTGGATTATGGCTTAATCTTAATTTGATCCAGATTGTGATCGAGCTTAAAAAATAAAGTACTGGATTAAACTGACAGTAATTTGATAAAATGAGAATGTTGCAAACAAAGTTAATATCATAGCCCAGAACACAAATTGTTTATTCCTAGAAATTTTGATTCAAATATTAGGCCAAGGATTGAGTAGTTCAGGGTCACAGGTGCAGCGGCAATTTAATTGTAGGATCAAAATCATGATCAGATTTTTTCTTCTTGTGCAGATGGCCAAAGAAGTGTAACTGGGAGTATATATATATATATATATATATATATATATATATATATATATATATATATATATAATACAGTAGAATCTCCAATTAAGACCACCTCCATAAAGAGACCATTTCTGTATTAAGACCACCAATTTACAGACCCATTTTTGTTTTTCCTGAATTAAATTATATCCCCATTAAGACCACTCCCCTATTAAGACCAAATTTTTCAGTCCCTTAGGTGGTCTTAATAGGGAGATTCCAATATATATATATATATATATATATATATATATATATATATATATATATATATATATATATATATATATATATATATATATATATATATATATATATATATATGGAGAGAGAGAGGGAGAGAGAGAGAGAGACTTGCTCAAATCTCACTGGACTGTCTCCCGTATTTTATTTAAAATAAATTTCAATGAAAAATAAAACTTTAAGTGAAACCCGTCACACACGTTGTAGCTTTTTCCAGTCACAATACAGCTAGGCCCCTAAACCAAGCTAATTGGCTTGGAACGTGTCTAGAACCAGATAACGTTGACTCTTGTAGTCTTGAATAGCAGATGATTAGCGCTGGGCGGCCTGCACTGTGCTTTTTATCATACAAACGGTATGGGCTTACAGAATTTGCTTTGTTAAGTTTCTCTTTGTATGAAACAGACAAGGGAGCGGTCATAACGCACTGCTATACGGAAGATCTTAATTGAGCTCCTGTGTAATGAAGTATGAATATAACAATAACATGATTTGGAGGACGTTCCCATGATTTATTGGTCCAACATCAATGATGAGCAGCCTGACACTTTCATTACTGCTATTGAAAGTGAAGGGCTGCTCATCATTGATGAAGGACCAATAAAAATGGTAACGCCCGACAATATCATGTTATTACTATTATTATGAACAATTACTTATAAAGTTTCAACATTTGGGATCAGATGAATAAAACGAAGCACAGGTGGAGTAAATTCAATATATTATTTTGACATGATATAGGCCTATAGGGCGATATTGATAGGCCACGAACCATTACGATGGTCAATATGAAAAACTGTCTGTGAAATAGTGATTTTTTCCAAAATATTAACGTCTTTTTAATAACAATTCTTCAAAAGAAAAAAAAAATTAATGTAGCCCCGTACTTGGAGCATTTAAACCTATTCTCAGCATGGGCCAAGTCCCATTTGTGAAAGTTAACGGTGCAATTTTGAAAATTTGCATGACATGGGTCATGAATCCACAGGATATGCGATAGGCCTGTCCTCGTGTCGTAGCTGTCATTGGTAGCAACAATATCGTTACCAGTAAACTGTTTGGTGGAATGGTAGCATTAGTCCGGCAGAAGTTTGGGTTCACCTGACATTATTGTCTATGGTTTTTGTACGCTTGATTTATGACTACTGGGTCACACAAAGTCAGAAAATGCCGGGTGACATCTTGTCACCGTTGAGCATTTAAAAATATTGATGGTTTTTCATTTAGGTCTCCCCCTACCCCATTTTTGCTTTTTTTTCATCACACACTGACAAATATTTCAAAATAATCATTCAAATTAATAATTGGATTACCTCTTTCCTCCAAATAGATAGCACCAAAAACAAAAAAAAAAACAAAAAAAAAAACAAAAAAAAAAGTTTCATACTATGACCTTGAAATGACCATGACCTTCACCTGTTAATTGTTCTATTAGTTTGACCTATTTTGTTTTTCCTGTTTTTTACATGTATGTTGTATAGATGTAAAACAATTGGCTATGAAGTATTATCCTCAAAAATATCTTTGACTTTGACCTTGACCTTGGTCATGACAGATAGGCCTTCAGTCTTCAAAAAAGTTGGTTTCCAGGCACATATAAATTTTCGTTACATGGCAAATCATGTTTGACTTGTTTGCAGGTGGAAAGGTAGTACTAGTGGCTGACAAACAAGTTTTGTTTTTCTTACAAGAAACAGTTGCAGTAGCCAATAAGGCAATCAGTAATGTAAACATGCAGCATATAGGTTTACAGTCTTGTCAAACTACTTTTTTTGCTCTGTACATAAAGTGCCTGAGGGTATTGTCCTCCCCTTGGTCGTCAGTTCATCCGTCATGTCAACGTTACCACGATATCTCAAAAATATTCACCGTGTAGCTGTACCGAATTGTATTTTACCTCTTAATGAAACTTTTAATGTATTTATTTGAAAGCCGTCTGATTGGCGTCAACCATGACGACGTCACCGCGATGTCTCAAAAGATATTGACCGAAGCTTTACCAAATTTTTATCAGAGATGTATCTTATGATGGGCCAAGTTCCTATTTAAGACGAGCTTCCTCTGACAATTTTTAAACTTTTTATGGAACTTTTGATGTCTTATTTGAAGGCTGTCTTAGTGGCGTCAACCCTGACACGTTTACCGCGATATCTAAAAAATATTGACCACAGCATTACTACATTTTTGTCACAGATGCATCTTATGATGGAATAGGTTCCTATTTAAAACCAGCTTTCTCTTTGTATTTTTATAAACCTTTTTATGAAACTTTAAAGTATTTATCTTCAAAGTCATCTGATTGGTGCACAAGGGGAGGACGTGACCATAATATCTCAACAAGGATCCAATGCAGCTTCACCAATTTTTTTTTCAGAGATGCATATTATAGTGGACCGCATTCCCATTGAAAACCAGCTTCCTCTTATTATTTTTTAACTTGTTATGAAACTTTTGAAGTACTTATTTGATGGCCGTCTGAGTGATGCACAGTACAGTGGTCTCTGTCACCAGAACTTGCCACAAGAACACTTCCAAAATTACTCTTTCATTTAATAGACAACAATATGGAAATTGTAAATAAAGTATTCTACTGCGAAGTCTCAAAAAAAAAAAAAAAAGTTGCAGAATTGAAGAAAAAAGATTGTGGGCGCGGAGGGTAATTCAATCTCTCAGCACCATTTCAAATGAGCTAATTATGGCTTGAATTTTTCTTGCAGTTAGGTATGTAGCATAGTAACTGTAGAAATGAGAAAGAATGATGCTAAATCTGAATTTTTTCTTCACTTTAACTTTTTATATTTTTTAGGAATTTTACACAAAAGAAAAATAGTATTTTCAAGTATAGATGTATTTCGGCTTTTAGAATTTATTGCAAGCAGTTCTTAGTCTCCACAACAATATCCTGTGACAATTCTGAAAGATCTTTGTTAAATATTTAGAGTTGATCTTAGAAAACACCCTTAGTTTTGCAGTCTATGTTGTGTTTTTCATTTTACTTCAAGGTAGAAAAGATAATTTTTTTCAGTTTAAGTTTTGATGGAATTTGTTTGCGTCCGTCCGTTAGACTTTTTACATTTTCCACTCCTACAACATCGTTGCAGGGAATGTTTTGATTTTGAAAATGGATATTCCGTAGGGGGCTCTCTACCTATGTTAAGAAGGAGATGATGATGCAGTTTTTTCTGATTTTTTGATGAATATTTTTACTTTATTTAATTAAAAAAAAAAAAAAAAAAAAAATTCTCTCAAAAACTGCTTAGCCATATTGCTTTGATATTGCACACAGAATCACCTGAGGTCATGCAGTTCACAGTTTGAACATTATATGGCGCTACGTGTTTTCCTATTTTGTATGAATTTTGTGTACTTGCTACATAGAATTGTTCGCACTGTTATCATATAAGCTGACTAAAGATGACGCAGTTGGCGAAAATTATGAGGATACGTTCATTTTTGATGAAGCTGTGGGACAGCAGACGTTGGGACAATATGTCAGTAGCACTACACTTATGCAGGCATATAACAATACAGTGCATGTGTTTTAATATTGTCAAAATGGTTTTGTGGAATGCCTTGATTTTTAAGACAGTTGTTTCCTAGATAGACCTGTACCATCTATGTGAAGATGATGATAATGCAATATTTTTTCATTTCTTTTATTTTGCACATGGATGTTCCCCAGTTAGTTTCGAACCAAGTTTGCGAAATAAGATAATAATGCAATAATCTACTTGTATATATTTCATAATTTTTTAAGCGTTTTTGCAAAAACAAGGCCCTGAGATTTTAACTCCCTTGGTTTTATCGGCCGATGGGATTTTTATTATTGTCATGTCTGCGCATGCGGGAATACCCCCCCCCCCCCCCCCGATGCAGACCAAATAACTCTTGCGGTAGAAATTGAGCTGCTGTCATGAAACCTGTACTGTAGAAGCATATTATGAGAAAACTGGGTTAGTTCGATATTCAGCGACCTTGACCAAGGTTACCAGGGGTCATGAGATTTGTTCACTCGTGGATAGAATAACTTGTAAGAAATGGCGCTACCAACAAGAAACTTTTACTGTTGGAGCATCTCATTAGAATCTTGATAGGGCTCGACATTCAGTGATATTGAATTATCATTAAGGTCACCAGGGGTCATCATCAGTCGCGATATTGTAAAAACTGCTGAATGGAATGCTTTGTTTTAAGGAACATAGAGTTGCTAAAAATGTACATATGATGTTGTTGATTTTGATCTTTAATGACCTTGTAAGGCCAAACAGACACAACGGCTTATATCTTTGTAATGGTAGATCCTCGGCCCACGGTTATTCTTGAACAGTACTAGGAATGTTGTTAGGGTTTTCTTTTGGTGTTCTTAATTTTGATTTTGAATGATCTTCAGAGCTCACACTGACATATTGGCCTATATATTGGTAATAATTAAACCTTCAGTCAAGTATATTGATAAGTACTAAGTGCAGTTCATGCATAGATTAGTCTGCACTTGCGGAAGCCAATTCCAGTCAGCAGAGCGCAGAATCTTCATGCTCTTTCTGTTTTATGTTTTAACTCCAATATGCATTTTTAAGGTGTAAATGACCATCTAAACTTTCATTTTGTAAGACGTTTGAAGATTTGTAGATAATTTGAGATCAATCAGCTTGTGTAGTGTCGGCACATGTGTAGTTTATTTGGGTTGACAATCAGCTTGCCCAATGTATTCCTTGACCTTAGGGGTCATGTGATGGTCAAGGTCACTTCAGGTACAAATGGTTAAATAGATCCTACATAAAATACTGTAGTTTTGCGGTTTGTGGCACATGGTTGTCTATCGCAAGCTTACACATTTTCTCTTGTGTTTTTTTAAGGGGGGGGGGGCAAAATATCAAAATGCTCAAGGGTGACAGGACCCGGCATTTTTCGGAAGTACATACCATGGTCTCTGAAAATCAGTTGAAAAAACTATAGACAACAAATGCAGGTTCAGCCCAAATCTTGCATTTATCTGCCGGACTACATTGTACAGTGTCCCATGTGAGGCATTTGTTGGCAGTGTTATTAATTCCATCGTCACGATGATATAGACACATCAACCACAGAAAACTGTTGCTCAAACGCAGAAGGCCTAACAAGGGATTCCTCGGTACCCTCCGTTTCCAAACTTTTGGGACCCTGTTAGGGTTTTAGGATTATTGGATTTTTAGTCCTTTTGAAAGGGATTATTGGATTATTAGTACTTCAAAATGTGGATTATTGGATTTTTATTCTATTATTATTATTCTACGTAAGTACAGCAAATAAAAATGCCTAGTACACCAGTACGGAAAACCCCTTACCCTCCTCCTACTAGTATAACATGTACAAACTGGAAAGACCAAGAGGGCACAGACGACCTGCACTGTCACTGCTTCGGTCGAGTAACGATCAAAATAATAGGCCCGTGATTACACCATTTTTTTTTCTTGATATTGAATAGCGTGCGGATCGGGGGACGGGGGGCACTACTTATATTTTGGGGTGGGTATGCTCCACTGAGAGTATGAAACTCAGACCCAATGGGAGCTAATCAATAAGAAAATGGGGGGGGGGGGTGGTGTCCTTGGGAGCTGGTATTGACAAAGTCCAAGGGTAGAAGTTCACATCCTTTAAGGGAAAAAGAGCCGTAATTGACTTCGAGTACAATTTATGGGGGTCTTTGAGAGCGACAAGTGGTCAAAAATGGGGGTCCTTCCCGCGGAGCCTACCCGTAATGCTAAGTAATGGGTGTATCCCCCCCCCCCCCGTAGGACTATGCCAAGAAAAATCACGTATAGTTTGTACAAAAACCAAATTTATAAGACAGATTAGAGCTCGAAGCTTGTGTCTTGTTCTTCGATATCTGACTTTTGGATTTCGTGACAAAATAAACCCAAATTTCAATCAGCGCCCTTTGGACACAAATATTTGTCAAAGCTGGGCCTTGGTTCCGGCTTGGTCCCATTACCCATTCTGTATACTGCTTTGACCATGGTATTGATTGATTGGTTAAGCCTATTTATACCTGTCCGCTATGTAGCAGGGACCTCAATTTACTTTTTAATTAAAGACAGAGGGCAAAGGCGCGGACGCCAAACATTCCGGTAAACTATCGTATCTACCGCATAGCCTATGTATTGAAAAAGAAATTCTTGAAGGTATCACATCATACTTGTCTAATAAACAACTTCAGAGAATTTCCTCTCGAAATACGAGACAAAAAAAGTAAAAAATCAACCTGATTTCTTTCATATAAGCCAGTCAGCATTTTATATGTCTCACGCAAATCACTAAATACTCAGGGATGTTTAAGTGACTGTAACTTTATCTCTTGGGTGGAAAGTTAAATGCAGCGTCTTTGTACCGATTCTAAAATCTGGGTGTCTTTTTTATGCCAGGAGCTCCAGACGTTTGCCCTATACTCTCAAACTGGTCTTACTAACATCTTGTAAAGTAGTTCAATTTCATTGTCTAGATTTGAAAAAAGTATCTTTTGATTAACCCAAGTATTTGAGTAGTCATGTTAACGACATTTTATATGTGTACAATGAGTGATAGGTCATCCGAAATGTTAATGCCCACACTGAAGAAGTTGCTTTTAACCGTTAAAGTGCCAATCACTGCTATAGTCGTTTTCTAATTACCGTTAAACATATAACGGTTAAAAGATTAAAATTCCTCATGAAGATACCTTTCATTTAAATACCAGCAAGCCAAGTCCCAAACAAAAAGAAGTCTTAGTCAACACTTTAAGGGTTAAAATTTACATCATTTAAAGCATAGTATAGTCATGCTGCTCTTAACGGTTAATGCTACCCATTCATCAGCATTAAAATCAGAAGCCAAGTATATGTATCTGACCAACATTAGAGAGTTCAGGGCTGTTTGCATTTCTTCACCATCAACAAAGTATGGGTGGCAGATTTTGGTATTGTCTGCAAACATCTTGACTATAGACTGTAAAATACCCGGAATGTCATAAACATACGAGAAGAGCCGTGGGCGGAGAATATTAATGGAGCCCTGAGAAACCCACTGGTGACATCTCTCCAGGACGATACCATTACCCCATTCCTCTGTACAACTCACCGTCTTCCCCCCGAGAAGACTGTCGATCCATTTCAGGACTTTGCCCTTGAAGCCAGCCTCAGTTTGTGAATTAACCTGATGTAAGGCACTGTATCAAAGGCCTTGGTGAAACCTAAATAAACCATATGAGTTTCAAGTGGATTGTCTAAGTTACTTCATCAGTCAAAAATACATTCTAAAAACAGGGGTTCAACAGCTACCTTTGTCCTGAAAACCATGCTGGTCACAGGTTCTAGTTTTCTTTATGAGCTCTAGTTCTGATCATAAAAAATTCTTTCAGTGACTTTTGCTGCCTGGCTGGGAAGGGACACAGGTCTTTAGTTAGAACACATCCGTCTGCAGCCCTTCTGATGAAGAAGAGTTGTGTTTGCATCTCACGACGCCTGTGCGAGCTGACCAGTTTGTAGGGATTGCGTGAATCGTAAGGCAAGTGCAACATCAAGATTTATACAAGTCTTTAATGCATAAACATTAATTTCATTGCGACCATTTGCCTTCTTGGGTTTCCTTTTGGACAGTTTATTTCTCACAATGCATGGTGTGATGTAATGTACTTGGTTTATTCTCTTGCTCTAGTAAAGGTAAATAGGTAAATGTAAGTCTGGTTCAGTAATTCAGACTGATGTGAAATACGAAATCATAAAATCACCCTTGTCATCACCGGCTGTAACATTTTCATCTCTGTTTTGAAACATATCAATGGTCGATCTTGATCTAGAGAAGTAATATGTCTAATTCCAGAAAAGTTTGTCTGCTCTGCTAATTTATTATCATTATGGCATTTTGCTCTAAGAATGGCTGTTTAAGGAGCTTTAACTTCATGGCTGTAGGTCATGCTATCAACATGCAAACCTGAAACCCTAAATATGAGAAACCATGAGAAACTATTTCTTTTTTACGTCTTGCGTGTGTAACTGACCTGTACTTGGTCCAGAGTGGGTTATGCCTCTGGTCCGTTTTATAGTCTTACTAGGTATGTGTTCGTTGACAAGTTCTTGGTAAGTCCTGCATAAGAATTGCCAGTTACCCTGAATATTTTTGTGAGAAAGCTTATGTTTCCAATTTTGATTATGCAATTCCTGATTAAGAGCTGATTATTTGCCATGGGAATACAAAAAGGTCTTCCTTGGTTGATAGTTAACCCTAAGAACAGGACAGTTTAAATTCAGCCAAGCAACATTGTGGTCGCTTCCAAAGAAACATTAAAAGCTTAGCAATCCAGAACAGAGCTCATATCACCCATAAAAGCAAGATAAAAAATGTTGTCCTGTTGATGTTCCGTAAGTTAAAAATCTCATAAAAGATGTTTGCCATTTCAGTGCTGACAGCATTAATCGGGTAACGTTTTGTGCAGCATAAACTTCTCATCAACCTCAGGATGGTAATAAGGATTTATGCTTGCCCATTCTGTAGTATAATTATTTGGATGTAGGGGGTCCTTAACAATACTTAACAGGCCATCTCTATTCTTTACATTGTATGTACCTGGAGTGTAGAAGTTGATGTCTCTGTCCTGTCTGAAGCTGATATATACTTCAGGTGTGTACTCAGTATCCAAAATGGTACTGTCAAACCACGAGGCCGTAATTACTAGTACATGTTCAACTTCCTGATTCGTGTCTTAGTCTAGGGTGAGGGTCACAATATAGTTTTATTTTCTGTACTAATAATTTCCTGTCTAAGGAGGCAGACTAAGTATAGTAGAGATAACATGGAGCTTAGTCTGCTTTGGGAGCAAGGGTTAAAGGTTAGTTTCATTGGCCCTACCAGTGAACTATGCACATTTTCTGCCCCTTTGTTTAGGTTTTGCTGTGGTACAAAGTGTAACCATTTCACTAATCGTTGTTATATGCTTATCAATGGCAGCTAACATCTCTGGGACCACATCAAGATCCTCTATGTCGTCCCTCTCTTCCATTCCTCCAGTGACTGTTTTTTCCCCTTTTTTGTCCTCGGATTCACTCTTGACCAATGAGATCCGAGTTTGTCTTGGATATGTCTTTGGCCAGACTATTCAAGTTTTGTTCAATTGTTTTTACCTTAGAACCTGTGCTATCTATAGTCGCTTTTTCAGCTTTCTAAGGTTAACTTGCCACAACTGCTTGAAGTCTCTTTTCTGTTTATCACAGTAAGCCTTACATTATTGTTCAATGTCTGCATCAGTTGGAACTGCATTAATAGCGAGTAAGTTGCATGTTTTCCAATAATAATGTACATTTGAGGGGCCCTCTTTGATCATTTAGTAGACATGCTCAGATAATTGTGCACATGCATTACAAACCCAGCCTTTGCATCTCTTGCAAAGTATCACATTGTGTTCATCAGTAAAGATCAGTTTGCATTTTATACGTGGCAGAATCTGTTTCTTTTAACGATGTGAAACCACTAGAGCTACTTGATGAAAGTGTTGCAGAAGGCATTGAGTTACGTTTAAGCTTCTTGTTGTTCGAACTGTAATGACTTGGGGGGGGGGGTACCCCTGCCCCATTCTCTTGCCATGATGGCAGGAGATCAAAAAGTATACAAACTAGTACATTGAATTAAGTGGTCAGTTTTAACAGCCTAATACAGGAATGGTAAACACTATTGTAGCTAGTTCACACCAGAAACATATAAGCCAATGCATGGGCTACTTTTTGCCAAACTAGGAATTAATTTATACCAAGTGCCTACCCACTTAAAAGTGCAGAACGATATTACAATGAGAAATTATGGAGAGATCTTAGAGACTTCTCTAAGCAAAATAAATGTTGGTGGCAAACCTTGAAATATGTTCTTAAACGTAATCATTCTTCATCTATACCTTCTATAATTCATGACGGAAAGCTTGTTAGTCCCCCGCCCACTTGGTGGGGGACTATAGGTTTGCACCTCGTCCGTCCATCTGTCCGTGCTTCTGTCCTTCCGTCCGTCCGAAGCTTCTCCGGGCCATATTTCCAACACCATACCACCCACAGCTACCAAATTTAATGTGTTTGTACTTCCTAGGATAGAGGTGTATGGTGTGCCAAAAGTAGGTCACTAGGTCAAATATCTGGGTCACAGAATACATATGTATGAAAAATCTTGTCCGGGCCATAACTTTTTTGTCCTTTTACTTAGAGTCATGAAATGTTACACAAATGTAAAGCTTAGTCTAAAAAAGTGTCATAAAGCAAAACTAGGTCACTAGGTCAAATATTTGGGTCACCATGATATGTAAATATACAGAAACAAATTTTGTCCGGCACATATCTTCCCTATATTAATGCTACCTATCAATTTTTTTATGGTGGGTAGACCTTAGGTATTAGGTGTGCATAGGCATTGTTTTGTGTGGCTAATTACTTGCATTAATTAATTATTTAACAAAGTTCGTTAAGCAAGACAAATTTTGTCCGGGCCATATCTTCTAATTAAACTATTAATGCTAGCCCTTTGAATTTTTTATGGTGGGTTGACCTTAGGTATTAGGTGTGCATAGGCATTGTTTTGTGTGGCTAATTACTTGCATTAATTAATTAACAAAGTTCGTTAAGCAAGACAAATTTTGTCCGGGCCATATCTTCTAATTAAACTATTAATGCTAGCCCTTTGAATTTTTTATGGTGGGTTGACCTTAGGTATTAGGTGTGCATAGGCATTGTTTTGTGTGGCTAATTACTTCCATTAATTAATCAATTAACAAACTTCATTAAGCAAGCTCAAGATACAATACAAATTTTGTCCGGGCCATATCTTCTAAATTATTGATGCCAGCCCTTTGATTTCTTTTATGGAGGGTAGACCTTAGAGGGGATATGGTAATGGGCACCATCCGTGTGTCCGTCCGTCCGTCCATCTGTCCATGATTACTGTGGGCGGGGGATATGGCTAGCATCAGCAGCTACTTGTTTCAGATGGTATGGGAGAGCGGAAATGTTTATTTCATGCTTTTTACAACAACTTCATGTAGATGCTAGTACTATCACTCCACCTGGTGCTACTGATTCTCGTGACTCATGTCTTGATTCTATCACTACGCTTGAGTCAGAAGTTCGCATAACTCTTCTATGCCTCGACACGTCAAAAGCCTGGAAATTTTCTTTCTTGGTTTTCTAATTTTGTATTCATCA
Source organism: Hermodice carunculata (assembly GCA_964020975.1). Taxonomy (NCBI): domain Eukaryota; kingdom Metazoa; phylum Annelida; class Polychaeta; order Eunicida; family Amphinomidae; genus Hermodice; species Hermodice carunculata. Next base: position 90,368,447 of record OZ026621.1, on the reverse strand, counting down.
TTAACACGTGGTACTTGATGGTATATCCTGTTCCTGGGTGTGCATCCAAGCAGGAGTTCGTCAGAGCTCAGTGCGAGGCCCATTGATGTTTCTGATTTATATTAACAATATTGTGGACATAGTTAAGTCAAACATTGAAATATTTGCTGATCATACTACCCTCTATCTTACTGTGGATAACCCTGTAACTGCTGCTGAATCACCTAACTCTGATCTATCAGAGATTGAAAAATGGTCCAAAGATCGGTTAGTTACATTGAATGCTTCCAAGACCAAATCAATGCTTGTTTCTTGCAAAGTTACATGTGTTGAAGGACATGAATAAAAATAAACCCCTTGGTATCACTTTGTGCTCCCATTAATTTGCATTGGAATGACCATATCTCTGAAATTATAATCAAAGCTAATAAATTGATCAACATTATGAAGTTTAAAAATTATTCTGGGCCGTTCAACACTACAGACGTTTGTTCCTTCATTCAACCTATCCTTCAATATGCTAGCCTGGTGTGGAGTGGCTGTACTGAATCTGATGCTGTAAGACTTGAAAGTGTTCAGACTGATGCTGCTTGCATCATGACTGGCGCTATGTATGACACCAACATAGACAATTTATATGAAGAACTTGGCTGGCAATCGTTGTCTCAATGGAGATAGACAGCTAAGTTGATTCTTAGGTACAAGATAGTGATCAAGGTTGTGCCCAAACCCTCACGTTCTTTAGCTACTTCTAACGATGTGCCTTTTCAATCTTGACCATTTTCAGGCTCGTATCAACTTGGTAGACAAGTGTTTTTTCCCAACAACTGTTAGACTGTGAAACCAGCTCCCAAGTAAAGTTCGAAACTTACCATCTGTTTGAGTATTTTAATAATTTGGTTTTTTTTTTCTAAATCAGTACCTTAGTCAACTGGTTTCCCTGAATTGTCTAAATTTGGCAACAGGTTTACTGCATATTCCCACTTATTCAAAATTGGGGTCGAAGAATCACCTGCCTGGATCACATTGAATGTACATATCATTATTTTTTCCTTTGCCCAAAATATAGAAAATTAAGATTAAACTTCACGTTAAAATTATCTTGTTCCTTTTACTCTTCAAACATTTTTTTTATGGTTCAACACAATGTTCTTTGTTAGTAAATTGTGATATTTTTGCTGTACATGAATATATCTCTGCTACAAAACACTTCACAGCTGCTGGTATTGGTAAGATAACTATATTTCATTATTCCAGGGTATATTTCTGAATTTTTCTTTCGTGCAAGTTCAAATTTTATTACCTTTCATATTTAAAACTGGCAAGATTTTATTTGACAACATGCCCCTCTTTCTGTTCTGTCCACATAGGCCAACATTTGATCCTCGGTAATTGTATGTGATGCTGTAATGTTGCAGGCCTTGGCACACTGCTGACAAAACCTCTCTGTGGAAAGGAACCTGTGTCTCTTTGCTTCCTGCACCATATAGTGGTTGTGTCTACTGTCTAAAAGCTGTGGTCTATCTGATCCAGCTTTTCACTTTCATCCTATTGTTTCTTGAAAATGATACCATTACCTTTGTACCACCGATCTGGAACAGCCCCTTCTCCTGGCAACCTCACACTGGGAAAGACTGGCTCCAACATGCCAATGGTATTGCCTTTGTCGACTTCAGAGAGCTTTGAGTAACTTGTAGGCCACGGCATTATGGATCCCTACAGATTCCTGTGTTACCAATGCACCTATAAAGCCTATAGGTACCCCATTATGCAGACACACATTTTGCACCTTTCGTTGTTATCTCATTTCAGGGATGTTTTGTTTTTGTGAGATTGCTCACACATACCTTAACAATCCTACCCATTTTTTTGATGATTTTTATTCCGTAATAAATGGTACATATATTGTATAATATACAGATTGCACATCATCAAAAACATACATCATAACGGTTACATTACATAATCGGTACACAAATAGCATCTTATGTCAACTGATTTCTTATTGGTCACAAGACTTACTACAAGATAGCAGACTCAAAATCTCCAAATATCAGTTTATCCAACCTATTACCAGGTACAGATCACACTATCTATACATTTTAGACAACTGAGAAAGCAACTTGTTATATAAAATATACAGTTATATAAAAGTAATAAGCAGGAAACGATGGGGAGGCATTGTGAGAGAGCCCCATATAGCTGTGCCTACCCCTGGCAAACTAAGCTCTCAGCCACGGCCAAAACACAGGTCCCCTCCTGATACTGTCACTGTCAGAGTAGTGACTGTGACCGAGAGCCCCATGTGGGTGTCTCTCCCTCCGTCAGTGTAAATCACCCCCCATCTTTCCCATTTGACCAAATCAAATAATCTGTATATTCCTCCATTTTTGTAATGTTTGCAAAGTTTTTTTTATTTTTCTTTGCTTTACTGTATTCTGTTGACTTCATTTCTTTTAACATGTTCTTAAAGTTTTCCAAATTAGGCCATTCTTTGTCATGACCGAGAAATAAATAGTACTTTGCTATCAAAAATACAAACGACCAAAATTCCATTCCTTCTAATTCAACACTAAGTAAAATTTCTGTTTTTAAAAAGTTAATATCAATTGAACATTGTTCTTTTATCCACTTAAGAATCCGTTGCCAAACTTGTTTAGTTACTTCACAGTCATAGTAGTAATGTATCAATGTTTCTTCCTTTTCATTAGACAAAGAACAAATTTCACCTTCTTTTAAACCACATTTAAATAGTCTTGAATTTGTATATATTATTCTATGAAGGAATCTGTACTAAAGGCTCTCAACTTCGATGAGATAGTACTCTTCTATATTTATGTACAACAACGCTGCCAATATTCTTCATCAATTTTTGAAAGTAACTTGTCGACTGATGAAAATATTTTCAATCTACGTAGAATATAAATATGATGAAGCTTTTTCAGCTTTCGTTACTTTGTTCACATTGTATACATAGCTCTCCAAATGTTGAGTCCAACCATCATTTATTACAATTTTTCAACTTCTTGGTATTGCAGATACTAAACTTTGATACCTGAAATAATTTAATCTCCCATTTGGATATTTTACACAAAACACATGATATGATATAAATTGACCTTCTTCATCAAGTAGACCAAGTACTTCATTGATTCTTTCTTCCTGCCAGGATTTGTAATACACAGGTTTGTTTTGAATTCTAATCCAAGAATTATACCATAGATGTTGATGTACAATGTCTTGAAAGTTTTTTGGTTAAAAAAAAGTTGAATGAACACCACAGTATTATTACTTCCTTCCAAAAAGTACTTTTAACCTTACCAAAGATAATATCAAAATCCTTATACCAAATATTACATTTCCACATGCTTTTATAGTTTGGCAGCTGTCTGAGAACAAGTTCTTTTCAATTTCTATTGTTTTTATTACACCAAATTCTTTTGATCCAACCTAATTTTAATGCTTAATTTTGAGATTAAATGTGTGTAATTTTCAAGCCACCTTGCTCATAAGAACCAATAATTGTATCTCTCTTTATTTTGTCTTTTCTTTGCCCAGTCCATAGGAAATTAAAGAGTAAGGTTTCCGTTAGTTTAAAGAACTTATCTGTACCTTTTTTGTTGATTGGGCTTGGAACTGTTGTCATCACATTGATAAGTTGGGATAAACCAAAGTTTTTAATATTGTGACTTGTCCATATAGTGAAAATTTCCTTTGTGACCATATATTAAGATGATGTTTAATCTTTGGAATTAGTGGATTGTAATTTAGATTAGACATTTTGGCTGTATTTGGAGATATCCAAACTCCCAACATCTTAATCGAACCTTTCGTCCAATTAATCAGCCGTGAAGTTGTTAATTTAGATTGTTTGTTTTTTAGAGACCCAAAAGGCATTATTTTAGTTTTATCATTATTCACTTTTAGACCTGAAATCCTTTTGAAAAGTTCAAGTACTTTAATTACTTCTTGTAAGCATGCCTCATTGGCTTTAATTATTAAGTTAGTGTCGTCTGCATACTGACCTATTTCATATTCTTTACCTGGAATATTGATACCTTCTATTTGAATGTTCTGTCTTATAATAATACTCAAAATTTCTGCACTTCGCACAAACAACAGAGGACAGCCTTGATGTACCCCGCGATTCCAGGTGAACGGTGCTGTTGCCCTGCCATTGTTTAGGAATTTGGCTTGTTGTATTTCTGTATATGGTATCAGTCCAATGTATAAAATTAGCCCCAAAGTTTAAAAAAATCCAAAGCTTTCTTTATGAACTTCCACTCCAATCTATGGAATGCCTTTTCAAAGTCTATAAAAACTGAAAGGGCTTCAATATCGTCTTTATCAATACAATCTAATATTTCCATCATTCTCATAATATTCTCCCCTATATATATATATATTTTTTTAAGAATCCTGTTTGGTCCCTGTTGACAAGAATGGGTAGTATTTCTTTCATCCTATATGCAAGGCATTTTGTTATTATCTTATAGTCTGTGTTTAAAAGTAATATTGGTTTCCAATTCTTAAGTTTTAAAGGATCTATATCCTTTTTAGGCAACAGAGTGATGATTCCTTGGCATTGTGAAATTGATAGATAACTTTTTTCATATGCAAAATTTATGGAATTTAACACAAGGTATTTGACATCGTTCCAAACGACTTTATAAGATTCAATTGGGATACCATCTGTCCCTGGACTTTTGTTGTTTTTAAAAGTTTTAATTATGTTGGCTACTTCCTGTTCTGTTAAAGGACCCTCACAGATAGCTTGGTCTACCACTGTACGCTTCATAGTATTTGCAGCATTAGGAATTTCCACCTACAAATTTACATCTAAAGTTTCTTGAGATTAGTACAGTTTCTTGTAAAATTTGGCCTGCTCTTCAAGTGTCTGCCTTATGTCTGTTGATGCAAAACCATTAGATAATCTCAATCGTTCAATAACTTTACTGTTGAAATTGCGTCTCTCTAAATTTGAAAAAAAAAATATATTTGTTTACGTTTTCCCCTCCCTTATACCAGCAAACTTAAAATCTGATTAACGAGCCTTTAGTTATATATTCCATTTCCTGTTCTAATTCATTTTTTACCCTTTTTTAATTTCATTCTCATGTTTGCCAGGCTCCTGGTCGTTTTGCTGCATTTCCTCTAAATCTTTTAATCTGTCCTGTATTTATTTAATCTTATTCGTTCTTTGTTTTTGAGTCTTTTTGCCCATAACCACTTCCTAGTAGTCATTACCCTATTCCCCAGTCCGAACTCTTTACTCTCCATGATGTCTCTTTTCTTTCTTGAGGCATATTTTATTGTTTCCCCACTTATTTGTGATTTCACTGTGTCCCACAGCAGAGCTGGAGTAGTGTTTGGGTTCAAATGTACTGTGTCTACCCTAGTTTGTTTTATTTGATCAATATACTCTTGATCAGTTCGCAATTAGCAATTTAATTTCCAAAAGCCCCGACCTCTTTCATTCAGTTCTGTGTCAAATGTCAAATTAATCTTTGAACGATCTGTCCTGAAGCCAGGTTTTATATCTGAATGTTTTACATATGAAGTCATACCAAAACAAAACAAGAAAAAGTCTAAGCGACAAAATATGTTATTGCTGTGCCAGGTGAATCTTGACTTTTTCTGGATGTTGTATCCTCCAAATATCAACAAGGTCAGTATCTTCCATCAATGCTAGTAATGCTGCTTGAGCTCTCTGATGTGTGTGCGCTCGACCACCTCTCTTATCCTTATTCACATCTAAAATTAAGCTAAAGTATCCGCCTATAATTCTATCATCATTAGGAAGTTCCTCTATTATGTTTATAATATATATTTTTTAAAAGTAGGGCTATCCTGATTTGGACCATACAAATTAACTGATGTGACCCGTTTGCTGCCAATAATAATAACCACAATAATATATCGTACATCAACATCTGAGTCTACAGTGTGTATCTCACTGTAAAAGTTATTTTTAAACAAGATACAGACCCCTGATGAGTCATTTGTCCCATTAGCAAATAAAACAGTATAACCAATATATATCCTGCCCATTTTCCTTAAAGGGGAACAGCAGTGAAAGTTTTTACTTTTTTTAGTCATTAATGGTCATTTTAGGTGTTCATGTGACAAATTTTCAACATTTTTTCTCCAACAGGTATTTAGTAAGAGCTATTTTATATTTCCAGTAGGTGTTCTGATGTGTGATGTCACCTGGGCTACCCTCCATATATAATACACAAACCTTGAGGGGCACCAAGCTGAGATACACAACATTAGCAGGCATATCATAATGACTTGTGTACTGTGTTAATCACCCCCTTTGATCTTATCAGTGTGGTATATTAGTTGACACCTGCTTCAGTAGTTGATTACACAACCTCAGAAGCTGTTAGCTTGTGTATATTGATTTCTGCATGTTTCTTTCCTTATTAATCCTCATTAAATGAGTAAATATCTCAGTTTAGTAAATTTGATTATATCTATACACACTGCTTCATCCATAGTAAAAGTGGAATATGTGTACTTGGTCAGGGTTCCATGTTTTTGTCAAAGTTTTACTTGGCTGTCATTGCATTAGCTGTAGCAGTTAGCCCTGATGACATCACAACCCCTCATTTACATATCTAAGAAAACTTGATATCTGCTTATCCAGTTGGGAATAAAGTTTGCATTTTCTGATATTGGTTCACATTTATTATATGAAACAACTCAAAAATTGTAAATTATCACCGCAGTACCCCTTTAACAGTCCATGTGAAACATATCTTCTACACAAACTGATATACAGAGCATGTTAAACCAATGGAGGTACATTTTTGCCCAGGAGTAGATAAGGTTATCAGTGTCCCGAAATAAAGGGTTGAGAACTGAAGTTTGTCTGAACGTAAAGCAGTGCTGCACTCAAGTCGATACCTAGGTGTTGAACCTGATGTAACTTCTAGAATCATTTATGGCAGTGCAACTGCGAACATGCAAAGAATATAGTTTCTAGAAACCAGCACTTCTGTAGACGGGGTGCCTCCAAGTTCAAACTACGAGTGCGATGGACCTGAATGCTAGTAATAGAAAAACTCCTTACCATGCTCTAGTTTACCGCTAGCCTAGTTAAAGTGCGGACATATAGTTGTTCTAATTTTGTACTTTATGATCACAAACTGTGTTCACGTTTCCAAGGACTGTGGATCTAACAACAAACTGAACTTTGTGATTCACCAATTTTTGCTGGATTATTTCGTTCACTTTAGATTAACTTTTCATGTCTAAGCATCTGGTGATACTGAAGGTGTCCATCTGTACCTGAGAGTTTGTAGTTTCCTTATCAGATATTTCCCTGACGTTTTTAATATAGTAATATGGGTCAATTGTCCGATGGGTCCTGCTAAACATAGGACTGGGTATCTCTACATTTGAAATATGAAGAAACTTTTACATATGGTTAGAAAATTCGATGTGGCGATCCCTCTCCAGCTACATCTGACCGGAAAAAAAAAAGGGGGGGGGGGGAGAGTGAAAATACTTTTTTTTCAGTACCTTGTTCGAGAGCATCTAGATTATATTATGCCGTCTGGTGCTTTATTTGACAGCCTGAAAAGGGAAATCAAATATCATAAATTGGTTCACATTTGCTTGCTGTTCATCATTTCCTCGTTTCCTTGGAATATCGACATCGGTGGCACTAAAATTTGTCCACACATACTGCTGATCGACGCCCAAGAAACTGATGCATTCTAACAAATTTGGACATTCACTTGGAAACGTCTCTGTCAATTGGATCCTCGTTCCTTCAACGTGTGTAGTCTACATTAAACCATCACATGCAACTAAAAGCTTTTCTTACATTAAACAAGTCACTGCATCTAATGAAATTCATTATCACACCATTGGGCAGTATGTAGTTGGAATTCATTCATTGAAAATCACTTGCAAATAAGTCAAAGATGAAGAGTGGAAAAGAAAAATCTGAAAACATGAAAATAAAGCAATCTGCATGAACTATTTATTACAGGTAGGGAATTGTCACTGACCACCAGTGTCCGTGCTACACCAAAGTTCGGTGCCAAGAATAAATTGATGGACATAGAACGATCCATCCCATGGCAACCTCGAGTACAACAATGATAGTGCCGGACACGACGACGAGCAGTGTTACACCAGACCTCGGTACCACGATATCTATGACAAAATCAAGTGGAGTCTCATCTGTGGCTAGTACATGTATGTTGCTATTGGAAATGGTGTGGTTTTAAATTGCACGGGGCGGTGGACTTAACGGATCACTTGAGAAAAAGCTCTCACAATTTCAGACTAAACTGCTTACACGTATTTGTATATATTTAGGGTTCCGTTAATTTTTTTATTAAAATTGACGATTTTTTTGTGCCCAAATGCAATCGTGGGAATCCTAAATAGACCAACATGAGGTATTTTAATTTTCAGCCGAAATTATTCGTTTTGCGTGCATGCTTGGCCAAAAACAACAGGGCATAAAGGATCAATCCAGTTTTTTTCATTTTTTTCTCAGAATTTAAACTCCTCAATGAACATTTGAATATATGAATAAGAAAAGAAGGGTCGTTTTAATTTAAGAAAATACAGGTTAACCGTACTAGGCATAAACGCACAGTGTATGTTTTTTGTCAGATTAAAAAGTAATAATAATAATGTTGATGTTTTGGGCAAGGAAGATCATTTCGCGCGGTCAAAGGGACCGCCACAACGTGTGGTACATGACTAAAGATGAAAAACAATATGGTACGAATTGCATCAAGCTGCTAGTATTAAACGGCAAGATAAAAAATTGATGCCACAATAATTCCCTAACATTTTCTTGCCATGAAATAGTTAAGTCAGCAAATTAACATATAGATATAGACAGTCATGGTGAGGATATAATGTTTTCTGCTCCAACGAAAACATACTGATGACGTAATGACTACTAGGAAGTGGTTCTGAACAAAAAGACACAAATACAGTACAGTTTATTAAAAAGTTATAATGTATTTTATTTTCCTGTGATATTTTTCTCTTTTGTTCTTTGAATGTATACTGTTTGATACCGCCGTACGACCATATCAAAAATACTTTAAAGTGGTAATCAAACATACTAGGCTAATGCAATAACTGCATCCACATTACCCCATTATAAACAATATACCTGATCTTTTGTGCATGCAGTTTTATTGTCCTGAACAATGGGTACATAAGTAATGCAGGGCAAAAAGGATACTTTTCAAAAATTTACATTAAATCTTTAAAAACTGCACCAAATTATTTTGCTACTGTTCGAGGACAAGAGTGAGCGCAGATGTCAAACAAATGAACTTTTTACATTAGCCATTGCAGTGGATTTCTGTTTCACCACGCCTGGGTAGCTTACGTAGGGTCAAACTTTGCTACAAGGGCAAGAATGATCGAAGAAAATGATAACAAGGAGAGAACGGATCGGAGCAGATCCATTTAGGCCTACTCGCCCCCCCCCCCCTTTTTTAAACCAACATAGGTATTATTAGTGAAACTTTCCATCAGAATCAATTAATGTTTAATTTTGGGGACACAAAAATTATAAATTACGAACATGATAGATACTGCCTCAACAAACTCGGACTATATTTCATAACTAAATCCGCTTTTGAAAAACTGTAACAGGCTTGGTGAAATTTTGCTATAAAGATGGCCAAAGATGATTTTAAGTGTTAACATTAAACAACGCCTATTAATGCTTCCATTCCTATTGCCGCTTTAGCCTGCTGTCGTTCGTGTAATAACATATGATATTGGGAACAATCTAATAAAATACTATAAATTAAAAAATAAATTGATCCTTCTTGTCTGCTTTATCCGTGTTGCCCATCCTTCGCCCGATAAAAGTGGCATTTTTTTAAAGCCAGAAGTACGAAATACAATAAAAGCCTAGGCCTATATACTATATTTGATTTGAATAAGGTAATAGATACTGACTTGTTTTAAAGCAGGATTTTTTATTCATTTAATTATTTATTTATCTACAAGGTACTTCTTATGTTTCAAATAATTGTAAATGATTAACAATTATACTAAAGCTAGACTACATCATCAATACAAAAGTCTCACGAAATGCAAAGTTAGGAGCACTTACCCGTCAGCCATTGAGACTAACTTTATATGTATTTTTTTTTAAAAAAGAAGGTCTATACCAAATCTGCTCAATGCCGCGTGTTATGGTAGGCTTGGCTGGTATCACCAGGCTATCACACGGGCTCATCGCATACTGGATAATGAATACTCACTCATCCAGTTATATGTATTTTACTTGCAGTCATTTATGCATCCACCCACAAGACTATGGACACAACGGCTGTTTCAACCTTTAAAGAACCAACATTTTCTTCCTATTCACCCACACCCGAAACAGGTGAGAAACAGGCATGGATCTCTCTCCCCCTCCCCCCTCAAAAAAAAAAAAAAAAAAAAAAAGGAAAATAAATTATAATAAATATTTGCATACAGGCAAACATGGAGTGAGTGTTACATGGCAATAAAAATTGAATAAATTTCTAGTAGAACACCAACACCAGCTAAAAAATAAAAATTATAATGGATGCAAGTCCTTTCATAAGCACATTCATTTTAGGGGAAGAGGTAGCCCTGACATTTTCAACTGCCAGAATGATTTGGCACTTCTAAAGATTATATAGAGCAACATGATCGTTTCAAGTGGGCTTAGCGAGCTAAGAAGTGGTCTTTGTACATGTAAGTTTGCCAAATTGTTTCTGAGAATGTTGTTAGCAATCTTATGATTGAAAATGGTTACTTTCTGAGTATGCCCAATTCTTTACTATGTCACCTTTTATAAACAGGGCGCTGTAGGCCTACACTGTACATATTGCAGTATTAGCGCGTTGTAGGCCTATATGATGCCATCCTGTATACTGTAATACTAGGACTTTCTGTGACCGCGTCAGATTGCAATTTTTAGACGTTGTATATTTATAGGTTATCACATGGTTGTAGCTGTATTAGGCCTATCCACTGTATCAGCCCCCGAGCACCCGTATCGTCACGAGACCTTCGGATGCGAAGGACTGATACAGGGGTGATACAGCTACAACCATACGATAACCGTTATATTTCCATTAGGTGTAAATAGGTCTAGGCTATGGAATGCAGATCCTCAGTCCCAGGGTAGCCAGCCTCATACAGATATCGTTCAATACTTTTAAATTTGGCCAAAAGAGAGCCAAGCTCATAATCATATCACCCCTGGTTCGTAGGCATTCAGTTTCTGATTGGCTGTACAAGAACTGAATCCCAAGTAACCATATTGATGATGATATTTACGAATTTATAATTAGAAACTTGTGGCTGCTCACATCTAATTGGTTATACAAGGAAAAAGCCCCCATGTGCTGATTTTAAGGTCATTTCGAGCCACCTTGCTCTGAAATACCAAAGCTCATGCTCCCATACCAACCCAATAAATAATAACGATAACCAGGACTGTATTTACACGGGATGGTAATATTATCAGTTATTCCATGATTTCAAGCGGGTTACACCGAGTATCCCACACAAAGAAAGAATTATACCAGGAGGCGCTATCAAATAGAATTAGTACCCGATTCATGTGTGTTCAATGGGAAGCGTGAACGATTTACATAATATGGAAGCATTGAATACATTGTGCATTGGATAGGCCTCAACCAATCCAACAGACTCAGTCTCAGACTCAGACTTCTTTTATTTCGCAAGAAATACATAGTCAAAGAAAATAGTAACGAAGATAATAGGCATCAAGACATTACATGCTGCCACCATGGTCGCCACCTGTACGGAAAAAATTTACAATAAAGGTATAGACTAATACATTTTGAAACAGGGTGCAAAAATGTTAATATTCAGGTTTAGTTATCACATTTTATAATGCATATGTATTGAGGAATGTTTGAGAATAAATATGTATTATAAGGATTTACATAAATTTATACGCTTGACTTTGAGAAGATATTATACATCAATTAAAAGAGAGGGAGACATTCAGTGCGACATTACTGTATCTTGAAAAGTAACTAAATCGATGTTACCTCACGCTGATTATTTTGGACAAGGTGTGCAAGGAGGCTCTAGCAAAAAACTACCCAACAAACACAGTAAGATATAATAATCACAAACACCCCCCCCCCAAAAAAAAACAACCCCATAGAGATGCTCCCGAATATAATCAGCGTAAAACTAATTTAAATACTTACAATAATATTCTCAGGAAAAATATTGGCCCAGCAAAAAGAATTACTCTAGTGTTTGCTTCAGTAAATACACAGGAGATTTGAGAAACACATAGAAAACTATAAAAGAAGTTTGGAATTAAACTAAACAGGAGGCAATTTTTTCTGATTCCTTCAAAATCAATGAAGAAATTATCACAGATAAACAGGAAATAGCAGACAGATTCAACAAATACTTTACTGAAATAAGACCAAATCTTCCTCAACAAATAAATTGCATTCAAAATGCCAGTCACAAAGAATATTTGCACACACCAAGTAAGCAATTTTTATCAATCATGTGTCTGAAGATGATGTTGGTAAAATTATCAGAGAATTTAGTCAATAATAATAATAATAATAATAATAATAATAATAATAATAATAATAATAATAATAATAATAATAATAATAATAATAATAATAATAATAATAATATCAGATTGCAATATTAAAACTTGTGATATTAGCACGCTGCATATTATGTCAGATTGAGATATTAGGATGCTGTATACTGTGCGAGACTGCAATATTAGGACGCTGTATACTATGTGGGGTTGCGTTATTAGGATGCTGTAAAGTATATCAGGTTGCACTAATAGGATACTGTATACTATGACATGTTTCAACTTAGGACTTCATATACTGTGTCCGATTATTACCCACTAAAAATACACATCAAACAAACAACATTCCGGCTATCAAGAGAACTAATCTGTCTCGCTCCTTGATTATCCATTAATTTATTTACGTGTAAATATATATATATATATATATATATATATATATATATATATATATACATATATATATATACATATATATATATATATATATACATATACATATATATATATATACATATATATATATATATAGATCTTGCTTTTCATCATGAACAATGGTATCGCTGCAATGATCGTCTTGGTTTATGCCACTGTGAGTAATATCCTCCTCCTTAAGCTTCTGCTTTTCCGCCTCAAAATCACCTCTGACATAATATGAAAGAAAAAAAGTTATTAAGATTAGATTACCGCAGGTGCTGGCGGGATCCCTTTGAGCATCGTCATTGCACTCTCCGTCACCAACGCTGTCTTTCTCGTTGTCATTGTCATATTAGCAGCGCTCCTCTGGAAGAGGTATGTATATGAGTCGCTCCTGAGTAAAGAATACATATCACAATTGAGGAGTTTAGGACCCCAGATGACAGCAGTTGATGCTGTTCATTTGCATAAACGTGGCTGTTTACCGATTCAAAACTTCAAAGGGGTTTGTTGTTATGCAAATACGTAAACCTATGCAAATGATAGCCCCCAGAGTGCTGCCATCTGGGGTCCTGAAAGGGTCTTTTACGAGAACTATCACTGTCAGTTGATTAGTTTCTGCTGCCTGAGATTGTGTTCTAATTGGAAGAGAAAAGTTCATTTTCAAAAGTAGCACAATGTTCAGATACTCATGCCTTTAGAGATTAAAATCTGTGTTGTTTGACTCTTCCGGCGTATGAAAGAATAACCATCACATTGAAATTTCAAGACCCAGGACATACACAGGCCTAACTTAACCTAACCACCCATTGTGATTGTGACCAAATTCACATTTTAATGTTGATATATTGCACGTAAACATGTAAGTCCTGTGTATGATAGTAGTACAAAGGTATAGTTACAGTGTACGTTTAAACTGATGTTCCCATTGGGCCCTCTGAATATCAGTATATGTAATATTTATATCAGTACTGAATTAATTTAGGGAGCGAAGAGCCAGTTGTCTGATTTAGAAATGATGCTATTCGAGAATTCCTCTTTCCTATCACATTTATGGATAACATTCTAATATAAAAAGTAAGATCTGACGACGTACCAAAAGTATCATCTGTCAACATGTTCTGGATGCTCACCAACTTACAGTAAGTCTGATATGGAGAAGAAAGGGGATGGAATAATACAATATTGAACATAAAAGATACTGTACATGCTGTTTTTTTTCAGTTCGAAGGAGACCAAGGAAGATGCTTTGATACTATCACATATGAGTTTGCGAAAGGAAAGCAGCGATCGACGGAAGTCCACTTACTCAATAAATTCATGTAATCTGGGTATACCTCTGAGATTGCCGGACATAGATCAGCGTACCAGCTATAATATCAACATTGGTGGTGCAAAGGACAGCCATGACCACGACCTCAATACAGCTGCTCTTGATTGCAATGTCGCTGTGCTTCAAGATCACGCCCCTGACGCACCCATTCGTGATTGCAATGTCACTGTTAGTAAAAGCTACGCCCATTATACACCCACTCCTGATTGCAATGTCACTGTTAATGAAGACCACTTCCCTAATACACCCACTCGTGATTGTAATAACACTGAAAATGAAGACCACGACCACAGTTTACCTGCTGATAGTTTCAGCTTGACTGACATTCATTTACATGAATCAGACAGCATCACCAGCAGTTGCGAGAGCGATTTATACATGAATATGATATCAGAAAGTGTAATATATGACATACCAAGTCGCGCTTTTCCTATATCTGATGTCCAGTTGCCTGCAAAGGATCGTAATGTCAATCCAAGCTTTACCAATGACGTGTCTCTTAATCCAATGCCTGGCATTGATAACAGCTCAAATGATGCAGTGACCAGTGACGATACATATTATAACTATAATGTATAGAGGTCACGTGTGTCATTTAATGATTATGATGATGATAAATGATGGTGATATTATGCTCGTAGTTCCAGAAAATATATAATCCATCGAAATATATGGGAAAGAAATTAAATTATAAGGAAAGAAGAGTTTTTTGACAAAAGAGACGAGTTCTGTGTAGAGGTTTTCTTTCCCTGCAGGGTATTGACGTGGGAAGTGGCCTGCAGAGAGTTAGAAACTCCCTATAGAGAATTGAAACTCAGCACAAGATATAAAAAAACTTTCTGCAGATAATGTTGTGTATGTAAACTACTCTCCCTGTGTAGAATTAATACTATCTACAGAGAATTTATGACTATTTGCAAGTTTTAATTAATGGGTTAGTTTTTTCAAATTTATGATTGACTTCATGCAAATCAGCAGGAAAACAATGCGAACCAAATGAAACTGCTCCTGGACCATGACACGAGATAATACATCACGTGAGCCAGACAGGTAGAAGGGAAAAATGAAACTGTTAATTTTTGATAAATAATGACACTGAAACTAGTCTTGTGTGGTTCCCTGCTGATGACACCGTTTTATAAAAAGGATAATAAAGCCTAAAATGTGCTGTAAATTTCATATATGATGAATGAAAATTGTTCTTTAAACAAAATGAATTGTCAATTCATGTAATAATTTAGATCTCTACAGTTTTTCCGTGAGCGATACAGAATAGGACGTCGGAAAAAATTTAAAAGTTTGAGCTCTCTTTTTATATCATGGGCAACTTGGCACTTGCTTTTTGACTATCATACGTCATAACGACACTTTGGCATACAGATTTGGGTTGTTAAGTAGACCTGGTCAAGCTGGCTTTACTGTCTCCTGTATTTTATTTAAAATCAAATTTCATTGCAAAATAAAACTTTAAGTGGAACCCGTCACACACGGTGTAGCATTATACTCTTATAATACAGGTAGACCCGTGAACCTAGCTAATTGGCTTGGGATGTGTCTATAACCAGATAACTTTGACTCCAGATGATTAGGAGTGGTATGCCGTACATGTTTTACTATGCTGGATATATATTATGTTCTGCTTCTGGCATTTTAAACTTACTGATGACGGCTCTGGTGGAAAAAGTGGTATCTGTTGCAGTTCTTTAAATTGAATATATATGTAGTACAAATACATGCATACATACAATTGGCTGATCTGGATTAACTATGGGCACACCAAATCGAACAATTAACAATAACTATGCCTTCTGTAGGTACAACTGGTGTTTTGACACATATTCACCGCGTTATAGGGGAAATGTACTACTGTCAAGCTTTTAACTACTGTCGTTGGTACTGTGAGCTTTTGCTTCATCAAGAACAAGATGCTATACATTATGTCTTTTGTATGAACATGTGTATAAATTATCCCATCCCGGAATCCAGTTAGTAGAGTATACTATATGTACTTAGTTTTTCTTCATATTTTGTGGTTACTTGTTTATATACCCTCCTTATGCTGTATGTCAGCCAACTGTTCGTACTTTTAGGCGCTCACTTTTATTACTAGTGCATCCTGGTATGTGTATCTCCATCTGCTTTTAAATTATTTGCTTCTCAGTGTCCAATGAAGGAAAATTTCTTCACAAACTTCCACAATATGAATTAATCATAAACAGTGCAGGGCTGTGATTGGGCTGTTTAGTGCAAAGGGCCTTCTTGAAACACACATTTGCCTATCAGATAGTTCGGAAACATATCACCCACATTCATAAATTCCAACCCAACAATGACAGCAAAGTTAAGGCTGAAAGCAGAGATTCAAAAATTACCAAAGCAAGAACTTTCACTGGCTAATTGTTATTGTCAACTGGGCTCTTCATTCAGTGTTTTAAACAACCCTGTCCATGACGTTGAATCTGAGTATATAATCTGTAACCTGCGCCATATAATTACTGCTCAAACAAGGGGTTGAGGGGTTGTGCTCTTCTATCAGACTTTCATCCCCATCCTAGGCCTCCTCGCAGCAAATCTTGGAAGTCTTTTTCTGTTTGTTACGCAGCATAACAAGTAAAGGCAAACTTGATGAAATTTATATTTTGCTGAATTAGAGAATTCGATGTTATCACTCTCTCTGAAACCTGGTTTTCGCGCAAATTTCTATCGTGATGTATTGGCAATAGGGAGCTTTCATCCACATCAACATATAAACTGCCTATGGGGGTTTGGAGCGGGTGTTGCACTATATGTGGAAGATAATTTACCCTTTGCTAGGTGTACCTATGTAGATTCGCCCACCTGTGAGAGTATTTGGATAGAAATTATCACATCTAACAGTACCATACTTGTGTGTGTGTGTGCTATCTTCCTTCCAGCAAGTCTGCTACAGAAAAAGACATATTCATGCATTCCTTAGCCCTCTCAATAACTACCCCTTTCATCTTAAATCCCCATATTCTTGGCATTACAGGGATCTTGAACAGCTGATGCCAAACTTGGGACCCTTTTCACAATGATAGTGATTTTGGCCACTGCCTTTTTACCTTCATTGAACAAAACAATTTGTATCAGTTCACTACTGGACCTACCTGCATCTCTGAATACTCCAAAAGCCAATTGAACCTCATGATTATAGATCCCCGGGGGATTTGTGTTGAACTATGGAATACTTCCTCCCATCTCCAAGAAAGCGAAACATATTTGTTAATGGTGTCAGAAAGTTAATATGCTTGTAGATTGCAAAATTACGTTTTTGAGCTGACTCTTGTTACATCAATCCTAAAAGGTAATGGAGTCTCAGTAAATATATCCTTGGGAATAAACTTCATCAATCCATTTCCCTTGCATATTCCCAATTGAAAGATTATATCCAACTACTCACAAAAGAGTGAAATATTTAATAAACATTTTGCTAGTCAGTGCAAACTACCACCACAGGATAACCCCTTATCACTTTCTGACTTTATGTACAGGACTGATGCCTGCTTTCATATGTTTAAAATGGATGATGTACAGGTTGAGAAAGCTAAATATTGCCCAGCTACTGGGCTTGATAACATAGGTAATTTTCTACTAAAATACAGGTATAGGTGTTTGCTTTCCTCTCACTGTTGAAGTTATATTTACAAAGTTCGTACTTTCCAATACAGTGGGAACAATTCAGTGTCTGTCTAGTTTTCAAGAAGAAGAAATAATCAAACAGGCATTATCGGCCCATTAAAAGTCTTGGAATGTCTCACCTGCAATGTCTTTAGTGAGTTCCTTATATGATGTAATCTCTTTACAACTAAGAATTCCAGATTTAAGGCTAACGACTGCACCATAAATCAACATGTCATCTCCATATTGCAGGACAAATAAAAAGAACTGGAATTGTCCATAAAGGCCGGATGGTTTTACTAGATACACCTAGGGCTTTTAATCAAGTGTGGCATGAAAATCTCCTGTTTAAACGTTGACAGCTCTGGTTCACAGACTGCAGCGTACAATTGTAGTCAGTTATCTTTCAAATTGCAACCAGACTATGATCATTTGCACTCAAACATCATCTTGGCTACCTGTAGAAGAGAATCTGGAATCTCAAAGGGCTCAATACATCAAAACCTGTGAAAGTAAGTTTTTGCCGACGACGCTCCATCCAGCAAAAGGTGACTCAGATTTGAATCAGTCCCTTAAGACACACTCCTTATGTCCTCTTGAATGAGCTAGTTTGGCCATTTTTTCATACCATTATAACGGTTCTAAATTATTCCTTTTTCAAGCCCATCCATAAAATGAACCCATGGTCTCCATATCGATCCAATATTGCACCTGACATTGGAGGTGCTGCAAATATCAACCTGTAAAATGAAGATATATGTTGTAGATGGCACTACTGATAACTCAGGCTTGGTATCTAGCTCTTTACGTGTAGATCAACCCGGTGAATAAACAAATCAAGCTTCACTGATTGGATCCTATTTGTCCACCGGAAGTGATGTCACATGTAATTAAGCTCATCAGGAAGTAGTGTCACACGCAATATACCTCCCCAATCACCCTCCATTGTCTTAACGTTCGATAAAATTCAAAACTGGAGGCTTTGAAGATTCTTTCCTCCCATCAAGCATCCACCTTTGCACTAACTTTCTACTTGATATGCGGCAGTCCTAAGCATTGGAGATATTTAAAACTAAATTGAAATCGACACTAATACCTGTGGATTTTATACCCGATAAATTTTTCTTATAGCGGTTGTTTCCTCAGCCTGGGCACCTCAATGGTTACTTGTATGCAGTAAAAATTTCCCAATCACCTGCCTACACTTGTTCTGTTCCTTATAAAGATACACACTAGTTTTTGATTATGCATCTCTAATTAAAAGTCCTTAGACAGACTTTACTCGACACTTTTGTGACATTCTGGCACCAGAAGTAAATCCCAACCTCATTGTTCATTTAACTAGTAAAATATCAAAAACTTATTTGAAGGAAAGAAAAACTGATTTAATGAGCAGATCTTTACAGCCGTTCATTTTTTTATTTTTTTTTTTGGTTAAAGCAAGAAGGTTCGAGTTTTGGTTTTATTTTGGGGCTAAAAGTGTTTTGTATACAAGTATATCTCTGTATGAATCATCATTCCATGCAAGTCTTGCTTTATTTACATGTGGTGGATTCTTAACATTGTATGATCAGGTCTTCAAATATAAGGGTGATAAGCAAGCAGCCTATCTCTACATGCATATGTAAATTACTGGTAGCCTCTCTTTAGTGATGTAATGTTTTTTTGTTTTCTGTATCTTTTTGCCCTGTGCGTCCTGTACATATATTGTGTGCCACTGCTTATCTTGAGAGCCTCTTGTCTTGAAGACAAAAGTGGCATCAAAAAAGATAAACATCCACAATTTATAATATATATCGAGGTAGTATATCGAAAGACTGCAAAATTATGAGAAGCTGGCACAGGAATTAACACCCATTAGTCACAGAATGCTATGTACTTCCCTGCACTTTGGATTTGTCAATACGTACATGTAGACATACTTAGTCAGAAGAATATATACTATCATTGAAAGATTTGGGTTGCACTTCCTGGCTTAATACTTGGATAAACCCAGATACCAAATTTATGCTTGTTTTGACAAAAATTGTCGGGAGGTAGCATCGCGTGAAGTGCATAAAATTGTGTCACATTAACAGGTTGTAACAGGCTATATGTCAACATAATTGTTGCACACGTACCTTTCATGACATGCACTTCTCGTATATAACTTAAATACGTAGGTCACTAATGGTCAAAAAGCCACATACCAAAAATGCAACACATGATTTATTTGGAGCACAGCACTGTTGCTGTAACCTAGTCCAACACATTAGCTTTTTTTCAAGATAGTGTACTGATTCAAGTTTGGAGAAGAATCATTCAGTTCATCAATGGCAATAATTCTTAGAAATAGAACAAAATGAGATTGTCGTTAATGGCTGATGTAAAGTAAGACATAGAGATACTCAAAATCCTTAAATTGCTACATTTGCACAATCACACAATGGCATGATAGATTGATACGTGGCAGGAACTGCTTCCTGACAGGATTTATGAAAAAATTTCAAAGGGAATTGCATGGAATTGCACCACGCATACTACAAGCTCCAAGGGGATAGACTCTCAGAATTGCCCATATATTCCCGGGCTTTTTAAATGTTTGATGTGCAAATGGCAAAGGTAAGGGGTACACGTGCTCTTCCATTTACTCAATACCAGGTATAAAAAAAGAAAAACAGTCACAGCAGTTAAGAGGGAGGCAGGAGGGAATTTCAAAAATTGCAAAATTTTTGCTGTACATGTATTCTCCATTCAGGAATATAACGGAATGAACAGTTGGTATGGATTTTGTACTTGTGCACCCATGCTTTGGGAGGTAGAAAAACATGGTTTACTTGAGTTACATGCAGACAATTCAGAGTCATGACCACTCACATGACCTGGCTAGCATTACAAGTGGAAAGAACTACCTACGGTAAAAATGTTGTAGTTTCCATCAGCCTTAAACATGATTAATCTTACAGCCCTTTCTTTATGGTATAAGTAAAGTGAGATGTAGAAATGCTCAAAACCTTTAACTTGCTACATTTGCAAAAGCACACAGTGACATGAAAGATTGATGACTGACCGAGAAGATGACTGCTTCCCAACCGGATTTATTAAATTAGACAGTGTCATTACCATATCCAAACCGTAGTCCCAACAAAACAAATCCAAGTCAATTCCGACCAAAGGCAATGTTCCTTGACAATGACAAAATAAATGGAGTTGGACCTCTCCAGCTAGAAGCCCCAAGGTGATAGACTCACAGGAGAGCCCATATACTCACTAGCCTTTTTGCCAGAATGGTGCAACTGTGTTTTCTACATGAATGACAAAGGTAAAGGGTACAGGCGCCCAGAAGTTAAGTGTGTTGCTCCATCATGGCAACACCTAGACTGGCCGGCACTTAATGTAAAGGGATTTGAGTATCTCAACTGAAGACAACTGAAGCCCATAAAGAAAATGCAAATACGTTAAACTTAACACAATCACCTAAAAAATTGTCACAGCATTTCAGCCTGTTGGTTGACCATAGAAAACTGGGATTAATAATAAATGTATTGTGTGAATGTTCAGGTCCTGGGGAATAAAACATGATATAGTGTATGTAGTAGTGTTTGTTGTCTTTGTGATTGTGTCCACAATAACACTTCTCTTAAAAATGTGGCTGTCGATTGAACAAAGACCAAGTCTTGTGCATACAGCAAAGTCTTGTAAAGTCACCAGTGCTGCCAAATGGTGTAATGGCATTGAGAGGCACAAGGTAGAACATGCAGTGACAACCATAGTAGCTGTTATTGGATACATTACAAAAAAAAAACACACAAAAACAAAAAACAAAAACATGCACACCATATTGGATTGCGACACACCAATGATGGACTGTCCAATTACATTTGCCTACTAGAGTCCATTCTCACAGACAAAGAATGGAAGTCTATTGGCATAAACCAAGAAGGGGAAGTCTTTCAAGTGGTCAATAGATGATCCCCCAGCTGTGCACACTTTCACAATTTAATTCTGAATTGTCAGACTAATTGGGCTACAAAGCTACAATTGGTTTATCTGACAAAATTTACTTTAACATATGCTGCCCTAGACCACATGAGACCAGCTTGCCAGAGACATCGTGATCTGATTGTTATCATAGTTTACATGCAAGAGGTAAAAAAATCACAATTAAGACGCAAAACACACTGGACCTAATTGTGTCCTTTGAGGATTAAATGTATGGTATAGCTCATGTGTCCTTGTACATTTTGAAAAGATCTGCATACACCTTGAAAAATGTATTGTGAACGCAAAGGAGTGTGTCAAATTAGAAATGTTACACAGGCAATAATTTTGATATTGGAGAGTCTGCAAGATGTCCTAATATTAACAGGTGGAAAAAGATTTCAACTGAACTGAACTGAACCAGATGAGTCCAAAATGAAACTGGTTGTCCAAATCTTTGCTCTGTTTCAGTTAAGTAACAACTTGGGCAAACAGTACTCAATTGTTAATTCACCTGATATATTTTCGAAATGCCTCTGCTTTCCACAACACTTTTTCCATTGAACTTCAACACGTCCCACAAAGCAGTGATAGTATGGAAAAGGGGCCCTTGTACACTGCACTGTCCAATTGGCAGAAAAATTCAAGTTAAGTTTGAGATTATGATCAAACTGAGTCCAAGAAACTGAGCTATGACTTACACCAGGAATAAAGTAGCTGGCTCAATCCACGGAGTTGTAAGTATTGTAAAGATAGTGTCACTTATATGCTTTGAAGGAAATGAAGTGAGACCAGCCAGATTAGCTTTGTTTGAAATTACAAAATCAAACTTTAACCTTTGTTGGAAATTTTTATTTTGTAATGATGGACACATCATCCAGTTTCAAGACATTGCTCAAAGAAGACTGGCCAGAAGTGGTCAATTCGCCAATCTTCGAATAAGTGTGAGAAGGAAATGCATACGTGGGTTAATGCAACACCTGATTCGAAGGTGACAATACTAGCTCTGTGGTTTGTAGGAAGTGGTGTAGTATAGGGTATGTTATAGGAAAAAGATAGTCAATAAAGGATCTGAGCCACAGGCTCCCCACCAAAACCTTTTGATTTTGAAAATGTTGCCTACGAAAAAACCATGCATTTTATGGAAGAATGATGTAGCCCAAAGGCAGAGGGAAAAAGGTTTTGGGCAAAAACAGTTGACCTAAAAGGTAACAGGTAACGTAAATAAAGGAACAATGTTGAAGTGTCTAAAGGAAAGGAATTTCCTGGAGAAAAATCAGAACAAAATTTCGAACATGAATTGTAAACCCTATTGTATAGGGTGCCACCAAGGAACAAAGGAGTCTCTTCACAGTTGAATGAAGTTGGCTGGTAGCAGGTGGCCTGCATTGAGTGTCAGGTTGACCTGGCTCTGGGGACAAATCAATTTAAATTTATCAAATAGTCCATGAGAAAGTGCTTCTGCCGTAGAATTGACTGAGCCAGGGATACGTTGAGTTCTAAAATGGATGTTAACTTTAAAACAAGCCACCACCAGCTCCAGGTTTCTACTGCTCTTCATAATCACTTTGAGAGAGGAGCTTTTTTTTTTTTTTTTTTTTTCTTAAAGAAAACCAGGGCTTCATTTTCTGTCCAACGAATGAGAGAGTTATTCAACAAAAGATTACCCAAGAAACAATACCAGCATCATGGGGACAAGTACCAAAAATGTAAAAGCTCTAGATACCATAGAAGTGGGACAAACCTAGCGTGATGCATGTTTTTGGAAAGAACTTAAATAAAATGGCCCTGCAATGTACTCTGCATGTGATTGTTTGCGGATCTTTGCCAAAGCGATTTCAGTGTGTAATATGACACTTTTTGAATTTTTACAGTTTTGACCAACACTCTTTCAATACCCAAAGTATAGCTGAAAGAGAATCATTTACAAAAAAAAGAGAGAGAAAGAGAAAGAGAGACTTCAGTTTGTGTTCTCTCATAAGATTGGGGCGGGCAGATCATTTGTTGTTTGAGGCTTGATGGAAGGAAGGAGAGTGGGAGTCGTCATCGCTTCGAGCATTTGAAGATCGGATGTGAGGCAGGGCACTTAAATGATGATTGTGGTGTTCACCGAATCAGTATCCGTGACCTTGGCCTCGACTTCCTTCGACGCTGACCCAGCAATGCCAGACTCACCCGGGGTCTCCGTGAGGCTCACGTTGGGTTGCAGGGTCGTCTCCACTGGAGGGAACTGATTGTAGTGTGATCCTAGATCAGACGCTTTGAGTTCACTTGTAACTGACGCCGGCATCGGTCTGCCCCTAGGTTTTTTCTTTCTCAGCATCTTTGCAATAGCACTTTCTAATCACACAAATGTAAGCAACGAGCCTCTGAACTTGATAGAAACTTTCTGAACTGAGACCTATATTGGGCCCCACGCAAGACGGCAAACATTGTAGAACCTGGTTGCCCCGTAACCACCTGTCAGTCATTTGGCGACCAATCAGGGTAAACTTGAGAAACCCCAACATGGAATCCAAAGTGACAGATGAGCACGATTATAACATTTTTGGATGTAAATCCTCTAAAATAAAGCATTCTTTGAAGTTTGATGCTCCAAACTTGTCCATTTACTCAACAGGTAGGAGTGCGTAATAGAATACCAAGGTGTCATTGCGATCAAAGGCCCAAAGAATAGCGTAAGTCCTATTGAAGTCGGCATTTGCTTTGAAAGCATTTTTCTCGGCATCATTCCTGGCCTTTGTTTCTCAACTTCTTGTGAAATCAACTTCGTCAGTTTTGCTCATAAAGACCTGGGGTTTGTGGCAAACTGTTCACAAGAATATAATCTTTAACAACTTGTCTCAGATTTTTTCTATGTTGAGTGGTTTTCTCTCTACACCGAGCCAAAAGTCAAAACCTTTGATGTAAGAATGGAATGTCATCTTTTCAACTTTAAACGCGAGTATCTCCACAATAGTGAGACACGTTTGTGTAGAAAATCATGTCTGCTAGCTTTTGCAACAGAAATGCACATGCTAAAGCTCAAAATAAAAAAGTAGATTTAACAAATGAGTGATTTTTTTTATCATCACTTTACCTAATTGTTGTGTCAACACAGAAGAACTGGTACACATGAAAATGCTATCAACTTATTTCCAGATTTGTTAGCTTTCAGGAAATATATACTTTATGGTACTTCTAGCTTATTTTCAGAGTTTTATAAAGTCATTTGTCAGACTCATGCGTAACCTGATATATACCCTTAAGAAGATAGCTGCTCCTATGAATGTACAATATCCTTGCAACCCAGATGTTTCCGAGCAAACTGCAAGAGAAAACAGGGAAAACAAGACAGCTAGTCATTACTACCAAATACAGAACAAACATTGGATTTACTGTGTTGTCAGCAATGGGCAGCTTAACATCTTCCATTATAACTGGTGATTACTGGCGAGGGACAGCATGCATGACGACTCTATGGACAATCCTGCAGTACCTGGGAATACCTGTTTGGCAGCTGGGATGTTCTTAGTTATTCGAGCTTCCTGAGGTAGTAGGATACAATCTTCTCACAGAGATTGGGCAAGGACAACCTGGCGTTGAGGAACAGGTTCAGCTCTTCCCAGAATTCCTTGTACATTTTTGGTTTGAAGAACAAGGGATTAAAGTGGGAGAAGATGTGTATGATAACCACCTTGGTGATGAAGAGGAAGCCTGGGAGAGTCTGGAAGAGAAGCCTCAAATGTTTTCTCACAACACTTGCCTCCCAGCTGAATATAACAGCCAACTTGAAGCACTACCAGTTGCGAACAAAAGGCAGCATCTTGCCATCGAACAAAACTGTGTCCTGACACTAACACACTTGCAAAACGACCATCTCAGTCCACTTATTTCAAATTTGTTGTTCTCTATGAACATTGGTTGCACAGACGTGAATTCCCAGGTAAGGTATATATACGTTTATGATACACTGCATTGGGTTTTGACAGAGCATAATGCAAAGCAACAATCAAATGCATCTGAGGAGAAGGGGCTTTGGATGACATTGACATGCAACAAATATTTGCATAAAGCTGTCTTTAAATGTGGTGGAAAGACTGTCTGTTGTAGATGTTTTTGAGCTCGTGAGCAAAGCAAAATCTGTGCAAAAAAGTTGTGCTTCTCTTGGTTTATTAAAAAGTGCTGGAGTAGCATTTGTATCAGTCAAATGCATCACGTCTGAAAAGTAAAGAGCGTGTTCAATAGCATGTTTCTAGTATTCTGCATGACAAAAATTGTGGTGCAGGCTGATAAATCATGTGAGCTTTGCTTCTGTGGGTTGTGTATTTATATGTACGGTTTAGTCTACAATTTTACATGATACTATCTTGACACAAGTGACGACCTGAGCTGTTTTGGCCTGCTTACGATTAAAATATACAACTTGGAGTTTTTTTTGGTTAGAGTTAACTATGAAAAGCAAATCGGTTCAGGGTACGTTAACACTTCTTTGTTGTGCTCATGTAAAGGAAAACGACTGTATCTGAAACACCATAATGTGATTCAAACGCGAACTTTGACATGACCTTGGCAATGCTTGCCTCCAAAGCAGACCCGAACTCCGTGTTATGTCTTCTCGGCTCTGAGATAACATGGAACTTGGTATGTTTTGTATGCAATATCAGTGCTAATACACGTAATAATCGCAAATGTACAAAGAGAACGCAACATGTTTTGACCAGTAATGTTTCAGCAAAGTACATCATAAAATGTGACACCATCAGTTGCAAACAATCTATGTCTGCTTGGGTACTCTAAATTGTCTAAATGGACATATCAAAGCTCAGCAGGTAGAGCAATATGTTATGGTCCACCTTAGCTAGTAAAGCAAACCATCACGGTCCATCTTCATAGGAAATAAACCAAAATACATTGATCCCTCCTCCGCAAATACAACAGAAGGCAATGGTACGTTCTCAGCAAGTACAGCAGCAGACACATATATATTTTGAGTCAAATCACACATGTATATATCCCCCGATCACACAGCACATTTGTGTTTCGACATCAAAAAATCCCACAATCACACGCAAAATATTCCAATATTTCCTTAGGATAATGCACGTGGGGTCACAAGTTGTATTAAGAATCACTCATTTTGTACAGCTGGTCTTCCAGAATGACAATTTGACTCATTCTCCAAACATCCATTGTTTAGTGAGCATATAACGAGAAGTGAGATCATACTTTGCACATTCACATAAGCTTGAAGCCACAAAGTGTTGTATGCTCAACTGTACCTGTGTGAGCTTACTTTATTACCTTCGGAACGTCTGCCCCAGCAGGTGTGCACAGGTTTGCAATTGTCAGTTGACCAAGCATGAAAGGGCTTCGCACTTTGTGGCATAGTTGTCCATGGGAAGTTGGAAAACTAAGTTCAACATGTTATAACTCAAAATTACTAAACGTCTCTATAATTTTACTAAAAATTACACACGACACTCATCGTGTGGCAAATAATGCAGAATGAGACAAGTTTACCAACTTGTATTGAGGACAATACGCGGAAATATATCTGGTCATTGAAGGTATCCCTTTCTGCAATGCTAATCACTATCATTCAGAAACGTAAACAATTTTTTCGATTCACAGTTCCTTTGTGATTGTATATATTCAATGGCCTTGCCAACTCAGAGTGAACAGACTATAAATGCCCACTGTATGTAAAAAGCCAGTCCCTTGGATCGGTGAATGAGTTAACGTGTGAATAATAGGGATAGATAATATTTGCTCAGTATTAAAGTTTGATTTGATCAAGTTTCGTGAATGCCATGAAAGTTAAGTAAGGCCTTTACCGCGGAATAAAAAAATACATGATGCTCCTGAACTAAATCATACTGACAATAATTGAATCTTCTCTCCAAAACACGAGAACAGTTCAAAGGCTTTTATTTCTTTTTTACCCTGATTTATTTTTTTTCGATTCAGCCTTGTGAAATTACTAAATTGAAAACAGTTACGTCTACACAAATAGCAATAAAACCAACATTTTTATTAAAGATAGAAACATTTATTGCTTTTCTATGGGCGTATTGTGCACAAATCTAGGCACACTTTGAGTTGAAAACCATGGTGAAATCCATCAATTTTGGCACAGTTTGAGTTCAAAACCAGGTTGAAATCCACCAATACAATACGACTGAGAAAACTTTCAAATACGGAAAGTCATTTTCCATCAATGTAATTACACTGTAACCTAATGAGTTAAAGTGTATATGCATGTTGTCAGAAGAAAACCAAACGTGGTCTTCATTGCAGCACACAGTATTGAACCTGAAAGCAAAAATTAAACAATCTCAATGATTGCTGTAAAAAAAAAACCCAAACAATATACAACACGCACGCATACATACATACATACGTACATACAGACATACATACATACATACATACATACATACATACATACGTACGTACGTACATACATACATACATACATACATACATTACATACATAACATGCAGAACAGCATTTCGGTTGGGAAGACCAGCCCGGCAAAGCTGGCTCTTTTCTATGGTTTAACAGAGGTTCTTTGGCATTATCTGTTTGCCAAGTTGGAAAAAAACAACAAAACGATTAGTACATGCAGACAGACGTTGCCATACATCACCGATGGATTATTCAGAACGTAGCGCACATGGACAGCCTAAATAACACTTTTTAGCGATGACGTTGCAACTCACAGATTAAATTTCTTCGGCATGTAAAACAGGACCATTATACTGTTAAATATCATAAAATCAAAGGCATTTATACTGTGTTAGATTATTTTCTATCCTAACCTGTAATCTTCGATGGATGTCGCACTCCGTCTTGTTTCACATGACCAACTCTGTTCCGTTGATCCATTCACAATAACCTTAAGTCCTGACTGCTTACTGACAAGAATACGGTATTGTTGGAGGAGTACACCGGCTTAATACAATCCGCCATGTCTCTGTGTTTTCCAGTAATATATTATACATATATGTGATGTGTTTTCGCAATAAAGATTAAAATGTAGTTGGCAGTCATCGTGCCAACAATTACGACAACCTTGAAATAAAGACTACTTTCAAGCTTGACCACAGGTGCCTGTTTAATCTATGGGTTCGTGCACATACCTTGGGAGCAGGTACATGATTGTGTCTCGTATTCATTGCCCACACAAGTCAAGCCATCATTCTGGGGAGCCGGATCAGAACAGGTGCGGTTACGACCACGCTTACCAATTGTCAGGTTCCCGGTTGTACAGTAGCAGCCACTCCAGGCAGCCCACGCTGCCCATTTCCCATCCGCTTCGGGAACAAAATAAACACAGGTTTATCCGTTTGGAGTATATACCTTCGTATTTTTTTATAATCAAAGCAAATGGTATGGAGTATACAAAATTAGGTTTTACTCATGGTACAAGTTAAATTTAATGAAAGTGCATGACTCAGAGATACAAGACTCCCATTTTAGCATAAGGTGGCACCACTTTGCATCTTGGATTAAAAAAAAAAACAAAAAAACCCTACAATGATTACTACATGCACATCCATGCCTGTACATTGCCTTTCAGTTTTTGAAGAGTTGTCAATATGTTCATGCCATTCAAAACAGGATAACTTGACGCAGAAAACGCAGAAACTATATATATATATATATATATATATATATATATATATATATATATATATATATATATATATATATATATATATATATATATATATATATATATATATATATATATATATATATATATATATATATATATATATATATATATATATGTATCATGATACAAATGTGAGATCAAGTTGTTCTGAACCTCATCATGTGACCAGGCTGTGAGACAGGCCCAGTCTCATTTATATTGGGTGGACGACACGTTGTATTATGAGGTGAAAGCTATATCATAAATGTATAAACTCGCAACTGAGCTCGACAGAGAGAGTTATATGGTTTAAACATATTTTATTTCAAAGAAACATGGATTAGGAAACAAGCTGTAAAGCTTTTATAAATCCTTCTCCATAACTACACAGCGTCACTTGATGAAACCGAAACATAATTAAGCAGGAAGTACAAATGTAGAAAACAAGAAAAGAAAAAAAAAAAAGAAAAAATGGCGAGGACAATCACTTAATCTCTACTAAATCTCTTTGTTTTTATAATGTACCTTTCTACACTGTCAAATAACTTAGTGTTCCAATCAATGGACTTGTTTGTATCACCATACAGCAAAATGTCCCTTTTAGCAGTAATTTCTGGCTGGAAAGGTCCTAGTAATTCCGTGCGGGGTTCATTGAAAAGAGAACATTCTGTCAAAAAATGGAAAATGCCTTCCACTGGGGCTCCACAAGCACATCTTTGGGTGTCGATGTAACCGTATTGGAACAGCAAATCATTTAGAGGGCTGCAGTTCAAGCGCATCCTCGTATGGTGGACTTGGCCGAATCTATTTTTACCATAAAAGTACGGGGGGACACGTATTATGTTCCCATTCAGTTTATTTTTGAATGCTTGAATTGTTTCAGAAGTTTTAATCTCCTGATCCAGGTTTTGCCAGTTGCGTATGGTAGCAGGGAAAAAGGATTTGTTGCGCTGTTCGGACCTACAAAATATTAGAGGTGTTTCGTTACTGTGTCTTGTGTTGTGACCGGTGGCAATGGATTCTGGAATCCTATCCTGTAGGTAATGTGGGGCGAAACCATTTACGATCTTGTAAAAGTGTATCAATTTGTGTTTCTCTCTTCTGTCTTTCAACGGTTCCCATTGTGTTTCCTTATAAAGTAATCTGTTACTTGTGGTTTGAGTGCCACCGGTCACGACACGTGCGGCCGCTAACTGCACCTGTTCAAGCTTATTGCAGCATGCAAGGGAACAATTGTCCCAAAGAATGTCGCCGTACTCAAGGAGGGGCCTGATAAACACCATGTACATTTTTTCCAGTGACTCTCTATTTAAGGTGTATTTCATGGCACGAAGGCAGTCTACACGTTTCATAGCTTTTACATATACAGTGTCAAGGTGATTTGTCCAGGTGCAATCAGATGACAACATTACGCCAAGGTGCTTATGCGAGTTTGTGTCCGTCACGCGGCAATTTTTCAAAAATAGTGGATAATTTTCATAATTTTGAGACCTTGAGCAGGTCATGGAAAATGTTTTACTTTCATTTAGGCTGAGAGTTATATCGACAGATAGAATACCGAAAAAAACCAACAGACCATCGGTCTGTCTTTGATCTCTGGACACAATTCTTTGTTTTTCGCAGTTTATGTCCATAGTGAATTTCATGAAAACACATTGTAAGTCTATAATGAATTTCATTAAAAGTAATGGGAACTGGGCAGAAAAAAGTGGGCCACTTTTTATTTCCTGGGTGGGATCTTTAGCTGTCATGTCATTCTACAATGGTCATCTGATAATAAGCTTTTCTTTGAACTCTGTGGGCCAGGCCTCCTGGCCAAGGTCCAATTGGTTGAGGTGTTACCTACTTCTTGAGCAGACAAGAGATTATGTGTACTAGCCTGTCCTATGCATATGAGTAATGATGATGATGATGATGATGATGATGATGATGATGATGATGATGATGATGATGATGATGATGATGATGATGATGATGATGATGATGATGATGATGTGGCTTTCCGGTTGGCTGCCGTGGTCCTATGTCAATGTGTGACACAGGTGTCCTAACAAATGTAGATGAGGCAGGGGAAACCATGGTAATCCTTACCAGCTTGTGCTACCATGTTTCCCAGGACCAAAGCCGAAGCAAAGGGTCCACCACACACTCTCTGACAGCTGTGGTGGGCCCCTGGTCCTGGGTATATTCCCCTACACTCATTGTTTTGTACTTTCTTTGAAAAAAAATCCCTAACACACCCTATACCCGCTTCTAAGGCTCAGGCCTCTCGCATAGCAGCATCCATGGGAGACCTTATAAGAGCTACCACCATTCCCTTCCCTTCCTGTACTCTGGGATTCTAGTTTAACCTGTTGCCTTCTAACTCTATGATTTCATTCCTTTTCTCCCAGCATCCTACTAGGTAGTCCTGTACATTTTATAACCTTTCCTGCCTCCCAGAAAGGCACCTTTCAAACCTAAAACCCATACTTCTCATTCCTCCTTCTCCAAACACCGAGCCTCTTCTAAATCCTTGTAATTGTAATCTTCCCCGTGCCACTTTCAGAAAAAATCTTCCCTTATCCCTCTTTATGCATCGCACCACAACAGCCAATGATCCACTGTCTTATCTGCCTCTTGTATACACGTCTTACACTTTCCATTACTACCTGTTGTCCACTTCTGTTTTCTCTTCTCTAGATTGATTACTCCTGCCCTACTTTGAAAAAGAAGCTTGGATTCCTTCCCTCTATCCCAACAGACTTTTATATACTTTCCAATCATTCATCTCATTATATCCTTTTAATTCATATCTCTCTGCTAACTTCTCTATGTCTTTGACCCAGCTGGTTTTTTCCTCGACTACCTCATTGTTAACCTTCCTGCACCACCTGTCTTCACCTACTGCTTGTAGATACCACCAGTTCTTTAACATAGCTTTGGCAATCCTATCTGTGATTTTTTCCATCCTAACTCTCCTAGGACTGCTTCTGTTGCTGAACATGGTCCTGCTCTCAGTATCCATTTACTCATCGCATTCTGTGCTTTCTTCATTTACTGGATATCTCCAACATTTACTGAAAGTAAGTATACAATTAGCTACCTGGTGGCGGCAACACTTCTCATTTCCTTTAAAAGCACCTTAATGCTTTCATCTATGTGATAATTTGGAAGATATTAACGCTTAAAGTAACAATTTCTGGAATGAATCGACAGCTTTACTGTGTTCACTCCTAATGCGCGAAAAGTGCGCCCAGGAAAAGCAGTTTACCTTGAACCAGGCCTGCTGGTACCTGAATGAAAGGTCCTGGCTTCAGGAATTATTTGAAAGTGGAGTTATTAAAATAATTCACATAAGTGTGCCTATTGTTGCAACTAGCGCCCAAAGAGTTCACGAATGAATCACTAGTCTCACCCTTAGCCGGCATGGCACAGTCTTCGTCCAGTTTGGCGTCACCATCATCATCTGTCAAAAAGAAAAATGGGACGTATTTTTTTCAGACTTTTTTTTACGTCCTAGGCATTCGTGACAATAAAGGAAAAGTGTTGAAGCTTCAAATGTGCAATTGTACGATTACAAATAATTTGTATCATGATCATAATATATCATTGAAAATACTACTACCAATGCTACTACTGCTACTACTACTGCTGCTGCTGCTACCACCACTACTACTACTGCCAATAATAATAATAATTAATAATTATAATAATATTAATAATAATAATAATAATAATAATAATAATAATAATAATAATAATAATAATAATAATAATAATAATAATAATAATAATAATAATAAAAAACAACTATACGTGTGTATGGGTTGTGGTTTGGAAGCACAAGTTTTAGCAGAACGTGTGACTACAGTGCAATAAAAAAAATAAGAGCAGATATGGAGGGTAATCTGGCATTCTCGGCATTTGCTTGGGCTAAGGTTATTTTCACCTAACTCGGGCCACCCGTCGAACCGTCCTTTCTTGTCTACTTTAGATATACAGGACTTATCAATATTTAAAGACGGCAACGGAGTCCTGCGGTAGTACATGCTCGCACATTTAGGAAAAAGAAGATGAAGAGTCCAGCTTGTGGAGTCGAAGAAAGACCGCTTACGACAGCAATAACAACGTGACGATGATCACAGTGAAAAAATCATATACATAATGTAA
Organism: Hermodice carunculata; assembly: GCA_964020975.1. Lineage (NCBI taxonomy): Eukaryota > Metazoa > Annelida > Polychaeta > Eunicida > Amphinomidae > Hermodice > Hermodice carunculata. Next base: position 90,334,738 of record OZ026621.1, on the reverse strand, counting down.
AATGCTGACGTTTTCGCATGATAAGGTTTTACCTGCAGCAGGAAATGTACCACAGATCTCCTCATCTATCCTGCCATCACAATCGTTGTCCAGCCCGTCACCATTTACAGAAGTCGTCGGAGTACACGCCATTTTAATCAAAGCAAATATCAAAGGAATAGAACACCGGGTACCTTAAGGGACCGTATTTCACGCACAAAATATATGATGCCTCGAGCAGCGAATAGCCTGTGAAATATTTCATGACGTAATAGAGCGACTTGATTTATACCACTGGAGCTCACAGAAGTAAATGTTGTCTAAATGTAGATGAAAAATAGGTATATGACAACTGACAATTACATATATATATATTTATTAACAGCGGCAGCGTGTAAATTTTGACAGCATGTGTAAGTGTATATTAACGTCTGCTTCAATTATGAATATAAACAATACATCACGTCATAAAACGACTAAGCATGTCTTATTTGTTCCCCAATGGTATTTTATTCACATACCCCCCCAAAAGAAAAAGAGAGAGAGAGAGAGAGAGAGAGAGAGAGAGAGAGAGAGAGAGAGAGAGAGAGAGAGAGAGAGAGAGAGAGAGAGAGAGAGAGAGAGAGAGAGAACAATTACCTGATTAATTGGGGCAAGTCTTATTCCAGCCGGGTAACTGTAACTTTCAAATGTTGTGTTACCGTATATGTATGCTCCAAATGTTACATTTGGTGTTGTATGACGTAGTCGGTGTGCCCCGGACGTTATTTTGTAATGACACCCGACCAATGATGTCCCAGGAACAGCAACCCACGTGACCTGGCCAACCAATGTGCTATCATCCAGCAGCAATCCATCTGTAAATCCACTGGGTGCTAAAATTGTGACAAAATTATCATAATAGCCATCTCCTGACTGTTTCCATGGTACTATGAAGGTGTAGTCAGACGCAAACTGCTCTATGGGCATGATTGTGGTCATGGTAGGGTCACCAGGATTGGTTGATGTTGGTCCGCTTTGAACGATCTGAAACACCTGTTCAAAAAAAAAAAAAGAAAAAAAATCGAAAAAAAATATATCTGGAAGAAAAACTGAAGTCACTTCTTTATAAAAAAGGGCTATAAAGTGACCTACTTGGGGGCACATCAGAAAGATAAAACAAGAGTCATGTAGGTATGCTCCTACATGACCTTTCATTTATTTTCTACATGGTCCCAGTGTCGGAACTTTGCAGTTGCACTGAATGCCTGATTTCTTCATCTGACCTTGATGTTTACATTTTCAAAATCTCTTTAAATCAACTGCTTGTTACCTATGTTCACATTTTCAGCTGTCTTGCACTTAATTATACACATACACATTGGTGGTTCCTTTTCAATCCCTTCCCAATAGTCTCCGTCTCACTTTCTGCATAACATGGTGGTACCCATGTATTATGCAACGATTTCTCTTTCGACGTTAGTGTTGTTTTCTGGATGTCTGGTGTGTCGCGCTTTCGGCATATTTTTGTTATTTGGGAAGTTACAATGAGAATGGTGCTTTGGTGTAGTTACTCAAGTGTCAACGTTCACATACGGAAGCGCCTTTAAATCAATATATATATATATGGCGAGGAATTTTTTATAACACAAATAGCGAAGATTATTTCTAAACATAAAGCACGCTTTTCAAGTGCATAACACATCATTTGAGCAAATTGGTCAAATGCAATAAGGCCGAAAATAAGTACCTGTAAAGGTTTATCGGAGTACGTCAGAGCAGTATAGTTCTGCAGTTCTGTAGCAACAGTGGTGTTGAAACACCTTGTTTGCATGTTTGTCGTCAGAGAAAAACTTTTATCCGTTGAGATGCGTATCACCACGTCTGCCGTCAGTCTGTCAGGAGTGGGGACAATAGGGAACACCTTGCCCCATGTGTTAACTGGTAGCAATTGTTCTACCAGATGGTCTTCCGAGGTGCCAGACCCTGAACGTTTAAAAAGAAAAATCTCACATGGTCTTTTAAAATATTTTGATGACTATATCGAAGCGACTCTCTGAACGTTGGAAATCTATCAATCCCAAAGAATGTGAAACCATCATGCAAATATGTGTCCAAGCTTCTCTTGTAGAACATTGTTACATTGTTATATTTGCTGTACCCCTGTTTTGTCATTTTAATTTTTTGTAATATTTCGTCTGTGTTCATGTCATGTTGGTGTCTGTCGTTGAAGCTGAAGTTGAAAAAGCTTTATTCGGTCTACAACATGAATTTTCACTGTAAAAAATACATTATAAATGTTTAGACCAGGAAGACTCTACACTAAGACTCCTCACAGTCGCTGTCATCCACCCTAGCGTTACATTAGGTTGTGCCACATATTACGTCATACGCTTGTTGTTAACAATTAACCAAATGGATATTAACATAGGTAGTCCAAATAACAATGGTACCAGTATCATGATTATAATTAAGTATTACAAATATAACAATTTGCAGTAATGCAGTTAGTTCCATAGTTGTTGATGATAAAAAACTTAGCATATTGTATAAATCTTTTGAGAGAATGTGTGTGCATTTTGGATAGGATTATCTCAGGTGGGTAGTTTTCATTAATTTAGTCTGGAACTTTGTGTCTGATGGATAAACGATTAACCTTTGTATTAGTAACTAACATTGGCACAGTAGGAATGAAAATGGGAATGCTATGAATTATTGCGTCATATCTGTGTGGGGTGACTACATTTTTTCTGGGTCTATCAATTTTTTGTGTTCGGTTATTAGTGATAAACAAATTATTACAATAGCCAGGTAATATATTGCTTTTGAATTTGTAATATATTTTCATACAAGATAACTTGAATATGTCACCAGATTTGAGCAAATTAAGTTTTTTTTTAAGAGTTGAGCTGTATGTGCATTATATTTACTATTACTGATCAATCTTACTGCCTTTGCAGTTAAACAAGTCTGCTACAAGAATGAAATCCCCGTGCGGTTATTCCGTAATTCACATGTGATAAGCATTATGTATTATTTTAAAAATACCTTTGGGCAGTAGATTTTTCAATTTGGAGAGCATACCACATACTCGTGATAATTTGTTGCATATAAGATTAACATGTTTATTCAAGGTAATATTTTGGTCAATTAATATACCTAGGAATCTGTGTGTACCTTGCAGGACCTAATTAATAGGTCCTATAAACTGGGTGACGCTAGATGTACTTTTTACTTGTCAGTCGGCTGACCTTATGTTATGACAAGCCGTCCATCGTCCACAGGTCACATTTTCGACTTCTTCTCCAAAGCTGCTGCACAGATTCTGCACAGATTCACTTCAAACTTGGTGGGGATGTACCTTAGGTGAGTGTCTACCAAGTTGTTTAAATGGTCATGTTCCAGTGATTTTTAGACTTTTAATAGGGGTTTTTGGTTCATTTTTGACCAAATCTTAAAAATGTTTCCCAAACCGCCAGGTCAAGCCAATTGCTTTGTATTTGCATAAGGACATTTCTTGGAACCTCCAGTCCTAATTTGTTCAAAAGGTAGCAGTGCAATTGGTTTCTATTTTTCATGTATTTTTGCATGTTAAAGCTATTTTCGACTTCTTCTCCACAACTAGTACTCAGATGTGCTGAAACTAGGTGAAACTTAAGCTTGTGGGAAGGATAAAGATGTTCACTAAGTAGTGGAACTATGGATCCCCGATTTTTAACGATTTTTTCCATTTCAGTATGTATCGGTTAATGCATGCGTTCACATTTATTGCTGTGTAAGTCAATGAGGATTGTAATGGAAACTCACATTTTTGACTTTATCTCCGAAATTGTCAATCAGATTCCCATCCAACTTAGTGGGGGTGTACATGTACCTGCGGTGATTGTCTCTCAAGCTTATTCAAACTGTCACACGCCAGTATTTTTTGGTTTTTTATGATTTTTTTTGGCAAAGTCTTAAAACATCTTCTCTAAAATTAATCAGTCAATTGCTTTGAAATTTCATAGGGACCCCCAGACCCTAATTTGTTGAAGAGGTGGCGCTGCGATTTTTTCTATTTTTTTTCCGATTTTTTGTGTTTTTACTGTTTCTGAATTTTTCAAAGCTTTGTCTCAAGTTGCTCTAACACTAGGGTTAAACAAATATGTTCACTTGGTGGTGATGCCATGGATTGCTTATTTTAAACGCATTTTTCAGTTTGGGTATGTGTCGGTTTATGCATTGATAACCGTGCAATTCAATCGGGATTGTTCCAATCTCATTTCCAATCAAGGTTGGTCTGCTTCACTTTGCTCTGTTTACCATAGGTCAGCTGAGCATGAGCTCGTCAGAGCCCTCTTGTTTATTTATATCGATAAATGATTATTTCCTATGTGTGGCATGTTTGCCCTAGGAAATTTAAGAAAAGTGTATTTGGCATAAGAGGTCACCATTATCCATGTACCACTGGCTGACTTCTGCGTTTGTTATAGCCACGAGCTTCATATAGCAAAATCATCGCCAGAATCCTAAGTTTAGCATTTTACAAATAAATTTTGATAATGTTCATCCGATATTTAGAAACTGGCATTTGAATGGCATGCTTCCTAATCAACAATTTTGGAATGCTAAACCGTGCAGAAAGAGACAAAATTATGCCATGGCAAAAAGCTTCTCAAATGAACAAATTTGATACAGAATATATTCGGAAAATTTTAAACGTACTCGTTTCATATATCACATAAAATATTTCTACCACAAACGTCTTTCGTTTTATTGCCTTCAGAAGTGTCAAAAGAATGAAAATGTTATTGATTCCGTCACAGTTAAAATATATTTTTGTCGTCTGCCTGATTGTTTCTATCTAAAGTAACTTGAGAACTAGAATTCTCTTTTAATTAACCACATGGAATCTGGAACTGCTAAAATGACATGAAATGTTAATACTTTGATAATAGGCCCGTAACGATTTTTTGAAAGATGACTTGCATTGACACTGTAATTCTGACACATTTCACATAGTTAATTCCTTCACAAAAGCATTTACTTTCACATTCTGCTAAACATAAAAACAAGTTAAATGGAACTTTTTTTGTTCCACTTTAGACCCTTTACATATATCTTTCATAAACCTCAACAAATATACATTTGTAATTTGTTCACTGGATTATTTAAAATAAAAGAGCATTACAGTTACAGTGATGGAATTACATGTGGAAAATGTGACGGAATAAGTTCCATTCAATATGCTTCAGGATAAACATCAGGTTGAGTGTCACGCTCAGGATGAATTGTAAAGATCATCTCATTAAACCAACAGCATGCATTTGAAAGGGCCACAAAGTATACATTTTAAAGCCAGCAAACTGCTGATTCATTTTCTTGCATTGTCCTGTGTTTATGTAGCAGTCATTTGACCCTCTGAATGTTTTCTTCATGATTATGGAAAGAACCATATCACAACTTTGACGCGATTCAACTTTCATATTAAACTTTGCTAAATAATTTATCAGTTTTGTGGCAAAATCTTAGCACCAATGTAAAACATAAAAACATCTCAGATTTTTTATTTTTTGTTTATTCTTTTCAAAGAATGCAACAAATGTTATTCTGTCACACGATCCAATGGAAAAGCTGTCTCAAAAATGTCCTGTTTTTGCATGTGCAAAATATAGAAAATACTGTGCTTACTTAAATTTAACTTCTGTTCCATAAAAAGATATAACTGGCCGCAAGCGATTTAGTTATTTTCTGTGGCATTTTCTTTTCGTTGAAGCCACCAAGGTAACACATATATATATATATATATATATATATATATATATATATATATATATATATATATATATATATATATATATATATATATATATGTATGTATATATGTTTATATGTATATATGTATGTATGTATGTATGTATGTATATGTATATATATATATATATATATATATATATATATATATATATATATATATATATATATAAAGGGTATTCCGTCACAACGAAACGAGTATCAAAATATATGCCCCCTTCCATATTTCACCAAAGTATTTCAATAATAGAATAAAAACCTCACTACTAATAAATACAGTATGTTGTGTGGTGTAACCTTACCATAACACAGAGCAGTGTATTATCAATATGTTTTAATCAATGTCTAAAATATCAGCTTTGTGCACGGGTAATTCCGTCACGCCACTTTAGTTTCTTATTTCAAGTGTTCGATCATAAAATTATATCATTTGGTAGGGAAAATAGGTTTTTAATTCACAGACTAAGAAACAACTTTTCAACAGGAAATTTTTTTTCCGTAATGATTTGAAATATCAAAATAGAGAACGATGTGTTATTCTGTCACGTTCATGGATTACATATCGGCCGAGTGAAATTTTGGCTTCACACAGATTTCAAGTACAAAAACGATCAAGTCAGACAAACAAATCTTTACAAAATAAGACTTGATGCGTCCACGTCATATTTTAATTTTTCAATTTATTCAATATTTCTGCTTTCGAAAGTATTTGAACCTTATGATCAGGCACCACCATTATGATCAAGTTTCCTTCTCACCTGTTATTGCCACCCTGGTACGGTTGCTTCCGGAAAACACAGCTACTGGCTTATCGCTTAAGATTTTTGTTCCTGTCACATCGCCTCCTGTCTGGATCTGAAGAGTTTCATACCTATGTAAAATGAAGGTTTCATTTTTCAGGCGTATCCCAGAGGTTTGTGAGTATTGAACGGTGACCATTGTGTTCTTTTGTGTACCAACAATTCCGATCTGTGTTGCCGATCTCGGATGCGAACGTTGGTCAAAGTACCTGTAGGCGGCTGCCACATATTCAGTCCCCAAAACGTCAACTGGTAATGCCAAAAACCCATCATTGGAGTATTTTTCTCGATTCAATGCAGTAACTACGACCTCGTCTGTTGCAGTGATATAAAGACCTTTCGATTCTTTGACCGCTTGTCCTTCACTTGCCCTGAGTTCTGCCGGCAGGAGCAGCTGTTTTGTGACGCCTGCCGATACATTGAATGTGGCGTTCACAGAATGTTGATGTGACCACAAAGGTGTCGCCACCGTAACAGACACGTTCGAAATTCTTGATGTGGTCATATATAGTTCCGTGTTCTGGGAACCAAAGAAAGGGTTCACATAGTTGTCCATGAACATAATAATAAACTCATTACCTCTGTTGTCCGGTGCCCCTGAAAATTAATTAATTAGTTGAATACATGTACATGTATGTGTGGGCTTGTTCCTTTTTTACCTTCCAGTTTAATCACGATACATGGGCTAATACAAGGGTAACAAGTAGGCCTGTCTAGAAAAGATTTGCTTGACAGCCAAACTCGTCTGCGTAACTTCAAACTTTATATATATATATACCCATATGCCCTGCCGTAAATATATAATAACAAAATAAAACAAACCAACAAAAAGCAAAACAATAAAGAAAAAAGGAAGAAAAATACTGATAAGTAAAAGAAAGCCGACCAAGACAAAAATGAAAAAAACAACCACCCAAATAAATAAATAAATAAATAAATAACTAAATAAATGATGATAACAGTCTCAATACACAAGCAAAACTACATCTTAAATCTATTATAATAATACACCTACTAGCTCAAAGTGACTTAAGTGTAAAAGATTATTGAATTATCACAGGGCTAAAGATTTTGAGCTAGTGGTCGCAATTTTCATGGGTTATTGTATTGGATGGTTACAAAATATCAAAATTATTGGACCACTGCCCCCCCCCCCCCAACAGGACAAATTATAGGGTGCATGATCGCGAGAGATTGTATACTGAAGGAATGCTTCAGGGGTAATCACAGCCACATGTATGGACAATAAAGAATGCTCTAGCGGCCAGGCGTACACACTCAGTTCTACTTTTATCCCATATGTCTTCTGTGGTTGTTTTTCTGTTCGGGCCGCTGCTGTATCATTTTAAGCTAAAAATGTTCTCTGGCTTCGAAGAATTTACATTTCAACCGCAAACTTGGTGATTGGGGTCTTCGAATGGGGATCTAACCTTGCGAAAATTGTCACCGTTTGCTTGGCACGTGGATGATGTAGTGCAACAATCTACTTGTACCAAGGGTGACAGTTTTTGCAGACGCACATTTGCGAAAATGGCTAAACAGATGTACATGGTTGACGTCATTAAATGCATGTGGAATAATTGAGATGAAGAGAGTTAACTTCACTTGTGTATATGTAACACTGGTATATCACTAAGAATCAACAATTTCTGGCGTTAACAAATTTTTGAATTTAAGGTAATATCCAATCCGAAAACGTGACTTCATTTTTAGGGCAAATATCACAGAAACGTGCATCCCTGACATAATAAATCTATACACTCAATTGACGGCACATTTTGCAGAATCTGTCTCCACCGAACATGGAATTCAAGCTACAAATTTGTATAAACACAAGCGTATTGTGTAAAAATGTGTGGGGTTTTTTGTAAAATTTTCGATAGTTCTAAAAATGTGCTATTATAATTTGAACACATGTATCTGGCAAAACGTACCAGTGACTTTTCATAACTGTATCTTTTTGTTAATAATTGTGATGCAAAAATTGAAAAACGATTGTTTTTGTGAACTTATTAAAGGTTGTCAGACTCTTCATTTTTGATAATTATGCACTTAAAAAAGAAAATTCCTGATAAATTTTGCTCTAACAGGAGCAATGTTCAAAACAGATAACCCATTTTCAATTTCCCAAATCACATATCCTTGCAGCAAAAACATTGCAAATATACCTGGATGAAAAGACTATATTGGTTGTATTACAACACAAAGCAGTTTGCATAAAAACATTATAGATACGAATTAGCAAATACTTTACCGAACAACAACAACCATCGATACATGAATTATGTTAAATTTTAATATTAAATCAAAATTGTTTGATTCCCTCTTGAGTATCAAACTGGCAGTCTGAATAAGTGGTTAAGTCAATGAAATACCATGCAGTTTGTGAAAGAAAATTTGTCTGGTTTCATTTGAAACATTTGGTGCTTTATTAAAATGAATTTCGTCTTCCAAGGTATTGCATATCACGCGATCATTCCTTTCAACGGTCTTTCATATCTTTCTTTCTTCAATAGCTACAATATGAGCACTTACACTCAATGAACACCAAATGAGTAACAACATGTGTCCAAGTATTAAATTTAGGAAAATTAGGGGGGGGGGGGTTGAACATGGCTTTTGCGTTTTATCGCGGTACAGATCAAATTAAGGGGGCGGTCATTATTTACGGGGGGGGTTCTCGGGAAATTGGGATGGCGTATCATCATAGTTTTTTTGACCCCCCCAGTAAAACCAACAAGAATTTGCGCACCCCCCGCAAGTCTGTTGAATTTCGTGACCCTCCCACCATTGAGCCCCTCCCCCCTCCCCCAGCCTTATACTGGTTAATGTTGTATGACTTTGTTTTAAACTGATTCACAATTTGAGGACACTCCCATGCCAATTTTATGACACCTCCCTCCATTTAGAGCGTGTGTAATTTTGTGCCCCCCCCCCATAATTGGGTATTGAAATTTTGTGACCCCCCCATATCCCGAGCCCCCCCCCCCCGTAAATAATGACCGCCCCCTAATATCACCTGTCCACGCTCTATTGAATTTGTTGCAGAATTGATATATTTTCAATGTTATGCAGTAATTGGGCATTATGGAGCCGTAAGTATACAAAACATGCAGTAAATCATTAGCATCAAGAATGTCTACTTTCTTTCGGATACAAATACTTTTTCCTTCCAAATGTAACACAATATTGCATAATTGTGCATCATGCATTTAATTATCAGGCATAAAATCAAAATTTTTTGGCAACTACGTTTGATAATTTCAATGATACTCGAAATTTCCCTAGCTCCACCGTGAAATACAAATTCCAATAAGCACAGTATATTAAAGGCAGTGGATATACCAGGATCATTCAGAAATAACATGAGGGAAATAAAAAAAAAGTTACATTATTTGACCCAATATATTTTATCCGTTCTTTCCAGTCACTTATTACATTTAAATTCAGATTGCAGATGATGAACGGAATCAAGATGATACAAATTGTGAACATTAAAAAGGAGTCAATGCATGGTTCGTGCTTAACTTAAATTTTGTTAACAGCAAAAATATGATTTACACATAAATCTGTATAAGATTTACTGTATCTGATTTTGTTGGCTGATTGGCGGTCTGCTATTCGGCTGAATAACTTTGTGTTTGTAATACATACATTGTCGTGCATCTTACAGAAGGTGAGCACCTCAAACTCTCATCTTCAAGTCATGAGCACTTATACAGCAAATCAGACCTAAAGCTTGACTTACAATTCAAAGCAGGGTCATTGGTCCTTTCAGTCTTGCTTATCTCATAGACATCGAAAATAAAGTTGTAATGAGTTTGTTGTATTTAGACATTTGAGAAATGTTTAACGAGCAAATAGCGGAACGTAATTATATTGCTGCACCTTTGGCCGAATGTGTACTCTCTGTTGATTTGCTGATTTCCAACGACAGCAAAAACCAAACAAATATTCCGTAAGATACGAAGGGGCTTAATATTGTAAATTAACTTTATTTCGTTCCATTTTTAATTTTGCGGGTATATTTAATTCTACTTATTTCACTCAGGCTAAAAACCATGAAAATAAAAACAGGCAGAAATGAGATTTTAACACAGGTTTAATCAAATTTATATATGTCCAAAAGAGTGAAATTAAAATTTTAATTAAATGCTGCAATTGCAAAAATCGTGGAAATTGGACATGTGAAATAAGCAGGCCTACATTTATACATTTTCTAATATACAGTTTTAATCTGAACATGGGACTTGGGACGACTGTCAAGCCATTATGAACTGTTCGGTTAAATAAATTTGTTTAGACGAAGTTGCTATTATTGAAACACAATCATGCCACATGGTACGCCCTGCGCCAAGTATTTTACCTGCGCCACGTGACAAATTTTGGTGTGAGTATAATAATTGGGAACGACTGGTACCGCTTGGAAAAGTGAAAACGAAAAAAAAAAAAAACATATAGAGATTGAGTAAAATATTAAAACAAAAGGATAATGATTATCCTGTGCTCTACTGACTGGAATATGCTTTTACAGTATTGCAACACATGCACTGTAGTCTGTATAGCTATATACATGTACAGTGGTAGCAAACTTTGATATATATATATGTATATATATATATATATATATATATATATATATATATATATATATATATATATATATATATATATATATATATATAATTCTTAAAAAATTTAAATAGAAAATCTTGCAGCTGCACCTGGTGGCCAAAATTAGAACTGAATGATTGTGACCCTATGTGTAATATCAAAGCATTTAGCCAAGTAGTTCTTGAGATGAAGAAGTAAAAAAAATGAATTAAAAATTTCATAAAGAAAAGAAAACTTATTGTATCATCATCCCCTTTGCAAACTTGGTAGAGGGTTCACCTGGGGAACATCAATGTGCAAAATCAAAACATTTCAAGCACTGCTTTTTGAGAAGAAGTAAAAAATGTAAATACAATAGCCATATATAATATACAGTGGCTACACCTACCTACGGTTACAAAATTTGATTTCCACAAACTTCAATTTTGCAAACTTTTATTGTCTACAGTTAAATTATGTTCTGATAAAATTTAAGCAATTCTGTTTGGTTGTTTTGGAGAAAGTAAAAAAAAGCCGTAACACGCAAAAATTCATACAAAAATAAGAAAAATAGTGCCACCTGGTGGCCAAAATAAGAACTTAGTGACCTCAGGTGACTTTATGCGTAATATCAAAGCATTTCGCCGAGCAGTTCTTGAGATGAATAAATTTTCTTTTCTTTTCAAAAAATCAATTATTAAAAAAATTCATTAAAAGAATTTAAATCATCATCTCCTTTGCAAACTTGGTACAGGTGACCCTGGGAAACACTCATGTGCAAATCAAAACATTTCAAGCACCGTTTTTGGGAAAAAACCGAAAGCCGAAGAAGCCTTACCACACAAAAATTCATACAAAATTAGGAACAAATTTCAGCGCCACCTGGTGGCCAAAATAAAAAATTAGTTGACGCCAGGTGACTCTATGTGTATTATGAATGGTCAACTAGTTTATGAGACGAAGATTTTTTTTTTCTAAAAAAAAAAATAATAAAAAAATAAATAAATAAGTAAATAAATACATAAATAAATAAATAAATAAATAAATAAATAAATAAATAAATAAATAATAAATAAATAAATAAATAAAAAGATTAAAAAAAATATGAAAAAAACTATTGTATCATCATGTCTTTTGCAAACTTGGTAGAGGTTCACCTGGGAAATATCATGTGCAAAATCAAAACATTCCTTCCAACGGTTTTCGAGAAGTCGAAATGTAAAAGGTCTAACGACGGACGGACAGATGGACAGACGGGCGACGGACGCAAATGGATTCCAATAGCTCTGCTAACTGACAAGTCAGCAGAGCTAATATGAAAAAAAATTGAAAGAAACTGGAAGGACAAAAGGTAACATAGTAAAGTAAAATAAAACTAGATGGTTTATGTAAAATACTGTAATAAAAAAATAACCTAACATATATCACCGCTCGGGACAACATATATTTCAGATGTTATGAGTGAGTGAGAGAGAGAGAGAGAGAGAGAGAAGAGAGAGAGAGAGATGACGAGATGAAGAGAGAGAGAGAGAGAGAGAGACAGAGAGAGACAGAGAGAGAGAGAGAGAAGAGAGAGGACAGAGAGAGAGAGAGACAGAGAGAGAGAGAGAGAGAGAAAGAGAGAGAAGAGAGAGAGAGAGAGAGAGAGAGAGAGAGCAGAGAGAGAGATGAGAGAGAGAGAGACAGAGATGAAATTTTGTTACCAGAAAATGCAAGAAAAAAATTTATAAGATTTTCTTCAAGCTTGAAGTCATTTATGTGAATGATATGATTTTATAATTGTATAAATCGGCTAAAATTAAATGTTTTTTGCTCCAAAATTGTGATGTGTGTGTGTGTGTGTGTGTGTGTGTGTGTGTGTGTGTTTGTATACGATACTGAACGCCATTCCGCAAAATGACAGCAAGCTTAAAGAAAATATTTCCATCGTAACAAAATGTCCTCGCCCATATTATTATGAATTGCTACTTTATGGATTTTTCATTTTGGAGGGTAGGGTAGTTTGGTAGGGAGTGATCACTATGCTCGTATGCTTTGGTGCATTTTCACCATATTGCGGAAGATAACTCATGTTGAATGGTCTTCAATCTGGCAAAATCATGATTCTAGCAGTTTCCCGCTATTAAACAGTTTCAAGTAAGTGTTGCGACACTTTTCCCTACATGAGTCTTTCTCTGGCAATGACTGGCCGGCAGACAGTTACGGTGCTCTGTCCCAGTTGTGGGTTCGCCTAAGATATTGATACTGGTTCACCAGAGTAGTTGTGCTGTACTGGTCTTCTGAGCAGACTTCGTTCAGTGTTTCTGTTTATATTCCGTTCGGATATTTCACGGAACTTATAGTAAGTGGGCAAGTTCTACCCCCCCCCCCCCCCCCGCAAAAAAGTAAGATTTGGGGATACGTGTAAATTTCAATTCTACAGGACCATAGAGCAAAATCCTTTTTAATCACGTTGCTGGATTTCCATGGTCTCATCTTGATATGATTTTGCAGAAAACTATTTTATTTCATTTTTGTGATTAGTATGGGTATGGTATATTGGTTCAAAATAATTTTATACAGGGAGTCAGATATCCCATGTGAAAACAATATACACTGATTATCAAAATAAAAGAGGGTGTTCAATACTCAGAAAACTGAAAAAAAAAAACACTTTTTGTTACTCTGTGTCTTGTGAAATCGGTATGGCAAAATAGCAAAGACAAAACAAAATTAATCGCAAAGCTTGTATTTGCTTCATTTCCAATTTACTATAACTATATTTCGCAAAGGCGACATTTTGAGGCGGAATGTTACACAAATAAAAAAGTTGAAAGCTTAAAACTTCACAAACTGTAGCTGGCACAGTAAAGTGGGTTAAACAAAAACCGGTTTTGTCAAAAATATCTGAAGTAACTTTTTGTATGGCAGATCATTGTAACCTGTGCCAGAAAATAAGAAACTGTAAAAGAGGCTTGGGACAGTCACCAAAGAAAATTAAGATGGCAGATGGCGTACCCGTAATCACGTGCTTGTGAAAAGTAGAAATCAATGGTGCTTTCTCCTGGACAGAAACTAAAGCAAAAAGATAACTGCTGAAATGGATTGTTCAATGATAAGACTATTGTAAATGGGGATGATCATACAATTCGTGGGTTGCAAGTGGATGAACATTTGACTTGGGAAAATATGTCGTATCTGTATGTAAAAATGTGTCTGCCAATTTAGGAATTCTGAGGAACCCCCAACACTATGTACCTTCCCATGTACGTAAAATGTTTATAAGTATGCACTGCCTGACATTGATTATTGCTGCACAATATGGAGCAACTGCAGAACAGATTTTTTATGTAAGATTAAATGTTTGCATAAATTAGCAACACATCTAATCCTAAATAAAGATGGTAGACTGAGTTTCAAAGTGTGGATATCTAAATTTTACTGGATGACTATTAAAGACAGAATTTATGTTTTAAAAAAGCTGTACCAGTGTATGAGTCATTAAATGGTTTGCAACCTGATAATATGCAAAATATGTTTTAGAATATATCTGTGTCGCCAGGCGACTTTATAATGTAAAATCCCCCTACAACATCTGCTCATATATGAAACTTATCAATTTATTCTTTACGGCAGTAACGACATTGGCAACATGGTTAATCTCCTGGTTTCCAACGGTGTATCCCCTGTTTTGTTACTGTTCGGGGACGCGTGTTGCAGAAGCGGCCGACCCATGCACGACCACAGCGGTTGCTGCACCAGCGAGAATGGGTTAGCCGACTCACTGCGTTACCTGCTGCAGTCGTCCGGCTGCAACAATCCCCCGAAGGTGGCGAGGACACTGGTACAACTGTTGACAAAATTTCAGCCCTAGATTATGTTTTATCGGTATGCCCCCTTTTTTAGTCGGATTTTTAAAGTTGTGACTCCGTTTGAGTCATGTTGTGATAACTGTGATCTATATTCTTTATCTTGCTTTTCTTTATGTTGTATTAAGGAGGGTAGAACCCTCTTTGGTTGTATAAATTAACCTTATTTCCGATGTTGTATTATATTTCTGATTTTCTGTGAGAACTGTATTTTCATTTATCTTGCTTTTATCTTCCCCTGAAATGGGAGTTCAATAAAATATAATAATAATAATAATAATAATAATAATAATAATAATAATAATAATGATGATGATGATGATGATGATGATAATGATAATGATAATGATAATGATAATGATAATGATAATAATAATAATAATAATAATAATAATAATAATAATAATAATAATAATAATAATAATTTAATTAATTATTCAGATCTGCTGCAAAGAACAGTCTCTACCTAGATAAACTTAAGTCAGAGTATCAAAGCAAAACAGAAATTTGGTTATTCTGGATCCATCATATAAAACTCTTTATCGAAAGAATTAAGAGAAGCAAAGACATTGCCTGTGTTTAAAAGACTGCTTACTGAGCATATCTCAGGATCACGAAAGTTAACTGAGTAGCTTAGCTGTTATACATCACAGCATGACAGAATAACTCTCCGAGTGTATGTAATATTCATATATGCGTCACCTGTATTTCTCACTTTAATTCATGTTGACCAACTGGATACACCCTGTATGTATGTACTGATGGATTTATTTTATGTACTAGTTTCAAAGAGGGCCCTGTGGTAAATTGGAGCTTTTAGCACTAACTGGGCCACCGTCTAATGTATGTATGTATGTATGTATGTATGTATGTATGTGGTTCTCAAATGTGTTTTTTGCTGGTGATGTCCGTCAGTCGAGTAGAAAAAATGTTCTACAATGTACAGTGACAAATTCTATGCATGTTTTTCACTTTTACTCGCTTCATTGTTTCTAAGAAACGTAAAACAGACGAAAAAGAATAATGCTGCATTTGTGAAAAAACACACGTAATGCACGGAGTTGTTACCTTGCAACAGGCCAGAGGACATCACAGAAACGCACAACAGCAGAAAGTTTTTGTCCAACTCTTTCATTGCTGTACAGTTTTCTTCCTGCAAACAACATTCAAACTTTATTTTGGTGATTTCAGTCTGCCGGATGCCAAAGATATGAAAGCGTACATACATAACAGAAAACGGAAAGTGTATATTCTGATGAGAATCTAATTTCATGGTAAAAAACATGTGAAACCGTTAAGTATTACTTTGTTGATTAACACTTTTCAGTGCCACATTTTGGACTGAATAAACAGCTTTCGTCAGCGCGCTTTGGGTGCCCTGCGGCCAAAGAGCCCCGGGGAAAGCTGTTGACCTGCTGGACTATCATAGCCTATTATATGTAACTACAAGCTTGCTGGTACTTGATGAAAGACAATTTTACCGGGAATATGAATCTGGCATCCTCATTATAATTCAGAGCAGTTAAGTTCGAGTAGTTCGATGTTAGTCGCAGTTGGTACCTAAAGAGTAACCCTTTTTGAGCGCCAGGTTTTGTGTGGAGTGAACAGTTTTCCTTGGCGTGCTTTTGACAAGCTGTTGTCTCGGACTATTTTTAGCTCATGATCTCTGCAACTGTTAGCACGCTGGTATTTGAATAAAGGTTGGTTTCAAAGAACATATATCTGACATCGTCATGTTAATACAGAGCACTACCACTCTCGTCGAAATCGACAATGAAAGAGTTAAATTTTAATTTTGCGCTTTTAGCGAATTTCGGATGTCTATCGTGGAGTATTTTGTGGCAATAATGCGCGTGCATGATCCTCAGGGAACAAGCGACTTCATAACAAAAATACTACCAGAAAGTTACTGTGTAAAAAAAAAAATAAATATCGCAGTTTCGTCATTTTGTTGTCTGGGTTACAAATATAGGCCTAGCGAAGTCAAGACTTTAAAATACAGTAATGCAGACTAAAGTAGACAAAAATGCAAGACGCTTTTTGGAAATTTACTCACCACTGGGATCACCCACTTCAATTGGCCCTTCTTACAGTCCTTTTACACTCCAAGTACTGTTTTCAGGGAGCACACCTTGTTTTTCGAGTCGTTAAGTTGGTAGAAAGTGTTTATGTAATGAATAGGTTATTAAATTGAGGTGCCAAAATAAACTGTTTGGTACCGACAGCACCCCGAATCTTTTCTTTTGCGTGATAGAAGTTGACGGTATCAGATTATATGTATTTGAATTGGAGTGACTGAAAGCGCTTTATGTTTGCAAAAGCCGTAATGTTTGTTCCTCCAATGGTGTATTCACTGTTCGGTGCTCGGACGCACATGTTGATCCTTGTTGTGGAATTCCTAACCTTATAAAAGAAAAAAATCTGCATCCCATTTAAATATTTAATTAAAAATATATTTATTTGTGAAGTGTTTGTTATCGTGTGTGATTGTTTCTCAGCACATACCTGTCACACACACACACACACACACACACACACACACACACACACACACACACACACACACACACACACACTTTGGTCCTCAGCTCATTTCTTCACCACAGATTTCGAACTTTTTTTGGTTAAACAAGTCCATTTCTGGCAAATTAAAGCTGACAGTATTATATCGGTATGCAATGCTAAATAAACCAACAGTAAATTTTATGTACGGTTTTAGAACAAATCGTTCATTTGCAAAAAAGCTATAAAAATTAAATTATTTTATTCTCCACATATTGCTGAGTGCTGGTGACAGTGTTTGACACAGACAGAACTCCAGTTTGAAAGTGTTATTGGGCTATCAGGGATATAGTCCATTGTACAGCATCATTTTATCCGGCATAAGTCGATTGTACAGCGACATTTTATCATGGATATAGTCTATTGTACAGCTACATTCTACCAGGTTATCAGGGACATAGTCAATTGTACAGCTACATTTTTATCTGGAGACTTTTCAAAAGTTGACAGATGTGAGAGTGGTGATCTAAGCCAAAAACAAAAAATTAAAAAAAAATAAAAACCCGACTAGAGGGGATAACAATAAAACTTTGATTCTAGAATAAGTCACTAGTTTTGTTTGTTTTTTTTTATTGTCGTCATAATAGTAACACTTCAGGAAAAAGATATTGACAAGAAAATGGCAATATGGGGACTTGTCATATACTTGTATATTACATATTCCTGTTCCCATGGATACCAAAATTTACTTACCAGATAACTATTACTGTGCAAGTCAGTGACATAACACATTGTATATATTTAGATGGATGTTATTGTTGTTTGTATGGAAAATTTGATAACGAAGGTTCTGAGTGAAGTCCAGCCCAACAAGGATTCGATCCATACCTCACGGTTTCACTCAT
The DNA here is from genome assembly GCA_964020975.1 of Hermodice carunculata. Taxonomy (NCBI): domain Eukaryota; kingdom Metazoa; phylum Annelida; class Polychaeta; order Eunicida; family Amphinomidae; genus Hermodice; species Hermodice carunculata. The sequence goes on along the minus strand of OZ026621.1, from coordinate 90,316,339 downwards.
TGTAATACATATGGCTGATCCCCTTCATAATTCAAATTAAACCAGAAAGCATGAAAAATGAATGCCTAGAAAGAAACAAAATGACAGTGACAGTCATATGCTCAGCTACCTTGGAATCACAGGTTTGGAGTGGTCATGTGAATTTAAGAATATTATCAGGTCACCTTTGTCTAAGATCATGATGACCGTTCGCAATGTCCATGATATCAGTCTTCACTTATTGCAGACATAATTTTTATGTGAAAGTGACACAATCTATTATTACCAAGATATTAGCCAAAGTGTCAGTTTGACCTTTCAAGGCCGCGAGCTCAAAATTAACATTACCCTTTATTTTGATAACTTGTCAAAAACTCAACAAATGACAACAGCACCATGTAACAAATAAATTTGCCGTGGATTGAGTCCAGGTATTATTCCTACCATGTTTGAAGAGAACGTTCAGTTTGTTAGAAGTCAAAAAATACCGTTCAAAGAACGCAGGTACCCTTCGGCCGCCTTCAATCTCTTTTGCTGTAAGTGAATAGCGAAAGTCCGCCGCTAGCTCAAGGCAAGGGTTGCCATCCCCTTTCTACCTTTCTTTTGAAGATTGGGGCATGGAATTGAATAACCCCTGGCAATTTATCAGGGGATACCGAAATATAGGTATATGACACAACCAGAGTTAATGTATATCCATTGTAGGGCAATGGCTTCATTCAGGTAACTACAGCAAAACTTAAAAGTTGGATTCCATGTAGCCTCTATTTTGGTTTGGTGCCATTCTAGAAACATGCAAGCATTATGTAAGAAACACCCTGTGACCTGAAAAACTGTGTTTGAACTAAGTGCAGGCCTTAAAGAGGTGTATAAGCATGCGGTGCTTGTGATACATGTGTGTGATGTTTCATAAAACTGTCTTTAAAACTTTCTTACCTACACAAATACTACTATTGTGCACTTGACCTTTGACCTCAAAAACATTAGGTCAAACATAGAGGTATAACCTTGACTTTCAATAGCCTTCTAGATCCCTATGTTGCTTCTTTTGTTTTAAGATTTAGATTTCTAGATGCACAATGTCACTCAGCAAACTTGTGACCCGTGCGTGACATTGACAATTGGGTCAAGGTCAGTAATGCTTGCACACAAAGAACCTTAAAGTGGTATACTATCATATGGAATTTGAAAGTCCTGTCTCAAAAGCTTCTGAAATTATAGTGGGTAAACAAAATTTCAATGAATAGGTCACTGTGACCTATATACTTGACCTAGTGACCTACTTTTGATTCATGACATATTTTTTGGTTATGATACATGTGTGTATAAAATTTCATGTAAAAATATGAATGACTTAAATACTTCCTTACTTATACCAATACCACCATTGTGCACTTGACCTTTAACTCAAAAAGTAGGTCAAATATAGAGCTATGACTTTGATTTTCAATGGGCTTCTAGATCACTCTATAAAGCTTTTTGTGTATAAGCTTTAGACTGCTAGATGGCAGGCTTTTTATAGTTAGAGCGGTAACGTTGCTTAGCACATGTGACCACTATGTGACCTTGAGTGTCAGGTAAAGGTCAACTATGCTGGCACACAAAGTAGGCCATACAGGAGTGTAATATCATGTGCAATTTAAAAGTCCTGTCTCAAAAATTTCTGAAGTTACGGTGGTAAAACCATGGGACGAATGGACGGACAGACAGACGGACGGACGGCGCCGGGTACGACAATAACCGTCGGCCTCATAAGGCCGAAGGGTAAAAAAAGCAGAACTACAAAAATTTGTGAAAAATAAAAAAGTTGGAAAAGTTGCAGATGCTCTGGTGAACAAATTTACGGTTTTTAAGGTGCCTAGAAGTGTCCCCATGTAACCTCAAAGCAATTGGACAGGTGCTTTGCAGATGATTTAAAAATGTTATACCCGCCCCCATTCACAAAATAAGAGAGAGAGAGACGAGAGAGAGAGAGAGAGAGAGACGAGAGAGAGAGAGAGAGGAGAGAGAGAGAGAGAGAGAGAGAGAGGAGTGAGAGACGAGAGAGAGAGAGAGAGAGAGAGAGAGAGAGAGACGAGAGGAGAGAGAGAGAATTGAAGTGCCACCTGATCTGGAGGTCCCAAGAAATTTCCCCCATGGGTTTCAAAACATTTAGTTCAGCAGTTCTGGAGAAGATTTTTGACGATTTTGCCAAGAATTGAACAAAAAAAAAGTCGTTAAAGTGCAAAATTAATTGATATTTGAACAAACTTGGCAGGTACAAGGTACATTACCTGCAAATTTGAAACGAGTCTGGTAGGTGGTTTGGGGGGAAAACGTAAAAAATGCAAAATTCTATTGAACGCTCTATTGACTTACATAGGAATACATACATTCACTGACAGGCACCCGGATTGAAAAAAATGTTGAAATATGGGATCAGAGTATCATCACCTAGTGAACACTTTTGTTTTATCCTGGTGCAAGCTACATATCTGCCAAGTTTTACAACAATAGCAAGAACATATATATATATAATTGTAAAAATATCTACTTTAAAAATGGCATCACAAGCTGTTGAACAAATTAAGGTAAAAGAGTCGCCAGAAGTACCCCAAATGCAATTACGAAGCAATTGAAAGACTAGTTTTGATATTTTTTTTTTAAGATTTCGCCAAAAAAAAAAAGGAAAAATTTAATTCAAAGTCTTATAATCCATTGCGCGACAAGACTTTGAATAAATTTGGTGGAGATCTACCCAAGGTACATATCCACCTGTTTAAAGTTAATCTGGCAGACGCCTTTCCAAGGAAGAAGGTAGAAAATGTGAATTAATGGACGACGCTGGACAGACATACGACAGATGCCTGACCACCACATAACCTCACCTGACACTCAAGTCAGCTGAAGGTAAATTAAAGATGAGGAATATCTTCACCCTAGTGAGCAATTTAGTTTGACCTTTCCACAAGCTACCCTCTCGTCGGGTTTTTAGATGAATGTAAACGAAAGTTTTGGATGAGAAATTGAAAATAGGAAAAACACAAAAATCCATAAACAAAAGGGTTCTCATGAGCACATGGATGGTCGTCATGGCGACGGCCGCGTGAGGAAGCGACCTCTTGGGGCTCCGGCAAAATGTAATCTATCGGTGGCTATAACCAACACTATTAACTGAAGCTGATGTTACAGCAAAAGGAAGTGTCAACGGACACGAATATCGTACTAGATATGCAAATTATCGCACTCACACTATTGACAAATCTTTTCCACTTGCATTTTTTCACATCAGACAAAAAAAAACTTTTTTGTTTCACAATCATATTTATTTCAATAATACTTTATGTTTTGTTAATTGTACATAAAATGCTATTGAAATGAATATAAATTGCCATTGACAACTATTGGGGAACAGTTCACTGTAAATGAATATCAAATATATCTTGCATGTAATATTAACTGCCTGGATTCCTTCAATTTCTATAAAGTGAGAACTCATAATAACGACACCCAGATGTCTGACATATTCACTTTGAACCACGCCCTGTAAAGTTCAAAAAATAATTTTCTATGCTGTTGTTATTCATTTATCGGAAGTTTGAATGACACTACAATCTGTAATAGTTTTGAAGTGATTCAAGACTTTAATTTTTGTGCATTTGCCTTATTTGCATAAATTTAAAGCCTGCAACTTTGGTTTATGGTTCATTTGCTGCGGTTATGTCAAATACGTGCGAATATAAGTTGGAATGGCATCTCTATGCATAATAGTTTTGAAGTTATTCAAAGATTTAAATTTCTTGACATCATCTTATTTGCATAAATTAAAATTGTAGGATTTGGATCATGGTCACTGGATGCAGCTATGTCTTAAACCCACAAATTGAAGTTGGAATGGCATCTCTGTCTATAATAGTTTTGAAGGTATTCATGATTTAATTTTGCATATTCACCTAATTTTTGCATAAATTATAATCCTAAAACTTTGGTTCATAGTTCACTGGATGCGTCTTTGCCACAAACCTACAAATTGAAGTTGGAATGGCAATCTCTATCTATAATAGTTTTGGAGATATTCAACTTTTAAATTTTTGAATGCCCATTATTAGCATATTGTAAAATTCTACAACTTTCATATACTGTCCATTATATTGGCGTGTTTCACAAACCTAAATGTGCCCATTAAAATTTTGTGTCTAAAGTCAGATAGTCAACTTCCCAACTAGCTCTGTTACCATGCCAAGTAAGTTTGCACGGTGTCTGAGAAAAGCTCCGGACAAATTATGTAGGGGGGGAGAGAGAGAGAGAGAGAGAGAGAGAGAGAGGAGAGAGAGAGAGAGAGAGACAGACAGAGAGAGAGAGAGAGAGAGAGAGAGAGAGAGAGAGAGAGAGAGAGAGAGGAGAGAGAGAGAGAGAGAGAGATCAGAATTTTTGGAGCAAAACATTAATTTTAGCCGATTCATGCAATTATTGAATCATGTTATTCAGATAAATGGCATCAACCTTGAAGAAGATTTCCATCGTAACAAAATGTCCTCGCCCATGTCATTATGAATTGCTACTTTGTGGATTTTTTTATTTTGGGGGGAGAGTGGTTTGTAGGGAGTGATCACTGTGCTCGTATGCTTTGGTGCATTTTTACCATATTGCGAAATATAGCTCATTTTGAAAGGTCTTCAATCTGGCAAAATCATGATTCTAGCAGTTTCCCGCAATTCAAACAGTTTCAAGTAAGTGTTGCGACACTTTTCCCTATATGAGTCTTTCCCTGGCAATGACTGGCCGGCAGACAGTTTCGGTGCTCTGTCCCGGTTGTGGGTTCGCCTAAGATATTGATACTGGTTCACCAGAGGGGTTGTGCTGTACTGGTCTTCTGAGCAGACTTCGTTCAGTGTTTCTGTTTATATTCCGTTCGGATATTTCACGAAACTTATAGTAAGTGGGCAAGTTCTACCCCCCCCCCCCCCCCGCAAAAAAGTATGATTTGGAGATACGTGTAAATTTCAATTCTACAGGACCATAGAGCAAAATCCTTTTTAATCACGTTGCTGGATTTCCATGGTCTCATCTTGATATGATTTTGCAGAAAACTATTTTGTTTCATTTTCGTGATTGGTATGAGTATGGCATATTGGTGCAAAATGATTTTATACAGGGCGTCAGATATCTCATGTGAAAACAATATACACTGATTATCAAAATAAAAGAGGGTGTTCAATACTCAGAAAACTGAAAAAAACACTTTTTGTTACTCTGTGTCTTATGAAATCGGTATGGCAAAATAGCAAAGACAAAACAAAATTAATCGCAAAACTCGTTTTTGCTTCATTTCCAATTTACTATAACTATATTTCGCAAAGGCGACATTTTGAGGCGGAATGTTACACAAATAAAAAAGTTGAAAGCTTAAAACTTCACAAACTGTAGCTGGCACAGTAAAGTGGGTTAAACAAAAACCGGTTTTGTCAAAAATATCTGAGGTAACTTTTTGTATGGCAGATCATTGTAACCTGTGCTAGAAAATAAGAAACTGTAAAAGCGGCTTGGGACAGCCACCAAAGAAAACTAAGATGGTAGATGGCGTACCCGTAATCACGTGCTTGTGAAAAGTAGAAATCAATGGTGCTTTCTCCTGGACAGAAACTAAGGCAAAAAGATAACTGCTGAAATGGATTGTTAAATGATAAGACTATTGTAAATGGGGATGATCATACAATTCGTGGGTTGCAAGTGGATTAACATTTAACTTGGGAAATTATGTCGTATCCGTATGTGAAAATGTGTCTGCCAATTTAGGAATTCTGAGGAACCCCCAACACTGTGTACCTTTTCATGTACGTAAAATGTTTATAAGTATGCACTGCCTGACATTGATTATTGCTGCACAATATGGAGCAACTGCAGAACAGATTTTTTAAATTGTAAGATTAAATGTTTGCATAAATTAGCAACACATCTAATCCCTAATCAAGATGGTAGACTGAGTTTCAAATTGTTGATATCTAAATTTGACTGGATGACTATTAAAGACAGAATTGATGTTTTAAAAAAGCTGTACCAGTGTATGAGTCATTAATTGGTTTGCAACCTGATAATATCCAAAATATGTTTTAGAATGTATCTTTCTCGCCAGGCGACTTTATAACTTTATAACTTTATAATGTAAACCCCCTCCTGCAACATCTACTCATATATGAAATTTATCAATTTATTCTTTACGGCAGTAACGACATTGGCAACATGGTAAATCTCCTGGGCCCGTATGCATAAAAGCGGTGTAACTTACCCATGGCATAACTTAAAACAGTTTTAGTTACCCCTCAGTTTATGGTGTAAGAAAACTGGTAGGCATAAAAGCTGGTGTAGTTATAACCAGGGTAACTAATCCATGGGGCAGTTATGCCACTGTTTAACTGGAGACCTTGATACAAGTTTTAACCCCCTTTCCTGACACTGGCCAGCTGACCTGTCCTGGGTGAGCACAGTGAGGACAGTCGTGTGACTGCTGTCCCCTTTTATTGACAGATTGCATTACGTGACGAGGGGGGCAACGGGCTTCAGATAAACAATAAACCTGAAAATATGTCTGTGTATCCATAACATGATGATGTAAGTGATCACTGGAGTTTTGATAGAACATTAAAATTTCTATCTACCCTATATAACCCCCTTTTTCCAAGTCCAGCCACAACAACCATGGCTGCACAAGGCCTGGACAGCAAACCAAAAAGAGGACAACATGAGAAAAAAGAACGTTGTGTAGCTATGCCCCACTGCTATCCCTTTGTTAGCTGCATATTGTAAAAAGTATTCAAATAGATATATGCAATGTTTACATTTTTAAACAAGTAATGATCAGTAGATTGTGGAAAAGGCAAAAATTCTGGTCCTGCCATTAATTGTCTCATTAACAACAGTTCGTTTGATCAGAAAATACACTTCGGTGAATGACCTTTCATCAAATGTATACTTTGCATATGTTTGTATGCACACTATTTACCCTCGGCAAATAAAGTGCCGGAGAGTTTTGTCGTCAGTTACGTCGTCCATCCGTCCGTCCTGTCAACATTACCGCGATATCTGAAAAATGTTGACCACAGCTATCCCAAATTTTTGTCAGAGATGCATCTTATGGTGGACTAGGTTCCAATTTAAAACTAGCTTCCTCTTTGTATTTATAAACTTCTTATGAAACTTTAAAGTATCTATCTTTTAGGCCGTCTGAGTGGTGCATATGGGGACGACGTTATCATGAGATCTCAAGAAGGATCCAACGCAGCTTCCCCAATTTTTTTTTCACAGATGCCCATCATAATGGACCACATTCCTATTGAAAACCAACTTCTTATTCTTATTTTTATGCCCCCCTTCGAAGAAGGTGGGACATATAGCGTTGCATGTGTCGGTCGGTCGGTCGGTCGGTCGGTCGGTCGGTAGACTGTGGTTTCCGCACAATAACTCAAGAAGTTTTTGAGCTAGGACTTTGATACTGTACAGGTGTATCATTCTGGTCAAAAGCTGGACAAAGTTTGAAGATGGGTGACCTTGACCTAATTTCCAAGGTCACAGTGGTACCTGAGTCAACTTTAGTTTCCGCACAATAACTGAAGAGGTTTTTAAGCTAGGACTTTTATATTGCACAGGATTATAGTCCATATTTGGGGCTAAGCGAAGTGTAAAGGTGGGTGACCTTGACTTCATTTTAAAGGTCACAGAGCCACTTTACTGAATATTGTCATGCTTTCTGTATGATAACTTATACCTTGGAGCTAGAACCTTTATATTGCACAGCTTTATGGTTCTCTATAAGGGCTAGGTTGAGCTTGAAGATGGGTGACCTTGACCCAGTTTTCAGGGTCACAGAGAGATTGTAGAATTTCTTTGGTTTCTGCACAATAACTCAAGAAGTTTTTGAGCTAGGACTTTGATACTGTACAGGTGCATTGTTCTAGTAAAAAGCTAGGCAAAGTTTAAAGATGGGTAACCTTGATTTAATTTCCAAGGTTACAGTGGTACATGAGTCGACTTTGGTTTCCGCACAATTACTGAAGAGGTTTTTAAGCTAGGACTTTTATATTGCACAGGATTATAGTCCATATTTGGGGCTAGGCGAAGTTTGCGGATAAGTGACCTTGACCTCATTTTAAAGGTCACAGACCCACTTTACTGAATATGGTTTCATGCTTTCTGCATGATAACGTATACCTTGGAGCTAGAACCTTTATATTGCACAGCTTTATGGTTCTCTGTAAGGGCTAGGTTGCCTTGACCCAGTTTTCAGGGTCACAGAGAGATTGTAGAATTTCTGTGGTTTCTGCACAATAACTCAAGAAGTTTTAAAGTTAGGACTGGGATACTATACAGGTATATAGTTCTTGCTAAGGGCTAGAAGAAGTTTAAAGTTTGGTGACCTTGATTTAATTTCAAAGGTCACATTGGTACCTGAGTTACCTTGGTTTCCACACGATAACTAAAGGGGTTTTTAAACTAGGAATTTCATATTGCACTGGATAATTGTCCATATTCGGGGATAAGTCAAGTTCGAAGATGGGTGACCTTGCCCTAATTTGAAAGGTCACAGAGCCATTTGGTTGAGTATTGTTTCTGCATTATAACTTGCATTTTAGAGGTAGCACTTTTATATTACACAGCTTTATGGTTGCCTATAAGGGCTAGTTTGAGTTTGTAGATGCGTGACCTTGACCTAGTTTTGAGGGTCACACACAGACAGTAGACTTCCTGTGGTTTTTGCACAGCAACTGAATAAGGTCAAGTGAAAATGAGTGACCTTGCCCTAATTTTCAAGGTCATAAAGCCACTTTGCTGAATATGGTTTCGAAATGATGAATAATTTTTCGGCTATAACTTTTATATTGTCCAGGTTTTTAGTCGTTTTTTTAAGGGCTAGGTTAAAGTTTAAAGATATATGACATTGATGTATGATCAACCTTTACTAATTTTATAAGGTCACGAGTGCCCCATCTACCACTATCAATAGGGTAGCGAGGGCAAGGGTAATGGGGGGGGGCATCTATGTTTTACAAACATATCTTGTTATACTTGTTGTGAAACTTTTGAAGTGTTTATTTGATGGCAGACTGGGTGACACACAGTACAGTGGTCTATATCACCAGAACTTGCCCCAAGAACATTCAAAAGTGGTCCTTCATTTCACAGACAATAATATGGAAATTGTATGTAAATTATTCTTCTGCGAAGTCTAAAAAAATATGCACAATTGAGGAAAAAAATTGTGGGCACCGAGAGTAATCCGTTCTCTGAACGCTATTTGTACTTTATGGAGCCGGAAAATAGATATTTGCACTGATTATACTGTGGCATAACACGACCACCTGAAGCAAATGACAGCCTCATTAAAGCGGACCCTTCAGTCAATGTTTCGTATTGAAGATGTCTATTTTTCTTTGTGTTTGTTGAACGTGTAGACTGTAGACTGTAGTGTTAAAAATGTTTATCATTCTAAAGCAAGGATTCTAATATTATTACAAAAGATCTGAGGAAATGTCACATATTTCGCAATAATATCAGAAACATTGTTAAAGAAGGAATAGTATGCTAACTTTTAGAATATATCAACGGGGGCAAGGTCATTTTATGGTTCAAGTATTTGAAATTCATTTTGCCAGACAGTTTGCTTTGATCATTTATATGAGTGTTGACATCAAATGTGTTTTACATGTTGCATGAACTGTATCTAACTTAGTCAGACCGGTCTGCTCGTCTGTCCGTCCCTGCGTAGGGCCTAGTCTGTACCATATTTCCTGTACCTTTGCGATCACACTTACCTAATTTTGCGTGTAGACACTTCCTTGAATAGCAGAGTGTCATATGCCAAAATTTGGTCACTGTGACCTTTTTTCGATCTTTCACCCCACAAGAAGTTTCGGCTTGTGCAAGTTATATTTCTTATCTATACTTAAAAGACATGAACGCACAACTTAACAATCAAATTACATTTAGCCGGACGGAGAAACTAGGTAGCGGGCAAATTTTAATCAGAAATGATTGAACATTCCAATAAATTTATTTGTTAACAAAATCTTGCCAGAAACCTTCATCCATCTTGCACATGTTTATAAAAAGTAACTTTTTAACATGCAATATACGAAAAGCATTTAACTTATCTGAAACAAACCTCACCTCTTTCGAACACAACTTTTACTGTATGTTTATATGTATTTGTTTAAACCATTGGAGAAAACAAAATACGCAGCCTGGGCCTGATTTGGATGCAAAATATTTTATTGGAAACTTCTTCTTGCGCTGATCAAGGCATACGTGAAGGCACATTTGTTTTACTTTCATTAAAAAATTGCTTTAAATGGAAACAGAATCAAACTAAGATTTTAACTTAGCCTGATTTAACAAGTGGAAGTCATTATAAATATCATCTAACTGTTAAAATACCTGACCAGTCACTAAATATCTTATTGTCTGCAAAGCAGATCAAGTTCTGGCTAACTTGGGGCAAGGGTGTAGAATATTAGGCCTGGTCAAGGTAAAATCATATGAGGGAGCAAAGGTTAAGGTCATAGTGACCCAATTTTATTGCATGACACAGGCCTATCCCGTGAAATATACAGCAGCGATAGGGCCTTGGATTAGGTAGGAAAGCGGGAATGTGTTACGCAATAAAGTAGCCTACGTGACGGAAAAGGGGTGAAGTAATTAGACGGGTGCGGAGCATGGTCACGTGGTTTGGTTTTTTTTTTGTACGGTTGCAATGGAGGTATTTAGTCACTCTAGGTCGGACCTTTAATGTATACACTCGGAATTTATTAACGATTTCAATTTTAAAGGAAGTTTCTGCAAGGAGTTTTGTTAATTCATTTATTTTATTTATTATTATTGTTATTGTTGTTATTATTATTATTATTATTATTATTATTATTATTATTATTATTATTATTATTATTATTATTATTATTATTATTATATTATTATTTGAGATGGAGTTCGGCATCTCGCTTCTGAGGTCAGCGTTACATGCGCCAAACACAGGTTCCCAGAGCTTTTAGGCCAAATAATATAATTCTAAAGGTTTTATCTCTGCTTTTTCCTGGGCGGCTACATTGACCAATAAATGGTAACATTTATTGACATTTGTTTTTCTATGCATTTGATTAAGACATACATGGTTTCCAAGTGTAGTAAGACCGAACTTGGTCTGCTTTGCAGGCAATGAAATATTTAGTTTCAAGCAAACTGCCATTGTTTTTCATATTAGTAATGGATACAGTGTGAATTTCTGTAATTACAGTATTTTCATGTGTGGATTTTCAGTAGAGCAAACGCATTTAATATTCAGATAGTGCGTACATTTCTTGGCATGTGTGACTAATGTACACAGACTAAAATTTTATTTATTTGTGGTAACAGCACAAGGTATGTGAAATGGAGCTGATCTTTCGTAATGTTTGTGTCACTATTTGACATTTTACCATATATGAACATTCACTTAATGTACAGTGTTATGATTATTTACGTTACATATCATAACATGTCCCTCGTATACAAGGAAATAGACTTCCACTGGGACTTACACCTCCGTTAAACTATCCCGTCCCCGAACAGTAACAAAACAGGGGATACACCGTTGGAAACCAGGGTCCGTATGCATAAAGGTAGTTTAGCTGTGGTTTAGCTTATTCCAGGGAACAACCATGGTGTAAAGTCTAATTCATATGCACAAAGGTGTTGCAAAGTTACCCCAGGTGTAAAGTTACACCAGGTTTAAGAATCCGTATGCAAGAAGGAAGTATAGCTTAATCCATGGTGTAAATGGCCTTAAACTACCCTAGATCTCTAAACCTGCCAGGGAGTCGTCCGGCTGCAACAGTCCCCCGGTGGTGGAGAGGACACTGGTACAACTGTTGACAAAATTTCAGCCCTAGATTATGTTTAAGCGGTATGCCCTTTTTTTTAAAGACGGATATTTTAAAGTTGTGACTTCGTTCGAGTCACGTTGTGATAACTGTGATCTATATTATGTCTGGGTGCCAACCCAGACATTTTGTTTTTCCAAGAATTCTTTCTTTCTTTCTTTCTTTCTTTCTTTCTTTCTTTCTTTCTTTCTTTCTTTCTTTCTTTTCTCTTTACGACCATATTTGTCCGGAGTTTTTCTCGGACACTATTATTCCGAAAACCACCAAACTTGCCATTATGACTGACCAACCAGTGAAATTAGGCACCTGACTTGGAATAGTCATGATGTTTAAAATTATGCAAATTATGGGCCATTAAAATTTTAAAAGCTTTATATCTTCAAGTATATGTTAGATAGACACAGAGTTCTAACTTACACATATAGGTTTGAGACATCTGGCAAATTCAATAGCATGCAAACAAAAGTTGGGGAATTTTAATGTATGCTTAATTCGGTGAATTTGCCAACAATCCACATTTTGACTGGGGCTTCTGCTGTACTGCATGTTATATAAGCCTCCCTGGTGCTATGCAACCATTTTGCATTCATGATACTTGAACCTGTCTCATAAGGCAGCCTTCTAGCCATGCCTGCTGGGTTTATGGTTTGAAATGTTTAGGTCTTATGGCGAATGGGAGGTGGGGGTGGGAGTGGGGGTGGGGAACTCCCAACAACTGTGTAGTGATGTTCTCAATAAAATACAGAGAATCTCTTTCTGTTCATGCAAGAAACATATCTGATCCATGTTCACACTAATGCTGCACAGAACTGTAAGTGCAGCATGGCTGGGACTGACCAGTCAGAGTGTCCTAGCTGGTCTGTGCCTGAGGTTAGAAGTCTGCTGGTTTTATCAATCAGTCCCCAGGGGATCAGAGGGACTGGACTTCTAGGCAGAACAAGCCAGAGTGTACAACTTGGTGAATTCTGAAAAAGCGTGTGGATTTGTATCATCTCAATGGACACTTCCATGTCTCTGTTTTCTTGTAACCAGTGAGATGAAGCCTGTTCTTCATAGCCAATACTGAGTCAGTATAGTGCATGTCTCAGTTCAGAGGTACATGTACATGTAGTTTTGTGACAGCATCTGTTGAAATTTGTTTATGTAATAAAGGAACAAAGAGAGTTTTGTATTGCATGTATAAACATCCTTATGTGTACACTGTACATGCACATATACTCATCTATACTGCCTAGAAGGGCTGACCCTCTCAGGGGTGGGCACTTTTCTCTGATCACGAGGGTACTCACTGTAGAGAGTTTTCACTGTCCTGTGGTACCTGCAATTTAAGACCACCCCTGATGCCAGACAAAAGTGGTCACATAGGGCAGGTGGTCTTTCATCTCAGATACATTAACAAAGAAATATAAGGCCAATGTCTGTCTTTCTTTCCTTCTGACCAAGTTGGCCCAGAGTTTTTTTCAGACAATATTGGAAAAAACCACCAAACTTGCCATGGTGACTGACATAACTAGTGAAATTGTGTATCTCATTTGGAACAGTCATGATGTTTAAAATTATGCAAATCTTTAGAGGCAACAAAAATTTTAAAAGCGCCATATCTAACAAACTATTGCAGATGGACTTAAAATTTCAATTTGCATATATACCTTTGTGACACTTGCCGCTATAATGGACAGTAAAGTTGTAGAATTTCAAATTATGCTAAAAGGGGCATTGAAAAATTTAAAAGTTGAGTATCTCCAGAACTGTTGTACATAGAGATGCCACTCAATCCCAATGCTTTATGACACTTTATTACCCACTGCTTAATGCCTTTAATGGATGTTTAAAAACGGGTATAGGGAGGCGCACGTTGGGTACACCTCATGCTTGACAGGCCACTGGATTACTTGCAAAGGAGCACGTGTTTATCCCAAAGTTGAAACATTTATAACATATTTGTGTGATCGTTAGTGTTTTGCATGACTATACTCAACATGAATCTCCTTTTAATTGTCCATTTGGCCAAAATTAATGCAATGATATTTGCTCAAAATTAATGCAATGACATATTTATTGTTTAATTGACTGAACAATCTCTATGTTTGAATACGGGGCAAGCTTATTATGATGATACAGGGGCATATTACTGTCACAGACAAGGCTAGACACCCCTTTCTCACAAATTTGTGTGTGAGAAAAATTTAAGTTTACAGATACCAAAGTCTGATTCATTTTGTGCATTCTAACTTTGTTACAACAAAAAGTTCCATTTGCCTGTACTACGTGTTGTTTATTTCCAAAATATCAGTAGTAACCCGTTTCCATGCACTTGCAGTAGCCCTTATCATGCCAGGTGAGACTGTGGTTCCTAAGACAAGTGGCTATGCAGTTGGGCAGGAAATTAACGCGCATGCCTCTCATTATTTCCACCAATACGATACTTTGTCTTTCTGGGTACCCCTAGATTTTTTCCTTGTAGATTTAGCGTACTGAATCTACAAGGGAACTCTTTCACAGGAAGTGATGCGCTGATTGGGAAATCCATCATAATCACCTTTCCCAATTGTAATCACTGTACCCCGGTTCACAGTTGATTGTTACCATGGCAAGCCTTGTAGACCCATCAGTAGCTAAGTCACTCAAACAAAAATCTATACACTATACACGCAGTGAACGGACAGATATTGGAAAGTGGAGAATACATGGCACCTTCTTTGTTCAGAAGGCAATGTTTCAGGGCGCCTTTGTTTGAAAAAAAAAATCAGTAATGTTTCTGGTTAATGCTCAATTGACGCACATTGTTATATCAGGGTACAGACCAGCGTAATGTAGCTAACTGGCATGTGAACGTAAAGCACCGTAGCAAGCGAGTAGAAGTTTGTTGTCATGTAGATTATTGAAAGGAGGCGTGCTTGGCACAAGAAACGCAAATTATAGGAGGAGCTAGGGTGCTATACAGCAGCCCGACGAAAGGATTTTTCTAAGATAATTTTGATGTATAAGCTGGTATACACACTTGCTCCTCATAATTCAAGAGCAATTATCTCTGCAGGTTCAACTCAGAATGCATTTGCAAATAATACAAGACAACAATTTGATCTTCCCATTTTCAGGGCTTGTACGGATCTTTTAGATAAATCCCTTTTCCCTTCTACAGTCAGTTATGGAACAAATTAACCGATGAAGTATGTAACTCAGTGACACTTACAACATCCAAGTTAAAACTATGCCAGTTAGGCTCTGAAAGTACGTTATTTTCTGAGAAGTACAACTGTGGTGAAACCTTTGTTTCTGTTCAGCATATGGGTCTGCGTTTAGGGGCCAGCCAATTAAATTCACATTCCTTTAAAATGGGTGTTGGACACACTTCGATGCGATCATGTGACTTAGCAGCTGAAGATGCATGACATTGTTTTTGGGTTGTCCTTAGTGGGCAGTTTGAAGATCAATATCTTCTGTTTGTCCATTTGCCCAGTATGTTTTATAAACAGTAGGGAATGGATCTTCTGAGTGTTCCCTTTTAACAAAAAAAAAACAACCCCCCCCCAAAAAAGATTTTGGATGCTATTCAGGACTTTATAACTTCTTTTCGTCGGTTAATGTGACTGGTGTGAGTTGGCTAATTTTTGTAGAAGAACACACGCTTAATCGGCATTTATGGCATTGACAACTGAGTTCAGCCCCACTGTTTGTCCTGGTCATGTGATATGCTTTTTGGTTTCGTTTTGGCTGTCCCGTTTCTTGTCCGTTCCTCATGCGAGGCAGTTGGATAGGGCTCTACCCTTTTTCCCAATAGCAACAATGTCTGTAAAGTTTCAGTTTGCAATTTGTTGAATAAAAATAGGTTTAAACCAAGCTTTCATGAGAAAGCATAAGTTGTCATATTTTGACAGCTTTACTTTTGAATGTTTCATTGAATATCATAATGTACATGGGCAACTTATTTTTTTTCTTTACAATAAAAGAAAAAATAAAATAAGCGTGCACTCTTGAAATCTGATTCCTTGAGGGAAATGTAAAAATATGTCGATGTACAAAAAATTTTGTATATGCCATGGATGTGAAAATTATTGTTTGTTTTGATTTGGAGAGGTCACTGTATTCATTGACTGTGTGCAGACTCACTGAGTTGGCCTGCTTTGTTCGGGTGACTCTCATATAATTTGTAAACAATTGGAATAAGCTAGAAGTGTGACCTACATTCATGTGGGAAAGGCCCTTATGTGGTCCACACAGGTCTTAGTGAATTGAAATGTGTGACTAATTAGAAAACTTTGAAATACGGGTGAGATTTCTGAGCCTAGATATGTAAAACAGCTCCTTTCATGAATGGAGGAAAGAGGAAAATTCTGAGATCTGACAGAAGCTGTGTGACTTCAAACCAGTGGGGCTGTAAGCCATTGCTATTGCCAAGGGGATACTCATTTAAACATTATACCTATGGAGTGATTGACTGGTATATTGGTGTTTAATTGTACCATATTGGAAGAAAACTGTACCTCTGTGGGATTTGGACCTGAGCATTTGGCACCTGCCACAGGCCTTGACTTGGAACTGTGGGGCAGACAGTACCTGTGGAGAATCCCTCACCAGGGAATAGGATTTACCTACAGACTTGTTTTACTATATCAACAACTGTCATTATCAAATTAAAATCTAAAGTAAGATCACCAGAAGTTTAGAACGGTAAATATAAGAAAAATGTTCTAATAGAAAATAAAATTGTAAAAAACAATAAAATGAAATAAAACAAATCAATTTTTAAACAATATATAATGAACCCTGCCTCGCTAAATACGTAATTGGCTATTTTGATGATACAAAATGAATATGTTAACAAAAGATATATGTACATTGTATATGTTGTCGATACATCATAAAATTCGGCATTTATTTAATCTTGTCACAGATAATTCCAGCTGAAGATATTAATTACATTTTAGGTAAAGTTTCTATCTCAGCATTTCATTTATTTCTATTACTATGTCCCTGGATCCCATATCGTTCTTTCTTCCCTATATTGCTTAGTCTTTACCTGGGATGATATTCTGCCTCTTTCCGTATTTTGACAGAGTGTATTCTCTCCCGTCATGTTCTCAGCGTTGAAGGTAGCTTTCGCTTGTTCCACTCTCTGTGCGACAGGACGTACCATATAAATGACGGGGGTTTTTTTGGCTCTTTGGGTCTCTTGCTCCATTTGGGGTTTTCGTCCATGATGTAGTTACCTTCTGTGGAGTAAGGAATCTCTTTGTTGGCCATGTCATCGAAAAAAAGGACCCATTTTGACCAATCGTTTTTTAATCCTGATGATTTCAGACGTCATTGTGATACAGAGTCCAAAAGATTATGTTGATTAGGACCCCACAAACTACTGTACTTATAGTGTGTTAACACCACACGGTCTGACGAGTGTAACATCTGACCTTTTACTCACTCATGTATTCTGGTTAAAAAACACATTGGGTTCAACGTATTTTGGCAAACATGATTTTCAGGGTAAAAAATTACTGAGCAGCTCAATCATTTCAGCAATTGTTAGTTGTCTTCTTTGCCTGTACTTTTATCTGTTTCATCTAGCTCTTAGTGTTAGATGAGTTATTTTAACACGAAGTTTCTTTTCTTTAGTATTGTATGCATAGCCTTCTGCCTGCCCATGTCTTGACTGTCTATTAGTTGCTCATTTTAAAAAATTTGTTAATGGTATTGTGAATTTTACTTTTTCTAGAAGCTATACAGGAGAGTCCACCGTGAATCTCATCGCTCCAGCAAATCTTAGAAGCAAGTCGTCATTGGCCCCTTCCCTGGCTTCCCTTGGTCCCATGCCTCCAGACTATTATGATTGTACCACATCATTATAATCATCTTACATGCCATGTAGTATGTTTTTGATCAGCGGATTGACTACTGAGTTGTCTTTAGAAGAGTGCTCTTTACTGTCTTAATCTGCATCGTCTTGGTCAATCGGGCTCAGCCAGTCTATTTTAGTCCATTTAGTTTCATGCTCCTCATCCTCTTCCTCATCGACAGACCCCCTAGCTTCCATGAAGCTCTCTACACCAATTAGCCAAGTGATGTTGCGATTCGTGCACATTGACAAACATAATGCCACAATAATCACAGGACTCCATCTCTGTATTGTTTTATTTTTCCTTTGCTTGACGCATTCCAGGTGGACAAAATGGTATACTTTCAACAGTTCTTCCTTCAAATGAATTGTGACCTGGTATGTTGAGCTCCCATTTATATTTTTGGACTGTTCATGGCTGTGTGGCCTAGCCTGCTTAACCATCTGCTCTTGCTCTGCTTCTTCTCTGTGTTCAGGAAAAAAATTGTTTTGATTCAGTCATGTTCTGGCATCTCAGGCTAGGGGTCTAGGGGCCATAAGACGTGGCTGTGGCTCTCTTGTATTCTTCCATCAGATAATTTTGCATGTGCGGAAACATATGCTGAACCATTTTTTCACTTGGTGTTGATCAGCAGGGAAATTGGGATAAACAAGATTATGACAATTTCTGTGTGTCGTCACTGTGTATGGCTCATGGAAGTTTCCCATTAATACAGTGATGCTCAGATTCTGATGGTAGCTTCCTTTTGGTAAATATTTTTTTTCTAACTTTCCTCTGAACTGTTGATCAGATGGCTTATGATGGTCGATTGCTGTTAATCAGCTGGTTTATTGAACAAAACAATCTAATGACAATTTGTTCATATGGTCAATATATTTGGCTCCTAGAAGTTTCACATCAATACAATGACACTAAAATTCTGGTGGTTGCTTCCTTTCGTAATTAAATCTGTAATTCTTTTATTTTTCCCAATTTTACTCATCAGCTCATCAACAACCACCACATTTCTCCATACTATTTGGAAAAAAAAATGTTATCCTCCAAATCTGGTGGTACACCTTGGATGAACTCAATTGCAGGCATATTTCTATGGATACTTTGGCTACCTTTGTCCGTAACACCAGATAATCCTGTGAGGCAGTGGCCAGTCAGGTTCTCTTCCAAAACATGTTTACTCAACACTGATTTACCACATCCTGTTCGAGCAGTGATGACGAAGGTGACAGGATGCTTCACTTATTTATTTTTGCTAAATTTCCCCTAAGCTGTTGATCAATGGTTTATGAGGTTCATTTGATTTGCATACGAGGGAGAGATATGTTGAGAGGCTGCAAATGACTGAAAGGCACTCTCATGTCTGGAAAAACGTGATGTACAGGTATTTTGTGTCACCTTAAGTTGTGAATCCGGCTTAATATTGTATCACACATATGGTAGTAGTGAGTCATTGTTTGTGATCAATGCCTTCAGCTCTCACAGCATGCAAACTATTTATAAACCTTCACAGATAATACAGGAGAAGGAAGAAAAACAGAAAGAGGAGAAGGAGAGAAAGGAAAAACGAAAGGCAGTGGAGGAGAAACAGGAAGAGAAGGAAAAGTGGAGAGAAAAAATGAAAAGAAGGAGGAGCAGAGGAGAAAAAGAGTGAGGAAAAGGAGGAGCAGGAGGAAAAGGAGAAGGAAGGAAAGTAGGAGGAGGAAGGAAAGGAGGAGAAGCAGGAGGAGGTGGGGAACAAGGAGGTGAGCGATGAGAGGGAAAAGATCAGCAGGGAAAAGAGGAAGAGGAAGTAAAAAGGGGGAGGAGGAGCTGCTGGTGGTGTTTGTACGTGAAAACTACCATAGCATACAAAATGCTTCACCATACCACTAATTGTTTTTCGGCGAATTGTTGCTTAAAGAACTGTCAGAGTATAACATCGATGATATGTATTTTTCAGTCTAGTGTTACACTAAGTACAGCTGCACTAAGACTTTGACAAATCTTTGGCATGACATGGTATGTAACCTTTACAGTATATACACTACATTTTAAGTCTGGGGCCCACTTGTTTTTGAACTTGGAGATGCGTTTTGGAGTTTTCCATTAGGGTTGTCTAGACTTCTGTGTCATCCTGGCATATAATAAAACATGAGCTGGAGCCCCTAATAATGGGATTTTGGGGACCAACATTTGCATAAGTCCCTTTTTTCAATTGACGAGATTCGACCAGATTGGTTTCAAAATATTCTTAAAAATCAGATGAAACTGATATTTTTTAATCAAATTTTCCTAAACCTGTCAGCTGCTAAGCATTTTGTCTTCTATAGTGATAGTGCATCTGCATAGATCTGCCAATTTTTATCTATACTAATGATAGACATAAAGGTGCGTTAAGATGAAGAAAAACAAACAAGAGAGGAAAAATGCTCAAGATAGGGATAATGTAACAATATAGCATGGGAAAATTCCTGTTATATTTTTTGATGACATTTATCATTGATACCGGCTCCATGTACATTAGACATTCCAGAGATACGTCTGTATTAGTTTAGCTCTCGACATATCATTGGGTTCCACTGATCATATATTTATTTCTTAATGTTTTGTCAATACTGCAATCAGTCTTGAGCTTATCACTTCCCCTAGGTTATCTTTGGACACCCCCAGCAGTGTCATTTCCCTTAACTTTTTAGACGCCTGTGGGATTAAGAAATTTTAAGTAATTAACTGTATAAAGGTCATAAAACTACTGATATCGTTATCACTCCAGTGTGTGATAGCATATATAGACCGTTAAAGATGAGTTCAACGGTCATGACTTTTGTATAGTTACACATTTCATTATATGTTCTTTTTATCTTTAGTTCATTTGCACATTTATATGTGTACAGTTCAGTTAGACAATCATTATATATTCTTTTTATTTCACGTTTGTACCTTTACCCCCAGTATACTTAGCAACAGTAGATTACATGCAGTGTACCATAATTACAGGTTGTAATTCCAGCATTTTTTCTTCAACAATGTCACCACCTTACCATTGAATCTGTGGTCTAGCTGTTCATGGTAACACATATAACAGTAGTAGCATCGGGTTGCCTCAACCCCAATTATGCAGCGATGCTCGATATTGTTTCTTCGATGTACTAGATACCCATAACTTTACAATCTGTCAATCAGTCCGAGACTGTTGACATACTTCACGCAAAAACAAAATAAAAGCCACTTTACCTATCCCACCCAAGGCACAACGCCCACTATTATTATAGCCGACTGCCCTGCTTGACAAAAGGGTGCATAATTTCATGATGCTACAGACAAAACCCCGTTTCATTATTTAACAGTTCTTTTGAAATGAAACCTAATGGTTCTTTTGCGCCCATTCTTATTTTCAACAAAAAGTGCAAACTGCAGTTAAAGAAATGAATCAATATTAACCCATTACTTGTCCCAAATAAGACCAAAAATAATGTTGAATAAGTAAAAAGAAATAATCCCGAGCCATGCTGACTTATGTGCAATGGCAACATGCATGTTGTTGGTGGGTTCAGGCAAGCAGTTTTCTAATCTTTAGAGCCAATGTACAGTGTATGATTAATCTCAAAGAAGAGCTCATGCACAAGAATATTCATGTGCAAAGTTACTCTTTAAAAATAATGGTGCAGAGCAATTTATTTATAAGCATTGCGTTACTTGGGTTATAACAAATGTTTGACCTCCTGTCAAATCCAATGAGGTATTTGAACTGCATGAACCTGAAAAAAGTATAACAAATCTCTGATACTGTTTTCATGTTTACTGCTGAGTAAAAGTACTTCTCTGCTATTTGCAAATTGTGCATACAAAGTGACTAGTGAATTTGCCGGATCTTTTAATGCAAAAATGCAAAACAGACATTAAACTTAACTTTTTAGCATAGCAAATGTAAATATACATGGTAATATTATGTACTGTGAATACCAACACAGTACAGTGAAACTTGCCAAATATCACCATACTTGGTAAATGTTGCCATCAGTCATGATCTTTAGCCAGACGGTTGCTTGAAGGGAAAGGGGGGCAGCAGCAGTGACTTCCAAAATCATATTTTACATCAATGATTGTCCTTGTTGTGCATTATGATCGTGTAGCTTTCACGCTAATGACAATAACACTTATGAATCCAAATCACTACAAACATGCATTTTGAATTGTTTATAACTTTTAACATTGGGATAATAAGGGTTATGAATCGAAATCACTAAAATAATCCTCAAGTCACATTCTTCATAAAAAGACCATTCTTCATGTCTAAAATACAATGTTTTCATCGGGCAAAAAGCGGTTTTTGTTCGGTAAAGTTGTCTGGTGTGCTTATTCTTGGACAAAGTGCATCCAAAGCCTTCCAACGAAGCATTATGAATCAGTCGGTAACATAAAGGGTGTCAAAAGTTTGGGATACAAATGAGGTTGTCCTAAGAAAATATTTCCTAAGTTACACATTGTATCATTCCTCAATATACCTGAATGTAATTTGGCGATAATGCAGCGCGCAATGAACATGAAATTGGAGCACGAAGGGGGAAAAAAAAGAATTCTTGCTTTGCATCATTTATTTATATTTCTGATGATAAAAAGGTTTTGCTTATTCATTTAATTTCCAAATTTAGGTTTGTTCTGCCACTAAAATAGTGCATGGGCATGGACTTGATGATGTGCTGGACTTTGCTCCCACTGCCCAGTAGCCTGCACTCACTAGCACTGTTCCAGTGCTTTGACTGCCCTATTTAGTGAAATGCCATATGTTTTGTTTCTACATAACTGACTGGCATCACTAAGTCAATCAGATAAACTTTAATTGCCACTCAATTATAGGCCGGTGAAGGTCTTATCAGATGTAGGCCTGTGTGCTAGACTGGGTTATTGAAAGTGACTTTTCAAATCTTTATGTATAGCAGTGCCATAATTACTCTATCAAAATTACATAAAAAGTCAAACGTTTTGTAAACTGTCAAATGTTATAAAACCTATGGCATTATAAGTTGACATTAAAGCTAATGACTACATTTTGTCAACGGCTTGAAATGAAATTTCTGTATTGGAATCGATATTCTTAAAATCTTGATTGCGACAACTGTTTCTGTGTAAGTGGACATGGGGCGAATGACCCTATCCAGCATCCTTGAATGCGTCACACGGATGCAAAAAAAGCACAAAACAACACAGAACAAAACAACCCCCCCAAAAAAAACACCTCCCCCCTCCAACCCAACCCCCAACCCCCAACCCCCAACCCCCACAAAGTTGAGTAGGCCACATATACAGGCAGATTTTCACTATAGATTGTCTCACTGGGAATATGAATTCGGTCAATTTCCAATTTGTTTAATACGGTGCTGGTAAAGTTGTGCAACTTTTGACATTTAAATTATTTATGATGCAATAGAGTGCCAAAGTGTATTAAAATTGGAAAAGCCACATTTTAAAATAAATTCTGGGTGTCTTCAACAAAAAGTATTAAAACGTTTTTTTTTTTTAAACTTGATTGCATGACCTCTTGTCATGGGTTTATTTTGAATAAATTTCACTCTGCATGCAAAATCAATAAATTTATCTGACGTAATATTTGAGAAAAAAAAATACTATAACCTAATTTAACCGAGATATTACTTTCTGGAAAGGGATAATTTACTTCATAAATGAAAAAATGTATTTTGTAATAAATTTTAGTTACAGAACTATTATCTATTATATTATCAGCCCAAAAATATTTGATATTTATATATTGTTAAGCCGAATGTTTGAGCACTTTGGCAATTATTTTTTCCAATATTAATGGAACTTTAACAAAAGTTAAATTGGTATAAAGTGTTTAGAAATGAAAAGTATGTGTACTCTTAGCTCTGATTTTTTTTTTTTTTGAAATACATTACATTGAATTATTAATACATAAGAAACAATTAATACCTTGTACTGTTGAATTGCGGAACACTACTTATAAAATGTTTTCTAATAATAATTAAAAAAAGGGTTGCTTGCACTGACAATTGTTTAGTGCTACAATTCTATGTACCTGGCATAATTCATGACTAATGCAGATGTTATGCAGTTTAGGAAGCCAGGAAATCAAAGGAAGTGAATGACCTTTATCAGATGTTTTTTTTTATTGCAATTTTGTACAAATAATTTTCGTGATAATTTAATATGTCATCTTGATGTTGGTGTACTTGTAATTAAACGGCATTACCTTTCTTTAAAACTTCAATGTAATATTTTTCACAGATAGCTGTTAAATAGTTACCAGCGTTGTCTGTAGGACAATTGACAAATCTTTCATGAAAATCCTTGAAACAAATAAGCGGCCTCTGTCTTTTTTAAAATGCTTGATGTAAAATTATTATATTTAGCTTTAAGGATGAATAATTTATCTCTCATTTTTTTTTTACATATGTTGACCAGCTTTTAAATTCTGAAACATATTTCTTTTCTATTCTTTCCCATTTGACTGAGAAAATGTCTATAGATTCATATAAAGTTTATAGACGTTTTGAAAGTTTAAGGAGTGATTGCTCTAAATTTAGTACTCTTTTTCATCAAATTGCTTCGTTTTATGTTATCAATTATTGTAAGATATCCTGTTAAAACATGTTTGTGGAACGAGTCTACAAATTTACAGTATTTGTCATTTGTTTAACGGTTACAAATATTATTAGTAAAAATATCATTATCTGAAATATTTAACCGTGTACTTTTGTATTCCATATTTGATTGTCCAATATTCTTTCCATTTTTATAGGAAACAAAAGGAGGTTTATTGTATTTACAATTAGATGGTATAATTTTTTTCAAAGGAAAATTTGATTATTGATTGTTTATAAATCTGGTCTATAATTTTATATATGAAATGTATACTGCAGAGCAATGCGTCAGTGCTTCTTGTCTTTGTACTCAGAGCTTCTCCCAGTATTGCGGTATAAGCATATTTAAGGTGTATCAAGGCCTACTTCCTCTTTAGAACCAATTCTTTCATTTACTTTAAATATATTTCTAATTGCCAGTCCTCCAAGAGTTCTATATAAGAAATTTCGTCCTTTACTAAAAAGTACTAGTAATTTATCAACTACTTCACATCACTACAAAGTCTAATTATTTTTCCTTTCCTGTGTCCATGATTGTATTGCCTACGCATAATATGTGCCTAATTATTGATGAAAAGAGCATTAGATTAATGTAAGTTAGTCAATGGAATGCTTCTAATGTCACCAAAACCAGTTGATCTTTATTCAAACTGAAAGGATAAAATGTGACAAATATATATATTTATATATGTGGTTTAACTCACAACTACAAAAACTTGCTTTAAATGTCTGTAATATACACTTATACGACTGATATTATGAAACTGGGTCATAAATCATTATATAGTTCTTCCCTTAAGAAACTTTGTAGTTTAACTAGACTAAAAAGCAAATCATCACATGTCAGGTTTATAACTGCTTATACATTTGGCATATCCTGAATGACGGTAACCTGCAATACAAATTCATACGTCAGAAAATTTAATTCCACTAAGGTTAATTAGATGAAAACAACCTTCAAAAATGCTCCGACCACCATACAGAGAAAGAAAAGATGTTTTTATTAAAGATAACCCTTCAAGCATAACAATTTGAAAAATAAAGACAACTTATTTAATTTTCTAAACTGTCAATTCAATGGTCGCCTGCTACAATACCACTTATTACTGCTTTTAAACAGTTAATAAGATATTAGTTAAGGAATGTAGACATTCTAAAAGAATCTTGAAAAATTAACTAAATAAAAAATAACGTTTGCATGCATTGTTGGACGTGGGCAAAAACCATGGATCTGTGTTGTAGAAGGACAGTAAGATATCCAGTTTAGACCATCTCCAGAGAGAGAGAGACCATTCCTGTTGAAAGACCAGTAATTTACAGTATCCCTATTTATCCTCAACTTAATTACATCTCTTACTAAGACCATTATCTATTGAGACCACATGTTTCATTCCCTTTAGTGGTCTTAATAGAGATATTTCACTCTACGTACATTTTCATAAAGATATGTACACAAATTGCACCACGACAGGATTGTTGCAATGACGTACCTCCCAATGACGGAGTAAGGTAGGATATGACATATTCTGACCTGAAAGGGTAGGAACATAACTGGCACCAGGTAGGGAGACAACGCAACACCAGTTGCGTCCATTAACAATCAAGTGCATTGGCTGTTAATTATATATTATAATGTAGACGGTCATTTGCGATGATGATTGTCCTTATATTTAACATTTGTGTTAAACCCTACCTGCCCGCTGTTTCAGTTAGGCCCAGTATAAGATACAGTTGTGCCACAGGCTCGGTCCAGGTCACGTAGAGACCGGTCCTCTCAATTCCTGAAACAAATGCTACGCTGATCCAACTGTGTGGAAACAGTTACTCGGAAAATTTTATCTCGAGTAGTTGATGCTCCTTCGTTACTTGCTTTCAGGAAGAATACCAGGACAGTTACACTTGCAAGATGCCATAAACCTTGTTTTATTGATTTTGACTGCATAATTTCCACCCGGGTTGTACATGGTATTTATTGCAAGCATGTGGTTAGCGATTGTATTATAACTATTATTGTTACTTTTGTTTCTGTTGTTGTGTATACTTTCAACAATTTTACTACTGTGACCATTATGACCTTAAATGCGCAGAGACTAATGATGAGAGTAGAGGAATATAATTTAGAGTGTATATTTCCATGATACTTCAAAAATACCCTCTTATAATTTGTATTTTAGTCCTGGTCTTAAGCATCCAAGAACACCATTTAACATGGCAAATTTGCACTTCGAGGTAAAACTCAATGTCCCTGAGGAATGTATAGATGATCATTATGGCAGACCTGACGTATGGTAATTGTCAGTTGAAGCTGTGTATGTAAAGTAACACACACGCATACATACATACATAAATGTACATACATATATATATGTATATATGTATGTATATGTATATACGTATATAAATATATATATATATTTATATTTATACATACATACATACATATATATATATATATATATATATATATATATATATATATATATATATATATATATATATATATATATATATATATATATATATATATATATATATATATACCTTCCACGTGGACTATATATGTATCAAGCGAGCCAAAAAGGCAAGGTTCAAAAACAACATTTTTGTTATGAAAAAGGAGGTTAAACTTTGTTACGGCTACTATTTTTGTTAATAGGTAGCTGTATTTTGTTGTGTAGGATACATTGCGAGTATTAGCATTTGTTACTTGGAAGGCCACATGTATCAGATGTAAAACGAGCCGATGGGACATACAGTATGATATTTCTAACTATATTACATGTAAATGATATTGAACAAAATACACACACAGCATGCAATATGTTTTCCCGAAAAAAACCCACATGATTTTGTTGCTATTTATCAATGACACGAGCGAGTGGGACTCGAACCTGCAACCTTTGGCACCTGTCGCCTAGCTGAAATGAGAAACGCTCATATCCATTTGACCAAATTGCCATTCTTAAAAAGAATGGTTCAATGGAGGTTACTTTATGCGAGTACGATATCGAAATGGTTATGCAGTATATTTAATGAGTCAGAATCTCTTTCCAGATTCTGGGACTTCAATCCACCAGCATTAAGGAAATGCCAAAAATATACATTTTATGTTCGGAACTAGCGGGACTTGAACCTTCAACCTTTGGCACCACTTACCTAGCTGAAATGAATAATGCCCATGCCCACTTGACCAAATCCCCATTCTTAAAATGAATGGTTCAATGGAGGTAGCTATATGCGAGTGCCCTAACAGGGTTATGCCGTATATTTACTGTGTTGGCATTTATGAAAACGGCATAGCTGATTCTTCCTCTATCAATCAGACTGTGTGTTTGGTAAACATGACTATGACATTTTAAATAATTAATTTTATCAAAGTTGTTTGTGTATCAACATCGACATGTTTTGTCATATTTACAGAGGCGTTTACCAGTACCTATGTGTACTACCATGTGAAAAGGCACATATCAAAGCAGCACCACCGATAATATGAATGTTCCATGTTGAAATATTCTAAAGCATTATGGTATAAATTTCCACACCTTCTTATACAATATTCATCGTGTTTAGGACGGACAGTAGCATCTATGGAAAATTTATAAGCAGCATATTTTGTCTAATATATCTTTTTCACAAACGGTGTCCAAACCCCAATACCACTATTGTATTGTCCTACATCTGAAGCTCCAAAGAATATGTACGGTTAAATGAATAAAGATGAAAAACAAAGGTGATCATAAATGGCAAATGCTGGTGACGGCTGGGTTAGACTCAAATGTATCAAAGTATTTGCCATGTGCCATGTTTAGGTAATGCATGTAAATAGGAAATACTATACATACTTTTCATTGCTGCTACGTAATTTACAAAAATCATTCTGGAATAGATCCTTCCGCTTTAAGTCACTCTGTACATCAAGATAGAACGTTCTGGATTCGAGTTTCAGTCTGGCTGCTTGAAAAAGAGCAGCATAAATAAAGATATTTTCTTGATAAGTCGAACTCTTCAAATGCTAATATATTCCCGCTGTACTTTTCCATCAATATCCTGACAAAAAATAATGCTGAAAAACGCACATAAAAACAATTTTGATGCACTTGAGGCAAACCAGAATTTTTTCAACTTGGTTCTCTCTTGTCTTGCTTCAGTCAAGATCTTACTTGTCTCATCAAACTCAGGCCAAGCAACAGGTTTAGTCATGAAATTATTTTGTACCATATTCATAAACACTGTTTTCCAAAGATGGTCAGTAGCCAATGCACACTTTAAATAATGACAATATTTAATTTGCCATTTACTTAAAGTTAACTGAAATGGTAACCTTGCAGGTTTATAAAAGGTAGCCGTGCATACTATGTATATATTAATGTCTGACTAATGGAACTAATTTTTATGGTACACACAAAAGCAGACTGTATACTGCTGGATATGAAGGTTGAAAATGACGGATACTGGGTGACTTAGGACTACTGTTCTTTGTCAAACAATCACTTAAAAGACATGAAAATACTAGAACTGAGCTTTTTTACTGCTTTTATTGAAGTAAGCAAATACTGTGAAAAAAGGTTCTTTCTGCTCATTCTCATTTGACAGGTATAATTATAGACATATATTTTACATGAAATGGTATTCATTGCAAATGAAACAAACGTGCATGTCATTGGGTCACACTGTCCAAAAAAATGAAATCATCGTGTTACAATCTGTGAACGCTTTCCTTTCTTCAAAGGCCATACAAGATACGACAATTGAAAAATCTGTTGAAAGATCACCTTTATCATGTTGTTGGTACTAATTTGTTCTGCACCTGTTTGATTGGTCACCAACATTCAGAAAACAGGAGTGCAATTGGCACCTACGTATAGAAAATTTTAAATCAGGCTGTACTGACAGTAACCATAGGAACCACAATGCATATGTGTTGAAATTGATTACAATAAGGTAAAAATGATTCGCAGGATCAGGTACTGTCATAATCTATGGCTGACTGAGCTAAAGTTTGATTATTAAAGCTCTTTTTCTTGAAAATGTGTCATAACATGCAAACGCATGGTAATTTTCATCCATCCTGATCTGACATTATAATGCCCAAATACGAGCCATGCATATTAATCTCCCGCCACAAAGCACGTGGCTAATGGCTTGTGAACCATGGAGGACCCACAGGCATATCACTGTTACAGGTAGGGCTAGATACTGCTTCCTCACAGAACTTGTGTCCTTTAGGGAAATTATGTTTACAAATACCAAACTCATACTAATTTAGGGCTCCCTTAATTGGTTACAGAATACATTTCCATCTGCCTGTACGAAGTTTGCATTGCTTCCACAATCTGTGTTTTTCACTCCCCTCCACGCTGCCCGTATCTCACCAGGCCAGACTATGGTTACTAAGACAACCAGGTGTGTAATTGTGGCAGGAAATTAATAGGCATGTCTCGTCTTAGCATCATGATATAAATATAGTGCGTTTTGGATATTCTAGCAAGGTAACTAAAGAAAACAAACAGAAACAATATTCACGCTGAAGATAGGGCGACCTGAAAAAAATAGCATCATGATCCTGGAAATTGGATTGACTATGATCATGGATAAATTATCCCACTCACAACTAATTGGGTGTTGTCATCAATGTGAGCGTAAGAGCTGTGCTACCCTCAACTGTGTTTTCTACAATAGCACAGAATAATCAGCAGCTCAGCGAATGCTCCCACAAACTGGAATATGCTTGAAACACAGGACAGATGTCCTTCACCGGGAAAAGCACACAGTTTAAAATTTTAGCTGTTCTCTGCATTATTCTGGGAAACACTAAGTCTGAACAAGTTTATGTCTACCACAGATGTTGTCTTGCTCAAATAATTTCCATTCAGCATACCATTATATATCATTGAAATGCCCCTTAATCTGCCATATATAAATCATTGGCCACATAATATTACTATACTAAAATATGCACATGTACTTTTGCATCGTTATAGTGACCATGCAAGATATGATACATAATAATGGAAGGGAATGTTGAGTCTCGAATGCTAACTGACTTATGTAGTTTTGTTTGCTTTTTTATATTGACGAATGAGTAAAATAGACAAACATATCAATCAAAGAATCTTAATCATGATTTCCACTAATACGGAGTGAACCAATTATGATTTCATGCATATGCAATTCCCTGTACAGTAATATTTCAAACCAATTTGAGTATAAAAATTACCCAATCAGCATCGTTCACGCTAAACTCAAATGCTTAATTTAAACTGCAACTTGCGTGAACCTTTATCAGAATATTGCCTGAATATGGAGAATAAAAGTTTGAAAACAGGTAAATAGAATTGCATGAAATTTTACCAGAATATAATTTGACTGTATTATTCAGTTTTGCGAAATTGATGTGATTATGTAAAGTGTTGACTAAATATTGGGATATCAAAAACTTGGGAGCATGTGTCAGTAAGTGCTAATACTATATGTGTATACTGCAGTAGTACAGTGCATGCATTGCCTTATTTTCTAGACCGTTGTGTGGAATATTTGCTTTCGCACATAGATATTGTCCAGGTGGACCTTTTTCAAAACTGTGATGAAGATAAGAGTGAAATTATGATTCATTCACTGACAGGAAAAGCATATATAGTGTTTAGTGCAACTCGAGCTCTTTGGTAACTCACCAAATGTGACTTACTGGCCCATCCGAGGTCCATACTTTACATGAAACACTAAAAGGAAAGTACCTTTGGAGTTGCTTCTGGTGTTGTTAATTTTGATCTTCAGTGCTTTGGAAAATATACAAGAGAGGTCTGCGAGAATGCTTTCATCGGTTCAACAATAAAGTATGAATAATTGGATGTTTAATATGGAATTGGATATACTCCTATAATTGTACGCAATGTGGTCAAGGAACACTAGTTCCTAGTTGATGAAGTGCAGTGTACTGGAAGTTAACCTGGAAATACGATAAAGTTAACATTTTGGGAATTATTGTGTCTGGCAGCAAGGCCACAATGTGCCCAGGGGATTGGAAGTCTGCCCGCAGAAACACGGAAGGTACAATCGTTCTAATCCATGAAGAGACTTTTCCAGTAAAAGCAAAAGGCTTTTTCAGGACCATCATACCATCCCAAGATAAGCAGTATGCAACAGCATATTTTCTTAGGGGGCTGGATAGGTCTGAATGAGCAAGGCACTTTTTCAAGCAGTCGACAATGTTTATTTTTTTTGGGTGCAAATTCTGCACAAAATTAAATTTTTGTCACTAAACCATAAAAGTATATGGTTCAGTGTATATGGTTGAATAACTACGGCTGTGGTCAACTGCTGGACAAACAGAAAAAAGCTAAGTCTTCATAATAAAAAACAAATATCATATGCAGATACA
This sequence comes from Hermodice carunculata, assembly GCA_964020975.1. NCBI lineage: Eukaryota > Metazoa > Annelida > Polychaeta > Eunicida > Amphinomidae > Hermodice > Hermodice carunculata. The sequence goes on along the minus strand of OZ026621.1, from coordinate 90,284,670 downwards.
TTATGGTCACTACGAAACATGTGAATCAAAACGTTACATTGTACTGTCAGTGAACATTGTAAAACATAAAATAAATGGAAGTAGCAAACAGATGTACAGTATCTTCTTGCCTTATCGATATTTTAGCAAAATGGGTGTCGAAGTTTACCATTAAAGATAAAAGTACAATTGTTTTCAAGTTCTAGAACCTACTCAAAAGAGCATGCTCTTCATACAGAAAACACATTGATCATATGCAGATATATTATTGTCATTATCGTTTTATCTGGAAACATTATGTAGTCCCATCAGTGTATGCGGCAAAACATAAAATACATCGAAGTTTGTAAAATATATTCTTGCTTTACCCAAAGGGACTCAAAGTTCACCATTAACGATAATGCTAAAATTTGTTTTGTGATCTATGTAAATTTATGTCACATATCTTCTTTGAGTTCTGAGGTCAACTTCCCTGTGTACCTCTGCTCCTGTGTGGCCACTTTCATGTCTGTGTGATGGTTATAAACTGTTTTCGCCTGTCTCACTGTAGAGGCTAAAGTTCATGTTGAGATTAAAGCTTCCTGATGAAGTAAAAACATGTTTTGGAAATTACAGGCGTGTGGAGGACTGTATATTATATTTCTCTCTTTGGCCAAAGCTCATGTTAGGACCTCCTGATGAAGTAAAAACATATTTTTGGAATTATAGGCGTGTATTTTGTGAAACACAGGTTTCACTTTTGGTGTTGTACGACACGAAGCATTATTGTCAGCAATTTACCAAAGGATAAGATGCTTTCAGTAGAATAATTTTTGGCTGAGGCCATCGCAGAAGCATGGGATAACGCTGGTACTGGACGCTGCATAATAAAATGTCATTGCATCTTCACTTACCAAAAACCCCCACAAATATACCTTAGGTGCAGTTACATCTACTGTCTTCAAAATGAATAGTTTTTCGGTACTATGTTTATGCAGTGATTTCGTTGTAAAGTAACAAAATCTAGCGACACAACATACTTTGATTTAGTCTAATTTCATAACTTTGCACTACAGGTTGAAGGAATACCTGTTTCAAATAAAGGTTGGCCAGTTATATTTAAAGCGTTTGTACACGATTTTGTATGTGCTAAGATACCAAATGCATATTTCCATTCCATTCCAGTCAGCAAAATGTTCGTGCATTTTGTGAACAATGCACCCCACTGCAAGTTGGGCACATTCCACATGTTCTGTGGCATACGTAAAACGAATTAACACTTTTCTCTGAATATTAAAAAATCTTGAATGGTATCCCTTTCCATGTTACTTCAAAATACTTTAGAAAAGTTTTCACCTACACCTTTACGTTCAGCAGATTTCAAGTAATGGACAACAGAATTGTTCACTAATGACATTATCCAGACCTTTTTTTCTGTAGGGAATTAATCTCAAATTACAATTCACACTTCGTGAGTGTTGTTTTCCTGATTCGCGTTCGAGGACTTACAATGGCAGGATTACAAAAATATTTGAGGAAACCATCTATGTACAGCTATTACACAGAAAACTAAAATGGCAGTCCCACAGTTTGTAAGATCACAGAAATGAAGCAAGACTTGTAAATACAATCTCTACATTACTTAAATGTAAGAAGTTGTTGTTCAAATTGGTTGCACGTTCAGGACCTGCAAGCTTGACTAATTACAGTAATCATGTGTCAGTGACGACGCACCTGCCTACCATGCCTTATATTTTTAAGTAACGATGTACTCCTTCATAAGACATTGCCAAAGATCCACCCTGCATTCAAAGCACTGAAACATTGAGCTATTGTTAACACGCCATCACCATATTACTTACCTTCGAATCATACAGCAGCAGAATATTGTCATCAGAAAGAAGTGGGTGTAAATCTAGTTGTTCCAGTCTCACCAAGGATACACATATGCTTTTTATAATGAAAGCAAGATCTTTAACCAGTAACATCTGTAGCTTCACATATTCACGAAGCGTCAATGTTCCATCCGTGTAAGGAACAAACAGCAATTCATAAGGTGTATTGGCCTCTGGAAAATGAGAAAAATCGTCAGACCCTGCATACCGCTGAATATATTTTGTGTCACATGCACATCAATTTAAGTGATTTATAATAGGCACAAATTAAAAATCAGACCTTACAATCGTTTCATTGCATATTCTAGAAAGGTTGCTTTTCTTTTCAAATATGGACTGAGCAGGTAATGATTAAGAATAGTCTATATATATATATATATATATATATAAAACACTTTTCTGCGTTCATTCAGCACATAAGGTCATACATGGGTGCAAAAGCATTTGGCACACATATACTGAACCAAACAAATAACGCAACTTTTTCATTTGGGTTTATTTTTACATTAGAACTGTATTTAAAGTTCAGAAATATACGAACCATTGTTACATCAGTCTAAAATAACGCACCAAGTAATGTGACCTCAAGGTCGAGTACCCTGACCTTGCCATGGGGTCATTGTCATGAATCAAGAGTGACTACAGCAGGCTATTTTACACAAGTCTCTGACACCTGAAATTAAGGTTGCCAAGTCTTTGATTCTGGGACAGGAAAAGGCCACATTGAAATCAGCCCAAGCGTAACTGTGTGCGAGGATATGAGGCTTTCAAAGTTTGGTGGTTGTGCTGAATCAAGGACAACTGCAGGATTCAGTGTTACCCACATGACTAAAACATTTGCACCTTTACTGGTTGGGTGTAGCCCCTCATGGACAATAAAAAGGCAGCATGGGATTCATTTGGCACAGTATTCCAAGAACTATGGGTCGATTATCAACAGTAGATTGGGAGAGAGGAATTGGCATGCTACAGGCTGGTTTATCTGCAGCAGAGGTGGCAAGGAGACTGCAAGTCCACAAATCCACTATATCCAGACTTGCTACAAGTTTCCAGGAGACTGGGGCCACAGCCGATAGACAGAGACCAAGAGAAACCACACCTGCACAAGACAGACACATCAGAGTGTCACATCTGCGGAACAGAACTCGACCAGCCACTAGAACTGCACAACAGACACCTGGCAGAGCCAATAACCAAATATCTGCCCAGACAGTCCGTAATAGACTACAAGAACACCATCTACACGCCAGGCATCCTTACAGGGGTCAAATTTTGACACAGGCAAGAAGGCAAGCCCGACAACAATGGGCTACTGCCCATACTCGCTGGACCCATCAACAGTGGAGGGATGTGCTATTCACCGATGAATCCCGCTTCACCCTGTATCATGCAGATGGTAGGACACGTGTTTGGCGATGAAGGGGAGAACGCTACTCAGATGCCTGTGTGCTGGAAACAGATCGATTTGGAGGTGCATCAGTGATGGTGTGGGGTGGAATTTCATTCACAGCCAAAACCCAGCTAATCTTCATTGAAGGCAATCTTAACGCTGCCTGTTACAGGGATGAGATCCTTCAGCCTGTTACTGTCCCTTTCATTAGACACCACCCTCCATTTGCTTCAACAGGACAATGCTCGGCCCCATGCCGCTAGACTGACGATGGATTTTCTGCAAGGAGAAGGAATTAACGTTTTGCCATGGCCAGCCTTCTCACCTGATATCAATCCCATTGAGCATCTTTGGGACTACCTTGACCAGCCTGTTCGGAGACGGGATCCAGCGCCCGCCAACCTCCAGCAGCTTTGCCAGGCTCTTCAAGAAGAGTGGGATCGTGTGCCCCGGCAGATGGTGCAGCGGCTAGTGTCATCCATGCGCTGACGTTGCATAGCAGTTACAGATGCTGATGGTGGTCACACACAGTATTAATGGACATGCCAATTTGTGAACTTAACAAATCAATGTTGCCCTGTTTATTGCCAGCTGGTCGCGCCTTCGTTGACAGTTTCAAGTTTGTGTTTTTCACATGTTATGCCCAAAAGACTACAGAATATGGATCTAATTTGTTTCTGTGATATGGAAGTAACAATAAATATTTAAGTTAAAAAGTTTAAGGGTTGTGTTATTTGTTTGGTTCAGTATACATTCGGTTCTTTTACATCAGGCGGACAACATATGTAAAGAGATAAGATCCAATGCGAATCAAAACCTAGTTTCGCCAAGCTCCCATGTTATTTGCTGTCCTGATGCCCATTGCTTGTCTTTATCTAAAACATCGATAGATGTAGATGCAGTATTCTTTTTCATGGGAGAGTGTATGCAAAATAAGCACAAGGAATGGCTTTTTTGACTGTGTGCACATGGAGTCAACATAAAATGATGAAAACAGACGTCGAACTAAAGTTTCGCCACATCACCATTGTGTTTGCTGCCCTGGTTCATCAGACCCATTCTGATACCTGAATAAATGCATTTTTTTCTAATAATGCAATATATTATTATAGGCCCAACCTCCCCCATCCTTTTGACATGAAAGGTTGACTGTACAGATGAGTATATTCTTTGTCGCAGATAAGGCCTCATGTGGGCCATTGCACGTGCAAACGTTGTAGGTTCACCCTCTGTACACCGCTTTTGACTGTGTAGGTCTATTGGCATTTAGCAAGAAATCTTGACTGACTAAACGTTACGGGCACCTGTGTTTTGCGGTAATGCTTACATGGTTCTATTACTGAAGTACAAATGTGACTCCATCGACAAGAGCATTTCTTAGCTACCTGGTTCTGTCACTCATGACACTCTGATCATCGCTACAACTGCCAGTAAGAATGTATGAGCATTTCTCTGTACGTCCAGTTTGCCTGGCAAAATTAGCCCCATTATGAGGGCCCTATTGCATACCTTCTATGGTCTTGAATGGTCTTGTCATAGTAGTAGCCACAGATTGGTTAAAACAGCTGTTGCTCTTTCTTGTGCGGAGACACATACTTTGGCATGCCCTGAAAATGTGTTATCGAAAAAACAAATCCTGCAAGGCAATTCTCTTTAGTTGAAAATACATACTTAACATTTGAAAGAGGTAAAAAAGAACAAAACGATACCAATGATAGCTTTAAACGTTATTTGGTTTCGGGTTATAACAGTAGCAACAGTTGCGTATGATTATATTTTTAGACAACATATGATCTTAGAGCCTCGGCCACCTGTGTTGATTGTAGTTCTCTTCGCCGCCTGTTTGTTTGTCCGTTTGTCACGACCAAACTGTTTAACCCTTGAAACTTTGCATGTTACCACAAGTACAACAATTGAGAAAAGGTGCTGTGACCTGGACAGAGAGCAAAAAGGGAGGTGTATTCTAAGGCTGAAATTGCTTTAGACATCAACATAATGTTTAATTTTTAATCTATTGTTAGTGCCACCTTAGTTTTAGTATAAACAGCTATGGTTTTTAATAGCGCTGAAGTATAGCAAATTAACATGTACATCAACGTGTTTTGAATTGGTGGAGTGAGACATAATGGTCAGAGACCACTCGCTTATGATCAAAGTGTATATAACATGGGCTATATATGTTGCTAAGTTTATACATTACAGTTATATCTAACTTCAAACGCTCGTTCTTGTTTGCCCACAAAAATAGCATCTATTATTCTCTAAGCTATGAATGAAATTTGATTCATGCTTGTTTCACAGAAAGGAAAAGACAATATATGTTATTCACATCAGTACCGACAACGTTTGTCTGATCATATAAATTAGCCAAAGGGATAAAGTATTGTTCTATGAAATTCAAAGAACTACCAAAGATCCAAGTTGAGCAAAACCAACAACCTGAGTGGATCTCCTTATGCCGAATAAGCATGGTGATCACAAAAGTTATGTAGGTGCATCAGGAGGACCCATCTAGCTCAGCGAGTGTCACGAAAACAAATATATATACATATCTATATATACACAGCCAGCAATTAGTGTCTATGTACATAACTTTCAAACTGGTTATTAATGTACGCGCCACCGTGCACCAACTCAACAGAAAAGACACCTGGACTAAGTTTCTAGTGATTGCTGACTGACAAAAATGAAAGAAAAAATTAGGAAAAGCTGATGAGAAACAGAGGTATATGGGTTGACTCCAAAGTGACGTCTGCGTGTTCGTTGCACTTCAAAGGGGGGCCATAAAACTTATATTATGCTGGGTTCACTTCAGCTAAAGATACCCGACTAGAAGCCATTTCGCAGGGTGGTTTCAACCCCCCCCCCCCATTTCTCTTTGCAAACGTCAGCTGCAGGGGTCAGACTTGGTCTGAACTTCAAACAACACCCAGTAACTCAAGTTAAATGCTGTTATTTACCAATGAGATAGCACTTTCGTCAATAGATGAGGGCCTGTAATTAGCTTTATACAATAACTTTTTCTTTTCAAATTCAAACAGTATAAAAATGTATGGATATTTTATGTTGGGAACGAGCAGGTCTCGAACCTGCAGCCTTTTGCACCAGTCGCCCAGCTGAAATGGGAAACGCTCCACTCCACCAAATCCCCATTCTTGAAAAAAAGAATGGTTCAATGGAGGTAGTTATGTGCGAGTGCCATATCAACACGGTTATGCAGTATATGTACTAAGTGGGCACTTATTCCCAGCATCGGGGACTTAAATTATTTGTTTCACATGGATTGTAAAGGAACTTGAGCATTGACTTTTTGAGTCACTCTCCATGGCACAGATGTTGGCGTATACCTCCTACCTTGTCTGTGGTGGAGAAAACTGAAGAACTCGGAGAAGACCACTGTGCATGGTCGAAGTGGAGGGAACTTTCTCTACATTCTCCTAGGAAGAGAATTGAACCCGGGTAGCAGAGGTGAAGGGCGACCGTCTTACCACTTAACCAACCATGCACCCATGTGGTAATCATGTTAATTTTCAGAACATGCTTTATTAAATTGGCACATTGATCATAAAATTTACTGAAAAAAGTGACTTTTGCATCTATTTTGTACCATAAAGCATAGGAAACTGGTCACAGACAGCTATTCTGGTAATTAAGATATGAAGAGGAAGTGACAAAGATGCTGGCTGAGGGTTTGTGCCCGGTGATCACCGTCCGGCTTCAAAGAGAGTTGGAATTAGTTAGGGAAAAGAGAAATGGAGGTAAAAAAATCTATTTTCATTGGAGCTGAGGTGTACACATCATGAAAGTTAGAATTAGTTAGGTAAAAGAGAAATGGAGGTAAAAAAATTTATTTTCATCAGAGCTGAGGTGTACACATCATGAACAACCATAGTCCGGTGGTCAGGAGAATGAGAAAGTGTGATAGAATTCATAATAAAAAACACGATTTTGAAGGGAAAACACCAAGATTTACAAAACCAAGACCTCTGGAGCTACCCACTCCAACTAAATCAACACCCCCAGACTCTAATGCCAAAACAAGCATGAAGAACTCCTCGTAGACTACAAATGGAGATCCACAATTTCGCTAAACAAGAGGCCGAATTCCGGTCGGCATAAATAAATTGTATCATTACAGTCTTCATGTTCTTTAAAATTTTGAAAAAGTCTGTGTATTTCAGCACTTATCAGTTCTTATAAAATATAAACACTGTGCAATTGAAAAAATCCAATATGGCGGCCATTTCGCGGCAGTGTTTCTGGAGTGGTTTTGCCAACACGATCGTATGACAATTCAACTGTTCAAGTATGTTTAAAGATTATCAACCTGTCCAAAAAAGAATTCCTGTTGCATCTCATGGAAAAATGAATAAAATATGTGACAACAATGAAATAAAATTAGAAGGCTGTTGACAGACGAACACAGCAATGGCATTTTGAACTGAATTTCATTGAAACCATCTTTATCCCTTTTGGCAAAGCTCCCGTCTTCCCATTTTACTGTAGTGAACTCTTACTTTTATATTTTTCAGCATATTTTAATCAAAATATTGGGTACCAGTAATTTGTCAAACAGTAATTTTCCTCCTAGCACAGAGTTTTCAATGAAAATTACAAAAACTTCAGTCATATAAATAACCTTCATGTACTTTATATGTTTATGCTTTGCGTAACGCGTCTGAAAGATGGGTCATCCGCTTCTCCCATAATCCTGTGCAGTGAACATGCTGATATGTAATAGGGCTTGGGGCTATGAGTATATCTAGATTTGTACCTTTCCTTCAGTAGAATAGGTGATATTGTGTAGATGAATGGGTTCAACATCGAATTAATGGGTACAATAAATACCACAAACCAGGCATAGACCTCTCCAGAAAGACGAACATTTCCTCCAACCGATGCAAAACCTGAATGTTTATCCATGAAAATATACATTATGTATGGAATGCATTATTGTGCAACTTCAAATTGCCAACACAGGGCAATTACACAATACAATAAATTCAACCTCAATATCACAGAGTTGTAGTCAGGTATTTGTTACGGGGAGACTTAGAGAGAATGCAAAACATTTACTAATATCAAGCAGAGAGCAAAAATCTAGCTACGTTTCATCAGGAAAGTGGTGTCACAATTTTAGGAGCAACCGTTCTATTTTAATTAGGGTGCCAAGTTTGCATTGTGTTTATAAACTTAACGAATAACTTGAACAATTGTACATTTAAGATAAAAAAAATACAAATATATGTGAAGATAAAATATTTGGAAAGTATCAAAAAGGAAAGTTGTGTTGCTATTTGAAGGGCATGTTATTTCGGGATGTACGCCTTGAATACCAGTATCATTCTAATTCAAGCCAACAAGTTCTTAAATTCAATGCTAGTTTTAGCTGTATGTTTTGTTTTTCTTAAGCGAGCGCGTCTTTCCTAATTTCTGAAATACCAAAACAAAGTGTCCTCTTTTAATTTCCTCTCCTCTCCTGTACTCAATAACCACAATATCCATTATAAGTCTAAAATACCAAAGGCCTTGTTATCTGGTTATACGCAAAAATATCCTGTAGTGTTGTTATATATCTGCTTATTAGAAGTTGATTCAATCCAAATATACATGCTTCTTTTGCAAAGTCTTCTAATATTCCATGCTGCAAAAACTTTTAACTAAATACAAATATATTTTGAGGTGCACATTAGACATACATAGGAATATACATTCATGCATACATACATACATACATACATACATCATACATACATACATACATACATACATACATACACACACATACATACATACGTACATACATACATACATACATACATACATACATACATACATACATACATACATAGAAAAATACATACATAAACGAACGACACACAAATTTTATTACTAATACATCCGTAAAATAGTGGAAATTCTTTAATTTTCACAAAAGAACATTCAAGTGATCCATTCCTCGATATGACGTACTTTTTGTTTGTTTGTAGCAACATATAATTCTCATTCCAGTCGCCAAAAATTGTAAATTGATTTTTGTACTTACCGAGAGTACAAATTGGCATCCAACAGCAAAGATCTGTCATAATAATTTAAAACATTTGGCGAAATATTCGGACATTTTGCGACTTCTTCCCTGCAGAGGCACTGGTTTTTTTAATAGTGAAATATATCCAAGCATAAGTTATTAGTATTATTACAGTGGCTAATGTTGGGATTGCGGATAAAGAGAAAAAGGAATATAGCCATCCTGTGTATTTCTGAGATGTAATATGAAGTGGTAGGCATACCGTGGAGCGTCCATAGTATTTCCCCATAAAATGATAATTTTAAATTAGAGGGAATATAGCTATTAAGAACGCCAGAAGCCATGCTACAAAGGCCATAGCAGCAGCCCCTTCCTTCTGCAATCTGAAGCTACCAAAGGGAAATACTATGACATGGAATATATTGAAGGTTATGGCAAGAAGCATAAGAAGTGATCCAAGAGATGAAGTTGATGCTGCAATCCCAGCTAGGCTGCAAATTGGAGATGCACGCCATTTTTTGTCTTCTTCTATGTAACGCCCTCGATATATAAGATCCGCGCTAGCTATAGTCAAAAGATAAACACTCATGAGCATATCTGCTGCTGCTAAGTTAGAAATCAAGAATGAATGTACTTTATTCTGTACTAAAGACCTTGTTCTGAAAGCAATAACAAGGCAATTTCCAACGAGGGACATGATTCCCATAATCCAGATTAAAACTCGCAAAGTTTCCCTGGCCATGAGATCAGAACAGCTTGAAAACACATCAGCTTTTGGTACGCATCTGTCAATTAAAGATGGTGCTATGCAACAAAGTTTATAATAAGAACTGACCAATGTTTTCAGGTTTGTGAGCATAGAGAACATAAATTTGTCAAAATGAATAATGTCATTGCCAGACAAATCCAGCTCCTCCAAATGGAGTAAGTCATGAAATGCTTTAGCCTCCACAGTGTGTATTTTGTCCCATTTCACGTACAACCTTTTTAGGGATGATAATCCTAGAAACTGGTTATTTTGTAATGTCCCTAATGTATGATGAATAAGCTGTAAATGTTGCAATGACACAAGTCCGTTGAATGCACCAGCTTCGATCACCACTAGAAATGGGTTGCCTGCAATATTCAAGGTGTCAAGACGAAATAGACCAAGAAATGTATCCCTGCGTAATGCGTGAAGATAATTGTTACTGAAGTCAAGTTTACGTAGATTTTTGGCATGAATGAATATACCAGGCAACACTCTGGTAACATTATTGTTTGAGAGGTTCAACTCAAACAAGTAAGGATATTTCAATACATGACTCAACTCTGTAATTTTATTGTTGGTAGATATTATTCTCCTGGCATCTGCGCCCAAGCTCACGAGCAATGGTGATACATTTGATGAATCTATATGACTGCAATTGAAATCAGCTCTTTTGCAGGAACATTGTTTAGGGCACATGATACTACAGAGCTCTTCATCATCTCCAAGTTTGCAGTGTATAACTTCGTCACACACATGCCCCAAGATAATGCAGTTCCTTTGACTTTTACATCTGTACATGCCTTCACATTTGTAATTATCTGCTGGGCAAAATGTATTCAAATGAAGGAAAACCTCAATTTAAAGTGTGAAATTCGCATACAGCTTTTTTGTATACAAAAGAACAAGGCGATAACATATAGACTAGCGGCTGGCTATATAAAGAAGCTAATGTAAATAGACAACCTTTACATAAATGCTTTAATAACCAAACCTCATGGGATAAATATTAAAACATGATCAGGAATGCTTTAATAACCAAACCCAATGGGAATAATATCAAACATGATCAGGGAAATAGAAAACGTATAAGAGCATCATGCTTTGAATTAATTCCAATACGATTTACTTTGATGTTCGTCCAGAGCGCATCTGACATTTTTTCAAAGATATCTTATTGCGCGAACCTGTTTGCATATTAGTGCATTGTATCAACAGCGACTTACCGCATCCCAACTCATCGTGCCTAAGTGGGCAATCCCATATTCCATTACAGACTTTATTGACGGGTAAACAGTAGGTCCCTGGGCACTTAACATATGACTTCGGACAAATATAACTACCTGCAAAATAAATGGCGTGATGCAGGCAGTAACATTATTTTACCTTTGCACGTCCTTGTTTTTGCTAAGCAGGTGCAAAAAAACTTATATCCGAAGCAATTATATATTTATTATGTGCATTTTATACTGCATGTTATTAATATATAAAAAATATTCTAGTACGCCTATTAATGTATATGTATATGTTGTATGCACATTCAATTTTACAGAGTACTTGGAACTATGGAACCTGTGCCTTACCGATCATTATTTCTTAATACAGTGAGACCTCTTTACTCGGGACCTCAACTGTCCAGATTTCTCAGCTTCCGAACATTTTGTCTAGGGAACGAATTTCTCCCATTGTAAGATTGATTGTTAGTCCGGAATTTCAGTATCCGTATCTGGACATGCTTTCTTGTCAACATAATGGTTAATTAGTATGTTAAATTTGATCAATAGTCCGGATTAAAACAAACTTTAGCTGCCTTTGATGTTTGTATTCACAAGCCGCGAGTTGATCTGACACCTGCCAGCGTCGCTCTCCGATACAATGTAACTTGCACTGCATCTTGTATACACAGTATGTGATGCCAGCGTAAATTCCGTGGATGCCGGTATCATCCGATGTTTCAAAGCCCATTATCGCAAGCAGCTTGTTAAATTTTACTTGGAACAGGCAGAGCTGAAAAAAACTCAGAAAGTCGATCTTTTGCAGGCTTTGCACATGATTACCCATGCCTGGGACTCTGTCCGGGCTGAAACAATTGCAAACTGTTACCGTCACGTGGACATTTTGCCACAGTTGCGGGGAAACCCCGGGGATTCCCTTAGTCTTGACCTAAATACCCCAGACAGTGCACGTGATGATTTGCAGGCGTTGATTTGTCAGTTGCCGTTCTTTGGTGAGGATGTCCTGGATGTCGATGATTATGTGAACATTGATTCCCATGAGGAGACCGGAGAAACATTATCAGACAATGATATCCTAACTTTAGTTCAGGAAACCGCGGGTGAACAATCCCAGGGGCGGAAATCTCAGTCAGATCAGTCTGATGATGAGCCAGAGCCGCTGGCACCGGTAACTTTGACTCAAGCTAAAGACTGTGTCCAAATGTTGATTACATATTTTGAGCAAAATCCCGTTGGTGAAAATGACAATGGAAATGAAATCTTGAAAAACCTGTGGTCAGTTTCACGTGTACTTAATGATCGTATGTCCACCAGTCTGAAACAGCGATCCATAACACACTTTTTGTCTCCCGCAAAATAGCCTGGGCCCACATCAAAGGTGTGCCACTTGTGATAACTTTGACTGGCACGTGCTGCCGATTTCTGCATGCAGCTTAATCCATTAATTCCATATAATGACTTGCACATGTAGTTCAATTGAGCTGTGAACATTACTCAACTCATTAATAAAGACCATTGCATTACCATGTTGAAATAATAAATAGTTGTCATTGTGTGTAGGTAATTTCTTTCGTGATTGACAGTTTCAACAGTCCGAATACCCCGACAATCCAGACAAATTTTTGAGAACAATAGTGTCCGGATAAATGAGGTCTCACTGTATATAACAAAAATGAATGTGAGTAGATTTTTCCTGCATTGTGAATGCTGTCCAGGTGATATGTACAAGTAGTCAGCATACCAGCAACGAAACATGAATGACAGAAAGTAGCAATACAGTATTAAGGTGTAAAGTACAGAACAAACGAAAGGAAGTATTATCTCTGCTGTTTGTGTATTAAGCACATGTAATGCATTACACACACACTATATATATATATATATATAAATAAATATATATTCATATTGTATATATAAATATATACACATATATATATATATATATATATATATATATATATATATATATATATATATATATATATATATATATATATATACACACCTATATATAATCATAAACAGCTGAAGTGTTATTTTTATGCTTGCTCCTTCAAGTGTTGGGTATGCCAGATGAGAGTGGATTGGACAAACTGACCTACGCTACAAATAATGAATATGTGCTAATACATGAGCCAGCATAGCCATGTATACTTAGTGCCCATAAATCAAAATAATTTGTAATTCAGGTATTAGTAAGTATACTTGCCTCTTGACAACCATTGGCTACACCTCTGTGTCTGGGCCTCACGTCCAAAAAATTTGAGCTCAGTTCACTCACATGATTTTCCTCATGAGTTTTGGCTGAGACAAATCGTTATGCACTGTGCCTCAGCAGAGCAGTTTTCTAGGCTTTAAGGATCATCTGCTTAATCCATGAAGAAATCTTTTGCAAACTTGCTCCTTACAAGGTTAACCAAGGGATAAAAAAGAGGGCATGCCTCTGACCCCTGAGGCTGTCCATGCAAGCAAGATACAAATACAGCACTCTCATGGGACACAAGTCTCTTTCCTCCAAGAGCCATATCCATAGCATGGAGGATAAAACATTTTAAGGCCATAGCCAGATCTCAAGCCATTTGGTTCTTTGCAAGGAAGCCAAAGTGAGGCCTCAGTGTCAATTTGGATTGGTCAGCTTACCATTTCATTCGGTCATGTGCTAGAGTGTGGATATTTCTTCTTCAAACCCATAAAGGAAGTGTCAAGAGCAAAAAGGTTTTCCAGGTCCAGTATTTGAGGTCCAGCTGTCAGGGGTCCTCTCGGTACCCAAAGGGCCACTTCTTCAACATGACAAAGACAAATGGAGGGCCCCACCATGATAGGATCTGCCTGTCTGATGGTTTGTTGGTGTAGGAGGACATGTTGAGCACTGACAGATGAAGATTGCTCCCCATGCAAATGTCGAAAACCTTTGCAAGAGTTTAGGAGATGGGTGTTCAAAATCCTTCTAAAGTTCTTGAGCTCTAGTCAAGGAGTTTTCACTGGCAAAGCAGGAAGTTGGCAATGTCTGCAATGCTTGGAGACCGTGTATTTTCCCACTGGTATACCAATCTGAAAACACCTTCTAAAGAGCTGAGTAATCCACCATAGCAGAGGATTAAAGCCCACCTCTGGCAATTCTATCTGCGACTGATTCGGAGAGACCTGTGTCATGGATGTCCTGTGCAAGAACCACCAAGCACGGAACTTGAATACTTGAGGTTCCAGGCTGCCTGGACATGAACCTGTAGGTTCCCATCCTGGCCTCACCGACTGATGCATTTTACAATCCAAGCAGCTGCTTCAACCTGCATTTTTCTGTACTGTTTGAAGGAAGCTCTGATAGACAGACTGAATAAGGGCAATCGGTGCATACAACATATCAGCCTGCAACTGCATACTCCTTACCACAGACTCCAAGGCACAGGCAACCCTCCAGTCAGTATTCCAGAGATGCACTGGTCATCTTGGGGAGAGCTTGGTACTTATGACCTCCCAAAGGAGATCTTTTGCTGCCCTGCTTGAAACTAGGTTGCCTGTTCTCCTTTCTGCCCCTGGGGGGTTCAGGTGTAGAGATAGGAGCCGCCGGAGTCTATGAGCAAGTTAGATGGGTTTGTCTTTGCTTCTTTAGTGGTGTCGCAGGTGAAGACCTAATGAAGTCATATTCCAAAGCTCAGCTTTGGGCAGCTACATCCTGCTGCCTATGCCTCTCTCTGTCACCATTTCTCTATGCCTGCTCATAGAGCAGCCATTAGTTTTCATCCCGGTTATCACAGTATTTGCAGGTTAGTTCACAAGAACAAATAAGATTCAACTGCAGATGGCAACTAAAGCAATGCTGATTTTAGTCCAAGGCTGCCATATAGTGGTTCTGTGGGTCCAGCTTCTACCCTTTATCCAACAAGAATGTGGGCATAGTGCTCACAGGATCAACACCTATGACTCATTGCCCAAAGGCAGCAATTGCCTAGTGAGCACTGGCTCCCTGCTATGTCTGATCTGAACGTCAAGACGCCATCTTGAAAATCTGGGTTTCAAACCAAACAATCTGCCATCCTTTCACCTATTTCAGATGTATCCACAGAACAGATAGATATCAGCTATCTAGGTCTCCAAAGAGTCCTGGACTGGTAAGAAAATATTTTCGGCAGAAGGAAACGTGTGTTAAGCACTAGAACAGTGATGGTGAACTAAAATTCATTGGGTTTAAACACAAAGAAGCAAGCCAGTAATGGTGGACCAAAAAAAGGAAGGACAATTAGGGAGCATGTGCACCGAGAGTCACCAGTGGATTCATAGGAACCGGAAGATGGTGCCAGGGACCGTCAGATTTGAGCAACAATAAACTAAGTGCACTCAACTCAATATTCGTGGGTGTTTTGTCTAGAGACAGCGGTCTAGGCAATGGTGTTTGAGAGGTAATGTTAAGTAACTAATTTTATGGTTTTGCCAGAATAAAGAAAGCAGATTATGCAATTACGTCAGACATTTTCCCGTCATATTCTGTGTTTTTTATAATAATGGCAATTTAGTTACATTAATTGTACATAACATTCATTGTTTTAATTAACCATAAATCCAATTCAACATAAACTTGTTGGCTTACTTTAAACTGTCATTTGCGACACTATTTGAGAGTCGCCGCAACCTGTCATTCTTATGTAAGTGTGCTCTCTTTGCATTGTGATTTGGCCACATGAATTAGTCTGGTGTCCCGTATTATAAGTATATAGTGCTGCTTGACGTTGGAAAGTTACGGATTATTGTCCAACGCAGATTCGACTACGAATATGTAGATATATGCCTCTGACATATTTGTAAAATCGAATTCCATCCTTGATTTTTCCTTTAATACAACTAAAGGGAAGTGAATTTGCCTGCAGGAAACACGACTTTCAAATTGTGAGCACAAAAACAACAAAACACACCATACAAGTTATTAAAATATAACATGCCACAGAAGCTAAATGAAATGTTATGTCCTTTGTACAGCAAACGTAACTCATCATGCATTAATTATTGCTTACTAAATAATGGCCGATCGTACAAAACTGCAATGATTAATTACAGGATCACCTAGAAATTCTTTTCAAATATGTCTTTTATGGATCCTTAAATTGTTCTTCATCACAAAAGGTGTCGTATTATCTATGCAGCCTATGTAGTATAATTATGTATGCCAAAGTGCAGCAGGTCTACACAATGAAAAAATGCATTAACCCAGTTGAAGTGATTTTTAATACAGGATTTTACTTACCACAATTCTCAAGATGTGATCCATCCCGGCATGCTCTATAGTTCCCAAGGTAATCGATATCATACAGGCAAACTAAGGAACTATTTATCTTGTACCTTGCCGACTTGCATTGATATCCAGATGAACTGGTATCGATACCTAAAATACACACATACATAGCTCACATCAATCAAACTTTTACAAATACACTGGATAAGTAGAATATTGAGTGACATAAAACCGTAGAAACTTTGACAGGTTTAAGCAATCATTTGACTTTGGGATTTGTATATTCTGCACTCTGCACTCTGCACTACCCTTTCCTGGCTGGAATTATGCCATCCAACGACCACACTCTACATTCAGGTGACGCATACTTGTACATCAGAATGATGTCATTGAAGCAAACACGCACATAATTAATGTCAGAATCTCAAGAACGAAAAACACATCAAACAATCTATCAATCAAATTAAAATCTGAAGCACCATAAAATTTGATGTTCCTTTGATTTTTTTACCACAGAACAGGCGGGTCTCGTGCCGGCAACGTTCGGCACAAAGCACCAGGACAAAAATGGGAAACGCACATATCCACTGTAAGGAATCCCCATTCATAAAAGGAATGGTTCAATGAAGGTAGGTATGAGTGAATTCCATAATCAGAGAGCCCTGTTCTTCATGTTTTATCCCCAACAACTACTGTATTGTATGCGTAGTACATACAGATTCCATCAGCATTATCATCAAAGAAGCACGAAAATGTTATTGTTTTGTTACCAAGGAACGGCCGGGTCTCGAACCGCATGTGATGCATGTTACATTTGTCTAAACTATATGGAGATGAAACCGCTAGCCTCCGGGCACAAGCATTTGTGAAATGCCACTTTAAAACGTTGAATAGACATAAACAAATTATTGTTTCATCTTATTTTCTCAAATTACAGGCCTGTCAAACACATTTTAAATAAATTTCCTTGATGTGATTTTTCCCAGTGGAATCATGCTAGGGGAGCAGGATAAAAGCAAAGAGACAAACAAAACAGATCCGAGGGAAACATATGCAATTATCAAAATTAGCACAAATATTTCACATTTATAATTTCATAACTGTTAAAATAGAGTGCCTATACGTCATGACACATTCAATTATAACCCTTCGTGCTGGGATGTTCTGCTGCTGGACATACATGCTTCGAAGTCTTCATCCTCTGGTGGGTCGCTGGGACAATTGGCTATGCCATCACACACGTACCTCCTAGGAATAGATGACCCGTCATAGCAGTTGAATGCAACAGCCAAGTCATACTGATCTGCAAATTAAAAATGCATTTAAATATGCACATCTGGGGCCTTTTTAGACTTAAGTGTGTCTTTTTTTCAAAACATCATCTACATTACAAAGTATTATACATATATATATAAAAAAATATATGTATGTGTGTATATATATATATATACATATATACATATATATATATATATATATATATATATATATATATATATATATATATATATATATATATATATATATATATATATATATATATTACAATGAGTTCTATATGCATTCATGTACAAATATTTGCTTTTTTTGTAGCAGAAAAGAAAACATCTAATTTTACCACATCATGGGGACATTGATTGCTAGAAAAGGTTTTCGACAAAACAATTCCGATGCAGATGATCTGAACTAAGGAAATCTATACAATTAATGGCGTCCAGAAGTTTTGTGCAGTTCCTTTATCATAAATAGACTACACCGCGGGAACGAACCTATAAGACCGATTCACAACATTTCCAAGAACGAAAATAATAATAGAAATAAATATGAAGCTAAGGATATCGTTTCACACAAGCGCCTTTGGTCAGGTTGGGTAGCGAGGGAGCATTTCTCACATACTGCCGTGAGCACTCCCTTACCACAGATCTCCTCATCAGAATTGTCTGCACAATCCATTTCGAAGTCGCATCTTTTAGCGGCTGGGATACATCTCGTATTGCCACATCGATATTCTGAAGCGTTGCACGTTTTGTAAACTTGAATGAAAGATAAGATAAAATTCATGTAATTTGCATATTCCTATCACATCGGATCATTTCCACATTTTGTTCACTCACAATATGTTGAAAACAAGAAATAGAAGTTTTATTTTATGTAAATGGAAAACCTCAATTTACCCACACACGTGCATATCTATCTATCTATCTATCTATCTATCTATCTATCTATCTATCTATCTATCTATCTATCTATCTATCTATCTATCTATCTATCTATCTATCTATCTATCTATCTATCTATCTATCTGTGTATAAGCCTACATACATACATTCATACACTAAGAGAAGGCAAAAAGATCTAGTCTCAACTTTTGCCGATTGTTGTTTGGTCGACCTACGTTAATTCCCTTTCATTTTATTGTCATCAACAAGCAAGTGACTTCATTATGAAGTACAAGCTAATGTAACGCTAGGGTGACCTGCACGACAACGACTCTGAGGAGTCCTAGTGTCAAATCTCCTCGGTCTGAACATTTATAATATATTTTTACTGTATGGATGTATGTTTTAGACCAAATATAGTTTTTTCAACTTCACCCCGACTATTATTCAGGTGCGCATAAGAGGTTTGTAGTAAAAACGCTTAACTGATTGTGATGATACCTACTGCTGCTTCAGAAGAGCTGCCTGAATGGTATATGTTGTCTGCTTTCAAGCTAATGTTGTTGTATCTTGTGGGACCTGGTTGCTATTTAACAGATGCTTCTCATGGTGGCAAGTTTTTACAGCACTGAATTGAGCCAGTAAGTGTGTCATGACCAAGGACTCTTGTTCAACAATTCAAAATTCATATTGAGTCCTTGGTTAGGTGAGGCTCGCTGACGCTCACCCTGCGCCACCTGGCGCCCAATATTTTCCACTAACTGCTGTAGACTGATTCCCGGACCTGTACTTCAAACCAAATAAGAACATCTTTATTTTACAAATCATAAGCTTATTTGGGACATCTTCATACAATAAACTTCATAAGGTCCTTCCAGTCAGTGATGCTCCAATATTTGTCAAGGTTGTTACCAAAGTGGAGTGAGGCAGTAATATATGCCAGAAATGACTTTTGTTTAAGATTTACCTCACTCTTTCAATGCAGACTTTTGAACTGTGTCTACAGCTTAGGCAAAACTTGCAAAGAGCATACAGGACTGCTGGGAACTAGTAGCACTCTCATGAATCATTCTTTGGAACTACAGATGAAATGTCTTTTTAAAAGTTATATAAATCTTGTATCACTTTGATGATTGAAAATAAAAGTCTGACTTGCGTTACAATTGGCATCAAAAAAGTTAAAGCAGAAAGTATGATTTCGCCTTATAATCGAGGTGTCAGCTGAGAGTGAATTTTGACTGGCTTGCCTCCTGAAATGTTATGACAATGTCATTTAAGAATGAGGAGGTATGCTTTCATGGGCTTTCCTATTTATCTATAAAATAAATAAAATGTTGGGTCATTGATCCCACCAAACAACAGTTTGCATACCTCTACTGTTGATTTTAAAAAGCAACTTTTAAAGGGCCAAAAGTGCTGAATGTCCTAGTAGATTTTTACATTGCTATACACTACTATCAGAAGAATACCCATATAAGTAGCTGCCACAGAAAGCCTGCCTGCGGGATCAGAAATGCCCGAGTGAACGATATGAATAGCCCATTTTCATGCCTCATTTTCACAAAATTATCCCTGACACTTAACAATAAAATAATCACAATAAAAGCATAAATCTCTTTTGGATTACTATGGTGATGTTATTTTCATTAATATGCATATTATTTACTGTGCGTGATGTCAAAAAGTGACATTTTCAGGGCCTTCACACCTTTCTCTGATGTGTGGCCAATGGGCAAATTGAACACTTTCCTTTGTTTCGGTCAGCGTCATTTTCGCATGTAAAAAGCTTATGCGTACCCCCATCAGAAGAGAAAATTGAAAACTTTAAAATGAGATTTCAAAATGTTAGAAAAATAGTACGTGGTAAACTTTGGTATGGTTAGAAAGTTTATCTAAAGTAGAAACATGTGAAACAAAGAGTTTGTACTTTGCACCGAAAAAATGCGCTGTAAAATTTGTAACTGTCTCCTCTCACCTGAAGCGAGCAAGGAGGTAGCCCATTTTCTCATGTTGAGGGTGATATCACACAGAGCGCTAACATGGGTCACCCCTCCAAAGCTCTCTCAACAGTTTGGTCTGAGATTGCAAAGTTTGATCAAATATACATCATACAATATTATAGTGACTATTCAGTGAAATTTGTCGTTATTTTACCGACAAATCTGAAGTGCGTGCATGCTATCACATTGACTCTATTGAACGGTTTAATCAGCGCTGTGAAGACCAGACATTGTCAACTTATGCGTCGTTTTACGCACGATCTAGATTGAACCATGCTCCTAGACAAATAACTTTAATTTATAAGAGTGTTATAAATGATATAGGTATTAACTTGCATCAGAGTTCGCAGATTTTATTGACAATACAGGTCTTCAAAACATTTTAGGTTGGATTAAAAAAAAAGTAAAATCCGATTTGGCGGATGTGTGATATCGCAATGTTGAAAAACAGAGTGGTAACAGATAGCACTGCCCTTTTTTGCTGGGATTTGTTAGACATTCGAAGTAAATTAAGCTTGAAATTCTTGCAGTGTGCCGTTGTATCATGTCTAGATGAAATTTAGTGTTTTAATGTGAAATTTCGCATTAGCGTGAGGATGAAAATTTGCTGTTGTGCATTTACAGTAAGTTTTAAAATTAAAACTTCCTGAATTTTTGTATATATGCTGAACATTTGTCAAATATTTTTCTTGATTTGGAGACGAAAAAACCTTCATCTGATGTTTGTACAATAAATACTTGGTCTTGGCAGTGGTACCCCCCCCCAAAGAAACAGAACTGTGCAGAATGAATTAATAATGTTCTAATATAGCTTTGGCTGCATTCATTCCAGAATTATCAGAACAATATTCTGCTCACACACACATGCAGCAAATGCTTCTCAGTGGTACCATCCCCCCGCTATACAAGAAAATGACGATAAAGGATTGTGAACTTTACTAAATGAGATATTAGATTTTAAACATGCCGTGATATTTATGTTGACGATTCTCCCAACTCTGGGTACAATTTATGTTTAAAATTTGGTTAGCAGATGTTACTACATAAATATAACTGCAAAATATTTTGACCACCATATGTTAAAAAACAAATCTTGCTTAGCGTTTCTTCAATTTTCTTCAGAAAATTGCCATATGATACTAATTAAAGAGTGCGTGTTGTGACTTGCCAATTAGTACAGTATGGTTAAATATAGTTATGAACATTTTTTGTTTCAGATGACAAGGAGACCATATTGTTTCATGCTGTGTTTTTAGCACAGGAAAGGGGAAGACGTCCCAGCCTTCCAAGTCATAGGATGCAAGCAAAAACAGAAAACTGTTTAGTTGTTCCAGGTGCGCGAGTCATCAGAGTCTTCCTGGGACCAAGTTGAACAATGGCTAGGTAGTTTATTTCCCGCCTATCCCAGGAAGAAAGCAAGGCTGGTGGAGACAGCTCCAGGGCATTCTCAAGTGTCCAGTCACAGAAAGACAGTCTTTTTGAACACTTCATCGCACCTGAATATCATTGGTGTGTATGCATATAAACGCAGCGACATAACAATCAATGTATGTTGATTTAATAATATGGAGAAAAAAAAACAAACAAAAAAGAAAACCGCCCTCACCGGTCCAAAATAGAAAAGGAAAGAACATGGATAAGTTCAAGCCAAAACTTATTTGAACTTAAAAAATTTATTTGTTTGCATGTGAATAAATTTTTCTCAGGCAAACTATAAAAAGTGTAGAGGACTTAGGTATTTATGCAAAACTAATTTACTATATCTTCTTTCTTTTCACTGCGAACTTAATGAAAACACAGATTTCAAGGATGAAGGCAAACCTGACAAAAAAAAACTTCAAAAAGGTTGGCACAAAAATAATAAAGCAGAATTGTATTTACGACAAAAATTGTGCCAAAAAGTCAAGAAAAAGGGTATAAAGTCAAGATGAAAATGAGAATGTTTAGCAAGCTATGTCTGCGGTAAGTACAACCAGAGGGACATGATGACGTGAGACAGGAGGTATCACAGAGTTGTATCAAATGTGTAAAAAGCAAAAAAGGTCAATGAAAAAATAGACAGGGAGCTGCATGAAAAGGAGAAGGTGGTAAATGAGTTGGAAAACAGGGCAAGTCTCTTGGCTGAAGGGTGAAAAAAATCGCAAGCTATGAGACTGCTTGGGAATCAGCTTGAATCTCTACCAAAGAAACTGATTTTGCAGAAACGCAAAAAAAAAAATTATAGGGTCATTGGAATTCTGTAAGTGCAGAGTTAGTAACCCCCTCAAAAAAACAGTTACAAGGTTTTCTATCGAATGGCAAATGCAAAGTGTTTTAGCTTAAGTACAGGCAGTGGAAAACTTACAGGCCAAACTAAAATATGAACAAACTGAATTGCAGAAAAAAATACATTCAAGGACAATGATAAAATTGAGGAACTGAAACTGAAAAAAGTGAATCTTTAAAATAAAGTGAATGCTGACAAATCCGTCGCCAATAACCTTGGGCCCACTTAACAGAAGATGATGACAGATTTCAGTGATCTGGGCTATCAATTTTCTGCATTAGAGGTAGAAGATTTGTCCCAAGTGTCATCTTTCCTCCCCACTATTTTGGGTGTTGACCATGGGTAGCCATTTACCGAGAGTGTTGAAATATGTGAAATGGAACTAGTCGGTGAGTTGGAGTACCTGGCTAGAAGTTAGTGCTGTCATGCAAAGTGTGTCCAGTTTGTTGTTCAATAAAACTCAGGCGTCATTACCATTTGCAGTAACAGTAACTTCAATCACAGACAGGGCTCATGTTCCTGCTAAATATCAGGTAGCTGAAACACTTGTTAAGTCAGAACGGGGATGGGACCACATGCAATGGAAAAAATGCTTGGTCAGCAAGTAACTTTCAGCTCAGGTGAAACTCTCTGTAGGTTTAACTTTTGTTGCAGTGACAGAGAGTGTTACTCTGCTGGATAATGCGGTAACAGTGACGGAAGAATTGTCTTATGTTTTTGCAGAGGATGCTGCAGAAAATCAGGAAAGAATGTTTAAAGACATTTTGAAGAAAATGAAACAATGTGAATGAAAGTACATGTACAAAAGCATTTCAATTGTAGAGTTTTACTCTTGTCTTTTCATTTAATTTGAGATGATTATTTCAAAATTCGTGTGTCTGTGAAAGCTTTAAGTAAGCGAAACGATAAAGGAATCATGACCCTCATGTGCCTGAAGAATATGCTCAGTGTTACAGGACAAAAGTTTTGCAGTTGATTGTATTTGTGTTTTTTTTGTCCAGAACCACTTGC
Source organism: Hermodice carunculata (assembly GCA_964020975.1). Lineage (NCBI taxonomy): Eukaryota > Metazoa > Annelida > Polychaeta > Eunicida > Amphinomidae > Hermodice > Hermodice carunculata. The sequence goes on along the minus strand of OZ026621.1, from coordinate 90,260,756 downwards.
TAGTACTCATTGCTCTATTCAGCAGTCAGAACTCTTTGCTCTCAATAAACAAATCTGTCACTGTCTAACCTATATAAATATGGAAGTACTATTGCCCATATTGTACACGTTCCTCTGTAGCATTTTAACATAGGATGTATTAGCCCAAATAAATTAAAGGGTCTCTTCAGGGGGTAACTGCTCAGGTTAACATGTTTGAGAGCCTATATGTGTGCATGTTTCTCTGAGTAGCAGCCCCTTGTCCAAGCTAAATATTCAGCAAAGACAACCCACGTAATGATGAATAAATATAAACGTGGCAATTGATGAATTAGCCAAATACGTGAAGTTTTACTGATAAAAGCAGAGCTTCATTATGAATGAAGAATCATAACCTGTCAAACCAAACATAATTACTAAATTTGTATAATACAAGTTCAGGTACCAACAATTTGATTTATCCCTGAACCAGTACGCACCCTTTCTAGCTGGATAGCGTATCTCAGTTAAACTACCTGCTAGTGTATAACTGAAGTAGAAACTGGGGCAATATATTCAGTCCGAGTGATTGTAAAATAAACAGTTACAACTATTGTTCTACTAGCCAGTGTCAACCAAGGACAACAGTGTGTCACCATGACCTTTTCAATGGAACAATGGACCACAATTTAACCAGCCTGGCCAATCTGACCCAGCCTGCACTCTTCGGCCAGTTCACCAGGTCAGGTAGCTGTTTTGACTGTATTTTAATGTTGACAAACATTACAGCAACAAAGGCTGCACCATTACCTATGACACATGTACACAAGAACTTTGTGGTGAACCTTCAGAATTACCCTACCTCAGCCCATACCCAGTCTATCACTGGAGCACCATTGCTTCTAGTATTCCCACTAAAACTTCCAAAAGGGAATAAAGCAGCCCATATATATTATGGTAACCAAAGGGACTCTTTGCTACTGGATCCCAGCCCTGACCATACTGATACATTGGACCATTGTCACAATCCTCTAGCCAGTGATCTACCCCGTGGTTTAAAACTATGCCACTGGAATGTACAAGGTCTAACTAACAAATTAGATGAACTTCGTCACATGTTTTCATCTCAAAATTAGACTGCACTTGTAACATATCAGGAATATCGGAGTCCTGGCTGACTGAAAATGTCCCGGATTATTCATTGGCATTGATGGATATAACCTTGAACAAAAGGACCCTTTAATTGACATGCAGCAGGGTGGCATAGCTGTTTTCATTGAAGACGATATACCATATACCCGTCGTGCAGACATAGAGAACATCACCAACCCAACTGAATGCATGTGGATAGAAATTAAATACCCAAGATCACCCCCATTACTTATTGGTAGCTTTTACAGGCCCCAACATACACAAGGGGTTTATGAAATATCGAAATGGGCAGAACTTGTTGACAATGCACTTAAGGTTGCTCACAGTGAAAATAAAGAAATAATCATGATGGGTGACTTAAATGTAAACCCACTCACTAACCATACCCATGCTGAACAATCTTGGTTAGATGTGGTTGACTCATATGACCTAAACCAGATGGTTAATGAGTCAACTCGCACTACATCAACGAGTCAAACTCTAGTGGATCATATCTATACAACTCACCCTGACCATGTTAATTGCACAAAAGTAACAAAGTCGGGCCTAAGTGGCCACTATCCTGTGTCAATAAACCTACGGCGCAATAGCCCAAGAAAATTCGCGCATTTGTCAATTACATATCGATCTTTCATATCATTTGACGAGGAAAAGTATGTTAATGATTTTATGGCGCTCCCCTGGTCAATATTGGACACTTTTGAGAATGTGGACGACGTCCTAGATATCTTTTACTTGATGTTTTATGATATCACTAACATACATACACCTGTGAAAGAAAAACGTGTTAAACGCCAAAAACAACCAGACTGGATTAATGACGAAATCATAGAAGCCATGGCCAACAGAGACCAATATAACGCAAGCAGGGATGATAACAATTTTAGTCTATGGTGTAACAAAGCAACAGACATGATAAGGGAAGAAAAAGCAGAATACTACATCAAAATGATTAATAAAAAGAAAATGACAAAACTCTGTGTGGAAATTATTCCGCGAATTAGCTTCTAATAAAACAATGGTGAAAATATTTTAACCGATGATGTGGAAATTGCAAATTCTTTTAAAGTCTTTTTCAGCTCAATTGCTGATATATATCTACCACCAGAAACGAACACATGGAACCCTGCTTCTTGGCATAATTACATAAGAAGCTGCAAGGAAGCCAACGATCTCTTCAGTATCCCGGGCATCTCACCCGAACAAGTAGAAGAACTCCTGCTTAACCTGAACTCCAAAAAAGCTACTGGTCCTGATGCCGTAAGTGCCAGGGTACTAAAGGCAGCAGCACCTGCAATTTGTATACCAGTCTCAAAAATCGTAAATGCCAGCTTCCAGAACGGACAGTTTCCAACTAAATGGAAAGATGGCAGAGTTCTCCCTTAATATAAGGCCAACGATCTTGCAGACAGAGCTAACTACAGGCCAACTACCATCCTCAGCATACTAAGCAAAATAGCAGAGAGGCATGTCCAGAACCATTTCTACCACTTCTTAAACTCTAGAAACTTAATTTATGTTTTACAATCTGGGTTCCGCCTCCTTCATTCTTGTGAATCAATACTCCTCCAATTAACATGTGACTGGTTTGAAGCTTTGAATGAAGGAAACATCGGAGGCCTAATTTTACTTCATCTACGCAAGGCGTTCAATTTGGTAATCCATGAACTTCTTATTGAAAAGCTGGAAATGTATGGTTGCAACCATACTATCTATAGTAAAGTGGTTTACTTCATTTTTAACAAAGCGGACACAAGGTATGAAGTTTAAAAACTCAATGTCTACCAAATCAGAAGCTCGCGCTGGGGTCCCTCAAGGTACTGTTCTAGGACCGACCCTCTTTCTTCTGTTTGTCAATGACATGCATCTACACACCACCCATTCAATAATCTCCATGTACGCAGATGATACTACCCTATACACCTCTGCCAAATCTATAGATGAGCTTGAACGCAAACTTTCCCAGGACGCTCAAAGTATCGGCGCATGGTGTACTGCAAATAAGATGGTTAATTTATACTGAGAAGACACATGCCATGATCATTTCCACAGCCCAAAAGTCCAGGCATCTACAGCGAAACAACCTAAACATCAATATCAATGGCGCCGACATCAAAACAGTCAAGGAGGACAAAGCCCTTGGGGTTGTCATTGATAACCACATTGACTGGTCATGTCAGGTGAACAAAGTGTACAAGACTGTCAGCCGAATTCTTGGTCTCCTATGGCGTATCAAACATTATCTCCCTACGGAGGCAAGGATACTTTTCGTCCAAGCCTATGTACACCCTCACCTGATGTACTGTTGCAGTGTCTGGGGTTCCAGTCCTCAGATAAACCGTCTTGAAAAACTCCAGAAGAGGGCAATCAGCCTAATATTTGACCTCAACCCCAGAGACTCTACCCATGACTATTACAAACTACTGAACTGGCTACCGTTGAAAGACATAATTGACCTCAGGACAGTTACCCTAGTATACAAATGCTTAAATGGTTTAACACCAAGTTACCTATCAAATTTATTTCATCCTCTTTCCAATACAACATCCAGAACTACAAGATCATCATCAAAAAGGAATTTGACTGTAACCCGACCCAGAATAGAAAAATTCAAGAATAGTTTCTTATACCGAGGCCCTTACCTGTGGAACAAATTGAACTATGAAACTCAAACAGCCAATACACTACAAATATTCAAAAGAAAATACCGAAGCCAGATATAAGTCAATAACGGACAACACCTTAATAATCATATATATACTTCCGCCTTTTTAACTGTTTTTATCTACACGTGTATATGAATTTTCCATGACTTTTATGTATTATGTCTGTATTTTATGTATGTATTTATTGAGGGCCACTGGGGAGATAAGCTTGGCTTACAGTGTCACCCTCGTAAAATAAAGTATCTATCTATCTATCTATCTATCTATCTATCTATCTATCTATCTATCTATCTATCTATCTATCTATCTATCTATCTATCTATCTATCTATCTATCCATCCATCTAGACTACCTGTACAAACCGAGGGAAATCCTAACAAATACTACAACAATGGACATCCTGCACCACAAATGTAAAACAAACCCCACACACCTACTCGTTACTTAAGGGTCTCGAAACAATAAGGCTCTATTTTGCTGCCAACCTTGATGATAATATAAATAGACTACCACAATAAACCGTGTTAAAATTAATCTGTTACATTATTTATGGTGAACATTTTACTATGCAGAAGATTTTGCCTTTTCTGCTAAGTTTGTGGCTCTTTGAATATGTAGGATCTACGTCATTTTCTGCATTTTGTGGACATTGTGAATTTTTGAGTTTTTCAGGATATATATCTGAAAATCTATTGCAGCTACACCTTTCAAAAGAATAGCCATTTTATATGGATCATTTTGCAATTATAACAACAATTTTTTCGGTTTCTTGCTTGTTTAATTCTTCTTCTGTAGTACCCTCAAAATAGGAGAAATGTACATCAATCAGTCGAGACATCGACATAAAGGTGATTTTTGTGAGCCTATAAGGTGGAGGTGGAAAAATTCCATCAAGGTCAAATTTTTAGTCATGCTGCAGATGGGTTGGTGAGGATGCATACCCACTGGGACCATATGCAGGTATGGGTGTCCCTGACGGTTGATGTTACGTTGAATTTCCGTAACAAGGGTCAAAATTTTTATTGACAAATGCTCCAAACATTGGCCACTTTTGATTCAGATGACCCCGAACTGCACCAAATTTCCTTAATCAAGGTAAACAATTTCTGCACACTTTACAAAAGGGCATAATACTGCATTTTGCCCCAACTCCTAACCCCCCCCCCAAAAAAAATCCCAAACTTGTCTGTTCTCCTTTCCTTGAGCAAGTCACAATGTGACCTAAATACACACACACACACACACACACACACACACACACACACACACACACATACACACACACACACACATATATATATATATATATATATATATATATATATATATATATATATATATATATATATATATAGCTTTCTTTGTTAACCAGTTCAAGTACCATGGACACTTTTTGTTGGATAACCTGTCTGATGAGCTTGACATTAAGCGTCAATACAGGTCTGTTTGTATTAGGGCCAACATGCTCAGAAGAAAACTCCACATGTGTACAAAGGAAACAAAGCTGACTTTCTTTCAATATTGTTGTATGTGTCTTTCTACTTCAATGCTAGGGTGTCAGTATACCAAGTCTACATTAAACAGATTGGGAGTGTGTCACAGTAACCCAATGAGATTGTTCTTGCCTTGTCCAAAATTCTGTAGTACTAGTGGTATGTTCGCAGCACATGAGATCATTTTTTGCAGTGCAATGGACACTTATTTACAGTTTTGCATGTAGGATGGAGAGCTGTTACAATATAATAATACACTCTGTTAAAAAAAGTGACACCCGCTGGAGCTCGCTATTGTGGCATACCTGGTCGGTAATTTTGTGCACAGTGTCGGGTACCTGCCAACAATTCTCAGCATATTTTCATTGCTATGTGCATTTCACTTACCGTGATTATCTTTTAATTGTTATATTTGTTTCTTATCATCCTTTCATATGCATTATTTGGTGCTATTGTGATATGGACCTTCATTCAGTGTGCCTGAATCAAATCCTTTTTTATCTTATCTTATTACCAGCCAGTGAAAATGTTTGTTGAGCCCTCTTATTAGCTTTATTTCAACCTAGCGTCAAAAAAAATTGGGGTGTATTTTTGAAGAAGTCCAAAATGCTGAAAACATAAACAGATTGGTGAAAAAAAAGAAAAGAAAGTAGCATCGCCATCTCTTGGACAAATTGACGTCGGGGGTGCCAAGAAGTGTCCTTACGCAATTTGATAATTGAATGAGCAGTTTTGGATTTTTCAAGATTTGGTCAAAAAAGGAAAAAAAACCCAAGAAATAAATAAAATTAAAAAAAAAAAAAAAAAAAAAAAAAGAAAGACCCCACCAATCAGACAAAAATAACTAGAGCATGGCCCATATGAATTAACTTGGTAGAGACCTAAGCATGGTGCATTCCTGCCACACGGAAGCAAACTCGCATGTTCCATGATGTCTGTTTAACAGTCAATATTATAAAATTGTTTGTCATTTGATTTGTTACCTGATTGATGAGTAATACTTATTGGAAATTTACACCTTTAAAATGGGGACATGAATAGAGGCAAATTAACTCTGCTGTGCATGTAAGATATCTACTGCAATATTCCATCATTTTAATGGCAATAAACTGTCCATGTGGTGACAAAATTTAGAGGTTGCCTTTCATTGCACTGAAAACAAGAAATATAGTTTATAAATGCCCTTTCTACTATGTTATGCTGAAAATACCACCTTTAGGCCTACTACCTGGTTTGCGTTCATAAACACAACATGGCTGCAAAACGGCGGGGTACGCTCACTTTTCAGAACAGCTGAATGAGCGTTGACACTGGACGACACTTCGAGGATTTTGTTGAAATACTAGTGGTTTTGTGAGATTTGTGGGGAATACTGAAGGACTTGTATGCACCAACATTTCAGAATAAGCTTTAAAGTGTTCTTTTTTGGTTTTGGTTGCCGAATCGAAATGGTTGAGGCAATCCTGAAACTTCGAGCTTTTCTCTCGGTTCCTGGGCTGCCTGAACGATTTTGATTCTTCGCTTTAGGTTCCTGGGCTGCCCAAACTCTTTTGATTCGTTGCCTCTGGTTCCTGGGCTGCCCGAACGATTTGATTCTGCAACCTATATCTTAAAGCATCACTTTATGGTTGTAATTTAGTAAATTCTTTAAAATTCAATTTGCATCCCATGGATGGCCACTCCTACCTAATAGTTTCCTCCTGCCATGAACAACATGCATTTTTTTTACCTCTCCGGCCAGCTCCTTGCTACGTCTATATACAGACAAAACTGTGGTGACCCTCCAGCAGGTTACCATGGTGGCAGTTGAATTATGCTGAAATATTTGGTGCCCCCCCTACAACCAGCTAAGGCGACAACGGAGACCAGGGATAACTTTTTGCTCTAGAGATTAGGTTTTAGCTAATGTCTACCTTTACAGTTTATGGATGGATCTGATATTTTGTCAAATATTTGAAAAATAGATAGCAGAAAAGTTTATTGGAATAAAATATGGTCAATAATTGCCTGCTTAGCTGGCACGTAGGCCATTTTTTGTGTGGCTGGTGAGCTTATCCCAGTCTACCATTCAAATGTTGTAGTTATGCTGCTATATATATATATTGCCGGGAGAAAGAAGTCGGAGAAAAGTACGAACATGTATTGCAGGTTATGTAAAAGTATGTTTTAATTTGTTTGATACAATACAGTGAATGACGTGCCATGCAATTCAGCAGTGAATTTATACCCTGACCCCTCCAATGAACAAAATAAAACAGAAAGAAAACAAAAACAAAAACAAAAAACACCAGCCAAAAAACAAAAACCCACCCAACCAGCGACCACACAAAATAAAAAAAAAACAAAAAAAAAAAAACAAAAAAAAAAAAAAAAACAAAAAAACAACTGTTTGTGATAAGATAAGCCTAACCTAAAATGGATGTAGAAAGCTGTTTGAACCAACAGTCTGCCAACTATACCAAGGGCGTTTCATTGTAACGTCATTGGTGATACATAACATGGAACAACAAAATATACCAAAAGGGATTAATCAGCAAACACTCATCAATATAAGGCGACAATTTGCACGTGTATTTAATCACATGATCAATTTACAAAGATACAGCGAATGTGATTGGGAAAATTTTGCATAAATTCTGAATTGGAAATAAAAATGGCTTTTACTTTTGCAGTGGTTGAAAGAAAAAAAAGGTAGTATCTATTGTACAGATCAAAATATTGATGATTAGACTGCATTACACTTATAGAATATTCATGCTGAGTTTTTGGAACAGAGGACAAAAACAACGTGATGAAATGCACGTGACAAAACTTACTGCAACCGTTCTCGTCAGCATTGTTTTCACAGTTACGGTTGTGGTCACAGTAAAAAGATATGTGAATGTAACTTCCATCTCCACAGGAAAAATCAGGTGAACCTGTAAGGTATTGCTGCCATTTATGCGTTTGTTATTAACATTTCCTGACTCGAACAATATGCAATACATCATACAAAAGCAAAGCGTGCCCTTAGTGATTTTGAAGGGAAGCTACAGTGCTTGTTTGTTCATTTAATTCATAAACTTACTTATAACAGAGGTTCAGGCTTTGAACAAATAGGAAGGTAAATAATCAAAACAAGACTCTCCTCTCTTTTTCATGAACATAGTGTAATATATAATTTAAATAGTTTTCGTCTCTGGTGACACAAATAAAAATCCTTAATGTTTTACCTCCTTCAACATGGCCGCTTATGACACTAAATTTGAAGAATTAGGCAGAAGCTGGGTGATATTTATTGATACCTATACCTTGGCAGTTCCATTCGTCTGATGCATCATGGCACTCTGTATTATTATTACACAAGTAGGAATCCCAGATACACTCCCCTGACCCACATTTGTACATGAAGTCCAAGCAATCTCTCTGTTCTGTAGCTACTATACTTCTGCGTTCATGTAGCCCTGTGAAAAGAAGACTTGCATAAAATGCCTGAATAAGCACAGGGATTTGTATCACAGGCATCAGATAAAAATATCACCGGCAGGAATTCGAGGGGCCTGGTACCTAGTACAATTTTTCATCGTCAAATAGTCACTCTTTACATTCTTAGATTTTCTAGTCTTCTGTTATGTGTTAAAACAAAAACAAAACAAAACTTTCATTTCAGAAAAATATAATTATTTAATGCGATACAACTGTCCTTTGCTTTGAATTTTACTACTTACAACAACACAGTTACACAGCTACGCATTTCTATGAAAGGAATATAAATTCATTATGGAAAGGATGTGACAAACTTGACAACTAATATGTCTATGACTATGGTGCAAAACGTAAACATTTTATGCGTCCCCAGTGTATATAACAAGTACACTTAGAGTGACTAATAAAATGTCCGATTGTACATACATTCACTAATAACAGCAGGTAGTTGAATTACCTAAAGCTTTATCAAACTCGCAGAAGTATGTGGCCTTTAATGGTTTCAAACACGATATGGAGTGCCACCCATTAACATCCATGAGGACACATTTACGACCCGGTAGTGCATTTGGTTCCCAGTTTACCTTTCTTACTATCACTTGCGAGTTGGCCCAGTAGGAGAAAACATAAGGTTTCCCATCCGACCATCGCAACATTGTATTCTTTTTAAAGGCCGACAACCCTGTTGATAAGAAAAAAGGTGGACTAATTTAGGGAACCATTATATCATTACTGTTTACTCTGTCATACATATATTATTATGCAAATATTTAGTTTTTGTCATATTCTTTTTCAAAGTCCTAAGAGGTACGTTTTACTCAGCCAATTACTTTATAGTCCACTAACACTTATACTAACTTTCGGTCAGTACTGGTACCTTCCTCACCGCGATTTGTGTTGTCTGTTTGAGTTTTAAGTGATCACGTTGTTTTAATTCACCCCACTCAATTTGTGGCTAGATCACGAAGCCTACGTTGTTTGTGTCACCTGCACATCGTGGTGCTGCAGGTGATTATGAACACAACATTGTGATATTCAGGGATGTTCATCTCAATGTGCTACTCTGTTTAAAGTAAGCCGAAATACCACATACATTGGAAATTTCTAGCCAGCACGGTATGTTTTGTCATTTGATATACTGAGGCATTGTTAACCTTACGTTATTTGTGTAAAAATTTCATTATCATTTTTATACCTATGAACACATACTTGGTTCCCGCAGGAATACTCAGAAAATTATACTCCTGACTATCTGTAATGGAGGCCAAATGGCCTCCCATGCTCAAGCAGTCAGAATTAGCATCTAGCCAATTAATTTCCTTTCCCCACGGATAGCGCATGTGGTACCAGCTTTTTCTGAAGGAAAACCAATGTGCAGTGTACTCTGAAAATGAAATTGGCCTGCTTGTACATCTTGGTAACTCTTACTGAAAAAGGTGGCTTGACATGTTGTATACTTGGTATTTGTCACGCCCAAACTGACATGCATATTATATGTACAACTTATGTAAAACAATCTCTTCATTACATTTGGCAGGTATGTATGTATGTATGTATGTATGTTTGTATGTATGTATGTATGTATGTATGTATGTATGTATGTATGTATGTATGTACGTACGTATGTATGTATATATTTATCTATGTATGCACACATGCATGCTTATATCACCTACAAAGAATATACACGCTTGAGTGATGTTAAATGGAGCAACTGCAAAGCAGCAACATATGCTTATTTGTCCACGTATGACAAGGAATCATTTAATCTTGCATAAGGAAACGTGCCAACTACAATCACGACAGTCTACTGTGGGCCCTAGAATACATCATAGTGTAATTGCTTATGATAGGTAGAGAACATGAATATAAACATCCATAGAGCTATCTATGTGTCTCCTTTTCAGAGAGATATTACGTCAACCTGTTAAAAAAATAAAAAAAACTTACTGCATGGCTGGAGCTCACAGTACTCCCATCGATATCGGCTGTCTGATGTGAAACACCAAGGTCCATTATCCCTATTTCCAGGATTTCTACAGAAACTGGACGCCTGTTTTAACGATTTTTCTGGGAAATACCCATCACTTTTAAAGCGATGATGGTGTGGCGACTGCATGTCCCATCTTTGACAAGTTCGCCCATGTCTTGTTGTGTTCAACTTGCCTATGTATTCAGTGCCGGTTCGTGTTTGTAAACATTTTGCACAACAAAAGATATGACGTTTATGCTGATGAAATGGGTAATTGTAATACCTAGCATTGAACAGTCTATAAACTCTACCTGCCATGTACCTATTCATGCATCACAAATGATTTGCCATCATTTGCAGCATGTGTTATGTTGGTGCCAATTTACATCAACTCCCAACATGTTATAACTCCCATTTATAAGCTGATCGTTTTGATATTTTTTTTATTGAAAACAAAAGCTTAAAATGTTGAAATTTGTCATACACTTAATAGTCACAAGCAAAAAGTCGGAAAATATGGAGATTTTAAAAATAAATGCATGCTGATTAGTTACTTTTATTAATGCCATATATCATATTACACACTTCATATAACACATTTTATACATTATGACTTCAAACTGATATTCATCACATGTGTAAAGTTAAAATAAGTCTGATTAGGAAAAGAACAGTCTCCGTCATCAAGCAACACGAAAAATATTGAAAAGGTGAATCAATATATGATGAATTATTTTCATGTCTGTTTTGCCTTTCAACACAATTTAACCCATAAAGCTACATTTTACATAATTTACATTTGATATACATATACGACTCTCCTTCTAATTGACCAGTTATTATGATGCCACATAAAGTGCATGTATTGTGTTAAGATTCAACAGTTTTGTTGTGGGATTGAAATAAGTCTTGTACATGGCAGTTCAATCCCACAACAACACTGCAACGGGGAAGATGCTGGTTTTACTGGTTACCGACCTCTATATTAAGAGGTTCTGTATTTTTTGTAATGTTTTACTACCCAAAAGCAATAGTGTTGCTCGTATGCTTCATTTATCAACGCTTTCTTTCTGTAAAATACCGTCCAATTGATACTACAGTTTCATACTTTTGGTAATTTGCTTTTAATAATTACGCTGAAATAGAGTCTATCATTGTTATTATGGTCGGCGACAGATATTCTCTTGATGGCTGATCACAGGAATTTACGCTTCAGCCCCATTGTGCAGAGTAATACTTGATGTAAACGTGCCACAGTATACAAAATAAATGTATGTCAAAGTCATTAAAACGCAATTTGTGCAAAGAGAATAAAAAAGGATTAATGTTCATGGCACATTCACTGCTTAACACAAAATAAACATTGCTTTAAAGCATCGATGCGCAAGCAACGGATAATTAGTTATTCCTCACTCAATTTCAATTGATGAGGGCGGACATTAATCCGAAAATCCGATGCAAAGCTCTTCATGGTTTGCATCTAATTTAAATGACTGTTTGGGTACCATTTATGCTGGTACATAATGCTTACGAATCATCCATATGCTTTATCCTTTTCTTTATCTGCAACATTACTGCTACCAGCAAGTTTTCAACAGGAAAAGTGCTGGCTATTAGAATTGGACATGATGGTTTACGTATGTTTAAAACTGCTTGCTCTGTCTCGTGTACCTTGAATGCAAAATTTTGTTTCCCACCATAAACAAGCTGATAACGTGAGTCATTTTTCTATTTGGAATTCCCCAGAATCACTGTGATATATCAGGTAGACGATTAATATGCATTGTTATGTTCGACACTGGGACTTTGGGCATGTCATATGTGTCATTAATTTAACTTTTTATAGAAGGGTGTCATGTATATATATATATATATACATACATATATATATATATATATATATATATATATATATATATATATATATATATATATATATATATATATGTATATATACATATATTTATTGTTCTGGGTTTTAATGCCATACCGTGGCAACAGAGGACCGTTTTTTCTGTTTATTACATGTTGACAGTTTCATCAAATACATTTTTACACCAATACCGTGCTTGTGATATGGGTTGCTTAGTATTCAATGGTTAACTTCTGATCTATATTGATACACGTTACGTTGTTGTAAAGAAAAACTCAAAAACAGAGCACCAGAATCCATACTCATTAGTTGTATCACTGCCTGCTGCCCGACTGTGGGTATTTTCTTGGTTTTTCACCGGATTACTTAGACAGCTATATTTCTGTTCTCAAACTTTTGAATCGAGCACGTTTCATTGCAAGACGGGCGCCATTACTCTGATAATGATCATGTAAAGTGTTTGAGATTGTATCCTACCATGCTTCATATTTATGCGACATTTATTGAAACCTGCCGTGGGTCTGTGGTAGTGCGCTTGTGTCTTGCTCTAACGTTGTCGGATTTGGATCTCTCGCGAAGACTTTTCTTTTCTTTTTTCCTTTTCATGGCAAAATTCTTTGTCACAGTTTCGTTTTTTCCAATTTTTTTTATGTGATTATGGATTTCTGGAGTATTTTAAATGAAAAATAATATGAGCTCGGCATTTTTTTAGGAGTGTTTTTTTCTTTTAGTATTGTTTTGTTTTAAATTCCAAGAGACACATTGCCACCTGCATTGTTGTCTTCACGGGTCGACAGTTCAGCTTGTTTGGTTTTTCCTGCCCTTTTGCGACAAGGTGACGTGCGGTGAATAAATTTTATAAATAATAATAATAATAACAATGATGATGATAATAAGAATAATAATGATGATGAATGATGAGGATTATGATAACAATAATAATAATAATAATAATAATAATAATAATAATAATAATAATAATAATAATAATAATAATAATAATAATAATAATTATAGCAATAATGATAATGATAATAATAACAATAATGATAAAAATAACAATAACTTGGATATATCTATTACAGCAAACACTAGATTAACTTTTATTTTCCTGAACTTTTGCACTAAAAGAGATATTTTCTCAGTTTTATATTTGTCCACTACACATTCCCACATTCAGTTTTCCATACTGACCTGTCACCTACCTAGGACTCAAACTTCACTGATAATGCTCAGTTGAGGTGTCCATTTAGCAAATTCCAGTGACAGATTTTTTTTCAGGAAACTAACCAATTTTTTATCAGTGTCTATATTTATTCTGTGAATTTAACGAGTATATAGCGTTAGTACACTTAAAAGCTAAATGAACAACACACATGAAAAGAAGACCAAAGATTTTTAACTGTCTCGTCTTAAATCATCAGGTCTATGTTCCATACCATGTGAAAGCACACTGAACAAAGTGAAATCTCTGGGATTTAGATGATGCAACAGCCAGTATGTGTGTGAGAGCATGTTTTTAAAGGGGGTAGGGGAGGGCGGGTGCACCCATATCCTCTGCAGCTTTCTGCGGAAAGTTCAGCAATAGGAAGTGAAATACAAGTTATACCAATTCAATTAGGGAAGCTGAAAATGCGACTATATCAGTCTCGTACAAACAAGGCACCCGGAGACTGGAAATCTATCCTTTTACAAGTGCTAAAGGATAACTCATGCAACAAGTTAAAACTATTTGACAGACACAAGTTCTGTTTTATCTGTAAAAGAGGGGTCACATTTTAATTTGAATTAATGTTAATAGAAAACATATAGTATTCGGACAACTACCTGTAGCCAGATCGGCCAGAATGGTCAGTTACAGCACTAATAAGACCTTCTCATACATAAAAGGTATTGCGTACATGTCATACCATCCGAGTACTGGTCGACTCGAACACCTCAAGTTTACAAATTTTAGGAAGCTGTGACCATATCAAATACACAGTTGAAATTATACGATCCTATAAGGACAATAAACCAAGCCTAGCGAAAAAAAAATCACTGATTGCTGAATTTGCATTTTGTGGTGAATTTTGCTTAAAAAAACTGAATATAATATTTACCTTTCTTCTAAATGCGTCACATGCTCGAGTTTACACTATTATATTCATATTCATTTAATGGTGAACAATGAAAAACTTAAGAAGGACTCCAGATACAACTGTGTTATAAACCCTTAGCCTGTAGTGATATGACATGCTTCCTACATCGGCATCTATGGCATCTGGCATACTAGAACATAGGCAACTGGTAGCCTCAAGATCATGGGGCAAAACACTGGAGAGTGGCCCTTGTTCTTTCTGGAGTCTGCACTCCCTACACCTCCAGGGACCATTTTGTGAGGACAACACGTAGGTTTTTTTAATTTTAAGTCAATGAAGAAAAAAACTTCTGCTGACTGACCTCTACGACACAGATAATGGCAAAGCATAGAAAGCAGTATCCTATTTGTTTTCTGAACTTTGTGGGAAATCTGCATTTCAGCAAATAGTCAAGTTAACTCTGTGAACAGACTATCTGAGATGATTAGCAGGTTTTTACTCTGCCTAATGCTGTGAAGCAATAATCAATGGTATCCCATAGTTGACATACGAATTACCAACGTGCCAATACACCACATGCTTGTGAATCATGGGGCCTTTTTCCGCTTGAATTCCCATCAAGCTTGTGCAATCCACTTCGATTCGAATGTGGCTAGCAGAAAGACTCATTTCATGTGTTATGTACTAACGTAAATCTTATGGTTGAGGGCATTGGTAGTAGATATGAGAGGGCAAGTACAGACAGAACCTTTGTGTCCTATATTGACATAGTCAGCTTTGAATATTTTCTGATATGCCAATAAATAAACAAAAAAACCACAAAAAAAAAAAAAAAAAAAAAAAAAAGCAAACAAAAACGAAAAAACAAACAAAATAAAAAAAGCCAAAAAAAGGCCATCAGTTTTTTACTTGAAAGTGTTTTTTCTTTTATATATTTCAAATGGGACCTCTATATTCTGTCCCACACACGTGTCGTAGACATTAAATGAACATAATTACTACTGCAATATGTATGATCCTGTTTTTTTTTTCAACCTGTGAAACATCATTGGAAATTACCTTATAATTGTGCACCATATCCTTTATATTACATGGTCGAAACAAATGCCTCCTGAGCAAACTTAGGTTCTTGGACCACTATTAGTAAGACAGTAGAAATGGCCTGAGAGGCGTCTATACAGGCAAAATGTTTATGGGCTTATAGGTGGGATCTGGTGGTTTCTGGAGCAGAAGATATTCGGCGCAATGTGAGACAGAGTATTATCAATGTGTGTAAATTATCAGTATACAAGGATATCTAAATCAGGTAAAGGAAAAAACCAGCAAGAGACAGTCTACCCCAAAGGATAGTGTGCAATCTGAATGGGGACTGGCTCATGCCATCCCAGACCATCAGTTGATCAATGCGGGGCGCCCATAGTGACGCTTACCACAAAATAGCACGTGGAAATGTGACAAATTCCGTTTCCCAATATTCCAGAGGAAGAAAATGTGCATTACAAGTATAATATTTGAAGGACTCACCAGCTGGCAGAAATTGTCTTGGTCAGTCACCCCAAACAAATTATATTGCATAATATAATTGATCAAAGAGTTTGGAGCATTTTAGAATTTGATTCCTTGGAATGCAGTCTCGGAATAAAACATTCATCTTGTCGGGCTATTCTTTGAGTTCTTTTCCTCAGATACAAACATTTTGTTTAACCTTGCAGTACATGAGTTATAAATTTCAAACAGATGGTATGTTAAAGAAGTAAAAATGCACCGCCATGGCTAGCAATTGCCAATGTCAAGGTCGTTGACAGATTACTACAGGAAGTTGGTGTACATTATATTTTATGTGCAGGAGTCAATTTCACACTTTAACCAATTTATAAAAGAATTGACTTTATAATTTTGAGATTCTCCTATAGGCACACATAGACACACACATATTATACATACATACATACATACATACATATATATATATATATATATATATATATATATATATATATATATATATATATATATATATATATATATATATATATATATATATATAATGTTACAGCTACGAAATCCTCTGATTTTGATATTACCTACTGCCACACATGTGGATGTTAAACTTTTTCACTATAACTTTACCAAATCATCAATTAAATGCTTCCACCTTATAATGGGACAACGGTCGTTACTCCTGGCAGCGCACTGGTGCACAAATTTGCGCATCTCTTAGAAGCGTTTTCAAATAAATTGACAAGTTTTATTTCAGGGGTACTTTGGTTCAATCAAGAAGAAATTGCTAAAAGCTATCCATTACCTAGGTCGCACGGAGGTATATTACAGAACTCCAAGCGATGTGTTTTCTCTGTGGTAAAGCACCATGGAATTGCATCCTTGTTTGGATTACGGCAGTAGTTTGAAGCTTTCTTGGTACTATAATTGTCATTAGGAAATGAACCTCCAGTGAAAGTGTGATAATGAGGTTGTTTCTTGTCCCACCTTTGACATGCCTTGCCGCTTGCAGTGTGATTCATGACGCCATTATAGTATAATCCTTGTGCGGTGAACAAACATGCTGGAAGCACATATTCAAGTTAGCTTAACACGATAAAGTTTCACACAACGTTTAAATTTGCCCTTCGATTTCAATATCACAGAAATAGGATATAGATAAACATTCAGTTCTACACTTCATGCCAGGATGATTTTCTTGGACACAATGTAGATGTGTTATAATTTGATACAATTAACAATAACAATTTCTCATTGTTCTACCTCTTCAGGACAGGACTAATCTATCAGGAGCAACAATGAACTATGTTTGACATGTAGTGTATTATAATTGAAAGTACCTTCTGTGTAAAACGATAAAATTTATTAAACATTCAAAGTGATAAGGGTTTTGCAGAAGCTACTAATCCCCTATTACATTGGTTACTATTGCACACATCCTAGAATCGAAGAACTTACATCCCTGATTTGATTGTTATTATATCAAATGGTTTTTCCATGCATTGTCAACTATATTATTAATAGTGCCTCAGTCAAGGAAAGAATAAAATAGCACGAAACAATCAGCTGCCATCAGGAATTCGTAATCAGAACAGGGTATGAGTAGAGCCAGCACAGACTATCAGATGATCAATACAGGTGTCTATTATTATGACATTATGGAGACCAAAAGCCACAACGATTGTGGCTTGGAAATGAAGTTGACATTGAAAAGTCACAAATTGTGTTTACTGAGACATTTCCGAAGCTTCCCCAGAGTGTACAAAATCAGAATTTGCTGCACAAAGAAGTACGAAGACTTATTGCCCTGCCAGCACTAGTCCAGCTAGGTCATCACAAACAAAATCAACAAGTTCTATTGAGATAAGATGTACATCAAGGGACTTGGAAGTTTGAACCTCGGCTGCTTGGTATTCAAAGGCAGAAAGGCGGGTGGCGAACCCTCCTGTTCATGTCTGTTCCTCTAGTTCCGTTTCTTGGATTCCCTCAAAGTAGGATTCAACTAAACATTGACAATCTGGAAACCAAAACATATTATCTGATTCCCTGCATCAGATATCAGCATGCAAAAATGAAGCAGTCGCTATCTGTCAGAAATATCAAATAGTGGACCAATCCACAACTTTAGTTTCTTGTCATGCGGGACTTGAGGCATGAAATAAAATTCGCCAGACTCTGTTGCATGTCTAATATAAAATAATAATACGTTTAGGGAATGTATGTTCCTTTACCATATAACTTTATAACCGTAAAGCAGGCATATATCTCCAATTTACTCTCTGAAGCAAAAGATTTGACAAAACATCATGAAAAATCCTTGTAATGTCTGTGTATTTCCTTCCCCTCTAAAGTCCATCAACCTAGTCTCTGTGGCACTTACAATTCGTGAAAATTCAAGTATTACATAATATAAATTTTGTACGGGTGTTTATAAAACCTTCCCGCATAGACAGATGATAGGTATAACTTCTAAGTGCAGTGTTTTCGTAAGTGGAAAAACCTATGAAAACGAGTGATTTTGAAGGAAAAAGTTGGCAGATGGATCAAGGGGTAACAGCTATGAGTTCTGCAGCCGCTTTACGTGCATCTAACAATTGGGGCGTCAAGTGTGGGCATGGCGTGATCAGGTTATAGCATAGAAGGCTACCTGCACAATGTATGATCAAAATAAAAAACAACAACAACAACAAAAACAAAAACAAAAAAAACAAACCTAAAGTAAATACCCGATTTAGTGGCCCAGTTGTGTTCGGGGTTTATATATTGGCTACACGTTTGTTGCGTGTGACGGGAACACACCTGACCTCTACATTAAGCAACATGCACGTACATATTCAGAGATAGGAACTTCCATATATTTTTGCTGTGGCTGTTTTATCATGTGACCCAATTCCAGTATTGCTATTGCAGTGTCTTGTTGCAGAGGTTTTTTTATAATTCAACATGTTTTTGTAAAAGCAGAACTAGAATTGTTACAGAGTGATGAGGGCACAGATAAGGTACAACACAAAGCTTGACATTATGAGACAAAAGCTAATAAAGCTAGTTTTATAAATTCTTTAGTTTTCTCAAGAATGAAGGGGTTTTGCCCAACAGTGACCTTGCATTTGTTGGCAAACACAATGACGCAGACCACCATAGTGAGAAGAAAACCAAAGCTTTCATTGAATAGTTTGAAGGCAAACTTGTCCCTGCATACAAGTTGCAAGTGTGATTGATTTTCACAATGTAGGTTTGCATAATAAGAGAGCATAAGTCTATCTGTGAACATGAGCCACAGAAAGGCTATCATGCAGGAATCGCTTCAGTCAAAGAGTACTGAATATGATCCGAAATTTACAAAAGCAACATTTTATCAAATAATTGAAGGAAACAGGCGTCCCCAATTGTATGTAACATATGTCACTGCTAGGCAACATGGATATGTGGTGCTCCGTACCTCTTTCCATCACTGTGAATTCGACCCCATTTAACTGATATTGGCGAAGGTTAAGCATATCATAGTTGACTGAAATAAAATCAACATTAAAGTGGTGAAAACACTAGTGCCACTTGGCTTTGCAAGTGTATCTAGGAATGACTAGAGAAAACCTGTTCAACATACTAAGACAAAACAATACGACTATTGGGACACTGAAGGGTTTGACAGAGAGGATTGACCAGGTGATAATACATTTAGAGAGTGACACTGATAGTTGCAGTGAAAGCAGTTCATATGAAGGAAATCACGATAGCAGTAAGTACTGAAGCACAAAGAGACCAGTTTTCACATGGTATGCTTAGACGTGCTGTGGTCATTATTCAGGACTACAATATTCTGGGGTCATGGCCGGCGTTAAGTCCAACTGGTCCTTTCATTATTGCTACACCCTGGCCCACATATACATCATCTGCTTCCAATATAACTGATTTCTTGAGGGTACTGGTGCGCTATTCATTAATGGCCATATGTGTGGCGTGTACTTGGACATCACAAAATGCATTTTCTATCCTGATATTTCCTGTATCTCATTTTTTAAAATGATTTGATTATTTTTAAACAGTTTATGGACTTTCGGACTATTGTCCAGCGTGTTTCAGGTTTTACCTACATGCACACATAAGTGTATAAGCACCTACACACAAACACACACACGCTTACATCCATATATGTAAAATGTACATGCACACACACACCTCTACCTCTCTCTCTCTCTCTCTCTCTCTCTCTCTCTCTCTCTCTCTCTCTCTCTCTCTCTCTCTCTCTATATATATATATATATATATATATATATTCAATGCATCTGTAACCATTTGGGCATATTAAGTGCAGACATATCTAGCTATAACCACCAATTTTGAGGTTTAGTAACAAGGTATATAGGCATGCATCTGCACTAATATCTCAGTGCTATTACTGCTAATCAAATTTAAGTTTGTTCCTACCTGTCAAGAAATAGGTCTAAAAATATTCGACACCAATCAAAGAATTAGAGTAGTATAAATCATTGAGTAACAGCAATAAATACTGCAACAAGGTGCATTGGGAGAATGAAAATAAATTTTATACATATTTTTACCTCGTGACTAGTTCATCAACCATACTGTTATAGATGCAGTCTGTTTACACTTGACTTTGAAAAGGTCAGCACTCGCATTAGGCTGAGAGATGTTTGTGCATTATTTATGAAATGAGTGATTATGTAAAGGGCTGAACAGTCTGGTGTATTTGTACAAACATAATGTTATTCCTACCACGTTTGTTAGGAAGCTCACATATGTAGACAGCTTTATACCACTCCAGGCAGGGTATTTGGTGCCAGCCATTTTCTGTCATGACCACGCAGTCAGTGATGTGTTCCCTGGTCCAGTGTTCTGACTTTCTTCTATCCTCCATAAGAAGTCTGTGTTTCGCCCATCGTGAAAAAGTCATAGTTTTTCCCCAAGACCAGCGAAATTTTCCTTCGACTGCCTGGTCATTCAATCCTGGAATTTACCATTTAACACAGAGGTCACAATTGTGTGAAAAGAATGTAACATGTTTTCATACCTTTAATTATAAAATGTTCTTCATGATGCAGAATGTAGTTGGTGTCAGGAGTGTGTGCTTTTATTTTAAAAGTAACAGGCATTCCGTGAGTATTGTTTTGGATGTAACACTGGAAAGAGAAAAAGATGCTGATCGATATAAGCGCACGTTTTGGCAATTCACCAAGGCCAACTGCAACTCACGTCAAACTACTGAAGTTGTACTACTTTCTATCATAATCAAGGTGATAGATTTGCTTATCTTGTGAAAAGCCTTTTCATTCAAGTATCAACTTGTCAGAATATGATGGTCCTGAACAACACCTTTCTGTGATGCGCTCTAAGCATGCCGAAGAAAGCCGTTGATACAGTCCAAAACTTGGCACTGAAAGAGTTAAATGATACGAAAAACAGGCTAATCGCAAACATTATCTTGATTGCGACATAAACTCCACGAAGTGCCAGTACCTTGGGGCATACAAATCCAAAAGTCACATGTCTGATTAAGATGTAAAAAATAAGGATGAAATAAATGAAATGAAAAGAATGAAAAAGAAGTGAAGTGAAATGAAACACAAAACAAAAACAAAGTAGACAACATTTGATATTACAGTGAGTGGGGTAACTTGAGTTGGAAACGGTACAGGTATGGTTTTGTCTGAAAATGAACATAAATTTTAAATAGTACATGTTTTTGCATCTATTCATTCGATTTTAATCCTTCTCAGTGATGACTGTTCTGTACCAAGAGAATAGAACATCTATGTTTTTTGTTGTAGCAATCAAATATGACGCCCTGTCTACAATAAGTACAATTAAAGTACTAGGCTTCTTTTGTACTGTATTTACTTTTTCATGATGGTGACTCATGTGAAGAGCATCTTTTCTTAAGGGGGCACTCAGTACATAAGCCTACTGGCAATATAGACATAGGGGAGTAAGACATACTTTTTCAATACAAATATTGTTATGGATCTAAAAATTGTCTGAATATCAAAAAGCTTACTCCGGTGTACTTGTGCCGCTCACACAATATTTTAAAGTCATGTTTTCAACATGTTATACACAGGATCCTCTGGTGAAAAGGTGCAAAGTATTTACAGTGTGATATAAATAGTCTAACATTTAAAATACTCAAAACTTTAAAACTTTGTATAAATATGGTCTAGTTTCCACAAATTCCATGTTTTCAACATATTATACACAGGATCCTCTGGTGAAAAGGTGCAAAGTATTTACAGTGTGATATAAATAGTCTAACATTTAAAATACTAAAAACTTTCAAACTTTGTATAAATATGGTCTAGTTTCCACAAATTCCATAAAATACTGGAAGGATTGGCAGTCAAAAGATGCTAATGAACGTTCCTGAACATGGCTTGATAACATATTCTATCCTAAAGCTTCACTCTAGTTAAAAAGACACTGTTACTAACACATAGATTACGTCGCGGCACATACGATTTGTTTTGAAGGCTATATCTAGGTATTCTTGACTTGATGTCTGTCTGGTGCAGAAATAGTTCTGACATGTATGCAGGAGTAAGAACAAGGAGTGTTTTGTGGATCAATGTTACAGTCTGCAAAGTTACTCAGAGTTGGATTGGTAAGGTGTCACAGGATTTGAAAAGTGGGGCTTATGGAGTCATTTTGTTTACCTCTATATTGGAGGGACCTATTTTGGAGAATGTGGATTCGAGTTAAGCGAGCAGATTGACCCTATATCATGTGACAGTAGTTTAATATGCAGCTGTAAATATGATGTGAAGAAAGTTAACTGTGTATCGTGAGGGAGGTATTTCTTAAAACTTCTGAACGATGCCAAATTGTGACTGAGGGTTTTAGCAACTTTGTCAATGTGTACTTCCAGGACAGGTGATTGTCAATTACACTCTGAGTAGTTTCTCGCACTCCGCATTCTTTAGGGCAGTATTGTTTAAAGTTATTTAAACCTCCTCAATGCTCTCTCTTGTGGCATGTAAGGTGACGTTATCTGCATACATGTCAGTGGAGAGTTGAGAAGAGGCAGGTCGTTCATAAAGGATATAAAACAGTGACAGGACCAAGATTCTACCCTAAAGAACTCCATGTGCTACTTGTTTAGTACGGGACACACTGTTCTTGTCCTTGCAAGTATGACTTGAACCAATTTAGCGCGACTTAATCCCATTGGTAGAGAGATAAGTTATGTAATAATACATCAATATCAACAAGATCAAAATCCTTTGAAGATCTAGCAGCACAACTCCAATTAAAGGGCCTTTCTCGATATTCTGGGTCAATTCATCTATGATTTTAATGAGGACCATTTTACAAGAGTGCAGTGCTCTAAAACCGGCGTGAGCAGTATATAATGAACAATATGTTTGAAGAAATGTATCGGTGCCATCTTGAACATGTTTTCCATGTCATTCACTGAGCATACAAGAAATGGATAAATGTAAATGTTTCTTGCCAAACGAGTCTCTGAAAACTGCCACTGTGGAAATATGTTCACTAATCACATTTTAAGGACTTTAACAATTCTGACACATTCAGGCTTTGAGGTTATAATATGGTGAATAAGAGTTAGCTTTTGTCAGTGACCCTAGTAGGTTTATTAACCATTTGTAAAAGCTTAAGATTTTTTAGTAACACTGACCATGCTTTTGCTTCATTATCATCCTTGAGAAGGATCTATGTTGAAATTGCCAAATATTGAATTTTTGTACCAAACAGAGTATATACTGGTTAGTTCCTTGGAAAAAGAATCCATCCACTTTTTTAGTATTGTGGGATGGACTTCTATATACATTGCAGATAATATGTGGCGGGTGAGTCTTGGATGTACGTTCAAGCCACAAACTTTTTGTGTCTTTCGATTCCAGATCATCCCTACGAGGGTATGAAAGGTTATCAGATATATACACTATCACACCCCCAGGATGGGTTTTATTGAAGGGTAGTTTACGATCGGTACTGTTCAGATACATACACCTTTCTTTACATCTTAATTTCACGAAATTCATCATCTAGCCATGATTCTGTAACTCCCAGAATATCAGGGTTGGCTAAGAATAATTTTAACTTGATCCAGTTTAGTGTTGACATTTCTCGGCGCCATTCTCCTCGGCTTCCATTGGGCTACTCCTAGGCCAGCTAGAAACTCACAAGCAAATACAGCGTGGCCTTTGCTTGTTCCGGGCCTGGCGGAGGGTGGATATCTCCCGAATAGTAAGAGTCTTGGTTGGTGACTGGCTTGGAGAAGTTGATGTAGAACAAACTTTGCTGTAAAATTGCTAGTGTAGAAATAAGGGGGCAAGCTGGTAAGGGTAAAATTATTTTGACTGGTACTTACAGTGTGTGTGTGCCGGAATGGGCATTCACATGGTATGTCACACTGTCGCAAGAGTTGAAGGGCTGAAGCCAAGTGACTTGCATAGATGCAGTCGTGTTGAGCCCTAATCCATGCATGTATTCAGTCCTGATCCCTTTGTTTGGTGGTTCACCACATTGTATTGCTAGGACTCATGGAAAAAATTGGAGCAACATGAACAAAGTGTGGTCTGGCCCCTCTGCAGTCTTGCCTTTTCTGTCTCTACTTGGTATTCCATGTCCGCAAAAAGTTCCAACTCTGGATCTCCAGCTTTGAACATACACACTGATTTGATCTCCACTGGGATATTGGCCCCTTATACAAGTTGTTTCCAAGTATCAAAGCTCACTTCATGTGTCAACCAATACTTCATTTGTATGTATTTAATGTACATGTAAGATATTTAACAGTTAAAACGTAAAGAAAAGAAGGCAAAAAGTTACGAAAAGTGACTATGTGATCATCTTGAGATCACATTGATTTCCCTGGCCCATCAGGAGTGGTTCCCAAATGGCACGGAGGTACACGTACCCTTCCCCGAAATACCAAGAAAAAAAATCTTATTGTTGATTTTAGAACTAATTGAAAATCAATGTCCGTTCAATAATCTCCCTGCCTTCTCTACATGGGCGGCTGGTCATAGGACGATTTTCGTGGAAACGTGGACCTGTCCTCATTTTAAATTTAAACTGCGTGTTTTTACGTAATATTAGGTATGGGCAAGGGGGCCTCCATCAGACAAAAAAGACGTCTTATATTTTAAGGCTCCAAAACGGGCTTCAGGGTTTCCCGTTGATGACCCATTCATCAATTGGTCCTTGAAGCCTTGAATTATCAAACACTTGAACTTGAAAATAAAAAAGTTAATGTTAAAATAAATTACAGGTTCAGACAAAAACTGTCATTAGATAGACTTTGTTCCTCCTATTTGTTGACGAAAAATGTTTACTTCCTTCAGACGAAATTACCTTGTGCAGCAGAACGTCAAGAGCCGTTAAAATGAGCAAAAGGTGATTCCTGTGGCATGCAGTATAACTAACTGACATAATTTTTTAGCGAATTGGATTTTGGTTGGAAGGTCACATAATATACACAGTGGACATATGGGCATGGGCAAGGTCGATGGTGGATGACCATGACCCCTTTCCAAAGGTCACAGAGACACATTGGTGAATTGGTTTCTGTATTATAACGTGAGAAGTTGTGGAAATCGGGCCCTCATATTGCACAGCATTATAGTGCGCCAAAAGGGCTCGATCACTTTTGAAAACAGGTGACCTGTTGACTTCATGTATATGTAAGTAGACCCAGAGAATTCAGAAGGGAGTTTGCATTGTTTTTTTAGGGAATATTTAATAGGTTTGTAGAATAACTGCCTGCAGTACAGATCAAGTTTAACAAAGTTCGCTGAGAACTTAAATATAACACCTGATACCCTTGCAAGATGATACAATTCTTTCACTATGTTCATACATTTGCATGGACATTTTACTGAGTGTATTTCCTATGTACCCTTTACAAAATAATTAAGATCTCCAGAATGGTGAAGATATCATGTAGGATACACTGATTCATAGGGAAATAAAATAAATGTAGTGGCCGATGTAAGTGTAAAGATATACTGCGGGTGAACAATTGTTTATTTTACCATTCTTCTATCTTCATTTTCAAGTTTTGAAACCATTAAACATCAATGCCCATGCAGTCTAAATAATACTTACATCGTGGTCTTTGACATCAAGAAAATCTCAACAAGCGTACTTGATTGATCTCGACCCGACATATTGAGGATCATATGTTTTTACGACATATGAATGTCTGGTATGGATTTTCTTTCACTTGAACCTTTGAAGTTATGAATGTAGGTAATATTTGTCACAACTATTTGACCAAACTACTGCATTAAATGTCATAAAATATGCTATCTAAAATGCATATGACGAAATGTAAAGCACCACAGGAAACACACACTGAGATGAATAATCTTTGCAACATATGCAATAAAACTGTACCAAAGGGCTCTCGAATATCCTGCCTACGAGTATATGTACTTTTGTAATGTAACTAGGTAAAATAAATTGATATATTCTTGGATAATTCCAATCCATAACTCTTGTTATCATTCACGGGTCTAGCTTTATAATTGAAATAAGCAGATCGCACCAAATATATAAAACACTGATAATAATGGACATACCTACAAATGCTGGGGTTTTAGTTTTGTTGTGCACAAAATCATATTCTTGTTCGTTTTCAAAGCTTATTAAATGTGCCCCTCTCCTCTGGCAATCCTCCTCAGCGGCAATCCATGTTATGCCAGGCGGTCCCGGCTGTACCACAATGTACTTGCTGCCTTGGGACGAAAAGGACGTCTCCTTGTCTAAGTGCAAAAACATTAATGTACATTAACATGTATGTAACTACAAAGAGCTATTCAAAAACTTACCAGGACATGTGCCTCACTACAAAGCAGAGGACAATCAAATACTCTGAATCAATTTTATCCAAGAATTTTGATCAACATGAAAACAGTTAATTCCTAAGAAAGCAGGAATCCAGTCTCGCAGGGTAGGGAAAAATTATTTTTACTGACACTTAGCCACCCTCATCCAAGGAACAGCCCACCCTTTTCAAGAGGTTTACTTACGTACTGTATTATTTCCATAGCAAAGTAGCCTGAAGATATTATTTTCATCTTGATCACCACCATCTGCCAGGATCTTAAAATTTGTCATATTTCGTTTAACAGCTCTTAATGTCCACTGATTCCAAATAGCCACAGCATCTGGGTTGTTTAAAGGGCTAGCCAAACCTTCTTCGTTGCATCCTGCATTTATCCACCAACGATGTAAACAATGAATGTGGAAAGGCCCAGGTAAACCTTTAAAGGACTTGTTCTCACGTTTGTCACATTCATCTGTAAGGTGATTTGAATTTGTTAACTGGCACATTTAAACATAAAATATTTGATAAATGCAATATTTAGAGTATTCACTTATACACTAAGCTTAAACTGATCAAGTACCCGTCTGTTTTGACCAAAAACTTTTTTAAATGACATGATTTTAAATATAAAAGTATTTTACACCAGATATGTAGTTCCACAGATTATCAGTTCATGAGTTAAAATACAAGCTTTAGTCGGTCATAAATGAACTATCATGAAAGTAAATTATCAGTTCATAACTTGACATTAAAGGTCTGCAACCACAGAATTTTCATGACCACTATATGCAATCACATAACTGTGATAGAAGTCATAGATACATTTCACTTCATTAGGCGGTTGTCTAGATTATATAATAATGCACACACATTTATTGATTGATTTTATAGGGGTTACAGATTCAAAGGAAAGTTCCACTCTAGGATTTTGAAATATTTCAATTATCCAATGCCTCTCTCAACATTAATTGTAGCAAAGTTCCCATCTAGGATTTTGAAGCTTTTCCAATTATCCAATGGCTCACTCAACATGAATTGTAGCACGAGCTATCCAATGAGTTTTTTGTGGTAGCCTGATCTGAAAGCCATTTTCGGTGTGCAAAGGGTTGAATACTTAGTGTTGCCCCTTTCAAAGTAAGGAAATCACATATGAGAAATCCCCTGTCTGCCATAACGTTGTCATCATGTACTATGAAGTCTACAAAACCACATTCTTTTGCAATTCTTCTGCCACTTATACTACCAGCCCATACACCTGACTCACAGTTAAAACTTCCCCTTGGCGATATGACAACCAATGCCTTCACTATGTTATGCAACTTGAAGTTACTTCGTGTGAGATGTTGTAAAGATGGCAAGGATTGTTGCTGTATAAGAAACTCCGTACAGTCTATATCACCTCTAGTATATGGGCAATATTTGAATGATTTTGGTAAATTGTTCTCGCTTATTCTTTAGTGAACGGTTTCATCAAGATTTTCAATTCATTAATCACAAGGCAGAGCCATGATGTAAATACATGGCTTAATAAGTAGTAGATATGCCATACATATCAGCGAAATTTTGTCCAAGCCTCTCTTGAACTTCAAACTTCAGTAGAAACAGCATATACTCTTAACATAATGCGACTTTGCAGAATGGTCCTTTTATCCTGTCCGACCAAAAAAAAAAAAAATAATGATAATAATGCCCCCCCCCCCCAAAAAAATACCCCCCCCCCAAATAAAACTTTGTTGTAAAAATAAAAATTCAGGTTAAGTTTAAAATAAAATGTTATTCAGATAAAAATAAACTAAACACTCCACATTGGATTCAACATGTCGAGTGTTTTACTTTATTTTGTTCTGCAGTATATAAGTTTGTATACATACAGAAATGCTTTGATGACCAGATACACTTGTATGTAATGTAATGGTAACATAGTATTGTCATTAGCAAATGATAAAACTCAAGTGTTAATAACGGGTGCATCATTTGTCTGAACTTCACGTTTCTAGTAGTTTATGTGGGAAGCCTTGTCTTTCAGTTTTGTAAAAAAAAACAAAAAAACAAGGGGCAGCATTTTTTGTTGTTGTAAAGCTTAAAAATATAAAACATACATGTATGCATATAAAAGGAAATGTTTCAGTGTACCTATTGATTACATGTATGAAAACTGTAAAATCAGTGGCAGTGTGTTATACATCTGTGAAGAAGTCAATTCATAAAATACCTGCAAACAACAAAAAGGATATATTGCTGCAGGACTATACTTTTGTATAAGATTAACAAGTAATTCCCCACAAAAATACATGGTGATATTAAGCAGTTTTGCATATGGGCCTACATGTGTTTATTTATTTATTTACTTGTTTCTTTATGTATTTATTTATGTAATTATTGATTTGTTGACTTATTTATTCATTTTCATGACCTTGAAATAAAATCTCGTCCTTTTATTAAATTCGCAGCTATTGTCATCTTTCATCACACCAACCCTGATGTGTTTCCTCATCATTTTATCATGATCAAGGAGATGGTATGTTCCAAAGGCACCTAAGTGAGCCAGCTTGATGTCTGTCTGACAGGCAACGTCAGTATTGTTCTATACATATATATACTCCTTGTTTATCTATGTTATTTTTTCACTGTGTTGCAGGAAAAAAAAATAAAAAAGAAAAACAATGACATTACATTTTATTTTATTTCAGTTAGTTTTGGTAAGGACATACCAAGTACTTCATTTTAGTTCTTTGTATTTGTGCTCTCTGTGTTGTGGTCATATTTTCTCCATGAGCAGCTGCGGGTGCAACTGGAATATGCAGATTATCTGTCTCTGACGTACCAAAGTCAGTCAACTCAAGCTGAGCAAAAAGTGAAAGTGTACGCAAATGAATTTTACACACCTTACTACCACCTGAAGTCTCAATAATAAACATTTTACATACCATTAAAACACAACTGATTTAAATATATTGCACATTCTCTAACAGTAGGGTCCTAATGAATGAAGCCATGTAGTGTACTGCTCTGATGACACTGTAGGAAAGGTATACAGTTCAAAAATACATATTGTTATCTTTAATTTGGTTTCTGAATAACACACACACACACACACACACACACACACACACACACACACACATATATACATACATATATATATACATATATATATATACATATATATATATATATATATATATATATATATATATATATATATATATATATATATATATAATCTTTTTATCTTATGTGACATTTTATTCATAACTGTAAGGTACAAAGTAAGTTTTTTAGGGAAATCCTGACATGAACAAAATCCAAGATGGATGGGTAAATACGATTGCACACAAGTTTATTTAATATCTCGAATATATTCAAATACACCATGTCTATGCTTATATGTGTATAATAAGTTAACAAACGGACACAAATATTAACGTACCTTGTCTTTCTTGCTGATCTAGACTTTGGCGAGAGTTAAATGGAGATTTTTGCAGGCGTCTCCTTGGGTGGTGGTCGTAAGTTTCGTTTGAGAAACATGTTTTGTTCTAAATCAGTTAGTTCTGTTCGGATGGCATCTGGATATTGGAGAATGGTCCATTTCCCCAATGAAATGTTTTGTACAGACATAAGTGTGTGTATATATGTTCTTAGCCCCAATATTTTTGACGGCCACAACACTTAAATGAAGAGTCCAGTAAATTGTCAACTTTAGCTTATCATTTTGACTACAATTAAACCTTAACACAAGTATGAATGGCATAACAATGTTCTAGTATTGCGTCTTATTTCTTAGAGAGTCCTTTCCTTATTTGCCTGTGCAACAGGAAGTGCAAACTACATGGAACTTCAAAGGGGTGGCTCAGGGATTATGGGTAGTAATAGAGGTTTCATAACAGAACTGCCAGCACAAGTATTTATATAATGATTTTAGGGGTAACATTGGGCTAATTAATAGCCTTTATGCCTGGGTGATAATGTAAGAGATGAGCGCTGTGGTATTCTACTGTCATGCGTTATGTGGTGGAGCACGTTATGTTGAGTTTTGATGAAAGTTTTTGTAACCATTCTGTCCCTTGGCAGTTACAATGGTTCTACTGTAAAGTTCGTTTATACTGCATTCCTATTGGTAGGTGGCACGCATGGTTTCATGTGATGGAGGGTGCCTTACACATCAAGTTAAAATTTTACGCTTTAAAATATGGCTCATGAATCAAAACATATTTTGGAATCTTATGCATATGCTGGGGATTTATGTTAAAGAAGTTCATCAGCTAAAATTGACCAATTTGAGACTACCCTTAATCCATTGTAAGCACTGTTCTAACTTCGTTCTCGGTTTAGGGAAAGGAGCGAAGTGTACATCCTTCGTATCTTCTCTTTTTTCAGCATATCTTTGATCTGAATTGCATGTATCATAAGCACACGTATTCTTCATCTTTAGGCGTCCGACTTTTACACCAGATTCAATTGAAATTTCAATATAACTTCTTAAATAGTCCTTTAAAAAGTACACATGTGCCCTGTACTTAATAAAGGCAGAATGGCATTGCACTTAACCGTTTGTCAGGGGTGTAGCATCACTAGAGCCAGATTAAACCATCCTGGGCCTTAGTGGCCATACTCGTACATGTGCCATTCACATCATGTACACTTTGGAGCCGTTGCTATGGATTTACTCTAGTTTTACATGACAAAGGATTTCTAGGTCTGATGCTGTAAAGGAATAAAAGATAAGATCCTTGCAAATCCATACAAGCACGGCATTCGGAATGGAAACCGGCTCGTGTATATGCAATTAATGTACTAGATAATTTGTTAATGGAAGGGGTGCCCCAAATTCTCATCAACATTGAATGGGCTAAAACATTGTTATGGTAACCTGGGCATTATATATTGTCTTAATTGTGAATTTTTGGACCCCTGGATAGACTATTATCCCTATTCTTAGGTCAGCTTAATTGACACTGTGCTGAATGTAACGGTTAGGTATAGGTGGTTGCCTGTCCATCCGTCTTACTGCCGTTGGTCTGCAATTAGATGATTGACTGCAACCGTAGGGCAGATCGTTTTTAAACTTAGTGAAAATGTACATTAAGTACCAGGGCTGGCTCAAACGTTCTTACCCCAAGTGGGTTATCTCAATCACATTGAAACAACCTTTTGCCACCAACAAGAACAATCATTTAATGAATCATAGACATAAGAACTGCAACTGTAAGGTGATTAGTGTCTTTGTTCCAGACCCTCTTGTGAACCTACCCAAGTCAGTTGCTTCTGCTGGAAAGGGGATGGCTTCAGTCTTTTGGGATTCCAAGGGTATTCCGCTGATTGACTATCTTGGAAAAGGCCAGACGGTCAATGGAAGATATTATGCTGACCTACTGTGTCAAGCTATGACAGCTAAGCGACGGAAAAATGCTCACTAAAGGAGTCTTTTTCCACCAAGACAATGCCCCCCTTCACAAATCGTTGTTTGCCATGTGAGTGATGCATGATTGTGGCTTAGAACTCATTGACCATCCCCCTTATGCACAAGATTTAGCCTAGTCAGACTTCAACCTGTTTTCCAAAATTGAAAAAAAAAAAAAAAACTAGCTGGTCGCCATGTTCCTTGTAATGATGACGCCATTTCTGCTATGAATTTCTTATTGGCTGGCTGAAGAAAATGTCTTGACCAGTATCCATGCCTTTGCTGGCAAAAGTGTGTAAACCTGGAACGGGACTATGTAGAGAAAACCAACGACACTGTGCTCTTTCACAGCTGAGCTTAGAACTTTTCAGCCAGCCCTCGTGTGTCACTACCGAGTAGAATTAACGGGTATTTTGTCCAAAAGGGCACAGTCAATGGATCTTTTTAATTTAAAGAATTTTGGCGTGTTTGTGCGATTTTTGGTCCTTCCCAAAGCATACATCAGGTTTTGCTTAGATATGCTGGAAATTACACTTTGTGAAAGAGCCAAACAAAAATTGACTGGACCGTTTCAGTCTGTGCAACCAACGTCAGTGGAGTGCAGGACTGTTACAGCCTGTTTGTCATGAGTGTCTGTAGTGTACAATAGCATGGAAATGTTGCTGAGAAAATAAGAAATTTACCAAAATAGTTCCGTCCAAAGCACATAACCTTATGCATAACATCATCCCTGTCTGCATATCTCCGGAAAGCTTTCATATGATGTTTCACTTGCCCAATGTTAATGGAGTCCCAAAGGATTGTATCGAGTCTCTTGGTTGGACTTTTCAAACCCGCCTCCAGACAACCTACTTCTGCCCACCATATTTTCAGACAGTGCTTGTTGTGAGGACCCCGTGTACTGTATGCTGCCGAACAATCCACATACAGCACAGTTCTGAGCTTAAAATCTAACAAAAGAATAATTACAAATTGTATTCTATCTTACGATCCCATGAATATCTATGAGCTTAATTGAGACACAGACATTCTCAGAGAACATTTGAAAACCCAAATTGTACTTTTTTGGTATTATAAACAAATTTAAACATTCTCGTTTCATTATAGTGGCCTGTATTGCTCCAATTCAGAAAGGAACTTGTTAGAATATTGTTTACCAGGTTGTACTATCAGCAAACTTCTGCTTCAGAACATTAAAGAGTACAATCAGGATGTGCCAGACGCAACAGCTCCTATATTGTGTAATTTATTCCAAAAAGCTGACTTATCTTGGTTATGCACAGCGCCCTTTTACTTTATCGTTGCTTTCATAAACATATATTAGACTATTTTATGGTATCATTCTGATATTTTGCCAGTGACCAGCCCAAATTGGAGTCTTTTTCCCTGTTTTAGAAGAACATTCATTAAT
The DNA here is from genome assembly GCA_964020975.1 of Hermodice carunculata. Lineage (NCBI taxonomy): Eukaryota > Metazoa > Annelida > Polychaeta > Eunicida > Amphinomidae > Hermodice > Hermodice carunculata. Next base: position 90,226,977 of record OZ026621.1, on the reverse strand, counting down.
TTCAAAAACACATGATCTGATGACCCTAGCTGACGAAAACGTGTCGGACCATATACTCCAATTGAAATTCAATGTAGGCATTTTACAGATGTATAGACAAAATCACTGGAGTCGTTGATCTGTCAAACCAAATATCTTGATTTGATTGTCGGCCTGCCCACCTGATCACCCAAGCGTGAAGGGTGCGGGTGATCAGGAGCACAGGCAGGCAAACAACAAGGGGATTTTGTTTAGACACATTATCGACGAGGACATTTTTGCACGTAATTTCTACGGTTCTTTACGAAAGAAAAAAGACAGTTTATGCCACTTGTAACATTTAATTTCACTACATAACCTAGGACTTTGCCACAGTCATGCAGCGTATATGAATGTGAAATTTAAACAACAAAGAAAGGAAGTTGACCACAGGCAGAATTTTTGACCGGTCGTCGCTTCAGCCACAATTTTAACGAAAAGTCTCTTTTTTTCATATCTACACATGGAATTGATTTGGTTGATAGGAGAATTGGAGGGTCACGTCGCCTTTGAATGTTGTACCAGCATATATTCGAAAGTATGCACCCGTGGAGCTCAACTGACCGAGGGCCGTCAGATTGTCCTCATCACTGACGGCAGCATTGCACACATTGCCCGAAGGAATGGAGTGCTGGCTAACTGCTAGTGCTACGCCATATGGCACCAGCAATGTACATATAGCTGTCACTATAGCCTGGGGAGCGTTTTGAAAAGATGCCAAAGGTTTCTGACATGAATGATTTTATTAAGAATACTGCGCAAGATGCGCTGTTGATTGTTACTTGCAGTTGAAGTTGAATGGATCTAATTGTTGATGAACACTTTTTCTGCCTGTTATGCTGACAGATATGAAATGTATGGAAAAAGTAATCCCATCCATGGAATATGGTAAACAATATACCATGGATTTTCAATACAATATGGTAAAAAGTACGGTATAAAAAAATATTTGTATATGTGTATGCGTTTACATTCAAATGTAATAAATGTAGCGAGTGTTTGCTTCTGGAGGGTCAACTTACCCGACACACTGAGATCGTCGATGGCAATATCACATTTCGGACCAGGTCCAACTTGTCCTTCAAATATAAGCTGCAGCAAACAAAACAATAATACGTTGTTTCGTTCACAAGGGCAGCGCTTCAATTTTCTTATAGTGACAGTGTCACCTGCAAAGTGTATATCAAAAAGTGAATGTTCATAGTAGCACAAAGATAGCGTTAGCATTTGGGGTCCCGGTGCCCCTTAGTCCTGATCTACCAATATTTATTTGCTATTCCAGGAACACATTACAGCTTACTTTTTAAATGCCAACTGCGACTCAAGTTGAACTACTGAAGACGAACTACTCCCAATTATGATATGGATGCCACATTCATATATCTTGTGAATAGGCTGTTCATTCAAGCGTCAGCATACCTTTTCTTCCAGAGAACATAATGGTCCAGGTCAACAGCTTTCCTCGAGGCGCTTTGTGCGCTTCAAAGCTGTTGACTAAGTCCAAAACTTGGCAGTGACAGAGTGAATGTAATGCAAAGATATACAATCAGGTGCAGTTTGGATGCAGATGACATACATAGAGACTGACCGCAGTTGATTGAGTAAATGTTGTTTGGAGATCAACAGAATACCAACGGTCTCCCTTGTCTTCTGCCAGTCTGGTCAGTTCCGTTACCCTATCGGCCATCTTTGCAAGAACTCGCAGTTGCCCTAGATGGTGTCCGTCCATATGGATGAAAAAACGAATGTAAACAACTCCTATTATGTTGAAGGCTGGAGATATCATTCGTGCGATGTCACCAACTTTGTGCGAAATTGACGCGTCAATGTACATATAAAAGCCTGCAAAATAATAACAATGATAGGAAATGTTTTGAAAGCATCAATGCCCCCTACCGGCATTATGTTTGGCCTCATTACCCTGTTGATTGATTGATTGATTGATTGATAATATTTATTCATGCACATAGGAAAGAGTGCCCAATTTACAAAGTATAATATATAAAATCTAAAACATATATTAGGACACATATGTCTTTCCTCTGGAAAGATGGATATACCCAGTGATATGTTTATAATATGTGTTAATGGATCCACAATGTACTGTGAACTATCCATGAAGGAATAAGCGCCATTTTGTAGTACAGTAGATGTTTGTAGTATTCAAGTATGACAAGAATTTTTAAAATTGTTAATTAGAATTACAGTTTGGAAATAAACTAATTAACTTTCACCTTTTGATTCATAAAATCTTTCAATTTGTCAATGTCAAATTCTTGTTTTAAATAGTTTGTTTACCAGATTTTCGCATCGTTACCAAAAAGTTAAGCCTGGAAACTACATCAACATTTTCAAAACGAAATTCTAAACTTATTTATGTTGAGAGACCAATATTTCTTATGATATTTGTTTGCTTTCCGGGAAATCCTAAAGATTTTTATATTTTGCCACAATTTCCTTATAGATATCCGATGCTCTTTTCTCTGATCCTTTAGATAGTTGTTTTTGCCTTTCTTATCGCTCTTTGTGATTTGTTCCTTAATTGCTTATATAGAGAAAAAATATCATTTGTACAATGTTTACCAAATTTTAGAAGTGTTTTATTGCTTTTGCTTACAAGATCAGAGATTTCCCCCGTAAACCACATATCGCTCCTTTGTTTCAGACGAATTTCCTATTATAGGACCAATAATATATAGAACCTGAATATTCACGTCTTTATAAACTATGCCATGTCGTATTGACATCAAAACAGTCTGTCACCTTCAACTAGTCCCGTTGATCAAGTATAGAACATAGGGCATCTTTACTGTAGTCTTTCATGAAATGGATTTGGCAACTCTTTGTTTGTTAAGCTAGGTGATCACCGAACCCAATCTCTAATGTTCGATATTGTGAAACAATTTCTGAATCTGAAACAATGATCAAATAGAGAATACTAGATTTTGTAGTTGTAATTCTTGTGTAGTCACTGATTAACTCTTTCCTGTCGAAAATGGTCAAAAAATATTTCAGCGATTTTTGTTGACAGTTCTCTTTACCATTACCTTAGCCCATATCTGTGTAAAAAAATCTCGGATCAAGTAATTTTCTTCTAGCTGCAAGAACCTCGGAGAAACTAATAAAATATCTCAAAATGTTTATAGTACTACACCGGGTACTCGTGACCTTGGAAAGTAGATGTAGAAGCCAAAGCTACTAAGGTGGCCTACTGACCTTGGAAATTAAATCCAGTTTACCATTCTTTAAAGCTGACCTAGCCCTAATAGAAGACTGTAAACATCTACCAAAAATTGGCTGAAAAAATGATGCAGTTAATATATCAATAATGTGGCAATGTAACCCTGAGAATTGACTCAAGGTCTCCCATTTTGTAACTTGACCTAGCTCTTATGAAAGACTATATTCCTGTACAAGATGAAAACCCCAGGTTAAAAACATATACGTTATTATGCAGAAACCAAGTTCACTAATAGAACTAACATGTGGTGACCTTGGGAATTTGGGCAAGGTCATCCATCTTCTAAGCTGAGCAAACTTTCATTGAGGACCAATACCATCTGCAATATTGAAGTAATTAATTATTTGCTATAATACAGAAATCAAGTTCACTAGAGTACCTTATTGACCTTTGAATTTAAGTCAAGGTCACGCACCGTCAAGCTTGGTCTAGCCCTGGATAAGGACTATAATTGTGTGCAATTAACTGCTCCTATCAGAATATTATTCTAGGTATCGTGCGCAAACGAAAACTTGCCATAGTATTTCCTTCACCTTGTAAGTACAGTCAACGTCAACCACATTCAAGCTTCACCTAGCCCTTATACATGAGTATATACTTGGCCATTATCAAATTCATATCTCAAAAACTTCTTGAGTTATGGTGCAAGGCCACAGTCTGTCTACCAATATGCCGAGCGACTATTCATTTATGTTACATTCAAGAAAATGCACCTTTTACATGACAAAATTACTGCTGCTCCTAGTGGTATTTTTTTTTAATTTGTTATGAATTCTTTTCGACGTTTATTATATGTGCTACTGTAAATGTGCAGTGCAATGGCGTCTCGCCATAATAAAACCGTGCTTGAGGGTATAACAAAAAAATGGTGCATTATATGGTAGACAGTGTCCAACGGTAACTTGAGAGATAAACTTGGAGGTAAACGAAAATAAATAGGAAAGCAAGAAAGAAAGAGAAAAAGAAAGAAACAGAAAGAGAGAGAGAAAGAAAAAGAAAGAGAGAATGGAGAAAAACATATGTGTGGTCCTACCAAGTGAAAAAAAAAATCTCCTCGTCATGCAATGGGTGTGCATTTGTCAAGAAAAAAGTGGCCTCCGTAAAAAAACCATCCCTTGTTTCCCCATATAATGGGCTGGAACAGGTCTAAATAAAGCAGATAATAATGAAGACCAATGTGGTGGGTATTTACTTCCCTCATAAATCATTGGAAATACCAAGATGGCTCCGAGCCTATATTGAACGGCTGCTTATCTTTATTAGAAATTAATTTCACCGGTACATGATTTGAACCATATGCTGGATTGCATATCCCCCCCCCCCCCCATTAGATTTTGGATGGAATATTTTGCAAATTCTTCCTATGACGGATATCAACAAGTAACGGGTAGCTACATGCATGCGTGGGACTGCGTTTATGCACAGGATTCACCATCCTAAAAACAACGAAACAAAAAAATAGAAAGACACAAAGGTAGAGTGAAAGGAAGTTAGCAACAGGATGTAGACAGAGAGGAAAATAATTTATAATTACAGGGAAATGAAAAGCTTGCACATAGAGAAACTGTGTGTGTAAACACCATATAAATACTTGATAGGGAAACAAATATTCAAACACTCGCACATTTCAAGGAGTTAAGAACTGATACGATTCAAATATCCAAAACATACCTGTCCCACTGGTGTGGTCACTGCTAGGACCAGTACCGATAGTATCTGTTTTCCCCATATGTCTGCCGTAAAAAGTAACACATTATGAAAATAAATAGCACGTAGCTGGTGTCATCATAAAACCTGGAGACGCGACTTTATGTATTGCTTCACATTCGCAAAGAATCATCCCCATGAGTACATATGTGACCCTTTAAAGATGAATACCATTATGTAGGCCAAAATAATATTCTACTTCTGCATTTTACGTTGAGAAACCAAGTAAGCCGAATGTTTCATCCTGTGCTGAACGTAACTCGAAGACATTCAGTATGTAAGGTTTTTCGGCGTCATTTATCACTTGCATAGCAAATCCATGTAATGTCACTCCATACAACAAATGATGGAGGCAAGTCACATTTATTTTCACATAAAGTCGATATGATACTGAAGCACAAGAGCTGTGGAAATTCTTTGGCTGCTGATTTCCCTGCATGACACTATAGGTAGGGTGCCACATGACACAAGTGCAAAAACAGTGTTTGTGTTGTCAAAATGTCAGTTTGGAAACAATAACAACATGGAAAAATTTCATGAAATGAAAAATACATGATGAAATATCACAGCCCACAAATGTTTATAACAACGAAAATAGAAAAATGTCATCATGAAATGAAAAATGTGTGTTAAAATATCAAACCACACAGACGTAAAATAGGTAAAAGATACCAAAGTTGATACAAACCGCAAAACATAATTTGTGTTTATTATCTCCACATCACTATGTGGCCATGCGGAGATAATGAAATCACAGGCTTTTGGCTGTGTCATCCTGAGATCTGAAATTTGGGGTTTATCTGGCTTTATATGAAAGGAAAACGAATGCAATACCGAGTGGGTGCGATTGGGAACAGCATGTTTGAATAAATGTTAAAAACTCAAAATTAGACTATAAGGTTTTACAGGACAGGTCTGAATCAAATAATAAATTTAAATTGACAATGACAAATGTAATTTTTAATTCTGACAGAACATTGGCCATCTGCGTATGATTTTTTTTTGCGAACAGTATTGTCGATGGTATGCCCTTGGTATCCCTCGTCGGCCCTTTATTGAAGTCTTAATAACAACCTGCAGTGGTCTAATGGTAGTTGGATTACCAGTTGTCGGGTTCTTCACAATATCCTGCTTTTGTATCATTATGAATTGACCGTTGCTCTATAGTTTCATTTTTATTGTGATTTATTATTTCAGTATATGATCAGATCAGTTTTACTAAAAAAATACCTGTCATTTTTTGTTTAACGAATGTCGTATTTGATGACGGAATCTTTGTAAAAACTGCTTGTGTTCATGCTCGTTGGGACTTCTGGCCCGGAAATCCGATGCCACGTTACTTCGTAGTAAATAAGCCAGTCAAGCCAACCTAGCTAGGAACCGCACATTAATACATTGTAAAGAAAAAAAATACGCTTCTCTCTCAACTTTCTCATAAGATCCTGACCACCCTTGTAAGATTGCTGTCTTCCATACAAAATTAAATCCACTGTTTCCTATACGGTGCCATATTTCACGTTGTACTTCGCCCAGCAACAATTTGTGTGACGTTGTACAGCAGTAAATCACCGTATTTTCAACGCCGTCTCAAGAAATTTGAAACTGTCATAGGTTCGGAAGTGAAAGCTCGCCAATGTTGACATCATGCTGCTCCAGTTTTGAATAAGGCTTCTTGATTACCATATGGTGTCAGAGCAGAGAGCTGCTGTCATCTTGCAGGATTGATGTTGGTGACTGGGGTGGAAAGATTGATAACCGTTTGCCTGTAAGACTGATCTTTCTGACCAGTTGAAAGAAGTGTGCTTTTGTGTGCAAGGCTGCATTGCATGCAGAAATATCGATCATCCTGTGTATGTTTAGAAGGGCATTACATCTGCCTGCAAAGACTGTTCTGCCTGTTATGGAAGGGAGAGTAGCACCTCTTTTGAGAGACCACTCCTTTTAAAAACCACCCGTTACCTCTGACCACATTGGTCCCATGTGTCAATCTTTAGGTGTTATTTCACCTTTGGTGAGAGATATGCACCTGCTGTGCTTCCAACTTTTTTGCTTTTTGGCGAAGTGGTCCCTCAAAGAGGGAACTACTGCACTTGTCAGCATGAAATAGATTACCCTACCCCCTGCAAGTAACCAGTTGAACTTAGGCTGTTTTAAACCCTTTCAAATGGATAAAAATTTATCTTTGTATATTTGTTCTCATGGAAAGAAAATCATGGACAGTGCTTTGTTGCATGGAGATTTTGAGAACCACGGTAAGTGTGCTGCCAGTTCTAGTTGTAAATACAGATGTGGCTGTGTAGATCTTAGCGACTTTTAGACAGTGGCTTACACGATGATAGCAGTCATTGAGCTGCGTGACAGTGGGTAGATGTCGCTCACTTACAACTTACGTAAAATCAACAATTTAACATAACAATGGTAATAATGCACATATAGAGTGCAAGATTTCTTCAACATGGAATTTTTAACTAGATCAGGTGCCTATTTTTGGAAGTATTGGCCAGACGGAGTAACCACCCAATGACCCTGAAAGTAATTCCTAAAAAGCAAAGTCCTCATCGCTGGGAGAGTCAGAGTACATATGCATGTTAGGGTATTTTTCCAACTTTATCGCAGGACCTTAAGGTTCAATGCACGGAACTGAAAATTCGTTCAAAGCCAGAATATTCCAGAAACACCACTTGGTGAACACATATGGTGGGGATCAAGTCCAAACAGATCCCCACTAAGTCCAAAGAAAATTCAATATACTGTTTGGAGAAGAAGTAGACAAGTGAAAAGGCACTCAAATGCATAAGAAGAAAAGAATTGCAGTGTAAACTGGTGTGCAAATTATGGTTAAGTGGTCACAATAAGTGCACATGGGCAATTTTAAAGCACTTGAGTTCGAAGATAAAACAAAAAAACTTTTTTAATTTTGGCAAAAAAGAGAAACAACCAAGAGGATGAAGATGACATTTTTCTTTACCAAAGGTATATCCATACCAATGTTGAAGTGCATTTTAGTGACAGTTTTGAAGAAGATGCCGAAAATGTGAATAATTGTGATAGTCCCCATTAACTTGCATTGTAATCAATTATCAGTAGGAATGCATCCATAAATCGACAAGTTAAATTGTCAGGGATCCACGGCATCACCCCCAAAGGACAAATTTTTGTGTCCCCCTCCGACAAGCTATATTTCCAAAAATGTACAAGCTCAGAAATACATTAGCAGGAGGCAACAAGAGCCAAAACGCACAAAAGTTTGTTTAAAAATAATTAAGGGCGCAACGTCAGCTGCTGAACATATTAAGTTTAGGCGAGCCAGAAATGTCCCTTTGCAATTTCAAAGCAATAGGCCAAGGAGCTTCAGGGAAGATTTTTTTTCAAGATTTGACCAAAGCAAAGAAAAAACATTTCAAAAAATAAATCGTTGAAGAGTTACCATTCGAATACGCCAGGTACATTCCCATTGAATATGAAGTGGATCTGTCTAGCGGATTTTCGGAAGGTGTTAAAAATGTGAATGGACTGACAGGACAGTAAAGGCACTAGACGATTTGCAATCTTATAAGCTGAACTCACTGACAAGTCAGATGATTTAAAAGATGCAAGTAATATATGTGGTAGTATCCTGACACAGTATAAAGCATCACTACCTGATACCCACTGCTAAAAAAAAAACAGGTTTTGTGCTTCCTTTTGACAATATGTATGCATGTATGTATGTATATATGTATGTATGTATGTATGTATGGATGTATGAATGTGTCTCACCCACTTCATTACGCCTACCAAAAAGTATGTCCATAGCGTCGCCTTTACCTATGAGTCCATATGTATGCGAAATCTCGTATGTTACCATAGCTTACTGACAGTTGCCAGCTATGAACTTGGAAACAGCTTCCATCTGTTATCTCCACTTCTTGTATGGAGTGAGGTACTGTGGTTCATCGGTTTCCCAACCAGGTCAGTTGCAAAGAAATAATTGTCGAGAACCAATGCTGTTTTATGGCTTTATCAAAAACTTGTTGACAGAGGTAAACAAGCATCCTATAATAAAATGCTGGCTTTGCTATTGTTGCACAAGTATCATATGCTGCACTTAACAGCAATTTTGTATATAAGAATCACAGGACAATTTACTAATATCTCACCTGCTCCATTCGAAATCTGCAGTAATATCGTGAATAAAATTGCACATATTGTGATCGAAGTTGCAACTAAAGTGTCCTTGAAAAGTCATTAGTTTTAGGCCAGCTGTGATGGAAATAAATGTAAGAAAATAAAATTTGTCCCAAATCATGGCTTCAATTTTTGTTAAAGTTAAAAATTCATATTATTGCCAGAATTACATGTAGTAGTAAGAACAGAACTGTGCCAGTTGCAAAGCATTGGCGAATCGTTAGTTATAATGCTTTTTAAAATACTGGCTTAATTAAAATGGACGACCACAATAGAGACAGTCCAAAAACACTATCAAAATATTTCAATTCTAACTTTAATGACACAAAAATGTTGCTGACGACGTCTTCGTGGTCTTGGAATATGATTATATCTCATTGAATAATATGGCACTGTGGCGTCAACTATGATGTATATTAGACCGGCAAAAAAAAAAAGAAAAAGAAAAAGAAAATCCAAAGTCTCCTCTGCTAATGCAATAGCCAGCGAGATTCTGGAGACTGATATACTACACGTGATCCAATTTTTAAACACATCAATGACAGCATGTTGCAACATTTTTATTTAAGCCATAAATGATCCGGTTTGGGTTCCGTGGAAAAATAGAATCCATCTCTGTGAATGAATCTGTGGATAACTATTTCTGTTAGATATGTGTTTTTCTGCTTTCAGACTAGATAATATTGCAGCGAGGGGTGTCAGTATTCAATCTGATTTAGTGAGTCAGAGTCAGAATTCCTTTATTTGACAGAAAATACTACTAGCGCTAGGAAAATGCCGGCTCAGGCTGGCAAACGGTAACTAATGCTGGCTTAGGCCGTCTACCCGCATGTTTACTGAGCTGCATGCAAAATGTAAATTCAACAGTGCTGGAATGGATATGACTCATGCAAACCTGTTATATAGTTGTATATTGTAATGATACCTTACACCTTAATAGGTATGGATAAATATTAAGCACTACCTGTATTTAACATGAAACTTTGTCTTTTTATGATGAACTTGAATATAGTTTCGTTTTCTTTTGAAAGACTGTCAGAATCAAGGGCCTTACAGTAGAAGAGTTCCTCTTTTGAATGACCACCCATAGGAGAGATCTTAGATTGGTTACACAAGGCAAGTGGCCTGTAAATGAGCGAAGAACAGTATCATGGGTGAGAGGTTTTACAATTCTAACACACAAAGTTGATGACATACCCTAGCAGAGTGGCTTGAACATGCATTTCTACGTGCAGAGCAAGATAGACTATTTTGGAAAACTGATGATGGACTGACCCAGAATTTATAGTTCCGGCAACATTGTGTCACACTCTGTAGTAGCCGCAGAGGAAAATAGACAAAAAAGGGTTTTTAAATACCTATGTGGATGAGTAAGCAATTCTAGTGAAATAAATAAAATGTGGAGGATTGTAAGGCTATACGTTTGTACTGTGAGAGTTTGGATTAATACTTCAAAGACAATGATTTTTGTTTATGTATTTGAGGTATTTTGTGATGTCCAGACTTACATACATTGTGGACTTTCAACAACTTGGCTACACACAGTTGTGTTTTTCTTAGGCTAGATTTTGAACAGAAGCATGTGTATTGAAAATATAATGACAATTGATTGACACTCATTCGTGTCATTAATTTTTAATAAAAAATATATACATGACCTTAAATATTGTAAAGGTCATTGACAATTCCCAAGTTTTAACAAAGGGTTCATTTTAATGTACATGTAGTGTTTTACCATTGTTCATATTCATGCACAGTGAAACATGTTGGGTGAGTGCACTGTGATGATAGACCACCTGCTTTATTCAGATTATGTTTACCATATCTGTTTTGCTATGTTTCACGTCTTTTACACCTCAATTGAGAAACATGTTGGGTGAGTGCACTGTGATTATAGACCACCTGCTTTTTTCAGAGTATGTTTACCATATCTGTTTTGCTATGTTTCACGTCTTTTACACCTCAATTGAGAGACCACTTTATGTGAACACTCATAGCCTGTCCTACTGGCAGTCTCTCAAAACAGGTTTTATTAAATTGTCAACATTTTAATACATTGCAAGTATATGACAGGTTTGCAAAACTTCTTTCTATTCCAGCCAAGCCGAATACATATTTTTGCATGTACTCCAATCAGTTTGTGAGTAAAGGGCAGTGTAAAGCACAGGGCGGATCCAGGAATCTGGAAGGGGAGGATAAAGTTATTGACTCGTTTTGTTAAGAAAGGCATTTTTGGGGACCTCCCCAAAAATGTTGAAAATTTAGGTGTCAAATGGTGGATTCTGGGCCGTTTTGAGCATAATTTGCATTAAATACAGAATACATTTGAAGTAAATTTTAAACAAAGTTATCTATTTTTGGAAAAAAAAACTGTTCAGGGTGGCTTGACTCACTCGGCCCCTACCCATTAACCTGTCCATGAAGCATTACCGAGCATTAGTTAGCATTTGCCACTCTTAGAAATCTCAAGACCCTAGCAAGCGTAGGCTAACACTGGCAAATGCTCGCTGCAGAGACTGAGGCTCAATCACTTCCCATCTTTGGTCACTGTTAGTCAGTGTAAATAAGGCTGGAAAACGCTGGATAACGCTCTGTAACGCTGGAAAACAACTTGAGAGGCTGCAATAATACATTTAACGCCAAGACTAGTTACTGGTGTGAGAATACATAAATGCAAAGTTCAAGTAAACGTAGACAAAATATATAGTATGCTGTATTACACCATCTCTTAAGAAGGTGAACGTACACTCACCTGAGTTATTGGTAGCCATATAATGCGGTGTTCTACCGGCATCGTCGTTAAATGTTTGCAGTTTGGTCAAAGATGGCTCACCTGTTAGCCTTGGGAAATTCCAGGTACTTTCCACTGATAACATTCATCAAAGACAACAGAACACAAGGAATAAATATGAGTCGTATTGATACTATAGAAGGGTTTTCACATGGACTGATGCACTGAGTTCGAAAATTCAATGCTTTAATTGTTGCCTTAGTATTGGATGATATAATGTAAAATGGTAACCTTTTTCTAAGTGTGTTAGAACAGTCTCATGTGAAGAGACTTTGACGTTGTGCTTTACGCAAAAATATCTGTACATACGTACGCACATCATGGCATCGTGCCTATGTACATACGCACATACATATGTGCACACAATTACCCAGTGGTACAATAGCATACAAAAACGTTTATATATTTTAAGACTGTGCTGAAATTTGACATCATGAGATGTGAATTGAACTTATGAAATAGTTGAACACCACAGTATTCCCAACGTGTATCAGGATCCGTTGTATAACACCATGGCCCATTTGGTGCTACCCCTGGGTTTCTGCAATAGTTCCCGGCACTACCTATATCACCTTCTGGAAAGCAAAGTGAGTCAGTTTTCGTGTGTTTATGCGGAAACTGCACAATCCATCACTGAAATATTTTACCAAAATCTTTGAATTAGGTGTTTTGCTTTGTATTCTGCCCCTTGTTTTGTAGGCTTGCAGAAGAACAAGGGATCTGCAAGTTGCAATCATGGAAACATTAGTTTCCTATTTTGATTGACAAAAATTTGAAAGTGCTAAGAGTTGTCGAGTGTCCATCAAAGGAGAAACTATATCTACAACCTTTGCTGAGCATCTGCCCAGATGAGACTATTTATATCCCGGAAGTGCCTTCTGCTGTGCACAGTTAACAACGTATACTAACGTCAAAGGAGGCAATGTGTATAGGGGAAAGAACATCCATTTTAAACATGTGTCAGCAAATGTGCAAGTTACCTAAGTCCTAACAAAAATATATTTATTGTTTCGATAACTTGACCAAACCCACTCAAAAGGCCGGAGTCCTGACAATACATAATTATTATAAAAAAAAATTCCAAACAGAAAGTTTCAAGTCGCCGTTTCATAATAAAAATTGATAGATCCTGGCTGAAGGATTTTATCAAGAGAGTGGCCATCATGTGCCATTATTTTGCAGCAAAGTCAATTCAAACGCAGCATTTTATTTCAACTTGTCTGGAGTGGAGGGCTAATTTGGGCTGGGGAAAGAGCATATCTGCACAACCAAGGTTGTTTGGTGAAATAGCATAGCAAGAGCCAATGGAAAGATTTTATTGAGAAAATGGCCGTCATGTGCCGTTATTTTGCAGTATATTGAACTCTAACACAGCATTTTGTTTCAACTTGTCGGTTAAACAGAATAGCAAAACAAAATTCAATTAGTCATAGCCATGGTTGTTTGGTGAAACAGCATAGCTATGGTTGTTCAGTGATCATTATCATAACATTTAGCCAGGTTCCAGGTGTCCACCGAGTTATCAGGGCAAACAGTCGCTCAAGTACTTTTAAAACGTGGCTCACTATCTTAACTCTTATCTGCCTGCTAAGTTGTGTTTGAAGCAGTATTATTGTCAGTTACTAATCCAAATGCAACGCGATACATGAGCCGGCAAATTCATGCACCATTTTGAAGATGGCGCATTGAATTGTGGGACAGTGACACAAAAATACAAATGATTTGGATATCAAGTGAATCGTGGCCACGTCATATATCATTTCATTACTGATGCACTAAAATATGTGCAAAATAGATACTTTCGGTTTCATATATTAAGACACCCAAGATTGCCAAATACTGCTATCCTTATTTACAAACCAACATGTGCAGAATCCAAAATTTTCAAAATGGCAGCCAAGGTTGTCCCCAGAAGTGTCCCCTCCCAATTACAGAGCACTTGGCTGGAGAGTTTGGATGAAGATTTTTTTAAGGTTTTTCAATTTGAATGCAGTCGGCCTGGCAATTTCGGGGATTTTTCAAAATTTTGCCAAAATTGGAAAAGCAAAATTAAAAAAAAAAAAAAAAAAGAAATGCCACAATGAGAGGACCACCATTTTTTAAACAAACGTGGTAGAGACTCACCCAAGGTACATTCCTGCCAAGTTTTAACTGAATCAAGCAGACGTCTTTTTCAGAAGTTGAAAATGTGAAATATTGATGACGCCGAAGACGATGGACGTAGGCACATAAGATAAGCTCAGCTGACAGACAAGTCTGCTAAACTTGAAATAGGTCATTATTTTTTTTCGGTATGCAAGTATGAAACATTTATTAATGCGGATAATTGCCTCTACGTGGAACATAAATCCACTAACCCCTGAGTCCATTTCAACAGACACAAACATTCTATTCTTGCTGAGACACAAGTTGACTGTAGCGTTATCGTATTACCAATGCTATTTCTGTTTAAACTTTTTTTAACAGTTATTTAGTAACAAAATCAGTGGCCAACGTACCAGTACACACATGATGAGCACAAACACGTGCCCAAACTATTCATTTAGAACTTTCATAAATATACTGATGTGGACGGGAAATATTAACATTTAATCATCCATACAGGTGCCCATGTATTGTATTGTCTAGAATGCCCTACTCGTGCTAAAAAAAAAGAAAAAGAGCAGTTGGTTTAAACTTATTTTTTATTTTTGAAAATTCACTACTACATAACTCAGTTCTTCCACACACAATTGAGAAAGAGGGCTTTGCCCTATTTGAATCCCTCTTGTACGAAAGTATGAAACATACAGGACAAACGAGACACAAGTGAAAAACACGTAGACACGGACAAGATATAAAGTGGGGCATAACTAGGGAAATTGGTGCAGAAAGGTATGTTAAGGATGGTCGTAGAATCCAATAGAATCTGTACCGTAGATTAAAATATCTAAGTAGCCAATCCAGCAGATTTGAAATGCTCAGTAGAAGAAATGTAATCATGGACAGCTGAAGAGATGTCACCATTTATTTGTGAGGAACATTCGGGGGAACCATAAAGCAGAGTTTGAAGGGTGAATGGAGCAAGATGAACAATTTTGTTATTTAATCTTATACGTGAATGACCTTATTTTGGACAACAGAAAAGTAGTAAAATGTATCTTCAATGGGGGAGCCGCAAAAAGAGGAAGGTGAATCTTAAACCCTGACTTTAAATTAATGCGAAGTTACAGGACTGGCACCCAAACGGAGGAGGTTATGGTGAATACCATTGCGTCTATCGCCAAGTTTAAACAACCAATGGAATTTAGTTGAACAGGGTACCGGTTCGAATATTGTGGATTTAAATACTTGAATTGTGGGAGAATTGCGGGTTTCTATGGGTAGCCGATTCCATAGTCTAACTGTTGAAGGGAAAAAGGATTTATCAAACAGATCAATACGAGCTTGAAAATGAGTAATACCATAAGGGTGACGAGTATTGAATGATGGAACATGGGTAGTAATAATAGAGCAAAGGGACTCGGGCACAAGTTTGTTTACAATTATACATAGGTGTATATTAATATTAGTTTATTGGCCTCTCTACATTCGGCCAAAGTTTGCCAACCGACTTCGTCGTACAGCTTTTTGATACTGATGCCGTGCATGGCACCCATCACGATACGAGCAGCACTGATTTGAACATCTTCAAGTTTTTTTACATCCAACTCGGTACATCCACTCCACACTGGACTAGCATAGTTGAGCACAGGTCTAATAAAGGAAATGTATACTGTCTGGAGAGTTCCTCTGTCCAGAATATATTTTAAGCCTTTCTTGATATTAATCAATTTACTGGACTTGATCATAATTTGAGATATATGGTCGTTCCATCGCAAGTCTGACCGCAGAGTAACCCCAAGGTGCTAATGCTGGGAAATGTTATCCAAAACATCACCTCGAAATAAAATTGGTGGATGGTTACGATAATTAGTTTTCCGAGAAACAAGCATAGATTCTGTTTTGTGGGCGTTAAGTGACACTAACCAGTCCTTTGACCATTGCCTGATGTCAGAAAGATCAGAGTTAAGAGTTTAAGCTGCAGCAATATGGTTTTCAACAGTAAAGAACAGAGAGGTATCAACGGCAAACATTTTGACGCCTGATCGGACAAGATCCATAATATCATTAATATAGATTAAAAACAGCAGTGGACCAAGGACTGAAGCCTGGGGTATACCGGCTTCAATGAAGCCCCAAGAAGGAGATTGTCCATTTATAACTACCCTGTTGAGAACGGTTTTGAAGATAGTTAGTAAACAAGCGGAGAAGATTGCCGGTAATTCCAGCTTTTTCCAACTTGTGTAGTAAAGCAGAGTGCCAGACTTTATCAAAAGCCTTACTTATGTCCACGAAAATTATTCGGACTTCCTTGTGTTTATCTATAGCAAGACAAAGTGATAGAGAGCCAGCAGCTGATTTACAGTAGAATCGCCTGGCATAAAGCCAGACTGATGAGCGGAAATAATTAAATTTTCACGAAAGAAGTTAACTATGTGTTTTGAACACACTTTTTTTGAACACTTTACCAGTGCAACTATATTTATTTATTTATATATTTATACAATATATTTATACAGGGTAGCACTGATCAGGCCACAGACCACAGTTATAAATCCTTCTATTTTTCATATTAGCATTTTTCAGTCTAAAAAATCAGCATTTTGGTATTTTGAAATTCCGTGAACGGCATTTAACAGATAAAAATGTCAGAAAAATGTGGACGGATTTTTGTCATACAATTTCCAGCTCGTTAATTTGTGATAATTGAAATACGAAACAACACCTGGATGTCAGCTTTATACAGGTGTATGAACTGTGCTCTTGCCAGGGTCATATCATTGTCCTTCCCCACCATAAAGTTCCCACCTAGCCTGGAAGACAGTGCACCTATATGACCTCCAATGAAGCAACTCTGCGATGCAGCAAACTTGACTTAGCTAACTTTATTTAAACAGAAGCTACAGCATGCTGAAAACACAGTATTTTCGCAATTACGGACTATCTCCGTTGGGATGCGCAACCAGCCAATCACAACTGTAGTCTGTAACCTAATAGACTTATCAAAATTTTTAAAACTTGTTTAACTAAAGCCACAACTTGTTTTCTGCAAAGGATTTGCATTAACTTTACCAAACTTCAATATTAAAGAAAATATCAACTTTTTTGCAAGCAACCTTTAAATCTGAAAAATCAGTTTTTATGACAAAAAAATCAATTAATTAAAATTTTGAGGAAAATTATATAATTGCATCCAATCAATTCTTTTCTGTCCAATATGAATACAATACACAATGGGCTATGATGCGAACCCATTATCACTTGCCTGCATGTCCTGCCCTTACAATGAGAGATCAAATTACAATGCCCCACCCCTTAATTTTAACCCCAAATTTGAATATATTGCTAAAAT
Source organism: Hermodice carunculata (assembly GCA_964020975.1). Classification (NCBI taxonomy): domain Eukaryota; kingdom Metazoa; phylum Annelida; class Polychaeta; order Eunicida; family Amphinomidae; genus Hermodice; species Hermodice carunculata. The sequence goes on along the minus strand of OZ026621.1, from coordinate 90,209,619 downwards.
TTTATGAATTTTTAGGTGAAATTGGTGATTTTTTTACTATTTATGGATAGATTCGTAACATTTGTCTACAAAAAATATGACATCTATCACTGATCAGGCATTAATGGTGGATGGGGGGAGTATCAATTACACCAAGTCAGCATCTAATACCAGTCATTATGGCAGTATTTTCCTGATATAATCTGAATTATGGCAGACAATGGAACAGTTTCAGTGTTTTAACATTATTAGCCCATCAAAGTGCACAGTTTAGGACCAGTAGGTCACAGATTAGAGTAGCAGTATTCAGCAAATTATGTTTTTTGGTACTAAAATTATGGAATTTTAACGCGCCCTTTGTTTGAACATTAGGAGGGCAGTTGGGTGATCCAGCTTCCACAAACCAATAGTGCTGTGCCTTTTTTTCTGCAGTAGACTGTATAAGTTGTGGTTTATTGACATGGTTTCTGGTGTATGTGCACATATTAGAAGGAAAATGACAAAATTTTGTACAGTTACTCCAATATCATAAATGCATATTTGTATTCACAAGTGCTCTGATTTTAAATTTGATAAGCATCCAATTATCAATCCAATTATCAGGCGCAAGTGTTTTCAGGCAAGTGTTTAATGGAAGCTAACTTTTTCCCCTTGTTTCACTTTCTGAAACTCTTATAATTTTATGTGGTTGTAAGTCGAAGTTCAAATGTTTTGCCACCTATGTACACTAGCTTGGTAAAAGTTATAAAATCTGCAGTTCATAAGTGCTGTCATCCATATTCATGGATATAAATTGATTCATTTATGTGAAAATAATATGCTGATGAACTCAACAGCTCAACAAAGTCAGCATGCCTGATTTTAAATGATTTACCCCAGTCAAATGACACACATATATGACAAGCTTTTGTCTACAAAAAAAAAATAATAAAAATAAAAGGGGATGGGGTGGGGTGGGTGGGGGAGAAACAAAAACAAAACCAAATAACCAGAAATTTACATTTTATCTAAGATTTGTACAGCTCTACTGACAGACAATGTGCATTTTTTTCTGGTATGCCGAAAATCACTTTGACATGATTTTGTATAAACAGCTCTGCATATGAATGGAGGCTGTAGGCCTACAATGACAATGCCACAAAATTAAAAGTTTGAAACAGAGGGTCACTAAGTTTCATATCAATGGGATTAGCATAATTTATTCATATCATATTAGCATTGTTAATTTCTCATACACACATGATTACCTGTGTGGTACCTGTGAGGTATCGCTAAGTACAAAGGGCTATGGAAGCTATCTATCTACCAAGCAGTCAGCAAAGGAGGCATAGCCTGTGCACTTGTTAAATGTCTTGCAGCGAATCCTGTTATTATTTATGCAGTGTGGTTCCACTGATAGGTGCAACATGTCTATGCACAAAGATTTGTGACATAAATGTGATACTTCATGAATTTTTAGAAAATTGAGACTGTTAAACTTGATATTCACAGCCGATCTATGGGTGTAAAACTTCTTTTCTCCTTTCATAAGCTGGCCTGAGGTACACAATACCATAGCCCGAACCATTTGCCTTGTGATCTACAGTCCCAGGATCATATCTTGCATGCTCCATCCATGTAAAAGTTGTTAGGATCACTCAAAATTGTCCAGGCAGATGTCAAAAAGTGCTGACTTCCCATTTTTAACTTGCTTGATGGACGATAATAGAATAACAACATGACCAGGTGAGTCCCAATGCATACAGAGTTAGCCCTAATAGGCCACAGACCACAGTTATAAATCCTTCTATTTTTCATATTAGCATTTTTCAGTCTGAAAAATCAGCATTTTGGTATTTTGAAATTCCGTGAACGGCATTTAACAGATAAAAATGTCAGAAAAATGTGGACGGATTTTTGTCATACAATTCCCAGCTCGTTAATTTGTGATAATTGAAATACGAAACAACACCTGGATGTCAGCTTTATACAGGTGTATGAACTGTGCTCTTGCCAGGGTCATATCATTGTCCTTCCCCACCATAAAGTTCCCACCTTGCCTGGAAGACAGTGCACCTATATGACCTCCAATGAAGCAACTCTGCGATGCAGCAAACCTGACTTAGCTAACTTTATTTAAACAGAAGCTACAGCATGCTGAAAACACAGTATTTTCGCAATTACAGACTATCTCCGTTGGGATGCGCAACCAGCCAATCACAACTGTAGTCTGTAACCATCAGTACTCAGGCTGCTTTCCATAGGGGCCCTGGATACACACTTGCACTCATACATCAATTGGTATAAATATAATATGCGGTAAAATACATGAACAATAGGTAAGTTAAAAAGTATGAAAAGGTCATTACTAAAAGTAACTAAAAGATTGTGATTTCATGGTGAAACGTCAATGATGTTTGAACATTTTCTCAATGTAATGACAAATTAACGATTATAATACAGGTTTTAAAAGACATCAAATCGTTACACATGGTACGTTTTGCAGTATACAGATTTAAAAACTGTCAGGGATGGTGTTCTTTAACCTTATCATTTAAGCTATTCCCAGTCTGGGCACCTGTAAACCTAAGCGCTCTTTGTCCTGACTTGCCTTAAGTGTTAGGGACTGTCAGATTAGCCTTACTTTGCCTTGTAAAATGCCCATGGACTTCCGACACTGCTTTAAAGGCATCACTCAAGTTGATAGGAGTTTTGCCATTTATAACTTTCAACATGAAAATAGCTCGATGATATTGGTGCAGGGCCCTTAAATCAGTCCAATGAAGTTCCTTAAACATGTCTGTAATTCTCGTTCTACAACGTTTAGAAAGTATTATCCTGGCTGCTCGATTTTGGAACTTTTGTAGCATGTCCAGGTTTTTTGTAGAACAGTCAGACCATGCGACGTCACAGTAATCAAAAAGCGGTAATATCAGAGAATTGTACAGGAGTAATACCGAATCTTTTGACACAATGGGTATATTCTCCTTATGAATCCCAAAACGTTGTGAAATTATGTTGCAATTATTATCACCATGTTTGTTCCATTACATATGCTTGTCAAACGACAGTCCTAAATATTGAAAATAGTCGACCTGTTCAATTTGTTTCCTGTCCACTAAAATATTCAGTTGGTCATTTTTTCGAAGTTTCCTACTAGTTCCTAATTACATACACTTAGTCTTTTGAATGTTCAAGGTGAGATGGTTGTCCTTCATCCATTTGGCTGCATTAAACATTTCAATATTTAATGTCCTCTGAATGTCAAGAACCGATTTACCAGCAACGAAAATAGCAGTGTCATCAGCATACAATACAACCTTACTATTTGTAATAACAGAGGGAAGGTCATTTATGAAAATGACGAAAAGTACGGGATCTAGTATTGATCCCTCTGGGACACCATAGGCTATTTCCATGTGGTCAGACAATTCCCCCTTGAATTGGACGCATTGAGTCCGCTTGGATAAATAGTCCCTAAACCAACAGAGTTCAATACCATTGATCCCTAAATATTGAAGTTTTGTCAGTAAGATTTCGTGTGACACAGTGTCGAATGCTTTTTTAAGATCTAAAAAGCACACACATGTAATTAAACTGAGGAGTGATATAGGCTTGTAATTATTGCATAAGTTGTCCGGACCTTTTTTATATAGTAGAGTAACATTAGTGTTTTTCCAAGAAGAAGGAAATTGCTTTTTTGAGAGAGATAGATTAAAGAATTTGGTAAGAGAAGAAGAGATAGCGGGAGCAGCTTCTCTAAGAAGTTTTGCACTGATGCCATCAGGGCCTGATGCTTTTGACGTATCTAGACTTAAAAGAGTTTCAAGTACATACGATTCTGCGATAGTTATGTCATTGAGACAAGAGTTCGGTGGATCAGAAACACCATGAATAGTAGCTGTACTAGAATCGACATAGCATTGCTGTAGGAAGAATGAATTAAAAATATCAGCTTTGCTGGCGCTTTCTGTAATTAGGTTACCATTACGTATGAGAGAAGGTATGGTGGTTGACTGGTTCTTTGTGAGAAAATGTTTGACAGTTTGCCACCAACATTGTTATTCTTGGAAGAGTCATTTAGATCTGTTCGTAATTTAAATTTATCATTGTAGTTCCGTTCAGCGAGTTTCAGTTGGTCCTGATAAGAATTCGTAAGTTGACAGAAAGAGGCCCATGCGTTTGGTTCGATGTTCAATGTTTTAGCTTGCTAATATTTCCTCTTCACTTTTTGAATGAACGAGGTCTAGAATTATACCATGGCAAGTCCCATGGCCGGATCTCTGCCGATTTATTAGAAATAGAATGAGTAGCCGCTTCCATAAAGAGGTTTGACCATGAATCACAACATGAATCAATATCATTGCCAGTAAAACACGAATTCCAATCTAATGCATTGAGATGCGATCTGAAATTATCAAAATCGGCTTTTTCATATTCCCATATATGTCATTTGTATGCTTTCTCCCTTGGTTGCCGAAACATTAACTTAGCCCCAACAACACAATGATCGTAATTTGCCAAAGGTGGCAGCACACAAACTTTATGGATAAATTTAGGTATGTTTGAGATAATTTGATCAAGGCAAGTGGATGAATGGGGAGTAATTTCGGGGAGCCTCATAAACATGAACCGTGACGAAATTCATTTGAGCAAAATAAACAAGCTTATGACCAAAAGCAGTATTCAAATTGGAATTAAAATCTCCAGATAATACGATATTCTGAATGTCCGAATTCCGCACGAGATCCAGGCTGTCTTGTAACTTATCCTAGAAGGAGACAAGAGAATTTGGTGGACGATAGATAACTGCAAAAAAGAGCTTATTATTGTATGATCTGATTTCGCACCAGACGAGCTCCAGGTCAGCAACCTCTAAGTCATGGCGGCGGTATGCATAGAAGCGAGTCGGAATATAGAGGGCGAAACCTCCGCCAATCTCACCAGGTCGATATGGACGAATAATATCATGGTAACCATTCAATTGAAGATTTTCAGTACTAAAGTTCTGGGTCAGAAAAGTCTCTGACAAGCTGATAATGTCAAAGTCAGAGACAATATCAGAACGGATATGTCTGAGCTTAGCTTCAGATAAGTTCCTAACATTTGCATGACAAATTGAGACATCGCAAAGGTCAGGGCCAGGGCCAGGGTTAATATGGATGTCATCCCCTAATATCAGCAATATTCACATGACTGCAAACGATACATTAATAGTTTATTTTCTCTCCGTGAAATCTAGCTGAAAAAATGAAATAAACAATTAATGTCTTTTTACGAGAGCTTGGAATACAACTTAAAACACGGAGTAGAAGTATCAAGTACGTACTAGTTAAGGAGAACAAAAATAGGAAGTCAATAACGTCAAGTAAGGATATGTCTGTCACTACGATAGCACAATGCTATTGATAGTTTTCCAGTGATATTATCACACCCCATATGCCATGTTTGATAAATTAAAAACATTGCTTGTCTGAACAAATTTAATATAACATCTGAGCATTTTGTCCAAAATATGTCAAAGCATATGATATAGAAACATAAAATATCCGCTACAAACAAGAGTCTTATATGCACATACATATGCGGTAATAGAGTAAATCGAATGTGTAACAATATACACATCCCCTCCAAGAATAGATTAAAGTAATATATTATGTAAGTAAACACTCGAATGTAAATAAAGAGCGCACCGCACAAAGGTAAATAAAATAAGCAAGAAATTGTGTACAGGCGTCCTCTACATAAAGGCTGATGGCAGATAACACACTGCGTACGTTGACAGCTGTTCAGTTTTGTTCATTAAAGCTGAAACAACGGTAGTAAGAATAGACGACTTGGTTGCCCAAACACAGAATTGGTGCACGTAACATATAACATAAAAACATACAATTGAAAATAAAGGTGAGCACAGGAAGTGCTCCATGAAATACTAAGGATGAGCATGTGCGGCGGCGTGTGTCATCATATATATGAACAAAGCAGTCAAGAACTATACTGTCGGTAAGTTTTCTTCAAATAAACAGAACAAAATGTTTCAAGACATGAAGACATGCTTTACAATAATTATAAAGAGGAATAGTAAATAAACTTTTATTCCCCTTACAACATGGCATTTTCTGTATGAATATAACAGATCCTAAATATGCGAGATTGAACATATTTTCAAAGAGTGGTATATAAACTATCAATATATAAATAAAAGGTCGTGGTTCCATGCTTAGTACCAACCGAGTCATTCATTAGTCGATAGTGTCTCAGACTACAACCGTGGCGTTAATCCATATATGTATGTCCATGATCCATACAAGACGCCTGTACCAGGATGACCTGTTAGAACCTTAACATTAACCCTTTAAACAGTTTTCGTGAGTATGACAGCATTAGTAAAGTTAATAGGGATCTAGAAACAAAAACGTTCTGGAAATGTCATTAAATGTGAATACATTATGGCAGATCATGCGCGAATGCACTCCTGCTGGTACGGGTATTACGGCTGGAATTGCAACCGGCACGAGGACCTGTAGCCACTGCACTCTGGGTCTAAGGGTTCTCTGGAACGTGGTCGTTCACACCTACCTTGGTATCACCCACAGATTGTCCTGAAGTGAACTTGGTTAGGTCACATAGCTTTGTCACTTCCCATCTACGGTCACTGAGGTCCTTGATAAATTTTTTTCCGTCGTATACCCAGGTGTCACGAAGCATCCCATTGCGCTTTAGAGATCTTGCTTGCAAGGCAAGTTTATTTCTCCTTTTGGTGAGGTCATTCTTGATATACAGGCTTCGATTGTTCTTAAGTTTAGAGCGAGACTTGTACACCTCTCGAGCCCTGTATGACACGAACTTCACAATGATCTGTCGATGCATGGTGCCAGCTCCTGGTGTTGCTTTACCTACCTGGTGTGATCTCCTGATGTTGCGCTCATCAATATCCACATCCAGCGTATCCTTGAACAGGTCGATACACATTTTGTCAGTATCCTTACCGTCGGATTCAGGCCAATTGTTGGTTATACGCAGCTCATTATGGAGTTTTCGTTGGCTAGGACTTTGCTGACCAGAGAAGACAGTGTCAAAACATACTTCTGTAGCAGTTCCAATCCTTTTATGGTGCTCCAATTACTACCTGACTTGTAGTTAGAGTAATAGCATGACCAGGACATCAACAGACAAAATGTGTTACCATGCCTGACCTGCCACCACAGATAAGTAAAAGTTTTAACCATGTCGCTGTGCTGTTGGTGCATCTTTCCGTGGTTTTTGTTTCCCTTTCTCAACGTCATCGAACCTCTGTGTAATTTCTGCAGGCTAAAAGCTTGCAGTGGCTGCCAGAGTGATGCCTGTCTCAGATGGTCTGATATCATCTCAGGAAGGACAATGAAGATGCCACACTGTATTCTACTGTGCCACCATGGCGCATAACACATGACATTTTGCGTTTTGGTGTTCCTTGTCCATTTTCTAACTGCTACTAATGCTTCTTGCCCCTGTCTATGGATCTTTAGAGGAACCTCGGGAAAGAAGCCAGGCTTTGGGATATATATTAAACGATACTGTGTTGTGGTCACCTTTATGAGAATAAACACATGCCCTGTTTTTAGTGGGTGCCATAGCCCTCGTGTAAATGGTGTGAGATTTGAAGCTGAATGTCAACTTTTTCTTTGTGCAGGTTCAATGGTGATTCATCAGTAAAACCAACCATAGCTCTGTCAAGAGTATGTTTGTGGTAGAGAAGGTTAAACTATGAAATAACTGGTTAATAGTCACCGCCGCAGAGCAAATGTCTGGTCTGACGCACTTTAGTTATGTTTTTTTCTAGCGTATTTGAGCATGGTATTTCCTTCTAAGAATCCACTATCTACTGCTCCTAAACACTGAACTGTGCTAGACGCCGGCTCCTCAAGCAACCAACACAACTTGGGATTGTGGAGATTCGTGCATTGTGATCCAATTCTGTGTGAACCATTCCAACACTAACAATGATTTTTGTTTTAATGTTAGCCCAAAGAATACAGGAATGCAAATTGTTTGCTTATATATATTCCACACTTAAAGGACAAAGATATGCTCTTCATCCGTTTGATAAATATCAATTTAACTGCAATTTTAAGTTTATGCATGTGTGACAAAAGACCTGGAGAACATAATGGTGAGTGGAATTACCAAATTGTAGAGCCTCACATTTTTTACATCATTGTATCGGTCCAAGCAAAGATAACTTCGAAATTATGTCATATAAGCAGCCTTAATTCCTTCTGATACAAATAAATTGGTTTCACAAAATAAGACAAGATAAATCTTTTATTTAATTCTTAGTTTGGCCATAGACGGGATATACCAAAAGTCACAAACTTAAATAAAACCTACATATATAACTATAACTAAAACATCCTTCCCGCCGAACTTAGTTCAGCATAAGTGTACTATTCCTGAACACAATATCATGTAAAATTTCATTTATTAAATCATATGAAATGTAATTAAAATATATACGCAATGAAAAATAACGTAGAATATGTTAACAACATGATGTCGCTGTTAGGGGAAAACCTACCACGTGACAAATTTGTGGAAATTGAGTGATTGTTAGACTTGGACAGACCATCACCTTAGGCATCAGTATCTGCTGACCTTGGTTCCCAAGGTCATCCCAGAATTCATAAACATGCTATTTCTAAAACGACCTATGTGATGACTGGAGGAAAAACCACCTATGCAGTTTTTGCAACTTACATAGGACAAGGGCCATCATAATATTTTGCGGATTAATCACATCGCTGGATTTGCCTCAATGCCATTCAGAATGGTCAGGCCGATCTAGACATCTCACTGAAGAGGCCAGCCATCATGAGAAAGGTTTTTTCATTTTTGTGAGAAATAGACATTTTAATTGTGTTATGAACGTACTTTCTCATCCCTAGATCACTAAAGGTTACTACGTTTTGCTTAATTAGGCCTATCTGGTAACGGTATCTAATTATACGCTAAATGTGCTCAGGCCTACCTATTTGTAAAGGTAAGCTTACCATTTTAAATTACCATAGTATTATGTCTATACACTCCTACACCTCCTGGCGTAAGGGCCATTTTAAGGCTTGCAATGAATATATGTAGTCAAAGAAGTCAAACTTTGAACAAAAGTGCTTTTTGTACCAAGAGGTACGCCTTATCTTTCTTCTGCATTTCCTATTCATTGCGTAGGCAGATAATGATCAAAAATAAGGTCCTTCCCAAATGCAGAAAACACAATAATATTCTGCTTGCAGCACAATGAGTGCATGCAACAAGATTCTGAAATGGCAATTACCGGTATGACAATGATATATGCAATCCTGAATGTGCATAGCTATAGCATATCAATTGGGTTTAGTTTTTGTATAAGCCTAGGTGCCTACGTATTTAATTGTGGGTGTTAAACGTGCTCAGAAGTACTTGAAGTATGCCTGCACATTTGTTGAGATGGGCATTTGTGTAGTAGCTTTGCCACTGTCGTTTTGAACAGCACACAAATCCACGTTTGATTGAGACCAAGGCAAGTAGCGCACACATAGGCTCTAGGCTAAGGGATTTATTTTCTAACAGGATCAAATTACGTACGATTATGTTCTATTTTTAGGGCACAAAAACTTGGTGTCCTTGCTTCGATTAAAGCAATTGTGGCACTAAGACCTACATGCAAAAATCAAACAAAACCGGTAATTTTGCTCGTAAACCCAGTGAACTAGGAAGCGTTTCTGCAAGTATTGTTTTGTCAATTGAAGAAAATAACATCAGAGAACAGTGATCGTACAAAGCCCATTGAATACGTCACTCTATTGTTGTTGACTTATAGGTGAAATAACACTTACTTTTGTATAAAAAAAATGGTGGGCCTGTTTTAATCCCATTTTGGCTGCAAATGTCTAAGTTTGCTTGCTACGAATTGTGCGGTGATGCTGCCTCGTTCGTAATCTAATCCCACTAATGAAAAAAAAAAAAAAAAACAAACAACGGTCCCATCAGATATTATTAGCTTAGTGACATGTGCTTTCGTTTCACAGGTACAGTTTCCCTTCCTTCAAGGTAACCTGATTAGCCTGGTAAAATACAAGTTTGAAAATATGTTTCGCCAACTCAAATAATTTACCATTTTTTCACGTATGCATCAAAGGGGACATTCAAAGACAACGAACACCAATGTTAAATAAAAAACAAACAAACAAACAAACCAACAAACGAACAAACAAACAAAAACGTTTGGACTGAGGAATATGGTAATGACTACGAGAGAGTGGTTCTGAACGACAAGACACAGATACAATTTTTTGAGCTGTTCGAAATTCGATCCCCAAGACTAAATAAGCACGTTTGCAAAAGTGATGTAATTTAAGTTGTAAACTTACAATGTAAGGGCACATGTTTTCTTATGGGAATCTTTTAGTAGTACATAGGCCTAAATGGGCATATTGCACTTGCACTTTCAACTCCCTTGTACTTGTAGCCAAACTGGAGAGTATTTAATCGCGAAAAGAGTCTATGGAGGGAAGTAACTTCTGATCGCCAATTTATCTGGGATTCAAAGGCCCGCATGTACCTATCTTCTCAGTGAATTAAAATTAATTATAGCCTATGCATTCGTACGTTAAATAATTATAAAAATGATTCTATTTGAGTCACCGGTAACGGGGGTTAAAATAAAAATATAATTATTATACAAATGAATTGAGTATAGGTTAAACAGTTTAAGTGCTATTCACAATATCAGGTGTGATAATTTGATTGAGTACAAACTCTCTAAGTGCTATTCAACATATTAGTTGTGATAATTAGATTATTACTCGATCGAAAATGAGCAATTCCAAAACAAGAACAGTGGCTGTAAAATGAGGAATATGAGGGATAGTCAACCCAAGAAACTATAAGATTATATTATCAGTCTGAAAAGGTTACTCAATGAGAATGGCCAAACTCTTATAGACACACTGTGTTTCACGTCTACAAAAGCATTGCGCTGTTTACACACATGGAATAACGCCTTTGCTTTGCTTCGAGTTTCTTACGTGGGAAACATATTATAGTCAGCGTGGCATGTCAGCTAAATAATAAAACAAAAGGGTCTGCAGCTTACACTTTCTGTAGTTGTTTTTTTTAACAATTAGTTTATATGTGGTGGTTTTACAACCTGTATAAAAGATTTTTGCTGGTTTTGTGGATGAGTCATTTAGTTTTCATACGAATAATTCTGTATATTCATATTGATAATTATGTTGTGCTCATATAAAAAATAACGTTCAGACAACGGTTGCCCTCGGCGCCCACAATATTTTCTTCCCCAATTCTGCATTTTTGAGACTTCACAGGTGCTAAAATACGGTGTAAAAGCACCAAAGTTAGATGAAACTTTGATAAATCCTTTTTGAGATACAATGCTAACAAGATTGTCCAGTTCTGTGTCATTCTGATGGCCTTCAAATGAATACTTGAAAAAGGTTTATAAGTTTAAAATGATAAGACGAAGGTAGTTTGCAATATGAACGTGGTCCATTTTAATGTGCATCGCTCATAAAAAAAATGGTGAATCTGCACTGCATCCTTGTTGAGATATTATGATTGCCCCCTTGTGCGCCACTTAGACGGCCTTGAAATAAATACTTTAAACTTTCATAAAAACATTATAAAAACAAAGAGGAAGTTGTTTTAAATAGGAACCTGGTCTATCGTGAGATGCATTTCTAATAAAAAATTTGTACAGCTACGGTCAATATTTTTCAAGATATTGTGGCAACGTCGTCAGGGTTGATGCCATTCAGACATTCTTCAAATAAATTCATTAAAGGTTGTAAAAAAGTTCAAAAGTGAACAGAGAAAGCTGGTTTACAATAGGAACCTGGTGCATTGTAAGGTTCATCTCTGATAGAAATTTTGAAAAGCTATGTTGAATATTTTTTGAGAGATTACGGTAACGTCGACAAAGCGGACGGGCGGACAGACGGACAACAATACCCTGCAGCACTTTATGTGCCGAGGGTTAAAAAGGAAGACTATCAACCAGCAGGTGAAAATCAAGTAATATTGGTAATATATATATATGTATAAATATATATATATATATATATATATATATATATATATATATATATATATATATATATATATATATATATATATATATGTATGTATGTGTGTGTGTGTGTGTGTGTGTGTGTGTGTGTGTGTATTATGGAAGGTCGTTTTTGTGTTTCATTCAGTATTTCATCAGATGATTGAATATTTGATCAGAAGAATAAATAAATTTATTCTTATGAGCATATGATTGATCAGGTGAATAAATGTTTAATGGAAAGACTAAATAATTAATCACTTGATCAAATCAGTCTGATGAACAAACGTATTTGTTCGTGTGATCAAATACAGTATATTTGTTCTCCTTGGATGAGAAGAACAAATTTCTTTAAACAGATCACATAGATTTGTTCCGAGGAACAAATAAAATGAATTTGATCACAAGAACAAATGCACTTGTTCACATGACTAAACCCATTTGTTCTTCTGATCAAATAGGATAAGAAATACCCCGATTTATTCGCCGGAACAAATATATTTGTTTCCGTGATCAAATCGATTCGATCTTCTGAATAAATACAAGTTTCTCCATTACCAGATAATAATAATAACTCCCTCTTGTATGCCACGTGTCACTTCCGGTAATCTGTGTTATCATAACGGAACCCTAAAACGCAAGAGGTGCAATCTCGAACTTTGACATTTTTTTTTTGCATAGCAACAACAAGTAGGGGCAGGGAGACGAAGCTGGTTGTCACGGGGTTAAGTTGTCATCATACACTTTTTCAGAATCCCATTTGACAATGCTTTGTTTTTCTAGACTCCAATTAATAGTTGAAAACATTTGGATAAAAACTCAGATTTCCAGCTACAGGCACTTATAATTGTTTGTGAAGAAAGAAAGAAAGTGTGGGAGGGACGGAGAAAGAGAAAGAAAGAAAAATGCTAACATCCTTCCCAAAAGCAGTACCTACCACCAAACTTTAGAAAGAAAAAGGTTCGCATCCGTGACTATGAAAGGCATGGCAAAAAGCGGTACCTAACCAAAGGAAAAAAGAGTGAGAGAGAAAAAAATCTATCCATCCATCCCGAAAGCAAGAGCGAAAGATCATGGAACCACCGTCCAAATTTACATTTAATCCCGCCAAAAAAACCCTTATGTAAATAATAAGCATTAGTGATGCATTGTGCAGGGTCGGCTTCACCTCCTTTAAGATAGCGAAATACAAATCACCAGAAATTTTGGCCAAAAAATGTTTTTTGATCTTTGTATGGATGAATATCTTGTGTATCTGTCATGTAAAAAATCAAATTTCTGCTGAAATTGCAAAACAGAGAAAAACGAGGGTATTTAGTAGAGCTTCTTGCTGAACATTGACAATCACGCCGACCGTCTTTGTTGTTAATGTGAAGGGGATGGGCTTGAGAAAGTGGTCACATGACCGGTCGTGGCAACAGTTCATTTAAAAATGGCCACCGCTGTGTTCGCTCTGGCGATGACGCTGATGCATTAGCGCCGTGGTTCCCAAACCATATGGTCATACATTTTATGCATCAGGTCACTCTTGTTACATGTATTTTATTTTCATCTTTATGCTATATTGAATTTTTAACATTTAATCCGAAGAAAAGTGTTGAAGACAGGCCGTACAGTCAGCCGAGATCATGACATGACTGCACCTCCTAATCCTACTTCAAAGGCATTGCTGTTTCAACGCCGTCTTTCATCACCGATGAGGCAGCAATTGTTTTCTCACCCAAAGAAACCAATAGTTCTAATCAGATTTAATGATTCACGCACAAGTTCTCATTACAGAAAAATTAAAGCCTTTGTCTAAATTGTATTTGAAGTTCTTGCAAGCTCAGACCCGCACTTGCGACTTGGTCATTGCATTGGTGGTCTTATCTTAGTACGCTCGTCAGGAGTTGTATCGCTTAACTATCACAATCAGTCTCAAAATACCTCAAGTTAGGAAGGAAAAATCAGAGATGCAGCCAGCAACAGATGCTACGACCGACGCAAGAAAAGATTCTGGTGAACAGAATGACTGAGCTCGGTTATGTACAATTCAGATATTATAGTGGGGTCGGACCCGCTAACCCGGTCCCAAAAGTATCAATTAGCCTGACTAATCGGGTGGCAATTTGATCAAATATACATTGTAATTCGATATCGTTGTATTTGTTGTGGGTGGGTAAAGGTACAGCTAACTTCTTGGGACAAAACATCCCGTTTTATTTCATCCTTTGAAAGTGCCATATATAGGTTGTAGAAGCCTACCAAATGAAACGTTACCATGTTGAACAGTACACTTACATAGAGCACTTACAAAAACCCCATGGAGCCCCTCATCATATAAAACCCTTGCCATGCTTTGAAGATTTTGTTTTGTTTTGTTTTTTGAACAAAGCCTTCAAAACTGCGGCAAGCAAGCTGTGATATCAATGCTATTGAAATGTAGCGCGCCATCGTCAAACAGAGGCCACATGACGATGATTGGAATCTCGTGTCACCACGATTGGCCAATCAAAATGAAGCGTAGGAAAGCGGTACCCTTGACAGGGAAACCATGTTTTGTGATCTAATAGAAAATCGCAAATAAACAACATGAGTGACAGTGATCATGTTTGATCAAACATACTGTGAACTCGTACTATGAAAAAAATCCACGAATGTTATTGTTATTGTTTTCAGACCCCTTTCAAAGATGACGAGTGAACCTTTGATTGCCGTCCCTGAACAAAGATGAAAGGCCGTCTACTCGAACTCATTAATTTTATTTCGCAAAAACTTACCGGCGGTTTAAAAAAAAAAGGGGGGGGGGGATTGGAAATGTAATTGTGTGGAGTTTTAAAGTGTCCTTTTATTTTTCTCTACGCGTACTAGTTGGTTTTTAACCTTGTATAGAATGTCAATGCTCAATGCATTTTGCTGATTAAGTGATGCCACCGTGTTTGAATGCCGGCACTTGCGCAAATAAAATACGTAAAGCCCAATAAAAGGACACTTTTGAATTTTGACATAGTGCCAATAAAATGGCATACTTGTCACAAGTTTGTTGTATACATAAAAAACGTTATTAGCAAAGAGCGCTGGGGTTTGAGATAACAGACATCCCCTTCTTCATGGTTTGTTTATTCAACAATTACAATCAGTATTGTCCCGATTTTTCCCTACATATATCACACAGCTAGAAAAATCCAAAAATGTATGCTTTTACTATGTTCATGTGGACAGCTTAAAAGTTACAGGGCCGTAAAGTTGTCCATGCTGATTTGCGTCACATTTGTATCTCGCTATCTTAATATCTAAACAAAGCCATAAAATGTCCGCATTGTAAATGTCCGTGATGTACGCGATGAAGATATCGCGGACATTTCGAGATTGAACTTTTTGTGTGTTTCACCATTTGTTGTGCGGATCAAATCTGGCAGAAGTAATTTGTTCCGAAGAATGAATATTTGATCGGCAGAACAAATCAGACAGGGAGCATCAATTAATTTAAGTTGGGGGATATTTGATGATGTGATCAAATCAATTTGATCAGAAGAATAATTCGATTTCTTCAGATGATCAAATAAGAGCATGTTTGTTCCTTTAATTAAATCGATTTGATCAGAAGAACAAATCGATGTGATCAGAAGATCAAATCATTTTATTCAGAGGAACAAATTGACTGAATTTTATCACATGAACAAATGCATTTGTTCACCGCACGAAATAAATTTGTTCTTCTGGTTGAATTTTTAATCATCTGATCCAACACTGAATAACACAAGAAATGGCGTTCCATAAAATATATATATATGTATATATATATATATATATATATATATATATATATATATATATATATATATATATATATATATATATATATATATATATAAGTAACAGTGTCACTGTCACAATATATATATATATATATATATATATATATATATATATATATATATATATATATATATATATATTTTGTAACAGTGACACTGTTACTTAGCTTTTTATTGCATGCTCCCTTGTACTTGAAGTTGATGTGTATTGATTGTAAAGTCGTGCCGGTAAATCATTATGTGAAGCCATAGTAAAAATTGATTGATACGACATGTGCCGCTAATCTGCCACAGTTTTACAAGTAATTTGATTTCTTGACACCTGTTATTATTAGTAAATTGCCTGCATCACTATGGTTCTCGTTTGTTAAGATTCTGTTCTGTAATCTTGAATGGAACACTGATCTGCACCGCTAAATCGGTTGCTATGACGCCATCATGTTTTTGACGTTTTTGCGTAACTATACGAAAACGAGGCTATTTACGTTTTTCAGAAAGTCGGCTATGTAGGCCTTACAAAGTTGTTTTCTTACACAAACTGTATTAAAAATGTGTCTGTTAGGGTAAAGACTAGAACTAACTTTGTTGTTGTGAAGTTTTAAGGTATATGGTTTTGTAGTTTTAAAGAGTAAGGTGACGGAATGATCTATCACAGGTCACGGAACACGGAACGGTGTTTTTGGGACTCTGGGGAGGCTATATAAGGCAAGCAGGAGCTGTGTTTGGCATTCTGGCTCCGACAAGCCACTTGCTTTAGTTGGTATGCATCACTTTCCCTTTGGTTCGGAATGCGTTCCGTAATTTATGGAAACAAATTACTTTAGTTGAACAACAAATTTCGTATTCTAAAGATGCTTAAACAACATTTTAACTTAACTTAAACTGAACGATCGTGAACCCTTCCGTGTACCCTTGTTGCCATGTATTGCCGGCTGTGACTGTGTTCTGTGACTGATTTTCTCAGGACAAGGTTACAGCTAGGCTAGAAATATTTCTAGGATTTAGTTTCAATTAATGGTGAACGGCAAGACTGAAGATGACTGACAACCCTGTGAACATGAGTGAATAAACGAGGATTCCAATATTTTCTCAACTTTACATCGCTGGCTTCTTCATCAATTGACCAGAAATTCCGGTCCTGGGACTGTTCCCGTAGCCCTCGCTTCGGGCTATGCAGAACAGTCCCAGGATTGTTTAACAGAATTATTTCATTTTCTATTTGATTGATATCCCATGATGACTGATTAGTCCCATATTCCATGATGAACAACGACTAACCAAAACTCTGGTTGATGTGGAATTCTATTGCGGCCCTCTGGAAGCCTTCCCTGATCCTGGCCTGGGTTCACAGAACGCCTTCCGCCTGCCCTGAACTGAAGACGGTCCCACAGAAG
Source organism: Hermodice carunculata (assembly GCA_964020975.1). NCBI lineage: Eukaryota > Metazoa > Annelida > Polychaeta > Eunicida > Amphinomidae > Hermodice > Hermodice carunculata. The sequence continues at coordinate 90,192,388 of OZ026621.1, read as the reverse complement.
CGTTCCAAATGACCGGCAGCACACAGATATCAGTAAACTAAATGAGACAACTTGTAATTGAACATCAGCAGATTTATTCATCGTTAAATTACATTAAGGAAAGAGAACCATCTCATACAACCACACCATCTACACTACCACTTCAACTTGTTTTAATGTTGAATGTCTGCGTGATTGTTGAGTCTTGAGAATAGCTCGCCACATAATTGATGAGCCTGATAGTGGTCAAATGAGAAAGAAAGTGGTGAGACTGACCAGTTCATAATGCGAGTTTTACTATCCTTGGCTACGTGTGAAAGATCTATGATTGTTATGTCTCCTGATATGATAATCCCTTGCCTGAATACTATAGATAGTCCGTGAATCTCTGAGAGTGGCTTCCCTGGTAACTCCATGATTTATTGATTTAATTCAGTTCGTAAATCATAATTGAGGTGGTGGTTACAATATATATATATATATATATATATATATATATATATATATATATATATATATATATATATATATATATATATATATATGTATATGCAAATATTTAATGTAATGTTTCCTCCATTTGTGTTCCAGGTATGAAAGATCTATGATTGATATGTCTCCTGATATGATAATCCCTTGCCTGAATACTATAGATAGACCGTGAATCTCTGAGAGTGGCTTCCCTGGTAACTCCATGATTTATTGATTTAATTCCGTTCGTAAACCATAACTGAGGTGGTGGTTACAATATATATATATATATATATATATATATATATATATATATATATATATATATATATATATATATATATATATATATATAAATATATATATATATGCAAATATTTAATGTAATGTTTTCTCCATTTGTGTTCCAGGTAAAAATGAATACTCGATGTTAACAAAATCTAAAAATTGCCTTGGCAAAAATTTAAAAGTCCTAAAAAATTCAAAGACCAAAATTGCCAGTTGTTTGGGAGCCTAACGGCATTATTAACCTTAAATTTATAGGATTGTGCTTTAAATTAATCACAACATCAGTTCTAGCAGTCTAATTTATTTATGCAAATTTGGCATATAATCCAAACAACTGTTGTATCAATTTTATTTATTTGTGCAAATTTAGGCATATACCCCAACTTTAAATCTTGAAAAACTCCAAAACTGTTAAACAGAGAGCGTCCATTCTATCTTCAGTTTATAGATTTTGATAGAGCACCATCCTATTGAAAGTGAACCAAAGTCGTGGTAATTAAAATTGAAATCTTTTGGATGCTTCCAAAACTATCATAGACAGAGGTGCCATTCCAAATCCAGTTTATAAGTTTGTGATACATGTGTTTTACTCCAACGTATGGACAGTCAACCTGAATTGTAGCATTTAATCTTTGCAATTTTAGCAAAAACATAGGACTCAATCTGAAGCATTTGTTATGTTAATAACCAATATTAAGGAAATAATTACTTTGAGGTGCTACCTTCATGGCTCCAAAAGGTAATATTGCAGAAAGCCAGGTCCTAAATCCCAGTATTAGCTATCATTTGTATAACCGCAATATATTCCACCAGAGGGATTTCAGTTGAATATACATACACCTTTACCTATTTTCGTATAAATTGGCTATCCCTTTACAAAACAATTATTCTGCAGCAAATTTTCGCTTGATTAATGCTTGTACTTTTAGTTTAATCAATAAAAGACAAAGTCATACCTACTTTGCCTATTAAAATTTACGATGTGCAAAATCAATTATGTTTTCGATCCCGAAATTCAAAACCTCATATGTAACGAATGAACCATTTTTTGACAAAAAAAATAGTAATAACAAAATATAAGTTAATCAAAGATTTCAATGTACATGACACACCGAAAGCAATCCACTATGCTCTCCGATGAACATGGATTCCATCAAACTTGTGCGCATCCCCTCCCCCCAGTTTTTTTAAGCCTTACTGATAATTCACTTTTCCTTACAAAGTGTAAAGACCTTGTATATGTGGTAGCGTGGAGTTGGTCACAAAGTCATAGAAAGGGTTAAATAGGGTAGAATTCCCTAAACTTTAATAAATCAACTCAAAGCAAACTTACCAAAATATAAATTTATTTATGTTACTCAAATAATTAAGTTAGTTTTCAGTCGGAACCCTTATTGAATGTTTACCGGATTTTTCTATAATACCAGAATTGTACACTCACCACAGTAAATTAAATTCTACCTGGTGCATGTGCTCTAAATCTAAGCACTGGTGTATTCAGATTATATCTTCTTAAATCACAATCGGGTGATTTTTTATGCCAGCCATATGCCTAACAAGACTGACTTACTCTCCCCCTTTCTATATATATATATATATATATATATTAAATCAAACTTCTCCCAAAATATGACTTAGTAGAATTCTTTCTTCAATGGCTTATCAACACTGCCGCTCTATTAGCTACCCTCAACAGAGAGCACTCAAGAAGCAGCTTACACCGACCTTTGTATATAATGTGCCTCCTGCTCTGAATTTCCATGTCAGAGTGCAATTTTCACACACTGTATATTTCCACCAAAGTGAAAATAATTTCCTTATTTTATGCCTCCTGTACTTTTTCTTGCCTTAGCTTCCTTGCCGAACATTATTATTCATTGCAGGGAACACTGTTTATTCCATGAATTGCCTCCTGCTGTTCATGTATTGAAGACACAAACGTTTTTCTCAACTATATGAACACTAGAGGAAATATGCCTCCACTGCCCACCTTGAAGGCAATATTCCCCTCTGTATGTGCAGCAAAGAATATTTTTTATTCTGCTATGCCAACTTTCTGAAGGCAAACACTGTACTCCACTGTACAGATGAGAAAATAAAGGTTACTGGTATGCCCTCTTTCTGAAAGCACAATTCACCACTGTATTCCCAGCAGAGAAAATAATTTGACTACTGGTAGGCCCCAATATGAAGGCCAATGTTCCCCACTGTATGAACAGTAGAGAATATGCAGCCCCTTATATTACACAAAAGCAGGACACACATCTGATAGTGTATCACCTGTGTATTTTAGTACTCCTGTACTCTGAACAGATGGAAGGTGAGGCAATCAGCCTGAGATACATCCATCATTTTCACTCCTAGATATGTAAAAGATAATGGTCAAGAAAATTTGCATATTCAGAATTTAAAACATTTACAGAGAAATAAATGAATGTTAACTCTACTAAATATTTATTACATTTTGTACACCACGTTTATCTGGACCTGCTTATAGTTTCTGATTAAGCAAAAATCATATTTGATCCATATCTCCAAATATATAAATTATAAAGCTATAGGTAGAAAGATAGCACTTGGTATTTTCCAAAAGGGCCACAAGAAGTCGCCTATTTAAAATAATAATTAGTACTATAGCAAATAATGATTATGACCAAAACTGCAGTCATTTTACCTTGTAAATGTACAAAAAAGAACAGATAAATCACGGATTTAATTTACAATCCCTATGAACATCACATTATGGGTAAATAACCATGTACATGAGTAATACATCCATACATATGATAAATAACAACGCAAATATTAGATTCCCTGAAAAAAACCTTCATAACCTCTATTTTACAACATATGTACCAGTCAAATCATTTCAGAATAACAATAATTAATGATCCTCACCTTACTAACCATGGCAAACTCTTCTGTTAACGCTTTTTATACCTCAAATACCTCTGTCATCAGACACACAGACACAAGAGTATAAACATAAAGAGATAGGGTAGGTCATTGCTGCCCTCTAGTACAAAATTCTAACATTAATTTTACACCCTCATCAGGAGGTGCTGCCACTTGCACCATATTTAAAACAGCATTTATAATTTATTCCATTGGTAGATTTTGGTGTATAACAAAAGAAATAAACATCATACTTTATTATATTTTGCTTAAAAGTTCTGAACGACAACATATTTATATATTTCAACAAAAGAACTTCTGAATGTCCGTGATTGATCATGTCCTTTTCAGTAACTTTGTAGCTTATAAATTAAGCACACATACAACAAATTATAAACATTAGTAACTCTCAAATGACTCACTATTACTTCATTAGTCGACTTTATTTAAATCAGTTCCTCTTCTTGGATAATAAATACACAAACATAAACCATTACATCTCTGACTTATATTATAAGGATCTTGCCTTCATTTCTTTTAACCTGTGTGACCACTCTTGAAAGATAATACCGCAACAATTGTCACGTTATGTTTCCAGTTCCTTTCAGTTCCATTGATGGAAATGTCCACCTACAGGACTCCTATCCCTTCTTTGTTGGTAGTCGTAGTCCTTCTCCTGGTTATAGTTACTTCTGTCATTAAAGCATGTGCCAGATTCTGCTGAATTGGACAGTCTCTACAGTTGAGATTGGATGTTCTCTTTGTTGTCACCTTCAGCCAACTTCTCTAAGGTAGCTTGCAGTTGTTCAGTTGCCTTATGCTGCTTCTGAAGGGTATTGTTTATGTCTTCTAATCTTTGGTTGGTCACCATCAAGGTGCCATCCAATTTTTAATGGCTCCCTTCATGTCCTGTTGAGATTGGTCATGCTTCTACACTAGCTCGGACATAGAATAGCAAACCTGGCCCATATATTTCCCCAAGTTTGCCACAGATTCTTGGGGGGGGGGGTATTGTCACCTTGCATTGGCATAGTGGACATAGTGACATATTCTTTTTCACTCCTTTCATCTTGTAGAGGTGTCTGTGTTTGCTGGTCCTCCTCATCGTCCATTACCACTGCAGGGGTAGCAATATCATCTGGCACAATTCTCTCATCTTGGGGTTCTGCTCCTTCAAGGATATACAGTCAGGCCGCCTTTAACCTACACTTGATAATTCGGCACCCTTGAAATTCGGCAGCAATGAGCTGTGAACGGATTTCCCCCATTGATTTACTGCATGATAATCCGGCACCCTTGAATTTCGTCACCGGCATGTTAATTGCAGAACAAAAGGGTTTTTTCAATGTAATTTGCCTCTTTAATCCATCACTTTATATTCAATGGAGCATATACCTTGCAATAACATACCTTATTGCGCCATACCACAAAATCAACAATCACCTGATGTGTTCCAAACAAGTTCCGAGTTGATACGATGTAATTGTTCCTGCCTTAAATGGTTAAATTTCATTGCAATGGCCAGAATCCAATGAGGGATTTTGTGGTGACGACGTAGCAAAAGTTCGGCACAGAGAAGAACAGATAAAAAATATGAAAAGTAAGCGCAGTAAACAAAAAAAGATTTCGGATTTCTTTGGGCCAAAATATGCTATTAAAGGCAAAATATGTCCAAATACGTGTGTGAGATATACATTAGGGTTGGGACATTTATGCCCGCTCGCTCCAGTAAATTTGAACATAAAATTAATAGTACATATGGATATGAATACACTGAATAAAGTTTTTTTTCCTATAATTTGCACGTTTCGTTTTTAAAATTTCAATGATTGGTAACACGTGTATGTGATTATGTTTTTATTTAGTAATTGTCAGGTGCAAATTTGGTCTGTTATTTTCTATATATTCTGGTAATTATACTGTGATTTTGTTAATCTGGCAGCTTTGCTAATCCGGCAAAATGACCAAAAACAGAAGGTGCCAGATAAACGTGGCCTGACTGTATCCTAACAATATATCCTCCTGAGAAGCAGCAGATTCTGGCATGGGTGTGGGTTGACCCATCAGGTTCTTTAGTTTCCTAGCCCAAATGCCATCAGGAACTGACGTTTCTGAACTGCTTAGTTTTCCTTCATAAAAATCTGACTGTTGTGGATCCAGTTTCACTGCTTGAAACACATCAATGTCCAACTCCTCCTAAGTGCCTTGGAAAACATCTTACAGTGCCTTATGTGACCCATGCTTCTTTTTAAGGTCTGTCTTTGCTTGGGTTCTGCATTTCTGTAGCCTTTATCATGCTCTCTGCAATAAAATGTGATTTCACTGGGAGTCACGCTATGGTTTATGTAGTGAGTCAAAATCTGGTTTTTGGTGCCTCTGAAGCCACACAAGAGATAATGGTAAGCTGACCCTTTGGCTTGCAAGACCTCTTTTCCTCAGTTTTTTTAATCTGTATATACAGAACCCACAAATGTTTCTAAATTATATGGTCTCTTTGACAGTCTTTTTAACATTGTACAGTTATTTTGTCACATTATTCTTCTTAAACTTTGCTAGAGCTGATTTACTCCATGACGTTTTCTTACTACCCTGATATGGCTTTAAACGGTTGATGCACTAGTTTCTGTGTGACTTATGCATCAGGTTGAATACTGTGATTTAGGTCGTTTATTTTCTCCACTAGTAAATATGGTCCCTCAAATGGAATTCTAAGTTTTGATGCCATTTTTAATTGTTTGGCAAAAGAAAAATACCAGACCATATCCCCCTGTTCATACTTGTGGAAAGCTATCTTGCTATCATAGGTATCTTTTTGACGTTTTGCCGCAGATTGCAGATGTTTTCTGGCAACATCATGTGCTCTCTGCATGGTGTTTCTTAAGTTGTTAACATACCCCATAGGATGAAATACTTTCCACTTGGATACTTGTTGGACCAAACATGACCTCAATGAGAAGTCAAACTTCTTTCCCAAGCATTAACACATGAGACATTCCAGTGCTTGTATGCACTGTAGCCCGGTAAGCTGCAGCCAAACAACCCAGATTATTATCCCAGTTTGGTTGCTCTCCCTTTACATCATTGTCTTATTAAACCATTCAGTTTGCCCATTGCAACAAGGATTACCTGGGAATGTTCTAATCTTTTTTCTAGTAACCTACACAGTTCAGTGAATAGGGCACTTTCGTAGTTACTGCTCTCATCAGAGTGCATTTCATACGGACACCCAACTCGAGCTATAACTCCGTTTAGTATGATTTCTGCACAGGTTTCACTGGTGAATTTAGGCACAGCAAATGTTTCTGTCCACTTGGTGAAGTGATCAGTGACTACCAGAATAAGGCAATTACCTCGTCCTGATTCAGGTAATGGCCCCAGAATGTCAGATTATATTCTGTCCATTGGTGCACCAACAGGCATACTATCTAATGGCGCCTTGCAAGTGGATCTCAGAAGTTTTATGGCTCCACCCTCCTCGCAACTAACAATCCAGTTATTCACATCTTCTCTTAAAACTCACCAGTAGAAATGCTGGAGTGTTTTATTTCTTTTTTCTTTCTTTCTTTTTTTTTTTTTGACCTAAGTGCCCACACGGAACACTATTGTGCATTTCCTTTAAAATGTCCTTTTTAAAACTTCGGGGTACTAAAAATTGAATTTGTGACTCTGTCCCATCTTTACAATGAAACTGCTTAAGCAGGACACCTTTTTTAATGCACAAACAGTACCACAGATTCCAATAGTGCCTGGTTGTAGGACTACTTTTACTAACTTCAGCACCCAATGGTCATTTCCCTGACTCTATCCACTTTAAAACTGGACATATATCTACCTTCAGGCTGCGTTTATCTGGCACCATCTGTTTTTGGTCATTTTGCCCAATTAACAAGGCTGCCAGATTAACAAATCACAGTATAATTCACCAGGATATGTAGTGAATTAGAGACCAAATTTGCACTTAACAATGAGTAAATAAAAACATAATCACATACACACATTACCAATCATGTGAATTTTTAATAACAAAACATGCAAATTATAGAAAAAAAATCATTCAGTGTATTCATTTCCATATGTACAATTAATGTCACGTTCAAAGTTACTGGAGTGAGTGGGCATTAATGTCCCAACCCAACCCCAATGTTTATCTCACACACGTATTTGGACATATTTTGCCTTTAATAGCTTGTTTTGGCACAAAGAAATCCAAAAATTTTTTTTCCTTAATTCACGCAGTTTTTATAATTTTTAACTGCTTCTCGATGCACCAAACTGTTGCTACGTTGTCACCACAAAATCCCTCATTGGATTCTTAAAATGATCGCAGGGTGGCAACAGCGCCTCATTTATTGTTACCTTTTCCGTTTTGAGATTGTCAAAGTGAGACTGAGCTTTGTTGTCACTGTCCTGCTCAGAATTTAGAGGAAAAATCATTCCTAAAATGTCCTCCTTGGTCATTTCGTTTGCAAAAAGGTTTCCATTATCCACATTTACAAGCTTGCGTGCAGACATGCGGTACGACGAATCAATGAGTAGCTGGTTCACCAGGCCAAACAATTCGGCCAAGGGTATTTCATCATAACAGTCAAAGTCAGGCTCATTGGTCTTGTCACTGGGTTGTTGCCTTGCAATCAGACCTGTGTGATGCCAGCAACTGTAAACAGTTTGTGGAAGCACTTTGGCCCAAGCATCATTGACAAAATACAATGCCTCTTTCAAATTCAACTTTTTGGTGACCCCATTGTCAATTCTGCAATTGACACTTTATTTGTAATTTTCTATAATGGGCTTTAAAGTTAACAATTATGTCAGCATCAAGTGGCTGTACATGGCTCGTGGCGTGAGGGGGCAGGAATTTCAATTCGATGTTTAACAAATCCAAATCAGCTTTTGAGTGAGATATAGCATTATCCATCAATTTTACGCTTCTCACGTTTCATGGCACAATCAAAATTTCGAATCCAATGTTGGAAAATAATTCCTGTCATCCATGCGTTTGAATTGCTGTAATGACAACACAATAGATTTGGGACCAAAGTTCTTAAAACAATGAAGCTTTGCAGCTTTGCCAACCACCAGTGGTTTTTTGTTTGTTTGTAACTGTGGCATTTACAATTTGGGCAATAGTAAACCTTTATTTTGATTTCTTTGTGCCTTTCACTGGGCCTGTTGCAAGGGTCGCATTTGGTGCCAGACCAGAAAACAAGGCTGTCTCATCAAAATTGTACACATCATTTAAATCATATTTTTTCTTGCATATCAGCACTTTTGGATTCTCCATGTAAAGTGTACCATTTAATGTTGTGTCGATGTTTAAAATTATATAGCCAAGCTCTTGAATAGGTAAACTCTTCTGGCTTGATCTCCAGCTTTTGTCCAAAAAACTGAGCTTTCTCCAACAGAATTTTGTCACTGATAACAACACCATGAGACCTTTTTTTACTAAACCAAATGTAGAGAGTCTGTTCAAGTTTTTCAAATATGGGATTTCTGACTCGTTTTGTTGAAACTTTGGAATTTTCCACTGCAATCCACTTCTCTACATCCCTCAGGATATACCCTAGAGTTGAGCATGGTACCTATAATAAAAAAACGAATAGAACTTACTTAGATTTTGATCTTGTTTGTCACGGGAAAGACTAAATCCATTAATTTGATTAAAAAACAAACAAAAACAAAAAAACGAGTCAGATCTTGGTCTTGGTCCTGGAAAGATTAAATTGATGAAAGTGACTCAAGTATTTTCTTACCAAAATGCTCGATAGGTTAGAGAAGTGGTTTGCAATATACTGCTGCGACACATTACGATGGTCTCTTCTATATAGTGCTATCTCTTCCTTTTTCCCATGGTCCAAATCCAGCCTCGGATGTTTGGGGGTTGGGGTCGCCATTGCAATGAAATTTAGCCATTTAAGGCGGGAACAATTAAACGTCTAATAAACTCAAAACTTGTTTTGAACACATCAGGTGGTTGTTGATTTTGTGGTACGGCGCAATCAGATATGTTATTGCAAGGTATATACTCTATTGAATATCAAGTGATGGATTAAAGAGGCAAATTACATGTTAAAAAAAGCCCTTTTGTTCCGCAATTAACATGCTGGTGATGAAATTCAAGGGTGCCGGATTATCATGTAGTAAATCAATGGGGGAAATCCGTTCACAGCTCATTGCTGCTGAATTTCAAGGATGCTGAATTATCAAGTGATGGTTAAAGGTGGCCTGACTGTATATCTTCCAGTTGTTTCTTTCTAAAGCTTTTCAGAGAGTATGGTAAACTGGACTCACTGATTGTGGCATGCCCAACTTCTCTGAACATTTGAATGCCCCAGCATATGGGCCTTATTTTCTTTATATAACAAATGACTGGCTTCAGCATCCAGTGCCTAATCATTTGTAAAATTGATCTATTTTTCCTGTCACCTTTGTTACTTCCCATGATTGCATCTGGATTTGAGGATATGTCAATTCTACTATCCTCTGATATTCCCATTTCCTGCTGACCTGTATTATTTGTTTCTTGAAACAAGGTCTTGCACCTATTATCATGCAAGTCAATGTCATGAGAAGTATCAGAAATTTTTGCTTGATTAGACTGAAGTCAAATCTGAATTGCTTAATTTAGGGCCTTTTAGTTTCACATGTCTAATTGATCCATCTGCTTGGAGCATAGAACTTTGCATGTCCAATACCCATTTTTTACATTTCTTACATGGACCACATTTCAAAGTTTCTTGGCTCAATATGGTTTTGCCTTGGATTCGGGAAACATTACATTCCATGTGCATTGCCATGTAATTTACCAGGTCTGTACTCAACTATGAAGTTATATGCTGACAGATCTTCTATTTACCGGGCTAAATGATATTTAGGGTCTTTAAGTCAAAATAACCATTTCAAAGCCTGGTGGTCTGAGTGAACCACAAACTAAAAGCCCAGTAAATAGTGCTTGCAATGTTCTAGAAAGAATTGTACTGTCAACAATTCTTTGTCAGTTACACAATAGTTTCTTTCTCCTTCATTGAGAAAATGACTTCCATAAGCCACTACCCTCTCCTGACCATCTTGAATCTGTGACAATACTGCTCCTACAAAAAAGACTGGCATCTGTGCCTAGGATGAAATCTCCTCCTGATTGCAGAGTATATGCCATAATTTCTGCTCCCATTAGAACAGATTTCAGATGATCAAAAGCTGTCTGGCAACTTTCTGACCAGACAAATGGCTGTTGCTTCCTAGTCAGCTGGATGGGAGGGTCAGCCTCTCTGGAGAAATTTCTATTAAATTTTTGATAGAAATTTGCCATTCCAAGAAACTCTCTCACCCCAGTCACATTCTGAGGAACCGGCCATTCTGCAATCTTCTTAATATTTTCTGGATTGGGTAGAACCCCATTTTCAGAGACCACATGACCCTCACCTCTTCCTGAAACAAGTGACACATAGCAGTTTCTAGCTTAAGCCCTGCACTGTATTTCTAAGCAGAACCTTTTTTGTCTGGTCATGTGTTCTTTCATGCTGCTGGGGAAAATAGTAACATCATCAAGATAAATCAAATATTTGCCATTGAAGACCACTAAATGCAATTCCCATTAATCTCTGGAAGGTTTCAGGGGCATTTGATAACCCAAAATGCATAATTGTGTACTCATAGAATCCACATTGGGTCTCAAAAGCAGTTTTAGGTATATCTTCTTTCTTCACAGGTATTTGATTATAGGCTGAGGTAATATCTAAGGTTGAATACACTTTTGATCCTGCCAAAGTATCAAGACAGACACTTGTTTTTGGCAAAGGATATGCATCCTCCATAGTGACTGCATTCATCTCCTGTAATCTATGCAGGGCCTAATGGAGTTGTCTTTCTTTCTCACTAATAGAATAATGCTACTTCAAGGGGACTGGGAGGGTCTTATTAGTCCCTGTTCAAGCAGCTTTTCTACCGCTTTACAGTTGTCTCCAGCAAAAGTCAAAGGGACTCTTGCCTGATGGGTTTAGCATTCCCTGTATTAATTTCCTGCTCTGTCAGATGGATTAATCCAAGATCATTCCCATCTTTAGAGAGTGCATCCTTATATTCATTCAATATCTGAGCCAACTCCTCTTTCTCTGCACAACTCATGTTTTGAGATGTGCCTCATCCTCCATAACACACACTAGACCCACATGAGGATCCACTGTTTGAGCTAGCTCAACCACTGTGTCTTGCCTTGTTCTTTTTTATTCTTTGAAAGGATTGATAATCCCTACTTTCCCAGAGGCATTATTTGCAGCCTCATCCAGACATGCAGCCAAACACAAAGAATTCTTGCCAACAAAATGTGATGCAGGCTCAACAAGTAGATTTTCTGTACCATCTCTAGAACCTTCCACAAAGGCATCCATTATTGCCTCACTCATGCCTGGTATAAGGTAATTGTCAGCTGCCCAAACTTTTCTTATTTGCTGCTGAAAACCTACCCTCACCAGAGAAATGTTTATTCCCCTCATAAAGGTCATAATTCCTTCACTGAGGAGGAGGTCAACTGGACCAGAATGATCCTTTAACAGTAAATCAGCACCTAACAGGACTTCATCCTCTATGTCAGCTACTGATACTGCTTTGTACATTTCCACTTCCCCTATTTATAAGTAAAAATTTGCCTGCCCTTTGTAGGGTATGGCCTTACCATCAGCATTTAGTAGGTTTTTTCTTAAAGATATATCTTACTCTGGACATTTCTCTGGTGGAATCCTTTCATATTCCTGAGAGGATATAATGGTTAATGTCGCTCCTGTATCCACAGCATAAACTACATCAACCTCATTCACAGCACCTTTTGCATATATCCCTATGTATTGCAGAGTCTTTCATCTGACAACTAGTACATCTGGTTGTCTCATTTCATTTCAAATTTACTCCCTTCCTTTTCAGACTGCCCTATACTTTGGCGCAGCTTTGGTTCCATGCTTTCAAGAACAGTAGATCTGCTTGATCCACTACCTCCTGAATTCTGACTCTCAGATATTTCATCCTGTTTAATGCATTGGCCAGTAAATTTCGGACCTGACCTTTGGCCATGGAGCCTGGCCCTTTCCAGTTTAACTCATTATTTCCAATTCCTGTTTGAGGAGTAATGGAAACCCCATTTGGTGCCTGCACTGGACCACACAGAGTCACATTTGGAAAATTCATGGGCTGAGTGGAAACCTGTGAATGTCCCAAGACCACAGGTATGGGCATTCTCGTATGAAGTGGTCAGTACCACCGCGACAATAGCTCCCCCAGTCTGATTTTGATGTCTAGGCTGAACAGGATGGGCCTGGTTGTTTCTTCCAAAATCAGCTTCTCTTGGAAACCTCCTTTCATTTCCACTCTCTGGTTTTCCAAGGTGGTTCTGAATGCTTGCATTGAATTTAACTATTTCTGCATTTGATTTGACAATATCATTAAGCATCCTCTTAGACTCACTGATCTCAGTAAGAGTTTTGTCTTTCTGATCATTTGACTGAGAGGCAACATTCCCACCACCTTGATTCTCTTTACTTTTGCTCTCAGTAAGTGGCTTAGTACCACTATTTCCTAATTTTTTAGGACGTCCTAGGGCTTTTTTTTCAACTCTTTCTATGTCAGTAGGTACAGAATCCATTTCTACAGGGTCACCCTCAACTCCTTTCATGACCCTGGTTTGTGTTTGACTCTTCCCATCTTTCTGTTCACTGGACACAGACCAGCTATGTGTTTTCATGGAGGTGACCACTTCAAACACTGCCATGTCTATATCCACAGGTTCCTTTACAAACTCCACATGGAAACTATCTTTGTCATCTTGCAAACCATCAGGAAACCTACGGAGTAAATCCTCTCTCCGGGTTTTATCATCTCTCTTTCCATGTGCCTTATCATATAGACGTTTCAATTCAGCTGAATATTCTTCAACTGACTCATTTGCCTTTGATTCCTATTACTGAATCTAGCTTGGTAAGTTTTACTTGCTTCCACTTTCCTGAAATGATTTTGTAATTCTTTTACCAAAGCTTTGTAGTCATTTCTCACTTTCGTATTCAATTGTCCATATACAAAGTCCCCTGCCAGACCTTGTAGCCTGGGCAAGAACTCATCTAGTCTCTGACTTTAACACCAATCATGCTCGTCTGCAATATCTGTGAACTGATTAAACGGAATATCCCAGGGCTCCTTATCCTGGAATGGTGGCAATTTCACAGACTAAGCCTTCCTACTGGATCTCTTTCCAGCATCAGTAGACTCTGAATCATGCTCAGACTCAGACTCAGTGTCAGGCCCAGACTCATTATCTGAAGTTGATGAGCCACTTTCTGGAACATTTTTAGGTTTTCTACCTTTTTTCTTTGTTCAAGTTCCAGTACTTCTGGCATAGTTTTCTCCTTGTCTATCCTTTGACACATCAGCACACTTTGGAAGATGTGCTTGTGATTGATACCCAGTTTCAGCAGATTCCTGAGTATTAATTCTCATAGAATCAATATAACCTTGAATTAATGAACCCATTGCTCTGGCAACAACAGATTGAGCAACAGGTGCCACTGTACTGCCACCACTGATTGTGCTTGGATTCATTCCAAGGTTAGGTTGAATCACTCTATTGCCAAATGCCATACCAGCATTACTCAGCCCAGAAAATAAACCTGAGCTTGGCACAGCAGTTGCAATGGAGTGGCTTACTCCACTTGCAATGCTGGTGCCCAATCCACATGTGCCAACGGTTCTACCACCACCAGCCATTGAGGTATGACAGGCACTCGGAATTTGATGAATGCCTGAATTCATATGTGTTTCCATGGATAACACCATAGGAATATTCTGCCTTGTATGAGTGTGGGTAGGATAGAGTAAAGCACCTACTAGATTATATCCATTTGCTGCAGTATAACCATGTGACCCTTGAGTCACATTGGATATAGGTGTCAATACAGGTATCTGTTGTGACATACTATTTGGTGATGTTGACACACAAGTTGATGGTATGCCACCTCCAACCATGGCAGACCCAACAGCACCACCTATTCCAGTGATGAAGATTGTACTAAGACCTTATGTTGGAGCATATACTGAAGTTAAACCTGCCCCAACAGTGACAGACCTATTTATGTCCTGACAATGTAAGTGGCTGGTCTTGAACCAAGTTGTGAGGTGAAATATGAAATTGATCAGTCAATACATTCCTGTGAAAAGAGCCAAAAGTTGCCCCCAATTGAATTTCAATGGGTTGATCCAACCGTTTTAGAGAATGTGGAGAAATAGGAGCATTACTGTTACTTCTACTACATCAGTGAGGCATAACCTTGGAAGCCTTGCATTGAAGTTTCAGGAATTGACGAAAATGTAAACAAAGCTCCACCTCTATGTCAACCACACCTGTGCCCTTCATGTATGTATGTTTCAGTCACTTTACGGCCTCATACCTGAAACCATCTGCCAACCATCATGATCTTCACAACCTTGATTATGTGTACGTTAAAAAGCCTCTAGTTTTCTACGCCATGTTTGTTTCATCTCAGACTGTTTGTCTCATATTTCAAGCCCTTTTTTTGTCTATTAGTATGAGACTGTAAATTTGATGGATTCATTGAAAGATGACAAATGTGGCCCATGAGATTCCCGTTCAATTTTTGAGGCTTTCACAATGGCAGACAATGTCTTAATTGCGACATTCTTTGTCAAAGATGAAGACTTTGGTCTCTACGTCTTGATATTCACCCATGGACTAGTCTATTGCACATATACCAGTACCTGCATATGCAAGTAACTTCGAATAATCCACATATATATATATAGGATTGCAAAATAGATTTACCAATGCCAATCTCATTCATAATCATCAATAAATTGAATTGAAAACACAGCAATACTACTTTAGTCCAGCCACTAACTTTTACCACCAAGCCATTCAAAATCCAGCGTATATGTCTTCAAGCCCAAATATTCATCTGACTTTAATGGGGGGGTGGGGGGTGAGGAGAGAGTAAATATGGCACTTAAAGTCATATGACATATCATGTCATACAAAAACTCATACAGGTAATAGATATGTCTCTGAACAGTAACAAATATGGAAAAACTAATCAGAAAAAAAAACTGAACTACACCAGGTAACTCTCTGGCAGGGAATATCTTTAACACTTGAGATATGTAAATAGCTGGAACAAACATAAGTATTTGTAATCACAATCAATTAGATATTTTGATAATTCAAAATACACAATTATACAGATCAAGCATGCAGTAGGGTGGCAGTGTATCTTATATCGGGTTCTTCTGGCAATCATGTTTGTTCTCGTTATTTTCATTTCATGAACTGTTTCAGTGCCAGTTTAATGACTTTGCCAACAGTTTTTCTCGATGAATTGATTCGGGTTCAATGCACATGAAGCATGCCAAAGCAAGCTGTTGACTCGGGTTCTTATCTTCTTTTGAACTATAGCTATGTAGGAACTTGAATAAGAAGTCCTTTTATAAGGAATATGCATCTTGTGTCCCAAAGTTATTTCCCAACAGTTTAGTCAATTTGATTAGTTCTAGTGCAAGATTGATGAATAAACTGATGTCTTTATCTGAGTTCTTTTCTTTTGAATGTGCTATTTAAAAGAGTTTAGATGTTTTCTTCGTCGGAGAGATATCTGCAAGGTTCTGTTTCTCTGTTGGTGAGCAATCCCTGTGCAGTCTTTCTTTACATTAAGTTTGGTATACATTGGATGCGGCGGAATATCTGGTGTATCAAATTCTGAAGGAAGGGTAGATTCATGTCCATCTGAAATAGGGCACAGGGAGATGATTCTTTCTTTACTGTTACATGTAAGTCTAAAGCGTGGGGTGATACAATGATGGTGAAACCCTAAATGTCATTTTTGTTCACAAATGACCCTCTCACTTTGCAAATGTAACATTCTTGCAGATGTTACTGTGTGAGGATGACTGTCAGTTTGATGCTGGACTATTATTGAAAAATGACTGGCTTTACAAAGTAGCACTAAGATGACAACTAAACATCTTGGGATGCACGACTTTACCATAAAACAGGCGAAATTAACAAAACTTTTCCATTTGGTAGAAATTGAGTACAAAGTCAATTTCGATACCAGTTAAGACATTGCTTAGCAGAGGTGTCCACAAAATGGACCATAAGACATAATGAAACATAAATTGGTTCACCAAAGTATAAATTACTGAAAAGTACATAAAATTGAAAATTGTGTTTTGTCATTGTCATTTGTTTCACTTTTCCTTTAATTTTACTGCAATTATGCAAAGTGAACATACAATTGTCCTCATTATTTAGTTTCAAATGGACTTTTTTTTACTTTTCGTTGTAACTTAGATATTCTTGTGGCAAAATAAAATGTAAGAAGTGAATGCAAAAGGTGGGCGTAACGTTTTGTACATTTTGATGTGTTTTGTTTTTAGGATTGTTTTAAGTTGGAATATTTACATCTGAAGTTAGCATCATAAAATATATAGAAGTAAACCCTTAAGGGGCACAGAGTCACTGTAGTTAAGTGGCAACCAGCTTCTTCTTGCATTGTGACAACCGAAAGTTTTTCACTGATTGCAACATTACAATATCCCAAAACGCACGCAAAAACGTTTTGAAAATTCAATACTTTGGTTATTTTTATAATAGATAGATAATGTTTCTGTCACATTTATCCATTTCACACAAATTCTAATAGTATGCCTGTCTCATGGAGTGACTGAATTTGCAAATAAAAGCAAAATAAACTAATCCATGTATGATATATATATATATATATATATATATATATACATATATATGTATATATATGTATATGTATATATATATATATAGAGAGAGAGAGAGAGAGAGAGAGATTATCATTACCATCATAGTAAATAGATAAAGATATCTTGGCATATCAAATCTAAGCGTAAAAGCTCACCTCTCATGAGGATACTCAAGAACATCAACCAGAGCAAAGATGATTATTCAAACAGGAAGTCATTTCAGCCACTGTGCCTCACAGTTCCGTTTGTATCAGCAACAGGAGGTAGTATCGTGTGTAGCTCCTTTATGAAATTCACGTGAGAAAATTCCAAAAGCATAATACTCCAAGTGTTTTAATCACTTACTGTTTTACGAAAAATGTACAACTGAGCGAAGTTTACATGCTAAGCCATCATGGGTGCAGTCAATGCTGGACAAGATTTGTATCAGAAAAGAAATGACATGTGACGAAGATAATTGAGTGTTTAGAATCGCGAGACCCTGTACTTCGTTCGAAATTGTACGCCTTGTAGAAGTTGTGCACTTTTTATCTCTACACCCAACAATATAACTTGTTTTTTTAGCAACTTGTTCACTTCAATTTTGTAAGGCCATATCAAAACGACTTTGGGCATTTTTGTTTAAATTTTTGCATTGCGCGTTTACCTCAGAACAATGCTAAAAATGTTCACATGTCCTATTGGCAAACCTTAATGGCATGACAATGGCAATGAAATCGGTATCAGATCAAATGTAATCATTTTCTGACAAGCAGTTACGTTATCATTGCGTGGTAGCATATCGCGTACACTGTGATGCTACGAATTTCCCAATAGAAAGAAAAAATATTACGGTTTGGAAAGATGGCTGGCCAGGTTAGCATATGGCATAATGAAGTATAAATCAGAAAATAGTGAATTATTAAAAAGGATATTTTGTTCTTGTTTACATACATACGTCAAGGGATATATGTGTAATTCGGATCAATCAGAAAAAGGAGCTACCTCCCATACGGATTAGCGCATAGCTTCTAATATGGGCAGACATGACTGAGGCAGAATGGAAAACAAGGAAGGCACTGCAGCACCAGAGCCGTCCCTCTCACAAAAGGATTAACGTCATAACAGGACACAGAACCGTATTTATTGTAGCCAGATAAGCCACCCAGTGTCTCTCAGAATCTTTCAAAGTGTGTCTGACGAAAACTGCATGTGATCATTAATTCACGGTACATCACAAAGATTTTTTTGCCAACGTACTTCATGAACTTACAAGGATGTTCTTTTCCTATAAACATTTGCCATTCAATTGAGCAGCTATTGGACTTTGCTTGGATCCCTCTTAATTCTCTGTGTGCGAAAAAATACAAGCGGCTTGTGAGAGATCTTGGCAAATATATATATTTCCCTATTTGTTAAATAGCAGTATACTACACTATGCGCATTTAACGATGACAGTTACCGTTGCATGTCAGATCTTATGTACCTCGTATCACCAGGCCTGCAACAGCACACACCTCTTTGCACAACACTATATGTTTCTGGCCAAGCAACGCATACTTAGATGCATTTAGTCTATTGAATTATTTTTCGGAGGCCACCCATCTGATAGAACTGAGCAAGTGAACCTTACTCAATGAATAGTATCACACACACACAGACACACACACAGACACACACACAGACACACACATATATATATATATGTAAATATATATACAATTATATATATATATATATATATATACATATATATATATATATATATATATATATATATATATATATATATATATATATATATATATATATTGTCATCCAAGCGCTATTTGCGGAAAACGCTTGCCTTGTGGTAAGCATTACGAATTACCAGTCTGTATATGCATGGACATGTACACATGCATAAATAATAATTTTTGATCACCGTCAAAATGGTAAAACAGTTGACACGGTCCCACTAATGCATTTTCTTAGTTTGGAATTATTGCCAAATAAAGTCTGTCAACCACCAGTGTTCTGCCAGTGGATAAGATTGTACAGGAGTTATTCAGACGCCGGAAAACGATCTAACAGGTTGTAAAAGTAGTGAAACGTGATTGTTACAGTTATTCATTGAAGGTGAAACAGAGTAGCATAGCAGTCACTAGGTGCAAACACAATAAAATGCAGTAAACAAAAATTTCGTGAGTGGGGCCGATTTTTTCTCAATGGCATATCACACTCACTCTTTTACATAAATACGCACCCGTACATTCATGTATATTGTAGACAGGTGAGGTGTGCCGGGGAAAAGCAACTGCAATTATCATAGTAAGTTCGGCATATGCGCATAAAATTCGATGTCAAATTAATGAGTTCCAGCACCACAAAGACCACCAGAAGAACATGGTATACTATAATACTTTAAATGATTGTCTTCGACAAATCTCGAGCCCCACATTTTTGCAGGCCTTACAAAGTAAATGCTACACTGTAGGCAGACAAGTCATGTATGGCAGAAAATGAGAAGTGTGGTACGCATTTCCATCATATTTTTCACAGTGAGATCTATGGAACTGTTGACATGTAGTATTGTATTTGTGTCTTTTTGCCCAGAACCACTTCCTAGTAGTCAATATCCTATTCCGCAGTTCGAACTCTTTACTCTCCATAAGCTAACCTGTCCCTGTCTAACCCGTATACATATGGAATTACTATAGTCTATATTGCACACGTTCCTCTGTAAAATTTTGACATAGGCTGTATCAGCCCAAAATTTTAAAGGGTCTTCAGCGGGTAACTACTCAACATGTTTCGGAGCCTTTTACCCGTACATGTCTCTCTGAGTAGCGGCTCCTTGTCTAAGCTAAATATTCAGCAAAGACAACCCACATAATAAAGAATAAATATAAACGTGGCAAATGATGAATTAGCTAAATACGTGAAGTTTTGCTTATAAATGCAGAGCTTCGTTATGAAAGAAGAACCCCTGTCAACAAACAAACCATAATTACTAAATTTGTATAGTACAGGTTCAGATAAGAACAATTTGACTTACTCCTGAACCAATATGTACCCTTTCTGGCTGGACAGTTTATCCTAGTTAAACCACCTGCCAGTGTATAACTGAAATGGAAACAAGCTGGGGCCTTATATCCAGTCCCAGTGATAGTAAAATAAACAGTTGCAACTAGACCACCTGTACAAACCAAGGGAAATCCCAACAAGGACTGCAACAATGGACATCCTGCACCAGAAATGTAAAACAAACTCAGTGATGACACCAACCCCCTAAACAATTAAGCTCTATTTAACTGCCAACTCTGAGTCAATGTATCAACTTAATGTGTCAGGTTTGTGACATTTGAGAAAATACTCTCAATTTTGAGTAAATGTGTATTTAGGCATGTCAGAAAAGAATGAAAGTCATTAGCATTTATGTCAAAAACATGTTATCAAAACAATTTTCCTGAACAGGATTTTGAGTACAATTTGGCAAGCTTGTAACTGTCGTCAGTAGCTGCTTGCTACCTATAACACCTGGGGGTTTGACCTAACAGAAAACAAGCAAGCCTAAAATGTCTGAAATGTGAACATTAAAACAGAATGATGCCAAAGATAAAGTTAAGTAGCAAAACAGACAAGTCTAAAAACTGTAAATTATTATAGCCAAACTTTCTAATAATCTTTGGATATTAACAGCTAAATTATAGGGCAAGTCAGAAAAGAATGAAAGTCATTTGCATTTAAGTCAAGAGAATGCAATGAAAATGTAATATTTCTTAAACAGATATCAAGCACAGTTAGGCGACCTTGTATGTAATAGAGACAAATTTCACAAACTTGTCATGTTTTTATGAAGTACCGAATAAAATTTGATTTAAACTTTTTAAGCATGTTGCACCTAACATTTATAGCTATGGAGAGACCTTTCATAAAATTGACAACTTTCATAGTGTAAGGAAACTGATTTCACACTTTTCAAGTATTCTTCAGTTCTGTCTTCTACGAAATAATCTCCCTACGAGTACTCCTTATTGCCGGTCCGTCATCTGGGATGTCTCTTTTGAAGAGTCCACCTGAAGACGGAAGCGTTTTCATTACATATGATTAAATGTAAACGTCGAAAATGAGATACTTTTGTCTCCCTAGTTGATCACAAACACATTAATTCAGTCATGAGGGACCTCTACCGACGATAAACTTACTTTCACCTGTGAAAAAGGTATGATGTAAAGACATAACTTTGAAGCAAGGCCACCTTCTACAGAAGATTCCACCATTAATTGCTATTGTTCGAACGAAATTTAAATAACACAGAAGTAGAAAACACAAAATGTATTCAAAGTAGCGCAAAATATATCATCACATCAACTGTAAGATTTAATATTTAATCAGTCTAGATTTGAATGTGTCTGTCATCTTGCTCCATGATATACCTTATGTTCTGATGCAATTCATGCACAGTATTAATTCTCGTTCTTTGATGCCATCTTTAGTTGGGATATTATATCACCCATGCATTGATATCATTGAACTGCACTATCTTATATGATGTGAATCATTGTTTTGTGGATGTTATACATGAAAATGTTTGTGTATGTCTGCTAAAAAGGAAGATGTCTTAACAAATATCTAGATGACGGACATGACTATGTAAACTGACTGCTTCTGTGAAATAACCATATCATTTTTCATTGTGATCGTACCAAGGTGTGCAATGTTACCCTGTCTTGACAATCCTGTATTTCAATTATCACACACTCAGTGCAGTCCCAGGATTGTGTATAATATACCAGCCATGACATGCAAAGTCTACAAAATGGTTGAGGCTATGGCAAAGAAAATGAACCAATACAGAGTAGCGGAAAATGAAAACATCACGACAGAGACGGCTAAAAAGAAATAAAAACCATGTTTGGTGGCCTTGAAACTCAGGTGGTATATATAGTCAAATCATACAAAGATGAAAATATGAATGTCGAATAAAAACATTTTTCAGAGCAGCTCAGTACTAAAGAAAATGAAATAAATGGTATTGTAAGAAGAAAACAAAGAACCCAAATAGCCGGGCAACAAACAGAAAGCAAAAGTCTCAGTGCAAAACTACAGGAATGTGAGGCGCTTTGACATCATTTGAGTGAAAGGATTGAAAATCCCAAATGAGACAAATGAATAAAGAGTTTGATAAAATGAAAAGGAGAGTAACCAGTCTGAATATTGAACTTGAACAACTAAAAAAGGACTATGAAAACAGAATATATGGGCTTCATTATGCAGTTGAGAGAGACATCGAAACAAGGAAACGAGTTAGGGAGTCTCTATACGAAAACTGGAATAAATTAGACAAAAAATGTGCAAAAAGGACGAGAAAATTGATTTACTCCATGGAAAAATAGCTTGCTGTCGAAAGGAAGTTGACGAAGCCAGGGGAAAACAGTATAATGACAGTTGATAGAATGGGAGAAGGTGCCTCACCTTGGAGCCGAGTGGAAAACAAAAAGAAATGCAGCCAGGAAAAGCAGGGAAACAGTCCCGACAAGCTCAATGTGTGGGACGATACGGAAAGAATGCAGAGAGTAACAGCCCCGCTCTTCCCAAAGAAAAATATGCTACTGGTCAGAAGCTCACAAATGAAACACATAAAGCCTGATAAACTCATTCAAAATTATGATACAACAAAAGTGACAGCACTCACTATAAAGAGGAGAATATATTTGTGTCCACGTGCATAGAAAAATACGACATAGCAGTACTGCATTTGACATCAAACGATATCACAGAAATCACAGCAGAGAAAATAAATATTGTTGAAAACCTAGAATTCCTGTGTGAAAAACTACAGTCATCAAAAACAGCCAAATATGTGTTTATTTCAACAGAACTGTCTAAGATTCATACTAGGGACCACGATCTCAAGATGCAAGCTGTCAACTCATTGATTCATATGAGGTTCGACGGGAAAGACAAAACTCGCGTGTGCGACAATTATACCAGTTTCATATCTCGGGAATTTGGCAGAAGGCACGATTTGTTCGAGGACTCTGTACATGTCAACACCGATCTTGCACTACTCCTTGCTTCCAACTTGAAATACACAATTGATCCCAGCCTCAAGAGACCCAATAGAAACGGCGGATCTCAGGGGCAGGGAAATCGCGGATTTCTAGGACAGTGAAACATTTCCAATAACAGATATGGCAATCAACGACAAATTATTCAAACTTACTTTTACGGGAAAAAAACACTTAAAGTCATAACATGGAACAAATATGCCCATAGATATCGTGCCGGTGGCAGAAGTGTGTCAAAATTTGATGACAGTGAATTCATATCCAAAATCGCACAGTGCGACATAATCGGTCTAACAAAAACTCCTGCCGGAACCCGACACTGACATTAACGTTCCAGGTTACTTTTTGTCGTAAAAATTATAAACCAAAAATAATAAAGCAAGCAAATGTTCTGGAGGTATGGAAGTATATATCTATGTAAAACCTTAATGTAGAACTATTACCAATTACACTTAATGATTTGCTTTGGATAAAAGTAAAATCCACGTAACTGGGAACTGAATATGATTTTGCATGCAGTATAAATTTCGCATGAAAATTCATTATATACAAGTGATGTTGATCTTCTTTGAAAAGCTGTTTGCTGATATATATAAATATAGATATATGTATGTATATATATATATATATATATATATATATATATATATATATATATATATATATATATATATATATATATATATGTCCTCTTCCTTGGATGGTAAATGTTTACTGACGTGTGATTTCAATGATGCTGGCAATACAGCAAACGATTACCTCATAACAAACAAAGCTGACAATTCCGACATACCACTAACTATAGATAATAATGCTGATGTTCCAATCATGAGATGTAATAGTGATAAACGACCTTTAGATTGGCATGGTAGAGCATTGATTGACTTATGTATGACCAGTGGTCTCCGTATATTGTACTGTCGTAAATTAAGAGATATAATGGACCAATGTAAATGTTATACTGCAAATGCCACACAGCCCACGTGTATAGATTACATTGTAACATATTTATTAGTCTACCATATGGTTACAAGTATGACAATTCATCCATGTACCTGGTTTTCTGACCATTTTATGTAACATGCGACATAAGATGCCAACATTTCCCTGTTTCTCTCCGTTTTTAAGCCAAAGGAAACCAAGCCTAGAACCGCTTTTCAATAAACCACTTTGCAAAAACACTGATCCCCAATCTTCAAAGTTTTTCCTAGCAACCGTCTCTAAGAATCAAATTATTGCTTGGGGGGGGGGACGTTTACATAGAGCCGCCCATATGTTGACAGAGCAGTAGACGACTTAAACTTCATATTATGTAAAGCAGAAAAATAAGGCTTGAAATGCAAATTTCATAAAAAAAGTTAAAAGAAAAATTTACCCACTTATGTTAATAAGCACTGTTAAAATCCGTTTCAAAATACAAACGCTTTAGCCCTAAAATTATCTTCAGATACTCATAATTATCCATTAAGACAAATATATTACGCCAAACGCCGAAAATTCCACCAAATGAACAAAGAAGGTAAACGGAATTTCCAAAATGATATTATTGATTCATTGAGAAAACTTCAGAATGTTAACCCTAGAGAATATTGGAAATTAGTAAAAGAAATTGGTTAACGTAGTCAGAAACTAAACTCATCTGAAAAAAAATGAACCGATTAAATGGTTCAGACATTTCACCAAAATCATGTCTGATGAATCGAAAGCAAGGAACAGTCCCACGTTGGAGGAGTTGCGATATAAATAAGATAGTCGTACAACCGTTACATGTTCGGAACTTGATTTCAGAATTACTACAAAAGAAATAGACAACTGCATTGATGGGTTAAGAAATGATAAATGCCCTGGTAATGATGGCATACTGATAAAAAATCTCGTAGAAATGTTTAGCTTTCAATTTTAGAAAAGCTATACAAAATGATTTACATGTCTGGATATTTGCCGTGTTTGTGGAAAATAAGCTTACTAACACTTATTCACAAGGGGGGGGGGTGTTCTATGGATTCTGATAAATACAGAGGTATCTTTCACTGTAGCAGTTTATGTAAACTGTTTTCGGCAGTTTTTTTTTAAAATACAAATTCACATTGGAAAACATGACAATAATATTAAATATCCAATCGGGTTTGTAGAAAACAATCAAACGAGTAACCACATTTTCGTGCTTTGCTCTCCTTTAGACAAGCATGTCAAAATTTCTGGAAAGAAAAGATTTATTTCGTGTGTTTTATGGATTTCAAAAAAGCTTCCGATACAACATGGCATCATGTACTATTCTACAAATGTTTGAAATATAATATTGGCGGTATTATGTATAACATTTTGCAAGACACGTATGATAAGTCGTCTGTCCAAATTAACTTTAATTCGGGATTATCTGGAAAAATATATTTGAATAATGGCGTAAAACGAGGTTGTGTGCTAAGCCAGATTCTATTCAATTCATTCATCAATAATTTGCCAGAAATTGTTACACATGACTGCCATCTGTATGCTTCATGCAGATGACCTGATACTAATTTGAGAAAATGAACATGGCTTGCAGTGTTGTTTGGATAAATTACACGCACATTGTGAAAACTGTAATGTGAATATCAGTGTAGAACAATCTAATGTAGTTAAATTTAATACATCTAGTAAAAAAAAAAATAGGAGACACTTCTTTGTTGGTAATGAGGAACTGAAAATAACTAATAAGTATACCTACCTCGGCATTGAGATGACATCTAATGGGAGTTTTCCTGGAGCCATAAAACATTTATATGATAAAGCAGAAAAGGCTCTTGGACGCTTAAAACATATCCTGTCTGGTGCAAAAATCGACATTCGTTGATATTGGGATTTATTTGATTATTGCCCCTATATTGCTTTACCGTTACGAAATATGGGGTGCTTTTGTTCTATCTCCCATAAATTGGATCGGTCAAGACAATATATCAGGTTATTTCAAGACTGAATTCGTTAAATTTATTTTCAAGTTGTTTTTTTTTTAAATGAACTCTAGGAGTGAACTCTAAAGTATGCAATATCGCGGTATTTAGTGAGCTCGGAGCTTTTTCCATATTCTCTGAAAATACGGAAAACTATATGTAAAAACTGTTACCGAACTATAACCTCTAACCATGACAAATTGTTGTATGATGTCTATAAATGTAACTCCGAAATTCTACATTGACAAACTCTAACTGGTTAAACACTCTGAAGAACACTCCAAAATTTATCAAACGCAAAGATACAATGAACAATGGCGGCGATGAATTAGGAGATTTTTTGGCAAATTTTAGACAAATATTATTACAGCAGGCATTTTTTATTCAATGGCACACTCACTTTTCAAGACAATCTTTTCCAGATAAAAAATTAAGAACGTTTTTGAAATTTAAGTTAAGAATATGGGTGAAAGAAGAAACTTAACCCGACTAAGAATTGGTGCACATAATTTGAATATGGAAAAAGGGAGACACACAAGGCCAGTTATATGACTTGTGTTCTGAATAAGAAAAGGAATTTAATTACATTTTAATTTGTCAAAAGCCGTATTTGTACTGTTTTTTATAATAACCGTCAACAAAAAAACATGGATATGTATAAAATTGTGCAGTTGCAATAAAGGTCATTCATTTATTCTAAGAACTAATCGCTGTATGGTGTAACTGAATGAAAATTGTTTACTGTACAGAAGTGAAAAGCAATAATTTGGGACAATTTCATGTGGAAATTTCGTATCTAAATTACTACCGTCACGGCCTGTCAAACTTTGGACGATTTTCAGGGCTCATGCATTTAGATAATGAAGAAAGTCTATAAATACTTAGTTTATGGTCTCAAGGATCTGCGATTTATGTACTATTTGGAGAAATAATTGCCTCTCACCCACATTATCACTGCCAGAACACGTTTTAGGCCATATTGTATCTTGACGTTTGTATCATATTTCAAAACATCTAGACACACATAAGTGCTTGTAACCTCAAACAACCTTACAGTACATTTCACTACATAGCTGTATTTACGTGATATTTACTTGTCATCCCATGATGGCTGCTGTCAATGTTAAATGAATTGTTACATTTTGGCCGTTAATTCCATTTAATTACATTATATTCAACTAATTTAATTCAGTGTTCCTGATCTATTACAGCAATGGATGGACATTTGTAGCGTATAAGGGAGAAAAATGCTGTCCCTATAAAGTTTCCAAAATGTAGCACTAATGTACAGGTCACCTCTATTTCTTCTCGGAAGTACATATGAAAGTAAACAAGTCAGGCGATAATGCGACTTCACACATATGCAGGTAGACACGTTTGCTTACATATGTAGACATTCCATACTCATATCTTTCGAAATGATATAAGTTGCAAGTTTAGGTGTTTGATTTTGTGGTTAGGATAAAATTATTTATATGTTTTGTTGGAACCTATCTCTCATCAGGAAGAAAAATACTGCATTTCATATTTATTCACTGTGACAATAATATTGTAAAGTGTTAGCATGTCTGCCTTGGACTGCTGGGTTTCGACGTTGCGTGTTTGGTGACTGATATATATGTTTCTTGCTTGCGTGGATTTTCAATGCAGTTTCTCTGTCATTGTTGCAATCTGTTGCCCGCTTCTAGTTTTCTTTATTTTTCTGTTGTCAATATGACATCTTATCATCTTTGAATATACAATGAATGAACTATTGCTTGTGGGTATTCAGGCTGTTGCATTCGGGGGTGTTCATGTTAATGGGCTTGTCAAGATTAAGAAGGTTTTTAACTTGGACTGATTTGCGACCAGGATAATGACATGTGATGGTCTCATACTAATATTCAGGTTATTTCTTTTTTTTTTTATCTGTTGGGAAAAAATTGATAGTCAATAAAACCAACTGTATACATACAACAATCATTCGCGTGTTTTGCAGGTAGAGGTGATTGATTTTGCAAGGTGGAAATAACTCGCATAAGTTTTCGTCCATTCAGCATAATTGACTCCTGGATGTAAGAAACCCCTCTGGAGGTTGTTTAATGCAAATTCATATAATAGATTAGCTTGCGGGCTTGACAGATGATTTAATTGGCATTGAAAACTCAAAGCACAATTGATATAGATAGATATTAACTCTCCAGCGTGTTTTTGCTTGATGTTTGTTTTCATTGATGGTGTGCACCACAAACACATGACAGGCAATACAGGTCCATTTGCAGCTGTATTATTAGCAACGCCGACTGATGGTAGCATCATTACCAATTCATATTGAGTCACTCTTCTCGTAAATGCCTCAACATTGCATTGAACATTTTTATATGGCTGTGTCAAATAATGGCTTGATTCCAGTGATAAATGTGTATGGAGTTAAAGTTGTTAGTAAACAAAATATTGGAGCTTCAAGAGCAGATATTCTAAAAAGTAATTGAAAACATCTTCAGTACGAGAACTTCAAACATGATGGTAACCATTCAGCACAGAAAAATGTGAACCCCACATATAAGTAACCGGAAAACAGTCTTTTACGATCCTTTGAACAAAACAAGTTTTCCTAATTTTGTAACCCTCATGCGCCTTTCACGTGCTCATCTCAATTGCTTTACATGAAAAAAGTTTAAGGTCATTAATTTGTAAAAAGGTCACAACCAAAGTAGTTTCGCAAGAATTGGAAAGAATATATACATACTGCGTAATTGTTTAATCACAGAAGACGACTTATGCAGTCCTGTGCTCTGTTGATGCAGGATACACAGGTTGAACTGGCTCTCTGAGATTCAGACTTAGATCACGAGTCTCTTCGTAGTTCATCATCAGTTTTAAATGTATAAATTTCTCCAGTGACAACTCAAATCAGTGTTTTAACAGTTCTCAAATTAGAGCTCTAAACACTAAATTCAGCAGTTGAGTGACCTTGGAAATTGACCAAGGTGAATAATATGGATTTCATTTCAGTCCACATCACATTGACGAACGTTACAATTGTTACTGAAATACATATCCTGATATTGATAAAAGAGTTTACGTACTAGTAGTGTCATGAAATCTTAAATAAAAGACAGGAATGTCAAACGTCCACTGTTAAGGTGAAATGGCCATGTCCCAGTAAAATCAGCCTACTATCCTCTTTCTGGCCAAATAAAGTAAAAATGATTCATGTAAACATATGCAATTTGTATATTTTTGGAAGGATAATTATTTAAAGATTACAAACAACATAAGATCATGAACCTCTTTTACAAATTGTTGTATAAACAACTATTTTTTTGATCTCCAAACACAATGTAACATGGGCATACAAATGTGGAAATAAGTACTTAATTGTTTTCTCAAACTGCAAATTGTTTCCACACAGGTACTGGCCACATATGTGGCTATAAATTCGTCCCGTTGATTTTTCAACACTGTGTTTGTTTTCCAGTAAGGTCCCTGCCACCAGCTATAAAGGGTTCCTAAAGTTTAGCTCTCCATAATTCCAAAACACTGACTGCGTTAAAAACTATGGGACACTTTTTAGTCACATATGTTGGGAGCAATCAGTGAAAACAGATTAAAGTTTGGTTCAACCAGTAAGAAGTTATTTCCACCTGTGTACAATTGTTTCATTGAAATTCAATATAACAGAATTGGTTCTTGATACAAAACTTAGCATAAAATGGTCATACTCTTTGTTTATTTACAATCTGCTGGTCATAACCGTTTCACAAATGTGTACTGTGCAGATCTTTACATGAATCCTTTTTGTTTTATTTGGCCAGAAAGGGGCTAGTAGATTGATTTTACCAGGGTATGGCTATTGCACATTAAGCTGGCCTTTTTTGGAAGATCATCACTGTTTCGATATCCTAGTGTTTACTCACACCACATAATTTTTATTTGTTTTCCATGTGCATTGAGTGTTTACAAGATTGAATAACACATATTCACAAACATCAATTCAACTTAACAAAAACGAAGATATAGGACCCCATTGCTGAATAAATGGATTTTGCTTCGACAGATTGTACCGTACTTGTCCTTCAACTTCAATTTTATGTATTAAATAAGGTAAAAGTCTGTTAAGCTCTATATTCATTTGCTGGCAGACTCTAAGATGAATGTAATATTTTCGTTGTAAAATCCCATTTTTAAAGCATACAAAATAGTCCCAAATATTTGAATCTGGTCACAATCTACAAATCTCTAAATATATAAAATCTTTTCATGGGCAATGTGTACATAGCTCAGACTGTTTTAGCCCCAATTTTTCAGGCTGCAATTACGGGCAACAATAGGATGGAGTAAAGAAAATTGAGATTCTCTTAACGTTGCTTCCATGGCGCACGAATAAAGAACCTTATTTATCTTTACCCGATCAGGTATGGATCGAATGTACATTTCAAACGTTTCAGAATTGGACCAGCTGCTACATCTTTAAGAATCAATAAGGTACCAATTAGTACTTCACAAACTAGATGTACTATACATTGAAACATATCAAGGATGTATACCACTGGACACCCCCTGGAATTTTGATAGTATCGGTACGAATTTGTTGCTTCCAGAGTCCTGGTATTGCAGATCATAAATAGAAATATTCTAAAAAGTGTGTGGTGATACCAAATTTATTCTCAAGATTTCAATCGATAAGACACTGCTATTACTTCCAGAGTTAGGGATATTCCTGAGTTAAATTTTCTTTTAATGTATTGATTAAATCTCCATAAGGATGGTGAAACGGATTGAATGTCAAAACAAAATACATGCCGAATACTGCTAAAAATACATCTTGTGCTCTCATACGTGAAATATCTTGCTGGAAAGTGAATATCCATTTTTGATTATTATTTTCAAATATACGTTTAATCCAATTAAAATCCAATCCGTTAATCTAAGATTTTAAATTTAAAAGGTTTACACCATCATCAGGTGTGCTTTTGTACATTACTGCAGCTTTTACTTTTGGTGTACCATTGCTCTACATAAAATTTCCAATGCAAGGTTGTAATTCCTTAATTATAGTTTCATCACTGTGGATGAGTGAGCACAAAAAGGTAGATGTGATATTGCCAGAGACTTTAATACATTTCCTCCAATTGATGATACGTTTTTGGCTCTCGGAACTTTCAAGACTTCCTCAAATGAAATATGTTTAGCATCAGAGAACAGGCAAATCACCACCTGGAGAAAATTTACTTGCCTCTTTCCATAATGCAAAAGTTGTGTCTCTGTACCACTTTATAAGAAAGAATATTTCAAAGTTTTGGAGAACACAGAGCAACTGCTTTGCCAAATTTATGTCTAATAGGAAACATGTAGTGTTATCCGGCAGCCCAGAGAATTTTATTTCTTCTCCGCCTAGAGCCATCCCTTTAATATTGGAATTGCTTCTAATGGAGATACCTAGGAGTTTGACGGCAAAAAATGAACGCAGGACACTCCTGCTTTAATCCTGTAGATAAAGTGAAAAATTCAGAGGTATAGCCGTTGTTAGTAACAGACAAGATTTATCGTTAAAAAAGGCAGAGATTCCCATCTGATAATCCTTCCTAGAGTTTAAGGCATCTGGCACTTTATTGAAATACGGCTATTATCTGCAGTTATGTTATATGGCAAACATATGTGTTTTCTGAGTTATATGTACCTAGTATGTTTTTGTGTAGGAGCATTCTCCATACATATTCCATTGGTCATATGTATGATATATTATATCTGTATGCTCACTGTGAATTATGCATCAATTTGTACAGTTCATGTTGTATTTTCCAAAAGATTACCGTATTCCAAATATTTCCTGATAGCTGAAATTCTGTATCTTTACATATTGTGCTTTGATTCATTTTGGATACAAAAATTCCACATAACATCAAAGTTTTGTAGCCGTGTAGTTACAGTATGTTATAGAATTATTCTGTGGTGTGTACGTAAAGTATCCTTATCCGAGATGCTTGGTGTTCTCTCTGTAGCAGATATATACTCTGTTGATACAGATAAGATATTTTTTATTTCGTGGATTGTCTTTTTCTGTGGTCTTACCTTGTATCTTATAATAAATTCGATTTCTTACTTCTGTAAACAGAAATTACTTACCTATTATGTTTTTCGAACTATTTTGGATAGACACAACATGAATTGTGAATTTCTTCTTATTTCCATCCTTATGTTGATAGCAGGTGATATCCATTTAAACCCCGGCCCTGTTACTGATTCGCGCGATGTCTCAATTTGTCATGCTAATGTTAGGAGCCTATCCGAAGACAAGTTGCGACAAATCCGAGTAGACCTAGAACCTGATTTTGATGTAATAAGTTTATCGGAAACCTTTCTATATCAAACGGCTTCCCCTGAAAATTTACACCTAAATGGCTTCTACGACATATTCCGCCGTGACCGTGCGGCCTTAGGTGGCGGAATCGCTATTTATGTATCCACTCGTTTTCAAGTAACTCGTCGTTGCGACCTGGAGATTGCCGATATTGAAATTCTTTGGTGTGAAATTAGGTCACATAATAACAGATTTCTTTTCGGCGTTGTTTATCGTCCACCGAATTCAACAGTGTCTTTTTGGGATAAACTGCAAGCCAGCCTTGATAATGCACGTAACAGTGGTATACACAATATCATACTGTCTGGTGACTTAAACGCCGATTTCAGTACCTATCCAGGACACAAGCTTGTTCACTTTGCCTCAACAAATATCCTCACTTTACATGTAAATGAGCCAACTCGTATTACATCCCATTCTGCCACATGTCTCGACCAAATTATTTCAAATATACCTAATTTCATTTATGATACTTGTGTCCTGCCTCCGCTGGCTAATTGCGTTCACTGAAACTTTTCTAAGCCTGGATACGTCAAAAGCCTCTGGCCCTGATGGTATCAGTGCAAAACTTCTAAAGGAGGCTGCTTCAGCCATCTCCCCCTCATTTACCAAACTTCTCAACTTGTCTCTCCTTACCAAACAGTTCCCATCTTCTTGGAAAAATGCTGACGTAACTCCCCTTTTCAAAAAAGACAACACAATTTATGTGCTAATTATAGACCTATCTCCCTTCTTAGCTGTGTTGGAAAAGTGTTTGAAAAAATTGTTTTCAAACACGTTTTCAACTTCTTCCGTCAAAATCTTATTATCTCTACTCACCAATCCGGGTTCATACCTGGTGATTCCACTGTTAACCAACTACTTGCACTATATCAACAGTTATGCCTTGCTCTTGACAAGCAAAAGGAAGTTAGGATCATTTTTTTAGACATAAGTAAAGCTTTTGATAAAGTTTGGCACCCTGCATTACTCCATAAACTACAAAAAGCTGGTATTACTGGAAATCTTCTGTCTTGGTTTTCTAATTATCTTTGTAATCGTCGTCAACGTGTGGTCCTCGATGGTAAATCTTCTTCCTGGGGATACATCCAAGCCGGGGTACCCCAAGGGCTCCGTGCTAGGCCCATTAATGTTCCTGATTTATATAAACGATATTGTGGACATTGTTAAGTCCAATATCAAAATGTTTGCTGATGACACGACTCTTTATCTAACAGTGGATAATCCCGTAACTACAGCTGAATCACTTAACTCTGATCTATCTGAAATCGAGAGATGGTCCAAAGATTGGTTAGTTACATTCAATGCTTCCAAGACCGAATCAATGCTTGTTTCTCGTAAGGTTGCATCTGTTTCCCATCCACCTGTTACCTTTCAAGGTTATGTGCTGGGAGACAAGAACAAACATAAACACCTTGGTATCGCTCTGCGCTCTGATTTACGTTGGAATGACCATATCTCAGAAATTATATTTAAAGCAAACAAATTGATTAATATTATGAAGAGTTTAAAATTTACTTTGGACCGTCCAACACTAGAGATTATATATTTTTCCTTCATTCGCCCTATCCTTGAATATGCTAGTCCAGTGTGGAGCGGCTGTACTGAATCTGATGCTAAAAGACTTGAAAGCGTTCAAATTGATGCCGCTCGCATTGTGACCGGCGCAATGCACGGTACCAACATAGACAAATTATACGAAGAACTTGGCTGGCAATTATTGTCTCAACGGAGAGAGACAGATAAGTTAATTCCTATGTATAAGATAGTGAACAAGCTTGTGCCCGAACCCTTATGTTCTGTAGTTACTTCTAATGATATGCCTTCTTTCAATACGCGCCGTCCTTTCAATCTTGGCCATTTTCAGGCTCGCACCGACTTGCTAGACAACTCTTTTTTCCCGTCGACTGTTAGACTGTGGAACCAGCTCCCAATTGAAATTCGAAATTCGCCTTCTGTCCAAGTATTTAAACATAAAATTTTTAAATGAGTACCTCGGTCAACTGATTTCCCTGAGTGGTTTAACTTTGGAAATAGGTGTACTGCTTTTCAACATACGCGTCTCCGTCTGGGAGCTAGTCCGCTTAATTCTCACCTATTTAAAATTGGGGTCAAAGAATCACCTGCTTGCACATGTGGCTCACATATCGAAGATACATTTTATTGTTTTTTTATCTGTCCGAAATACAGAAACTCAAAATCAACACTTCATAATAAAATAATTCCTCTTGCTCCTTTCACTCTTAGAACATT
Organism: Hermodice carunculata; assembly: GCA_964020975.1. Classification (NCBI taxonomy): domain Eukaryota; kingdom Metazoa; phylum Annelida; class Polychaeta; order Eunicida; family Amphinomidae; genus Hermodice; species Hermodice carunculata. Next base: position 90,157,436 of record OZ026621.1, on the reverse strand, counting down.
GTTGTATGGTTCAACACAATGTTCTTTTACAGACAATTGTAATATTTTTACTGCAGTGCATGAATGTATATCTGCTACAAATCGCTTTAAACCTACTGGTATTGGCTAAACAATTCTGCTCTCTTATATCAGATTCAATTTCCAGGCTTCATCTCACTTGTGTGATTGTTCAAATCCATATTATAATCTGGAAAGATTCTACACGGTTATAAATGCCCCTCTATCTGTCTCGTCCTTATTGGCGTCTTCTCCATTCGTACGTATGTGTCTAGTCAGTCTTGTGCTCTGTCCTTTCCTTTCAAGAGGGATTCACATAGGGCAATGCCCTTTTTCCCAATTGCGAATAACTTGTGCAAAATATGTATGGAAGTTAATCCAATAAATATGTTTATACCAAATACGGCCATTCTATGATGTCAAATGCTTTTTCAAAGTCAACTAATAAAATTCATGCAGGGATAGTCTGTGTCACTGTGAATCTTAAGACAACACATATGACTCAAATATTTCCACTGATAAATCTATTTTTGCAACCCGATTAGGCACTGTGTATGAACTTCGGTAAGACACTCTGCATTCCTCTTGCCATAGATTTGGACAAAGTTTATAGTTGGTACGAAAGATGGAGATAGGCCGCTAGTTTTTCAGCAAAGTGCGCTGGTTTTATCGTTTTAGGGTTTAAAGTTATGCTACCTCTGCTCTGGTTAATAGAAAAGCTTGTTTCCATGTGTTGAAAGCACAATTTAATGCGTCAACAACCAACTCTTTGATTTCTGTGCAGAAACATATATTAAATTCTGGAGTTAGACCATCATTGGCTGGGCTCTTTCCATTTTCCATGGAGTCTAAAGCAAGTTTACACTCTATTTCTGTTTACATACCAACACATCTTGATTTGGCCTCTTCATCTGATTTTGGTATATCTTCGTATATAAACAGTTTTTTAAGTGTGAAGTGCTTATATTTTAACTGGGGTATAATTTTTCCAAAAAAAATGTTTTGGGGACCATTATTTCTTCATCATTTCCAGCCTTGAGTTTTGTGATATGTTTATAATTGTAATTCCTTTTTCCATGCCACAAAAGTAGTTGGTGTTTTTACCCTCTAATTTCTACTCATTGGGGTTTGGATTCGATTATAACCCCCTCAGTCTGTGTATTATCTATATTATTTAAAAGAGATAAAACCTTTTCTAATATTTCATTTCCAGCATAAGGTAGAATATTTATCTTTTTCTTTGCAGGTTACAAATTCTAGTTTTAAGCAATTTTCTTCTAGTCTTTTTTTCATTTTAAGTTTAGCATATTGAACAGAAAAGCTCGGTATTTCACACTTTGCTGTGTCCCATAGTAATTATTTATCTTCTGCTTTACTGTGTTTATGCTTTGTATACTTGAAGTCACTCTTTGAGCTTCGAAAATGAGTCTTGTAAGAGGCTGGAATTAAAATGTCAAAATCCTGGACCATGCTCCTCGCACAAGTCGCCTTGTAGATGAAATCCAGCAGTGATCAGATTGAAGGTTCGATTTTATTATCTCTCACCCACTGAGATAAAAATCAAGCAATAAACCAGTAGTCAAGACGCCATTGGACAGGTCGGGCTTTAGCCCACCATGTGAACATAAATGTGTCAGCATTACGTGGACGCCACATAGCAACAAGGCGAAGCTCGTCCAGTAATAATTTCTTAATGCTGTGAGAATGAATAGATGGAGGGACAAGACTAACATCTTGTTTATCAACTTCAGAAATCAGGAAAATGCTTAAGTCGCCACCCACTATAATATTTTCACCAGTGTAGTTACTTACCTAATTTCTCAAAGAAGTTGTTTAAACACTGTTTTCGATGCATAATTTGTGTGAGAGCATATAAATTTGTCGGTATAAAGTGATCGTCATCAATTAATGTCAAGAATAACAAATGTGCCATTCTTATCAGTTATTACATCATTTATACTATGATCAAATATATTTGGTATGATATCTACACCTGTACCATTTGTGGCTCTATGTGAACAAAAGATAGGAGGCCCTTATTATTTTTTTACCGCAGCTGTGTAATGTCTGATCACCTATTTTGTGCAGAAAATTGATCCCCTGGTGAAAATATCCTGAACCAGTGAAACATGTATCTTCTTTTGAAAGTGTCGGTTATGCCTCTTAGACTAAGAGATAAAAGCTGAAAGGAAAAAAAAGCATGCTTCAGAAAGCGGAAGCAGACATATGTGTATCTACAATCAAAATGATAGGTAGAGTGAGTCTTAGTGACACCAATCTGAATGTCTGTGTCCCGATGAGTATAATATAATACAAAAGACTGTTTCAAACTAGGTGTTTTATGCTATATCCCAGCTGGCAGATGACCATATTAACCCATCAAGCAGTTGTATATTTTGCATGACTTTAACTTTGCTGTTCTTTATATTAACCCATCAAGCAGTTGTATATTTTGCATAACTTTAACTTTGCTCTTCTTTGTTTCCGCAAATGGTGCAATCTACATGATAAGATACAAGAAGTATAAACTATTTCATCACCTTTAGATGAGCAGTTGTTAAAATATAGTTGTCTATTATTCGTTTAATTCAACACAATGTACCTGAATGTCTTACAAAAATACATTCAGATCAACACAAAAGAAGGGGTGCAGTGGAGTAATCTCGCTGTTGTTAACATCATATATATGCTCCAAACCAAGGATAATTGTATAGAGGCAGTGTGTAATTATACGCAAAAGCATAGAGGACTCAAAATATATATGTTTCACAAAACAAAAATTAAAGCACAAAAAGAACACACAACAGCAAAAGTGTACAATACATTGAGGGCCCAAGAAGAGGGCAGCATACAGGCTCTTGATGACTGACCAGGACGCAAGGTCTGCATCATATGAAATAAGCGATACTATAAAAATAATTCAGACTTGTAAGATACTTAGTATCACAAACTGTTTGCCTAAAGATAATGTGATGACGTCTTTCATATCCACAAGCAAAAACTAAAGAGCCACCTTTATTTGTTTTCAGTGGGTGCCTGAAGATCTACTTAATACATCAAGCAGTGATAACTAGTAGAGATCTTACAAAATCTCGACAAGTCAGTCGATCGATCAATATAGGTAGAACTTTTATGCAAATGAAGGTAGAATTTGTTAATTGTACTGTCAGTATATATGAACATGTGCCATGAAAATACATCGATATCAAATGTGCCAGGATATGGATGTATTTGCGCATAAATGGTATATAGGACACTATCTAAATGTTTCATATGAAGTGAAAATCCCCGTACGATTTCATGACAAAAAACATGCCGTATGGCAAGTGATGCAGAACATGACAGGTCGCACAAGCGCAACGACGTCCTTGCATAGACGACTTTCAATCGGGTATGGGAGACAGAAATTAAGCTGGCCTTAATCCCGGACCTATGAAAATGAAATGTCCATGAAGATAATAAGGTTTTCCTAAAACATAACCACAGACAGAGGCCGGCAATCTTGAGAGATTTTGAACAACTGACCACTTGCACCGTAGTCATAAAAGTCTTCATGGATCATGTACAGCGTCAACAGCGTCGACTGCCTAGGTCCCGTAGCCTGATTGACTACAGGGAGATAACGACCAGCCATAGCCAGTCGACGACTGAAGTCGGTCAGGTCACCAGACTTCGAAAGTCGCCGCTGTACATGATCTGTGAAGTCTTTTATGGCAACAGTGTACGTGGTCAGTTATTTAAAGCAGGGACTTACATATACTGTCAGAAAATAAAAAGTAAACATGAATACCATGTTAAGCAAATGCCAGTGTTTACTTTTTATTTTCTGACAGTATAGTATGTAAATCCCTGTCCAAAGGTAGATAGCAGCAGAAAACAAAGTCATATCAAATGTGTGTTCAGACATGATTAGATGTTCTATGAAAATAAATCAACATAACTGCATGATTAGGATTTCTGTATTATTGATGCAGGTATTCACTTCGTTTGTCACGAAAAAAAAAATCGTAATGTATACATGTCAAAAAAGGATACCATTTCCCTTTATTGTCTAATGAAATCAACGAACTTAAACACAAATAAAACAAGGTACTCCAGATGACACTTATATCGGTTGGATAAATCGGTAATGCGACATCCACATTTTTTCAACACTGACGACAGTACGTCGTCGAATGTTTATGCAAAATTGTATTCAGCAAAAAAAAAATATTACCTTTAAATAAATAATGTCTAACTATACCATTAAAAAATTAACTATTGTGAAACATGTGGAGCCTCCGCTGCGCAAGTCCAGCAGTATATTTTGATATAATTATTCATGTGCTCAACGTAGATGCGTAGACCGTTCATCGTACGGTTATACACGCGACTAGCTTGACGCATAAAGTGGGGCCGTCGAAGAATGGATGAGCAGGAGACAGCGATGGTGATAAAACACCACCTAGTCCTTCCCGTAAGAGCAAGCGATCCCTCCACAGGAAAAATGAAAAGCTCATGAACACTCTACTGAGCAAAATGATTAAAAAAAATGGACCGCCTGTTTTCTTCCAGTGAGGAAGATAAGGATTATTAAACAATGCGGTCCTTCAATGCGTTCTTCAAAATCTGTACCACCTTATTGATTTGTTCCTGAAATAAACAAAATGTGAGACAAACTTTCGTGTCAGTGTTCACTTTGTGACAAAGGTATTAGGTAACACCAGATCAGACCCACAAAGCCCAAATGCACCGGCGATAGTTGATCAGCATTATGTCATTTCATGCTCTCGAAATAATTATGGCTCCCTCAAATGTGACATTGCAGTCGTCGGTCGACTGACTTGTCGAGATTTTGTAAGAGCTCTAGTAGCGTTACGACATAGAGTTTCAGATCGACACAATGCAGATCTTGAAGAATAAATTAAAAAGACGAGAAAGTAGATAAATGTATGTAACCAACGTATGTAACTCACAAACTGGCTCATCTCTTAAATGGCACATTACAAATATCAGGAATATACTCCTTATTAAGGCACATTGGAACATAATTTTAGCACGTCACAGTAAAATCACTAGTTTTTCTTGCGTGATTTCATAATTGGATATCAGATGGTCGATATGAAGAAACATCTATGTAGATTTACATTACTTTTTCCTTATATCTAACCTTCTTTGTAAGGAAAATTGCGACCAGGAATGTGTTTACTGTAAATAGAATTGAAATTGAATCGCGCACGTATCATCTACCCACACTTGCCTTTAATGTGTGAAAACACGGTGTTGAATGAAACTGAACTTTACACATGTGTCAGTCAAGTTCATATAAAAAGTGGGCAGCCCCGGAATACAACAAGTCTTGTCTTTTAAAGCCAATTGCTTAGTAAAGTATTATATGTGTACCATGTCCTGGATGGGGCGAAATATTTGTTTAACATGCACGGGTTCCTATGTAAACATATTACCTTTCCCTAGCCCATGACGCAGTAAGGGAGGTAATATATCTAGAGATGCCGTGCATTCACTTGTAGTCTGAACCATTATAATGTGGCTAGTAGTGAAGCCACACATGCACTGGCAGTTTTAATTATTTCATTTATAATACAATGTGCACTGCCACCTAGTGTTTACCTGAATAAAAATCTACCAAGAAATATGTATTATGCATGTGCACTACATGACTAGTTGCAGGCCAAAGCATTAAGTATTTAATACTCAGTACTGACTGAAATCATATCAAATGAAGATCTCTGCCATAATATATATAATAAGTGAGCAATGCTACATATATGTATAAATTACCTTGTCCATGCTCATAACACAGGTAAAAGGAGTTAATATATATCTGGTGGGGTCAAATATTGACGGATACGATGTGGTTAATTTGTGTGGTCAGGACACTTGTTCACAGGCAATTTTACCCGATTCTTTTATATGATGCAATGTACACTGCCACCTGGTGGCTACCTGATCAAGTATGAGAAAATTCGAATTATTGCTTTTGCCATTAATTTTGGGTTGATACATACCTGCAAGTTATTCAAAAATCCCGAAATGATGGGGAATTGGATATTGTGCTCGTGAAGAACGTGTGTTGCGCGACTGGTTGCTGACCAGAACGTCTTCAGTACTTAATACTTACTCACACAGTTCTAGAGGCATCATTTTTGACACACAACTGGTAGAGTCAACCATTTCTTTAAGTATATCCCAACATGTTAAGTTTGACTTTGCAGTGTCAATAACGGGCAAATTACAAACACTAGAAAAAATCCCAAAGGTGCTTAAATAATAATGTCTCATAACAACCAGTGACATAGAATTTATCACAATCACGACATAAAAATGAGAAAAATGGAGGAAATAAAGTTTTGGAGAACAAGATTTTTTAAGATTTGACTAAATCGCAACCGAAGAAATATCGATTGCACAAAAGTTGAAATAGAAAATGGTGTATGACGGATGGGCAATGCGTGGACTACAGACAATTAATTATAATCTTTGTCTTTCAGTCATGTGGCCACTAGATACAACTGATTTGTAATAGAATGAGATACGCCCGTATTGCATGTCAGTCAGATCGAGGCAAAAATGCCTGCACCAGTAAATGAATTCAAAATTGTCCACTTGGAAATGACAACAAAATTCAAGATACCATTAGTTATTCACTGTTTTAGTGTGAAATACAGGAAGTATCTCCCCCAAAGACAGTTGTATTACCGGAGGCGAAGCCGAGGGTAATACAGCTGTCTTTGGGGGAGATACTTCCTGTATTTCACACTAAAACAGTGAATGACGATTTTATCCCATTTTTTGATGATGTAATTTCATGCCCAAAAAATACACATGTTCGACCCGCTGCTGCTGCAGTTCACTTCACAGTCCGCCATCATGTTGTCGTCTGCAGCGCATCAAGGCTTGTATTGCATGACAGAGACTTCTGATGGCTGATCGATGCACTAACCAGATAGGGAGATACAGCGAGAATACCGCTGTATTCCCCGGCCAGTGACGAGAATACCGCTGTATTCCCCAGTCAGTTTCAGGAATCGCGCTGTATTTCACCTTTGCAGTAATTAATGCAGAAATAAGGGTAATACAAAGAGTGTACCATAGCTATTAACCAATCAGAAGCCAAGGATTCTATCAAAATGGGATAAAGCGTGATATAATTTGTCATAATTTATCAATTGCCGCTAAATTAATCAGTCAGAAGATAGAAAAGGCACAGGGCTGTCTCCTGAAGCGTTTGAGATAAACAGTGTCGCACATTAATGAAACAGACATTCATTCCCAGTTTGTACAAAAAAATTGCATCGAAACTTTTTGAAGGAATTAGATTACGGGAGCCCGCAAAAGAGTCACCATGCAGTTTCAAAGCCATTGGCTGAGCAATTTCAGAGAAAATTGTTTTCTAAAATTAACCAGAAAATGGGAAAAATGAGCAAATATATTTTATAAAGTATTTTGCAACCAGATAGAGAAATAAAAACACACAAGCACAATATAGCTTAAAAACAAGAGAACTTCGACAGTCCGGTCCTTAGCTAACCTTAAATGCACCAACTGAAGTTGTCCTTTGACATGCGGGATAATATCAAGATCCCTTTCTTTCCAACTACCATCTCTGCTTGCAATGTTACTCTGCATGCGCACAAATGCAATGTGATAGAACCCATTTTACCAAGATATATGCCAAGGTTTTTTTTTTTTTTTACCTTAAGGTCATAAATAACAACATTGAAGAAACCCCACATACACTTCACAATTCGTGTTCAATAGTATCTGTGCCTCTGTAGGAGTTCACCATTTCCATGATATAAGCCAATAAGCCGATTTTACCCTTCATGGTCTCTAAAGATCAACATAAATAAAACTCTGGTTGGAATTTTCCTGTTACAGCTTATTAGGAATCGTTGGCCTAGGAATCACCACTACTGAGACATGAGCCCATACGTAAGAGTTTTGCAGCTATAACTCACAAAAATGCTAATTTCAGGTACATTCAAACAAAGTTTGAAAAGACTTAACATTCATCTTCGGAAAAAATGTTCAAAATAGCAGACATACACAAAAATTGTGAAAAAAAGACATTAAACATTTTGATCAAACTTGAGTTTAGGGGTCCCATGCAATTTTGAAGCAATTGGTCGTGTAGTTTTTTAGGGGATTTTAAATATTTCAAAAAGAGGTTAAATCAATGCTAACTTCAATGGGGGTTCTTTATTTAAAAAAATTTGGTCAGGTAATTATGGAGGATCTGCCATGCAGTTTTGTAGAAGTCGAAAATGTAAATTATTGATAGAAACAGTATATGGATAACGACGGGCGTGAGACCATAACATACACTAAGGTGGCTTGCCGTTAGCTGAGGTATATAGCAGATAAAAATCATTGCAGGATACTTTTTTAAAGAAACTCGGTAGAAAGATACTCGAGGAACATTCCCTTCACATTTGAAGTGAATCTAGCGCATGTTTTAGAGAAGCCCAGAATATAGTTGTGACAAGTTGACAGACGCACACCCATCCCCTAAGCCAGCTGACTGAATCAGAATGCAGCTAAAAGGAAAAAAGTTAAGGTTTACCCCATGGCTCCCATCTTGCCGGTATACACTTCTGAAGCCCTTTCTCAAGCAGTGTAATAGAGAAAGGTTTTTAGATAGTGAATAAAAAAAAATATCCAAAAATCATTGAGGCGAGACCATTTCAACTTGCCTGGCGGAAAGCAACCACAGGTAGATGCCAACCATGTCTGAAAAGGATTTTGCTAATGGTTATGGAATAGTTAAAAATAAGAATTGTTGCCAAACGGACTAATGAAAGAGGAGAAATCATCTTATAACCTGTAGCCTATGTAAAAAAAATACACCAAATAGGGCTAAATAAAGAAGCGTAATGAAGGCCTAATGATCTTATATGAATCAATTAATTTCAAGGTGCTTTATATATCTCAACATAATCCTCCTTTAATTTAAAGAATACCCCCATAGGGACAATTTTTACGCAATGCATGTATATTTATTGCATTGAAATATGTACTCTTGGGGGAGCCAGTGAGGAAATTATCAAAAGTATCATGTGCATATTGTTATGACGGGCTTCATTGTAAGGTACCTGCCACTATAAAGATGACAAACATTCATGGATAGCATGGTCACCAAACTACAATGTCATAAAAATTCTGCCAATTTTTAGTGTCTTTTAGCTGAATGGCCTTTTATGCCTGCACGTCTGTCTTGACAATGGTAAACATGTGTAGGTAGAAAACTGGTTTCACACAGTTACTACATGGGTATGATGTTAATTTTGTTTTTTGTTGGTCTATGTGCCGTTCCTTACCGCTCGGTCCATGTTGATTTTGCTGGTGATGTCAATTCTGACATATAATATTCTAAAATACTGGTTGCATTCATTTATTTGTGTGCGTTTACAAGGTCTGCCTAGTCTTGAACCCCATGCATATAATAACACACAACTTTCAACTCCATCCTCGTGGTCTAAATGACGAAACATGGAAACATGTACAAAAAAAGCCTGAACTTGTGAACACAAACACATTATACATGTTATGCTTGACAATTGCCAGGTGGTATCATTCAAAACGAGGACGAAAGCACAATGGTGGCATCATTTTGACCAAAATATGGTTGCCGAAATTATGCTGGTAAGCGAAAGTATGTTGGTAGGCGCGTCCAATATCATGTGACATCACGTGGTGATAATTTTTGGGTGTGGTACTGCTGATTAATGGGATGCACTGAGACTGTCCTGCTAGTGTAAACTTAATATGTTCCAAACAGGGTGGTATTAGATGTTAAATTTAGGGGCATTAAAGGGTTATGTAGGTCCATGTTGGCAATGAAATTGTGCAACTACAAAAGGAAGTCAGTCAAAAACAGCATAACCCTAAGATTCATACACTCGGTTTTCTATAGGTCATAAGTACGCGCATCATAATCCTATGCTGGTTGAACGTCCTAGCATTTCTGAACAAATGTGTGTCAGATGTATGATAAAACACAATATAGGATACGATTATACAAAAACCATGCTTGAAGTTAGTTAAACGTAATGACTGATACATTAACTCTATCTTTGTAAGGGAGAGATAATGGTTTTATCACAAAGCTAAACCGCACGTATTTTACGATTACTCGGGTGTCAATAACAATGTACAAAATCCTAATATTTAAACTTATGATGATGGTTGGCAGGGCGGAATGGGGAATTTGAAATTGCGTCTGTTAGATCCCTTGATAGGTATCATGGATTTAGTTTTGCAATTCCCACATGTAGCTATGTTATCATAGCCCATATCAATAGACCCATGTCCTGTTCCAACTAATTTATGTATAGACAGATTCACATGAATTACATTTGTATTAACACTGCCGAATATCCATATATGGTTATCTTTTAAGACTTTTCAATTTGAAATAATGAATCTCTCTCCATAACATTCCAACAGGTATCCCCTATTTTACTTTTCTGGGAGACTGTGTGTGTCTGTGTGTGTTAGGAAATGCCAAAGGTATGGTTTGGGGTATATGTTGCAAATATGGGGCTACAATCTGCCTCAAATATTCGGGAATACTGCTTAAGCAAGCAAATTTACGGTAAATTTGATACATACATGCAGGATATCAAAGGACAGGACATTGAAAAAACGCGTAAGGAGTTTCATTCCTGATATTTCAGAAAATTATGAAACATTAGCCATGGCCTTTCGTTTAGAAAATATATTTATATTTGGCTCACTTGTCACATATCAAAAATTCTTCAGTGGTGTAGCTATGTTTCAGTCAGGTTATTCATATTGCAAACAGCGCTGAGAGAGAAACTCGACTACAGATATATTGTAGAATATCTTCTTTCACTATAAAACAGAATAAACTCCATTTTAACTGATGGCTACTCTATATTAGATACATAAAAGCAATTAGAGTAACTCCCCTGGGCCATGCCGTTCTGAAAATTGGAGTATATTTAGAAACACAGCATTAGTTGTGTCACAAGTTACATGTGATAAATGTGAAAACCAGACAGGCACGAAACTTTTAAAGTTATCTAGTTACTACCCCTGGGTTTTACTACAAATAATATTTGCAAAGAACTATATTCAAAGGGAGGGCAGCTATACAATATGTCAAATTTGTCATTTGGATGACTGTGGGTACATATATTAGACATACAGAAGTCCTTTTGCATTAAGTACACAGAGTTTTGTGATGCAACATAACCCCTGGTTTTACAAATTATTTAACAAAGCAACCACAGTATCCAGAGTTTTCACGACTAAACTCGTGGTTTTAAAACATGGACGTTTCAGTAGGTAGTACAATAATCGACTTGGAATAGACTTGTCTTTCCACAATTTGTAAAAATAGCTAAGTATCACATTTCTACATAAATGCAGCTCTGACGATTTGTCTGGGATAATACATAAACTTGATTTGGCCATTGTTGTGAATGTTAGTATACTAAGTGCCCAAATATGAATATCAAAACTAATATAGATTACTTATTTGGTGACCACGCAAAGTAAACTTAATAACCGCTAACAACTTGCTGTTGAAACTAGTGGTCAGTAGACTTGTCAGTCGTCAGGATGTGTAATGAGACATCCAAGACTCAGCAGAAGTTAAAGTCCTTTTGCATATATTTGTGCGCCATTCACTTATGTAGGAGCACAAGTAATACTTTATAATTTTTTTTTTTTAATATCGGTATATTAAATATATATTTCTGTTAATATTGGCTCGTGTAGCTTAAGTTTAATCCCTCTGATAAAATTAAACTAATTGGACGCTTTGAGGAATGGAACAATAATTTTAGAATTCTTGCAAGTCAATTCTTACGAAAAGGTATTAAGCTTATGCCAGTGTATTAGATCTTTAAGCCTCAACCAAATGCAACATCCTTTGAGTGAGATGCTCAGTGCAGTGAAATATATTGTCTCATAGTTGAATTAAGCATATATATATATATATATATTTACATATCAAATTCTAAATTTGCCACACATCGTACAAATGTGTCGTTGGTGAAGCAAACTTTCTCAGTGAGCTAACCTTACAGAATTATCAGTCCTCTGTCATGCATCTGTCGTAATGTACGTTTTTGACTTCTCTTCTCAAAACAATTAGCTACATCCAGTTCGTGTGTCAAGTGTGTTCAGATGGTCCTCCAGTGATTTTAGGACCTCTCACTGATTTCTCTCTCTCTCTCTCTCGCTCTCTCTCTCTCTCTCTCTCTCTCTGTGTGTTTGTGTGTGTGTGTGTGCGTCTCCCATAGCTCCGAAGGGAGAGGCCTGAGCATGTGGCCTATGAATCTGTATTTTGCTTTTTTACCTTGTTTGTATCTATCTATCTATCTATCTATCTATCTATCTATCTATCTATCTATCTATCTATCTATCTATCTATCTATCTATCTATCTATCTATCTATCTATCTATCTATCTATTGTCCAGTTTAATACATAGTTACCTATCAACCTATGTATCTAAATTTTTTGCTATCTATCTAGAGTTGACATGATTTAAAAAAACAACCGAAGGTGTTGTCAGTTACCATTCATCTGTACAGTAGATTACGGCATGATACGTAATATTTCTTTTTAGTTGGTACTAAGACTTTGTTAATCAGCAAATATTCTGTTCTCGGCAGTATTTTGTCCAAAACAAACTGGGCAATTTCAAAACTAATTTTGAATGATTGTCAGTGTATCTGCACAGGAAAAGTCATTAGATAACGTAAAGTAAGACATATTATGATTGAAAACATGTGTTTAGCTGACATAAACAGGAAAAAAAAATACACTACATTTGTGAGATAAAACGGCTTATCCTATCTCATGAAGACTTCTATGGAAGAATACAGGACATCACATTATGTATGTGCCACAACTAGGTTAAATACATGAGTAAATTATGTCCAGCAAGACGCAAACAAATCAATCAGCTATCAAAATTGACATGTTTGAAAAAAAAACCTTGCTGATAGCAATCTTACACATAACTACATTTGTTGTTGCATGTTACAAATCCAGACATTGAAATCATTTTTCGCATGTATAGAGCAATTCATTTCTCGTTTTTTTCCCACTCATTTTACCACCAAATTTGTCAACCATCGTCATGTAGTGTGGTGTTCTGAGCCCAAAAGCGAAACATGGGTTGAGACTGTTAGATACCAAATCTTCTGAGGTTAATTTGCATTTGGTAGTTGTCCCTTTAAATCATATGTACAACCCTTCAAACATTTATCTTTAAACAGCTCACAAGAATGCAAGATTTGCTTCGTTCCCATTTGCAGTGAAGTAAGTGGTAGCATTTTGGAATTTGTGCCATACGTTTACAGGTGCCGTGAATATGAGGAGTTTCATCAAAGCTGTGTAATACTGACTCACTTCCTGTAATAACCAGTAGCAGGATGCGTCACAAAAGCATAGTCTTTCCCGCTCAGATGGCTCAAAGCGACCGGGTACAAATTGTCTTTTTTTATCTTGGTTTCAACATATTTCATTCTTAATAGAAGTAGTCCACCTTACAAAACGTTGTGCTGTATGCAAGACCATTCATGATGGCATACTCTATGTCAGTAAGTTCCCTGGGCATCGGCTCTGTGCATTGTGGCTAACCCGCGCCAAAAACAGCCATTGATTCAGTCGAACTCTTACCAGGAGGAGCTAAATATGTTGCATCTTGTATCTGCAAATGTGGTACCAAACTTAACCATCACAATATGAGCTCGAGCTGTTCACACAATTCGCAATAAAAATATTTCCTTTTAGCAAAGGCGGGCAATTGGTACCAATGGCAGAACTCGCGTGATTTTAATCCTTTAGTTGAACGGAACTTGTGGCATACAAAATTGCTTGTGCAATATGCAGTGGATATTTAAACTACTTTGTGGAAAACACTTGTACCCAGGAAGGCAAAGAAACATAACAATCGTCAGTCAGATTCGTAGACGTGCTTGTTCGGAACAATAGTAAAATAAAAATGTAACACATATCACATTTTTTACTTTTTTAGCATCTCCAGAGAGTCCGTTTATATGATACATCAAAACAATGTAGTCATGCCATGAGCATTCCGACGATTCTTGACAATGTAAGTCCATTTGTCACCAAACTAACCCAAATTTTAAAGTCTGAAAAAGTTCTGCTACTCAAAACATATTTTTGCAACACATTTTATAAACAGATATCATACCTTCAAAAGAATCTAGAACAACATTCACTCAACTGCATATATACGTGCTACCATGGCAGCCTGGTAAGTCGCATTTAATGATTTATGATGGCCATTCAAGTGCGCAGAGTGACGGAGTATCAGCCATATTAAATGTTTCTAACGAGAGCTATGTGTAGAGATAAAACCTGCCTGATCAACATTATCTCTATTACAGTATGTTTTACTGCATTTAGACTCAGTGTGTGCATATTATCAAATCATCGCTAACACTATATATTGAGTATGTCCATCCGCCATAGATCTGATCATTTATACGGTGAGACGCATTTCTGTATTTTGGCTCGTCTAGTACCATTGTCTTATGCGTTGAGGCAAGCATATATGGTACTTGTATTGATAAGATTACCAGTCCGTTTATTTAGGCTGATTTAAAGCTCGACATTATCTAAATCGTCCTTATGGTGGACAAGAAATCTCTTTACAGGGCATAGTAAGTGCGGGTGCTGATCATGGTTTCAATGAGGATCTGAAATATACTCACAACAGTACTATCTATCATTATACCACAGGCAAATTTAAGAAAATCTTATTAGGATAAGTAATTCCAGAAAATTTCAACGTCCTAAGTTGTTTCTGGAGTTACTGCATCTGCTGACTATTTCAAGGAAATGCCCATGTAACTTTGAAAAATAGACCAAAGTCATCCATCCATAACATAAAATTAGGTCTTATATTGGTACATAATCACATAACATTTCAACCTCCTGGGTCAAATCCTTCTAGAGTTACCACATGCATGATGATTTTAAAATCCTTCTGAAGTGCGTCTGCAATTATTTTTAAAAGTGGTCATGTGACCTTCAAAATAGGTCAAGGTAACCCATCAACACTCGCAAGCTATTTTGTATTATGGTACATAATCATGCAAAATTTCAACCTTTTAAGTCAAATCCGTGTGGAGTTATCACGTTTGCATCAATTTTAGATGAAATGCCCATGTGACCTTAAAAATAGGTCAAGGTTACCAATTTGCAATCTCAAGCAAAGGCTAATATAGGAACATATTCACAAAAAGTGCAACTTTCCATGTCAAATCTTTCTTAAGTTATTGCATTCGCACTTTCCGCAACATGGAGGGGCTTGTAACCTTGAAAAATTGGCCAAGGTTAAACATCTGCTATCAGAAGCAAGGTCTTACGAAAGTCTTACCTAGAAACATAATCAGACAAAATTTCAACACCCTCAGTCAAATCCTTCTCAAGTGTGTCTGTTTTGATTTTGAAAAAGTGTTCATGTGACCTTCGAAATAGTTCAAGGACACCCATCTACAATCCCAATCTACCTTGTATTGTGGCATTTGCATTAGTTTTAAAACACTCTATTTATAAATTTTACTTGTTATGCCCCTCTCCTAATTGAGGTTGGGCATATAGAAATTGCTTTTCCATGTGTCCGTCCGTCCGTCCGTCTGCATTTCGTGTCCAGGGTATAATTTGCTTCTCCTTCAACTTAGATTAAAGAAACTTCACACAAAGTTGCATCTGCACATAAGTGTGCCTCATATACCAAATTCGGTCGCTAAGTTAGGTATCTTGGTTACAGTGACATATTCTTGTCAAATTGTGTCAGGATCATACTTCCTTTTTTATGCAAATTAGATTGATGATCCTTTACACCCAGATGCATCTACACATACCCAATGTAGGTCACTGGATCAAGTATCTGGTTCACGATAACACAATCATGTAAAACTGCATGACACTATGTATTGGCTGTAATTCTGTTCCCTTTAAGTTGGATTAATAAATCTTAACATACAAATGAAACTGGACATACAGGTGTGTCATGAACCGAACGTGGTTCGCTAGGTCAAGTATCTGTGTTACAGTGACACATCCTTTGAAAATCGTGTCTGAGCTTTAATTCCTTTATTATTTAACTAGCTTCATGGAGCTTCACACACACACACACACACACACACATGTATCTTGACCAAGAGGTCTGACATGAAACAAAAGTAGGTCACTTTGTCAAGTATCTGGGTCTGCTATTCGTGTCAAATCCACAATTCACTTGTCCCTCAACTGAAAATAATGAAACTTCACACACGGTGCATCTAGACATAAGCGTCTTAGATGTACTAAAAGTAGCTCATTAGGTCAAGTATCTGGGTCACAGTGATATAATCTTGTAAAATCATGTCAAGGCTATGAATGCTTTACTTTTTTATGCAGTTTCATGAAACTGCAAACACACACACACACACGCACACACACACACACACACACACACACTGAACGTGTGTCATGAACCAAAGGAAGGTCGCAAGTATCTGGGTCACAATCATACATTCATACAAAACTACATTATACTTCATGCACCGGCTATAATTTGTCTTTCTTAGACTTCGAATCATGAACCTTTACACATGTGTGTATCTGGACACAAGAGTGTGATAAAAGTTGGTCATTAGGTAAAGTATCCGGGTCACAGTGATGGCCTTTGTTATTGACTACAGTCATTCCAAAATGAGACCTGTGATTACCAAGGTTATTAATGAGGCGAAGGGGGCATGGATGCAGCAATCTCTGATTGCTTTTAAATTATATTTAGATGCAATGTTCTGCAGCTTTGAAAATAATCTATCCACTCAAGTTAGAAATACTGAGTAAAATGTGCAAGTAAAGATTTAGATGATGGATTCATGAAATTAAGACTTGGACTTGTGCAAAAAATACTTTAAACGTCAGACGTAGCCTTCGGTTGTAGGATCATGGATTAAAAAAGAAATAAAATATATAGCAGCAGCTTTACCTGCACCAGATCCCCATCAGCCATATTGCACAGACTGGACTACGAATTGCATCTTTTATCTCAAATTGGTTTATTGTAATCATAAACTTTACATTTCATGCACAAGAATATGGAATCAAAAGAAAAAGACAAAAACAAAAACAAAACATTTTTCATGGCCGCAAGTGACATGCAACTTGAATTCATATGATGACAAGGGTTAGCAGTAGAGTAGACATAATTTGTCAGTTACAGCATAGATTTAATTGTTGTTTGCTAACTCTCTAGTCAAAACACATTTATGAATAAAGCACTACATGTAAAGAAGAGAGGATTGCAAAATGGTGTGTTGTCTTATAGATGGAAAGGTATTAATTGAAAGGATGTAGTATTTCTTTTTCTCAAGTGTAAGTTCACTTTTCTCAAGTTTAAGTAGCTCTTAACTGTTTCTTTTCAATACACAAGCTTTAGAATTCAAGGTTTATACATTTATCCAAATTACATAGCTTGACAGAGCCAAACCGAACCAACATTCTTCTCAATCTGTATAAGCCCCGACTTTTTAGGCTCCCTCCTATTTAAACATTTTGGTCATCTAGCCCGTAAACCAAGAAACAAAGCAATGGGGGGGTGGGGTAATTGGAAAAGGTTAATCACATAGTTACAGCATGGAAGTGCCAGAGAGGCAATTCCCTGGCTATAGGTAATTTGCATGACTTTTTTGGGATTTCAATGTTGAAAGAGTTTAATTGGTTGTATTGATACTTTAATGGACTTTCAGTACCAAGTTCCAATTTCTTATAATGCATCTTATTTTGTCTGATTTAATAGTGGTGGTGGTGGTTTGAAAGCAGGCACGTGGTTGTCCTTGTATGTACTAGAAATATGGTGTGGGTAAAAGTTTAGGAAAGTGGGCCAGCCAGGAAATGTCCTGTCCCCAGGCCTGTTAATGACCCATGCCTAATGTCTTTGGAGGATACCCCACAGACGGGGCCTTGTAGTACCAGATGTAAGGCAATAATACTGACCCGTTTATCCCTGTTCGGTCACCATGCTGTGGACCATACGGGCATGCAATTGTTTCAAATTAAATGTGTACCTTCTTGCTGGCTAGTCATTTCAGTACAATCTTTTTGCTCCTGGGCAAATGACTGCTGTCCCCTATATATGCAGCAGCAGACCACCAGTCCAGGTTAGTATTACTAGATAGTAGTAGGAGCTAGCAGGTGAGCAGTGGTACTGGTTAGTTGAGCAGTAGAGTTTTCAACTTGCAGTAGTCAGTAGTTAGTTATCAGTCTGCTGATTTAGTTTTAACTGGGCTCAGTTCGGCCTTGGGATAAGACAGGCTGGCTTGTACATAAAAGGGACATCTGTGTACCTGTACGAGGAATGTATACCTGATCTCGAAAAAATGAATGGAAATGTAATCTGCACTTTTAGCCAGCGGATGTCATCATTTCTTTGTCGAAACAGCACACAGACTTGGGTTGAAAGACTCAGTCCTGGTGTGTGTGACCTCTCTTCATTGGTCAAAACCACAATATGGAGGTCAAAGCCCTTGGTTTGATTTTATGTTGTGGTCCACCATGGAAATAAGCCAAGGCAAGATTCCTTAGGCATTTTGTGCTCACAAAATGCACAATGTGGACCACAACATAAAAATAGTAATTATGAAATCAGAAAAATATTAAATTGCTTTACACAGGTTCATGGGTGTAATGCTATAATCATTAATGAATTAAAAGATAGATCTAAATTTTTCAATAAATTAATATATGAATAAATATGGAAATAAATAAATAAAAAATAAATAATATAAAAAATAAATATAACTTTGGACCAAAGACATAATTTGTATAACACGTACATACTGAAATTATAAATATACATTGTATAAAGAGGTCCCTTTCCAATACCCCCATCTCAAGGCAATCATGTGTCAGGAATTATTTCACCTTATTTTTGAAAATGTTCTTACATTCATTCTCTATGATATAACCTGGCAAGTTATGCATGGTATAATCATGGTACAGTGGTACTTAAAATTACCGACTCCAATCCCCACTTGGTCAAAACGACCAGTTTTCCTTGGCATTGAAGCTTTTTGAATGTTGCATGACCTGACGAAAATAACCTCAGTCATGTCCAACTGGATATTCTGTAACAGCAAACTTAGATTCCTTGGAACATTTTCGCAACTTCTTTAAACGAGAAACCCTTATTTTGGATAAATTCTATGGCATTCGAAAATCTGATGTAAAATTTTGTCCAATTGCTCCAGTTGGACAGCCCAGGACCAGCTGTAACACACGACCAACAACCAGCAAAATCACCCCACACAAGACCAACCATAAAATAGGTCATTTTCATCAACTGTAACCAAATTGCACGTTAACAGAAAAGCTGGCCTATGTGGTGTTATTTTGCAGTAAGTCAACTCAAACACAGCATTTTATTTCAACTTGTCTGGACAGTTTACCTGGGCAGGGGAAAAACATAGCTGCTGCATATAGGCACGGTGGTGTGGTATCAGTATCTAGTATTGCTAGGTTCCAGACGCCGGTTTTCTGAGTAACCAGGGGAAAGGGTCGTCAACCTAATTTTAAAACATGACCTACTATCTTAACTTTAATCTGCCTGCTCGGTTGTGTCAGAAGCAGTCATAATCCATTAGTTATAAATCCAAAATGCAACACAATACCACCATGGCATGCATGCACTTAGGGCGAGTGCTATTTATAAACATGGTGGAATGCACTGTGCGAAAGGAAAAACACAGAGAATTGCGGCCACGTGTTTTCAGCACGCTTCCAGGTGTCCATTCTCTGAGTTACCAGGGCAAATGGTCATTATAATATCTTTAAAACATGACCTACTATCTAAACTAAATTTTTCCGGTTCGGTAGGGTCGGAAGCAGTTATGATCATTAGTTACAAATCCAAATGCAACACGACGCCATGTGGTGGCGAGCGCCATCGTGAAGCTTGCCCAATTGATGCAATGATTGCTGGACAGTCTCACAAAAATCTATTTCATTTGAATATGAATGTGAATCGCGGCCACGGCATTTATCATACCATCATTGATGCCATGAAATATTTGCAAAATATATACTTTTGTTTTCATACATTATAACCGTCTTCCCACCCCCACTGGGCAAGATCGTCCCAATGCTCATCTACAAACCATTTGCATTGGGTGCGGAATTGACAATTTTCAAAATGGCAGCTAAGTCGATTGGATATTTTGAAGAGGTAGCACCCAAAACATTTGTGTGATTAGTATTAAAGGAAGGTTAATTTGTGGAATGAATGTAATGTACATATATAATGGGACTTTTGCACAGTGAGCATTACCTGGATTTGTATACACAACGACATACAGCTACCAGTTGTAGGCCCAGAACAGGGGTTTTAGATCAGATAGTGAAGTTGCCCTGAGGCAGTGAATTCCGGGTCACCAATGGTCTGAGTGCCAAGCGCCCCACTGTGTCAAAGCTGAAGCTTAGTGGAGAAGGTTGCCCCTATAGTTGATGCAGGTCCGAAAGTTCCAGCAGTGTTTTTATAGAAGCGGTAATGAAATACGTTAAAATGTTTATACCCGTCACAGAAACAGACTAAAAGAACTGATTCAATACTCCAGTTTCTCTCTTTCCTCCTTGACTACAGACCGTCAGCATGGACAATGATAAGAATGCATTATGATTCTCATTTGGCCAAAGTTGATTAAAATGTAACATCAAACATCGTATTTTCTCAGTGTAAGCATTACATCTATTTTAATGGGCAACAGTCAGTGTTGCATAAAATATAGAAAAACATACATGTTCGAGTATATGCAGTGACAGAACCTAAATTATGTGCACTTGGTAAAGTATATGAGCAGCCAGCTAGTCAGTATCACACAATGTTTGCCATCACTGGCTTAAAATTTTGATTAACCCTTGTTTATGGCTGAAGATTGAGGGATTCATATTGTGGAAATTGGTGGTATAAATGTTTTGATACTGTACACAAAAGCAAGAAAATGTAGCTTTATCCACAGCACAAGATTTGACCAGGTTAACATAGAGACCCCGCACAGAAAAACACTTGAAATTGACATGTGGACTAGCTGAAAATAGTTTAATATTTCATATTATGGTGAGATACTTTTTAGAAATAAGCAGTCCTGTATGCATGTGCTCAAGCTCTGTGCAAGTTGCCTTGGGTGGACAAGTGAGGTTCATGTTCATACCGTACGGAATATCAGTGAATAAAAGTGCTAAAACAGGGCCTGTTTTTCAAAAAGCATTCTCCTTTATTACGGTATGATAGAAAACAGGGCTGTAGCATTGTGTCGTGGCAGTGTAGCATCGTGGCAGTGTGGCATTGTGAAACTATGGCAGTGTGGCAGTGCAGAACCAGCAATGGGGCCCCCAGCAGAATACATAGAGTCAGGGACCCTGGCTGTTTTATCAGAGGATTGTTGTAAAACTACTCATTATTCTTCCCCAACCCCCTCCCCTCCCATCCCAGTTCCCTGCCCAGCCTGGCCTGACGTGGCACTTTTTATAAAGCGAAATTACGGCAACAGCCTCCTTAATAGCTTTTGGGCTGCTGTCAGCAGAGAAATAAATGTAGATTAATGCAATGCATCCGAGTTATGTTGTCAATCCTCTTGAGTTCACACAGACAGGAAGTGTGTGTTTTGGGGGGAGGGGGTGCCAGGCTAAGCGCAACTACATGTATTTCATTTTCCTTTCTATGCATCTTAAAAACTGAATAGTGACTGCATGATCAACCATTGTTGATTTGCTACAGTGGAACAAGGTACATTTGCTTACTATATGTAACCATAACGGTGCTATGAACAGCCACATTGTTGTTTTTGGCTTTCTTTAATTGGTCCCAGGGTCAGCGGCCCGGGTGCAGGTTTTATCATACTTTTTTTCTGATACTTACTCATCTTATTTGTTGATTTGCATCATGAGATCGGTTTGATGTTACAGGCTTTGATGTAAAGTCACAGTTTAAAGTATAACTTATTATTTCCATATTGTTCATTCTTTGTTCCTTCTGAATTACCCCCCTGCATCCCTTTATGTGGATGGGGACCAATAAAGATGAGTTATAAGAAAATTTATCTTGTCTACCAAATACATCTGGGTTTGATGAGTATAACACGAGCACTGTGCTTAGCTTATCTCATTGTGGGAATTAAGGGCATCAATAGCAAGCACCGGTCTGAAGTAGGCTGTGGTATGACTGCAATTAATAAAACATGATAATATGATGTAAAAAGTAAAATTTTTGAAGTTATGATCATTGCTTACTAATCCATATCATAACACAACAAGGCCACAAGGCCACACTGCCACTGTCACTTTTCTATTATACCCTTTATTAGACAGGAGACTGATTACACTACAAAAGAAATTAAAGTTTTCTCCATAGTAACGTGACACTATGATCATGCCAATAAAGGCTGGTTTACATATAAAGGCCATAGATAAAATACTTCAATTCCTCAGCACCATATTAGTACCGAGTTGCTTCCTGTACCCATTTTCATTAATACATCATATGCAGTGTGGACATGGCTCAAATCAATGCCTGACAAAAAATATAGGCAGAGGGTTGCTTATATTTTACTCTACTCACAACCACCTTCTTATGATTTTTCACTGTGCTTCATGTCTGCACTCAATAGACCATTTATATTCACAATTACAGTGAGTTATGGGTTTTCTCACCATACATCTTTGTAGTGTGTGTATAATATATGCTAATTAATAGAGGTCTACTCAGACATTTTATTCATCTGTAACTGTGTTTAACATCTGTCGGATCTCTTAGTATCCGGCTTCTACAAATCTAAGATGCTCTTTATACATGTAAACTTTTCTGCATACAACATGAAACTGGGCTGTGTTTTGTAGTCACCAGTGAACTTATGTGTTAGCTCTGATGGGGAACAAAATGTTACGCATCTGTATATAATGTGTCAGGGAGCCCAGAATGTTTAGGTTAATGCTTACATGTGTGTAAACACAACTTGTCTTGATTAATGGGGTGCTGTTATATTGCCATGATAAGACTATAGGCTCAATGAGTGCTCAGTGGGGTCTTGTTTCAGTGGCAGAATTTTGCAACGGAACGGGAAATTCAGGCTAGCCTTATGACTGTGAGGTGTGATGCTCACTGGTTGCAATATGGGCAAATGTCACTTTCATCTGGCTTGATCAAATCACCATTACATGATGCACACACACACACACACACACACACACACACACGCAAATCAATGAATCAACGTTCCATGCCATAAACATGACACCATGTTGGTAATTAATGGAAGCCGCTGGCCGACACCGACTTCAGAGCAAGAATGCATAACGGCAAAGGGGTACTCATAGAACAAAACCCCTTGAGAGATAGCATCTTCCTAAACAATTGTATTTCGTCCTGTTTCTTTTTTATCCAGCCCACTGTTGATTTACGGCAAATGTGATGTGACAATAGCTTAGTTCCCAGATGTGGACAATTTTTGCCACCGGTGGCGCTGACTACTATGTTCCCGCGAAGTCACGGACGTTTCTCCAAGTCTCGGGGGACACTTTCAAGTCTCGCCATTTTTCCCCATTGGGTTAACACGGGAAAGTTGGTGTCATTTTTATAGCGCCGGTTCTTTCAATAACCTACAAGTGTAACTACAAGAAAGCATGCCAGTGTACAACTATAAGATACCAGGATGTACCAAAGATAGCAGAAAACACGGTCACTATGAAAAATATTGACACAAAACCTGAGACAAAACGTATTCAAATTGGGGCCTGCATTGTGGCACAACTAACCATGCATTAAGTCACCCTTGATTGACTCGATGAGTGCTGAGGGATTAGCCTAGGGCGCACTTCTGCCAGTGCTTTGAAGTTCCTCGCGCTTGGCTGACCACTAACCAAATTAGCGCTTGACGGGTGCAATCAGAAATTAACAGTAAAGCACCTGACTTAAATTCGCAATACACTGTCTGCAAACTTTGTTACCTGATCACTGGCACACTGTAGGCCTTCAAGCATTTTCAGATCAGCTGTTATTATTTGTTTAAGATTGGCGACATTAAACAATAAATCAATATCGAATAATTATTATTAAAGCCAGTATGGATGACCCCTTTTTCCGTGATTATTCCCCAGACCTGGTTAAGTGCCTCGCCTTGCGAGGCTGGTCTTGTACAAAGTGCCTTCACATACAAAAGTTTGCATGGAACAAAGTTGGACAGCACGTGTAACTTAACCCCATGGATGCGCCCCTGTTCCGCAAGTTGGTAGCCCCTGGATTCGCGGTACTTCTGAACATTTTTGGGTGTCCAGTCACATTCGCTCGTTAGGTAGGCAATCTTTAGAAACTTCTTAAGGTCAACCACTTTCATCTTTGAGAATTTGTCGAGATGTTCATTTTCCGTCTGTTCAATCACGTTAATCGCCGCTCCGTCGTCCGTATTTCCCGCCATGCTCACTGAAACTGAACGATCACTGTTCTGTTCTATTCTGTGGTGGGATTTTTTTTGGCTGTCTGTCGATATGACAAAGTTAGCCAGGATGGGTTTTGTTATTCTCAAGTAGGTTATGGGTTCCGGTAGTGCAGAAAATTTGAGTATATTTGATTGTATGGTACGGGGAGGGGGAAGTCGTCAGGCCACGGAGGGCAAGGGCCTAGTGGCCACCGTCCTGAAAGACAAACCCGCTCCACAGGCTAGACAAAGTGTTTTTGTTTTTTTTAAATCATAATTATTAGTAATATGGGTTCCTCGCGGGCGTGGGCGCCCTCATGCAGGCTACGGGGGGGGGGGGTAAGAGCCTAGTGGCCACCGTCCTGAATGGGGCAATCCCAGAACAATCACTGTTGCATGTCGATTCTCTTATGGGTTTCGCTGTCACGCTGTGTTGGTCACGGCCTACTATTACCCCGGGAAAGCTTGACCGCGGAATTGCGTTACCAGGCATGTCGGGCATGCGCGGAGTGAAAAAATCTACCATGCGAAGCCTGGTGTTAAAAAAAAATCCCTAACTCGGAACGCCCGTATTCATTGAAACATGTCCTGACAAAAGTCATGATTTGTTTCAATAAATCTCAAGTAGGGCAATGTACCCAATGACAATGGGTTTAACTTTACACCATGCATGTGAATATGTGAGACAGATGGTGTGGCATTGGGGTGTAGCGGAGGATGGAATCCTGTGTAGTTCCAAGAGGATCTGTGCTGCATCATGTAAGAAAGTTTTGTCCGTTAGTCAAGGAATATTTTCACAAATACTGACGAACATGCATGTATGTGTGTTCTGTACAATTTAAAATGAATTGTAACAAGAAGAATTATGCTACCAAAGCAAATAGCATAATTTAGCTGATGCACTGAGCGTTTTAGTTGTCTGCATGCTGTCCATACATGAATCTTGATATATATAAGGGGTGAGGGGGCGGGGGGGGGGGTTTCCATCATGCTGGTAGAGAAACTTATTTAGCCCCCATATAAAGTACAGCAGGTAAGAATACTCCGAAATGCTGGCCAGAACGAAAAATAAGAGGCCTACAGTATGTAGGTACATATACTCAAAAATAATAGGCCCCCTGCGGCAGTGCAGAAATACCCTTGCCCTCCACCCCCCTCCTCCCAATATATTGCTTTAGTTTATTCTTGGATTCACATAGTGCTAAAAATACTAATATTTTTAAACTGGGATCTTTATCGCCCCGTGCGGCAGTGCAGAAATACCCTTGCCCTCCACCCCCCTTCTCCCAATATATTGCTTTAGTTTATTCTTGGATTTACATATTGCTAAAAATACTAATATTTTTAATCTGGGATCTTTATCAAATTGAGAACACTTTGTAATATTGAGTATGTTTCAACATTTGCGTGCAGACTAAACATCAAATTTTTGGTGTATCAAATGGATATTTTCAATGATCTTAATTCGTTCAATTTGCCACTTACAATTCTGTACTCACTTTTTGGGCGTCTTTACTCGTTAAACACGAAGGCCTAGTATTTAGACCAAGGACACATTCAAAGGAGTATTTTCATCCCTTGCGATGTGTTGTCCGAAACTGTTAGGTAAAGTTTTGCTTTTGTTTGCTTGTTCAATTATTTTTTTTCTTTCCCTTTCTATTTTTTTTGGGGGGGGGGGTATTTTGACAACAGACTCAAATGAGTTCTAAAGTCATTTAATTCATTTGGATAATAAATAACGTATTTGAATTGTTTGAGTGTTATTACAGAACTGAATAGGATTTAATACAGAGCTTTATTTTCAAGGCCGAATGTTTTTCCTCGTTTGGAACATATTTGGGACAATAGTGGTGCCAACTGAGTGTTTCCACTCATTAGAGGCTGTCCAATAGATATACACCAGGTCTTAGTGACAGTTTTCCCTCATGTGGACCTCGTTTTGGATTTCTTGTATGAGCTGGGTTGTGTTTCTCCTGATTGATGGCTTGGAAATTGATAAAGGAGGTCGAAATGAGCGCTGCCACTCAGTTGGGGTTTTTTTAAAGGGATTTTGTATGGATCAAATGTGTCCACTCAGAAAAAATTGTAGACATGTGGATGTAAATCGAGCGAAAAACAAAAAAAATATATATATTTTAAAAATATAACGTGTTAAATGTATTTTTGTGAATCTGCCCCACAATCATTTCATTCATTGTATGATGTTTAAAAATCGTGCTTGCCACCATATGGCCTCATGTCGCATTTGGATTTATAATTAATGATGATGACTGCTTCAGACGCAACCGAGCTGGCAGATTAAAGTAAGATAGTAAATCATGTTTCAAAAGTACTATAATGACCGTTTGCCTAGGTAACTTGGATAACGGACACCCGAAAGCGTGTTGACACCATGTGGCAGCCATTCACTGTGTTTTTCCTTTCGCACAATGCATTGCACCATGTTTGTAAAAAGTGCTCTCCGTGTGTGCATGCATGCCATGGTGGTATTGTGTTGCATTTAGATTTATAACTAACGGGTGATAACTACTTCAGACGTAACTGAACAGGCAGATTAAAGTTAAGATAGTGAGTCATCTTTTAAAAATATGTTAACGACGTTTGTCGTAGTAACTCTGAGAACAGACACCTGGAACCTAGCGCTACTAGATAGCGATACTGCACCGCCGTGGCTATATGTAGCTATGCCTTTTCCCCGGCTCAAGTTAGCCGTCCAGATAAGTTGAAATTAATGGCTGTGTTTGAGTAAACTTTACTGCAAAATGAGGCAAGTTGGCCAGTTGACTACTGCACCATGATTATACCATGCTGAACCTGACAGGGTACATCAAAGAGAGTGAATGTAAGAACATTTTCAAAAGGAAAGTGAAATCATTCTTGATGCATGATTGCCATGAGATGGGGAGTACTGGAGAGGGAACACTTTACACAATGTATAAATTCAGTACCTTATTGTTGTAAAATTTATGGCTTTGATTAATTAATTGATTAATTAATTAAATAATTTATTTCTTATTTATTTAACTTATATATTAATTTATTGAAAATTTAAATCTATCTTTTACTTCATAAACCGTAAAAACATTTCAGCTACAAACTTGTGCAAAGCAACTTCAT
Organism: Hermodice carunculata; assembly: GCA_964020975.1. Classification (NCBI taxonomy): domain Eukaryota; kingdom Metazoa; phylum Annelida; class Polychaeta; order Eunicida; family Amphinomidae; genus Hermodice; species Hermodice carunculata. Next base: position 90,129,853 of record OZ026621.1, on the reverse strand, counting down.
ATTTCCCTCTGATCATACTTGCTTTTTTCATGTTGTGGTCCACCATGGGAATCATGCTTGCTATTTTTATGTTGTGGTCCACCATGGAAATGAGCCAAGGCAAAATTTCCTAGGCATTTGAGTCTCCCATTTCATGCATCATAGTTTGGTGTGCTTTCAGCAATTATATTGCACAATGCTGGCACATGACCAAATAAAATATTGTGAATTGATCAATCGATCAGCATTCAGTGATAACAGTTCAGTATATTTAGGCCTAGTGATTAACTTCATGTATTTGTGCCTGTTGCTTTGTGGAGATATACACAACTTACTAATCACAGGATAATTTATCTGTTAATTTTCCCCGAATTAATAAACATAATAAACACATGTGTAAAAATTCTCAAATGTGTTACATGTATAAATACAAAAATTATCTTATTTTAATTGCTAACATAGCGATGGTGTTTTTTTTAAATATATTACCAATTTTTGCTACTTTCATTCAGATTTTTGTACAATCTGAAAGAAAATAGCCAAATCAGGACAATAATGACAAAAATGTTGTGGTTTCGTCAACCATGTCAAGGCAAGATTTTCCACTCAAAACTCCCGACAATGCACCATTTTGCATGCTCAAATTCGAAATCTTTCGGGGAAAGAGGGGAAATGCCCCAAGACTACCGCTAGCATCGCTTCGGGCGCTTGCTTTGGAAATTTGGGCCACATATGTCTCATGTGGGCCACTGAAAAAATTATGTACTTTTGTGGAGCACTTGGGTCTCTGAGTTTATAGCACTGGTCAGGGTCGATCAATATTAATTAAGGAAGGGCACCTTGAAAGTACATGTACTTTGTTTGTTCCATTAATTTTAAGGTTTGACCTTTTTTTAGAATGATCTGTCAGGTTGTGGGAACGACATATCTATTTTTGTAAGCCTTTCGGTAACTTGGACATTTGTCGAAACATTTTAAAAAATAGATGTTCTTTTCCATTTTACCTCTTTTCACGTCAGCTTAAGGACAGGTAGGGCACCAAAAAATAAATCCCACTTTAACCCTAGCTCACAAAATATTTGTGTTAGGAAAACATATCGTATATGTGTGTAATCGTCATACTCCAAAAAATGTATATGTTCCGTATTTGGGTGTCTGTGATGGTAATTGTTGCATGAACAATTGAAAATTGACTGCGAAGCATCCACCCTATAAATGTCCATATAAGTCACTAATTATTTGTGATAAAATCATAATTACACTTGCATCTTAATCTTGACATATTGGGAACAAAAATCGATCTTGCCAATTTTTATGTTTGGATCAGTTTTTCTTTTATCCATCCTCAAAAATTGATGTTTCAATTTTCCCTTTGATACCCAGGATGTTCATTTTCTTCATTTCACAGAAAAAAAAACGAAGCAAAATGAAGAAAATCGTTGAATGGTTTCTGCAGTTCAGGCATTGCAGAATCAAAATTAGACAGTGTCATTACCATATCCAAACCGTAGTCCTAACGAAACAAATCCAAGTCAATTCCGACCAAAGGCAATGTTCCTTGGTATGTATAGCTGAAACATATAAATTTATAGTTCGTATTTACCCAAAAGAGACCAAATCGTACGTGCAAAGGTCCATAGGGGGAACAAACCTTTATCTAGTTTTCACATGACAGAATGCAAAAAGTTTTGTTTGAAATTATAGGCCTATTTCAGTAAATTTGCTTGAACAGTTGCATCATTCATGTATATACAGGACCATATAATTTACGAAAAGGGACCAAATTTTGCAGCACATCAGAGAATTTGTAAGTGGAGGTTCTTAACTTGTTGAAAATGTCAATAAAATTCAGTATTTAAAAAGGTACTTCTTGCAACCACCATCTCAACAATGATCATCATCCATATAAGTCCACAAAGCGACACCAACACCAACATCAATCCATCAGAAAAGCCCTCTAGGCCTAAAATGACCATCAATAAGAATTTAAACAACATGATTATATAATTCGATGTGTTTTAGGCATGTAGTTAAAGACATGATGTTGTTTTAAAGAAGATAAACTAAGAGTATTTCAAAAAGAAAAGTGTTTGAATTTCCAAATATAGTAAGCACATTGGTTCAAATGTGAAACATCAGCCAGAAACAAGTGACATTAGGCCTCAAATCATTAAAACGTAGTCAAAAATGCATTACAATAGTCAAAATTTGTAAGGATAGCAGTCACCTTTCAAGTTGGTTTCCAGAAGTATTTTTGAAAGGACATTTAAATGTTCAAGAAAGCATATAATCCAACAAATCATCTAACAAGTTAATTATTAGGGTAATAATTTAGAATTCCAAAAATGTAGTATGCCATTGTAAGTCATCTGTAAGTCAGCCAAGCATAATGTACATCTAACTCGTGTTTCTATAAAGTTCAAAAGTTCAAATTGTAAAACAGTCCTAATTATTGTAAAATTCTACTACCTTTATCAGATAAAGAATTCAGTTTTATGAAGAGAGAGAGAGTTAGAGAGAGAGAGAGAGAGGGAGGGATCATTTGAAATTCCTGAAGGTAACTGTAAGTATAACTGTTTTCCTGTAACAATTTTAATTTTTTTCATTTATAATCAGAAGTAGTTCAACTTGTCAGTCAGTTGATTTAGATGCTAATTATTTATACAAGAGAGAGACAGAGAAAGAGTACATTAAACACTTTGAGCCAACCTGACATGACTTTCACAATAACAAACTATATTCATCAGACAATTATAAAAAACAACATCAGCTTCACTACACTTGGAACACTTACTGCACTGTAATATGTGCAGAAAATGCCTGAATGTTCAAATTGTTACCAAATATATAAGGGTTCCATGAAAAGAGAAGTGGATAACAGTTTTCAATGATAGTGATGAGACCAAACCTTGTCAGATCCAGGATCATTTACGAAATAGTAAGACATGCTAGTGTTCGTCGTCAGAAGAATCCATAACCAACAGTAATGATATTTAAGCGAATGAGAGTATCTTCTACCTGACTTGGAACAGGTTACCAACGTATTGGCAGTAGGTTAAACCAGTTAAGCCGTTGACCGGAATAAATTTTGCCCAACCGTTTTCTTGGAATAATTATTTTTAGGTGGGGTCCTCGTCCTATTATCCTTTCTGAGAAAACAAGCATCAAAGGCCTTTGATGTTGATCATTTGCCTCTGAAACAATACCGTTTGCTCAAGTTGAGCTGATATTTGTACAAAACGCAGTATATATCGTCCCTTAACATTTGGTGAAGTTGTCAATCAATTTTTGGCCAATCATATGAATAAAAGAGCCTTTGATGTACGGAAAACATTATTCAGCGATCTGTAAAACGGTGACAGCGACAAGTTGGTTTCAAAGCGTTACGTCAGGGAGGCGGCCCTTCGGGCTCTGGGACCTGAAGCCTGGCAATGAAAGTTGTGTTGCCTTGCTTCGATGGGGTGGCCCACGGCCGCTCGTGGTAAGAGGATGGATGGCCTGTTTGACCTTATGCCCCCGCCTCTTCATACCGTTTTTAGGGATAGCGTTCTATTGTATTTACTCCTATCTGTATACTCTATGTAGTTACTTTGTTAGACTTGTCTATACACTTTACTTAGTTACCTTGTCATTGTTTTGTAGTTATTTTCTGGACGAGTTTCATTTTTTTTTTTCAACCTAACTTTTGTATCGCCATTTTGTGTGTTTTCGATTCTGTTCACGTTTGTGTTTATTTTATGTGTTTATTCGTGCTTTTATTTCCTCATCCTTGGGTTTCGATAACATATAATTGTGTACATGGGTATTGTTGAATAAATTGCCAGTTTTTTCCCCGCCAGTCCTTGGTGAGTAGGACCACTGGGGTAGTCCATTGCAGCACGGCCTTTGAAGGGACATAGTCTGACGATTCCGGCATTTCCTGAACATTTAAAGTCTCCCTTCATTAGAACACAAAACAAGCAAGATAACTATAAATAAACCAATACGGCTATGATATGTTAGCATTTTTGCATGTTTTCCCCACCCACCAGCATAATTTCAGCATGCCGCCTGATTTCGCAGTGCCACCTTAATACCATTCTCCTTTTGCCATGGGTCGTTGCTACCTGCAGCCACGTGACAGGCTGTTATTTATGATTGATGGGTGGCATTGTTCTGTTTGGTGGCTGAAAACGAAAAGAATGACACATGGACTTCCGGATGTCCACATGCCTTTGTGGTTTTTGGTGGTTTTCTTATATTTCTACTTTAGTTAAAATCTTGAAAATTTGACAACTTATAGAAAGGACATTCATCTGGTAAAAACGTTAAAGTCCCAAAATCGGCCATGCAAAGGTTTTCGGTGTTTGCCTGTCCTTGATTTGTGACCTGGGCACAGCCGCAAGCAGTGGTCTTTGTAAATACACTAGGCAGACTTTCTGCTGTGGGCATAGCCAAGAAGAATAAAAAGAAGTACAGAACACGAGAAAATATCCCGTGAGCTTTTGCCAAACAGATGAACGGCATCGATCAGTGTTTATAGTGAAAAAGCAGTTGTTTGTAATGTCTAACCACATATTTTAACAACTTGTATCTGCTTGAAGCAAAGGTTGTTGGATGTGGCTGAGATGGCCTAAACAAATAACTGCCTTATACAAGGGGGCCCGTGATCAATTATTCAAGCTTGATGCATGGAAATGTGCTGGCTGGTGAAAAAGTAGTCTGTGATGAGGCAAGAGGAAGACGCTAAAGTGAAAAGGCTCTGTTATCAGTGAAGTTACCCTGCTCACTTTAAGTATTACACTTGAATTAAGCTATTTTCATATGTAGCATTTCATCAGCCATTGCTATATTACCCCCATGTGATCGGGCATTGTACAATAATAAGCAAGCAATGATATCTTGTCCCCAATCCCATATCACTACCCACCCATCCATTTCATCATGGGCAAATTATAAGAATGACAAAAAACACATGATAAGGCGCAACTCTTTTACAATTTTGTCTGGTATCTATAGGTCAAAATAGATGGAATAAGGACAATATTTAAATAAAGTTCACATTGATTGTCCACCATATTTCCCCATCCCAGCCTCCCAAACCCCAGTCAGGAAGAATCTGTTAAAATGAGAGATAAATGAAATGTATGATAAACTTACTTCTCCAGTTCCTTCCGGTGAAACGTCTAGGACATTCTTGTGTGATAAAAGGTACCAAAGACATTGCCTTTGTTGAAGTATTAACACTAACACATTATGTACATGACTGAAAATATTTTTCTGTTTAGATTTGCAGTAAGTGCACGCTAGGTTCATAGAATGGGTATATACGGGAGTGATGGTACAACTTGTTTGCTACATTAGTGTTGCAGTTTGTTAGTGATAATACTGGCTAAATTTGTAGTATAAAGGCGCATTTCACACGAAATTTATGTTCCAACACATGCTCAAAGACAAGCAGCTTGTCCACGCAGGAAGTATGTTAGGTCCTCTGAAGCTTTTACAGACAAGAGCTTACAATGAAAGAGCTTACTGAAATATAACAAGATGCAATTTCTGCCTGCATGCAAAGCTATTGCGGTTATAGACCTTTTGGTAACTATCGACCAAGCTATATATGCAAAGGCTGTGGAGATGACCAGGGGCATCCATCTGAATTCTGAAGACTAGTCCTGCAAATAGGGGCGTTCATGTATCATGTATATTTCTTGCTGGTACGGGCAACTGATTTGAAGAAGCAGGCCTGTACAATATATGTATTGAGACAGGAATAGTAATTATTGGTTCTCTGAACATAGTTCTAAAGAAAAGCACCACAAAACAGGTGTGTGTACCAAAAATATTTCCATGGAAGTATCATACAGGCTTCATTGGAATGCATTCGTATGTTGGTTTCAGGCCACCACACCAACACCAGATTTTTAACCACAAATTGACCCTGATGCATTGAAAGATTGTCACGTGATATTGCCTAATGCGACATTCCAATCTCTCCTTTGATATGCTAGACGTCTCGTACTTCACAAAAAGAAAATGGACTGCTACACAGCCGATAGTAGGAAAATGTTTGTGTTTTGACAGTTCTAAATTCAAAAGGTTGGCTTTTTCTTTAGATTTGCTGATGCCACATACGATGGCATCTGGAACCTCCATCTTGTTTTAGTTCGTGACATGCTGCTATGCCTGCGTACGTAGGATTGCACTAATTCCGTCCGATACTTGCCTTACTTGTTTATTGTTGTGGTATAATGAAGTTAGAGGCATCACTTCCTGCAGTATATGGAGATCCAGAATGAGAAATTTGTTGTGCAACAACAGCTGGAATCGGTTTGAATAGCTTGCTTTTGATAAAGCCATAGATCAAGTGACTTTGCTGATTGTGACCTCACCTTATCATGTACCCAAATGATATTGATATACCTATAGATAGATAAATGATAGATGGATGGATCAATGAAAAGGTGCTGTCAATCAAAACAAGTACATTTAAACATGAAAGAAAGAGCTGTTTAGTGGCATGATGAAAATAATATACTTCCTCAATTTACACATTATATGTGCCCCTTCCATATTTTCTCTCTCTGTGTGCCGGCCTTTCCACATATGCACATTTTGTGTCTCTGGAAAGGCTCCTTACAGACAGAAAATATAAGGGTGGGGTACATGGATGTATGTGGAGTAAGAACGTATAATATTTAATGAGAGTGGAAACGAACACTTCATTCTCAAACGTATTAATTCATTGTTTCATTTTTAGAGTACCAGTTTTGATATTCAGAGGATTTCCTGATACCTGATATTATATTTATTATTCTGCCTTTCCAGAACAGCAGTATGCTCCAGGCATGACGGCCTGGCTACACACGAAAGGAGCACATTTTATTAATGTTATTTGATACATACGATCATAGTGCTTCTTGCAAAATATATAGATATGTGTGTGTATGTGTATGTTAAGGAGAGCCGGTAAAATATGTAAAGGAAAAAGAAAGTATTTTGAAATTGAGGACTGTACCAGGAAAGCAATTTGGCATATCAGTGGCACACCCTGTGTGTTTCTTGACACTTGGTTGGGATTAACAGTCTATGCTCTCCTATTGGCCGAAGACAAGAGTTCAGTCTAGGGAAAATATGTACTCGTTAATTGGTGCTCCCTGGCCATTACATGTATACTCAGACAGCTAGGCATGTCTCGTTTGATTGACTGCATGTCATCTTTGTGCACAGTTTAGGTGATTTTGCATGCCGAGCTTTTGAGATGGGCATGAGCCATTAAACATAGTAACAGAAATTTGGGGCTTGTGCGGGAAATGTGAAAATTCTGTGACCAGGGAAACTTGCAAAAACAAACTATGAACAGACATCATAGACACACAATGAGCACGTGAAAGTGTAGAGTTGAGCACATATACCGCCGCTCCACAAAAAAGAAACGAATGAGTTCCAGCGATTTTTAATCTGAACATCTAAGTCATGTAAGTGATCCATATATTTGTGCTAGGGTCGTGCTGTAAAGTGCAACAAAGAAACTAAACACACGTATAGGTCATTGTACATTGATCTTCTTGTGTGGAATTTTGCATGGGTTACGACCATAACCTGAAATCAAAATTGATTTGGAACGAACTTGTGAAAAGAGCAAGCGAAGAATAGGGAAATCACGAATTTAGCATACATGAACTCGAGTTAAGTGCAGGGAATAGGTCACGGTCAAATGATTTAGATGAATCTAAGTTTGCTACAAATACCAGGTCATTGCCTGCGTTCACGGAGAGGAATTTGGAAAACTATTCTGGGGCATTTGAAAAAAAGTCGCCAGTCGTCTTGGTTGGCATAGAGACAATTGGCTGATTCGGACAATGAATAACAAACTGAAGCAAAGTTGAACAAGCAAACTTAGTGTCCAGTCATAAAAATTAAGTCACCATGGAACAGCACTTTAATACAGCATGAGGCCAGGAGTGTGTCGTTGTGTTTTTGTTAACATTGGGCACTGATGCACAAGTGGAGAGATTGAGAGATGCCTGCCAGTAAAGCGTGGACTGAGGTACATCAAGTGGTTTTACCAGATAATTCAGAAAACCATTACCCAGATTCATAGATTTCAGTTCAACAGTGAGAGCAAAAGTTAATCCAGCAAAAGGCGGAGATTCTAAAATTGGAATTTGGAAAACTATTCTGGGGCATTTGAAAAAAAGTCGCCAGTCGTCTTGGTTGGCATAGAGACAATTGGCTGATTCGGACAATGAATAACAAACTGATGCAAAGTTGAACAAGCAAACTTAGTGTCCAGTCATAAAAATTAAGTCACCATGGAACAGCACTTTAATACAGCATGAGGCCAGGAGTGTGTCGTTGTGTTTTTGTTAACATTGGGCACTGATGCACAAGTGGAGAGATTGAGAGATGCCTGCCAGTAAAGCGTGGACTGAGGTACATCAAGTGGTTTTACCAGATAATTCAGAAAACCATTACCCAGATTCATAGATTTCAGTTCAACAGTGAGAGCAAAAGTTAATCCAGCAAAAGGTGGAGATTCTAAAATTAGAAAAGCATTAACACAAGAACAACGTATAGACAGGAAGTGATGGAAATGACACATAACTTGCCTTTGACTGGCCATTTAGGTGTTGTAAAGATCACCATTCCTACCTTTGGGAATTGATTTGACACTAAAACAGTTGATTGTGTTGGTGCTATGCCAAAGGCGGAAATAGTTATCTCTTACCTATTACGGACACAGTGACAAGGTAATCAGAGTTTATAACTCTCAAGACAATCAATACTAAATCTGCCTTGGCTGCTGTGACACAAAGTTTGGTTGAGTATGGCTACCTTAGATGATAAGATCAGATCCAGGGACAAACTTCAAATCTGTTTTTCCCAAGATGTGTTCCAGGAATTGAATATTCACCATAAGTTCTCTTCAGCAGATCAACTTCAGTCAAGGAGCTTGAAAAGGGTATCATTAGACTTTGAAAAGAATGGCAAAAACATATTGTATGACGATGCTGAGGACTGGAAAATTTTGTTGTCTGCAGTCAGAGAAGTCTTAATGAATCACTGGGTTCAGTCACTTTGGGTACGTTTGTGCTCATGAATGGGGAGGGCCACTGAAGCTTTTTAAAAAGTGTTGCTCAGCTCCTGAGGGTAGGACTGAAGTTCACATGTTGAAGTTTGTTTCTGATTTTAAGGAAAGGTTACACGAAGCAGGCATGGTAGGCAAGGAAACGTTCAGGCACATAAAGGCATAAGGTCATGGTATGATAGGAAAAGCTAGAGAAAGAAATTTGACACCAGGTGACAACGTGTTGCTTTGTTGTTGTCTATGACTTATAATCCACTTCAGGCGAAGTTTTGAGTTCCATACACTGTTTTCAAGAAACTAAACGTTCTGAATAATGTAAAGGTAAAGAAACTAAAATTACAGCAGACAAAGATGTAGATCTGGTAGCTGAGCACATTGAGCACATGTTGGCATCTCCTGAGAAATATTCAGAAGCTTTGAAGGAACTTGATCAAAAGCAAAGTCCTTTGAGTGATTCACTGTGAGGAGACATGAGAAAGCTAAACTAAGAGTATGGTTATTTGTTTTCAGATGTTCCGGGAAGGACTCCCATGTTTGAGTTCTGAAAGGAGATGTACAGTCGAGAAAGCAACAATCTTAAGGCGAAATCCTGTGAGAGTTTTAAAGCGATACAATATATGTTGGACAATGATCTCATCGAAGACAGTAAATCCCAGATTCAAAGTACTGCCCATGTTGAAGGTCCCAAAGGAAAAATGCAGCAAAACATAAGTATTGAATCTTCAACACAGTCTGAGAAATAGAAACACGTTCAAAACTTTTTAAAAATGATTTGCCTAAACCCGTTTCGTTCTCTAAAAGCACTTAATTGCTCATACGTGTTTTTTCCCCAATTGCATTTCAGGTGCGTTTCAAACGCATTGCGAGAAACATTTCAATAACCTTTTATCCAAGCACTGTGTCAAAAGGCTGCAGACATGTTGCCAAACATGTTACATCTGGCTCTTAGTGTTAGATGAGTTCTTTTAATAGAGAGTTTCTTGTCTTAAGTGCTGCATGCATAGCCTTCTGCCTGCCCATGTCTTGACTGTCTATTAGCTGCTCAATTGTTTCATTATGTTGATGGTATTGGGAAATTGAGTTTTTCTAAAGGTCATACAGGTGAGCCCACCATGGATCTCATAGCTCCAGCAAATCGTCATATGCTACTTCCTTGGCTTCCATTGGTCCAATACCTCCAGACTTGTATGATTCTACCATATCATTATAATCACCTTGCATGCTGTGTAGTATGTTTTTGAGAGTTGACAACTGAGTTGTCTTCAGAAGTGTTCTATTTACAGCCTCCATCTGTATCGTCTTGGTCACTCCAGCTCAGCCAGTCTATTTTGGTCCATTTATTTGCATGCTCCTCATCTTAGAGCTTCAACATCGACAGACATTTTGCTTGCATTAAGCCTGTCTACACCAAGGAGTCAAATGATGTTACAATTCGTGCACATTGACAAACATTGAGCCACAATAATCACAGGATGCCATATCTGCATTGTTTCCTTTTTCCTCTGCTTGAAATATTCCAGGTGGACGACATAGCATACTTTTAACAGTTTCTCCATCAAATGTTTGGTGACCTGGTATGTTGAGCTCCCATTCATAAGTTTTTGACTGTTCATGGCTATGTGGCCTGTCCTGCTTAACCATCTGCTGTTGCTCCGTGTCTTTTCTGTTTATGGGGAAAATAGTTGTTTTAATTCATTCATGTTCTGGCATCTCAAGCTAGAGGGTCTACCAGTAAACAGCCGTGAGACTTGGCTGTGACTCTCTTGTATTCTTCCATCATATAATTTCGTCTGTGGGGAAACATATGCTAAATCATGCTTTTAACTTACTGTGGATCAGCTTGCCAATTGGGTAAAATAAGATGACAATTTCTGTGTATCGTCACTGTATGTGGTTCATATAAGTTTAATATCAACACAATGATGCTCAGATTCTGATGGTGGCTTCCTTTGGTAAATGATTCTTTTTTCTTCTAACTTTCCCCTAAGCAGTTGTTCAGATGGCTTATAGGGTTACTTGCTGTTAATCAGCTAGCATATTGTACAAAACAAGATAAGGACAATTTCTTCATATGGTCACTGTATTTGGGTCATAGAAGTTCGCTTCAGTACAATGATGCTAATATCCCAATGGTGGCTTTGTTTGGTAATTAAATCTGTGATTCTTTTATATTTCCCAACTTCACTCATCAGCGCATCAAGCACCACCACAAATCTCCATATTATTTTGAGAAAATTGTCATCTTCCAAATTGGGTGGTATACCTTGGATGAGCTCAATTGCAGGCATGTTTCTCTGGATACTGTGGCTGCCATTGTCCATAACACCAGAAAATTCTGTGAGGCAGTGGTTCCGGTTCTGTTCCAAAACTTGCTAAGTAAACACTGATTTACCACATCCAGTTGGAGCAGTGATGACCAAGGTGAAAGGATTCTTTAGTTTAAAACTTTTTTACCACATTTCCCCTAAGCTGTTGATCAGATGGTTTATGATGGTCATCCATAATCATGTTATTTGCATATGAGGGTGACATATGTCGAGAGGATTCAGAGGACTCAAATGCACTCTCATGTCTGGAAAAATGTGATATGTTTTGATGTACATACATTTGGCGTCTCTTTAGGTTGTCAGACCGGCTTAACGTTTTATCACACATGTGGCAGTCGTGGGTCATTATATGTGAACACAGCCTGTAGCTCTCGACAGCATGCAGACTATGTTTGAACCCTCACTGATATGACAGAAGCAAAAACAGGTAGAGCAGGAGAGAAAGCAAAAAGAAAAGGAGGAGGACAAACAGCAAGACAATGAAAAGAGGAGGAGCAGAGGAGGAAAAGGAGGAGGGACAGGAAAAGGAGGACAAACAGGAAGAGAGAAAAAAGAGAAAGAAGGAAAGAAGGAGGAGCCAAGGAGGAGAAAAGAGGAGGGACAGGAAAAGGAGCAGGAGGAAGAAAAGGAGGAGAAGGAGGACGGAAAGAAGGAGGCAAGAGATGAAGAAAAAGAACAGCAGGGAGAAGAGGAGCTGGTGGTGGTGTTTGTACATGGAAACAACCATAGCATACCAAATGTTTTTGCGAAAATTAGTTCTTCAAAGAAATGTAAGAGTATAATATTGTCATGCATTTACAGGATCCCCATTTGGGCACACTACACACTGTATAAACGTGAGGAGCTGCCTCACCAGGCTAACATTGTCTGCAGAAGACATGACGACAATGGACATATTTTTGTTTTTTCACGTCTGTTGTTTTGGAAGTTAGCAGTGGTAGGATTCAAAACTTTTACACAGGAGTAGGTTAGACTCCTTGCAACACTTGCTTGAATCCACTGTCCATCAATGATATGTATTTTTCTGTGTAGTGTTACACCAAGTACAGATGGAGTAAGACTTTGACAAATCTTGTTTGGCATGACATAGTAAATATCTTTACAGTATATACACTGCATTTTAAAGCTGGTGCTCACTGGTATTCGAACCTGGAAATGCGTTTTGGAGCTTTCTTTGAGGGTCTTCCAGACTTTGGTGTTGTCCTGGCATATGATAAAACTTGAGGTGGAGTCCCTGCTTATAGGTTTTTTGGGCCCAACTTTTGCATAAGTCACTTTTTTCTTTTTAAATTGACCAAAATTTGACCAGATTTTTTTGAAAAAAAAAAAAAATGAAAAACCACATAAAACTGGTATTTATTTCAAATTTTCTAAACCTATAGGCTGTAGTGCGTTATGTTTGTTATAGTCATAGTGCACCTGCATAGATCAGCCAATTTTTGTCCATACTAGTGAAAGACAATAAAGGTGCGTTAAGCTTATCAGGAAAAGCAAACAAAAGAGTCAAATTCCCAAGATAGGGATTATGTAACAATATAGAATGGGCATATAGCTCTATTTAATTTTAATGACACGTATTGTTGTAACAGGCTTAATCTACACTTGACATTCCAGAGACACACCTGTATTTTTTTAGCTGTCCACATATCATTGGCTTTATTTTCAAAGTTTTCTCAACACTGTGACTAGTTTTGAGCCTATTACTTCTTTAAGGTTATCATTTTTTTACACCCACAGGAGAGTAATGTCCCCCCCTTTTTCAGACACCTGTGGGATTACGAAATGTTAAGTAATTGACTCTATAAAGGTTTTACAACTACTGATATTGTTATCACTCTTGTGTGTGATGGCACATTAAAATCATTATAGAAAAGGTTAACGATCATGTATACTATCTTTATCTTTAGTTCATTTGCACATTTATATTTGTACAGTTCAGTAAGACGTTTATTATATCTTATTTTGTTTTCACGTTTATGCCTTTACCCTCTGTATACTTAGCATCCGTCAATTATATATTTATGGCATAATTAGAGGTTGTGATTTGAGGGGTTTTTTTGTCAACAATGTGACTGCCTTACTGTTGAAGCTTTGGTTTGGCTGTTAATGCTAACACATACAACAGTAGTAGCATCGGATCGCCTAAACCCCAGTTATACAGCGATGCTCGATATTATTTCTTTGGTGTGCTAGATACCCATAACTTTACAATCCGTTAATCAGTCAGAGCCTGTTGACATCTTTCTCCCAACAACAAAATACTAGCCACCCTACCTATACCACCCAAGGCACAACGCTCACTTTTCTCTCAGCCAGACGTGCCTGCATGACTGAAGGGTGCATCATTTCTGCTGTCTAGGCCCACTACCATTATTAATGAGTGTCAAACATCAATTCTAATGAGGGATGGTCAGAGGTTAAACATATAAAGAGTATTGAATTGTTCACCAAGAGATGACAATATATATATATTGTGAAGGCCAAGGGCCTAGCCGGTCATTTTACTGTATTTCCTCATTATGCACTTGGTACAATTAAGTTTTGTCAGCATTTTTTTTAAAAGAAAACTGTTATTTCAATTAAGTTTTGTCAGCATTTTTTTTTTTACAAGAAAACTATTATTATTTCAATTCCCTATTCTTATATGTATCTGTGACATGGAAATACTTTTACATGGTTTTAAACTAATTTGTACTGGTTTTTAATGCCTGGAAGCAAGTCTTCCAGCTTTTTAGTTTAGCTTCCAGGTTGCCTTCCAGGTTGGAAGTTGTACGCCGTCACCTTTTTACGAGAGTTTAGCCTGTAAGGAGTAATTTTGTAACAATGTATCAAGTTTTCATTTGAAATGTACACGCCACGTGCGGTAGTTGCATGTTGTCACACGGTGATTCCGTGTCAAAGGGTGCAATATTTTTTAACCAATCAGAGTCATGGAAGCTTGTGGGTTTTGCTTCCACCAATAGGATTAATCTTCCAAGTTGGGGAAGCCTGGGGAAGCCCTGCTTCCACCAATAAGAAAAGCTTTAGTGCACGCGCATCATATAAATAGTCGAAGGAAAGAAGTTTGTTTTTGGTTCTATCACTAATCGTTTCTGGTGAGCAGAAGTAGGCCTAACTAAACTAAAAAGGTCAGAGTTGTCATGATGGCTGATAGCGGTAGTGCTAAGCCTAGTAAGGAAGGCCCAGCAGAGGCTGGCGGCTCTGGCGGTGCTGTGGTGCGTGCATGGTAAGGCTGAATCCCAATTCCCATGTACTGATGTAGACTTGAAGTTGAACTTGCTTTGGGAGAACGTTGTAAATAAGTTCAGGTTTAATGTAGATGGAACATACATAGGTTTGTAATTGTGGCGTTTTTATAGGCCTAGTTAGCTGGCTAGCGTTGTAAATATTGTCTGTGTATGTGTATTTGTAAAGTGTACAGTAAGTGTGTAATGTGTGTGTATTATATATATGGTGCATCCCAATTGTAAATATGTTGAATCAAGATAGATAATTAAACTGTTAAATTTCACTTCCCATTCTTCTGGTCTTGGCGTGTGTGAGGGAAGTTTGGGACTCAAGAAAGTTTCCCTGTTCCGATTTTCACAGCCTTCCACAGATTCTGAGAGCGAGCGTGAGTGCAAGTGTGTGGAGTCCATTACCATATAAATTATAAGTGTTAGGTCTAGTAAGACTATGAAATATTTCATTAGAGCAATGTTGAACAAAATGTGCGTGTCTGGGAGTTGCCTTTCGCCACTTCACGAACCTGGAAGCTGACCTGCGAGCAGAGAGCAGCGCCACGCAGTTCCACGCTATCTGTTAATAGTTATTGAACTGACCTGGCTCGGGTTTCTTGGCACCCCTGGCACGTCACATATTTTGGTGGCAGCATATTGGGATTCTTTCATTGAATATTAGGTTTATAAGTGTTGGTTAGGTCCCTAAAATAAAGAAATAAAGCCTGTTATAGTTGCACCATGCCAAAGCATAAGGCTGATAAGCGTGGTGAGGAAGAAGTGTACGTGCGGACAAGCTGCGAGACCCGTGTGCAAACTGAAAGTGCAGGGGAAAATATTTCCGTGACAGATGAAAGAGGTGAAATTACTGTGACAGCAGCTTATAGAGATTATAGTAATGGTGGCTCTGGTGATGCACAGAACGACAGAGCAATGCAAGAAGGTGCACATCAAGAAGTTTTAAATCTTGTCCATGAAATAAAAGCATTTATGGACAGACAGGAAGCAGAACAAAGTTCTGAACATATTGAAAAGAAGGTAAACCCACCGCAGTTTGAGCATGCAGTCCCGATACCTAGTACAGGTGCAGGGGCTTTGACGAAGCCGATAAATCTTCCCACGTTGAGGTTGAAACCACCGAAATTTGACGGGAAAGGGGACTGGGAAGCATTTTGGTGCCAGTTTCAAGATTGGGTCTCATAGAGCGGTTATAATGAGATGCAATGCAGTAGGCTTTTGGGGTACTGTTAAACGGATCCAGCACAGGTGTTTTACAGTGGTATACCCCTTGAAGATAGACTTGATTATACCAAGTTAATTGAGCTTTTGACATCACGTTATAGTGGAAAACAGGCAGTGGAAATCCACAAGGCCTATCTCACAGGCAGGGTGAGAAAAACAAATGAAAACATTGCAGCTTTACGGGATGAGATATGGGGTTTAGTGAGGAAAGCTTATCCTCATTTAGACAGACCTGCAGAAGAGTCACTGGCTCTTGACGCATTGCTGAGAGCTGTTGACTTTGATTTAAGGGTCAGGTGTGTTGACCAGGGTTGTAAGACCCTAGATGATGCTGTAACAATCATGTTGAGATATGAGGCCCTTCTGGAAGCTGACCCCAGCAGAAAAAGAAAGCAAGTGAGAGAGGTTAATGTGGAGATACAGAAACCTGTAAAGCAGGAGGATGAGACATTCCATAACTTAGAATCTCTCTTGACAAAAGTTTTGGATCGACTTGAATGCATGCAGTTGCCCTCCAACTCAAAGAAATATGATAGGAATAAAAGAAAAGCAGACATTATTTGATATTCCTGCTCACAGCCAGGTCATGTGGCCAGAGAATGCCCTAATTCTTCCCAAGGGCCCAGAGCCAGTGACAACAATGGAAATAGGCAGGGAAAAGGCAGCCCATCAGTTGGTCACTAGGCCGTCAGCTGATGGGTAAAAGTGGGCCTGGGAAGGGAAAGAATGAAGCTTGCCATTCTGTCCCTAATAATAGTAGTCCTAGTAATGACGAGAGAGAGAAGCGGTGTGTTTTGGACAAAAGTGTGGAAGTAAAATTCAGCTCAAAGTGCAGTGATGCCAAAAATGTAGAGTCTGTGCTGAATACATGTATGCAGGAACATAAAAACTGTAAAGGTTGCATTAAAGATGTGGAAAATTTGCATAGTGATGATATTACTGCGCATGCCAAAACATGCATTGCAGAGAGAGAGTTATGCAAAGCTGATATGGATTGCTATGGTGATGGTGATAAAAGTAAGGCAGCAAGTTGCATTTCTCCAGTACACACCGTTTCCTCAAACTATCAAAACACAGGGGATAAAATGCACAATGAAGGTTATGTAGATAGTGAAATGGCAGAAAATTTGAACGTTGATGCAGAAAAAAAGTGGTTTGGGGGCAGAATGGAGGTGAAGTTTTCCTTGACCAGGCCACACTTGGGTGCGGGACATGGAAGGAAAATGGATCATTTTTGGCATAGACACAGGGTCTACTACTTCCCTTGTATCAGTGCAGTCATTTTCTAGAATTCCCGAGCAGCAGACAGTACTTGACAGAGTTAGTGCTGCAGATGGGGGTGCAATAAGAGTTTTAGGATCAGCAGAATTTTCTCTGGTTTTTAGACATACAACAGTGACTCAGGAAATCTTAGTAGCGGATATAAGATCTGAGGGAATTTTGGACATGAACTTTCTTCGTAGTCACTCCTGTCAGCTGGATTTATTAAAGGGAAGAATAA
Organism: Hermodice carunculata; assembly: GCA_964020975.1. Classification (NCBI taxonomy): domain Eukaryota; kingdom Metazoa; phylum Annelida; class Polychaeta; order Eunicida; family Amphinomidae; genus Hermodice; species Hermodice carunculata. The sequence goes on along the minus strand of OZ026621.1, from coordinate 90,112,519 downwards.
AGGTAGCTGGGGTGGAGCACATGTGTTGGAATAGGGATGAAAAGCAAGCTTGTTTTTGTGTAGTGACTGAGCAGAGAATGACATTGCCTGCACAGTCCCAAATGGCTGTACCTGCAAAGATATCGAGAACTGGCAATATCAGTAAATGGGGTGTGATAGGGCCTCATGCAGAGTTAGTGGAAAAGTACGACATTCTTACGGGGAATTGTGTAGTACCCACACATTCAAATGAAGTATATGTGTGTCTCTTAAATTGTCATGATGAAGAAATTATTTTGCACCCACACCAAACCATTGGTAAGTGTGAAGCAGCAGAAGTTCATGATGAGCAGGCAAGTAGGCCCGTGTATGCTGTAGAGAGAACAGTAGGGAGCATAGTTATCCCAGACCATCTGCATGATTTGTATGAAAGGAGTCCAGTTTTATTATCAGATGAAGAAAAGAACTATTTAGCTGAAGCCTTTATAGAATATGCTGATGTGTTTGCTAAGGACAGGAATGGTTTAGGCCGCACTAATCTGGTGAAGCATAAAATAGATACAGGTACAGCCCGTCCAATCAAACAGCCACCAAGACGTCTTCCTTTTTGTAAAGAACAGATAGAGCGGGAGGAGATAAAGAAAATGCTGGAAAATGACATCATAGAGCCTAGCTGTAGCCCTTGGGCCAGTGGTACTGTTTTAGTGACAAAGAAAGATGGTTCCACCTGATTTTGTGTAGATTATAGGCGGCTCAATGCGGTAACCTTGAAAGATGCATATCCCTTGCCTCAGATAGACGAGTGTTTGGATAGTTTAGCAGGAAGTAAGTACTTCTGTTCCAGCGACTTGGTATCGGGCTACTTTCAAGTGGCTATGGATGAAAGCTCCAAGGAAAAGACTGCTTTTGTAACGAGAAGCGGTCTATATCAGTTCAAAGTAATGGCACAAGGTTTGACAAATGCACCAGCTACTTTTGAGCGTCTTATGGAGCAGGTGATGCGAGGATTACAATGGTCTGAGTGCCTGATATTTTTGGATGATCAAATTACATTCGGCAGAGACTTTAGCGAGACCTTGATGAGACTAACGCATGTTTTACAGAGATTAAGGCAGGCGGGACTAAAATTAAAGCCGAAAAAGTGCAAATTCTTTGCTGATTAAGTCAAATTTTTAGGTCACATCGTTTCACAGGATGGGGTTTCTACTGATCCAGAAAAGATCGAAGCAGTAAATGATTGGCCGGTGCCTAAAACTAAAACTGAGGTTTGCAGTTTTCTAGGACTGTGTTCTTACTATCGGCGTTTTGTTGAAGGGTTTGCTAGAATAGCAAGACCACTGAGGGACTTGACCAGGAAGGGTGATAAGTTTGTTTGGGATTCAAAATGTGACCAGGCTTTCATTCAATTGAAAGAAGCTTTAACTACTTCACCAGTGTTAGCCTATCCCTCCAGAGAAGACCCTTTCTTGGTAGACACTGATGCTTGTCAATATTCAATAGGAGCGTGTCTTTCACAGATTCAGGACAACAAAGAAAAGGTTATTGCTTATTTTAGCCAAGCGTTGTCAAGTGCAGAAAAAAAACAGTATTGTACCACCCGCAAAGAGCTTTTAGCTGTGGTTAAGGCTGCTTAGAGATTTCGCCCTTATATGCTTGGCAGACCTGTCCGAGTGTGAGTAGATAATGCTGCTGTAAAGTGGATGCTCAATCTTCATGAACCTGAGGGTTAGGTAGCAAGGTGGTTGGAATATCTAAGTTCCTATGACTTGATTTTAGAATCCCCACCTGGTAGTATTCATAACAACGCTGATAGTTTATCAAGACGTCCCTGTTCTCAGTGTAAATTGAAATTAAATGCAATAACAAATTGCAAGAAATGAAAGATACCAGTCTGTTGGAAAATCCTTTACAATATAACAGGGAAGTTGACTTTGCAGGGCATAGCATGTCATGTGCTGCCATTACTAGAGGGCAGGTTCAGAAGCAGAATGAGTGTCACCGTGGTAACCAAGCGTGGTTACAAGGGTGGGAACCTGTGGAGTTGAGGGAAGAATAATTAAAAGATGAGGATATAGGAGATCTGATGAGATTAGTAGAGATGGGACCAACACGTCCCAAGTGGCAGGACATATCAGCAAAGTCAAGTGCATTTAGGTCTCTATGGGGACAGTGGAACAGACTATCTGTTTTTGATGGGCTATTGTACAGGAAATGGGAAAGCGAGACTGGCAGGCAAAAGGTGTGGCAATTTATTGTTCCCCGATCTAAACACGCAGATGTGTTTTATCACCATCACCATAGCCCCACAGCTAGTCACATGGGAGTAGACAATACTTTGGCAAAAATTCAGCCAAAGTTCTATTGGATTGGTATGAAACGAGACGTGTGGAAATATTGTAAACAATGTGATCTCTGCACTGCGCGGAAAACAACTGTACACTCTCAAAAAGTTCCATTAAAGCAGTATGTAGTGACTAATCCTTTGAAAGAATTGGCACCGACTTATTTGGTCCACTTCCACCATATAAAAAGGGAAATAAATATGTGTTAGTTGTAGGCTGTTTCTTCACTAAATACAAGGAAGCCTATGCCTTGCCAAACATGGAAGCTGAAACAGTAGCGAAGATTATAGTTGAAGAGTGGATTGGCAGATATGGTTGTCCCAGGTCGATTTTCTCAGATCAAGGAACCTCCTATCAAGCTACTTTGTTTCAAAATGTGTGCAAATTATTGGGTATAGAGAAGGTCAGAACTACAAGCTTGCATCCCCAGAGTAATGGAATGATAGAGAACTACAATAAGACTTTAGGTATTCTGCTGACCATTTGTTCTGAACGTCATCCTACACAGTGGGATACACATTTGCCATACATCATGATGGCATATTGTTCATCTGTTCATTCCACTACAGGCTTTACACCAAATAAGCTGCTGTTTGGTAGAGAAGTAAATTTGCCTATGCACATTGTTACCGGTAATCCAAATGAACAGGAGGGGATCAGTCAGTTGAGTGAGCGAGAAATGTATGACAGTTATGTAGATGAACTGGCCGAAAAGATGAGAATAGCATTTGCAACAGCATCTAAAATTATGAAGCAGCAAATGAAAGTTCAGAAGCATTACTATGATCAAAAGGCGAAGGACAGAAAATTTAAGATTGGGGAAGCAGTGTGGTTGTTAAATCGTCAGAGAAAGAGAGGAGTCTGTCCCAAGCTTACTTCAAAGTGGAAGAAAGGATTCATAGTTACAGGGAAACTTGATGATGTAATCTACAGGGTACAAAAGGGTAAAAATGGCAAGCCGTTGGTAGTACATGTGAATAGACTGATGAAATATGAGGGACCAGATCCACTCCCCAAGTGGTTCAAGCTCCGTGGAAATCAAGCATAGATGTTGCAGGTATATGGGAACAATACAGTGATATATGATAGGGTGATGAGGAAAACAGTGCAGAGGAAATTTCAGGGTCGTAGGAATGATAAAGTAGTTACAGGGATAGGAGATGGGCTTGGCGCCAGTTCATTTTTTCCCATGAGGTAACCATAATACTTGTATCATAAAGCCTCTGCTCAGGGTAACCAAGGGGTGATACAGAAAATCGACCTTTGAAATGGAGAAAAGGGTTCTCCAGTCTGGAGTGGCTTTCAGGAGGCGAGGGTTCTCAAAAAGAGCCATGCTGTTTAATCACTTGTGTTGAGGGGACTGTATATATCATTGTGATTGTGTAAACCATGCAAACAGTGGACTGCCTTGGATTTCTTGCCTCACTTGTGCTGTCTTCAGCTCTGCCAGTCTGCAGTAAAACTGATAATGTGGGCTGGAAAAGAAAAGTACACATATGTATTGGGAAAGTGCATGAAACCAAACTTACTTTGACTATACATTGAATAAATATTGCTGACTGCACATTGGGATGGTATGTGCCACTGTTATGTATGTGAATGCTTGCACATGAAAGTCCTGGAGTATGTGTATGATGTTTTGCTGAATTTAAATTTGGATAATGTGTGTACCTCATATTTTTATGAACCTGTATGTGTATTAGTAAAAATGTAAGTATTGGAATAATTGGAACGTGTTTTCCTTTGCATGTTTTTGCAAACCCCAACCTGCTGTTGATCACATTTTGGGAATGCTCCTAGATGTTCTTGCAGTGTCACATGTTTGATGGCACATGGATGTCACTGTGGTTGCTGTGTACATGGTTGAAAGTGTAAAGTTGTCCCTGTGTGTTAACATGTATCCAAGAAAATGAAAACAACAGAAGAACAAACAAAAGCAATGAAAAATATACGTTTTATTTGCCATACTTTCCATGTACCTTATTTGCCTGGAAGCAGACCTTAGCAGGTAGCTTTATGGATGGGAGCTACCCAATTCAGTTGGAGACGACTGATACAGATCTGCTGGCTGTATTGTATATCTGCTTTTATGTCATATTATCCACCTGGAGGTTATATTGAATAAGTTATTTACCTGGAAGCAGACCTTTGCAGGTGGTTGTGTAGATGGAAGCTGCCTATTTCAGCTGTAATTGAGCTGATACTTGTCTGCTGCTTAGGTGTTCATGTTTAGTCATATTTACTTACCTGGAAGCAGACCTTTGCAGGTGGCTGTGTAGATGGAAGCTGCCTATTTCAGCTGTAACTGAGCTGATACTTGTCTGCTGCTTATGTGTTCATGTTTGTGTCTTATTAACTTACCTGGAAGCAGACCTATGAGGGTAGCTTCTGGACGGAAGCTACTTATCCAGCTGTACAGGAGCTGGTATATATGTCTACTTGTCTGTTACTTGTGTGTCTATACTTGAACTACATTTTGTTACCTGGAAGTAGAGCGAAATGCATTTTATATGCCCGGAAGCAGACCTTGGCAGGTAGCTTTATGGATGGGAGTAACCCATTTCAGTTGGAGACAACTGATACAGATCTGTTTGCTGTATTTCTATATCTGTACCTGTGCTATTTTCCCTTACCCGGAAGCTGTTTATTTAGATTCAGATGTCACATCATGCAAGATATTCTATTGACCTACAAGGAGAAAAGGACAGAGATTAATGAGATGAATAGACAATTCTCTGGTTGGAAAAAAAAATCATATGATTTAGACACCAGACTCAATTGTGATGGATATTTTCTGATTGTAACTTGTAGTGAGGCAGTTGACCAGCGTGAGTGCCCCATTTGCAGCAGCCATGTGCGCAGGAGGGCTTTTCGCCGCCACTTGGAGACACATTTTTCCCTGGCAGTTATGTGTCCCATATGCAGTAAACACCTGGCAAGGGAGGAACAGTTGAGGATGCACATTCAGGGCAAACATCTAGGTGATCCATGGGCCAGAAAGTGGGCAAAATTCATCAGCCGCAGATCAGCTTATTTTCTGGCAGTGGACCCTGAGCAATGGACCCCGACCATCAAACTAGAGGCCATCCACGGATTGGTTGAGGCTACGGCAGAAAGGTGAGCCCAAGCCGGGCAGAGGGTCATTAGGGAGGACATGCGCCGTTTCCAAAGTGTAGAGACTGTGACCAATACTAAGGGTACACTAGTTAGGGCAGGTGGAGAAGTAACCATCACAGAACCCAAGGTAGCAGAGGAGGTTACGATCTCCAGTGAGGAGACCCCGGATGTGGGGCAAGAGGCCGTGGAAGAAGTTCTACAAGGGGAGATGCAAGGAGTGGTGCAGGAAATTGTAAAACTACAGCAGTCCATATCACAGGGTCAGGATGTTGAGCTCCCAAAGTCTGTGCTGGAGGGGGACACGATTACCATCATGGCCTCTTCAGATAGTGAGTTGGAGGAGGAGGCAAAAGTGCAAGACGATAGTGGCCACCGGATTTGCATGCTCCAGGAGAAAGTGAAATCTAGAGTTGCTGTTGCTGCACACAGCATCAACCAGAAGTAAGGTAACATGCAGAATCGCACGGAGCCTGGGAAAGTGGTGGAATGCACCACTTTCCAGTGATTAGAGGTTGGAGCAGTAGGGAGCAGCGCAGTAAAAATTCATGTTGCGCGTAGAGAGGTGGTGTTGAATAGGGTGCAAGCCGCATACCGCTGGGTGACTAGCATGCCGCAGGAGGTGGTTCGGCAGGTAGAAGCCTGGGAGGAGGGACCGAAGGTTGGCAACCTGCCAAATTATGATGCAGGTGAGAAAGGTTGGAAGAGGAAATTAGTGCTGCGAAAGGATCGCCCAAACGCAGGGGTAGCAGCCATTCTGGGAGGGGCACTTGGTGTCCCCAGAGAGGACGTTCTCAGATTGGAGGTCAGCTGGGCACCCCATGTGGTGGACAACTATGAGCTCACATCTCTGAGATTCATAAGGACAAGATTTACAAAGAAGGTGTCCAAGTTGAGGAATTTCCTCACTTTGAAGTCAAGGGTGGCAGGACATGAGGCAGTAAGCAGGAGAAAAGAGGAGGTCCAAATCAAGAGAAAGATCAGGGCGAAGTCGCCAGTTTTGTGAGACCCATGATAGAGTGAAGGACAGACCAGCAAAGAGGGCAAGCCAGGACACTGATGGAGAGCATGAGACTTTGCAGCCAGAACAAAAGAAAACAAAGGAGGAGACCGTGGCACCACCAACTGACAGTAGTATCTCAGGAAGGACCTGTTTGAAGGGTGTGGAGCTTAAGTCGGGGAGGACTTGGCTGCAGACTGAGGTTGGCCCTCTTGGTGTTCCGGGGAGATCAGAGCCAATATCGGCAAGTGGGACAAAATATGGGCGGTGGGTGGTGCCGGCTGGTTTGCCAGGAGTGGTGGAGGCGCAATTTATTTGTGTGCAGGATAAGAAGGCCAATCCCAGTGGTTTTGAGCCTCTACTGGACTTTGGCCCCAGGTCAGCCCTGCTTTGAGACAGTGGGCAGAGTTTTCAGGGCAAATTTTTATACCAACAGGACCCAGCTTAGCAGGAGTAAATTGGCCACCCACTGGATGGAGACAGATGAGTCCTGACCAGAGGATGCAGGCTCACTAACAATTAGCAGCAAGCCTGGAAATAGGTTGGGGTGGCATGGGCAGCCTGCCTCTCCCTCCTGTGCTGATGGAAAAGTACGGAGAGTTCCACCTGCCAGGCAGTTCAAAGTTTGTCCTACCACAAGTTGACTCAACTGCCCTCGACCACAGCCTGGCGAAGGTCCGATACCAGGACCTAGTAACTGAGTTTAAGGCTAGACAGGCACGGCTGTGGGACTTACTAAGCGCTGTGAAATTGGTGAGCCCAGAGAACCAGGCAGCGTCAGAGCTATTCTGTGGAGCCCAGTTGCCAGGACCCATTCTGGAAGCTCTGGAGAAGGTCCCAGTTGTAAGAGTGCCTTGGGATATGGTGGAATTCCCGGAAGAAATCCTTTTTGCCCCAGGACACCGCCAGCCCCTACTTTGAACCTCCAACGTCTGGTCTGAGATGAGAGATGTCCTGGTATCAGTGTAAGGAAAAATAATTTATGTTAGGTCAGCTAGTCATCGCCAATCAGTAGGGAAATAGGGACAGGCCAAGTTTAATTAGTCATCGCCAGGGGTTAGTTAAAGTAGTGATAGGTTAGTTTCTATAGTCATCGCCAGCAGTTATAGTTAAAGTAGGGATTCATTTAGATTAGCTTAGGATAAAGAAGTGAGATGTAAATTTCAACCCCTTTACAGTAATAAAGTTGAGGGTGTGTTTCGTCACCGCCTACCAGATTGTAAGACAACACCTGCAACTATTTGTATAACTTCAAACATTGTAGCGTCATTACGTGGGATGCTTAAGCTAGAGTTTTTAGGATACATTGTATATGAGAAATGTGAACATTTGTATATGGCCATTTGCAGTACCTTGAAATTTTAAAAGTAACAGATATATTATACATGTATTACAACTTCATGCATTAATGTCATATGTCGTGGTAGAACTGTGACCAGATAGCACTTAGGTAATACATATATATTGGTAGACTTAAGCTCGGGAGAGCTTAAAACAGGTGGTGGCAAATGTGAAGGCCAAGGGCCTAGCCGGTCATTTTACTGTATTTTCTCATTATGCACTTGGTACAATTAGGTTTTGTCAGCATTTTTTTTTTTTTTTTACAAAAAAACTGTTATTTCATTGCCATTCCCTATTATTATATGTATCTGTGACATGGAAATACTTTTACATGGTTTTAAATTAATTTGTACTGGTTTTTAGTGCCTGGAAGCAAGTCTGCCAGCTTTTTAATTTAGCTTCCAGGTTGCCTTCCAGGTTGGAAGTAGCTTCCAGGTTGCCTTCCAGGTTGGAAGTTGTACGCCGTCACCTTTTTACGAGAGTTTAGCCTGTAAAGAGTAATTTTGTAACAATGTATCAAGTTTTCATTTGAAATGTACACGCCACGTGCGGTAGTTGCATGTTGTCACACGGTGATTCCATGTAAAAGGGTGCAATATTTTTTAACCAATCAGAGTCATGGAAGCTTGTGGGTTTTGCTTCCACCAATAGGATTAATCTTCCAAGTTGGGGAAGCCTGGGGAAGCCCTGCTTCCACCAATAAGAAAAGCTTTAGTGCACACGCATCATATAAATAGTCGAAGGAAAGAAGTTTGTTTTTGGTTCTATCACTAATCGTTTCTGGTGAGCAGAAGTAGGCCTAACTAAACTAAAGAAGTCAAAGTTGTCATGATAGCTGATAGCGGTAGTGCTAAGCCTAGTAAGGAAGGCCCAGCAGAGGCTGGCGGCTCTGGTGGTGCTGTGGTGCGTGCATGGTAAGGCTGAATCCCAATTCCCATGTACTGATGTAGACTTGAAGTTGAACTTGCTTTGGGAGAACGTTGTAAATAAGTTCAGGTTTAACGTAGATGGAATATACATAGGTTTGTAATTGTGGCGTTTTTATAGGCCTAGTTAGCTGGCTACCGTTGTAAATATTGTCTGTGTGTGTGTATTTGTAAAGTGTACAGTTAGTGTGTAGTGTGTGTGTATTATATATATGGTGCATCCCAATTGTAAATATGTTGAATCAAGATAGATAATTAAACTGTTAAATTTCACTTCCAATTCTTCTGGTCTTGGCGTGTGAGGGAAGTTTGGGACTCAAGAAAGTTTCCCTGGTCCGATTTTCACAGCCCTCCACAGATTCTGAGAGCGAGCGTGAGTGCAAGTGTGTGGAGTCCATTACCATATAAATTATAAGTGTAGGGTCTAATAGGTCTATGAAATATTTCATTAGAGCAATGTTGAACAAAATGTGCATGTCTGGGAGTTGCCTTTCCCCACTTCACGAACCTGGAACCTGACCTGGGAGCAGAGAGCAGCGCCGCGCAGTTCCACGCTACCTGTTAATAGTTATTGAACTGACCTGGCTGGGGTTTCTTGGCACCCCTGGCACGTCACAATATATATATATTCTTTTTATGGTACGTAAACAATACGATACGAGGATCAACTTGTCCTATTAAACGCCTCAGTTTTTTAACAGAACAGAGCCAGGCTAGGAGTTTCAGTTCTTCACACAAGCCCACAACATGTCCCTCAATTTGAGGGACTGTTTGATCTCCAGGTATAAGCTGTAAAGATGCAATACGTGCAAAGTTACTCTTTTTTCAAAATGTGCAGATAAATTTATTTATAAGCATTACGTTACTTGGAGTATTACAAATGTTTTGACCTCCTGTCAAACCTCAATGAGGTATATGAACTTGGGAAAACGGTGATGCAAAGCTTTAATACTATCTTTTTTTGTTTGCTGCTAAGTACAAGTACTGCTCTGCTATCTGTATAATGTGTAAATTAAGTGACCAGTGAATTTGCTTGATCTCCTAATGCAAAATCACCAAACAGGCATTATACTTTACTATATAGCATGCCAAATATAGATGCATGATACTATTATGTACTGTGAATACAAAGACAGTACAGTGAAAATTTTATATAGTTGTAAAAAATGTATCAACGCTCTATGTAACCACAGACTTTTATTTCTACATTTCTATTCAATATAAAGAGAAATTTAATAAACCTAAATCTGTAAGCCCATGTACCGTTTGAACACTATTGAGCTCAATATTCTAAGAACAGTGTCCCATTCCGTATTATTCTCTAAAAGACTGCATAGTTCTAAATCATTATAGCAAATTAATCCGTGAAAGGAACAAATCATATTCATAATATTTGAAATTTGGAAAAAGGTTCTAGGATTCATTAGCCTTTATAAAATCCGGTAATCAGCAGGGAACCACTGCAATAATTAATTCGCTCTTTATTCAAAGCTAACTGAAAAGGTTAACTTCCAGGTTCACCAAATAGTACATAATAACATGGTCCATATTCATTAATTCCAAACCCAACGATGACAGCAAAGAGATTCCAGACTTACCAAAGCATCAACAATTCTCTTCCAATACCAATGTGAAGAAACAAATTGCACTCCTGACTTGAGACAGGCAATCACCCATAAAAGGCATTTGGTGGTTTTAAACCGCTCCTCTCAACCTAAGAAATATTCATCATTAACTGTAGAGACTAGTTCTTTTCCAAAATGTTTAGGCCTAACCACCCAAAACACAAGTTTCATTACTTATGCCAAAAATGAAAAGAGACATGTTAGGTCTATCACCTTTTAGTTCTCCCGATTTGTGAGTCAGCTAAGTTTACAGGAAAAGAGTAAAGTAGGCCTTTATCGTTTTGGTGATATTTTATGAATCTGGAACATTTTAAACACACTCTAACTCCACTATAACTATGAGTCGGAGAACAAAGCCCACAGCACAACATAGCCAATGAAGTAATTTTCAAATAGTACAGAAAAACATGGTCCATATTCATTAATTCCAAGCCCAACAATGACAGCAAAGAGATTCCAGACTTACCAAAGCATCAACAATTCTCTTCCAATACCAAATTGAAGAAACAAATTGCACTCCTGACTTGAGACAGGCAATCACCCATAAAAGGCAACTGGTGGTTTTAAACCGGTCCTCTCAGCCTTAGAAATATTCATCATTAACTGTAGACACTAGTTCGTTTCCAAAATGTATAGGCCTAAGGCAGCCGTGCATACCATGTATATATTTCTGTTTAACTCATGGAACTAATCATACTGGTAGACACAAAAGTATACTGTATAGTGCTGTATATGTTTACAAGGACAAATACTGGGTGACTTAGGAATAATGTTCTTTATCAAAGAATCACTTAACATATATGAAAATACTACACCTGAGCTCCTTGACTGCTTTTATTGAAGTAAGCAAATACTGTGGAAGAAAAGGTTTGTTCTTCTCAATTAACAAGTATAATTACAGACATAGGTTTTAAATAAAACAGTATTCAGTGCGAATGAAACAACATGCATGTAATTGGGTCACACTGTCCCAAAAATTAAATCAACGTGTTACAACCTGTGAATGCATTTCTTTGCTCAAAGGCCTTACAAGATAATACAATTGAAAATCTGTTGAAAGATCACCTTTATCAAGTTGTTGGTACTATTTACCTCTGTTCTGTACCTCTTTGATTTGTCACCAAGTTTCACAGAACAGAAGTGCGATTGACACCTAAGTAAAGAAAACTTTAAAACAAGCTGCACTGACAGTAACCATATGAACCAAAATATATGTTGAAAATGATTAAAATAAGGGGATAATGATATGCGAAATCATGTACTGTCTTAATCTGTGGCTGACTGAGCTTTACTTTGAATATTAAATCTCTTTTTCCTGGAAATGCGTCATTAGATGCGAACATATGGTAATGTACATCCAGCCGGATCGCACATTATAATGACCTAATACTATGCATGATAATCTCCCACCACAAAGCACAGGCCTTATGGTCTGTCAATCAAGGAGGACCTAGGGGCATATCACTATCCCAGATAGGGCTACATTTCCCTTCCTCTCATAACTAGTGTCCTTCAGGGAAATTATGATTACAAATACCAAACTCTTATTAATTTAGTGCTTGGTTTAAACTTACTTTATTTCTTGAAAGAAAAAACCGATTGGTTTAGTGCTTCCTAAATTGCTTTCAAGAATAAATTTCCATCTGCCCCTACGAAGTTTTGTTTGCTTCCTAAATCTGAATAATACCCCCGCCCCCCCCCCCCCCCCCGTCCTGCCCCGGAGCGGCCCGTATCTCACCAGACCAGACTATGGTTATTAAGATAACCAGGTATGCAATTGTGGCTGGAAGTTAGTATCCATGCCTCGTATTAACATAATGATATAAATATATGTGCGTTTTGGCCATTCTAGCAAGGTGACATGGACTAAGGAAAACAAACGGCAACAATATTCGCATGGAAGATAGGGCGACCTGAAAAAATAACATCATGTGCCAGGAAATTGGATTGACTGTGGTCATAGATAAATTATCATATGCTCAGCTCATTGGTTGATGTCATCAATATAAGGTTGAGAGCTATCCTCAATGGTGTTTTCTACAACAGCAAACAATAATTGAGAGCTCATCAAATGCTCCCATATCGTAGATAATATGCTTGAAAAGCAGGATAAAAATCCTTCCCTGGGAAAAGCATGCAGCTGGGAATTTTACCTGTTCTCTGCATATTCCTGGGAAACATTAAGTCTCAGCAAGGTTTGTGCATGTTCACTTCAGATGTTGCCTTGCTCAAATAGTTTCCATTCAGCATACCGTCATATATCATTGAAATGGTCCTTAATCTGCCCTTACACATCATTGGCCACATGATATTTTAATATACTCAAAGATACATATGAGATTTTGTGTGCTCAAATAGTTTCCATTCAGCATACCGTCATATATCATTGAAATGCTCCTTAATCTGCCCCATACACATCATTGTTCAAATATTAGTATACTCAAATGTACAAATGTAATTTGTATCATTATGGTGGCCGTGCGGGATATAATAGATAATAATGGGAGGAAATTTTGTGCCTAGAATGCTCACTGAAACTTTCATGTATACATTTTTAACAATTTTGCTCTTGTCCGTGACAAATGAGTCAACTGGACATACATTTCATTGAAAGAATGTTAATTATTGTTTGCACTTATACAGAAGAAAACCATTTAATGATCCTTGCATATGCAATACCTGTGCAATAACATTTCAAAACAATTTGAATATATAATTTCCCGATCAGCATCATTCACGCCAAACTCATATGCTCAATTTAAAGTACAACTAAAATGGAAGTTGACTAATGTATCTTAGAAGTAGCGGCAGTAGCATCTGTAAGAAAATATGGGTAATATGTGTGCGTGTTTCAATATATTATGCACTGTTACAGCACCATTTATGTATGATCTTGCCAGGATGCCAGTTAAGAACACTTATTTCCGTCTTTAGCATATTTCATACTTTTTGGCACTATTAAACTTTAGACCATGTCAAATTGGAAATATATTGTATGTTGTAAACAAGTGAACCAGATGAAAACGTTATGGTGCCCAAGAGTAACTTTGTCCTATTTGGCCAATTACTTTGATATTGCACACATGGTCTCCCTGGGTTACATAATTCACATAATGGCCACCAGGTGGCGCTGTGATTTTGCCCTATTTTGTATATATTTCTGTGTGTTAAGGCTTTTTTGGACCTCTTCTCTAGAACAACAGAATTCCACGGACTTTTATCTGAATATAGCTTGAATAAAGAGAATACATGTTTGGAAACAACTGAACAGAATTGTCTGATATTTTATCAGAATACAAAATGATTGGATTATTCAGTTTTGCAAAATTGATGTGATTATCGAAAGCGTTGACGAAATTTTGGGATATCAAAACTTTGGGACCATGGGTCAGTAAGTGCTAATACTATGTGTGTATACTGCAGCAATACAGTGCATGTATTGCTATATTGTCTAAACTGTCAAACAATTTGCCTTTAGACATAAATATTGTCCAAGTGGACCTTCTCCAAATCTGTGACGAAAATCATGGAGAAGTTATTATTTATTCGCTGACAGGCGAGGCATACATAGTGTTTAGTGCAGCTCGAGCCCTTTGATAACTCACCAAATCTGACATACTGGCAAATCCGAGGTCCATAGTTTACATATAACATTGAAAGGAAAATGCCCATGGAGTTGCTTCGGTTGTTGCTAATTTTTACCTTCGATGCTTTTGAAAATATACGAGAGAGGAGAGCTAGAATGCTTCCATTGGTTTAACAATGGAGTATGATAATTTGGTGTTTCATAGGGAATTGGATAGACGACTATAATTATACGAAATGTGGTCAAGGAACACTAGTTCCTAGTTGATGAAGTGCAGTGTACTAAGAGGCATCCTGAAAAAATGATAAAGTTTAGACTTTGGGAATTATTGGTTCTGGCACAGAGGTCCCAATATGCCCAGGATAGTGGACGTCTGCACGCAGAAATGCGGAAGGTACAATCGTTCTAATCCATGAAGACACGCCTTTTAGCCAAAACCAAAAGTCCGTTTCAGGACCACCATATCATCCCAAGATAAGCGGTATTACACATCAAACACAACCTCTGCAAGTACCCTCTGCATTAGAATCAAATGCTATGCCATTAGCATCCTTCTCTTTTTATAGCTGCTATACCAATAGTATCTTCTGTTTTTATAGCATAAGTATATTTCATTACCTGTCCCATGGGCATTTTCTTAGAGGGCTGGATAGGTCCGAGTAAGCAATGCGGTTTTTTTCTCTTTCGAATTCTGCCCAAGATTACCTTTTATGTCATTTGATCATAAAATGTATGCTTCAATGTATATGGTTGAATAACTATGGCTGTGTTCAGCTGCTAGAAGCAACAGAAAGAGCTAAGTCTTTATAATAAAAATCACAGATCATATGCATGTACATTATGGTCACTACGAGATACATGATCCAAAACGTTCCATTGTACCGCCAGTGAACACTGTAAAACATTAAATACATGAAAGTTACAAACAGTTGTGCAGTATCTTCTTGCTTTTTCGATATTTTAACAAAATGGGTGTCAACATTTATCATTCAGGATAAAGATGCAGTTGAGTTCAAGTGCTATAACCTACCGAAAAGAGCACATTCTTCATACTGAAAAATACATTGGTCATATGCAGATACATTTTTGTCACTATCACATTATCCGGAAACGTTACGTAGTCCCTTCCGTGTACGCCGCAAATCACAAAATAAATTGAAGTTGCAACCAATTGTATAATGTTTTCTTGCTTTACCCAAAGGGACCCAATGTTCACCATTAAAGTTTATACTAAAACCTGTTTTGTGATCTATGCAAATCTTTCTCACACGTATCTTCTTTGAGTTCAGAGGTCAGCTTCCCTGTGTACCTCTGCTCCTGTGTGCTCACTTTTCAGTTTCATGTCTGCGTGATGGATACAAACTGTTTTCATCTGTCCCACTGCAGAGATCTGTAAATAATTTGTCTCTGGTTAAAGTTCATGTTAGAATTAAAGCCTCCTGATGAAGTAAAAACATATTTTTGAAATAACAGTCGTGTTATGGTCTGTATATAATTTGTCTCTTTGGCTAAGGTTCATGTTCTAATTAAAGCCTCCTCATGAAGTAAAAATATATTTTTGAAATTACAGTCGTGTATTTTGTGAAAAAGATATTTCACTTTGGTGTTGTACAACAGGAAGCATAGTTGTCAGCAGTTTACCAAAAGATAAGATGCTTTCAGTGGATTTATTGTTCGCTGAAGCCACCACAAAGGAGCATGGGATAACGCCGGTACTGGACCCTTCATAATAAAATGGCATTTGTATCTTCACTTACCAAAAAAACCCCACAAATATACCTTAGGTACATTTACCTCTACTGTCTTTAGAATAAAAGGTTCATTGGTGCCATGTCTATGCAGTGGTTTATTTGTGCTATGTCTATGCAGTGATTTCGTTGAAGAATAACAAAATCCGGACACAAAATAGTTTGATTTAGTCAAATTATATTGCCTTGCGCTACAGGTTGCAGGGATATCTGTTTCAAATAAAGGTTGGCCAGTAATATTTAAAAGCGTCCGTACACGGTTGTCCATGTGCTAAGATACCAAATGCATATTTCCATTCCATACTTGTTGGCGCAATTTCCGTACAATTTTTAACATTGCATCTCCACTGCTAGTTGGCCACATTCCAGACATTCTTTAGCATAGGAAAAACGTAATAACACGTTTCTCTGAGTATGGAAAAATCTTAAACGGAATCCCTTTCCGTGTCACTTGAAAATACTTTTGAAAGGTTTTTACCTACTCCTTTACGATTAGCAGATTTCAAGTAATAGACAGCAGAATTGTTCACTAACAACATTATGCGTCGTTTTTACTGTGGGAAATTGCCCTCAAATCACAATTAACCCTTTGTGAGTGCTGTTTTCCTTATTCGCGATCGAGGACTCACAATAGCCTCATTACAAAACAAAATTGAGAAAACCATCTCTACACAACTTTTACACAGAATACTAAAATGACAGTCCCATATTTTGTAAGATCACATAAATGAAGCAAGGCTTTGAAATAAAGACAATCTCTACATTACTTTAATATTAAGCTCTCGTTCAAAATAGTTGCACGTTCAGGACCTGCAAGCTTGAATGACCACTGTGGCCATGTGTAAGTGACGACGGACCCATCTGCCTACCATGCCCTGAATTTAAATTAACGATGTACTTCTTCATAAGACAAAGCCAAGGATCCCCCCTGCATTCAAAGTACTCATGCGTTGATCTATCATGAACACACTGTCACCACACTACTTACCTTCATATCATACACCAGCAGAATATTGTCATCAGAAAGCAGTGGGCACAAATCTAGTTGTTGCAGTCTCAACAACGATATACATATACTTTTTATAATGAAAGTAACATCTGTAACTGGTAATCTCTGTATCTTCACATATTCACGAAGTGTCAATGCTCCATCCGTGTAATGAATAAACAACAATTCATAAGGTGTATTTTCCTCTGGAAATTTAAAAATAAAATCATCAGATACGGAATATCTTTTGCATCACATGCACACCAATTTAAGTGATATACGATGGGCACAAATTAAAAATTAATCCTTACATATGTGTCATTGCATATTCTACAAAGAGTCCTTTTTTTCGAAATATTGACTTAGCAGGTAATGATTAAGAATAGTCATTATTTATATTGTTAACAACACTTTTCTGCATTCATTCAGCACACGGAGTCATACGTGGGTGCAAAAGCATTTGGCAAACATACATTTGGTTCTTTTACATCAAACACACAACAGACGTAAAGAGATAAGATCATAGTTTTGCCACGCTCCCATGTTATTTGCTATCCTGATACCCATCGCATTTTTTTATCTGACTATCAACAGATGCAGAATTCTTTTTCATGGGAGAATGTATTCGAATAAGCACAAGGCTCGGTTTTTTACTTTGTGCATATGGAGTCTATATGAAATGATCGGAACAAATGCCGAACTAAAGTTTTGCCATATCACCTTTGTGTTTGCTGGCCTAATTTATCAGATCCGTTCTTATCCGAAACTTGAATAAATACATTTTTCTCGTAATGCAATGTATTCAACATAAAGAAAAAGGGTGGCTTTTTGGACTGTTTAAATAATTTTGCGCAATGGATATATGTGGATTTGAATGGATTATCAGTCTGATGTACCTGTAAGAACGTTTTGGAATAAACTGGTGAGTTGCAGGTTGTTGGTATGTACAGAAAACGGAGAAATCTTGTCAACCTTGAAGTGGGATGATGGTCTAGATGTAAGCTTCGTTTCAAACCTCTCTGTGCAGGAACTCCGTCTGACAACGTCGTGCTTCTGGGCCCACCCTCCCCCATCTTTTTGACACGAATAATTTACTGCACAGATGAAAACGAAATACTTTTTTGTAGATAAAGCCTCATGTGGGCCATTGCAAGTACAAAGGTTCCAAGTTCATCCTCTGTACAGCCCTCTTGACCGTATAGGCCTTTTAGCATTTAGCACGAATGCCTGACTGACTGAGCGTTACAAGTGCCTGTGTATTGCGGTGATGCCTACATGGTGCTACTACTGATATGCACCTGCGGTTTGCATTTTTTTGTGCGTCTTGCTTGCCTGGTAAAATAAGCCCCATTTTGAGGGCCTTATTTCATACCTTGTGGGGCCTAGAATGGTCTTGTCGTAGTGGTAACCATAGATTGGTTGAAACAGCTGTTGCTTTTTCTTGTGCGGAAACACATACTTTGGCGTACTCTGAAAATATGAAAAGGAAAAAAAATCTGCAAGGCAATTCACTTTAGTTGAAAATACATACATAACTTTTGTATGGGGTTAAAAGAACAACAGCAATACAAAGGATAGCTTTAAACGTATTTGGTTTTGGGTTATAACAAGTAGCAACAGTTACGGATGAATATATTTTAAGACAACATATCACTTTAGAGTCTCGGCCACCTGTGCTGATTGTTGTTCCCTTAGCTGTCTGTCTGTTTGTCCGTCTGACGAGACGTTTTACCCTTTGAATGGATGCAACTGACCATTTGAGTTGCACATGAGTGAAGCGTTTTAGAGAAATCCTAAAGGCAAGGTCACATCTATATCCATTTTCCTAGGTCAAATACCCCAATGACATTACTGCAGCAATGTCTGAATGCAAGCAGCAGGTCATCAGGAATTCACATGTGACAAGCATCTTGGGAGGATGTCAGAGCCCTGTTGAAGCTCACGCTTGTCTACCTATATTTGACACATGTTTAGGTCTAAAAGCTCACCGATCAACAATGTTTAATTTTCTGATTCTCGAAGGAGTTTAGCCAGGAGTGTGAATATCCTTTATATTTTAGGATGTCATTATTTTAACTTGTAAAATTGTGATTTTATAGCATTTTCACATCAAAATATAGTGCATGGGATAGCTGCATTGACTAAACGTTGTTTAAAAGTTAATAACTCAGTATAAAAGTTTTGTACATCGATTGTGTTTTTGAAATGTAACCACCTTTTTATCTTTTACGTGTAGCAATTATTGAGGATCAATGAATAGGCCGCGGGCAGGTATTTAGTGTTTCGCGTGGTATTTCATTACAGTTTGTATAAAGCAGCCATTAAAGATTGTTCAGGTGAAATGCCATGATAAAGATTAAAATATGGCGAAATATATGTCAAAGTGTACTCTGTCTGTTTACCACCCTTCAGCAAAATATATGCCAGAGACTCTAATCACCAATTCTTGAAAGGTTTAATACACTATAGTACTAAATGCATTATTCTTTTGCATGTTATCATGAATACAAAAATTGAGAAAAGGTGCTGTTGCCTGACCAGAGAGCAGAAAGTGAACTGTATTCTAAGGTTGAAATTTCTTTAAACATGAATATTATGTTCATTTTTAATTTTTTGTCACAGGTGTATTTGTTTAAGTATAAATAGTGATGGTTTTTAATAGTTCTGAAGTGTAGCAATTTACCACGTGCATTAACGTGTCTTAAATTGGGGGTGTGAGACATAGAGACCACTCGCTTATGCTCAAAATTGCATTTAACATGGGCTGAATTTGTTGTTCAATTAATATATTGCAGTTACATCTAACTTCAAATGCTCATCCTTATTTTCGCACAAAATCGCATCTATTATTCTTTCGGCTATACGTCACAGCTTTATATTTAACTCTGTGTACAATTACTCTGGCGCCAATGTAAGGCATTTTCAGATACCTGTCACACTAAAGTGACACGCAACGCACAAAATGTAATGTTCGAACATTCATGCATGTTTCAAAGTCAAGAAAAGCCAAAGTTCTCTTCTCCATTCTCATTACTGACGGCGTTTGTCTGATAATATAAATTAGCCACAGGGAAAAAGCATTGTTCAACGAAACCTTAAGGATTATCAAATATCCAAGTTGAGCAAAACAAAAGAGCCAAGTGGATCTCCTTCTTACGTACAAGCATATTTACCGCAAAGGCTTATGGGTGCATCGGGAGGACTCAGCTGGCTCGGCGAGTGTAACAAACATATACATATGCACAGCTAGTAATCAGCACCCATGTAGATAACTCTCAACTTGGTTATTAGTGTATGATTAGAATGCGTAAAGTTAATTGCTGTGTGCGGCAGTGCACCAGCTCAACAGAAAAGACACCAGGACTGACTTTCTACTAATTGCTGACCGACAAAAACGAAAGAAAAAAATAGAAACGTTGATGAGAAACTGTAGCATACAGATTGACTCCAAATTGACGTCTTTGTGTTCTTTGCACCTGAAAAGGGACGTGAAAACTTACTTTATGCTGTATACACGTCAGCTACAGATACCCGACTGAAAACCATTTTGCATGGTGGTTTTCACGCCCATTTCTCCTGCAAGCCTTGGATGTAGGAGTCAGACTTGACATGGACTTCAAACAACACCCAGTTACTCAACCCAAATGCTACTATGTAATCAATGAGATGGCACTTAAGGCGCTCTAATTAGCTTTATCTAATAACTTTTTCTTTTTAAATATTATCAGACATGTACAAATCATGTTACTTTCCGAAAATGCAATATTGAATTGACACATTGATCATAAAAAATGTGACAGAAAGTGAACTTTTGCACTATTTTGTACCATGAAGAAAAGGATACTGGACACAGGCGGCTGTTCTAGTAATTAAGATATTAAGAGGACGTGAAAAAGAAGCTGGCTGAGCATGTGTGCCCAGTGATCAGCGTCTGGCTTCAAGGAGTGTTGAACGTGGTTAAGGAAAAGAGAAGGGGGGATTAAAAAATCTATTTTCTTTAAAGCTGAGGTGTACGCATCATAAACAAGCATATGCCTGTGATCAAGCGAATGGGAAAGTGTGAAAGAACTATATAATAAAAACTGTCCACGATTTTCACAGGAAAATACCAAGATTTACAAAACAATGGCCTCTGAAGCTACCCACTCCAACTAGATCAACACCCCCCCCCCCAAACCAACGCCAAGACAAGCACGAATAACCCGGCGTGGATACAACTAGAGACCCGCAATTGAGTGGAACAAGAGGCAGAATTCCAGCAGCTATAAACAAGTTTGATCATTAAAGTCTTCACGTTTATCAAAATTTTAAAATGTATTTTAGTACTTCTCAGTCCTTATAAAATGTAAACACCATGCCATCATAAAATTTTAATGTGGCAGCAATTTCACAGCAGCGATTGTGATATGATTTCATCAACATGATCTTATCACAATTCAGCTGTTAAAATATGTCTACAGATTGAACAAGTTGTCCGGAAAAGAACTGTTGCATCTTATGAAAAAAATGAATAAAATAATATGAAAACAATGAAATAAATTTGGAGGGCTGTTGGCGGACGATCACAGCAACGCCAATTTGAGCTTAGTTACATTGAAACATCTGTAACTCTTTTGGCAAAACTCACGTCTGCCCATTTTGCTGTAGTGAACTCTTAAGTTTATAAAATTTTCCACATATTCTAATCAAAATATTGGTTACCAGTAATTTACGAAACGGTAATTTCCTCCTGGCACTTATTTCTTGTCTACAAACTACCCAAACTTGAGCCGTGGCGATATCCTACATGCACTTGGTAGGTTTATGCTTTCCATAAGGTGTTTAGACGATGTTCCTCACTTCTCCCATAATCCTTTGTTATAAACATGCTAATACCTAATAGAGCTTGGAGCTATAAGTATATCTAGATGTGTACCTCTCCTTCTGTAGAATAGGCGATATTGTGTAGATGAAAGGGGTCAACATCGAATTAATGGGTACAATAAACACCACGAACCAGGCATAGACCTCTCCAGAAAGACGAACATTTCCTCCAACTGATGCAAAACCTGAATATTTATCCATAGAAATATACATGGTGTATTGAATGCATTATTGTGCAGTTTCAAATTGCCAACAAAGGTCAATTACACAAGAAATAATAAAATCCACATGACCTTCACAGAGTTGTAATTAAGTATTTAATACAGGCAGGCTTCGAGAGGATCCGAAACGTTACCGGTACAGAACAAAAAGATAGTTTAGTTTCATTAGGAAAGTGGAGTTACAATTTTAAGAGCACCATTCCTCTTTTAAATAGGGTGCCAAATTTACATTGCGTTTATAAACTTAATGGATAGCTCGGACAATTGTACATTTAAGGTAAAAAATATACAAATATACGTGAAGATGAAATACTTGGGATGTATCTAAAAGGAAAGTTGGGTTACTATTTGAAGGGTATGTTCTTTCGGAATGTAAGCCTTGAATGTACCATTGTAATTCCAGCCAACAAGTGCATAAATCTGTTGCTGGGTTTAGCTGTATATTCAGTTTTTGTGAGAAGGGGTCTTTCCCTAATTTCAAATGAACATTCTAAAATAGCAAAACATAGTGCCCTGCTTTAGTTTCTTCTCCTTTCGAATAAACACAATATCTATTTTCAATCTAAAATACATTAGGTCTCGTTATCTGTTTATAAGGGAAAAATATCTTGGAGCATTGGTGTTATCAAGAATTGTCTGAACCCGCTCCCTGGTACTTTTTCGTAAATCTGTGTTTGTGTATTGATGGGTCGGACTCTTTCACAATGAGACAGCTATGGAGAAGCAACAATATATTTTGTAGGGTTACAAAGTTTACAAAGCAGCTAATTAAGTTCCTGCATATTAGAAGCTGATGGAATGCGAATATACAGGCTTCTGTTGCAAGTCTTCTAATATTATATGCTGTCCAACCTTTTATCCAAATACACAAACATTCTGAGGTGCACACTGGACGTACATACGTACATATACACATGCATACATACGTACATACATACGTAAATACATATATACATACATGAATGCATACATACATACATACATACATACATACATACATACAAACATAAACGGAGGATGTACAAATCTTATTTCTATAACATCTGTAAAATAGTGTAAATTCTTTCATTTCGACAACAGAACATTCAAATGATCCTTTTTACGATATCACTTTCAGTCCATTTGTTTGTAGCAGAACATAACTCTCATTCTAGTCGCCAAAATTGAAATTTAATTTGTACTTACCGAGAGTACATATTGGCATCCAACAGCAAAGGTCAGTCACAACAATTAGAAACATTTGGCGAAATATGCGGATATTATGCGACTTCTTCCCTGCAGAGGCACTGTTTTTTTATAGATAAATATATCCAAGTATAAGCTATCACCAGTATTACAGTGGCTAATGTTGGGATTGCGGATAAAGAGAAAAAGGAATAACGCCATCCTCTGTATTTCTCAGATGTAGAATGAAGTGGCAGGCACACCGTGGAGCATCCATAGTATTTCCCCATAAAATGATAATTATATATTAAAGGGAATATAGCAATAAAGAATGTCAGAAGCCATGCTACAAAGGCCATAGCACCAGCCCCATCCTTCTGCAATCTGAAGCTACCAAAGGGAAATACTATGACATGAAATATATTTGAGGTTATGGCAAGAAGCATAAGAAGTGATCCAAGAGCTGAAGGTGATGCTGCTATCCCAGCTAGGCTGCAAATTGGAGATGCACGCCATTTTTGGTCTTCTTCTATATAACGCCCTCAATATGAAAGATCCGTGCTAGCTATAGTCAAAAGATAAACACTCATGAGCATATCTGCCGCTCCTAAGTTAGAAATCAAGAATGAATGAACTTTATTCTGTGCTGAAGACCTGGCTCGGAAAGCAATTACAAGGCAATTCCCAACGAAGGACAAGATGCCCATAATCCAGATTAAAACTCGCAAGGTTTCCCTAGCCATAAGATCAGAACAGCTTGAAAACACATCAGCTTTCGGTAAGCATTTATTAATTGAAGATGGTGCTATGCAACAAAATTTATAATAAGAACTAACCAATGTTCTCAAGTTTGTGAACATAGAGAACATAAATTTGTCAAATTAAATAATGTCATTGCCAGACAAATCCAGCTCCTCCAAATGGGGTAAAGCATTAAATGCTTTAGCCTCCATGGTGTGTATTTTGTTCAATTTTACGTACAACGTCCTTAGGGATGATAATCCTTGAAACTGGTTATTTTGTAATGTACCTAATGAATGATGAATGAGCTGTAAATATTGCAATGACATACGTCCGTTGAAAGCACCAGCTTCGATCACCACTAGTGATGGGTTGCCTTCAATCTTTAAGGTGTCAAGCCGACCTAGACCAAGAAATGTATCCCTGCGTAATGCGTGAAGATAATTGTTACTGAAGTCAAGTTTACGTAGATTTTTTGCATGATTGAATATACCAGGCAATACTCTTGTAACATTATTGTTTGACAGGTTTAACTCAAACAAGTAAGGGTATTTCCACACATGACCCAATTCTGTAATTTTATTGTTGGTAGATATTATTCTCCTGGCATCTGCGCCCAAGCTCACAAGAAATGGTGATGCATTCTGTGAATCTATATGACTGCAATTGAAATCAGCTCTTTTTCAGGAACATTGTGTAGGGCACATGATACTACAGAGCTCTTCATCATCCCCAAGTTTGCAGTGTATAACTTCGTCACACACATGCTCCAAGATAATGGAGTTCATCTGACTTTTACATCTGTACATGCCTTCACATTTGTAATTATCTGCAGGGCAAAATGCATTAAAAGGAAGAAAAATCTTAATTGAAACTGTGAAATTTGCATGTTAGCTTTTTTTGTACATGAAACAACACTGCAATAACATTAAGGACCTCATCCACAGTACTTACATATATAGAATATCTGCTGGCTATATAAAGAAGCTAATGTAAATAGACAACCTTTACATGAATGCTTTAGTTACCTAAAACCTAATGGGATCAATATCACAACATGATCAGGGAAAAAGAAAAGGCCAGATGCACTGTTCATGCACAGTGCATCTGGCCTTTTTTCAAAGATATTTCATTGCACAAAAACGGTTTGCATATCAGTACATTGCATCAACAGTGACTTACGACATCCCAACTCATCATGCCTAAGTGGGCAATCCCATATTCCATTACATACTTTATTGACGGGTATACAGTAGGTCCCTGGGCACTTAACATACGACGTTGCACAAATATAATAACCTGCAAAATAAATGGGATGACGAAAGTAGTAATGTAATTGCAACTTTGCACGTATTTATGTTTGCTAAGTGCACACAGACGTCCATGTACACTTTCATTTACAAATTTCCATTCGATGTATGTAGTTTTCTTATCTTAGAAGCAGTTATATGTTAATTGTATACATTTTACGCTGCATGTAATAAATATATGCAGTGAAAAAATCTAGTTTGCCTATAAATATACTATGTATTTTGAGCGCACACGGGAATATGGAGCCTGTGCCTTACTGAACATAATTTCCTCACATTTAACACAAATGAATGTGGGGACAATTTTCCCTTCTTGAATGCTGTCCAGGTTATATATACAAGTAGTCAGCATACCAGCAACGAAACATGAACAACAAAAAGTAGCAACACAGTATTTAAGCTGTAAAATACAGACAAATTATGGGAGTTTATCTCTCCAGCTAGAGTATTAAGCATATGTAATACACTACAGACACACACACACACACACACACACACACAAACACCTCATATATATATATATATATATATATATATTTATATATATGAGTGTGTGTGGCTGTAGTGTATTACATATGCTTAATACTCTAGCTATTAAGCATATGTAATACACTACAGACACACACACACACCTCATATATATATATATATATATATATATATATATATATATATATATATATATATATATATATATATATATATTAGACTGCCCTAAGCAGGGCAGTCTACTCGGCCTTAAGGATCGTCTGCTTAATTTACAAAGAAATCGTATGCAAACTTGCTCCTTACAAGGGTTACCAAAAGCAGGCACACCTCTGACCCCTGATACCGTCCATGCATGAAAGGTACAAGCCAACCACTCTCATGGGACAAGGCTCTTTCCTCCAGGGAAAGAGCCATATCCATGGCAAGGAGGGTAAAACCTTTGAAGTTTGTAGCCCGATCTCGAGCCACGTGGTGTTTTGCAAGAAAGCCCATGTGAGGCCTCAGTGTAACCTTGGATTGGTCGGATTAAGGTCCACCCGTCAGGGGTCTTCGTGACACCTAAAGGGCTGCTTCTTCAATTGACCAATACAAAGGCCCCACCATGGTAGGACCTGCCTGTCCTATGGTCTGTTGGTGTAGTAGGACACTGTTAGCACTGACAGAGTAGGCTCTCTCCCAATGCAAATGTCCAAGACGTTTCCAAGGGTTGAGGAGATGGGAAAAAAATATCCCTCTAAATTTTTTAAGCCCTACTCAAGGACTTTCCACTGGTAAAACACGAAGTTGGAAATATCTGTAATGCTCGGAGACCAAGGATTTTCCCATTGGCATACCAATCTAAAAAGACATTCCAACGAGTAGAGCAATCCATCAGAGCAGAGAAGCTCACCTCTGGTAATCTATCTGCAACTGATTCGGAGAGATTTCTGTCATGTATGTGCTTTGCAACAACCACCAAGCATTGAGGTTGAGCACTTAAGGGTTCCTGTGGAACATGCTCGTCTGTAGTCGCACCAGAAGTTCCGGCCATGCTGGTAAAGGTATCATGGGTTCAGTGCTCAATTCCAAGTGGTTGATGGACCAATCTGTCCCCATAAAAATGGATCCCAAGACATCCTCTTTGAGCCTTATATAGGCCTCAGCGGACACAGTGATTGAATTCAGCTGCTACACATCAAACTCCTCCCAATCCAAATCCACCAGCAATTAATGGGAATGAAAGATCTGCTCAGGTGCAGAATACCATTGCCCCTGTACAAATGGCATGGAGAGGAGCACCGTTAACAAAGATAGCCAGAAATGATTGGCTGTACCAGAACCTGTGTGCCAAGTTTTGCATGTGACCTGGTCATAAAACAGAGGCACAAAGGGTAAATAGGGGAAAGGGAGAATATGGCTTGGTCTCCCAACCGGATCTGAATGAGAGTTTTGACATGTTTACAGCCCTGTGGTAGAGCCAGAGTGGCATCCATGGGTCCAGAACTGTGCTCAACATGCCCCCTCCCTACTGGGTTCAGCAGCTCAGAGAGTTTGTGGCATTGTGTTTAACAAGTCATTGGCAGCTGGCACCTGCTGATGGACAAATCCAGAGCTCTTTTTCCTCCTTGACGTTGAGGTGCTAAGACTGAGGACTCTTGAGAAGAGCAGTAAGACACAAAGCCGCATCAAACAACACATCATTTGTGTGCAATGGGGCAGCCACTTGTGACAGCAGGGTACATGTCACAAAGGGGTAGCAACGTCCTTCGCAGAAGTTATTAAAGGCTCAAATGCCACTCTCTTCTGCCCAGGCAATGTGGCGGGGGGGGGGGATGACTTCTAGAAAACTGGAAGTAGGGGGTACAGCGGCATCTGACTGAAGTGTCTGCTGGTTGGAATGGACCTGCAAGAGTTGTGGGAGCTCCTGGGTCTCTAGAAGGCTCGAAATAGGAGCCAAATCTACAGCCATCTAAGAAGTCTGGTATTGGCTAATTTATTCATAGAACCTTATCTTTCCTTCCTAGCTGGCCATGGCGCCGGGCCTCCCAGGGTTCTCTCCGGCCACCTCCTGGTACGACAGTGGGAGTGGTGCAGGTGTCTGTGCATGTGGGCAAATATCTATTTTTTCAATTCCTCTTACCCACATCTTAAATAAACTTAACTACTCAGCTGTAATTTACTCCTCCACACACTCCGTCATACAGGTATGCCTGACATCTACTTCTTCTTATTATTTATTTAGTTAATAATACTCCTTTTAAACCAAGTCTACTAGCAGAAGGGTTCCAGGAGAAGCTCAGGGAACTCCAGAACCATGGGGCAAAATAAAAGCTGGTTCAGGGCAGAGGCAACAAGCTGCTCCCCCGAGACAGTCTGCAGGCACTTGGCGAGGTCTCCAGCCACAAGCACTCTTCCTCCCAGAGCTCAGTTTGGCTTTGCCTCTCCACAGACAGAGGCAGGACACCGGGCTTGAAGGCAGGTGTTAGCAGGATCACCAGCCTCTCACTCCAGGGTGGTCCCAGAGGAGGTGCAGGAGGTAAGGCTTGTATTGCAGCTGGTGGCTGCAAATGTGGCACTTGAATGAAAAGAGCAGACCCCAACACAGGAGCCACAGGACATCTTATTCGGAAGGTGTCATCACAGACTTGGGTGCCTTTCTTCTAGCTTAGGCATGCGTAGACTTACAATCCAAGCTCTTGGAACTGGGAGCTCAGAATGTTTGTCCTCGCTTTGATGGTCCTGGATGCTTGGACTTACAATCAAAGCCTTTGGAATGGCTGAAGTTCCAGGATGCCTGGATGTGACCCTGTAGGTTTGCATCCTGGCCTCACCAAGTTATGCAGTTTAGCCTCCAAGCAGTCTCACTTGGAGAATTGTGATCTCAAGAACTTTAACTTTGATTGTACTCTTTGAAGGGACTTTGAATAGACAGGCTGAGAGGGGGCAATTGGTGCATGCAACATATCAGTCTGAAACTGTGTACTCCGAGCCATAGACCTCAAGGCACAGGCAACCCTCCGGCTAGTGGCCAGAGATACACTGGTCATCTCAGTATGAGCTGGGCACTCATGACCTCCCAAAGGAGATCTCTTTCTGCCCTGATTGAAACTAGGTTGTCTCTTCTCCAAACTGCCCCTGTGGAGTTCAGGTATAGAGATGGCAGCCACCTGAGTCTGTGAGCAAGCTATGTCGGTTTGTCTTCAATTATACAGTGATGTCACAGGTGAAGACTCAATGGAGTCATATTCCAAAGCTCAGCGTTTGGCAGCTACATCTTGCTGCCTATGCCTCTTTCTGTCGCTGCTTCTTTGTGCCTGCTCATAGAGCAGCCATTTGTTTTCAGCCCAGTCAGCACAGTATTTGCAAGTTGATTCACAAAAACAAACAAGACTCAACTGCTGATGACAACCAAGGCAATGCTGATTATAGCCCCACGCTACCATATAGTGGTTCTGTGGGTCCAGCTTTTGCCCTCTATCCAACAAGGATGTGGGGAAGTGGTCAGTGGATCAACACCTGTGGCTTACTGTCGAAAGGAAGCAATTGGCCGGTGAGCACTGTCTTCTTGCTCTCTCGGAACGACACCATCTTGAAAATCTTGTTTTCAGGCCAAACAACTTGTTCTCCTTCCAACTATTTCAGAGGTATCCACAGGCAGATATCAGCTATTTAGGTTTCCTAGGAGTCCTGGACCGCTAAGAAGAGATTTTCAGCAGAAGGAAACGTGTGTAAAGCACTGGAACAATGATGGTGAACTAAGGTTGACTGAGGTTTAACTCAATCGAACAAGCCAGTAATGGTCGCCAAAAAGGAAGGACAATTTGGGACCATGTGCACTGGGAGTCACCACTACATCCACAAGAACCAACAGATGTGACCATCAGATTTTTGCAAGAATCAAGTAAGTGAACTCAACATGATTTTCTTGGGCGTTTTGCCCAACACAATGGTCTAGGCAATGGTGGTCGACAGATAACGTTAAGTAAATAACTCTACGGTTTTGCCACAGCAGACAAAGCAGGCTATGCAATTGCATTACGTGTTTTCCCCTCACATTCCGTCTTTTGTAAAATAAGAGCAATTTAGTGTCATTAGTACTACATAGCTTGCATTGTTTCGATTAACCACAAATCCAATTCAACATAAAGGTTATGCAATGAGTTTTGGTACTTTTTCAGTGCTCTCTTTGCACTGTGATTTTGTCACATAAATTAGTTTGGTGTCCCGTGTCATAAATTTATACTACTGTCTGGCCTGCCACAAACGTGGAAAAGTTGCAGATAATCATTCAAAACCAGATTGGAGTATGCATATGTACATATATGCCTTCTGACATAATTGTGGATCGAATTCCATCCTTGATTTTTCCTTTAATACACCTAAAGGGGAGTAAAACTGGCCCCAGGAAACTCGACCTTGAAATTGCGTGCACAAAAACACCAAAACACACCATACAAGTTATTAAAATATCAGAATTCCCAGAAGGTAAATGGAAATTTACGATTTGTGTACAGCAAACATAATTTATATCAGGCATTAATTATTGTTAAATAAATTATGGCCTAATGTACGAAACTGCAAAGATTAATCGCTGGATCTCCTGGATTTTTTTTTTTTTTTTTTTTTTTGATATTTGTATTTTATGGATCCTTAAAATGTTCTTCCCAACAAAAGGTGTTGTTTTCGCTTAAAAAGCTTGAAATCAATGGTCATGTAAAGACAATCGTATAACGTGGGTAACCATTTTTCTGTTCTCTGTTAAAAGGGATGGTTTTTATGTTATAAAAGTTTTGATGCATCTGCAATTACCATTGGTAATTTTTCCACTTTGGAACTCAAAAGTAGCATTTAAAATTGCAATATTTCGAACAAAAGAATGGTTACCTAAGTTATACTCTTGTCTTGACATAGCTGTTAATTTCACAAAGATTCATCTATCAAGGTTGAGTGAGGCTGTCTCAAAGTTATGAAGCCTTAAAAATAAAAAAAGGAACAAATAGTTTCTGAGATATTCACTACCAAAGATAACTAAGGAAATTTGTTGACTTCAGTTACTCACAATTGATATTTACTCAGGCCATTAAGAAGGGTGGCTAAATGCTTACCTCTAAAACTCTGTCATAACTTTGACCTATTTACTTAAAAACAATATAGTGGTTCTAATCAGTCACCTGTGAACTAATCTGCTCACCTGAAAAAACACATGCAGTGAGGCTTCGACTGTAAATGGTTATCTAAACATCACCATTAGTGACTACATCTAACAGCCAATTAACTGCTTGACTCTATAAAGCAAAGACACTTTTTCATCTTTAAGTTCTTGGCATAGAAATAAACATGTTACAGTGACACTTTTTGACATGGATAAAGCTTAGTACTGTATCAACTTTACTGATTTTAAGGTTTCAGGTAAGTGCCAGCGCCTTAACAATGTAGTCTAAGTAGTATAATTGTGTATGCATGAGCACAGCAGGCGAACATAAAGTAAAAATGGACCAACCAAGTTGAAGTGATTTCTAATAAAGGATTTTACTTACCACAATTCTCCAGATGTGATCCATCCCGGCATCCTCTATGGTTCCCAAGGTAATTGATATCATACAGGCAAACTAGGGAACTATTAGTCTTATACCTTGCCGACTTGCATTGATGTCGAGATGAACTGGTTCCGATCCCTAAAATACACGCATATATAGCTCACATTATTCAAACTTTTGCAGATACACTAGATAAGTAGAATATTGAGCGACAAAAAAGAAAAACTTAGAAAGCATGACAGGTCTAAGCCATCATTTAACTATGAAATGTGTATATTCTGCACTCTACGCTACCCTTTCCTGGCCCAAATTATGTTATCCAATGGTCACACTCTACATTCAAGTGACGTATACTTGTATATCAGAATGATGTAATTGAAGCAAACACACATCTAATTAATGTCAGAAATCAGAACGAAAAACAATCAACCAATCAATCAATCAAATTAAAATCTGTGGCACCATAACATTTGATGTACCTTTGTTTTGTTACCCAGAAACAGGCGGGTCTTATGCCAGTAACTTTCGACATAAACCATCATGACTAAAATGGGAAACACACATATGCACAGTAGGAAATCTCCGTTCATAAAAGGAATGGTTCAATAAAGGTAGGTATGTGTGAATGCAATAATCGACACGGCCCTGTTCATCATATTTATCGAAGAAGCAACAATATGTAATTGTTTTGTGACTGAGGAGGGTGGGGCTCGAACTGGATGTGATCTATGTCACATTTGGCTAAACTATGTGGAGATGAAACCACTAGCCTCTGGACACAAGTATTCTCGAAATGCTACTTTACAACATTGAATATGCATAAATAAAATGAATGTTTCATCTCATTTTCTCGAATCACAGGTCTGTGAAAAACACATTTCAAATAAATTTCCTCGATTTGATTTTTCTTAGTGGCATCACGCGGGGGGGGGGGAGGGGGGCAGGGGAAAATCAAATAGACAAACACAACAGATCCGAGGGAAACATATGCTGTTAACAAGATTTGTCCAAACATTTCACAATAATTACGTAACTGGTTAAAATAAACTCCCTATACGTCATGGCACATTCAATTACAAACTTGCGTGCTGGGATATTCTGCTGCTAGACATACATGTTTCGAAGTCTTCATCCTCTGGTGGGTCGCTGGGACAATTGGCTATGCCATCACACATGTACCTCCTAGTAAAAAACATGACCCGTCATAGCAGTTGAATGCAACAGCCAAGTCGTATTTATCTGAAAATTAAAAACGCATTCAAATATGCATATCTGGCATATGCATGTTTTTCAGAACATCATGTTCACTACAAAGCATTATATATACATTGCAGTGACTTCTATATGCATTCATGTACAAATGTTTGCTATTCTACGTAGCACTGGATGCCGAAAAAGAAAATATCTTATATTACCACATCATGTCGACATCGTTTTCTGGAAAAGGCCTCCGATAAAAAAAATTCCGATGTAGGTGACCTGAACTAAGCAAATCTGTACAGATAATGTACTCGAGAAGTGGAGTGCAGTCACTTTACCATAAATTTGCTACATTATGGAAATCCACCTATAAAACTGATACACAACATTTTCCAATAACTAACATGAAATAAAAATAAATATAAGGCAAAGGACACCGTGTCATACAAGCGCCACTGGTCAGTTTGGGTAGATAGTGGGCATTCTCATATGCTGCCGTGAGCAGGCCCGTGCCACATATCTCCTCATCAGAGTTATCTGCACAATCCATTTCAAAGTCGCACCTCTTAGCTGCTGGGATACATCTGGTATTGACACATTGATATTCTGAAGCGTTGCACGTTTGGCAAACTTGGATGAAAGCGTACATACATAACAGAAAACGGAAAGTGTATATTCTGATGAGAATCTAATTTCATGGTAAAAAACATGTGAAACCGGATAGTATTACTTTGTTGATTAACACTTTTTAGTGCCATATTTTGGACTGAATTAATAGCTTTCCTCAGCGCGCTTTGGTGCCATGCGGCCAAAGCACGCCGGGGAAAGCTGTTGACCTGCTGGACTATCTTAGCCTATTATATGTAACTACAAGCTTGCTGGTACTTGATGAAAGATAATTTTACTGGGAATATGAATCTGGCATCCTCATTATAATTCAGAGCAGTTAAGTTCGAGTAGTTTTCTATTTTAGTCGCAGTTGTTACCGAAAGAGTAACCCTTTTTGAGAGCCAGGTTTTTTGTGCAGTGAACAGTTTTCCTTGGCGTGCTTTAGACAAGCTGTTGTCTCGGACCATTTTTAGCTCATGATCTCTGCAACTGTTAGCACGCTGGTATTTGAATTAAGGTTGGTTTTCCAAGAACATATATCTGACATCGTCATGTGAATACAGAGCACTTTCACTCTCGTCGAAATCGAGAATGAAAGAGTTAAATTTGAATTTTGCGCTTTTAGCGAATTTCGGATGTCCATCGTGGAGTATTGTGTGGCAATAATGCGCGTGCATCATCCGCAGGGAACAAGCGACTTCATAACAAAAATACTACCAGAAAGTTACTGTGTAAAAAAAAAATCGCGGTTTCGTCATTTTATTGTCTGGGTTACAAATATAGTTAAGTCAAGACTTTAAAATACAGCAATGCAGAATAAAGTAGACAAAAAATGAAAGACGCTTTTTGGAAATTTACTCACCACTGGGATCACCCACTTCAATTGGCCCTTCTTACAGTCCTTTTACACTCCAAGTACTGTTTTCAGGGAGCACACCTTGTTTTCTCGAGTCGTTAAGTTGGTAGAAAGAGTTCATGTAATGAATAGGTTATTAAATTGAGGTGCCAAAATAAACTGTTTGGTACCGACGGCACCCCGAATCTTTTCTTTTGCGTGATAGAAGTTGACGGTATCAGATTATATGTATTTGAACTGGAGTGACTGAAAGCGAATTATGTTTACAAAAGCCGTAATGTTTGTTCCTCCATGGTGTATTCACTGTTCGGTGCTCGAACGCAAATGTTGATCCTTGTTGTTGAATTCCTGACCTTATAAAAGAAAAAAATCTGCATCCCATTTAAATATTTAATTAAAAATATATTTAGTTGTGAAATGTTTGTTATCGTGTGTGATTGTTTCTCATCAAATACCTGGCTCTCTCTCTCTCTCTCTCTCTCACACACACACACACACACACTTTGGTCCTCAGCTCATTTCTTTACCACAGATTTCGAACATTTTTTGGTTAAACAAGTCCATTTCTGGAAAATTAAAGCTGACAGTGTTATATCGGTATGCAATGCTAAATAAACCAACAGTAATTTTTATGAACGGTTTTAAAACAACTCGTTCATTTGCAAAAAAGCTATAAAAATTAAATTATTTTATTCTCCACATATTGCTGAGTGCTCGTGACAGTGTTTGACACAGACAAACCTCCAGTTTTAAAGTGTTATTGGGCTATCACGGATATAGTCCATTGTACAGCATCATTTTATCCGGGATAAGTCGATTGTACAGCGACATTTTATCAGGGATACAGTCTATTGTACAGCTACATTCTATCAGGTTATCAGGGACATAGTCAATTGTACAGCTACATTTTCATCTGGAGACTTTTTCAAAAGTTGACAGATGTGAGAGTAGTGATCTAACCCCCCCCCCCCCAAAAAAACCCTACTAGAGGGGAAACAATAAAACTTTGATTCTAGAATAAGTCACTAGTTTTGTTTGTTTTTTTTATTGTCGTCATAATAGTAACACTTCAGCAAAAAGATATTGACAAGAAAATGGAAATGTGGGGACTTGTCATATACTTGTATATTACACATTCCTGTTCCCATGGATACCAAAATTTACTTACCAGATAACTATTTCTGTGCAAGTCAGTGACATCATAACACATTGTATATATTTAGATGGATATTATTGTTGTTTGTATGGAAAATTTGATTACGAAGGTTCTGAGTGAAGTCCAGCCCAACAAGGATTCGTTCCACACCTCACGGTTTCACTCATTGTAATACATATGGCTGATCCCCTTCATAATTCAAATTAGACCAGAAAGCATGAAAAATGAATGCCTAGAAAGAAACAAAATGACAGTGACAGTCATATGCTCAGCTACCTTGGATTCACAGGTTGGAGTGTTCATGTGAATTTAAGAATATTATCAAAGTCACCTTTGTCTAAGACCATGACGACTGCTCGCAATGTCCATGATATCAGTCGTCACTTATTGCAGACATCATTTTTTATGTGAAAAGTGACATAATCTATTATTATCAAGATATTAGCCAATGTGTCAGTTTGACCTTTCAAGGCCGTGAGCTCCAAATTAACATCACCGTTTATTTTGATAACTTGTCAAAAACTCAACAAATGACAACAGCACCATGTAACAAATAAATTTGCTGTGGATTGAGTCCAGGTATATTCCCACCATGTTTGAAGAGAGCGTTCAGTTTGTTAGAAGTAAAAAAATACCGTTCAAAGAACGCAGTACCCTTCGGTCGTCTTTAATCCCCTATGCTACAAGTGAATAGCGAAAGTCCGCCGCTAGCTCGAGGCAAGGGCTGTCATCCCCTTTCACCTTTCTTTTGAAGATTGGGGCATGGAATCGAATAACCCCTGGCACTTTATCAGGGGATACCGAAATATAGGTATATGACACAACCAGAGTTAATGTATACCCATTGTAAGGCAATGGCTTCATTCAGGTAACTACAGCAAAACTCAAAAGTTGGATTCCATGTAGCCTCTATTTTGGTTTGGTGCCATTCTAGAAACATGCAAGCATTATGCAAGAAACACCTTGTGACCTGGAAAACTGTGCTTGAACTAAGTGCAGGCCTTAAAGAGGTGTATAAGCATGTGGTGCTTGTGATACATGTGTGTGATGTTTCATAAAACTGTCTTTAAAACTTTCTTACCTACACAAATACTACTATTGTGCACTGACCTTTGACCCCAAAAACATGACATATACAGGTATAACCTTGACTTTCAATAGCCCTCTAGATCCCTATGTTGCTTTTTTTGTTTTAAGATTTAGATTTCTAGATGCACAATGTCACTCAGCAAACTTGTGACCCCTGTGTGACATTGACAATTGGACCAAGGTCAATAATGCTTGCACACAAAGCAAACCTTATAGTGGTGTACTATCATGGAATTTGAAAGTCCTGTCTCAAAAGCTTCTGAAGTTATAGTGGGTAAACAAAATGTCAATGAATAGGTCCCTGTGACCCATATACTTGACCTAGTGACCTACTTTTGATTCATGACACATTTTTTTTGTTATGATACATGTGTGTATAAAATTTCATGTAACTGACTTAAATCCTTCCTTACTTATACCAATACCACCATTGTGCACTTGACCTTTAAACTCAGAAAGCAGGTCAAATATAGAGCGATGACTTTGATTTTCAATAGGCTTCTAGATCACTTTATGAAACTTTTTGTGTGTAAGCTTTAGATTGCTACATGCAGGCTTTTAATAGTTAGAGCGGTAAGGTTGCTTAGCACATGTGACCACTATGTGACCTTGAGAATAAGGAAAAGGTCATTTATGCTTGCACACAAAGTAGGCCATATAGGAGTATAATATCATGTGCAATTTAAAAGTCCTGTCTCAAAAATTTCTGAAGTTATGGTGGTAAAACCATGGGACGAGCGGACGGACAGACAGACGGACGGACGGCGCAGGGTACGACAATAACCGTCGGCCTCATAAGGCTGAAGGGTAAAAAAAGCAGAACTACAAAAACTTGTGAAAAATAAAAAAGTTGCAGCATGCTCTGGTGAACAAATTTACGGTTTTGAGGTGCCCAGAAATGTCCCTATGTAATTTCAAAGCAATTAGACAGGTGCTTTTGCAGATGATTTAAATTTTTTTAAATCGCCCCCATTCACAAAATAAAAGAGAGAGAGAGAGAGAGAGAGAGAGAGAGAGAGAGAGAGAGAGAGAGAGAAAAGAAAGAATTGAAGTGCCACCTGTTTAACAAATTAAGATCTGGAGGTCCCAAGAAATTTCCCCATGGTTTTCAAAACATTTAGTTCAGCAGTTCTGGAGAAGATTTTTGACGATTTTGCCAAGAAAAAAAGTCGTTAAAGTGCAAAATTAATTGATATTTGAACAGACCTGGCAGGTACAAGGTACATTACCTGCAAATTTGAAACGAGTCTGGTAGTTGGTTTGGGGGGAAAACGTAAAAAATGCAAAATTCTATTGAAAGCTCTATTGACTTACAAAGGAATACATACATTCACTGACAGGCACCCGGATTGAAAAAAGTGTTGAAAATATGGGATCCAGAGTATCATCACCTAGTGAACACTTTTGTTTTATCCTGGTGCAAGCTACATATCTGCCAAGTTTTACAGCAATAGCAAAAACATATATATATAATTGTAAAAATATCTACTTTAAAAATGGCATCACAAGCTTGTGAAAAAATTAAGGTACATGGTGTAAAAGAGTCGCCAGAAGTACCCCTAATGCAATTACGAAGCAATTGAAAGACTAGTTTTGATTTTTTTTTTTTAGATTTCGCCAAAAAAAGAAGGAAAAATTTAATTCAAAATCTTATATTCCATTGTGCGACACGACTTTTAATAAATTTGGTAGAGATCTACCCAAGGTACATATCCACCTGTTTAAAGTAAATCTGCCAGACGCCTTTCCAGAAGAGGTAGAAAATGTGAATTATGTACGACGCTTGACAGACATACGACAGATGCCTGACCACAACATAACCTCATCTGACACTCAAGTCAACTGAGGTAATTAAAGATGAGGAATATCTTCACCTAGTGAGCAATTTAGTTTGACCTTTCCACAAGCTACCTCTCTGTCGGGTTTTAGATGAATCTAAGCGACAGTTTTGGAAAATTTGAAAATAGCAAAAACCCAAAATCCATTAACAAAAGGGTTCTCATGAGCACATGGATGGTCGTCATGGCGACGGCCGCGTGAGGAAGCGACCTCTTGGGACTTCGGCAAAATGTAATCTATCGGTGGCTATAACCAACACTATTAACTGAAGCTGATGTTACAGCAAAGGGAAGTGTCAACGGACACGAATATCGTACTAGATATGCAAATTATCGCACTCAAACTATTGACAAATCTTTTCCACTGGAATTTTTTTCACATCAGACAAAAATAAACCTTTTTGTTTCACAATCACATTTATTTCAATAATATCTTATGTTTTGTGTTAAGTACATGCCAACAGCTACAGAAACCTGCACTGGAACTTGAACATGGACTGTCAAGAGAAATCAGAGAACATTTAATTGTACATAAAATGCTATTGAAATGAATATAAATTGCCATTGACAACTATTGGGGAACAGTTCACTGTAAATGAATATCAAATATATCTTGCATGTTATATTAACTGCCTGGATTCCTTCAATTTCTACATAGTGAGAACTCATAATAACGACACCCAGATGTCTGACATATTCACTTTTAACCACGCCCTGTAAAGTTCAAAAAATAATTTTCTATGCTGTTGTTATTCATATATCGGAAGTTTGAATGACACTACTATCTGTAATAGGTTTGAAGTGATTCAAGACTTTAATTTTGTGCATTTGCCTAATTTGCATAAATTAAAAGCCTGCAACTTTGGTTTATGGTTCATTGGCTGCAGTTATGTCAAATACCTGCGAATACAAGTTGGAATGGCATCTCTATGCATAATAGTTTTGAAGTTATTAAAAGATTAAAATTTCTTGACATCATCTTATACGCATAAATTAAAATTGTAGGATTTGGATCATGGTCAGTGGATGCAGCTATGTCTTAAACCCACAAATTGAAGTTAGAATGGCATCTCTATCTACAATAGTTTTGAAGGTATTCATGATTGAATTTTGCATATTCACCTAATTTTTGCATAAATTAAAATCCTATAACTTTGGTTCATAGTTCACTGGATGCGTACAAATTGAAGTTGGGATGGCATCTCTATCTACAATAGTTTTGGAGATATTCAACTTTTAAATTTTTCAATGTCCCTTATTAGCATACTGTAAAGTTCTACAACTTTCATATACTGTCCATAATATTGGCGGGTTTCCCAAACCTATAAGTGCCCATTAAAATTTTGTGTCTAAAGTCAGATAGTCAACTTTCCTACTAGCTCTGTTACCATGCCAAGTAAGCTTGCACGGTGACTGAGAAAAGTTCCAGACAAATTATGGGGAGAGAGAGAGAGAGAGAGAGAGAGAGAGAGAGAGAGAGAGAGAGAGAGAGAGAGAGAGAGAGAGAGTGTGTGTTGGCACCCAGACATAAGGAGAGAGGAGGGATAGGGAAGACGGAGAGAGAGAGCCCAGTCATCACCTCTTTCAAATTTTTATAGCAGAATAATTCATCACATGTAGGTCCCTGTTCAAGGTGATGTCTGTTTAGCAGACCCAGGGTCCTGGACAATCGGACATGGACCCTGAGCCACCAGCCACATGGTGTTACCCTACAAATTCAACCCGCAAAAAATGTAAACAAACCAGGTTGCAGTATGTACCTTCCAAAATAACTTATAAACCCACACATGTCCTATGCCAAATTGTTCCTTACAATATTCTGAATCATCTGAGAGCAAGAAAACCTGGTCATCATTGGGAAAATTTTGAGATATTACCGTTTGCTACAGCCAAAGTACTGACAGCAGTCACCCCGCCTTGCGCGGTGACTTGGAGAAATGGCCATGTGTATTCAGTTACTACGCTGGGTATATTAAAAGCTGACCTGTCAATAAATACTGCATACTGTACCTGTCAGTTTCATAAAAAAAGTCTGTTACAGTGGTCAGAATTATGTAAGAGACAGTCCCCTGTACCTGTAAGGGTCATTTGTAATATGCACCGAATTACTCACGTAATACCACATACAAAAATGGCCTGACAGTTATCCAAGCAGGAAAATGCTGTGACAAACTGTGCCTCCCATCTTCCTGCACACACACAGCAGTGGACAAACATGCATGTTCAGTGATAAGGCAGACCCCATGGGGCTCTGTTAAGAGGCAGGCTTGCATATTCAGTGGACCCTGTCTAAAACCTGACCTTCAGCCAATAAGCAGTGAGCAGAACTTTTCTAGCCACACTGGACCCAAACATGGGGTTCCCTTAACAGGGTTTGCATGGTGATTATGAGCTTTTTTACACAAAAAGTATTGAGGGATGGTTGTTCCATTAAATACTTCAACATGTGAATCTGAGTTGACATCATATATAATTCATGATTACAGTGTGAATTATTTTGTGGCAATGTAACAAATCCTTATATATTCAACACAATGTGCCCCCTTTCCCCCCCTTCCACAAGCATATATTCAGACAATTAACATGACAAAAAAGCTTCAAACTTGCCACATTTGGTTGCACTGCTAGAACGTTTTTTGCTCACTGTCCATTGACAGATGTCTCAAACCTACATGTATAAGTTGGAACTTTGTGTCTATCTCCAATATTTGGAAGATATGGAGCTTTTAAAATTTGAATTGCCCCTAATATGCATTATTTTAAACATCATGACTATTCCAAGTCAGAAAGAAGGAAAGAAACAAAGAAAGAAGGAAAGAAAGAGAGAAAGAAAGAGAGAAAGAAAGAAAGAAGGAAAGAAAGAAAGAAGGAAAGAAAAAGAAATCTTGGAAAAACAAAATGTCTGGGTTGGCACCCAGACATAATTAACATGGCAAAAAGCTTCAAACTTGCCACATTTAGTTGCACTTCTAGAGCTTTTCTTCACTGTTCATTGCCGGATGTCTTAAACCTACAAGTGTAAGTTACAACTTTGTGTCTATCTCCAGTAGTTTGGAAGATATCAAGCTTTTAAAATTTTAAGTGCCCCTAATTGCATAATTTAAACATCATGACTATTCCAAGTCAAGTGCCTAATTTCACTGGTACGTCAGTCGCCATGGCATGTTTGGTGGTTTTCCGAATAGTAGGGTCTGAGAAAAACTCCGGACAAATCTGGCCTTAAAGAAAGAAAGAAAGAGAGAGAGAGAGAGAGAGAGAGAGAGAGAGAGAGAGAGAGAGAGAGAGAGAGAGAGAGAGAGAGAGAGAGAGAGAGAGAGAGAGAGAGAGAAAAAGAAAGAAAGAATTTTTGGAAATACAAAATGTCTGGGTTGGCACCCAGACATAATAATTACACCTTGTGTTTTGTGCTTAGGCTGTTGCTGTCCCAACCTGGACTGGTTTTGTGTGCAGTGGCTGTTGCTGTCCCTGCCAAAAAATGACTAAGTTACTTTAATTAACATATGTCAAGGCCTACATGGGGCCGGTTACCCCTCCCCCCCCCACACACACACACACAAAGAAAACATTTTTATACATGGATTTGCTTAAAATGTAGATTTACAATAAATTTGGTGTCTTTTATTAAATATTGTGTCTCCCTATGGGGGTGACAACTTTTCGACACTTACAAACCTGAGTTTGCTTTGTGATGTGTGTGCATGTGTGACAGGGTGCATAAATTTGGTACTTGGGGTATGTATTGTTGACACCATTAGTACAATTGAAGTTTATCAATGTCTGCACAATGGGAGTGAGAAGCAGCACTTTAAAATGGTACTTGCTGTAACAGCCAATGGAACAAAACTGAGACCAATGGTTATCTTCAAGACGAAGACAATGCCAAAGGAAAAACTACCTTCTGGATTGGTTGTGCACGCTCAGCTCAAGGGATGGATGGACAGTGAGGGCAGGTGGCTTTGGTTGTGAGAAGTTTGAGGCAAGAGAGCACTTCTTTGCATCAGGGCACAGTTGGTCTACAACTAGCTCTCCACCCATCTGGTAGGGGAGACCTAGAAGAAGTCTGCTGGGCGACAGGACAGACATCACAGTGATCCCAGGTGGTTTGACTTCCATGCTGCAGCCTCTTGATGTGTCTTTGAACAAGCCGTGCAAAGATGCAACGAGAGAGCTGTGGTCCAAGAGCTCAGTGGCTCAATGGAGTTGACACTGAGCGGCAACTTCAAAAGGCAATCTGTTGCACTGGTCTGCCAATGGATTGTGAAGGCATGGACCTCTGTGAAGACTGAGACAGTTGTCAAGATGCTCAATAAGACTGGCATTTGTGACAGATTGGACAAAGACAATGCACTATGGAAAGGGGACAACATCGGAATCAAGTGACAGTGACTCTGAGGCAGAGACCTCCTTTGAGGATGAATACAGACCATTTGCCCAGGTGAAGTGCCACCAGAGATTTGCTGATGAATATTTTGGTGGTTCTTCAGAAAAGGCATTTGATGGATTCTGAGGGGCTCATTTCTGTTGTATTATTTACCCCCATAGCCTTTTCAAGGCCACAGCATCCTCCCAAAAGAGGTGTTCAAGCGGCATTGGCCTAAGGTAAGAGAAACAGATGGTAAAGCAATGGTACTTTTAATATGTATTTTTAATAAAAAAAAATACAAGTGGCTTTGCCTGGCCTTTGTTAACTGAAAATTGGACAAGTGGGTTTATAAAATTAATAAAAGACTGCAATTCCAAGGGGCTCTTCCCCTT
The DNA here is from genome assembly GCA_964020975.1 of Hermodice carunculata. Classification (NCBI taxonomy): domain Eukaryota; kingdom Metazoa; phylum Annelida; class Polychaeta; order Eunicida; family Amphinomidae; genus Hermodice; species Hermodice carunculata. Next base: position 90,070,063 of record OZ026621.1, on the reverse strand, counting down.
ATAACCCCGCCGAACTCCCATGATCTTTTGAAATGAGTAATTGAAACAGCTTGAAGCTCACATATTTTTTTATTATTCAAATATTTTAAAATGTTTAATAAATCAAATAAACTTAACCCTTTGAACCCTAAGTATTTTGCAACTCTTTGGATTCAGAGCTGATATGTCAGCTCAAAGGGTCCAGAGGGTTAAGAAGAGTATAAGTAACAAAGATTCTCAAAAAGTAATAATGGGGAAAGATTGTTTCATTGTGCTACCTTTGAGCATGCTGTCACTGACCACCACTGCCACCTGAGAAGAAGATCTGTAGTCAATTAAAAATGTGAAAGCAAAGAACAGAGAAAAGACATTTTAGTGGCCAGAATCTCAAGCTTGATGGGGATTCACCTTGGATAACTCCCCACCACTAGGCTATGCATCAGTCATACTTTGCAATTTACTATGAGTGTTGTGTATTTTTTGGGACCAAATTTTATAAAAATCCTTTCTGGAGCTGCAAGCCAATACCACTTGTACACTATATTTAGTGTCCATTTTCAACACTGTGATCGCGCAATGCAAGAACCCATAAATTTGGGAGAAGTAGGACACCCAGCTGTGGCAGCCATCGCGCCACATAGAAGTTCATAGATGACTGGAGGAGGGTGGAAAAATGTGGATAATTTATCGCTCATCATACCACTAAAATGCCTGTGTACAACTGCAACATACCACATTGTTCTGCAGACTCTAGGATTCACGCCAACAAAACAAAACATCCCCAGATGGCGGGGGTTAATTTTCATAGTTTCCCCCATAAGAACGACAAGCAACACAGGAAGAAATGGTTGGACATACATGATCAGGCAACCTGTGGATTGGGAGCGGCATCCAAGTTTGATAGAATCTATTCCAGGCTTTTTGTTGGGGGTAGAGGTCCAACACTAAAATATCCTGTGTCAACGCTATTCCCCAACAATAATTGGAAATTACTGGCAACACCACGGATGGCTTAGTGATGGCAGACCATGCAGAGGTCTGCATGAGGTGCAACATAGCTTATGTATCCTTCCACAGCAACAAGAGGCCAGCTTAACTCTGTGGCTAGGCATGCGTGCCACCATATCATGCCTCCATCACTCACAGAAGTTTGGAGTTGTAATTTGCACCCATTGTATTTATATAACTGCTGAAAAGTCTACAAAGGGCCACATTTGATTAGCACCAAAACTTAATGGGTATTAAGAGGTCAATCTAGCTCCTTTCTCCACATACAACTGGCACATCTGTGTGATTTGTATGGACTTTGTGGTCATATAATTGTCATCAAAGCTTTGCTGGATACCCAGAACTGCTGGGATGAGCAGGCGACAAGGCCCACCTAGCCACCCATTTTGGGGCTGCATGCCATGCTTTCCATCCATCCCACCTCCCTCCAGTCCCTGGAACTTTGAGCCCTGAGCATGAAATTGACATGTACCATATCCTGATGCCCGATTGGCTGCCCATATGTTAGTCAGACCCAGCCAAGAAAGGTCCCTTCCAAACTCTACAGTTTGCTGTCTTTAAATGGCTTGAGAGGACTAGGAAAGCTAATCCTGCCACCATGGAAGTCTATTATCAGCACATGACAAATTCCCCATATGCATCGCTCAAGAAGCCCATATGCACTATGGAATCCATGAAAATGAGAAAAGCTCCATAAGCAGATAAGATCTTGAGTGTGTAAACAAGGTTGACTTAATTCTGCACTGCAACTGACAAAATATCCGGATTGATGAGCACCAAAATGCTTTGACCGCTAAGAGAAGGCAAGTGATATGTGGAGGCAATCTGTCTGTATACTTACTGTGTTCGCCACCAGAGGGTGCTCTACACAAGATAAGCGAACCACTGGCCAGCACTTAACCCAAGGATTTTAAGAAATGTTCCTGTTGGCAACCACCACAACAGACATAAGATCAAAGAGAGTGGTCCATAGGTAATTTTCTGTGAGAAAACTGATATGTGCGACATGTATCGACAATATAAATGCTATAAAGCTATTTGGGATACAGAACTTATCTGCAAGAAATCACCTACGATCGCAAAAGGTTTTTGTGATCTGTACGCTAATATATAAACATGAACACATACAATACATGTATATACACACCCACACAAATATATATATATATATATATATATATATATATATATATTAGGTGTCAACTCTCCTAATTTTGGTGGAAGTCTCCTCATTTTTATGCCTCTTGCGATCTCGCAATCAGGTTTTTCATTTTAGAATTATAGTTTAATTCTCCAGATCTTATAAAAACATCTCCCCAAAACCCTGCGATATGGTCAGTATGTTGCAACTCAGGATTCTTTAGCTCCTTTTTTTGGCCTGGTGATGCTGTCTCTCAGGCTGCTGGGGTGCTATTGGTAACTGTACAGGTTTATATCGGGGCTGTTTTCCGTTACCAAACCTGAAAGCTAAGGTAGCTTTACTTAAGCCTTTCAAAAGCTTTCTAAAAATTAATGTTCTCTCAAATAAGCAGGCACAAGCATTCAAAGAAATATTGCTAGTAACCAAAGAGTGGTGACAGCTATGAAGAGTTGACCACTTAGCTTTCAAAAGGTAATGCGCTTTTGAAAGCTATCAGAACGGTCAAGCAAGAAAGCCTGTACCAGCACTTTCCGCTTAGCTTTCAATAAATCTGAAAGATAGCAGATGGTCACATACTCCAATCAAATAAACTTCCTGTTATTTCCCTCCAGTTTAAACTGAATTTGGACAAGAAAAACTGAATTAAATAGGTCCTTTCAATGTATTTCTAGTTTCAAGGCAAAGTCTTCCCGAAAATGAACTGCCATTGAGACAGGTGTTACATAAAGTATAATGGACCATGCGGACACACTATGCCAGCACCTAAATACTGAACATGTTTTAAACATTTTGCTGTGTGCACGCAATTATCACAGCTGTAAAGCATCATTAAAAATTTAAATGCTGGACTTCATTCAAGATTGAGCTTGGCACAATCTCCCTCATGAACTTTTCTAAAGTTTATATATATTGTATACCCAGAATATTCACCAAACACTAAAAGCACCCTGTCCCCAACGAAACTGGGCTAAATTAAAGGGCACCAACATCAAATTCATTCTTGATGATTTCAGTCCCTACAAAACAGTGCTCAGCGACTCTTCACCGAGGGTTTCAAGGCAAATGTGGGGAGAGATGTCGACTTTGTTATCCTACCAGTTATCTCCATATAATCAGATGCTAGAGGCCTTCTTCTTGCTTCAAACCGCAAGTAGCTGTCTTTTTTGTGAAGGTCAAGGGAGGCTTTGTCTCATATCTGTCAAATAGGAATCCTATGGGAATAACCATTACATACCAAGATGATCTCCTTTGTGGTTCTTCAACCAGGCTATCTACAGTGTTACTTTAAGCTTTGCTAATTTTTAAATTGATAAAGATTAAGGTGGTATTTTATGTCAACATACTCAGATTATAGGTTCCTCCCTAAATGAAGCTTTTCTGTAAAGATATTTCTATCATATCACTTTCCCCACGAGCTGTAAATTTCGTTATAAATGCCTGCTGTATGTAGCAACTCCTTCTGTCAACAATAACAGTGCCTTGTAAGCTTACTGCATTTATGAGCATGTCTAACATATGCTTGAGTATTCCACAAGGTCAGATGGAGCAAAAATAGAAAAAATACTGCAAAAGAAGTGAAACACGCCCTTCTCTACAGGGTCATGAAAGATAATTTTTTTCTCAGATTCCTCCACCAGTACTTAACTGATACAAAATGAATCTGAGGTAAGAGCTACTGGTCTGTACATTACCACAGAGGTACCTTTGAAGTAAGAGCTATCCACTGGTCATCATATTGCTGTTTTTACCACAGTGGTACCCTTAGAACAATTTAGAACTGAATCGGTCAGCTTAACTGGCAACCAAATGGGGTTTTACAAACACCAAGTAAAAATGTGCTATCAGCCACTTGGAGGAGCAGAGAAGTACCTACTTATCAGGCAATCTGAGGGAGTTCTGTTTTTACTTGCAACTTTTTAGTCAATCAGTGGGGCAGAATGGTACCAGTTATCAGCCACTCTGAAGGGTACAGTACATGGTGCCTGCTGGTTATATATTCATGGTCAATCTGAATCTTCTCAGTGGGGCAAAGTGGTACATGCATGTTAAGACCACTTCTGCTGCCATCAAAAACTGGTTCTATGTAACAGATGGGCTGAAAATGCAAATGTACATTCAACAACAACAAAAGTGGTTTGTAAGAGTGCATGGTCTCAAAATGGGCTATCATGGCAGATGGCCTTCATCATGTTCATAATGGGTACCACCATGCAAGACTGAAATTATCTATCAGTTGAGCAAAAAAAGTGATGACACAAAATAGTCAGGTACCACCGTATATGAATTGTTTAAACTTCACTCCTGACAGCTTGGATGAAAGGACTATGAACAAGCACATGTATCTCAGCAATGTATGTAGACTGTCTCAACATTTTAAAGCCATCTCTGACGTCCACTTACTGGTAAGCCATTTGAATACTAGTGTCAGCCACAAGCTGGTTATACTAAGCAGGGAGAGGTTGGTGATATTGCTCACATTCAGTCACACTGATGTGGCGTTGCTTGCTATCACGTAGTTGGTCACACAGAGCAGGCTTTGGCTGGTAAGTCCCATCAGTTGTATGGTATTACCCAGGCCAGATAAGGACTGCAAAATAATTCAGGGCCAATCACAACATTATTTGATGAAGTACAATGATATACATGCCAAACATTTCTGCATTTAGCAGACATATTGGAAAACATTGCGGTAGAAGTTAATGTGAAAGTTAAACACTCTGCCCTCTAAACACTTTTCAGCAGCTCTGGCTTAAGTGACTCTCCGTGTACGCATCAACAGATTTATGGCCACATTCTTTTAATCATGGATTTTGATTGAAATTCATAATCTGTCTTAGCATCTGCAGGTGTATGTTAGCATATGACAGGCATTACAAATTACACATGTACAAAACTACATTTAAAGTGTTCTACCTAACGGTCATGAAATGATGTACCCCTGGATTATCATGTTGAGTCACCTCATTCACTGAAATATACATTTGCATGGTCATTGACAATTGTCTACTGGTACATGCTAGAGTTGTATAAAAAAAACACATACATGTAAGTACTCATAAAAAGGAGTTGTTAACTCTGATTTGTGAAGCTTTGTCCTATTAGATTTTGCAACATATGAATACAGAAGCCTATGCATGTCAATACCCACACACTACTATACAAAGTATAGCAGTTCTCAGGACAGACCAACATAATCACCACAGCTTCATGCAGGAAGCAAACAAGATCCAACATTGAGGCCAACCTTCACACAGCTTGCAGCAACACAGCTCCAGCGCTTGGCATCTTCTGCATTCATCTATGGCCACCTACTTCTCTGTAGAGCTGATCTTTGACTCCCAATTTTGTTGATGTGGATCAAACCATGCATATTAACATATGTACCATTGTGCTATTAAAAGCCAGTAGGTCTACCATATAAACTGACCAGGTCCATCACTTGAGTAGATGCAGCCTGCCAGCACTTAGGGTATATATAGTATTATGGGTAGGCAGGACAAGTTTCAGCAACAAGTTAATATCTTGATCACAAGACAACAGGGACGAAGTGTCAAGAGCATTTCCTACCTCAGTCAACCCATAAGTCCCATTCTAGTCTAGGGGAAGAGGATGTTAGAAGGGGGAGTAAAAAATATGAGTTTCCATTGCAATCTCTGTTGACTTACATGGTAATCAACATTGTCAATTGGAATGCATGCATTAACTGAAAGGTATCCAAATTGTAAAATTAATCAAAAATCAGGGATCAAGAGTATTACCACCTTACACAACTTTGATTAATCCTCCCACAAGTTACATTTCCAACAAATTTTAGATCAATCTGAGTTACAGTTTTGTAGAAGTAGAAAATGGGGGAAAGCGCAAACTTAAAATGGAAAAAAGTGCAGTGCCACCAGTTCAAAAAATTATGGTCTTAGGGTCCTCAAAAATGTACTCATGCAATTTCAAAGCAACAGGCTGACAGGTTTCTGAGAAAATTTTTTTTTAAAATTAAAGTAAAATTTTCAAAAAAATAATACAAAAATCACTGAAGTGTGACCATTCGAACAAGCCTGGTAGCGACACACATAGGTACAGGTACCTTCCCATTATGTTTGAAGTGAATCTGCTTTACAGTTTTTTAGATGAAACTAAAAATGGGAATTTCCATTGCAGTTTGAACAAGCCTGGTAGCGACACACATAGGTACAGGTACCTTCCCATCATGTTTGAAGTGAATCTGCTTTACAGTTTTTTAGATGAAATTGAAAATGGGAATTTCCATTGCAATCCCCATTGACTAATTATAATGAAGTACATGCAATCAATAGACTTGCATGCATTATATTAACCAACAAGTAGCTGAATTGACAAATTTTTATATAAATGAGGCATCCACAGTGTCACTACTTTATAGCGAACATCACTGTTTACCCCTCCCATAAGCTACATATCCATTATGTTTCAGAACAATCTCAGCGATTGTTTTGGAGAAAATTTTTTAAAAAGCCTTAACATACAAAAATTATTAGAAAAAAAGAAAACAAAGAGAAAAAACCTGGCAGCACTACCTCTTGAATAAGTTAGAGTCTAGGGGTCTCCTGGAGTGTCCCTATGCAATTTCACTGCAATCACCTGAGCATTTTCAGAGAAGATTTTTGAAGATTTTGCCAAAATATAAACTCAAAAAAAATCTAAACTACAATGGTGCAGGGACCATTTTAACAAACTTGGTGGAGACCCACCTAAGGTACATTCCCACCAAGTTTAAGTGAATCTGATTTACAGTTTTTGAGAAGTTGCAAATGTGGATTTCCATTGCAATCCCCATTGGCTAGAATAGTAATCAACATAAATGCATACATTAATATACCGACAAGTACCCAAATTAAAACATTCATTAAAAATCAGGGATCCACAGTATCACTAGTTAGTAGTGAATAACTCTGTTTATCTCCTAAAAGCTACATATCCGCTTTGTTTCAGAACAATCTCATCGGTGGTTTTGCAGAACAAGTTGAAAATAACATTCACAAAAATTCATAAAACAGAGAAAAAATGGTAGTACCACCTCATGTACAAATCAAGATCTAGGGGTCCTCGGAAGTGTTCCTATGCAATTTCAAAGAAATTGGCTGAGTGGTTTTGGACATTTTTAAAAATTCTTCCAAAAATTTTTTTGAAAAAATCACTGAAGCATGACCATTTGAATAAACTTGGTAGAGACCCATTCAAGGTACATTCCCACCAATTCTGAAGTGAAGCTTGCTGACGGCTTTGTGGGAGTGGAAAATGTGAATTCTGGATGGCTGATGGACGACACTATACCCTATAAACACCTGCTGACAGAGTAAACTGACAATTTGAGCACTGAATTGTCATATTGCCAGGAATGCTGATCATATCAGGTCAACCCAGACTGAGTTTCATTGACAAAAATCCTGACCCAAACATATTTGCAGAAACACACCCACTGTTGCTTCATTTAAAGTTCAGACAGCAGACTGCAAAGCTATGTGTCACTTTCTTTTGCCACATTTCCTTCATTGTCATCAGCATTTGGGTTATGATAGAAGTGGTTGGCAATATCTTATGTGCAGACTACCACTGAGGTGTGCCTGTCAGTGGTGTAACAAACTTTCAAAGTAAAGTTGCCTCAAATTCAGATTCTCAATTTTACCCCTGAGGGCCTCCACAAGGGTTCTGATTTCATCACAAAAGATATGACAAATCTTTCAACAGACAAAAAATTGAAGTTCTTTCAAACCAGCCATTTGAAGACATCCATACCCCCGAATGACATTTTCATTTCTTTATTCTCTTTTGAAAAGTTGGGTAGTTCAAGCCAGGCAAAATATTTGAATCATTATTTTTGAAAGTTCAAAACTATTAAGATTTCCTTGATCAACAAACACATAGTCAAAACAAATACTAATCCATTTGAATTTTGGGCCATTGCTGTTGAAAGCAAAAAACAATTTTGTTATTTCTGAATTTAAAAACTGAATTTCACTGTAATTCATCAAATTTGATGAGACAAATATTGATGCACATTAACAAAAAATTTTATAAAGACACCCACTGCTGTGACAGTTAAAATTATGCAGAACAGTCAAGTAATGTACAGATTTATTTTGCCAAGACCATCATCGCCAGTTTGCCAGTGTTTTGTGCTGAAAGTGCCTCCGTGTGCTGACTGGTGTGATCTGTATGTCTTAAGACTTCACATTGTATTTGTGTCTTTTTGTCCAAAACCACTTCCTAGTAGTCTTACCCTATTCCACAGTCCGAAATCTTTACTCTCCATAAGCTAACCTGTCCCTGTCTACCAGTTAATGATGAATATTTCTAAGGTTGATAGGACCGGTGTAAAACCACCAGTTGCCTTTTATGGGTGACTGCCTGTCTCAAGTCAGGAGTGAAATTTGTTTCTTCACATTGGTATTGGAAAAGAAATGTTGATGCTTTGGCAAGTCTGAAATCTCTTTGCCGTCATTGTTGGGTTTGGAATTAATGAATATGGATCATGTGTTTCTGTACTATATACATAGAAGTACTATTGTCCATATTGCACACGTTCCTCTGTAAAATTTTGACATAGGCTGTATTAGCCAAAATAAATTAAAGGGTCTTCATCAGGTAACCACTCAACATGTTTCGCAGCCTTTTACCCGTACATGTCTCTCTGAGTAGCGGCTCCTTGTCTAAGCTAAATATTCAGCAAAAACAACCCACATAATAATGAATAAATAAGAACATGGCACTTGATGAATTAGTTAATACATGAAGTTTTGCTTATAAATGCAGAGCTTCATTATGAAAGAAGAATACCAGTCAAACAAACCATAATTACCAAATTTGTATAGTACAACAAGGAAGTGGTTTTGGACAAAAAGACACAAATACAATAGTACAATATATCTTCCGATATATCACCAGGCTGTCTACCATTATTTTACGATCCTGTGAAGCATGCTGACACTAAATGTCCGTTGCGATTGCACTTATAACACCGAGCGTTCTTAAACTTGCAAAGTTTAGGGTCATGTCTACCGGGACAATGGTAACACGTCTTGTTTCCACCAGAACCTGGGGCAGGAATCTGTTTGTGAAACTGTCTTTGTATCCTATTAACCTGTTGGGCACCAATAGCCCCTTCCATTTGTTGAAATCTCTGAGTTTCTTCAAAGGTTTTCTCTATTGTCAATGCTTTCTGGTACACAAAGTACCAGTCCTTTCCTGCACAATCAGTCATTAACTTGGTCTTAATGAACTTGTTTTGTAGTCCCATATAAAATGTTTCCTTCATGGCTTCTTTCAGGTAAGTGCCATAATTACAGTAACGGCTCATCTTCTTCAACTCCAACACGTAATCTGCAATAGACTGGTTGGGCTTTTGCTTACATGTATGGAAGGCATCTCTCTCCCCCTCCTCGGTTCTTACAGTTTTTTTTTGTAGTGAGCATCATATAACTTTGTTAAATGTTCATTCTGTTTTGCTGTCAACTTCCTCAGGGGTGCACAAATTTACTAGCGCTTCAAACTTGATCGGACCTACAATTGCTAGAAATGTTCTTACTTTTTCAGTGGCCTCAATTTTGTTGATGTCCATCCAGATTTCTGTGCGTTTTTTTATAATTCACCCACTCCTCCTGTGACGTATCAAAATTGGGGATACTGCCAATCCACTGGTGGGCAGCCATAATTTTCAATGTCCTTGACCTTTCTGTTTCTGTCGGATTGCCAATTGAGATGAGGTCCCACACATGGGATATGAGAAAGACACTGGAGTCTGGACCTAGCAACTTTGATACTGCCTAAAAACCGTCAACTAGAGACATCTGGTAGTCAATAGTAAAACTATCTATACTTAAATATGCAACAGTATTATTGAACTTTTAGTCAGCACCGATGCAGTACATGTATACAGCAGTACAGTCTGCTCTGGCAAAAGCAGCAAATCCTCCTGTAAAGATTTCTTGTGATTTTTTAATTTTTTTCTTTGGTACTTTGTGATGTTTTACTCCCAAACAACAGGCAGTATAATCTCTTCAAGCTTTTAAGAAAAGCTTGACTAGCTTGGTAATATGTCCATGCTGAAAAGATGTCACCTAACTGAGAATCTGGGTAACTCATATCCAGACATTACCAACTCATTATGTTGAGCTGGGCCTAAGCTCTATACTCATCTTAGCACAGTTCCAGCTGCAGATGATGCTCAACTTAATTAGCTCAGTTCAATTTGGAACTTATTTTGGGTTCAGCTGAGGATGGACTGTTCACACATGCAGTCCTCTTGTTTGTTCCTCATTTTCTAATGAGAATTATGTTATGTTAAATTAGTGTGGTAAGCTTATGTGTCAAAGTCCTTGTTAACGTGGGACATAGCAACAACACAGTGTATGTCAGTACCATCATGCACTGTTCATTATGAAGTCTTATATGTACATATTTTGAATGTCCATTGTATATATGGGTTTCCTTCATGATAATGGTATGGTAGAAATTCTGCATGTGTGGTCAACATCTGTGTGGTCCTGGTCCTGGTCCTGGTCCTGGTCCTGACCGACGGCAGGAGTGGGCACATCCTATATCTCAATCTTGTCTGCCTCAGGGAACTGGTGTCATATTTTATGACAGTGTGTGACAATTTGTCCACCCCATGACAGACAAGACACGGGACTAGTTTGAAAACTTAATAGCCTATTTAAGGGTTTTGGTGTGTGAAAGTACATGTGCCATCATAAACTTGGAATATTATTGAATTTCCGTACAAGAACAGAATATTTTGAGAAGTTTCTAGTCATTTTTGACTACATGTACTTATACTAAACAGAACTTTCAGTAGTACTTGGTTAGTTTGACCATTTCTCATTCTGATATTGCTGCTAACTCAGCTGACAAATGCAGGGGTGGGGTGGTTTTGGATGGCTGGGGTGCTTGAAGTTGTGGAGGTGGCCACCTGTCCTGAGCAGGTTTCACAACATGAAACAACAGTTGTGGCCCCCTATATAATGTAGCTTGGTAGATTTTGTTGTTCCAGTGGTACTATCAAATCATGGTCTCATATTACACCAACTGTACTTGTGGGTGGGTCAGATGAGGCTATTTTGTTTATTTTGCATCTTAGCATTAATATTGTGTGATTTATAATGTATAACCAGAGGACACATCTCATGCATGTAGTCATGTAACTACTGTGCTGTGACATATCATCACTGTCTTGTCACTCAACATTGTGACAGGCAAATTATTGGCACTTTTCTTAGTGATTCAAGTTACTTGTCAGAAATTAACATTTAACATGTTTAATCTTCTGTCTTGATATTAAAGAGAACATCTGTCTTTGAGGGTTCAGTTGCAAGACATCAGGTGAGAAAATGTAATTCCCTTGTTGATGACCAAATATTGATATCAGAGTGCCAATATGAGAATGACACTTGAACAATAGTATATTTTCCTAGACTGAAATAAAATCCCTGAGATACACACTTTTCAACATACCGAGCTTGACATCTGAAGCACTTTCAACTCAGCTGTTTCTGTTGCCTCAGTTATAATGAGAAGATTGTTGGGAAGCTGCCGGGGGTCACCGAGCCAGCTCGCCTGATCATCATGTATACCATTACTTGAATATGAGACTCTTGGACACCTGAAGGGACTTAGTTTGGTAAGTTGCAGTTGTGCATGTGTATGCATGCACGCCCTCTGGTTGGACTGCCGGATCCCTCAATCAGTTGGGTAGGCCATAAAACATTTATTTGTAGATGTCTGGTATTGAAACTTTGAAAGAAAAAGTAAATTTTATATTTGAATGGCCTGGGAAGTTAAATTTAATATTTTGGAGTAACTGGAAATTTATAAGTTTGACAACAATTCAGTTTTGGGTAAAGAGAAATAAAACACATATTCCTGTTTGGCCCTAAATTTGTTTATTTTTGGGTTCTAATAAAGTTGATGCTAATGCTAAAGTTGATTTAGTGGCCTACCCTATGGACTAGCTTCCTTATCTCCTGGAGTAGATGGACTTCTTGATCTCCCTTCACAGTATCTGCATTCCGCTGACCTGGACTCACCTGATCTCTAGCTGTTGGATGACACAAACATGCCTGGAACTGCATCTCCATTTTTGTAAGGTGTATGTGTGAGTGGGTGCATGTGTGAGCATATGGTTGTATGTGTGCCTCATGTCATCCATTAAAAAAAAAAAAGTAAAAATAGCAAAAATACCCCAAAAAAATATAAAAAACAAAAATTTCAAAAAATAGAATATAATGATAAAAAAAAATTAAAAAAGTGAATGCATGTGGTTTTGTGCAGTTGGAAGCTTAAATGTTGTGTGTCTACCACAAAGTGAGCATGTGTAGGGAAGTCAGAGTGTGTGCGTGTGTGGAGATGTTCAAGTCTCTCAAAGTGAGCATGTGTAGGGAAGCCAGAGGGTGTGCCTGTGTGTGCATGGATGTTCACGTCTCTCAAAGTGAGCATGTGAAGGGAAGCCAGAGTGTGTGCATGTGCATGGATGTTCACGTCTCACAAAGTGAGCATGTGAAGGGAAGCCAGAGTGTGTGCATGTGTGTGGAAGTTCACGTCTCTCAAAGTGAGCATGTGAAGGGAAGTAAGAGTGTGTGCCTGGGTGCAGATGTTCATATCTCTCAAAGTGAGCATGTGAAGGGAAGCCAGTGTGTGTGCCTGTGTGTGCATGTTCACATCTCTCACAGTGAGCATGTGAAGGGAGGTAAGAGTGTTTGCCTATGTGTGGATGGTTAACATTGTACATGTTCCAGGTACTTTGGGATATTACAACTATGTGGAAACTGTTAATGCCACAGAAGCGACTTCAGATAAAGATGATATACAGGTCAAACCAAGCGTCAAAGGGAAAGAAATTACATTCACAGTAGACACAGGTGCCAATGTGACTATACTTCTAGAGACTATATACAAAGAACATTTTCCCAATAAAGAGTTAATACCTTCAAGACTATATCTGAAAAGTTACTCAGGGAATTCTATTCCAGTTATTGGGGAAATGAAAGTGAACGTGTGCTACGAAGGCCAAGAAGGACAGTTGTCATTAATTGTAGCTAAAGGAAATAATGTACCTCTGCTTGGCAGAGACTGGATAAGAGAAATTGAATTAAACTGGCAAAAAAACTTCAGGGTGAAAAAAGAGAAACCAAAGACATTAGAGGAGGTGTTAGAGAAGCATGAAGCCATATTTCAAAGTGGTATTGGTATGATGAAACATTACAAGGCGGATTTTCGGGTGAAGAAGGATTTTTGGGAAGAAGGACAGTTTACCTATTTTCCAAAAAAACATAAGACCAGTGGCATATGCCTTGAAAAAGCAAGTGGAAAAAGAGCTAAATAGACTTGTCAGCGAAGGTATTATTGTCAAGGTGGACCGCAGTGATTGGTCTTTGCCTATTGTAAGCATTCCGAAGGCAGACAACTCAGTTTGTATTTGTGGAGACTTCAAGGTCTCTGTCAATTGAGTTATTGAAGATGAGACAAATCCGTTACCAACAGCACATGACTTGTTTGCTTCTTTAGCTGGAGGGAAACTTTATAGTAAAATTGACTTGTCATCGGCCTATCTGCAATTGGGGGTCACTGATAGTTTCAAGCAGTACTTGACTATCAACACTCATAAAGGCTTGTTTCAATACCAGAGACTTTGCTTTGGAATTTCCACAGCGCCCAATATATTTCAGCGTGTCATGGACCAAATTCTTCACGGAATAGATAAAAATGTTGTTTTTTGGATGATATTTTGATCAGTGTTGAATATGATCAGGAACACAATGACAAGTTGGATGAAGTGTTGTAAGTTGTTGTTCTTATTAAATTTGGTGACAGTTCACCTGGGGAAAACCTCTATGCAAAAACAAAGCTTTACATATAGACAGATTTTGGAAACATTGCAATGCATGTAATGTATTCCTTATGCTGTAGCAACACTTACTGAGGACACATTGCACCAAAGTTTAATATTTCATAACTTTACAATCATATTAATATATCTTATTCATTTTCAAATATCTACATCACCTTTATAATTAGCATGGTTATATTTTGACTGACAAAATTTCAAACAATTCTCTTCAGCTGTTCTGCATAAGAAGTCAAAAATATCCTCAGCACACAAGGAGGAGGAGGAGGAGTAGGAGGAGGAGGACGAAGAAGAAGAGGAGGATGAAGAGGAGGAGAAGAAGAATGAAGACACTGCCGTACAATAGAAAAAATATTGTATCATCATCATCATCATCATCTCCTTTGAAAACTTGATAAAGACCTACATGTACCTAGAGCACATCTGTGTGAAAAATCAAAGCAACCATGCAGCAAAAAAGGGTCATTTTCTCCAAGGAGCAGACAGACGACCAATGCAGGCAGATTTTATAATCTTTTGCTCAGCAGAGCTAACATTCACAGCCCATGCACCAGCTGAACAAAAAAAATTAAGTCTGGAAGCATTCACCTGCAATTTCCGTAAGTGGCCACATGGTTTCAGAGGAGAAAACATTTGAAAATTCAAGAGATTCCTCCAAAGATGACCAAACATTTTATACAAACAGAAAACAAGAAAAAAATAAGTGGACTGTTGCCTGAATTTGCTCAAGTACATCCGAGGTATATCCACATCATGTTTGGCAAGTTTGAAAAGAAAATTCAGATCTGTAAATTTGACAGAATGATGGATGATGGACAGACAATAGACGTGTGACATACGTCAAATGACAGACCATCCTGAATCATCAGCTAATTGACAAGTCTACTCAACAAGTTCAAGACTGCGGTTCAGATTTTTTTTAACAGTCCCCAATCAAAATGGTTCTCAAAGACTCATGTGTGCATAAATCATCCGTCCTACCGAGAGTCTCCGATTTAAAGTGCCCATATAACTAACCTTATGTTAAATGAAGTAAAGTGGCATTCTTTCAGTAAGGTCCAATTGATGCAAAGAGCCACATGTTGACAATGACAACTGAACCATAACAAACAAAGTTTGCTGGTTATAATGAAGGCAAATTTTCAATTTGCAAAACAAGCTGCACATTTAACTTGTTTCCAAGTTTTTCAGGTCTGAAAAATATCCAACTCCAACATTTCCAAAAATGAATGGCTGTGAGTAGCCCATGAAACATAGGAAATAAATCCACTTTAAAGGAAACATCTGAGGCCTGTATGTGGATCGAGTAACCACAACTTACACAATGTTACTGCATGCTTCTACAATTTATCCAAGATAAACAAGAACATTGTACCATCACTTGATTCACCAATTCGGGTTCAAATGACCGTCCAGCAGAAAAATAAATACCAAGACTAATAGACCTTTTTCCTATGACCCCATGTACCAAAATTTCCAGCTATACATAAGAAATAGTAATTCTGTCAACAAGATAGTACCAATCCCCCTCTGCATGAGGGAGCAATTTATAGTCACTGTCTGCATGTTTGGTGCCTCTTCTACCAACATGCCCATACCAGTAGGCTTGAAACCAACAGAAATTAGCATGGATTGTGTATGCAATATTGACATTGAATGTTTCAATTATCAACTAGTCTTGTCTCGTATATTGTATACTATCGCCATCTAATGTTAACTATAAATGAAGTGCTCTCACCACAATGGCCTCAACTTTGTCATCATTGTGTAATGTGGTGTCAAGATTGCCATACGTTGGTACAGGGCCGGGTGGCTGCTGCCAGAACCAGCCCAGTTTGGACCAAAAAGTGCTAGTAGTTGGCTTAACTTGAGGACCAGGCAACCAAAAAACAGAAAGTAATACCATAAAAGGTGACTTAAGGCTGCAAAGTTTACCGTACATACAGGTGGGAAATGGAGGCAGACAGGCACAAAATTGATATTGTAATGCAGAAGTTTGCAGACTATTGTTTACCAAAAGACTAGGAGAGCATGATCGAATCATCTCACCAAGAGAGATCGTAAGGCAAGCTGAAGGTGAGTCATCTTAACTGCCCCGCACATTATCGAACTGGGTATTAACTGGCAGTTGGTAGATTGCAGTATTGCTAGCAAAGACGAAAGCACAGCAATATGGGACCAACAACTTGCAGGTGTATATGACCTGGAAGGGAAGCTCCAACAGATATATTAAGTGTCAGCCACAAATGGCCTAAGCCTGGAAAAGGCAAAAGAACTGTGTACAGCTTCTGACATTATGGGAAATAGACAGAAAGACTTTCAGAGATAAGGACGGCATGCCAGAAAGTGCCAATCAATGGCAGTGATGAGACATACATTAACCAGGAGACCACATAGTAGTCACAATTCACACCAAAGAGGTTGCAGGAGCAGACGTCAAGGACGGGGACGTGGTGTTGCGTGTGTGGCTAAACAAGCACCTGACAGTCGACCTCTTTGGTTAAGGAACCTCTGTGGCAAATGTGCACATGGCTACACCAGACACAATATTAGGGGCACTGCCCCGCAAGAAATCAACAGCACAGAGTCTGCTAAGAATATAATCACTTTGCAAGCTGTTATCAAGGTGGATGAGTGCACTCGACAGAAGCGACTTATGATCCAGGAACTGAAGACAACCTCGCTGGTACAAGACCGATGTGATGATTTTGAACATTTGGTGATGGAATCCATTGAGATATGTACAGTCACAAAATGAATTGAAATTAAACAAACTGAATGGAAAATCAGACTCTTCATGAATTACATGCCTGTAACTTTTAAAATAGACATTGGTAGTGGAAGAAATACCCTGCCAAAACACTTAATCGACAAAATCATGCAGAAAAATAAATGACAAGATGCACAACTCGAAACAAGGCCGACTGGCTACTTCAACACAGCTCTACGCCAGAGGGCTAGTGCACAATGATTACAGAACACAAACTGATTGGCTACTTCTGTGTGGCTGTACGGCAAGTGCATATTGATCACAGAGCACAAAAACTGCCTCAGAGAATCCAGTTGAATTTCAGATCATCAATGTTGATGCCACCCAAGTGCTGGGACTGCCAACATGCATGGAGCTTATAATAAGTTAGTAGACCAACTATACATGTACACCCTGAACACAGACGTGGCTGCATGAATCATCACACAATGTGTAAAAAATTATGAAAGAATTATATCAGGATGAGTTTGAGGGCCTAAGCTGTTTACCTGGGGAGTATGAAATCAGGCTTATGCCAGATTCTATGCTTGTAATACCCACCAAGATACATATCTCATGCCCTAAGAAGCAAACTGAAAAAAGAATTCAATAATCTGTGTGAACAGAGGCGTTACAGCCAGTTGAACATGCAATAAAATGGGTAAATTCAATGGGTAATGTAGAAAAATCCTATGGATATTTGCAGGTCTGCCCAGACCTAAGGGACTCGAATAATTGATTAAGACACCTTGACACCAGCCCCAGAACTGCCACACTACAGTATTATCGTACCGAGACGGTAGAAGAAATTACAGTGAACTTGGAAGGTGTTAAAATATTGAGTTGATTACATGCAAGCCAAACCTTCTATCAGGTGAAAATTGCTCTGAACAGCAGAGATTTGTTAGTGATACACCATACAGCCAATGCACATTCCTGCACTTATATGCCCTTTGGCACATGTTAAGCCAGTGAAATTTGGCAACATGCAGCTCATCAAGTATTCAACGGAATACCGGGAGTGCAGGTCCTAGCATAGGATGAGCTCATAAGTGGCAGAGAAAAAAAGGAGCATGAGGAAAGGTTGCTACATTAAGCACTGCCAAGGGCCAGAAAGCACAATCTGAACATCAAACGGTGACAAATGTGAGATTGGTGTTACACAGACGAAATACATGGGTCATGTACTCGTGCAAGAGGGAATAAAGACAAGACCCCAGGAAGGTGGAAGCCATACAAAGGTACTTGACTCCCAGAAACAAAGAATTAGCCAGATTCCTAGGGATGATCACCTAAGTGGTGAAGTTCATCCTAAATGCCTCAAAAAAAAAAAAGACAAAACTATTAGACATAAATAAAGCTCATGCCTAAACCAATAACCGTTACTCTGTATGATGCAAGACAAAACCAGCAAACAAAAATAAGCTTATGACAGCTGGAAGAACACCCTATCTAAAGTTGAAAGAGGGTGTGCGGGTATGCCGATACATAAAGACACAGGATGGCATACCTGCAACAGTAATTGCCAAAAATGGACAGCGGAGACCCTATTTGGTCAGTACCAGTACTGATAAGGGGATCCATCCATGAACTAGTAAAGACATAAAAGAGACAAAGGAAAGCCCCAAACTGACAACACCAGGACATACTATATATACCAGACCATGTGAACAACTGACATATTGAGACAAATGCACAACATTGAACAAAACACATGCAGTGAATGGTGACCAGGTGAATAATCCACTAAGTACAGACAATAGATGCATGAACAATATGCCAAACTTAGCAATGAATCAAACTCCAGATACACAGACGACCATCCAGATGCATCTTTGATATGAGCATGATTTTCTTAGACAGTGCTTAAGAAAAAATTTAAAAAATGAAACATGTTATTGAGATTTTATTATTTTTTTTACTCCTTTCATTTAAATACATGCATAAGCATGAGGATACAACAGAACATTTTATTACTAATCAGACAATATCATTTCATGTCAATGATGAACATTAATGGTGCGATATAATATCCTATAGTGCTAAAATATGTAGTCACTCATTTACTAAACATCCTTCTGTATAATCTTAATATTAAATACGTAGACGTTAACGATTGCTGACTGATTAAACAGGTCTGTTCATGAACAATAGACCTCATTCAAAGCTTCCAAGCCTTATGGTCCTTTTAACTGAAAGGAACGGTGAGGTCCCATATAACCACACTAAAGCTCAGTAAATGGGACGACATGGATTGTGTGTTCAATATTGACACCGAATGTTTCAATAGTTAAGTCTTGTCTTACATGTGGTACACTATTGCCATCTAATGTTAGCAAAATAAAGCACTCTCAAAGCAGGGGCCTCAACATTGTAAGTCATCTAGTAAAAGATACGATTGCACAACAGACACCACCCTGCCATAAATGATATCTTGTGTCTTTTGGGCTTAAGTACTCTACCAAAACATGTTTCAATTCAATGGTGATCTTTATTTATTGGTTATTACATGACACAGCCATTTGTTGGCCAGGGCATCTTATGTTATTCTTTTCATGACTGAGGAGAATAATCTCCTCTAGCTCTTCTCTCCTGAAACCTCAGGTTTGGTCTCAATTTATTGATGATATTTTTAACTTGTATTTGTACTTTGTGGGAAACACAAACTCCATCATTTGTCACTTGATCACTTAAATTCTTGCCATGATACAAATAAATTCACAATGAAATTTCTTCATATTAAATCCTCATACTTGGACACACTTGTTCAACTTGATGATAGTAACAAACTGTACCTCTCTGTACAGCAACCCCACAGATACACATAGAACTGTACAATATGCATACATGTGTCTGTATTTCAGAACTACATACCCAAAATGCTGCATGTAAAACAACAGGACCTTTTGGTAAGCTCACAAAAGAATCTGCACAAGACTTCAAAAATTCCATTTATATGCAAAATTTCCAATAATACATGCTCTGAGATGCTGTCCCTCCAAGTCAGTATAGAAAATGTTACTCTAGCTGGGCATGTACCTCTGCAAGACAGGGCGACAAAAACAGAGAGCATGAACTGAAACAAATCAAACTGTTCTTGGTCCCGAGGTATCACCCAACATTCCAACAATACACACATTAAAGAAAAACAATAAAGAGACATACATTTGAAGCTTTCATAAGGTCCCATTCTCATTCACTAGGTTTATTTTGGTTTAAAGCTGGCAGACCAACCTCACGGATTTACTGGTGGAATCATGCATTAGCTATCCCGCCGTACGCAACAGATACCAATCACAGGGTAACACAGACAAATCTATGCAATACCAAACATTGTGGATACTCTCCCAAAACAGACCCATCAGGTATAGCTTAAAACAAAAACAAACAAAACAAAAAGGACACACAGATCGCACACCATCCAGTGCCACAAGAAACTAGGACTTCAAAAATTAAATTTACATATAAGATTTCCAATAATACATACTGTGAGATACTGTCCTTCCAAGTCAGTAAAGAAAATGTTACTCTAGCTGAGCACGTACCTCTGCAAGATAGCCGAAAAAACATAGAGGATGAAATATAACAAAGCAAACTGTTCTTGATGCCAAGGTATCACCGAACATTCCAACAATACACGCATTAAACAAACAAAAAAAAAAACAAAAAAACAAAAACAAAAAAAAGGCCAAGTGAGACACATGCATTTGAAGCTTTCATAAGGTCGCATTCTGATAGACTAAGTTTATTTTGGTTTACAGCTGACCAACCAACCTGAAAGATTTACTGGTGGAATCATGCAGTAGCTATCCCTCCATACTCAACAGATTTGCATACTGTAATCCTAGACTGGCAGTATGCACATGGAGTGTTTTGTCTTTGTATATTATGTCTTAGTATACAAGGATCCCCATTTGGCATTCTTTTCCAGCAGCAACCCTTTAAATGACAAGAGCTTTGCCCCCAGGTACCCCCCCCCCCCCGGTCTAACAAAGGAACCTAAAGCCCCCAGCTTAAGGAAGAGAAAAGTTACAAACACTCGTCTCGTCTTTGCAGGTGAGTGGTAGTCTTGATAATAGTCACCATTACTTTTATCACTATTGTGTTTATCTCCACTTTAAAGGTCTCTGTAAGTGATATTTAACTTTTTGCACATATTTTTTCTAATTTTCAAGTTCCATTCTGAAAACTGTTACTTGTTCAACATGCACATTTAAAAAGACAAGGATCCCCATTTGGCATCCTCTTGCTGCAGCAACTCTTTACATGACAAGAGGTTTGCCCCCCCCCCCCCCCCCGGCAGCTTTAAGACCAGAAAAGTTCCAAAAAAAACCCCACTTCTAATCTTTGCAGAACACCCAGCCCACCACACAGCTGCTGTAACAAAGACTGGTTCCCATACATCTCAGATTTATGAAGCCGTGTTATCAATCATTAATATCTATGTATCAAATTTTTTAAAACATCTGTGTATCAATATTATTATTAATAGTTTCCAGGTAGGCGGTGACAGCAATGGATATGCAGAGTATGGCCCTTATCTGACAGGTTTTTGGCACTGATGAGCATATGGAAGTGTTGCAGGAAATTTGACTTTTGGAGACAAATAAACACACATAGTCAACAGACACACCTGTGTGCCAGTATACTGACTCAAGCATTATAAAATCGTAATTCAGTTAAGTAACACTCAAAGTTCGTAGCTGACATGCATTATGCTGCAAGTTTTCAATGTTAAGAGTGTATTTTATACTAGATGTGCTGATGACTTTATGTGATTTTTGTTCCTGTACATGAGTCTGCAGTAGTTCATGATAATACAAAGGATGAACAAAACAACAGAGATCTGGCAGACATTGTCTGTCAAAAGTCAGAATGACATTGTGGATAAACAACAGAAGGACACATATGACAGATTGCTACCCATCCACTAGCTCAGCTGACTGAGGAGTCAACTGAGCTTAAAATGACAAATAATACTGCAATTAACAAATGACTATCAGAATATTAGATGCCATTGATCTTTAGTCAAGGTAAGCATTAATTATTTTATTGTTCCCGGCCCACCTGCCAGTGTTAGTCCAGCTGGCAGTTTAGTCCAGCCGGCCCAGCTACCCCTTATGTTCCAGCTGCTAGCTTTTCTCACAGCTGACAGATCTCTTCTACATGTAGGTGTAGGGTCTTTTGTAGCTGCCAGTTTTACGTCAAGCTGTTCATTTTAGTCAAGTTGTCCGTTCTAGGCCAGCTGCCAGTTTCCTGCCTCACTGACAGTTTTTGGTCCAACTGCCAGGTCTATTCCACTGCCAGTTCTCTCACTACTGCCACTTCTATGTGGGACGTATAATTCAATACCTATCAGCTGCCAGTTCTATACTAGCCAGTTCTACTTCTAGCTACCAATTCTCCAGCCGTGTACCTGGATACCCAGGACCCCCCCCCCCCGAAAAAAAAAATGTCTAAAAGTCGGGTCCCGAATCAAAATGTTGAATGCCCGACTACTTCCGTTTGAACAAATAAATTATGGATCCATACTGAACCAAACAAATAACGCAACTTTTTCATTTGGGTTTATTTTCACATTGGAACTGTATTTAAACTTCAGAAATATACAAACCGTTGTAAAATCAGTCTAAAATAATGCACCAAGTAGTGTGACGTCAAGGTCGAGTACCCTGACCTTGCCATGAGGTCATTGTCATGAATCAAGAGTGACTACAGCAGGCTATTTTACGCAAGTCTCTGACACCTGAAATTAAGGTTGTCAAGTCTTTGATTCTGGAACAGGAAAAGGCCACATTGAAATCAGCCCAAGCATAACTGTGTGCGAGGATATGAGGCTTTCAAAGTTTGGTGGTTGTGCTGAATCAAGGACAACTGCAGGATTCAGTGTTACCCACATGACTAAAACATTCGCACCTTTACTGGTTGGGTGTAGCCCCTCACGGACAATAAAAGGGCAGCATGGGATTCATTTGGCACAGTATTCCAAGAACTATGGGTCGATTGTCAACAGTAGATCGGGAGAGAGGAATTGGCATGCTACAAGCTGGTTTATCTGCAGCAGAGGTGGCAAGAAGACTGCAAGTCCACAAATCCACTATGTCCAGACTTGCTACAAGATTCCAGGAGACTGGGGCCACAGCTGATAGACAGCGTCCTGGGAGACCAAGAAAAACCACACCTGTACAAGACAGACACATCAGGGTGTCACATCTGCGGAACAGAACTCGACCAGCCACTAGAACTGCACAACAGACACCTGGCAGAACCAATAACAGAATATCTGCCCAGACAGTCCGTAATAGACTACAAGAACACCATCTACACGCCAGGCATCCTTACAGGGGTCAAATTTTGACACAGGCAAGAAGGCAAGCCTGACGACAATGGGCTACTGCCCATACTCGATGGACCCATCAACAGTGGAGGGATGTGCTATTCACCAATGAATCCCGCTTCACCCTGTATCATGCAGATGGTAGGACACGTGTTTGGCGACGAAGGGGAGAACGCTACTCAGATGCCTGTGTGCTGGAAACAGATCGATTTGGAGGTGCATCAGTGATGGTGTGGGGTGGAATTTCATTCACAACCAAAACCCAGCTAATCTTCATTGAAGGCAATCTCAACGCTGCCCGTTACAGGGATGAGATCCTTCTGCCTGTTGCTGTCCCTTTCATTAGACACCACCAACTCCACTTGCTTCAACAGGACAATGCTCGGCCCCATGCCGCTATACTGATGATGGATTTTCTGCAAGGAGAAGGAATTAACGTTTTGCCATGGCCAGCCTTCTCACCTGATATCAATCCCATTGAGCATCTTTGGGACTACCTTGACCAGCGTGTTCGGAGACGGGATCCAGCGCCCGCCAACCACCAGCAGCTTCACCAGGCTCTTCAAGAAGAGTGGGATCATGTGCCCCGGCAGATGGTGCAGCAGCTAGTGTCATCCATGCGCCGACGTTGCATAGCAGTTACAGATGCTGATGGTGGTCACACACAGTATTAGTGGACATGCCAATTTGTGAACTTTACAAATCAATGTTGCCCTGTTTATTGCCAGCTGGTCGCGCCCTCGTTGACAGTTTCAAGTTTTTGTTTTTTACATGTTATGCCAAAAAGACTGCAGAATATGGATCTAATTTGTTTCTGTGATATGAAAGTAACAATAAATATTTAAGTTAAAAAGTTTAAGGGTTGCGTTATTTGTTTGGTTCAGTATAAATGTATTTCTGCCTTTTTTCACTGCCACCCTTCTTTCCTACTTTTAGTGCGCATCAAATTCTGATGTTGCTGTTTCCAATAATATTTCTTCAATTCATAACATAAAATCTGTTTTGCACGCTTTTTTATCCCATAAATACCGCAGATGCCGGGTCCGTTTGTTTTGATATCAGGTCCAGGTCTCAAAAATCAATGCACTATCATCTAGTCATATTTTCACTTGTTGCATGTTTGTCACATAATACACATTCAAGAATTAGAGCATACTGAAATTAATGAAAAAAAAACAAACTATTTTTAAAAGACATTGGAATCTAAGAAAAGATTCACAGTATTGACTTTGAAACAAGTATACAATACTGTACATGCAGCATGGTCAATGTGTGACATGGTGCAAGCTACCAGTTTGGAGTGATCTGTGTTCGCAGTTCCTAGTTTTGGACTTCTCACTAAATCATGCCCACTCCATCTATATAGAAATGAGTATGTCTAAAATTAATATGTCATCAGTGAGGCCCCTGCCCCCTTCCCCTCCGTGGTAATCAGAAGAAGGGTTTAAGCATACTCACAGACCATACCAATTCGTGTCAGTAAGGTGAAATAGGCAACTTTAATCCACAATTTGTGGATACATTACTGTGAACTAGACTTTTCATCGGTAATGAAGATCAATTAACATCATATTGTCTCAAATTGGTAAACATTTGCACGAACACAAGCATATTTTGATCACAAGCTCTTGTGTGTTTGAAAAAATTTGTGTAGAAAGTTTTGTATACAATTGAGACAGTTTACATCCGTTGAGTTATGAATATAAAATATTTTTTCATTGCCCCTTTTACTACATAAATAACTGTAAAGCAACTGGTGTAGTTTAACACCATAATTCATGTTGCCTGAAATTTGAGATAAAGTTACTCACTCATCTGAGTAGGAAAACCGTGACATACCCAAACATAATTATGTCCCTCTAATATACTGTAGTTCTGCGGATTTACGCACTCGACTTAACTTGGCACGATATTTGGGCGCACTCACTCAATGCACTTAATGAAAATGTGCCAAAATAGCTTTCTAGATGTACATAGACAGGTGCAACCTCGATATGCACAGAATGTTAAAATGTAAGAAAAGTGCATTTGTGCTAAACAAAGTGTGCGTAAGTTTTTCAAGGACAACGGTATTGTATCAGTGTGAAAACGAAGTCAAGCTGATTAATGAATACATTGTTATATAGAAAAATCAGGCAGGCAAATTTCTGCGTTGACAAAATTACCATTAAAGTAAAAGTAGTTTAAGGACAACTGACAGC
This sequence comes from Hermodice carunculata, assembly GCA_964020975.1. NCBI lineage: Eukaryota > Metazoa > Annelida > Polychaeta > Eunicida > Amphinomidae > Hermodice > Hermodice carunculata. The sequence goes on along the minus strand of OZ026621.1, from coordinate 90,044,776 downwards.
TCAAATAGAATTGGCAACTGAAAAGTAACCATCAGCTGTCATAGATGGTAATAACCAGAAAACGCCATAGTGTGACCCATCCTGCTCTTAAGTATGCGGGAACAACTGAAAATGTCAAAGAACATAAACATCTCAGTCTCTTACTACAAGCAAACTTGTCTTGGTCTTTACATATCAATTCTATTTGTGCTAAAGCCATGAAAATGGTTGGTATTTTATGTAGCATACAGCATAAACTAAACAGACGTTCACTTGACATTTTGTACTTTTCCTTCATATGCCCGGTCTTGGAGTACGGAAAGGTAGTATTCACTAAACTGCTCCAGAGCAAGTGGAACAGAACTGGAAAATGTGCTACTGGCTGCGGCCCATGCAGTAACAGGGACACGGTGTTTTACCAGTCATGGTCAAATTTATAAGGAGAGAGGACTGGAAACACTGGTTGTTCTATGGGACAATTAGAAATTAGTGTTGATGTTCAAAATTATCAATAAGGTTACACTAATGTACCTGTATAATTTGCTTCCGGAAACAAGACAGAGGAGAACAAGATATAATGTCCACATGGATTCTAAATTCACTCCATTTCAAACCTGTACAGATCTGTTTAGTAGCTCTTTTTTTCCGTCAACCATAAAGCCGTGGAACAATTTACCGATTGAAGTCAAAAGAAGGGAGTCTGTACAGGAATTTAACTTTAAACTTAATGATTTATATAATGTTGGAAAAGTTAAAACAATATAGTGCTTGTGCAGTTACGCATGGGATCTAGTTCCCACAATGCTGATTTGTGTAAAATAGGTGTACTTTCAACATCACGAAGTTACTGTGGCATAGTAAACAACGATATTTTCACTATTTTTTGAGTGTCCACAGTATACCGTACAACGAAACACTTTACATAAAACAGTAATAACTCATGCCTGTTACACAGTTAAAACCGTGTGACACGGACCGCAAGACTGCAACATGTCTACTCAACTTGAAATTTTCCATGTTGTTATTAGGTACATATAAGGAACAAAACAGTTTCCATAGCAAGTGTTAAATTTATTTTTCGATGGTAGGGAATCACGAATCCCTAATGTGACTCTACTATCTGTATTGTAAAATGTGATGTGAATCATTCAGATGTCTGTTTTTGTTTATGTATTGTTCCGTAACACGTCCAGGATTTCAACATTTTTTTTTCGCGAGAGGGGTTCATATAGGCATTGGCTGCTCCCCAATTGTTTTTTCTTGCAAGGAATGAAATAAATTTAATCCAATAGAATTGGCTACTCGGCAGAGCTGTGGTAGCTGGCTGAGAATTAGTGACTGGATGCAGAACTGGGAGTTGGCGTGAAACTAGTAGATAACAAACAAGCAAGTGTGAGGAAAACTGGAAGCTGGAATAGCATTGGGAGTTGGACTATCACTGGCCACTGGAACAGAATTGGCAGTGGGGAAATAACTGGAAGTTAGGAAAGGAATCCTACCTTAGTGGAGAATTGCCAGGTTGGCAGAGAGTTGGCAGGTGCCTGAGATCTTGCTAGTAAAAGGAAAGGTATGGCAGCTTTAATAGAATTGGTAACTAGGAGCACAAACGGCACCTGGAAAGAACTGGCTTCTGGGATGAGAACTGACAGGTGGACTACAACTGGCAGCTGAGCATGCAAAATGGCTGCTTTGATAAACATCGCAACTGAGTGAGACCTAGCAGCTGGAAGAAATGGTATCTGAAATATAACTGGCAGCTAGGAGAACTAACGACAGGACTAAAACTGGCATCTGGGCAGGGAAAATGACAGCTAGGAGGAATACTAACACCTGGACTAAATTGGCAAATGTGCAGGGAAAATGGCAGCAACAAAAACAAATGGCTGCTTGCTGAGAACTTGCTGCTGGATTGGAGAGCCTACAGTTGGAAAAGAACTGCCAGCCAGGAAGAGAACGGACAGCTGCACTGTATTGCCATTCACGCATGGAAAATGGCAGCTATAATAGAACTGGGAGCAGGCGTAGGACAGGCATGGGTACTAAAATTGGCAACTGGGTATGGAAAAGGACAGCTATACTAGAACTTGCAGCTGGATGAGAATAAGCAGCTAGAATAAAACGGGTACATGGGCGTCGAAAGTGGCATCTATGATGAATAGTCACCGCCACCCCCACTGCTCATCCCCACTCCCATGATGATTGATGGGGGAGTGTAGCATGGAGTCTGAGTACTCATAGAGAGCCGACTGAAAACTTAGAAAAGAAAATGGTGGTATAAATTTACTGATCCCTTTAAACTGGCAACTGACAAATGCCAGACAGGATAACAAGCGTGGTTCGCTGGTGGATGTTTAGAAATTTGAGTCTCCATAAAGCTCAATTATGTATTACAATGGAAGCTATTAAATAGCAGTCTTATAAGTGATCAATCACCGAACCGGAATTCTGGGACTTATGCCAGTGCAATTCGCGGACACGTTTCAGTGCATTTTGCACACCTTGTTCCAGCAAGAAATAGTGAATGCATTTTGTTTTCATATGACATGACAAGTTGGGGGTAAATATTATGACTTTTATGTCAAAACACTGTATTAACGACCCATTTATTTCAAGGAACGATTATTTTTCCACATAAACACTACTCAAGAAGGACTTGTCCTCTTGGTCCTTGGCGCTGATAATTTTGTCACCAGAATTTCCGTGAATCAGCATCAATTTCCTCAGACATGACTGGCTCTAAGTTAATTTGTTTGTTTACTTATATGCTTGTTAGCTTGTGCACAGAGTTTTATTCAAGGATCAAAGTCTAATTTTTACCGTAAATGTTATCATTAATGCAACATGTATTAAACGGTGCTTCGAATACCAGTTTTACCTGTTTCTATGTGACAGTACATATACATGTTTTTCTATCAAAGCTGTAGGGTTTTTTTCACATTTGCGACACAAAGCTCTATCCATGGCGTGTTACTACATGGATTTGTCTAAGTCATAATGCATGGTTATGGTTACCATATTCAAACACTAAATCTTTTAACAGTAAATAACTTTAAAGAACTTTTATTCTTTGGGGTTTTTTTATATATATATTTTGCAGGTGGGAATAATTTTAGTATTCAGCAATTTAATATTCCATCTTGCTTGAAGATATATATATATATATATATATATATATATATATATATATATATATATATATATATATATATATATATATATATATATATGTATGTATGTATGTATATATATATATATATATATATATATATATATATTCTGAGCTTCTGAGCTTGAACCTCACTTTTGGAATGAGGTTAGGGGGGTTCACTTGGTACTTCTACTAGGATTTCAACTCCACATAGTGATATTCCAATTTGTTTGACTATATGATTGAATGGATACAGATTTCCCCTTAATTTTATGTGATACCATTTTAATCTGCAAGGTTTCTCTCATTTGCAAAAAAAAATAATCAGAAAATAGTTTAGCTCAGGCAAGAAGGCATGTTCATGAATATGTGACCAGATGGCGAAACAAATCGTAAAAATAATAGGAAAGGCCCTTAGCACCCCACCCCCTCGGCCCCCACATGTCAGGCCCTGGTGGCCTAGAAAATAGGTCAAGTTCACTGAATGTCGAACTCACCCAAGGTCTTCAAAAGATGCTTCAAGCGTATAAGTTCAATCCTTGTCGCTTCATTTGTTCAGACGTTATTGCGCCCACAAGGTTAATGGACGAACGGACGCACGGACATGGCATTTATATACACGCTATATAATAATTCAGTTTACTGAACAGCTATTCATATATTTCAATTCAAAACAAGCGTGTGCAATAGGACACCAAAAAATGTTGACTGGACTTTGAAAATGCATCAATCAGATAAACTTTTTAACAGTGTTTTTAAGCACTTGCAGGTGATACTATTATGTCCATTCGCTAAACATTAAATGACAGTGTTGCAAATATTCGGAAAAATCTTACATTGATGTTTTTAATTTATGCAATCAAAATTTGTCAAAAAAAGGTGACTGTACTGTGTCCATGCATATCCATCATAATTCGTGTCTAACTTACTATACCAGGTAAAAATAAAGTACTTTAGTGCCTTATTTTTTCCGCCATAACCTCGAGACTAAAGTTTTGTCCACACAATTTTAAAGTGAAATAGCTTGCTAATGTAAAGCAACACATCGCAAAAGACAGCAGCTTGTCATTGAATGGATATATCTGTTCATATTATCACCATAATGGTGTAGCATTCGGTTCGAAAGTAAATTTTTACTTTCTTACCTGCAAAGTCGGAGATTTTTGTTGAAATGTTCACAAAATTTGTTGTCAAAAACAGCACAAGAAGGCCTGTTCAAAGTTACTCATGTGAATCGATACTTTCAGTATTCTTTGTTCTCAGTGTGTTGCCAAACATTCAACATTGTCATGTGATCTGTAACATGTATGAAATGTTTAACTTGAGCAACAGCTTGCTTACCGTATGTGCATGCAGAAAAAAATGAAATTTCAAATTTAGAAGATTTTATTCAGTATTATATATTTTAGACATGCTGATCTGTCTGTCGTCATGGGATCATGACTGCAAATTGTTCAAAGGGATGTAGTGTGAAGAGAGCGCCTGCCAAGTTATGAAAACTAGTTGGCATGTAAAATGCAGGAATTGAGGTACTTGCAGGCACTGAAGCATCAACGTTATTGTGATCATGATTATCATCATCATCATCACATACATGTGTTGTGTTAGAGGACTTATCATCATCATCATCATCATCATCATCATCCTCTTCTTCTTCATCATTATCATCATCATCATAGCTAAAGGTTTCTGTTAACCCTTTTTCAGTACTACATTTGGACTGATGTAAGAGCTTAATTCAGTGAGCCTTGGGCGCAATAAGGGCTGAGGAGATATGTCCACCTGGACTTTTTTTAAATTTCAGATTGGCATGCTAGTATTTGAATGAGAGGTTCGTTCAAAAGGAAGTTGAATCTGATGGCATTATAATGCTTCAGATCGTAGTTAGCACTGAAACAGTTCAAAGTTATAAGAAACAAATACGGGTAGAGAATATTGTATCCATCAGCTCCATAGCGGGTGTCCTGGGCAGATAATCACAAAATTTATATTTTGCGTTGTAGGCGTACAGTTTTCCATGTATTCTGTGAATCTTAAGCCGTACACATTACTTGATAACTTTAACTCCTCCGTGACACAACTGTACAGATATAATTCATTCATTACACTATGGGAACAAAAAATTCAAAACTGAACCAACACCCTCTCAGTCGGACTATGCCAGATGCAATCAATTAATAACTCAATAAAGACATGCATTAGAAATTGATAGATATTAACATCAGATAAGGTATTCACATGTGCGCCTGGCAAAATGCAGTGACTCAACCAGCTGAACTTGGGTCCAGAACCGTTATTTAAAAAATGAAGAAAAAAAAACGTCAAAAAACGCGGTGATTTAAAAAATTGAAAAAAACAAAAACAAAAACAAAAAACCCAAAAAACTAACCAAAAAAAAAATAAAATAAAATAAAAATTTAAAAAAAAAAAAAAAAAACAAACAAAACAAAAACAAAAAAAACAGACCCCCCAGGAAAAATAAACCCCCAAAACAACAACACATTTTATACACAAAATATGTGGTACAGATATAGAAAGTTTACTTCCGGGGCGGACGCAATGTTATCTCAATCAACTAACCAGATTTAGCATCGAAATTGAGAATCCAATTGATTTGAATACATACAAGAAAAAATGGTGTTTAGTCCAGCCGTCAGTTATTTTCCAACAGCCAGTTCTCCCAGTTGCCAGTGCTATCATATATGCCATTTCCCCTGCCCAGCTAGGATGGAAATTGGCAGCTGACACAGAACTGACAACTTGAATAGGACCGAGAGCTTGCCGTAGAAGTGGCAGTTACAAAAGACCTTTTCATCTAGAAGAGAACTGGCAGCTGTGAAGAAAACTGGCAGATGAAACATACCTGGCCCCTTTGAACAGAACTGGCAGCTAGGATAGAACTTGCCACCACGGGAAAAGCTGGATGATGCAATAGAATAACCAGCTGGGTATACAACTGGCAGCTGTCAACAAAATGGTGGGTAAGAACTGTCAGTTCTACAACCAGCTACCAGTTCTCTTTTGGCCACCAGAACAGCTGCCAGTTCTCTCTCCAGCTGTCGGTTTCTAGCCAATTCTTCCCCAGCTTACCAATTCAATACCGGCCGCCGTTCTCCAAAGCTGCCAGTTTTCTACCAGCTGAGATATCCAAATGAACCTGCAAATTCCATAGCGAGCTGTACGTAATTGCAAATTCTCACTCATCTTGAAATTCTAATTCCGGGTGCTATTTCCTGACCAGAATGAAAATCCTCAAGCAGCTACCAGTTCTCTCTTAGCTGTTAGTTCTTAAGATTATGATTGCATGGGAACTTGCACTTTGGGCTTTTGATTGCATAAGCATTTTGCTAAGGGCACCAAAAAGATTCACATTTTTTATAAACTTGTGGAGGTATTTAAAGTTTCGTGTCAGCCCCCTCCTTTTTTTCTTAACATCAAAAGAAAATTAGCTGTGCAATATAGCTAACGTTAGCATTAGGTTATCACAGCATGTCGTTTAAAATTAATCAGATAAAATACATTAATAAAGGAAAGAAAAAGACTGCCTGGTAACTTGGTCCTTTTGAAATTTTTTCCAATGTGAAACTATTATATTTTTCTAGCTTAAAGTACCCGTTTTTGACATCCCTTCTGATATAGATTTTGGATGGCGAATACTGGTCTGTCCAAAATTATTTCTTTTGCAGGCCTGTTCAGCAGTTAATTGTATATTGAAGCTGCGCCTTAATTTTTCATGCATTGTGCTCTTAATAGTCATAGACTCTTAAATACGGAATGAACAACAGATTATGTTAGAGTTAAGAAGTCTAATAAAAATTCAGGAGGACCAGTAAATTTTCTGAAATGCAGGCCAAAATTTCCAGCAGAATTTTGAATACTTAAACAAATCTAGATTACTTGCGCCAGTAACATTTTTAAACAAGGCTAGATTACTTGGGCCAGTAAACTATAGTCTTTGACCAGCAAAACTTGTGGCAGCCTTTATTTATTATCCATGTGACCCGCTACAAACAGGTAGGTCTCGTTCAAGCTTCGTTCTTTAACAAAACTTCAGGTACTTATTAATAGTCAATATATATTCCAGACATCACTGCACATATCTCGCCTACAACTTCTTTTGTTCATCATTTTAACTATTAATGGTCATATAAGCAATTGTTCACCCAGCTACCACTTATGTTCCAGCTGCTTGCTTTCCTCACAGCTGACAGATATCTTTTACATGTAGGTGTAGAGTCTTTTGTAGCTGCCAGTTTTACGTCAAGCTGTCCATTGTAATCAAGTCGTCCGTTCTGGGCCAGCTTCCAGTTCACTGCCTTAGAGTTTTTGGTCCAACTGCCAGCCCTATTTGATCTGCCAGTTCTCTTACTGCTGCCAGTTCTACGTGGGATGTATTAATTAATAATTAACAGCTGCCAGTTCTATACTAGCCATTTCTGCTTCTAGCTGCCAATTCTCCAGTCGTGTACCCGGGTATCCAAGACACCCTCCCCCCCCCCCCCAATGCCTAGATGTCGGGTCCGGAATCACAATGTTTAGTGCCCGACTACTTCCATTTGAACAAACAAATTATGGATCTATATATATTTCTGCCTTTTTTCACTGCCGCTCTTCTTTCATACTTTCAGTGCACATCAGATTGTAATGTTGCTGTTTCCAATAGACTTTCTTCAATTGATAACATAAAATCTGTTTTACACTCTTATTTTATCCCATGAATGCCGCGGATTCCGGGTCCGTTTGTTTCAACTGCGGGTCCAGGGACCCAACTTTTTCCTCAAAAATCAATGCACTATCATCTGGTCATATTTGTCATATTTTCACTTGTTCCATTTTTGTCACCTAATACCCATTTAAAAATTGGTGCACGCTGAAGTTAATGAAAAAAAAAAACTATTTTTAAAAGACATTGGAATTCAAAAAAAAGAGGCACAGTATTGACTTTGTAACAAGTGTACATTACTGTACGTGCAGCATGGGCAGTGTGTGACAAGGTGCGAGCTACCAGTTCCGAGCACTCTGTGTTCGCTGTTCCCAGTTTTTGACTACACACTAAATCATGCCCACTCCATCTATATAGAACTTAGTCTGTCCAAACTTATTACGTCATCAGTGAGAGAACCCATCCCTTCCATCCCACTCCCTGGTAATGAGAAAAAGGGTTTAAGCATACTCACACGTTTACAGACCATACCAATTTCGTGTCAGTAACGTAAATAGGCAACTTGTGTTTAGAAAAATCTTATGTAGGAAGTATTGTATTGAAACAGTTTACATCAGTCAAGTCATGAATATAAGGTACTTGTGCATTGTCCCCTTTACCTACAAAAAATAACTGCCACGCACCTGGTTTAGTTTAATTCAACATCATAATTCATGTTGCCTTAAATTTGGGATTTTTAAAGTTATTCGCTCATCTGAGTAGGAAAACCGTGACATACCCAAACATAATTATGTCCCTCTTATATACTATAGTTCTGCAAATTTTCAGCACTACTAGATACTAGATACCGATACCCCACCCATCGTAGCTAAATGCAGCAGCTATGCAGCAATATGCTTTTCCCCCTGCACAAGTTGACAGTCCAGACAAGTTGAAATAATATGCTGTGTTTGAGTTAACTTTACTGCAAAATAATGGCACACATTGGGCAGCTTTTCTGTTAGCTTTGTCTTACAACTCGATTACGGATGATTTGAACGACCGTTTTTTTTACGGGTGGTTGTTTGTGGGATGATTTTGCTGGTCGGTCGTGTAGCAGCCTGTCTAACGCTGTCCAACTGGAGCATTGTAGCAAAAGTTTGCATCACAGGTCTTGCAAAATGCTACAGAATGTATCCGAAATAAGTGTTGCTCATGTGAAGAAGTTTATCGAGAAAATGATCCAGGGAATGTAAATTTGCTGCTGCAATTGGACAGCACCGTGGTCTTGGGCAACCAGGTCATTTAACATTGCAAAAGCGCCCATGCCAAGGAAATCTGATCGTTTTGACTAGGTGGGGACTGGGGTCGGTAATTGCAGGTACTACTGTACCATGATGATACCTATTCCCATGCACAACCTGCCAGGGTATATCCAACAGAGTGAATGTAAGAGCATTTTCAAAAATAAGGTGAAATCATTCTTGATGCATCAGATGGGAGTACTGGAGAAGGACCGCTTTATATATTTATAGTTTCAGTGTCTTAGTGTTATCAGGGACCTGCAATTTATATATATATATATATATATCAGGTCCCTGGCGTTATAAAAATTACACCTTTGGTGCTTATATTTCTTTATATATTAATTTATTGAAAATTTAGATCAATCTTTTAATTCATAAATAATTAAAGTATTTAAGCTTCAAACCTGTGCAAAGCAACTTAATATTTTTCCGATTTCATACTTAAATTTCTGCCATTTTCATGTTGTGGTCCACCATGATAATAAGGCAAGGGAAGATTTCCTAGGCATTTGGTACTACCGTTTCATGCATCATAGTTTGGTGTGCTTTCAGCAATTATATTGCACCATCCTGGCATATGTGTGCATAAAATATTATCAATCAACATTCAATGATAAGAATTAAGTACATTCAGACCTGGTGATTATTTCATTGTATTTTTTCTTCTTGCTTTTGCAGAGAAAATGCACAAGTTACGAATTGCGGGATAATTTATCGGTTAATTTTCCACAAATTAATGTGTGTGCAAAAATTCTCTAAACCCTCACATGTATAAATACACAGTTGGTCTTATTTTAGTTGATAACATGGCGATGTTTTTTTAAAAATTATTTATTACTAATTTTCATCAGACTTTTGTACAATCTGAGGGAAAATAGCCAACTCAGTACAATAATGACTAAAATATTGTGATGTCGTCAACTATGTGAATGCAAGATACTCGAAACTTCCCAGAATGCACCATTTTGTATGCTGAATTTCAAATTTTTCGTGGGGTGGGCATGGAGATGGGGGGTCGGGAATGCTCCAAGACCCCCCCCCCCCCCCAGCATGCCTTCGGCCCTCTGGACCGTTTAGGTAAAAAACTTGCCGACTTTTTGAAGTTGGAGTGGTACATTTATGTATAATAGTTTGAAGTTATTGAAGATTTAGATTTTGTGTGTTGGCCTTATTTGCATAAATTAAAATCCTGTAAGTTTGGTTAATGGTTCATTGGATGCACCTATGTCACAAACATACAGAGTAAATGTGAAATGGCACCGCTATGATAGTTTTGAAGCTTTTCAAGATTTAAATTTTTTGTATTCACCTAACTTGCATAAATTAAAATTCTGCAACTTTGGTTCATGGTTCATTAGATGCGGCTCTGTCCCAAGCCTACAAATTGAAGTTAAGTAGCACTATAAGTATTATAGTTTTGAAGTTCTTTAATATTTAAATTTTGTGTATTCAATTTATTTGCATAAATTAAAATTTTACAGTTTTGTTTTATTGGATGCATCCATGTTACAAACCTTTAAATTGAAGTTAGGATGGTAGCTCTTTCTACAATGATTTTGAAGTTATTCAAAACGATGTAAACTTTGTGTATTCACCTTATTTGCATGAATTAAAATTTTGTCAGTTTGGTTTATTGTTCATTAGATTCGGCTATGTTACAAACCTTTAATTTGAAGTTCGAACAACACTTCTATCTGTAGTATTTTCAAACGATTCAAGATTGTTATTTTGAATATTCACCTAATTTGCATAAATAAAAAGCCTACTTAGTTGGTTCATAGTACATTGGATGCAGCTTTACCACAAGCCTATAATTTGAAGTTGGAACGGCTACTCTATCTATCATAATTTTGGAGGTATTCAACTTTTACATTTTTCAAACCCTTTATTAGCATAATTTGAAATTCCACAACTTTCATTTACTGTCCATTTTATTGGCAGGTGCCACAAACCTAAACATGCACATTGTAATATTTTGTCTATCTGCAACAATTTGGAAGATATGGAGCCTTTAAAATTTTAATTGCCCCTCATTTGCATAATTTGAACATTATGACTATTCCCAACCAGGTGCACAATTTCATTGGTAGGTCAGTCACCATGGCAAGTTTGGTGACTGTTGGAAAATTAGCGACCATGAAAAACTCCGGAAAAATTTGGTCGTAAAGAAAAAAGAAGGGAAGAAGGAAGGAAAGAAAAAAGAATTCTTGGAAAAACAAAATGTCTTGGTTGACAACCAGACATAACAAAGCAGGGGGCGCTTCCCGAAGTGAATTGAATGAACCAGAGTCCTATATACTGGTCTATTGCAGTAGACTTGTATAATGTGCTGTGGAACTATCCTAATAGCTAATAGTATTACCAGGCAAGAAAGATAAAAATGTCACCTAGGTCTGGGAGAAATGCGTATAATATAAGGTACAGCCCGTTCCAACATGGACCCCCCTCCTCGAACGAGGTCGGAACGAATGGTTCCGGCAGTCCCTTTCCGCCTTTTACCATATGCCCCATATTCATTCCAATAGCACCACACTGTGCCAATGCAACAGAAAAATATTCCTGGATCTACCCTAAGGATTGCGGTACTGTATGACTTATTCTCTCGAATTTAAATTGGGACCCCACAATGAAACAGAATGGGTTTAAAGATATTTAGAAAAGCATAAATATAAAATTCAAACTGGCCATGACCAGGTGGTGTATTTCACTCCAATAAGCGCATGGAAGACATTTTATGGTAATTTACTGTTTTATGGCCCAACAATCGCCAAGTAATGTTGAGAGTATCAAAGTTATGTGATCAACTAAGTGACAAAATAATAATTTTCTTTTGTTTTGTTTGTTTTGTTTGTTTTGTTTGTTTGTTTGTTTTTTTTTGTTTTTTTTTGTTTTTTTTTTGTTTTTTTATTTTTTGCTTTTTGTTTTTTTTGGATACAACAATCTCAATCAACTCAATGGGGAGATCTGTTTCGCCAAGCATCATCACATCTACAAATTAAACACAAAAATATATTTGTTGTGTACATATTATGATGACAAGAATATTAACATCCTTCTGATATGTAGCTATGATATAAAGTTTAATAACATGTTTTACCGGATGGAGTTTTCAGTATGTAACAAGATATCTGATCACATCTAAATGTTGCTGCGGAAATATCGATCTTGTTAGGACGTGCACACACACACACACACACACACATACATACAAACATACATACATACATACATACATACATACATACATACATACATACATACATACATACATACATATATATATACAGACAAAATGTGAAATAGACTGTCAGTTCATGTTTGAAAAACAATGGTGATTCGTGTTTTTATAAAGAAATATAAGACTCGTGCATTTTCCTAGGTATTTAATCGTACATCATGGCAGTGTACGGAAGATTATTCGCCCCAACTTTGCAAAGCAAACTGATCCTTGGAAGGAGAAAAAATTGTTTACAGTTCTTGATTCTTTTTCCATTATAAAGATGAAAAGATAAATCCCATAAAAAGTGATATGCCAGATTTATAGATGTGTTTTGTTATGGTCTTCAGACACCATGTGACAATTTTCCTATCCCGGGATTGTGTGAAATGCTCAAATGCACCTGTTACCAAAGACCAGACTCTTCCCAAGAAAGTGGATCTTGTATTGTACACAAATTCAACAGCTGACAACAGAATATATCTTGGAATTTAAACAAATATATACAAGGAAATTGCAAAATGTGTGCAAAGAACCACAAAGAACAAAGTTATCCATCATATTATCAATATCTCACATCACATCCTTGTGTACGCCATATAAAAGCAAATTGCAAAACGTGTACAAAGAAACATATATAGACCTAGGTTATCCATCATATCATCGCTATCTCACATCACATCCTTGTGTATGCCATACATAAGCAAATTGTAAAACGTGTACAAGGAAACATATAGACTTAAGTTCTCCATCATATCATCCCTATATCCCATCACATCCTTGTGTATATGATACGCAAAATCTCTTATCATTAGTTATTCATCATTTTGGTGTGCATGTGTATGTAATATGTAAAACACAAAAATAACGAATATTACATAAATGTAATATTTTGGGATAAATGGCACTGAAAAGAGTCTTGCGCTGGTTCCCCGCTAATGACCCAATTTTAACACAGAGGCCAATAAAGCCTATGCCCTACATGTTTGCTTCTAAATTAAAATTTGTTGAATATGATATGTTCTTTAAATGAAATAAGGACGTTCATTATGCAACCATTTTGAACTATAGAACTACACATTAGGGCATGCACTTTAATCACATGCAGAAATGTAGCTTAACAGACCTGCGACATAGAGGGCCCTTTGGGGGTCATACCCCAACACGTGGTATAACAAGTTACAACCTATATTTTCTTATAGGTATATATGTCCTCATGCAAAAATAGGTTGTGGAATCTGAAAAGCGTTTTATCATACATATTTCTGCCCGTTTCCATGACAACCTATGCCATTTCTGAGACAAATAAAATTTGTCCTTAAAAATAACAACTTTGGTGATACTGCTTCTGGAAAGGCTAAATAAACACCAAAATGTGCTCAATTGCTCTAATATAGTCACAAAATACAGAGTTTGTTCAAAGTGCCTAAGTATATGTTACTTTATGCAAATATATGAAATTTACATCAAAATTAAGTATTGTGCGACGGATAACATACTATATTTACTAAGATATAGTTTCGTTTATTAAAAAAAAAAGGGCAAAATGATTAAGAACAGTAGTCATACAAGTTTTATTTATCATGTTTATATGTGTATTCCATATGCATATTAATTAATATGCTAATATGGCTACCATATGTCATCTTCGCTTAGGGAACCGTCATAACAATTGCCAATACAACTGATAAAGTAAGATAGTACTTTGTACCATGTATTCACACCTACACATAATTTACAGTGAACCATCCCATGGAGTCCTGCAACATAACTAATGTATCTCTGGCATCAAACTATAATTCAAGTTGCCTTTTAGTAAAGGAAGACAGTATCAGTACATGTGCACACGAAATACAGAAAGCTGATCAATGATGGTCACAGTTTGGAGATTCTACGCCAAGATTCAATCATCATCTTCCTCATAAAAACTGTCTGTTTCAGTGTCAAAAGTGTCATTTGCACACTAATGTCCAAAGCATGCACATAAGTCTGTGCATTAAGTCCTGTCTGGAGGCAATGGCACTTTCTTGCGACAGTACACTCAATATCGGTGCATTATATATGAGTCAAGTTGCGGACTTCCAGTGGGGCTAGCTCATTGGTATACATCAAAGGCTTGAGGTAGCCATCATTAGACATTTCCCAGCCGTTACCATTGGGATCCCACACTTTAGGGTTAGGAATGTGACTGTTGTCTTGGTATCTTTTTGTCCAAAACTTCTTCCTAGCAGTCATTACCCTATTCCGCAGTCCGAACTCTTTACTATTCATAAGCTAACCTGTCCCTGTCTAACCTATATACATATAGAAGTACTATTGTCCAAATTGCACACGTTCCTCTGGAAAATTTTGACATAGGCTGTATTAGCCCAAATAAATTAAAGGGTCTTCGGCGGGTAACTACTCAACATGTTTCGGAGCCTTTTACCCGTAAATGTCTCTCTGAGTAGCGGCTCCTTGTTTAAGCTAAATATTCAGCAAAGAGAACCCACATAATAATGAATAAACATGAACGTGGCAAATGATGAATTAGCTAAATACGTGAAGTTTTGCTTATAAATGCAGACCTTTATTATGAAAGAAGAATACCTGGCAAACAAACTATAATTACCAAATTTGTGTAGTACAGGTTCAGTTAAGAACAATTTGACTTACCCCTGAACCAATATGTACCCTTTCTAGCTGGACAGCTTATTCTAGTAAAACCATCCGCCAGTGTTTAACTGAAGTGGAAACAAGCTGGGCCATTATATTCAGTCCCAGTGATTGTAAAATAAACAGTTGCAGCTAGACCACCTGTATAAACCAAGGGAAATCCTAACAAGGACTGCGACAATGTATATCCTGCACCAGAAATGTAAAACAAACTCCATGATGACACCTACTCCTCAAACAATTAAGCTTCATTTCATTGCCAACCCTGAGTCAATGTATCAACGTAATGTGTCAGGTTTGTGATATTTGAGAAAATACTGTCACTTTTGATTTTGTTTTAATATTGAGTAAATGTGCATTTAGGCATGTCAGAAAAGAATGAAAGTCATTAGCATTTTTGCCAAAAACATGTTATCAAAACAATTTTTCTTAACAGGATTTTAAGTACAATTACGGAAACATGTAACTGCCGTAGGCCGCTGCTTGCTACCGATAGTCATTTGTATTTCAGTCAAGAGAATGCAATGAAAATATTGACCACGTATCAAGTACAATTAGGCAAGCTTGTAACTGTCGTAGGCCGCTACTCGCTACCGATAGCCCCTGAGGGTTTAACCTAAGAGAAAACAAGCTAGCCTAAAATGTCTGAAAGGTGAACATTAAAACAGAATGATGCCAAAAGATAAAATTAAGTCGAAAAAAAAGGCAAGTCTAAAATCTCTAAAATTATTGAAGCCAAACTTTCTAACCATCTCGGGATATTTACAGCAAAATTTGTAGAAATATTTGATCAAAAGTACATCTTTGAATCCTCCTGACTCAAGTTTATTGTAAAAAAAATTCGGTTCTAGATGCAAAGTCCTGAAATTCAGAACAAATACGGCCAAATCTAAAGTCTGTGAAAAAACGTATTATATCCAATAGTATCCGAAATAATACTGTCTGGGAAAGGATAGTTAACTACTTCAAAGTTAAACTCATCTATTTTGTGATAGACTTTAATACAAAACCTGTCATTAGTGACCTGAATATCCAAGTCCAAAAACACATCTCTGAAACCATCTGAATTGTTACCCTCCAAAGGGATATCTTTTGGGTAAACCTCTTTAGCAATTTTACTGAAATTTTGTACATTTACACAAGCAATGTCATCAATATATTTTGCGTTGTTTGATAATTTTGTAACCATTCGAAAGTCCTTTTTATCAGTTTATCCATATACTTAAATTCAAGCCAGGTTAAATACAAATCTGCCAGTAAAGAGGACCAGTTGCTACCGATTGCAATGCCTTTTATTTGTTGAAAAACCAATGGTCCGCATACAACAAAACTATTATCCAAAAGAAATTTTTATAGCATCTATTAAAGTTTCAACAGTGTACGATTTGATGTTACTTTTTTAATATTTGTTGTGTTATGCTTTCTTTGTATATGACTTAATACTAATGCATGGTTTACCATTATGGTTAAACATTTTGCTTATTAATTCTGAAAGTGAACTTTGGACTTCATCTATGGGTAGATTTGTGTGCAGTGTAGAAAAATAAAAACATTTGATATTTCTTGCCTTTACATCTAATTTTAGATACAAACTCGGAAGAATTGCTAATACTCCAAAAACAATATAATTCACTGTTTCTAGAAATTGCATTACAGCATTTACGAAAATGATTCCTAATTGCAGTCAAACACAATGTTACTTCTTTTTTGATTGTTTTCTTGTACATGTTGCAGCACCGGCTATGAATCTAGATTTAAAAGTGTTTTTATGTAATTTAGGTATCCAGAGCAAAAGTGGAATAGAGCAGTCCTCTTGAGAAATTTTAATATTAAAATTCCTTTTCATCTCATCATTATGTGTATCTATCAAATTATCAACGGATTGTTTGTGTAATTTATATACGTCATTTCCTCTTATGTCTGAAATATTGTTTATACCAAGTTCTTTTTTCAAAACATCCAGATAATATTTTTTGCAGATGATCCCAAGATTGTTCCCTGCCTTATCTATGTTAGTGACTCCAAAACTTTCTTGTAGTTCTTTGACTGCTTTTGAAACTTCAGGTTGTTTTAGATTAACCATATTGAAATTCTTAATGTGGGATTTGTAACAATAAATTCTTTTTCTAGAGACTTTTTTCAATTTTGACAACCATCCTTTAAATTTCTGAAATTCTATTTTTTCTTTCTTTGCCCATTTCATACAGAAGGAATCATATGCATCACATGTATCCTGAAAAATCCTGTCAATGTTCAACTTGGAACATATCCGAAATTTTGTACATTTTTTCATTATTTCTTTTAAACTTGAATTTTGTATGATATCCAAATTACCTGTAAATACATGTTTGTGGTATGCATCAACAAAATCAGAATATTTACTGTTAGACATGCAGTCACAATTTTGATTCGCTGCGATATCTTCAAGAGTAACTGAAGCCAGAAATTGCTTGTAATTCATGATGTGCAATATTGTTGCCATATTTATATGGGTCTTTTATTTTGCACTCCTTGGGAATCATGTGACGAACAAATATCAATTTGAAAAGGGACTGAATGTTTAGTGAATCAATAATTTTGTGTTTGAAAGGAATGCTGCAAAACATTTAATCTAATTTTTTCTTATTAGAATCTGGTGTCCGAATAGTTGTTGTGTAAGCGTACACAATTTCACAAAAAATTGCGGAAATGTGTGTTCTAAATCAGTAAGACCCAAATATTCATTAATTTTTGTTATGTCTCGAAATGATAGTGCTTCAAGAGCCGTATGTAATTGGTCAATGCCATTGTGGCACCAGATGGCACATTGGTATTGTGCCCTATTCACATGTTGCTCAAATGCATCCGTAGTAGGCAGTAGTTGAGCAGCTGATCGGTCTGTGGTGGAGGCAAGCGTATATCGTAGCTTGTCCAAAGTAGTTTTGTAATCAGTCCCTTTTCCTGTGTTGAGAGCTTTGCTACATAAAACACAGGTATTGGGATTTAGCTTGGCTGGGGGTGGCTTCTTGGATGGCGGTTCCAGGTTCATGATTTTAAGTTCACGGTACAAAATTATATAACCTGCAAATACATGAAAAAGTGGGTGCTCTTACCAGGTCCAAGCTTCATTTTAGAAAATAATCCAGTTCACCATGTGTATATCATCAATCATGCAACACATTTTGACAATATGCACAGTCATTCTCAATAAGACTGATAATGAGACAATCACATAGCAGAGTTAGAATCCGACATGGACTTGGAAGTCAAAGAAATGTGCCCAGATCTGTGCTTTCTGATGCCTCTACAGCACAACACATAAATTATAAAATCCTAATTTGAAGATGACCTCATTTACATAAATTTAATGATAGGGTTTCTAAATTGTCTTCAGTTCATATTTTTTTTCGGTAATATATGTGCTAAATTTGCTCAAATTCCAACAATGCGTTCTGGAGAAAGCACCTTTGCTCAAGCTAGCCAGACCAGACAACCCATAAACATACCCCCCCCCCCCCCCGCGACAGTAAAGCTGTGAACGACAAATGTTGATAAGACGGTTGGGATTCTATGTTCTTTATGCTTTGAAGCACTTTTCAAGGAAATGTTACTTTTTGCATTGGTACAGTACATAATGCGTGATATACATCTCTAGAATGGCTTCAAAAACCCCAACATTTGAAGCCTAATTTGCATACATGTAATGGTGTCCACTTCATATACTCCAGTAAATTTGGTATCAGTATATCCCTGGAAATATATTACCTTCATCATTTAACATTAACATTTACCCTCATTTTTGGTAATTTAGCAACTGCAGCAAACAACATCAACAAATAGAAGTATTTATATTGCCAAATAGATGACAAAATTTTGCATATAATTAAAATAATAATGATGTTAATCAAATATTTTTTGAAAGCTTCGCACCTGTTGAAAGAGGAAGGTCAGTTGTACCTTCTGATGACATTTGGAGTGCTTATCTTCAAAATTAAGGCACATATTAAAAAATTAGTGAAAAGTAGTCGTTTTCCACAAAAAAAGAGGTTGCCATAGAAACGGGCGTGCAAACATACCAAAAATGCTTTTCGGACTCCACAACCTAATTTTCTGTAAAAAGGAGACATGTGCCCACATTTTGATATATGTTGTGTTTTGACAAGTCTGAAATCTCTTTGCTGTCATTGTTGGGTTTGGAATTAATGAATATGGATCATGTTTTTCTGTACTATTTGGAAATTACTTCATTGGCTATGTTGTGCTGTGGGCTTTGTTCTCCGACTCATAGTTATTGTGGAGGTAGAGTGTGTTTATAATGTTCTAGATTCATAAATTTCACAAAAACGATGTAGGCCTACTTTACTTTTTTGCTGTAAACTTAGCTGACTGACAAGTGGGAAAAACTAAAAGGTGATAGGCCTAACTAATCTCTTTTTATTTTTGGCAGAAGTAATGACATTTGTGTTTTGGGTGGTTAGGCCTATAGATTTTGGAAAAGAACTCGTGTCTGCAGTTTATGATGAATATTTCTAAGGTTGAGAGGACCGGTTTAAAACCACCAGTTGCCTTTTATGGGTGACTGCCTGTCTCAAGTCAGAAGTGAAATTTGTTTCTTCACATTGGTATTGGAAGAGAAATGTTGATGCTTTGACAAGTCTGAAATCTCTTTGCTGTCATTGTTGGGTTTGGAATTAATGAATATGGATCATGTTTTTCTGTACTATTTGGAAATTACTTCATTGGCTATGTTGTGCTGTGGGCTTTGTTCTCCGACTCATAGTTATTGTGGAGGTAGAGTGTGTTTATAATGTTCTAGATTCATAAATTTCACAAAAACGATGTAGGCCTACTTTACTTTTTTGCTGTAAACTTAGCTGACTGACAAGTGGGAAAAACTAAAAGGTGATAGGCCTAACTAATCTCTTTTTATTTTTGGCAGAAGTAATGACATTTGTGTTTTGGGTGGTTAGGCCTATAGATTTTGGAAAAGAACTCGTGTCTGCAGTTTATGATGAATATTTCTAAGGTTGAGAGGACCGGTTTAAAACCACCTGTTGCCTTTTATGGGTGACTGCCTGTCTCAAGTCAGGAGTGAAATTTGTTTCTTCACATTGGTATTGGAAGAGAAATGTTGATGCTTTGACAAGTCTGAAATCTCTTTGCTGTCATTGTTGGGTTTGGAATTAATGAATATGGATCATGTTTTTCTGTACTATTTGGTTGGGGTTGCCCCTATTTTTAGGGCACTTTTGAAGTATTTGCCGCTAGCCTATAAAACATGCTTGCTGGACTTTATCGTGTAGAAAAGAAAACTCTACCACATAGAGCTAAATTATGTATTACAATGAAAACTATTAAATAGCAATCTTTTTAAGTGATCAACTACCAAACCGGAGTTCTGGGACTTATGCCAGTGAAATTCACGGACACGCATCATATACGCATTGTTCCAGCAACAAATAATAAATGCATTTTTTTTTCGGGTAAATATAATGATTTTTATGTCAAAACACTCTATTAAGGACCCATTTTTTTCAACGAATGACTATTTTTCCACACGAACACTACCTAAGAAGGACTTGTCGGAATTAATCTACTGAACACTTTAAATTTTGCTGTTTATACTTTTATTTTACAAACGAATTCAAAGGAAATGGACCCACCATGAAATAACCCTGTTTTATTGGGGCCCCTCTTGTAACGGGGGAGTTTCCCCACTTCACCATTGTTATCATCATCATCATCCTCGTCCTCCTGCTCCTCCTCCTCCTTCTTCTTCCTCTTGTT
Organism: Hermodice carunculata; assembly: GCA_964020975.1. NCBI lineage: Eukaryota > Metazoa > Annelida > Polychaeta > Eunicida > Amphinomidae > Hermodice > Hermodice carunculata. The sequence continues at coordinate 90,024,062 of OZ026621.1, read as the reverse complement.
TTTATTGTTCTTGTTCTTGTTCTTCTTGTTCTTCTTGTTTTTCTTGTTGTTGTTGTTGTTGTTCTTCTTCTTCTTCTTCTTCTTGTTCTTCTTCTTGTTCTTCTTGTTCTTCTTCTTCTTCTTCTTCTTCTTTTTCTTCTTCTTCTTCTTCTTCTTCTTCTTCTTCTTCTTCTTATATCTTGCAAATACCAATCAGAACTGCTTTGCAGACGCCCATGATACCAAGATCGAGGGAACAGGTAAAACTGGTATTAGAAAGCACACTTTTATACATGTTGCATTAGTGATAATATTTACATTTAATATTAGACTTTGATCCTTGAACTAAACCCTGTACACAAGCTGACAAGCATACAAGTAAACAAACAAATAAACTCAAAGACAGTTATGTCTGAGGAATTTGATGATGGTTCTTGCAAGACTGGGTGACGGAATTACCAGCGCCAAACCCACAGAGGACAAGTCCTTCTTAGGTAGTGTTCATGTGGAACTTGAACTCTTTTGTTGGAAAAGAATTGGGTCGTTAATAAAATGTTTTGACATAAAAGTCATACTTTTTACCCCGACATGCCACGGCATATGAAAAAAAAATACATTCACTGCTCCGGTTCTGTGGTTGATCACTTAAAGGGATCGCTATTTCTTAGCTTTCAGTGTCATACAAAGTTGAGCTCTTTGTGACAGAATTTTCTTTTCTACACGATAAAGTTCACCAAGCATGTTTTAAGCTACGTTGCTTAAAGTGCATGCCCTAATGTGCGCCTATCATGGATCACAATTTTATATCAATTATAGGTATCATATAAACGAAGTTTGTACATGATTTTTTTTATATGTTTAAGAATTGAAAGAACGAAATTAAACATAATTGAGGTGGCTGCGCCTGATCAAACTTGCGTTCAAATAGAACATCACTTTTTAAATTCTACTGATAAAGCATTTAACTTAACAGCTGACTATTTTTATCTGATTTTGCTTTATTAGAACTTTTTGGGTTGAAACCCTAGCATCACACCAAAATATTAAAAGATATGCCACTCCACAGAATGCACACGGAGGTCTACACGGGAACTCACCCACATGCAAATCCCAAACTAGAGCTTACATCATGTGTGTCACCCAGAATCCTGTCAGAAAAAAACCCACAATACATCACAAAAAAAAGAAAAAAAAAGCTCTGTGATTACGTCTATTACAGCAGGTACATATTAATTTCAATGATGACTTTCTATTGGTTAAAATTTATTTTATTTTTTGCAAGAAAAGACGATTGGGGAGCAGCCAATGCCTATTTGAACCCCTCTCGCGATAAAAAAGAAAAGAAAGAAAAGAAAAAGGTGAAAACACTGGACGTGTTACAGGACACAACATGAGCAAATACATACATCTAAAAGATTCACATGATATTTTCCAACACAGATAGTCAAGTCAGATTAGGGTTTCGTGATTTCTTACCGTGGAAAAATGAAAATAACACTTGCTATGGAAATCATTTTGTTCCTTGTATGTACCTAATAACAGCATGGAAAACTTCAAGTTTAGTAGACATGTTGCCGTTTTCTGGTCAGTGTAATACGGTTTTTGCTGTGTAACAGGCATGAGATATGACTGTGTTATGTAGAGAATTTTTTGCACAGTATACTGTGTACACTTTAAAAAATACTGAAACATATCTTCGTTTCCTGTGCCACAATTACATCATCGTGTTGAAGCTACACATATTCTACACAAATCAGCATTGAGGGAACTGGATACCATGCGTAAGTGTGCAAGCACTATATTTTCTTAGCTTTATCCAACATAATATAAATCATGGCCTTTTGGTGTGTCCTTATTCTTTTACAGACTTAATTCTTTTGACTCCAATCGGTAAATTGTTCCACAGCTTATGGTTGATGGAGAAAAAGAGTTAGTGAACACATCTGTATGGGTTTAAAATGGAGCGAATTTAGAGTGCATGCGGACATTGTATATTGTTCTACTCTTTACTGTTTCTGAAAGCAAATTATACAGGTACTTTGGAGTAAATTTATTGACAATCTTGTACTTGTACATTAATACTAATTTCTGTTTGTCCCTTCGAACAACTAGTGTTTCCCACCATGTCTCCTTGTGAATTTGACTTTGACTAGAGAAATGCCTTGTCCTTGCTACTGCACGGGCCGCTGCCAGTTGCACATTTTCCAGTTCGGTTTCATTGGCTTGGGAGCAATTAGTGAATACTACCTTTCCGTAATCTAAGACTAGGCTTATGAACGAAAAATACAAAAACTATATTAAACGTCTGTTTAGTTTATGCTACACACTATGTAATGTTGCAGCCATTTTCATAGCTTTAGTACGAGTAAAATTGATATGTAAAGAGCAACACAATTTTGCTTGTAGTCAGAGACCGAGATGTCTTTGATATTGTCAGTAGTTGTTCCCTCATATTTAAGAGCAGGATGGGTTACACTATGTCTTTTTCTGGTTATTGTCATCTATTACAGCTGCCAGTTATTTTTCAGTTGCCGCTTCTATTCCAGCCCTCATTTGTCCTTTATCTACTTTTATTTTTGTGGTTATTTTGTCAACGTAGATATTTGCCTGCCTTATTTTTTCTATACAAGAATGTAAATCATTAAACAGCTAGACTTAGCATTCACACTGATATAATACCGTAGTCTTTGAAAAACTTGTGCACACTTTGTTTAGCACAAGTTGCATTTTTCTTATATTTGAACATTCTGTTGCGTTTAGATGTACCACATATCGATAGTTTCGTCTGCCTATGTACATCTAGATAGCTATTTTGGCACACTTTCATTTAGTGCATTGAGTGAGTGCACCCATACATCATGCCAAGTTAAGCTTAGTGCTTAAGTTTGCAGAACTACAATATATTAGAGGGACATAATTATGTTCGGGTATGTCACGGTTTTCCTACTCAGATGAGCGAGTAACTTTATCTCAAATTTCAAGCAACATGAATTATGGTGTTAAATTAAACTAAACCAGTTACTTGGCAGTTGCTTTTGTAGTTAAAGGGGGCAATGAACAAATACTTTATATTCATGACGTAACTTATGTAAACTATTTCAATTGTATACAATGCTTGTTACACAAAATTTTACAAACACATAAGACCTTATGATCGAAATATGCTTGTGCTCATGCAAATGTGTACGAATTTGTGACAACAATGTAATATTAATTGAGCTGTATTACAGATAAAAGATCTAGTTCATAGTAATATATCCTCATATTGTGGAATAGAGCTGCATACTTCACATTACTGAAACGACATTGGTGTGGTCTGTACACGTGCGAGTATGCTTAAACCCCTTCTGCTGATTACCACAGAGTGGGATGGGATTGGGGAGGGATGTTGGGGGGGGGGGGAGGATCTAACTGATGACGTATGAGCTTTGGAGATACTCCTTTCTACATAGGTGGAGTGGGCATGATTTTGTGTGTAGTCCAAAACTGGGAGCTGCAAACACAGATCACTTAAAGCTGGTAACTTGCACCTTGCCAAACATTGACCATGCTGCATGTACAGTAATGTTTGTTTCAAAGTAAATACTGTGCCTCTTGGATTCCAATGTCTTTTAAAAATAGTTTTTTTTTCTTCATTATTTTCAACATTGTCCAACTCCTGTATGTGTATTATTTGACAAAAATGGAAACAAGTGAAAATATGACGACTATGACCAGATGATAGGGCATTCGCTTTTGAGAAAAAGTTGGGTCCCACGACCTGCAACATAAACAAACCAACACGGGTATCCGTAGTATTTATGGGATAAAATAAGCATGCAAAAGACATTTTATGCAATCAATTGAAGAAAGTTTATTAGAAACAACAATATTAAAATTTGAGGGGACAATAAAAGTAGGAAGGAAGATCTGCAGTGAAAAAAAGCGGAAATACATATTGATCTATAATTTGTTTGTTCAAATGGAAGTAGTTGGGCACAATACATTTTGATTCGGGACCTGACTTCCGGGCCTTTTTTTGGAGGGGGTGTTCTGGGTACCCGGGTGCATGGCTGGAGAATTGGCAGCTAGGAGCAGAAGTGGCTAGTATAAAACCGGCAATTGCTAATTAATAATTAATACAGGCCACATAGAGGTAGCAGCAGTATGAGAACTGGCAGATGAAATAGAACTGGCAGTTGAACCGAAAACTGCCAGTAAGGCAAGGAACTGGCACCTGGCCTAGAACAGACAACTTAACTTAAATGGACAGCTTGACGTAAGACTGGCAGCTACAAAAGTCTGTACACCTACATGTAGAAAAGATCTGTCAGCTGTGAGTAAAGCTGGCAGCTGGAATATAAGTGGTAGCTGGGCGAACAATTGCTTATATGACCATCAATATTTCAAATGTTGAACAAAAGAAGTTGTAGGCGAGGAAGTGCCAAAATGTCCGGGATAGATGTTGACTGTTAATAAGTACCAGAAGTTTTGCTTCAGAACGAAGCTAGAATGAGACCTATCTGTGTGTAGCTGGTCACACATCTAATAAATCTAGGTATATATAAGGCTACCACAGTCTTTCTGTCCTTACTGAATATTTGAGCCAGCAAACTAACAAGTTTTGCTAGTCGAAAACTAAAGTTTACTGGCCCAAGTAATCTAGCTTTGCTTCATCATACTGAATTTTACTGGCCCAAGTAATCTAGCTTTGTTTAATTGTTCAAAATTCTGCTGGAAATTCGGGACTTCAATTCAGAAAATTTACTGGTCCTCCTGAGTTTTTGCTACATAATGACCTTTATCCCCTACTTTGTACCACATTACATTGAAAACCCATGGGATATGGCCCATGTGATATTGTTGACCATATCTCATGGGTAGGACTACTTTTTACCATATTTGTAAAATCAGAGATATGGTTTTCCAAATATGGAAGGAATCAATTCCATGTTTGGTATATCCAAACTGGCCTTATTACCTGCCATAAATCACGGCCGAAAATCTGATGCTCCGTGGTATAAATCCCAGCCAATGGGTAAGAATAAACTTGATTCTGTGATGGAAACTAGGGCCAAAAATGCAGGACTGATTATTGGCAGAAAAAACAATCACTCTGTGAGACGCACGATGTGCAGTCGACTTTTAGGCCTACATCCCAGTGTCCCGCCAACCATTATTCAACAGCTGAGCGGGCACAAAAATGCACAGCCCGTGAACAATTATGCAACAGCACGCCACGTGCAGCCTTCTCCAGGGAAATTATTCTTCTTTTCAAGACCTCTAACATTTGCCAAAACACTCCCAAGACTGTCTTCATCGTTTGTCCCAGCCAGCGTGGCAGGGAGCCATCGCCCCACTTCTTCGGGCAATGCTGGCAATGCTGGCAATGCTGCCGTCACTGATGTCACTGATGATGGGGACAATCTGATGGCCAACAGTCAGTTGAGCTCCATGGCTGCATACTTTGGAATGTTTGCTACTGCAACATTCAAAGTCAGCGTGACCTTCCAATCCTCCTCTCCACCAAATTAATTCCGTATAAAAATAATTAAAAAGTGTCTTTTTGTCGATATTTTCGTCTGAAGCAATGGCCGTTCAAAAACATCCACCATTCGGCCTGTGGTCGACCGATTTTCTTGGTTTTTTAAAATTTAAATTCATACGCGCGGCATGATTGTGTCAAAGTCCCATGTAATGTAGTAAAATAAAATGTTATAAGTTATATTAATATTTTTTCCCCTTTATTAATGGACCGTAGGGGATAAAGAATAAATACAATATAACCCTCATCGTTAATCTGTCTTAACCAAATTCCCCTCGTCGTTTGTCTGCCTGCACGCCTGATCACCCGCGCGCTTTGCGCTGCTGCAGAATAATGTTCCTGGCATATTTCCAAGTATCTTTTCTCAAAAAGGTGGGGTGGGGGATGGGGATGAATCAGAACCACTGCCATGATCCATTATCCATCGATAAGAATCTGCTGTCCTGCAAGCATACACATTTAAAATGTGACTGTCCTTTCTACCGAACACATATCAAGAACATTTAAATATTAAGACTACACACGCATTATTATTTCATACGATACATGTATCACTATTCAATCATGAAATCGTATATGTTCATAATAACGTGTGCAATAAACACAACGTTACAAACAATAACAAAATGCGATGCTTCGACAATGGGAGTCCTTTTGTAGATCATCTGGATAACATAACATATAAGACATATATCTTTTTAATATGGAAATACTTGGGGACTCTGTTACCTCAACCGGTAAGAAGTTGCATAAAACTGCTGCAGAATAATGTTCCTGGCATATTTCCAAGTATTTCATTTCGCTTGGTTATACATGCCCTAATGTTTCTTTCTGTCTTGACCGTCTTCTTCAAAAATGATTTATCCATTTCACACACTATCCTAAACATTCCATAGGACAAAACTGCTTCATCAACAACATAATTACCTGTATTGTGGACCAAAACGTGCTTTAGCCTATGTAATTTAGGGAATGAAACATTTTTTTTTCATTCCAGACTGAATTTTCTGTTTTGACTTTTTGAGAACGTGCGGTTTTTAACTTCTTTTTTCTCCAGAATGTTTTTAAATGCCGCTTTAAGATCTACGAAACTGATAATGGAAGGCTGTGATACCAAGGTCACAGGGCGTGGCTTCTTCTGCCATAAAGGACAGACAGTGGTCAGTGTAAGGTAAATGCAGCGTTTTTATTCACCGCCTGACCATCGCTGAATTTTACAGACACAGCACTGAAGATGTTTTTCGTGCCACAACCCCCCCCCCCCAAAGATTCATTGGTTGTTCCTGCTACTGATGTATGTAGCTCTTCTTCTCAGGTCAGACATGTCTCTCTCTTAGAAAGTCAATAGAGCACCTTCCACCTAGCTGTGTGTATAAACAAAGCATCCATCTTCAGATTGTTCCAACCTGTAAATATATCCAAAAAAGGTGGCAAGTTTTTAAGATATTTTGGACAAGTTTTCCCCGGGCTTTTCACAATAAATAGAGCATGGCATAGTGTTCAAGCCATTGGCAACACTTCAATATGCAAATCATCGGGAAACGCATGTCAATCTAAAGAGAGACAAAAAAAACAAATGCAGAAATCGATGAAAAAAGTACAAGAAATTTTGGCAAAGTCAATGGCTACTCTTTAGGTCTAATGATCGAGACGGGGGTTAAGGAAATATCTCAAAAAGCTATTCCAAGATCGGTTGTTCATCACTTGCGGTAATCTCTTAGACAAAGCACCCACATACACATGGACATCGTGAACATCCAAGTTCCACCACTCTTATATAAATCAGTAATATTTGACTAGAAAATTTAATCAGATAAACGGTCTCCATAAACCTAGATTGACACTTTAGTTCTGTCCAACATCAGTTTGGAACCAACTAAAACAAAATGTTACAAAATTATTCCCATCCAAAAAATATTAACGAAACATTCTATTATATTATCAATGCTATACCTAGTCCCATAATATAAAAAAATCGATAGCTGCTGATAGAAAGGCACCAAGGGATAATTTCACTAAATTGACATTTTATGGCAGGTATTTCGACTGCATATAACTGTCCAATGTATTTCATAATAAGAAGGTGCAACCATGCATGCCAACTTACCTTGACAGTGCTGCTCCAGAAATTTGATAACAATATTAAAACACTTGCTTGCAAGATATTAAACAATATGAAAGTTGTTAAAGAATTCAATGTAGAAGATTAGGAGAAAATGAAAAAAACAATGCCCATGTCCTAATTCCTTAAATATTTAAAATCACCAAAATGATTTTTCTAGTGCTCCAAATAAAGCACTGTCCATTTTTAAAAGGATCTAAATACTGTGAAAGACAGAAAATTACTTGGGGGTAAAGACAAGAAACTTATGATATGGCATCTGTTAACGGATTATCTGGAAAACTATGCAAAGAAGTATTAGTTACCAAACAACCACCAGATTCTGTCCTGACAGACCAAGATGTTGTTCAGTGCCCGCAAGAGATGCATTTAGAATTGTTTTAAAGCAACTGATAAAGCATGCAATAATATCATTGTCATACATAAACAGTTATGCTAAATAGTTCGGCCTGCAGACTAGCTCAGAATCCGTCACATATGGAAAGTTATCATTAACCACTGCATTTTATTTTGAACAACCGTCAACAATTTTTGGCTTTGTTTCGCCTCAAATGTGGAAGATTACCATACACCCAATCTTTACTCCTTCCCAAAATTGTATGCAAATTTTGAAAGCTTCGATTCAAAACAGGTGCCAAATTTTGCTGTACCAACGAATGTATAGGTGTGCTGTCTCAAGGCTGAACAAGGCAGAATTTCTTTTTGGTGCTGTGGTAAGACAGAAGCATCGTCTGATTTATACAGGTATAGGACTTGATCTAATTCGAAGATCTTGTTGGAGCAGTTGAATGGTGCAGATAACCATTCACTTTTTTTAAACTTATTTTGTCTTGGGACCTCTCCACTTTGAACACAACTGTTCCTTATTCTGACTTGAAAGAATGTATCATGTCACGTCTAAATATATAAAACATATAAGAAAAGTAGCTTATTTATGGACATATTTTGGAAATAATAATATGAGGCATGATAATTCTGCATTTGTATATGATCAATTGCATCAGTTGTTGACCTTCTTAACTGATAACATATACGTTAATTTTGGACGTTCCATCTTTGGATAGACTATTAGCATAAAAATAGGGACAAATTGTGCATTTTTAGATAATTTACCCATGTGTGATTATACAAGAACAATGGCTTAATTCGGCTGCCATTACCGAATGCTCGCGTTACGCCCCAGCGGTCTTGCCTAATGTCGTGCAAGAGTGTGGGTATTTTACAAAGAATTAGACAAGGAAGCCGTACATTTTCCCTAATAATCTGGCCACAGAAACCAGGGGTTCACTTTGTATGAAAAATGTTGAAAAGAAAAAGGGCTGGTTCAACATTTTCATCATTTTTGAATTAGTACTTACAGTACGCAAGGGGGGAGGGGGTTAAATGTCTGTACACTTTCACAGAATATTGAAAATGATGGTCAAATTTTGGCCTGTTTTGTTCAATTTGCTATGATTTTTTTTTGGAAAATCATCATTTTTAAAGTACTTATTTGGGGGGAGGGAGGGGGTCATGAAATTTAGTACCCTTAGTACTAATTCAAAAATGATGATAATGTTAAACCATCCATTACTCACACTTAGTGCTTAACATACTTATCTTGTTAAATGCTCAGTCAATAGTGAAATATACATTTTTATTCCAATTTATGAAAGTGCGCAAGACTATATGTTGTTGCTCATGTTTACTCGTGCATTTCACGCACATACATTATTTTTTATTTATTTCACTAGAAGTTTCTAGTAAAGATTCAAAAGAGAAGAAATTATGTGACAAATGTCAAAGTTGACTTAGGGTTATATTGATGACCAATTAAGCATCAAAAGTGAACACGTTTTAGAATATATTTCATAAATATACCCTGATCGAGTGCAAAATGACATGGAATGTTTATGTAGATATAATGGTGTATAGTGACAAACATGAGTTAGGGTTTCATATATTGACCAACGTGATGATTTTGGAATTACTCTCACGTCGATAGTAATATTCTACTTTGGCTACTTTATGGTTTCTATGTGTGGATTGCCTTTCTTGGAGTATGCACAGATTTGTACAACTTTGTCTCCCATTATTCACTTAGATTTCGAAAATATATAGAACATGGATATTCGAAAATGGAATTTAAGCAATCAGTAATACAGTTTCTGCATAATAATGAATATATACATATCATGTCAGATGCATTTGACGTGTTTATATATATATATATATATATATATATATATATATATATATATATATATATATACATATACACACATATATATATATATATATATACATATACACATATATATATATACATATATATATATATATATATATATATATATATATATATATATATATATATGTGATATAGTAAATATATGTACCTAACAAATGTAGCTGACATTTTATACAATGTGTGTTTATGAGACAATATATTTCCTACAGGTGAGAGTTGCTGGCACTGAATCGATTTAAAATACTGCCAAATTTTTGTTGATGCCTGTTTCCAGTCAGGTGAGAGATGTTCCCCGTCATACTGCATTTCATATTCATTCACTGATATATAAGAATAATGTTAAGCTGTTGGTATGTCTACCTGAAACTTCTGGATTTCCGCTCTGCTTGGTTGATGATTGACTAGGCTTTGTTTACTGATGGTATTCGTTTCCTCGGATATTTTTCAGTGCAGATTTACCAGCATTGTTGAAGACTGTTTCCTGCTACTATTTTTCATGAGAGGTAATATAATATGCAAAGGTCTCATATTATTACTTGGCTCCTTATATCCAAAAGTAGAGACGGGTTCCATTTCCAATGTTATTGGCCATATATCAAAAATACGATATACCAATGAAAAAGAATGAGCCAGATGGACAGTGAGAAAACAATGCACTTTGTGCATGAGAAGTGTACAGATATAGAAATGCGGAGGGTGGAATGAAGCAAAACAATAGAACTTTGCGTGAAACATTATTTCTATCCATTTCCAGTAAATGTGGCACAGGGGGACATAAAAAGAGTAGAGATAGTGGCAGTCGGTCCATTTGTTACTTGGTCCATCTATTCGTTACATGCATTCGTCAATCCATTACTTCGGACATGCAACATGATACCAATGACCTGTTTAATGTAGGATAATAGAACAAGGGTGGCAGCAGGTTGCACCATGTCTCTTAGCCTCAATCTCAGAGTCGTCATGCTTATGCCAGAAATCTGGACAGGCAAAAGCTCAACACGACCTCAGCCCAATCACTTTCACAGGATCTGTACCCGCTTTCAATGTTATAGAGAGACTGGTTAAGTTTTAATCTGGTGCTCCTTGAGGAGCCTGAGCTCACATAGATAAAGTTCTTTGCTATTGGCTCAGGGGCCTATTACCACAATGTTTACTCCAGTTTTGAACCAGGCAAGGGCAACCATGGGGAATATCTCCACACCCATGAATTCAACTGAGAGCAGCTGTGGCGAGGCTGCACGGAATTAAATGAAACATGCCCGAAACCTTTGTATTTGTCATATTTGCTCTCTAACACAACACATGTGACTGAGAGATGATAGAAAGCATTTTGGGGGATGGCAATGCAGGCAACTTACTTAATGTTGCCCTATTTCTCAAGGCCTATAAAGGTGTTCACCTGGTCCAGGGAAGAGTAGTGCCCCTGCGGCCATGTAGGCCTGGGGCTTGCTTTCTGTAGCTTAGGCAACAGTGGCCATAGCCATGACAGCATATGGACAGGTCTCAGTCAAGCCTGTGTCAGTATATGTCTTTACTTTGCGCCTAGCCCTCGATAAGATGACTGTGCAGAAGCACTGTATGCTGACCTATTAATGCAGGATAGTGTCTTTCTCACGCCTGGGCACTTGCAAGGATATAATGTTCCAGGGACCACGTGCTTAAGGTCATGTTATTGCCCACCCAGGGAGGGGTCAGTTTCCCTCTTCTACCCACAAATTACTGACTTAAGTCAATCGAAGGTCGAGTCAACTGGAACTCTGAAATAATTTAGACATTAGATACAGGAGTTTTCTAGTAAAGAGGAGACACCATGGCCCAATCTTCACAAAATGGTGTGAATCTGTATTGTACACATGGTGCAGGTCTAGCAGCATGTCTTCAAATGGCATGGAACCAGTAAGCAGCAAACGACCTTTGTGCTATTTGCACAATTCTGAGGTAGAGATGGCCTTAGGTAGGTGGGTCTCAATCATGCTGAATCTCTTTAGTCTCGTACACTGCAAGCTCAATGGAATCAGCTGTGCAAAGGAGTCAAAGTAGGCTATTGGAAGGGCGGGGAAGGCCAAGATATTCATTGCGTGCACAAACCCAGGTTCAGGATGAGATGCTTGCCTTTCACAGCAAATTGAGAATGCAGTCTTGCAAGTATATACACACTAAACCGGGATCTGTATGTGTCGGGAATCCACTGCTAGTCACTTTTGCTCAGAACTGAGATGGTCGTGTTTAGGGAGAATATACCATTAATGGCAGTCCTATGGGACCGTGAACATTTGGGGAAGCATACAGGCTTGCAACCTGGCAATTGAAAAATCATATTTTCCATGCCATAGAGATTGTCACTTTGCAACAGTATGCAGGAAGTGCAGTATCTACCAGTTACTTTGGTGTAGAAACTTGACAATTCAAACATTTAGTCATAATTGTTATATTGTACTATCAACCGACACACAAGTCTGCTAGTTTTGCTGAAAAAGTTTTTTATTAAAAATACTTCAAAACCATGTATCATTGGAAATTTGCCAAGTTGCTTTACATGTTTGGTTGACAACCCTTTCATTTATCTAGGCTTATTGGCGTCTTAAACAATTAAACAGTGTCCCATTGTCTTCTTTATGCTTTCAAAATACCATCTTAAATAGCTTGAGTATTGATGAATAAAAGAGTAATAAAGATTTGGCAAAGTATTTCTACTGCGTGGTGTTGGTCTTAAACGGTTAACAGAGCAATAATAGTGCATATTAGGTAGCACAGATTGGAGGAGATGGAAGAGTCTTAGTTGCCCACATGACGGTACCCATAATGTATTGCTTAGGGATTTCAAAGGTTTGCTAAGTAGGAAAGGGGCTCTCACTCCTTCGTTGTATCGACCTGGAAGAGAAAATATGGACTTTGCGAGGTCGTACATTGGAGGCAGGGCATGCTGGCCATGCGTATGCTAAGTCATTATAAAGATGGGAGAAAGTGTCTGAACTATATTTTAATTTATACAAAAAAGGGACAGATATATTTTTCATGCACATGACCGTCATTTTTACACAGTAGTCATTCCAGTGAACCAATCTTGCATTTAGAAGAATTTTAGCTGTGTGTCATTTCATTTAGTCACAATTCAAACATCATGTCACTCTGTCCGCATGGATAGACGTTCATGTGCGAAAGTAGACCATGGAAGAAGCGTGCGGTACGTCTATTATGGACCAGGCGAAAACAAAAAACAAAACCAAGAAACCATCAAAATACCAAAAAAACCCTAACTAATGCATCATACAAAAATTGCCTTTGTATTCTTAATGTTGACGTTATGTTTGTCGGGTTAAAAATCCTACATGTATGCAGCTCATTTCGAGCAAACAGCATAATTTAAGTTCGTGAAGATATTGATTCAGTTTATATCTTTTTCATATATATATATATATATATATATATATATATATATATATATATATATATATATATATATATATATATGTGGGTGTCGTCATATTGTCCTTTTCAAACAGACGTTTCTTCTCATGAGAGGGCAGAAAAAAATAATATAATATTCAAAAAAACTTTGAAACGTTTATTGTTGAACGTGGAGAAAGATGTTTTATGTTAAGTACATCTGAAAATGCAATACGTGCTTCATAAAATAATAATCTAGGGGTAAGTGTTACAACATTTGTAACTGCTTAGATTAAGTTAAATTTTGTAGATCACATATTTAACATTTCTCTATAGAGCTTAAACAAAATAGTTATTAGCATTAACATAATTGTAGTATGCTGCAAGTACAGACAGTAAGTACAAAAGGAGCAGTTTATGTCTTAAGAGATATTTATTGGTATATTTTATAATATTAATGCAATAAAACTGATATTGTTGGTACTCTCTGTAAAATATTAATACATGAAATTGAGTAATTAATATACCTCTTTAGGCTTGCTTTCAAGGCATTATTATTTATATTTATTTTACTTTAGCAGTTTTTTGGCGACAAAGGTATTAGATACTAACAACATTTGTTTACTCCTAAGTTGAATGGCTGGATAAAAGCGCCACAGTACAGCAGCTATTTTGGTAAAGGGGTCAATGACACGAAAAGAGGAGGGACACATGCTATAAAAAATGAAAGCATCGTTGCTTGTTGGCGTTTTTATGTGTATGTGCATTCATTGTGCTGAAATATTTTTGGGGGGGTTGCAGAATATTTTAATTGCTGAATTACCCAATCACAAGATTTACCCAATGAAATGCAATCAGATACGTGGTCACGTTATGTGATCATCGCTTGTTAACAAAGGCAACTTTAGGAGCAGTGACTATTCAGTCCACCCATTCTGGAAAACCAACATTTTTTCATTTCTGAGCCAAACTCGTCCAGCACAAAATAACCATGATGAAGTTTGGATGAATTTTATAATTGCATGTTAGAAAACCTGCATTTAAGGTGATTTTTTAATTTCAATTGAGGTCAACACCAGAGCATATCATACTGTGTCATAGATAGAGGGGTTCAGGGCTGGTATAATTAATGCCACGTAATTTAATCCTCGCGATACTGATACGAATGATGAATGATTGTAGAAGGCAAAATATATATCAATCAATCCAACAGAAATTTATCCCGGACATTTTTATTTTGAAAAGCAGTGCATGGATTTTTAATTTAATTACAGTTACAGTTGTTGGTATGGCAGCCAACTGTTTGATCTTTAGTTGATTGGTGCTACTGCTTGTTCATTGGCTGTAAGGCTAAATGAATTGGATACAAGCTGGGGTCCCAATACATCATTGAAGTAAGTGAACAGCAACATTAACTCCTACATTCACGTAACTTAATGATGCTTCCATTTGTGGAGGTAACAGATGTAGGTATATCAATGTAACATTCATGAAATTTTACAGTATGTAGGGAGGGTGTAATCAAAGGTAAGTAGAATGCAAATAGATGTGGCCCACCTTTCATCTTCACCACCTTTCAGCTTTATACAACCTTTCCCTCTTTTTGTTAAAAAGTGGGCTATTTTAGTAACATTTATGAAACAATTGGTCAATATCACCTCTGGAACAAACAAATCTAGGTCGCCATCAAGTTCACCACCTTTCTGCTCTCCAAAAGTGGGGAAAACCCTGCACATCACTATTAAAAACCTCACGCAACTTTGACACAAAGTCCGTGATCACTATTGCCAACTGGTAAGTTGTGTTTCTTACTTTGTCTTTTCTGTATTCCTTGTGAAGCATGTACAACAACTAAGTAGTTTTCATCCTGTTGTGATATTATGAAACATTCTTTCCATTTGCTCCAGTCCGTGCAATTGAATCCTTTGCCATCAAAAGTGGCAACACCAAACTTTTTTACAACATGCATGTGTACTGATAATTTGGACAGGCGGTATCCTTTTCATCACATCAAGCGCATTTTGGTACATTTTCTCATATCATCATGTTATCATGATCGTTATGTTTAAATGTTTGCAAATACTTTTGGGCTGTCAAAGTGCATATCCCAGTCATAATGCTTACAGTTCATCTTCTGCAGTGCCTCCTTAATGGCAACAACGTTATATTATCTAGTGGTTCTGGTCGCTCTTAAGCCTTTGTTATATTCAAGTCTGTTACTGGTTGCTGATTTTTTACTAACATGCCATCTATGCTTCATTTCATTTCAAGGTAAGTAGATATAATATTTCAACTAATGTATTATTTGAAAGGGAGCTCTGGAATGGCTCTTATCTTGTCTCATACAGCCACTTATACCATTTTTGGTAGCAAGCAGGTGCTACCGAAATGACAATTTACTGTCATTTTAAAGAAGTGTTTTGTGCTTATGTTTTAACATTTATTTTCTCACTATGTTATTTTTGAGGTCGCTTCAGTTAATTTTATACCACCTCTGAACATGATAGTTTATTCTTTATACTGAAAACGGGTGTATATAGATAAAAAGTGAATGTTGCACACCTATAAGCTGTCATGCTCTTCTCATTTTAGTAGTGGGAGATGTTCATATAAACCCAGGGCGAATCCATGATTTTTTGAGATATTACTTTTTATCACTGAACCGTCAGTAGTCTTTCTTAAGACAAGTTAAGATATACATGCGGATTTCATGCCTGACTTCAATATTAATTGTCTTTCTGAAACTTTTCTATCCTCAACTTTACCTCCTGATGCCCTTCATTTGCCAGGTTTTCACGACATTTTTAAGCAATAGCAGCGGCGATGTTGTGCAAAATATCCCTGTCACTTCATTCACAACGTTGCCTGGACCTTGAAGATTCAAATTTAAGGTCCCTTTGGTATGAAATCCATTTACAATATAGTATGTTTTCGTTTGATGTAGTCTGAAAACCTCCTAACTCACCAAACTATTTCTGGGACAAGGTGAAAGAGAGTTTTGTCTCTCTTAATTTAATACCACAAAAATTAGGTTTCTGACTGCACATTACGCTACGAGGCCTACGGCAGCACCATCTTTATACCAGGCAACTGACCCACTGCCTTGACCCATACTCCAGGTATCCTCTTTTTGATAGCCATGATAATATAGCCTTGTTCGTGTTGAAAGAGTACTTTCTCATAACTGCATACTTTCATGCTGTTAGACTGCAGTAATTAGCGGTTTTCCTCCTATCGGTTTGTAGATTCTTTCTGCAAACTTTGTGTTTGGGAGGGGTGAACATATTAGTGCAGCGTAGGCAAGATTTAAAAAAAAAACTTGGCTTTCTTTGGGCATTCTTTTTTGGTCCACGCCCCATGCACACCAACAGATAACAAACATGTCAGAGCCCAGCAAATAGACTAGGTTGGCCATATGATGGAAAGTTGAGACTTACACGCACAGTGTAGGTGCTGTGTTAAAAAACAAAATAGTACACAAGTGTTCTCAAAGTAACAAATGTGCTATTTGTCAAGGCTGGCTACAAGTTTTGAGGAGAAAAGTTTGCCAGGAGGAACACATAACAGTGTAGAAGAGGGCTCGTCCGGACATAGCTTTGCAATGTGGACTGGCAACGACCTTGTCTCTGGCCCTGTCTGCAGGCCAGACTTATTCATTAACATGTACGGGAGCTGGACTTCCTGCATGGTCTAGGACCTTGGTCCCGTATCTGTGGTGCCCATGTCTCTTGGTCCCACACACATCCAGTGTTGTTGGCTTGTCTTGTGATTCCTGGTTTAGGTTGGGCTGATTCATTAACATTTATTGGAGCTGGACTTCCAGCACAGGCTTGGCCCTGGGCCCAGTCTCTGCGGAACCCCTGTTGGACCCATACACATCCAGTGATGTTGCTTGCCCTGTGATTCTTGGTGTAAGTTATCTCTCAATATAACTGCATGCTGTATTCCTGACAGAAATATTGAGAAGATCATCTTGCCTTCAATTTTCAGGTACAATTTTCTGTAAAGAAAGAAAATTATTATAACAAAGCCTAAGTGCTTCCACTCTGAAAACAGTCCATAGACCTATTATGGCCAACTAAGAAATTCCTAGCAAGAACAACCTAAAAGTGCTGAGCTTGATTACAGCAGTAAACGTCAAGATGATTTAAATAGGTCAGTGAGAAACAATAAAGCTTGGTGGTATAATGGTAAATATTTTTTAAATCAATATCAGTCTACATCAATTTTATCTCTTCCACATGAAGGGAACGATGTTATTTATAAGTTATCTAAATCTAAGAATTTGACCTCATTCTTTCTGCAGCAATGTAGAATACATACATCTGAAGCTAGATTATGTGACGTAAATGATCTCCCTACCTTCAATCAAGTCCCTATAGAAATAACAGAAGAAAAGTGTTTGACACATTTCTAAGGTTTGCATATCAAAAGCTTCTGGTCATGAGTGATAAGACTTCTTAAAGAGGCTGCTCCTGCATTTTTTCGTCTCTTATTTAAAATATAACCTTTCTTTTCTGTTCCTGTAAATTGAAAGCAATGTACAAGTCTCCCATCGCCTTTAGCAGGATACTCAGATTCTTTGCAATAATTATAGTCGTATTTCTCTGCTTAGCTGTTTTAAAAAAGGTTTCGAAAAACAGTTGTAATCAAGATAGTGCTTTCTTTCCTTCATAATAATCTTGTCATTTTCTCCCTACCGAGCAGAATCTATTCCATGTGATTCAACTGTGACCCAGTTACTCCATTTATATCACGAATCAGGCCTGGAAGTCGATTTCAGGTCTGTTTTTATCTTTGGTACAAGTAATCACATATAGGTTTTAATGGTTAGGTCTATATAATTTGGACATAGTAAAGTCTGCAGCTAATGAAGATCCTTTAAAAGGTTTAGAGGTCTGGTTTTAAATCACGACTTGTTCTTTATGAGTGACTGCCTGCCTCAAGTCAGAAGTGATATTTGTTTCTTCACATTGGTTTTGGAAAAGAATGCTAAGGTTTTCATAACTGTTGAATCCTTTTTTTTTGCCTTTGTTGGGTTGGTATTTATGAATATGGTAAATATTTTTCTGAACTATTTCGAAAGGATGTCCGTGTTGTTTTCTAGATATCAGCAAAGCTTTCGCCTAGGTGCGATATCCTGGTCACTTTCGCAAATTCAAGGAAGCAGAATTTCAGGAAATCCTCTGACGTTTCTCTGGTTGTTTCCGTTATCCTCTACATTGGTGGATGTGTGTGAGTATTTTGTTATTGAATCGCTGCCTTTTGCTGTACTAAACTTTCCTTTTATTGTTGGGTAGAAATTTATGAATATTGGTGATGTTTTTTTAATTTAAAAAGTTGATATCCATTGACAGACTGGACTTAAATGAAGGCAGAAGTGCCTTAGGAATGTGTTTTAAGTCTTCTTTTGCTTCTGATTTATATCATTGGCATTGTGGATATAGTTTAATCCACCATAAAACTTCTTGCTGTATCATCGGTATGTTGATAATCAAGGCCAATCTGTCATCCGTTACTCAATGGTACAAGGACTGGCTAGGTGCGTTCATTGCATCAAAAGCTGACTTGTTTCTCAGAAAACCGACACAGTTTCCGATCATCCACTTATTTATCGAAAGGCATTTTACAAAAATAATTACAACATAAGTATCATGGGGTCACAATATGGCCAGATAGGAAAAGGATTAATAATAAAAAAGAAATTGTGTTCAAAAGTAGTAAGTAAGTCAATGAAATAAAAAGTTAAGAATTCATCCTGAACAAACATATGTTTGAAACCATGTACACTTGATTTATAAATCGTATATTGAATATGGCAGCATTGTGTGGAGCAGCTATACTGTTAATAATATAACAAGGGGGCTGTGTGAACAGCCAATGTCAGCTGACCTAAACATTTATCACACCTGCAGCTCTGTGAACCTGGGATAGAATCAAGATCACCCATGTACTGAGTAAGGTTGACCTTTATAGAAGATCCATAACATATGCAATACCAAGGCCCCAGTTCAAGTAGTTCTCAAGTTATAGTGAAAAGTAAAATTCATGTTTGTTCCACTGTGACCCCAGAAACGAGGTCAAGGTCACTGATTTACTGTCTAAGCATGGCCTTCAAAGAGAAACATTAACAAGTGCAACATCAAGGTCCTAAATCAAAACAGATGTCCCGTTATCAAGTGAACAGTAAATTTCAGGTCAGTTGTCCTGTGATTTTTGGAATGAGGTCAAGGTCAAAAATTACTGGAGCATGACCAGTTGCACGAAATTGGTAGACTTTTATAAAAGGTACATCCCTACCACGTTTGGCACAAATCTGGCCAAAAATATTAAACTTATAACCATTGCAAGAAATTCCCATATTAAATTTTCCTATTAAAACGTTTTAAAGGATTTTCGAAAAAAAATAATAAAAACAATCCAAGAATCGCAGGAGAATGTCCATTTGAAAAATTTAGTAGAGACCCACCTGAGGTACATTGCCATTAAGATTGAAGTAAATCTGGCAGACGGTTTCTTCAGAGAAGTCCCAAATGTGAATTACCATTAGAATGCCCATTGACTTGCATAGTAAGCAATAGAAAAGGTGCATTAACCGAAAAGTACCAAAATTGAAACAAAATAAAAAATCGTCAACAATCAGGAATCCACAGCAGTGCTAACTAGTGAACATCTTTGCTTAACCCTTGCATAAGGAACATATTCACAAAGTTTCAACTTAATCTGAGAGACAGTTCTGGAGAAGTAGTGACAAGTAATGAAAACACACAAAAATTCATAAAAAAAAAAATGAAAAAAATGAAACCAGCTGCTGAGCAAATTAAGAACTAGGCATCCCGAGGAGTGTTTTAATATCAAAGCAAGTTGGTGAGCAGTTGTAGAGAAGAAGATTATGCAAGATTTGTAAAAACAAAGAACAAAAAATTTCAATAAAAATCCAAAATCACCAAAGCGTGACCATTTGAACAAACCTGGTAGAAACCCATCAAAGGTACATTGCCACCAGGTTTGAAGTCGATCTGGATGACGGTTTTTGTAGAAGAGTTCAAAAATGTGAAATTGCATTAGAATGCCTATTGATTTACATAGTAATCAACAGGAAAGCTGCATTGACTGATAAGTGTCCGATTTTGAAAAGAAATCGTTAACAACCACGAATCTATAGTAGGGTCACCTAGCGAACAACTTTGCTTGACCCTTTCACAAGGAAAATATCCACCAAGCTTTAGCTTAATCTGAGTGATGGTTTTTTGAGAAGTCAAAAATAACAAAAACACAAAAAATTTTAAAAAATAGAAAGAAGAAAGAATGCAGCACTACCTGGTGAACAAATTCAGAACTAGGACTACCCAGGAGAAATTGTCCATGAGGTTTACTTCAAACTTGGTGGGATGTACCTTGGGTGGATCCCTATCAAGTTTGTTCAAATGCTCAAGCTCCAGTGATTTAAGTAGTTTTTATGATTATTTTTTCCAAAAATCCTTTAAAAAGTTTATTGGGAAAGTTTAACATGGGAATTTCTTGTAATGGTTATAACTTAAAACATTTTGGCCAGATTTGTGCCAAACTATTAGGGATGTACCTTTTATAAGTGTCTACCTATTTTGTGCAAATGGTCGTGCCCAGGGGAATTTTGGACCTTGACCACATTCCCAAGGCCAGAGGACAACTGACATAAAATTTACTGTTGACTTAATAACTTGAGATCTGTTGTCAGTTAGGACCTTGATGTTGCACATGTTAATGTTTCTCTTCGAATGTCATGCTAAGACACTACATGAGTGACCTTGACCTCATTTCTGGGGTCACAGTGCAACATACATAAATTTACTCTTCACGATAACTTGAGAACTACTTAAACTGGGACCTTGATGTTGCACATGTTAGTGATCTTCTATAAACGTCAGACTTACTCAGTACATGGGTGACCTTGATCTTCTTCCAAGTTCACAGAGCTGCAAGTGTGATGAATGTTTAGGTCAGCTGACCATGGGCTGTTTACACGGCTCTCCCTTCCAAGATTTGCACCCCCCCCCCCACACACACAACAAAAACAATAAAAAAAACCCCCAAAAAATACAAACAAACAAGCAAAAAACCCCCAAAATCATAAAAACCCCAAAATCAATGGAGCGTGACCATTTGAACAAACTTGGTAGAGACCCACCCAAAGCACATCCCCAACAAGTTTGAAGTGAACCTTGCTGACGGTTTTGGAGAGCAAGACGAAAATGTGAAGTGAGGACAGACGACGGACAATGGGCGGACAGACGACGGACCCTCAAAAAAAGCTCAGCTGACTTATCAGTCAGCTGAGCTAAAAAGTTCACAATGAATCCTGGACTTAAATTTTTTCCTCCGTATGTTGAATATGGCAGCATTTAGTTGAGCAGTTGTACTGTTACGGATGTAGAATAAACTAGAAAATATTCAGCTAAATGCTTCATGTGTTGTTAATGTTTAATGTCATCAATGTTAAATTATATGGAGAGGTCAGTTGATCAGCTTCAGGCAAGTGAAGAGAATAAGCAAAATTAGTTTTGCTGTACAAAATGCAAACAATCTTTTCCTGCCTCACTCTGATCAATTTTATCTTCTTCTATTCATTATGAGAAACCCAGATACAATACTCACGAAAAACGTGACCTTCCTCAGTTTTGGGTTTCTACGGTCCTTTTCAATGCATGTGTTTCTTTTCCATCAGTACTGTCAGACTATGAAACGAGCTTCTTTTGTCAGCTCAAAACTCTGGTATGCTCTAAAAATTTGAGTAAAAAATAGCCCATCGGATGAAATTGAACTTCTATAATTATACAATTTTAGTAACAAATTTCTTGACATTCAAGGTGCTTGCTTGAAGGCAGCTTCCTGTCAACTTCTCTTTAAATCAAACTCAAAGACTGAAGTGAATGTCCATTAGGCTCTGCAAATGTTTGGCACTATTTCTTCGTCTGTCCCTTCCCCACTGTCACACTATCCCTATTCCACACTTCATTAGGCCTCCTTGTACCATTCACTTAGCATACTGTTCTTTTTTGCTCCGTAGGCTGTTTCTTTAATTAAAAATTTTCAAATCTTTAGAGGGTTTGTGAATTCATATCCCTCTGAACGTTTTACGTATAGATCCGTGAGTTTTTTAAAACTTTTCTTTGAATATTAGGGGAATAAGTATAAAACATTCAAAACATACATCCTTTGGTTTTGGAACAAAAGAAATCAAATTGCAAAAGGAGTTAGAAAATTTATCTTGTAAAACTTTATTAACCGAAGATGAAAAAGAGAGGCTTTCAGAAGTTGAAAAAGAATTAACAGAAATGATGATAAACAAACTAAGGGTATTATGTTACGTTCTCGTTCAGTGGGGACAGAATAAGCGGAAAAAACACAAACTATTTTTGGGGATTAGAAAATCGAAATTATAAAAACAAATGTATTACAAAAGTGTCCAAACAAAATAATATAGGAATAACTAATCCAACTGATATTTTGGAAGAAGAGAAATATTTTTATAAGAAGATGTATACATCAAATCAATTAGATTGGGATGAATTACTTTTAGAGGACAAAATAAATTCATTATTGAATAATCCTGTTATGCCTAAATTAAAACTGGAAGATAAAATAAAATAAAATGTGATAGTATGATCTCTTTAGAGGAATGCTCTATATCCCTCTCTTCATTTAAAAATGGGGAAAGTCCGGGTTCACACTGACGTCCAGCTGAATGTTACAAATTTTTCTGACCAGACATTTAGTACGTCGTATTTGATAGTTTAGAATATGCTTATCAAACAGGAAAACTGTCAATAAATCAGCATAGAGGTATAATTTTTCTTATCTCCAAAAAGAAAAAGCCTCGCATACATTTGAAGAACTGGAGACCACTGTCCTTATTAAATATGGATTATAAAACCATTACTACGGTATACTGGCCTTACGTCTGCAAAAGGTTTTACCATGTCTAATAAATGAGGACACCAGACTGATTATATTAAGGGAAGATTCGTTGGTGAAAACATTAGGCTTGTAGCCGACATAATTCAGTATTATAAAACTTATGATTTAAGCGATTTTCTTCTCTTGATTTTGAGAAGGCTTTTGACAACATAAAGTGGTCTTATATGTATCGCGTTCTCAACTCTTTTGGATTTGGTAATGAATTCTGCAAATGGGTGCATATTATTTGCTCTGAAGTACTTAGTTGTGTATTTATTAATGGGAATACTTCCGAGTTCCTTTCTGTGTTTAGGGGTGTCAGACAGGGTTGTCCCCTTGCTCCAGTTTTGTTTATTTTTGCAGTAGAACCCTTACAAATCTTGAAAAGAACAAATAAAAACATTACTGGTTTGAAATTTGGAGACAGTGAAGTCAAAATCAGTCAATTGGCCGATGATACTATATGTTTCGTAGCAAACCAGCAATCTGCAAAAATCTTATTTACTCTTTTTGATTACCTGAGCGCAGACTCCTGGACGGCGCAAGAGACTGAGGGCGCCGGTCGGAGTCTGACCCAAGTGTACCAGCCTTTGAATTTACCGCTCCAATCACAATAACACACACAAATCTTCGTTCAGATTCGAACGTTACTCTGCCATCTAGTGTCCTAAGCTAGAACTAGTTTATTGACCAATTTATTTATTTATTTGAAGCACGCCATCTGTCGCCGAATATGTATGAAAGAAAACCGAAATGGCTTTACTAGAATGTGTTTGATTGGTTCACTGGTCGGCATATCTAGCTCACTGATTGGTTTGACGTAGAGAGTTGAAATCAGCGCGTGATTCAAATGGTACACTTGTGTCAGACTCTGACTGGCGCCCTCAGTCTCTTGCGCCGTCCACGAGTCTGTGCTCAGGTAACTTTTTGATGACTTCACTTTGGATTAAAGTGTAATTTAGAGAAAACAATTGTCTGCAGGTTAGGGGTTCATAAATTTGATGAAGACTGGGAATTACCTTTTTTTTGTGACACAATGGGCCATTCACTACCCCGGGTATTTTTTTTAAGTGAGGAGGAGGATGTCATGACTCAAGCAAACTTTAATGGGAAGATACATTTTTTAAAGAAATCCTAAAAGTATGGATCACACGAGATCTGTCCCTGATTGGTAAAAATATAGTTTTAAGAAGTCTTGCAGTTTCCAAATTACTTAATCCAGCGTCGGTAATACATGTTAATGAAAACGTGTTTAAAACTGTTCACGCAAATATCTGCCAATTTATTTGGAAAAAAATCTGTACCAAAATTTAAAAACAAACTTATGCATCAAAGTATTCCTAAAGGTGGACCTAAATTATTACATTTTCGTAGCCAAGTTGCAGCTCTGAAACTGAATTAGGTTAAACGTCTGTTCAGTGAAAGTAAAGCTGAATGGAAAGCTGTGTTAAAACATTTTGTGCCAGATATTGAGATTAAAGATTTATTTTTAAGTAGGTATCAAATACATACAATAAATCTTAAAGCTTTACATCACTTTTATATAGATGTACTTGATGTCTGGAAGAACTATCAAAGTATTTTTGAACCAATAACTGTTCAAGATATATGCAATGAATTTTTAGGGTAAATCCTTTCATAATTATAGAGAAGAAAACTGTGTTTTAAAAACACTGGTACAGACTGGGAATCAAATTCTTTGGTGATATCATTAATACTGATGGGACATTTCTAACTGACGGTGAGTTGTATAAAAAATATAATTAAAGAACAAGTTTTTTGGAATATTTAGCCTTACAGCTGTCAATGCCTGGTCATTGGAAACATATGTTATCTAACAAGAGGATTAGAAACACAAGACCATCAGATGTCCCTATCTTTAGAATAAAAAGTAAATCGAAATTAGTTTGTGAGATAAGTTGTAAAGAATTTTGCTGGAGTCTAATAGATTTGACCATGAAAGACGTACCGACTTGTATAAATACATGGCAAGTAAAGTTAAATTTCGAATCTTCAGAATGGAACCAAATTTTCAGTCTTTCATATAAAAGCACTATGGAAAGTAAGATTCAAACATTCCAGTTTTCTCTGTTGCATGGTTTTGTGGTACATAATTCAAGGTTGTTTAAGATGGGCTAAGTGGATTCTGTGTCATGTGATCACTGTGCCAATAAGGACACAACTATTTATTGTTTTTGGGATTGTCATTAAATTCAAGAACTTTGGAATAATAATAATCTTATTACCATTCAATACAATATCACTGTCAGCAGAATTAGTTATTTTTGGTTAATTCTTTTAACCAAGTAAGTACCCACTGAATAATTGTCTCCTATTGGCTAAATTTTTCATTCATCGAGAATTATGTAAAAAAACCCAAATATTTTATTTGTAGCATTTTTGAATTTTTTGAAACATAAAATAGTAACTGAGGAACACATTTTATACTGTCAAGGTAAACAGGAATTATTCGTGAGCTAGTTGCCCTGTACTGTGGACTCGTTTTGATTAGATTATTTTATACATTGACAAGACTGTATATGTACTTTTGTAGATTCAGGTGTAGCTAAATTTACATACACACTGTTACACGATCGTGGATTGCCAAAGTATATGTAAAAGTTTGTCAATCACACATGCTGTAATGTATTTATATAGTGTCTGAATTCTCCTCATGTCATGCCCACAATTGTAATGTTATTTGCATGAAAAATCAATGAAGAACAAATTAGAAATATATATATATACATATATATTTTTGGTGTTTTGATGTCTTTATGATTGGTTGTATGGCACTGCGGGCCCTCTGTCTGTCTGTCTTGTTCCTGTGGTGTCATCTTCTGTGTGTCATATTGCGTCGCAAGTTACATTATCATCTAACAATCACTCGTGAAAGTGTCTATCGTGTTCTATCCTGTGAAATGTGCCTTTTCTTGCAATTAGGATTGGCATAGGGAAAAACCATTTTCAGCCAAATTTTGTTGATACTTGTATAGACTATTCGATGTGTATGCATTGAAAAAAAAATATGTTCATACAAAATTACATTTTCTAATACATATGTCTAAATACGATTTCTTCTGTTGCCAAAACTCTGCTGTCAAAACTGGACCTAATGTCACATGCATGTAAAAATTTAACCATGTCGTAACTTATCAAATTAATGATTTCTTCGAAATTATTAGAATTACGTTCTATAGACGAACACCAGGAGCAAAAAAGGAAAAGGTTTGGTCCCAATTAAGGGATATGCGGTTTTCACAGGTATGACTCAAAATAATAATGTACAGTGCGTAATTCACATATTTGAACACTTGGGTGATGACATAGGAACACCAGATTTTTGTTCAACTTCACTGTCAAAAATAAACATATGAGTAGTTTTGAACTCTGAAAAAAACATTACATCAGTAAACACATAGTTGGTTCGTATATCGTATCCAAAATTTCCCAAGGGATGGTGTCAAAGAGTCACTGATACTTCTTTAAATATGGTGACATATTAACATATCCTCTCACTTAAAATAGCATCAAGGATTATCGCTAACCGATTCTTTTGTCACATCTGTACTGTAACACAATGGCCATCCAAATATGGCTCAAAGCATTATTAAAATACATTGACTGATCTTGTATTTTAGGAAACGGATGTCCTTGCAATCCAGTGCCACCTAAACAATATGTACACACTACACCAAGATAGTGACGTATCTGAAATCTAAGAATATATATATATATATATATATATATATATATATATATATATATATATATATATATATATATATATATATATATATATATATATATATATATATATACATAAGATGTCAATTGCCTGTATGTACTGCAGCAGTTGTACATAAAGTAAGATCGTTTTGTTCAAATGTACTGTATTTGAAATTGTATTTACCCAATGATACATTCTGTGTGATGGCTATGTAGAAAATATTACTAATATCATGATATGGATATTTTGGGCATGACTATGTATCCATATAAGCGGTTGACTTCTTTCCATTATATAAAATAAACTGTCATGTACTTCGGAGAAACTTCAGACACAAAATTTCATGTAACATCACAATATAGGGAAACAATTCAAGTTCGCTTGTACCTAGAAAAGAGTCTGTCCAACGTTGATGGAATTCATCAAATTAATATATTGAGCCACTTTAATACGGATGTCGGGGATGAATATTCGAGTACAATTTGGGACTTGCTTTACAATCGCAATGCTGCAAAACAAATAACTTAGCGATTTTATGAGTTCATGGTTGAATCAAGCCACGCAAGATGGTACGCATTTTCAGCGGGACTCGTGCGCGGGGCTACTGGGATTGTAAAGTGTGTAAGTGGTGTGGTGATTTGATTTAAATAAGCAGTTGCAGCAAACCAGCATTCTTCATTGAACCGGCACAACAGCTATTTCACAGATACAACCATGTACCAATTACTGTAGTAAGTGGTTTATCGTTGTGAGAGGTAGCTGGATGGGATGCTATTAAGGCTTTTCCTAATGTTTGACACGATCGTCAGGATTTCGTATCAAACGTTTTCTATGTAATAACCAAACACGTATCAAAAACATAATATTCATCAGCACTGATAGAGTTTTGCCTAACTGTGCAGCATATGTCTCAATCAAACCGTTGTAATAAATTAACGTTTAATGTATTATTTTCACATAAAGTATATTATGACGGTCTACTCAGTGTTTAATGCATCTGTGTCTGGGGTGGAGGTAGCCGGAAACAAACCACATCAAACTCTTCATCAGAAAAACGTACCATTCACGACATCCAATTTTAAGGTAAGATAACTATCTTATATTAGAAGTCCATTTTGCAAACTAGCCACATCAGAGTCAAAGAGGGTCGAGACCTATGTGACTCTGATGATAAGCTCTCTGTTCCAGCTAATGCCTAATTAATCCCAGAATGAGAGTGAGGTGTGGATCAACCTTACGGTTTGGTTCACTGTTTTACCTTGAGCAACAACGCAACATGTCATAAAATCTCTAAAGACAATGGTACAATACCGAATGAAAGAACTGGAACAGAAATCTTTGTGAACATATCTAGCATCGTGAATTATATACCTTGTTGATGATGAAAAGGTAAAACAGGAACTGTCTGTACTCATATGAATGAGTACAGTTCATCACTTAAGACAGTTTCACAACAGCCTCAGGCACAGCCTATGTATGGTCTCTATCAAAAGGAACACAGTAAGTTAACAGATGGAAGATATATCTTTTACTGTTCAAGGTGAGTGTGTTCAGCTGTGGAAACTTTTGCTGGTGGATGGTTGTAAGCAGAGGGTGTCCCATCAATTTTACAATGTAATTTGGTTTGGCACAGATAGGAACACATGCCTTATATTAAAAGTGTTGCTGATGAACATACTTTGACCATGCTCAGTTTACAACTAGAAATATATAGTATTCAGACAAGGCCATGGTCAACGAAAAAGTCAAGGTAGGAACATTTTTTTTAAAAAATGCAAGTGGTTACAGTTAGGAGAAAAACACAGTCATCAAGAAACATAGAGGTGAATAGTAGCTATTGCAAAGTTGACAGTAATTGAAAACAATTAAATACATTACGGAGATAAATTCTCTTATTGCTTTGGGACACACATCTGGTCATTGCTGGAACTGCGACCCGAGCAGAGAAGTTAAGAAACTCAGATCTGAGGTTCAAACAATATAACAGTGCTCATATGCTTCTAGCAAAAAAAAAAAAGAAAAAAAAAAAGACCCCCCCCCCACCAAACCAATCCCCACCCCCCACCATGGGGTATGTGTTAAAGGATTTGAGTGGAGAGTTTATATTTTTGCACCACTGTTTTTATTTCCTCTTTTTTTCCTGGAAAAAAATGGCCATTTGTTTAAATGTTGTATGCATTAGAAGCTGGAGTGCCCATTACATTTCTTCAAGCAAGCCTATGCCCTCTTTGACATATCGCTGCTGATCATGGCCATCCAAGTCTGAAGAAGTTGGTTCAACTGGTCTTTTAGCAACTTTGCCAGTAGGTCTGGGGATGTTGCGGGTTCATCGTAGTCATTCCTGACTCGACGGCCAAACACATCCCATAAATGTTCAAGTCGGGACAAGTCAGGAGATTGGGCTGGCCATGGCAATATTTGGATTTTGTGCTGGGGAAGATACTACATGCTGGCTTGGCATCTATTGCACCAAAGTTAGTACGGGTGCATGTGGCACATATTTTTTCTACAAAAATTAATATTTAAAACATGCTCAACTTATGGGGAGCTGCCGGGTATTGCGCACGTGTGTGTGTGTGTGTGTGTGTGTGTGTGTGTGTGTGTGTGTGTGGCAAATTCACACACCATCACTCTCAAGTAGGTATTAGACCCTTCGAAAGCATCACACTAAAATGATATAGCACCACAGTTTACAGCTTTGCTGTTGTGTAAGTTACATAGACGCTCTGTGCATTACCTCTGCATTTTGAATAAACATACACATACACACACACACACACATGAGGAGAAATGTCATCGTGGTGACTCTTCATTTTGTTCATTGGCTTGTGAAGGCATACTCAGTGTTTCATTAATAGCATGGCTTGATTGAATTAATTAGTCAGCTAAAGTGTCCAAACACTAATGAACTAAGTGTAAGACTACACTTGATTATAACAAAGCAATTTTTGCATACGAAACAGCTGTGAGGGCGGGCTTGATTCCTGCTTAATACTTATTAGGTAAATACTTGATACTCTCTTTGGGAACCTCTTGGTTAGCTTACTTGGTTGCCGGTGTAGACAGACTCGGTGCAGGCGCAAGGTATTGAGGGCGTTACACTGCAGGATGTCGCTTCACATGCAACTGGCTGTGGGATGGAAAGCGTAAATTTGTGGTCCATAATTAATACTAGTATTTACTCTCAAGTTTTGGGCCCACAAACGAATCGCCCATAAACTCATTTTATTTGCAGTATATGTCGGCTACGCCACATATGTTGTTTTTTGTGTTGAATGTGTAGCTCAATCAAGGCAATACCTGTAGATTGTATCATTGCTCTTTAATTTGATAGTGTAAATGTTAGGAGTGGCAGAAAAGGTATGGTGACAGACCACTATTAAAAAAAGGTGATGTACAGGTATCAACGAATGTTTGGCTCACAGTCATGTCCTTGTTTCTTCCCAGGCTGCAGATAATATAACAAAACTGATACTCATCTCACAAAACATAATGTGATTTTAATCTTTCGTGAGCTGTCAGTTAAGGACAGATAAACTGTAAAAGGCAATAGAGTCAACCACAGCAAACGGTCAGGGATGCCATAAAGAGTTCAACGTAAGATGAAAAATTTTGAATGGCTTAGTATTCAGACAAATCTCCTCCCCTCCCCCCAAACTGAAGTGGGCTTTACTTTGAAATAGCACCTTAAGTCAACGTATTTTTCAAAAAAGGTACTTTTTTCATGACTGTGCATCAGTTATATCCACATATTCTGTGTACGTCTTATTCATTATATCTACTAGGTAATAAAGCTGTTTCAACACAATTTTCTGATTGTGTTATTTATTATCCACAAATTGGCTACTTCTTATAAAGCCTAACTGAAAACATGTGGACCTTCACAAACTTAGGTAAGTGGTTTTCTTTCACATTAAGAATTTCCAAATGTTAAATATAATTTGTGTATACTATTCAGCCTTGAAGGCTGTTTCATTTGTATAGGCTAAATATTGTAAAATATAGTATTACTTCAATACTCAGATCTGAGCCTTATACTTTTTGCATATATCGGAAAAAATTCATTTTAGTGTAGTTTTTTCCCTTAAACACTGAACCATTGCGTATCAATATATATAAATATATATATATATATATATATATATATATATATATATATATATATATATATATATATATATATATGTGTGTATATATATATACATATATGTGTGTGTGTGCTATATGTTAGAAGAGTTAAAAATCATTGATCATATGATAATGAGAAAGTCACATATGTTTAAAAAAACAGTGTTGTCATAACACCCTTCTCCAGCACCCTCTCCAATCGTCATCTTTATTTTTAGTTTTCAGACCTACCTTAATTCTGTACATGTCAACCATTTTGTAAATTTGGCAATTTTGACTGATGCTAGAATATAGGCCTATATGGGCTTTGGCTAATACTAATTAATTTGACCAGTACTTATCACAACGTTGAACACCATTAAATATAATAATACATAATTATAAGCCAATGCTCCTGATTGGTCTGTATTTTGACCTTATTATACAGTATACAATACACAATAACAAAACTCACCAAAATAAAAAAAGAAAAACAGCACACCACACACACACACACACACACACACACAACTAATACTGTTCAAAGAATGTATGCCATGAGTGTACATAATTGTTGGCAAACGCTGATTACAAATCTGGCGATGCATAGTAGCTGTTTTTAATGACCCTGCACTGGCCCCATTAATGACAAGTACATCAAAATTGATCTAATCTTGTCCCTTTTCTCTGAGGACCTAGATTGTAAACTTAAATTGATTTGTAGTTGCAGAAGTGATGTGTTACAGTTTGAAGGTCTAGACACATATTAAATTCCGTGTGTATGATGCAGTTAAAACATTCCACTTTTGGTAATTTGGGTCTATTGTGATTGTATTTATGTCTTTTTGTCCAAAACCACTTCCTAGTAGTCATTACCCTATTCCGCAGTCCGAACTCTTTACTCTCCACAAGCTAGCCTATCCCTGGCTAACCTATATACATAGAAGTACTATTGTCCATATTGCACATGTTCCTCGGTAAAATTTTGACATAGGCTGTATTAGCCCAAATAAATTAAAGGGTCTTCAGCGGGTTACTACTCAACATGTTTCGGAGCCTTTTACCCGTACATGTCTCTCTGAGTAGCGGCTCCTTGTCTAAGCTAAATATTCAGCAAAGACAACCCACATAATAATGAATAAATATGAACGTGGCAATTGATGAATTAGCTAAATACGTGAAAGTTTTGCTTATAAATGCAGAGCTTCATATCAAAGAAGAATATCTGTCAAAAAAACCATAATTACCAAATTTGCATAGTACAGGTTCAGATAAGAACAATTTGACTTACTCTGAACCAATATGTACCCTTTCTAGCTGGACAGCTTATCCTAGTTAAACCATCCGCCAATGTTTAGCTGAGGTGGAAACCAGCTGGGACATTATATTCAGTCCCAGTGATTGTAAAATAAACAGTTGCAGCTAGACCACCTGTATAAACCAAGGGAAATCCTAACAAGGACTGCAACAATGTACATCCTGAACCCGAGATGTAAAACAAACTCCATGATGACATCTACTCCTCAAACAATTAAGCTCTATTTAACTGCCAACCCTGAGTCAATGCGTCAACTTAATTTGTCAGGTTTGTGACACTTGAGAAAATACTGTAAATTTTGAGTAATTTTTTATTATTGAGTAAATGTGCATTTAGGCATATCAGAAAAGAATGGAAGTCGTTAGCATTTATGCCAAAAACATGCTATCAAAACAATTTTTCTTAACAGGATTTTAAGTACAATTAAGCAAACATGTAACTGTCGTAGGCCGTTTCTTGCTACCTGTAGCCCCTGGGGGTTTCCCTAACAGAAAACATGTAAGCCTAAAATGTCTGATAGTGAATATTAAAACAGAAAAATGCCACAAGATAAAGTTAAGTAGCAAAACAGACAAGTCTAAAAACTGTAAATTATTGTGGCCAAACTTTCTAATAATCTTTGGACATTAACAGTAGAATTATAGGGCAAGTCAGAAAAGAGTGAAAATCTTTTGTATTTATGTCAAGATAATGCAATGAAAATATTAACCAGATATCAAGTACAATTAGGCAAGCTTGTAACTGTTGCAGGCTGCTTCTTGCTACCTGTAGCCCCTGGGGGTTTACCTAACAGAAAACAAGCTAGCCTAAAATGTCTGAAAGGTGAACATTTAAACAATAATGGTGTCAAAAGATAAATTTAAGTAGCAAAACAGGCAAGTCTAAAATCTCTAAAATTATTGAAGCCAAACTTTTCTAACCATCTCGGGATATTTACAGCAAAATTTGTAAAAATATTTGATCAAAAGTACACCTTTGAATCCTCTTGACTCAAGTTTGTTGTAAATAAATTTGTTCTTGATGCAAAGTCCTGAAATTTAGAACAAATACGACCAAATTTCAAAATCTGTGACAAAAATGTATTATGTCCAATAGTATCCGAAATATTACTGTCCGGGAAAGGATAATTAACTACTTCAAAGTTAAACTCATCTATTTTGTGATAGACTTTAATATTGATGTGAAAACTAGGCTATAAATTTTATCATATACCTCTACCAGCAGTTTGCTACCTGTCAAATACAAAACAGGTCAACAAGCTTCCTATAATGTTCGACAGTATTTTCTTCAGATGTGTTTAAATTTCAATGAAAATCTACATAAAAAAGACCAGTTATAGAGACATGTTGGGAACTATTATTTGTGTGCTACCTACTTTGTGATGATATACCTGCCTTCACACTGTCTTAAAGTATTATTGAGGAAATTGAATGCAAGGCCATTCATTGATCACATAAGAATATAACAATAACATGCACATATTTCTTTCCCTCCTTTGACGTCCAACCCACAAAGCTTTTACATCCAGACAATCTTATGTTAATATGTTGGTTATTATCAATGTGCTCTCATTTTTCCTGAATCCAAAGTCTTATAAATATACTTCCCCTCTGGCACATGGATGAGAGAACTTAGAAAAGATTATAAAAACAAAAACATATATATATAACGTGAAGGTATTATAATGCCAAATTAAGGGATTCTATATTCTAGCTGCCTATAAAGTGAAAGAAAAAATATAATTTTCCAAAGCAATGATATGACAAAATAATTCATGAATATCATTCAGCTTCTTGAGTTTAATGATCTGGGGTATTCCTTTGTAATTAAATTGGGATACCTATTTCACAGGGTATTGTGTACGCGTACCAAGTGTGGGTATAATGAGCATTGTTCCTTTGAATATCTGGAACCAAATCCACAATCGCAATTGCAATTTCAAGTCAAGAGCCTTACCAAAGAAGGATACAACGCCATCAAAATGAACCCAAGACAATACAGGAATCGATTAAAATTTTGACAGTCCAAAAGAAAGAGGATTGACATTAAATTATTTAAAAAAGTGAACTGCATCCATAGTGACAAATGTCTAACTAATGAGTGCAGCTCTGCATACGAGTTAAAAAAAAAACATGTCTAGTATTAATAGTTGGGTGGAATTTCAAGATGTGTCTTCTGAAAGTAGGCCAGGGAGCCCCAAAATGCTTGAAATGAAAACATACCTGTGACATAACCCTGTCAGAAATCTTCTCTTCATTTAGACAATATATTTAATTATGTGGTAGCCCATATTCATTGCACCACTGATATCAGTAACTCATGCATTGGAGCATAATGTTCTTCTTGTAGCGGACAAGGATGGGACCCTTGTCACTGCATATAATGCATATTAAGCAAAATTTAGTATTTTTCAAACTTTGTGAACCTCAGTGTCTCATGACATCTTGTTGCTCGACTTTCAATAACAAACCAAGGACAAGTCAGGAAAATCATTATTAGACGACCCAACACCACCTTATACCTCTAGTAATCAGACCACACTGACAATTATTTCTTTGCTACTGTAGTTTGGTACCCATGATGTCAAAGTGGTATGACACTGAATTGGCATACTCGTCAATAACAATGGACTAACTGCTAGATTGCATATCATCTTAAAGGAGAATATGACTATATGTTTATCAATGTCCAAATGATATTTCCTTGTCACCATGTGGCCTGTTTGCAGATTGAGTAATTTTCCTCATAAAAGCAGTTAAATGCAATGTTTGATTTTACTCTGTTAACATTCTCCATTGAGCGACCAATCACTGACACAAATCGGTAACAGCTATTTTCACTTAATAGTTAGCTATTCTTCAAGGGACAAGGGTAGCCTCCCATAACAAATACTCAGTTAATTATACTTCATGTCAATATTATAAACGTTGTCTACATAATTATCAGGATTCAATTGGTTATAATATTCTGCAAGGGACAAAAACGTCTCACAATTTTAATCACGATGTCACCATGGTCATAAAAACATGGTATGCAAATTATCAAACCCTGACTGATTGTTGATTTCTTAAGGCATCATGCGCATAATATATGACAGATACCATTCGCCTCTGAAGCATACAAAGCCTGACTAAATCACACAAGTGTGGTGCAGAAAGCACATAGATAGGTCTGTTTAGCAGCAAATGCATGTACTTAGGATGTCTTGTTTAATGTCAGAGAGGCTGAACTTATCTGTTGCGTGTTTTCTGTTGGTGCAGTTCTGCTGGTCCAAGCTTCCTTGATCTCCTTGGATTTAAAAATGAAATAAATCCAAACAAAGTTATCTAATACATGACTTTGTTCTTAATATGAATCAGCTGGAAAATGTAGATCCAACTTTCATGGATTTGAACGTATAATGAATCAATTTGCCTGAAATATCTGGTAATCAATTTTGATAAAGAGTAATCTGGGAAACTTGAAACGGCACACATTCCTCATTATACATATTTATCTCTGTGTATCATTACAGTATCTTTCATTCCGACTAAAATGAACACGTCGTTCATAACAGTTAAATACCATTACACCAAGCAAGGACTAATTTCAAATTAAATATAATTTTATCTTTATTACACGCAACATTTACATAATATTGGTATATCCTGTGTTGTGTCAAGCCATTAAAATGTTCACCGAGCTGCAAAACTTAGCATCACTTTGTTGTATACTCAAAACTGTGGAATCGAATTGAAGGGCAATACTTCAGTTCTCACAAGACCTTTTGCATTCAGGTGCTGCATATGGATGTACAAGAGTGTCAATTATGCGTGAAATTACTTCTAAATTGTGGCTATATGACTTTTAAATTTTGCTTAAAATAACACACCGATATTTATTTGGTTTTCATTTTACCTTAAGTTTCCTTATCATAAGCTTCTTGAAATAATAACTTATCAAGATGCACCTTTTGTTTATGTCAGAATTCATGCTTAAATTGAACTTTAACTTTATTTTGGCTTGCTTCTGCCAGGTGTGCAAGTATTGATTTCATGTTCAAACGTGAGGCCTATAGTTATCACTCTGCCTAGGCCTATATTATATTTCTGAAATCCACTGTCATGGACCAGTTGAAAATAACATGACATTGGTAAGTGTATGTTCTTTCTCTCACATATTTTGAAAATTGATTTGTCTTTTTAGCATAATGCCATATGAAACCTTCTGCCAACTTCTGGTATTTGGTGTATACTAGTTCATTATTACGTGATTAGGCGTTCTGCTAGTACTAGGCCTACTGACTGTTGGTTTTTTCCCAACCAAAGTATGTCATTTTATTTGGCTTAGTCTAAAATACGTTGCATGGCATGGCATGGGGCAGCATGGTGTGACGCAATCAGCGGACTCATGATTAACCTGGACTGGGAATCTTGGACCGGAAGTTACTATTGCGCAACTAATTTTGGAGCATTACTACCACCTCCCACAATGATAAGCTTTCAAGCCATTAACAATAAAAAATAAAGTAAAGTTCCTGTAATAGCCACACATTATCCTATCCGGCGCATACAGTCACAATTTTTCTTTCTATGACAAGTGGCACCGAGACATAGTTTGTGCACGT
Organism: Hermodice carunculata; assembly: GCA_964020975.1. Lineage (NCBI taxonomy): Eukaryota > Metazoa > Annelida > Polychaeta > Eunicida > Amphinomidae > Hermodice > Hermodice carunculata. The sequence continues at coordinate 89,987,123 of OZ026621.1, read as the reverse complement.
GAGCATAAAATGCAGCAGCATGTGAAACTGTCAGCCTAATGCAAAATGAATAAATGGATCACTTGATCTGTCAAACATATATGCTTGTCTGTTATATACAAATTTACCATATAAAGTATATTTTTTGAAAAACCTCACCAGCTTGGGAGCCAGGACCACTCTGTCCAAAACCACCTCCACCTGCTCCCCCCCCCCCTCCGCTCAGTTCTTGCACTTCCTTGCCTGAACATCCCGAAAAGGAAATGAAGGCCTACATACAGATGTGACACTCTTTCGTTGTCATGTAGGCCTGCCAGCTTGTGACACTAACAAGGCTGAAACAATCGATAACTGCGGTCGGTATAAACGCCAAAATTCATTGAATTAGGCCAAAATTTATACCAGAGATCACCGAATTACATTCAAATAAACCGAAATATAAAATTTGATCACTTCTACACTAGCATGTATGTGAAATGAGATGAACCAGGAGCCTTTACTCATGAAAATAACCACACAGTGGCAACATAAATCTTTGACTCTTCATACATATGCATACTATAGCCATACAGTAACCATATAACTGTTAAGATATTTTACTTAGCTCAATTTAGAAAAATAGCCCTTGCCTAAATTGGTTTATGTCTGAGGAACAGAAGAAATGTGTATATTTGCTGAATACAGATGGCCCCTAGACCTACATGCAATACACTCCTGTCGTTCCCACACAATTGGCCAATTCATGGTGCTTGATGATAAGTAAAAGATAACTTTCTGCTAATTATGTAGCCTGTTGGTAAATAAATATGATCCAGTAGACTAGGTAGAACAGTTCAGAATAACAACCCCCCCCCACAAATGTAACCCTTTATTTGTAAAAATAACAAAATAAAATGACGATAGTAATTATAAAATGCAACTAACATGATTAAGATATTTGCAGTTACATTGTGCTTACACACAGAATATAATGAACTGGGCCGTATCGCTTATGCCGTTAACGCATACCCGCCTCAATGGAACCATTCATTTTCAAGATATATATATATAATTTATATGTATATATGTAATTTATATATATATATAATTTATATGTATATATATATATGTGTGTGTGTATTCACTTTAAACATGCACTGCTGGCTTTAGTCTTCATTTGTTTATGACATTGATTTTTTTAAAAATCTAAATAGACATGACCATTGCTATAACAGGACATCCAATGATGCCACACAGTGTCATGCGCAAATACGTTTAAAATACATACATATATATGTATATGTATATATATATATATATATATATATCTATATATATATATATATATATATACTTTTGTTCAAACAAACATCGATTTTCTGCGATGTAAAGCTAAATTGGATTTTACAGCCTCCTCTCAAAGGAAGGTTACTAAACTTTTCATCACACATCGCTCGTTTGACGCCGCCCATCAGAGAAATGCATCAGTTCCAATGCCTTGCTCATTTGAACCATCTTTACATCTTAATTTTTTATATTTTAGAAAGCTTTATAATTCATTGCATGTCTTGTTATGTTTACTTTGGTTTTAAATGGAACAGATTGAAGGAATAGCTTTACTATCATTTTCACCATCATCATCATCATCATCATCATCATCATCTCGATCATTGTTCATGGAACGCATTGCCGACTGTTAAGTGGTAAAACAGGAATTGTTTTAATCACATGGAATATACCATGATTTTAACACTTTGGAACACCAGGGAACGGTTTTTGTCTGGCGCTAGTCGAATTCTGACTGGAGAAAGCCAGGTTTCCCTCGGTGTCTGGTGTCGTCTACGTTGCAAAGTGAGTATAACCACTAGCTTTTGTATATAATGGGGTCGTAAGCGACTAAGTACCACAAAACTTCTTTCAGTGCCATTAATACCCGGACAAGTCATTCTGCTGACTGGCGCCACCATGTTTGTATTTCTGATACAAACATCCCGAGCTGACGTAATACGAAAGCCGGCGAGTATGTTGTTCCTTTGTTGCTGGGCTACTTATGAAGGTAGCCCACATTACATAAATTAAATCAAACTTTAAACTACTTTTAGAGACATCTCAACAGCTAACTTGCACAATGCCAAAAACACAACACAGTTTTGGTATCATTGTGTCTCACCCTGTCATTTATATTAGTTTACGCATTATTTTGTCACTAAAGACACCGAGGGAATAGGCAAATCATACATATTTTCTATTTTTTTGTATGTTAAGTTGTGCATGATATGAACATGGTGGCAATGTTATTAGTAGAATGAGTGCTGCGCCGATAACTTGCTAGTTAATTACCTTGGTGTTCTGTTTAGTATGATCAGTGTACATTGGCGTTTTTCTTCCGACACATTGCAAAATGCATACCTATTGCAGTAGTGCATAACTAAAGGCAATTCCACAGGATTTAGCCAATATATGTCCCGTATTCTCTTAATATCGTGGGAATACGTCCATGAAAAGAACAGTATCTGTCACCAGGATTGAGGATGTAACCCATGACAATGCTAGCTAATAACTTGAATGTGAATAAACAGCTGTATTTATTTCATCAAGTCCATGTGATCAACTCACTTAAAACAATCCTCTCACGACACAATGATGTCCTAAATAAAGGGTAATCCCTGGATAGGTAGACTCACAATAGGTGGAGCCACTAGTCAAACCTGTTAAATGAAAAAATGGGCCTCAGAGGAACTTAGCTCACTTTCTGCTATTCTCAGCTGAGTTATATTTTAAAAACGGAGGATAGGTATTCTCAATGTCATGACGGTTAACATCATGTTGCATAGAAAAATATGTCATGATCCTGGGGTTTCCTTACAGGAAATAAGAATTTTTTCTTCTGAAAGATCTACAATTGGAAATAATATCAAAATTGCCTATTAACGATGATAAAGAAAGTGTCTGAAATGGCTTTTCTTGTATTCGACAGACAGCAATAAGACACAAATTGGATTACTGTTTACAACAAAACGTAATTAAACTTTACCTTGGCATCTTTCAATGGTAACAACATTGAAATGTATGGATCTAAATGTAACAGATGCACATGCATAATTTATATGGACAAAATAAAGTGGCATTCCATTTCATGGTGCAAAATATTTTCCTGTTATCGTAAAGTGTTTCCTGTAAATACTGCCAAATATTTTTTCAATAATAGGCAAATCAAAGTTATGTTCATTCAACCTGGCATAATTCCAAACAATGCAAGGTACCATTGCTAAAGCACATTAGTACAAAGCACACTAACTTTACAGATTATAAAGCTATGATTGTAAAATGCCATATTTGTTACCAGCGTCACTCATATTACCTCAATCATTTTTGTTCCAATGCATTCCAGTCACACTGTAATGTTGTGCATTATATACTGTTTGTTAAGTCCATAATTTTATAACTGATCAATGCTATAATTATATTTTTGGAATGAACAATATGGATTTATTGTGACTTTTATTTTTTTTATTGCCTGAATATCTGCTTTATGATTCAACAAAAGTTACAACATGTCTCTGATATTTGTCCCAATGAAATACATTTCCTTATTAAGCTCTTTTGGTGAATTATGTTTCGTAGGGATACAAAGGAGTGTAGAAATAGGCAACACCGTGAAAATATGGTGTGAACAGGTATGTCATTCCTGATGTCCGAAACGAGAATGGCATTTGGCAATATCTACTGGCAAGATAAATGATTCGAAATTAAGAATATCTGTAAAACTTACACAGCCGATCCTGAACGCTTCATACTAAAGAAGGTTCTGTCGAAAATAAATTTTGCTTAAATCATGTTGCATGAGTATGCCCAAATTGGTGAAATCCCCTGTAAATAGAATTAAACGCAACTCTTCATTCTTCCTTTTTCTTTTTGTTCGCTTTTGACCATGGCAATCTCATTTTTAATGTCTCCTTATCGATATTTTTTCATTCTCATCTTTGATTATGAATACACCCATAGCATCCAAACATGCATATGTCTGACATATTAGTTATAGATTCATTTGCATCAGTCACTACTGTTCAAATGAGTTCAAAATATAATAACACCTGGTGTTTCCCTTTTTAGAATGATATATACTATTCAGTTGATACCCTAAGTCTGAGGAACATCCTAAAACATGAAAATTTACTGTGTTCTTTTTATGTAGTGCAAAAATGAGCTTCCGGAAGGAAAGGTGTTTAAGACATGGTTGTGTTGGTCTTTAAAGACACCCGAAATAAATATTGGAGGTGAAAGTACCATATCATGCTACATTGGATTAAAATTATTCCAACCGTGACCAAAATAACAATTCTCTCACACTCCCAAAACCCAGGAATAATTGTATATTTGCTGGCACAAAAATAACAAATTCATTTTGGACCAGTTTCATTTTAAGCAATCTGGAATTATGAAGAACAGTCCGATGAGAAACAGGTGAACTAAAGTGCTTGCAACTTACTTTCCTGCAAATATTTGTATTGCAAGGTAAACGTTTTAGACAAATTACTTCAACACAAAAAACTCTAAACACCTTGGAAACGAAGATGGGTTTTACCATTGGAAATTCATTATGCGTCTATGAATTTTTAAATGTAATATTACAACTGTACCTTTGGTTCACTTTTATTGCAAACAAAGGGGGAACCAGAGAAAAAAAGCTCAATTCTGAAACTACCACGAGCAGCTTTCTAATAGCTTAAAATTGCAAGAGGGAGTGCCAAATACTTCAAATGATTTGTTTTGGGTTGGAACTCCCTCTTCTATAGACAGAGTCCCTGCTTCATCAGTATCTAATGGAAAAGCGATTGTCTGTCTACAGGTGGAATGACCAAAATGTACATAAATTTTATCAATAAAGAAGTTTAACAATTCAACAAACTTTTGACATTCAAACAGAAACTGGTCATCTTTCATGTTTATAACCAAAATATGCACTTTAATAAGATATTATTACTGTTTGAAAATTGTTGTTCTCTTGTGTTTTTATACATCAGAGATTTGATATATTATTTCAAATTAGAATGAGGAGTAGCTGTCTATAAAGTGAAATCCCAAGACGAAATCTGTTTGAAAGATGCACGATTATCTATACCATGCAACTGCTACCTGTTACTACTGGAGGATGCTTCTTGCTGACCACAGTAACTAAACCAAAATTCCTGCACTTTCATCAAACCAACAAACTTGACAATTTCTTAGAAGAACATAAGTTGGAACCTGCTATGTGTCAGAACCTATAAGGGTTTTATGCGGTTTTGGAAGTGAGTTAATTTGGGATAAATGGCCATGTAATACTACTAGTATCAGAAACATTCAGGCCAAATGAAGCTACAAATGTTGAATTTTGTTCAAAATTATGTCTAATAATTCATTTCCCTTTTCATATGGGGGAGAACTTGCATTGGGTAACCGGCGTAATTCGTCGATTAGAACCTTATAATAAAACTTATAGATATGATGCTAATAATATCGGGTGTTTTATAAGCAGATGGGAATCACATTTATCATGCATTTCTTACTGGCACTGAAAAACTTTCAGAATTTTCAGAGCAGTATACGGCGGCTGTTTTTCTTTTCGTAATTTTCGTATTCTGTTTATAACAATATACCTGTTTTCACTGATCCGTTCATCTGTTATACCTGTTTTCACTGATCCGTTCATCTAAGACAGAAATATCAAATTTATCCTTCTTTGCCCATTTTCAAGCAGATTCCTCCACAGCTTCCAAAATCATTATTTTACTTCTCTTTAGCCCAAGCAATTGTCCATTGTCCACGAACTGCTTTGAAACAATTTAACGTAGTGCATCATTTGGTAAGATAGACAGATCACCAGTGGTTATATTCCCATTATGATGTGAAATATAAGGCCAATTAAAACATGGACACAGGTATTTGTTTTCTGTATAGTCATGCAGAATAAATTCTCTAACAAAGTTTGTTTGGTTAAATATTTTTGGAGGCAACAGTTTTAAATATCTGTATGATACTGTATGAGCAGTACAATTGAAGAAAACTGGAATGTATGATTGCACCTTCTTATTATTAAATATATTGGACAGATTTATGTTATCCTTACCCCTATCATAATATATTAATTTAATCAAAATACCCCATATTGAAAGGTATTGAGGGAAACTAATATATATATATATATATATATATATATATATATATATATATATATATATATATATATATATATATATATATATATATATATATATATATATATATATATATATATACATATATAATCTAGCAATGTTCACTCCGAAGGGATTGGTATTGTTCATTTTAAAAATAAGACAAAATTGTTTTCACAAATGCAGCTTTGCAATGAATTTTTCTACCTCCTTTGGTGGTTTTGACTGCGAATTACGTCGAATCACTTAGAATAAACTGTTCTGAATTGTAATATAGGTGCTGAATTCCTCTTTTCTGCCAAAAGACCTTTCATTCAAGTTTCAGCAAGCCTGAAGTTGTATTGAATTGACATGATTAGATCAAGAACTTCCCTTGGGGGGCTTTGTGTGGAGTGTACCAGCAGCGGGCAAAGGAAGACTGTTAACTCAGTGCAAAATGTGGTGTGGAAATACAGGGGAGAATTAGAATTAAGGTGAATTTAAATTGATCTTTGAAAAGGCGATACAGAGCCCACATTTAAAATCAAGAATCTGATCTAAAGTGTTGCCTTCATAATAGCTTGTGGAGCCTCTGTATTTGGTTGATGTTAAAACACTGACAATATAAAGAGGTCAATAATAACCTTTACGTGCAGTCTTCATCAAAGTGTATACCATGACTTAATTTAATCTCGCAAAACTAAACAACGTAAACAGAGGGCGTGAAAGCATGCCAATAATGTATATATTGTTGAGACAAGAACGATGATGTTTTCAACAAATAGCATACTTTGAATTGTGTAACTTCAATACATAATGTCTCAATGACCTCAAAGTTTTCCATCTTGATACCCCGTACAATATGTTGAACCAGAAACGTTCTTACTATGATAGGTTCCAGATTAAACACTTGCAACAAACAGTACCAATACTCAAAATATTCAGTGTCTTAAATTCCAAAACTTCGAATATCATTGTATGGCAAAACCTAGTAAAATTTCATCATATGAACAGTCTTGGCACTTAACTTCAAGCCCCAAATACTATGCAATATCCTCATAAGGCTAAACAAATTAAGAGGAACACAACGTAGACAAAACTTGTAATAATTTTCAGATTCGTAATAACTTTTATATAATAATAATACGGTGGCTCTCTGCTTGTCTGCCGCGGTCCTGTGTCACGCTGTGAAGACTCTATCGAACTGTATATGTTATCAACTTTAAATGTGATGAAGAATTGCCCATTTGATATAAACATTGTGACTATATGAATATCTATAATAACTGTCACACCCACCCACCCTACCCCCCCCCACACACACACACTGTACCCAACGGTATACCAAATTTCTTTAAATCTTGTAGTGCCTAACAGCATTAGGAAAGTAGTGAAAAATCACGAAAAGAGACATGCAAGTGTATAAATATCAAGCAAAAACTATCTACAAATTACAAGACAAATGTGGAAATCAAATCGTTGTTATATGCAGATTAGTAACAACTCTGATACGCAGGCTCTACAAACGTGTGTACCAAAGTTATTTAGATCTTATAGCACTTAACATCAGCAAAAGGAAAAAAACGAACACATTGCATTATTGTCTATGAATGCTTCATCGAATCAAATACAATGATGTCTTGACTGGTACTGCATTCTGAGGTACATTATTTTAACACACCATCTCCATGAACGCGGAGTTTTCCATATTGATACAGAAGACTGCACTGAACAGGTGAAAGAAAATGAGCAGCTGCAATATTCAGATCTCTAATGTAGCATTAATTACCCTAATGAGAAAAATATCAACTTCCGGTAACACCAACGACCCCTTTCCAATTTGACAATTTATTTACAAGCAGAAGAGAACTTCCTGTAGGCAGCAATTGCATACATACAATGGTTATTGTTAATTTTGGTCAGGTTTTACAATATGTGGAAATGAATTAAGGATACAGACTTGAGTGGATCAAAGAATACGGTCTGATTGCCAATTGAGAACATTATCTGACATGGTCAAATTCTACGAAACTAGATCCAAATAATTGAATGTTTATGTTCCATGCAAAATTAATTCAGCTAGGTTAAAGAGAGAATTTTACTGCAAATTTCAAATCTTAAAGCCAACTTAAAACCACCTAAGATACTGTTGGCATTTATGGAAGACATTGGAGAAGCCCTGAATAAGGCAATGCATCAAAGATGATCGTGACACTGATGCGCATCTCGATATGCTCACCAATTTACTACCTTTGACCAGTAAAAACTGCAACAAAAGGCATCGAAAGTCTACTCAGACAGGGAATAAAAATCCCTCCGAATTGTCTTAATTGTGCCAAGCAAATGCTAAAAAGTACCTTAAGTTTCATTTTTGGGCACCTGTTTTGGAAATGGGACTCTTGATCTTGAACGTCATTAACTTACTACGTGAAGGCAATTTCCTCCTCTTTGTGCAAACTGTAGGGCACCTTCCTTTATGGTACTTTTGCCTTGATCTCTAATATTATGCTCACTCGCTTCCTGTACACAAAGTGGGAGGTACAAACTGCTCTAGTAATGAATAATCGACTGGAGTGTACAATCAGCAAAAAATGAAACTTTGCAGAATTCTGTAAGTTGTAGAACTTGATGATGTAAAACTGAATGGAGATGTCCAGATTCTGTGATCTTGGAAGGGATCGCAGAATCGGTAAGATAAGGTGGAAATATGCATTTCTGCAAAGCAAAACCTTCCTATCCTGTTTTCAAAAGTTAGCATACCAATATCCATTTTTAAGAATAAAGCATTCTCAGAAAGGAAAACAAAGAAGGGCAGCAAAAATTCAATTTACGCTAGACATTATGCTGTGTGCTTAAGCCAGGGCTGTGAATGAAAACTGATAGTCAACAAACAGCCTGAGACCACGTGACAAGCATTTTGAGATTTTATATGATTGTGTGCAAATTTTGGGTACATTTGATCATGTTCAGTCCACTTCGTTTTTTCATCCATGCACATTTACATTGCTAAAAACATGTGGCCCCCATTCACTTAGGTGTCAAAATCAGACGTTACTTTTTGAATTTGTGCGACTGTCTCACAATGTATTGCGTCATGTTTGAAATGGCGCTCAGTGCCACATGCGTTTTGTGCCACCTAGAGTATAGTATATCGTATTTTGGATTTGTAGCTGACGATGATAACTGCTTCAGATACAACCAACCAGACAGATTAAAGTTAGGATAGCAAATCTTGCTTTCAAAGAATTCGCTGATAGTTGATTAGAACGACTGCTTTTTATGGTCAAACGGAGAGTTGAGTGCTGGTACAGCTTGATAGCCTGCTCCTCTGCCGCAATTGCCCTGTCTATTCAATATTGTTCATCTTCATTTGATAATGTGAAAAATAAATTCAGATTGCCATTACCATCATGATGCTCGCCATCACTGCTGAAGTTCTTCTGTGTTGCCATGTTTAGCACCGATCCAGTTTTGTGGGCTATCCCACGCTGGCTGAGAAAAAAGGTTGCATTTGGGGCGTCCGCAACAATTTTGCGTTAATGACCACCATCTGGAGGAAAGTTGGGCTTTTGGCTTGCGGAGGTGACTCATTTTAAATGCCTGAAAAATCATCATTTGAAATTCTCATATATATGTAAAATCGTTGGATATATTATTTCTAAGACATTTGACCCAAACTTTCTTGGAATTTTGACCCCATCAATCAAGATGACCTTTAACGTATGGACATTTGTGAGTAATGGTTTCAGTCAAAAATGCAACAAAAACACTTTGCTTGACACGTTTTCTTTGCACGACTATACAGTCAGTTAGTTAATTCAGAAAAAAAAGCATAATTGACGACACTCTTTCATTGTCTTAATTGAAGAATAAAAAAATATGCAACAACAAAGATGGTTTTGTTGGCCATTGATGAGCAGTTCATAAACCATATTGGCCCGGGATATTGGCTAACACTCTCACATCATCAGACCATGGTCATTCATGTAGCCTTTTTGGTCAGAGCAAGTGCTACGCTGCCAACACAATGCAGTACTCGCCACATCATTGATCTGACAAAGCTTGAGGCATCAGTGACCTTTTGCATATGGGCATCACGTGGCCACAGCTAGTAGGATTGATGGGTGCTATTGTCTTCTTGTATGAATGGGACACCAGAAAGACCCATCCGGTATCTTATATTAGAATGATTTTGTCATCATTGTTTGAAATTTATTTTTGCATTTCAAATTGGAATTTCACCAGTCAAAAGATACCACGTACATCTGTTAAAATCAACAAAAATCATAAAATTGAATGTCAAAAAGTTTTTGGTGTATCTCGTGCCGTTAAGGTAGCAGCTTCAAATTGTATGATTATGTATCAGTACAAGAGCTAGGCTCAGATTGTATCTAGATTATGGATGGATGACCTTGATCTATTTTTTCAAGGTCACACGGGCATTTCCTTGAAAAAAAAGCAGATGCAATAACTCCAGAAGGAACTGACGAGGTTGAAACTTTTTTAAATAAAAACTGGTAAGGGCACACGTGAGACTTTTTTTTTTTGAAAATCACCCTGAACTAGTTGTTGGTTTAATGAGACCCTCTCTATGGCGTGCCGCTTTTTCACTCTGGACCTGTAAAACAGAGGTCATTGAAACAAGCAAATAAACAAGCAACTTTCCCATTGTTGCATTTCACAATAGGCATACCCATTACCCCAGTCTGTGTTGCCACAGCCAGAGTCATGGGAGCACCTACAAGGACTACGTTTTGCATTCCCTTTTTTCATTTGCCCACTCTGGCTTCCGTCTCTCTACAATCCAACACACCACATTCTTTTCCCAGCATTCCAACAGGAAACCCTTACCTAAGTCTACTCCTGTTCTACTTCCTGTCATTTCCCTCTTCAGACCAAATAATAATTCCTAAGTTATCACTTTCTGCTATATTTCGAACTTGTTCTTCGTTCCTATATGCCTCATCTTTTTCAGCCCAACCCCCAAACAGTCCATCTCGAAATCATGGTGTTCTGAGCACCATAAAAGCAAATTATCTTCAGCTTTGTTTACATCTTCCCTACATATTTTGCACTTCTGCAAATCAGGATTAAGTACTCCACCTATTCCTGGGAATAGTAATCTTAAACTGTTACATCAATCCCAACACTCTGCCTTCACTGGCTTCACCAATGGTTGGTAAGCTTCCAATGTGCTCTTCTCTTCAACCCCCTTTTTCCACTCTTCCTCATGCTTTCTTGCTACAGCCAACATTTGTCATCCATGTAGGGTCAACCTCACCTGGCCCCTTCAGGTCATACCTGGCTCTTAACTTGTCTATGCACGGTACACACTTCTTTCGCTCTTTAACTGCCTCGAGAAATATCTTCCTGCCCGGCATAGCATTTCCTGTCTCTTGCAGGTAGCCCCAATAACTGAACTTTTGCCTCTGCTTCCCGGACATTCAAGCAGCTAAGCCCATCTGTACTGCTTCTGCTGCCACACCTGGAGGGGCCCCGCATATCCTTTTACTCATCTCTCTATGGACCTTTTCTGACAATTCCAGACCTTTAACACTCCACTCATTGTTTCTAACCCATATAGCATACCTGGGACTGTTACCCTCTCCAAAAACACCCTCCCTATGAATGCCCTTTTGAAACTTTATGCTGCTGTCAGTGTAATCAAACGTATTGGTCTATTCTATTGACATTCTGCTTGATCTCATGACACAATTTTTAAATACACCCTCCTTAATCTTATCATCCAAATATTCATAACCATCTACCTCTCAAAACTAAATGACCTTCTCGTGCACTTCTGAAACCTCAAGCTTTCCAACGATCCACTTCTCTTGGTACCTGTGATTTTTCGCCATTAACCAAAATCACAACGTTACTCTTTTTCGCACTGTTTTCCAGCCTCAATTTCTCCCCAGTTTCTGGGCTAAACTCTGTAGATTTTGTAATTCCTCTTTCATGTTACCCATGAGAGCAATGTCATCTGCACAAAAAACGGTATCCTCTTATGTCCTATTATAACACCTCTTCTACTCTCTAACAACTGTTCGCATAACTCACATAGATATAATGCGACAAAAAGAGGGGATAAAACACAGCCTTTTTAACCCTACACACAGCTTGGCTCCTTCCCCTTTGATCTGCCTCGGACTCTCCATATATTTTACATGTGCAGATAAAGCTCTACACACGTCTAAAACATGCCCCCAAAAGTTGAAAAAGCAGGCAGGTGTCTCTGTTACTGCGGCTCAAATGAGAGGTCACTACAAAATGTTATACGGTACCTGCTTAATGGTCACTACAATCATGCATTTAACTGTTTCGCCGTATATTTATCCCATGGCAAACCCAACTGACTGCTGAGATGAATTTTGAAAATACAAAACACCACTTATATTCTATATCCCCAAAGTAGAAATAATATTAAAGAAGGAAGTGAAGCAAAGCACTAATACGCCTCATAAACATTGATTTGCAATAATGATTTTCAAAATCAGAAACTCGGATGAACTTACAGGAATTCTAAAAAATTGACAAAATAATGAAATTTCTTTAAATTTGCACTGAAATTCGACTGAATCGCTCCCCACGGCCTGCCGACAATTCGCACTGCCTTCGCACTAGACGAGGGCACAAACATTTTATAAGAGTTTAAAAGGGAGACTTATCAGTCTATATCAAGAGTGACAAGTACAAATTCCTAACCTTATGGGACATTGATCAGAGCTAGGTGGGTAGATTGAGACATGCAGGTCCTAGTCAGAACCAAGATGTTCTATATATGAATATGATTTATTTGTAAGTAATGTTGGTTAGCACGACACATATATATTTTATATGCTAAAATTGTATAATTTGTATATATTCATATTTATAAACATATTAAATTTATATGGTTGTGAGCCACAAATTAAAATTATAATGGGACAAAGTTTGTTTTTTTTTTTATAAAAATTCCATCATAGACGATATTCGTAGTTAATTACACACAGCGTTTCCATAAACCTGCTTGGAAAAGTGTTGCTGTCATATGAAAACTGGTTTCCAATACAGCTGTGGTGTCAGGACAGATCACTTGAATAAAGCAAAGAATCAAAAACAGAGGCACGGTCCTTTTTTTTGGCCATGAGTACTATTTTTTATGTGAAGGGCTCTTGTTTATGATTTCATGATAAGAGAGCGACGGAATACATTAAATTCATACTGTGCCAATCAGGCATCAAGACAATAATGCATTTTATTTAGAAAAAGCGACATATATTTTGGGTATGTGGAAACTTTCATATAATACGTAAATCAAAGAAGAATGAGAACAAGGTTTTAAAAAAACAGAATTTCAGGAAAACGAAAATAAGGGAGACGGGTGGGGTAATATGTTTTTGTCATATTTCAATTTAACACCAAATATGGCTGGGTTGTTTTTTTACATATTATGTTCCGGGGCCATTGCCAGTTTTTGTTGCATAAAGCAAGCATATTGTGCAAAATTATGGAAACTTATGTTGTATATCATGTCTGGATCTGGGTAATGGTCCCAGCATTTTTTGCTAAATTGTTGTTATTAATACATTTTTGCATATTTAGACAACTACAGCCTGACTTTCTATCATTTGTTTACTCCGCTCAGTGCATCCTGCATACTTGAGGCCAGTTTTTGGTTAAATTTTGTATATTTTTTATGATGAAGAGCTCCAGTTTAGAAAAAATGTCCAAATTTGATTGCATTTTTTTATTTTGTGGCAACAAAATAGTTCTGTCAACAAAACAGACAACTCATTTTCTCATGTAAAATAGGTTCATCTTCAATAAAAACAGGTTTTGCCTTGTTCTACCGAGGGTAGCTGTGTCTCCCTAACTAAGAATCTTTTGGGTTGCCGCTATACTATATAGTCTGAAATAACGTGGCAGGGGAGCACATGGTCGTAGAGTCACAGAGAGGGTAGCGGCAAATGCGACAACACCTGGAAACTGGTAAAGTGTTCTGCCTGTGGGAAAAAAGGAAAAGGGACTTATTCAAGTAAATAAATGACTGTGTCACAAATCACCACTTTGATCAGACAATTGAGATTTCAGGCGTTACATCTGTCTTGCATGTAGCAAAACATGTACAAAATGAACTGATGATATGGAAACACAACATTCTTCCATGCAGTAACCAAAAGGATGTGTTATGCACGTAGGGGAATGCAAACTATTTGAAAGTTACCACAATATACAGTGTTTATATCTGAGAACCTTATGCTAGAAGGCAGGACTGTCCACACTTGGGCCAATAAAGACTAAGGTGGGCATTAGAATAGCCACATCTGGGTGATATGCTGGATACCCATGAAGTAGAAATCTGTATTTGATGAAAATTGGCATGTTGAATGATCATACTAGTAGAAAAAAATCAGATATGTTCAGTGACCTTGAGATGACCTTGAAGGTCAATTTACCGATGTAATAGGTTTTTGGGGATTTTTTTCGCCTTTTTGACCCACTTATAACAAGTAATCACAAAAGCAAAGAAAAAAAAAGAAAGAGAGAGGAAAATGTCTAAAATTTTGTGTAGAATATTGAAAAAAAAATTGAAAATAACCTTAACAAAATGATACAGGGGGTAGTTTGGAATATTTTACTCCACTAACACATAACAGGCATACATTTGTATATGACAGGTGAAACATAAGAGTACGCTAATTTGGAAGATAACTTTTGAAGAAAAAATTGTCCAGAAATCTTATGTTTTAAAGAAATTACGTCCATTTGAAATTTTACTTTATAAACCCACTGTTTTCATGAATCATTCACAATTTGAAACAGCAGCATTGTGTTCTAAATGCTTTTCAAAACCTGGAGGCATATGTTGTGATAAACTGAACATTATTGTGCGGTATGCTGGTGATGTTCTGGATATAATATTTTACTTTCAGAAGAATCAGAAGCAATGGACAAAATTATGCAAATATTGACCTTGGACCAGGCGACCACTGATGGCATCAAGTCCTCTCCTGTATTATTATACCAATTATACATGACTAACTATTGCATTCAAGCACTCACGGCAGAATATGAGCTTACCTTCTTGTTTCAACAGTTAATTCGGTGTTTTAGTCACCATATTATTGATTTTCATGAAACCACGATGCAACGAACCTCTATTAACATGTCATGTGAATCAGAGAAAATGTTTGAGATCTCTTCTAAAATAAGGACGCACCCAGTTCTGATGGGAATTGCAAACTCTCCTGTTGGCAAAAAGCGGCTACACTTCTTGGGTTGCAAGGACATGTGTAACTATGTGTTTAAAATCCGAACACACTCGCAGACACAAATTAACTTGACATTTACCTATTTTGATACAGTATACAAAGACCATAATCCCAATACAATTTATGTGAATGATGGGTGTTTCCCTGAAAGTGCCACATTATTCCAAGATCTATATATACATAATCCCCTTATAATATTTTCCTCACTAAACGAAATGTGCCTAACCTTTGCCTTCGTGGGCCTCGCCCAAACTCCTGAATTTGACTGCAACTTTTTTTATCAGGTTCTATACGAAAGACATTCTAATGAGAAACAAACTAAGATAAACACAAAGAGTCTAGGGAAAGTGGTTCTTAATCATTTATTTTCATTATGCATGAGAAGGTCATTGTTCTCAGCACGTACGCATGTAGATGTTGTCTGGAATGGACAAAGATGCTCATCTGTACATAACATATGTCATGTTTCACAGTCAAGGACTGCAGAGTTTGTGGCACAGAAAAAAGGGGGAGAACTGTTCATAAATGCAGGTAAGGTTTCTTTCACCTGTGGAAAAGTATTACACAACACAGAATGCCATATCATACATGCAGAGTGCTTTGATGATATGCAGTTATGGTTTTTTGCTGGGGTAGAAGGATTTAGAATCCGACTTATATTTACGGAATTTGATTTAATATATAGTGGAGATGATTGTAACCTCGTTTATGTCGGAGTCATAGATGCAATCCATATTTATCAGAGAAGCTACAGCAAATATTGTGGGAAGATCTTTGGATTGGATATTTTAACATCTGGCCACAAAGTACTCGTAAAATTAAAAAAAAATATGATATCAGGAGTAATTGAATATGGGCAATTTGCGTTTGTGTATTTTATAGATAATCACAGAGAAAAAAAGGTGCAATCATCCATTTTTGGCCAACAGGAAGTGAGTAACAGCCTGTATGCATCTGCAATGCCTGGCCAGCTTAAGTATATTTCATATATTTGGATATATATCGGTTTGAAAGGGTATGTGCTATACTGTAAAAAGAATACCCAGCTCCGTTTATTTTATCCAGTAACATTCAGTCTCTATGTAGGACATCAACACCAGTCAAATATGATAAAAGCAAAATATATGGGAAGGAACACACTATCACTATCAAAATCAATGTTTAAAAACCCTGGTCACATACTCATTGTCCATCAGTGTTGCCGGTCTTTACATGGCTGGGGACTTTTTTGGCTTCACATTAAAGGTGCACCATTCCCTTACCAAATGCCAAACTCTGTTATAATTGTGGGCAAAACCAAAAAGAAAATGTTTAAGATGTTTTACCACAGCATTTATCGAGCTCCTCAGTATGAAAAAACCAAAATACACGTATACATTTTTACCTGCCCAGCTTCACAAAGGATTAATATATCATTGACTGAGATGTTTTGGGTAGGGCCTAACTATGGCTTATGTCGATATGGAGGACTTCTCATATACAATGAACGCCAAAAGAGTGAAAATGTCATTGGTCCTTATTGTAATTTATCCCGCCATTGGCCTAATATGGACCACATGTCGCCAAAGCATATGGTTATGTCAGGGTATCAGGCTTTAGTCATGATTTACTTATATATACAGCAAATAAGAGCTATATTTTTAATTGAGGCAACTTGTACCCTTTGCTATGGAATTTTACGTTACTGCAATACAAATATTTGGATGTATGCCGGCAGTGCATTTAAAGTTGCAAGGGTCACGCATAGCAGGATAGGGAAAACATCCTTAAAAGTTATCAACAAAGCATGTATTTTTTTATTTGAATCCTTCCCCATAAAGTATAGTGTAGATCATTGTATTTTAGACATATCATCATCTAGCGAATTTGTAGGAAAGGTGTCTACAAATTCTAAAACATTTGGTTCCCATATAACTTTCACTCAATCTCCCTGTATATCATATTTTCATGTCAACTGGAGAAGTGTCCATGGGAAACCTGCTATCACGTACGGTAAAAAAATGGTTGTTAATCTAACATACAGCCATTTATGTGGAGTGCATGCTCTTCATTTGAGTGTGTCTGTATTGTCATATAATATTACCTGTGACATCACTTACATCTCTTTGCACAATCCCTACCTTAAGTTACCTTTAGATTTCTTACATTGCCTAAAAATATTTTTTCCCAAACAAGATCATACATATAATCTTTGCCTGAGTGGAAGACAAATGGATATGGAAAATCCAGGTATTAATCCTCACATGCCCATAACAATGGAGATTTTGGGCAAAGATGGATGTAAAAAAACACTGAGCATTAACTTGCAAAGTTTTTTAATTGGCTTATTGGACGATAAATGTCCAATGTCATTTCATTCGCCTTTCAATAGTGACATGGCGTCAATGGGCAGTTACATTTGTTGGAAATGGACTGTCTATGACGGGAAATTTAAATGGTCGTTTGAAGCATTTCCAGCATACTCGGTTGGTAGACAGAGTGTGCCTATTCAATTCTTCCATCACACTTTTATTCGCATAACTACCCAGCAGAAATCTTTTCCCTGCACCATTGCATTGACTTTTCGGATACATGTGCCAGCTTATTCCACTAGGATTGAAGAAGTCGCCTCACTGCTTCTCTTCAACACTGAGCCCATAACACATAAATTTTATAAATTGAACAAAATTAAAACCTACAGCTGGATTTCTGCTCAAACAATTTGCAATAAAGGTTTAGGTCACTTAGTTGTCCTGGAAACGGAGTGGGAGCTACGAGCTCTTCAGTATGGAACATTGATGTTCAGCAGATTGTCTCCTTACAAAGTCTTTACTGCCATAGTGCTGGCATCCATGATATACGTGGGGATTGTTCAACCGCTGGTACATTGTAATTTTTAAATTTGTGTCAATCACGAACAATGAATGGATAACATCGGTTTGACAAAGCCTACCTAGCAAAATGCGAGACGATAATAATCACAATACTACTACTAGTAGTAGTAGTAAGTAATAAATAATAATAATAATAATAATAATAATAATAATAATAATAATAATAATAATAATAATAATAATACTAATAATAATAATAATAATAATAATAATAATAATAATAATACTAATAATAATAATCCTGAGGCACTCCCCTTCTTTCCCGCCGTCTACTATAATATTTGATACGGGTGCCTTCCCCACCCCCCTACCCCTGAAAAAAGACACTACCTTTTCACCCGATAGCCACCTCTAAGGCTCAGGCATTACATAAAAAGGTTGCCCCTTGATTTGTAATAATACATTGTTTTCCAAGATAAATTAGGGGCTTAATTTCAGTTTAGTGAGTAAAGCACTTTACAGTTGGTACTGTGGAATTGCACTATATATTCCTTTTCTACTTTTAATGAAGACTCATCTTTTGGAACATACATAATTGGCTTCATTTCAAAATCAAATATCTGAAACATTCTTGATAAAAATATATAGCAAATATATGTACACAGCTAGAGAAGTCTGGAAATCCACAGATACCAACAGATACAGCCTGGGAGGATAACTGCTGTGCAAAAGAGATAGTGGTGACCATTTTGCAATATATGTGAAACTGTATACTGCAAAACACCGTTCTTAAAACATATTGATCCGTTTGTCAAAAACTAAAAACTAATCAACGATTTTTATTTGATTTCTGCCTAGAGAAAGTGATTTCTGCATTTTTGCATGCCAATATCTTCTGCAGAAACCCATTTGGATCGATCAACTCTGTTTTGGTTTTACGTCTCTGTATATTTGAAGATAATCTAAAATAAAGAACTCAAAAACTTGCCATTGTAAGTTGCATTCCCCACTCGTGATTGCGTTTAAAGAGATCGGATTTGATAGAGTTTCTTAGTCATTTGATTGATTTAAGTTTGCAACAGTGTCTCTTTCGGTTGACGCAGCAAGATTATTTCTGGCCAAGTGGCGAGTCCTTGCTGTGCTTGTTAATACTGCATTCTGTTATGTTTGTTTCATCTTTTCCTCTGTGTGTGTGCTTGTCTTTTATCATTTGCAAAATGGTATGGTTTGATATGATATGATTTGTTTGCCACTTTTATGTACACTAGTAACAGTAAAAAGTCTAATCAAACATGGTTTCTGTCGTCACTGTGTCATTGCAAAACAAAACTTCAAGAGGTTTGTGGTTTCACTAGTGCTGAGCCCACAATGATGTGTGCCATGCATTGATGACCTGATGGTTAGCACTGCCTGGAACCATGCCCTGTTCCAATTGCAAACTGTCCTTCATAGCGATTGCCTCTTGTTAGTTTCATCAGTCTCTTTAGCCGTTCCTTCATGCTGATTTACAACACACATTGATAATACAGATTCTTGGAAATGCAACATGAAACCTTGTACTTTTGAATCTTCGGGGTCCAGGCTATAGAAGTAGCTCTAGATTTCAACAATATATGCAAAAACGTACACAATTGTTATTGGATCTCTGATAAAGGATCTCAGTTAAAATAAAACAAAGATGCTGGGTTTAAAGGAATGGCGTTTGTTAAACGTATATGACAATTTTTGCCAGAAAGTCTAGTGGCTATCAGGATTTATTGAAACCTTTACAAGCTACCCACGTAAAGAGCCATACTTCCAGTCCAGGCAAAGTGAGTACTGGTGTACCACAAGGTTATTTTCTTGGGCCACTCATGTTCCTTATTTATATCAATGATACAGTACACATTGCCTGGCCCCCTCCTTAAATGTTTACCTGCAATGTTCCCTCTATTTCACCATTAAAACCATAGCTAGAGCGGCTGAAACCATAACCTCAGATTTTTGCAGTATTAATAAGTGGCCTGAAAGCTGACGGATAATCTTCAATGCGGAAAAAAGAAAATTATATGCTCATCTCTAGGAAATTTGATCCAATTTATAACCCCTCTATTCTTTCTGAAGGCCATGTGTTCTAAGATGTTGACTAAGACAATCATCATGGACTCACGATTCATTCAGAATTAAGATAACGAGATCATATTTCAGTATCATTAATAAATCTAGGAATGTTAAGATGTTTGCTTGCCATTTCAATTGATGAATTTGAGGTTGCATTTGCTGAAAAAATATTATGAATTACACGAAGCCTCGCCCTCGGTTTTCCTTACAAAGTTTGTTTGTATAAAATGATTATAAATACAAGTGTCCATTAGCATTGAACTATTCTTGACGCACGCAAACAATAGCCTTTTAAAGGAATAATGACACAAAATGCATATGCTGAGCCAATTAAGAAATATTCCCGGCTCTTTATGCAAGTACCATAAGGAAGTCCTACGTAAATAGAACAAAATGTCTTAACTTAATACATCAAACAAAGAGATTAAAAACACTCAGACATATATTTTTAATCAGAATTGTTTACTGAGAAGAAAGTAAACCTGTGGCTGTAATATAATCCATGTATCCTGATGTATGAACATGCTGTATGTTCTGTGATGTGTTGTTTAATACATCCATGGCAATGGGGAGGGGTGGGCAGTCCCTACGTGTACACAAAGAATCAGACTATAGGATGAATCAACAACCAGTCTCCGTACTTTTTTCTCAAGTGTTGGATCACGAAAGAAGAAAAAAAATCTACAACTGCAGATGGTCGCATAAATAACGGGCATTTGAAGAAGTTAGGGAGAACCAATAATTGTTCTTTTGAGGAAATAGGGTAAATACCTTATCTTGTGTTGATTTCCAGGGTTGGATGTAGTTGACATTCTGCAAAGTTCATAATACATGCGGAAAAGGTCCAGTACACGCCTTGGGTTCGATTACGGATTATTTTACTGAACACGACAGGTGAACTGATAGCAAATGTAATTTCACACTGGAATTTCACACTGAACTCTCCTCCCACTATGCTTTTTTGTCCACTGCTACCATTTTGTTTAGATGCCAAGGATACTGAACGGTGCAGTGACTCATGTGCCTCTTTACCTATTCATGTTAGAACGGACTTCATTAACTACAATAGTGGCTACGATCATACATTTGTATCTATGTTGAAAACAAAAACTTTTTATTAATAGCCCATGTTTTTGTCAAAAACAAAAAACAAAAACAAAAACAAGAAAAGCTCGGAAATCAATGCCAATGGTGAACATGTATATAGAGACTGCCAGCCCATTCACACATATTACCCTGACAGCAGCAAATTTAGAAACTGAGGACAGGTCAAGACGTTCAATTATGATAGGCTTCGCTTTTCTAGGCAGTGTCCTTCACAGAAAAAGGGGAAATCTTGAATTTCATTGTTTAAAAGCACACACTTTTGAGTCACAACTTTTCTTCTGATGATACAGATTATGCATATTAATTTCTTTCCCAAATATATCCTTTCTCACCAGACAGTCTGCTGCAATGATAGAAGTGCGTGTAAACTTATGTTGTTACCAATGTGTGAAAATAATGAATATTTATAAATTTCAGACAAAGCACCTTCTTCTTACAGAAAAGCTTACAGTCTGTGTTTGGAATTCTTTGACTATGGTTTTTATTAATTATCGTTAAGCAGCACGTTTTATCCAAGTTGCTGGTTTAGGAAGAGCAACATATTTTGCCATGTTTCCTAACGTTTCCCTCCCTGCAAGCAACAGACCTCTTACAGCCATCTCAATGCCAGTTCATTCCTCCAGCTCCAACTATTCCCATTAGGTTACGTTTGATCTTGTTGTAGTGAATTATAGCTATCAGCCGGCAACCCAGCCACAGTGTGTGGTCCGCTTTGATGTATATGTAGGAAGTGTATAGCTAGACACCAGCTGTGTGTGGATGACGTGCAACGTTATGCCGATTAGGTCCCAATGGAGGTTTAGTATCGTCATAAAGGGAGACTGGTAGTTATATTGCAGAAAGGGTTTAGTGCTATTCTTAAGTTTTGCAGACCTCCTATTAATACACAGAACACCTGTACATGCAAGTACTTCCCAGTTAAAGGATACTGCTAATTTGATGACGTTTGCCCCTTTTGCATATCATAACACCCTGACTATATGGCACAAAACCCAAAATATCTGTATCTATGTGAAATGGGAAGGATTACAGCATAACTTACTGCAGTTCTTCACAATATAAAATAGATGTTGGTAAAGCAATAATTTAGACAATAAACATTTCCAAATATCAATGAAGAACATGGATATACCATGATATATGTATTACATAAATGCATATACAGTAAAACCTCCCTTACCGAACACCTCTATATACCGAACACCCCCTTATACCGAACACTTTTTCTCGGTCCCAATTTTTTTCCCATATGCTTCCATTATAAGCAAACCTCCCTATACTGAACACCTCTCTATAGTGAACATGAACGCTCCAAATGAACACCATTTTCCCAAAAAAACCTCCCTATACTGAACACACATTCAGCATATTTTTGTGTATACTTGCAGGGAGTAATTAATGATAAGGCTAAAACTAACCAGATTAACTTCAGAGACAGGCTTAATTATTGCTTATACCAGCAGCAATAGAAACAATCCACAGGCAAGTTGTTGAACACCTGTTGTCACTTCTATAGATGGCAACAAAAGGGTGGAGGGTGAAAGTGTCAATGTCACTTAGCACCTTGGTCCTATCCTCTCAGGGATGATTGGAGCAGTTTTGGGTGTTTTCTTTAATCATTCAAACGAACAATAACTTACAAATGAAGTCATTATGTTTGTCTCACCAAAGCTAGGGGATTTAATTTCAAGGAGTACCAGTAGACTGAAATGAGCAACAGCTCTGCTAAAATAGGTGCAAGGTCGTAAGCATGTTATTTCAACATGAACATACACTATATGTCATAATGTTCTTTAATAATTATATATAAATGTACATGTAGACATCTGAACTTTGCTCTATCATAATCAGTAAATCTTCCCCAAATGATAAAACAATCAAAAATTAATTCTTTGTTGTTCATTTATTTGATGATGTACATGTAGTTAACATAAGTATCTCCCACCATAGTGATCTCGGCTGGTATCTGTATAGCACGGTTGGTAAGACATGAGACCAGAATGTGGAAACCTCCCTAAACCGAACACCTCCTTATACCGAACACTTTTGTTCGGTCCCATGGGCGTTCGGTATAGGGAGGTTTCACTGTACATACATCTGATAACTGGAAATATGTCTTGTTTTCAGACTTTTGTGGGTCATCCTGGCACCTGTTATGGTATTTTCGCTCAGCTGACTTGTCAGTCAGCTGAGCTTATTTTATGGTCCTCTGTCCGTCGTCCGTCAACAATTCACATTTTAGACTTCTCCAAAATCCTCAGCCAGATCCACTTTAAACTTGGTGGGGATATGGCTTCTGTGGGTCCCAACCAAGTTTATTCAAATGTCCACGGTCTAGTGATTTTTGGACTTTTAGCTCAGCTGAGTTGTCAGTCGGCTGAGCTTATCTTATGGTCCTCTGCCCGTCGTCTGCCCGATGCTTTGGTAACTCTGGAATCTCTTTGCTGTCATTGTTGGGTTTGATATTTATTAATATGGGTCTTGTTTTTCTGCATAAGTGTATCATAGTAGAGACATCCGTCTGCAGAACTTCAACTTCAAAAGTCTACTCCTTGCATTTGATACTCTATAACAGTGATTCAATCACTTAACGTATTAACTAGATAATATTCCAGATTCATAGATATCAAAAAAACGATATAGGCCTACTTTCTACTTTTGCTATAAACTCAGCTGACAAACTAGTCAGAAGAGCCAAAATAGTGATAGGCCTACCAATTCTCCTTTATCTTTTGCAGAAGTAATAAAATTTGGATTTTGAGTGGTTGGGCCTGTACATATTGGATACACTATAGTCTGTATTTCATGAAGAATATTTCAAAGGTTGAGAGGACTGGTTTAAAACCACCAGTTGCCTTTTGTGGGTGACTGCCTGTCTCAAGTCAGGAGTGAAATTTGTTTCTTCACATTGGTATTGGAAGATGAATGTTGATGCTTTGGTAACTTTGGAATCTCTTTGCTGTCATTGTTGGGTTTGATATTTTTTAATATGGGTCATATTTTTCTACTTAAGTGTATCATAGTAGAGACGTCCATCCATCGTCCGTCAACAATTCTCATTTTTTACTTCTCCTCCAAAACCGTCAGCCAGATCCACTTTAAACTTGGTGGGGATGTGCCTTGGGTAGGTGTGTACCAAGTTTGCTCAAATGGTTACGGTCAAATGATTTTTGGATTTTTTATGATTTTTTGTTCTTTTTTGGGCAAATCTTTAAAAAATCTTCTCTGAAACTGCTCACTCAATTGCTTTGATATCACACAGGAACACTCCCTGGGACTTCTAACTCTTAATTTGTTCACCAGGTGGCGCTGCAATTTTTTCTATTTTTTTATGAATTTTTGTGTTTTATAGGTATTTTTGACTTCTTCTCCAGAACCGTCACTCAGATTAAGCTGAACCATGGTGGATATGTTTCTTGTAGATGTTTCAAACAAAGCTGTTCACTATGTGGGAATGCTGGGGATTCCTGATTTTTAACGATTTTTCATTTCTGGTACTTATCGGTCAATGCAGCTTTCCTATTGATTAGTATAGAGGTCAATGAGCATTCAAATGCTAATTCACATGTTCGCCTTCTTCTCCAAAACTGTAATCCAGATTAGCTTCAAACTTGGTGGCAATGTACCTTGGGTGGGTTTCTACCAGGTTTGTTCAAATGGTCATGCTCCAGGTATTTTTGAATTTTTAATGGATTTTTGTTGGGTTTTTTGGACAAATGTTAAAATTTTTTTTCTCCGAAACCGCTTACCCAATTGCTTTGATATAACACAGGAAGACACCTATGGACTTCATGTTCTTAATTTGTTCAGGTGGCCCTGCAATTTTTTCGAATTTTTTATGATTTATTTTTGTGTTATAGCTATTCTTGACTTCTTCGGCAGAACCGTCACTCAGATTAAGCTTAAACGTGGTGGATATGTTTCTTGTGGAAGGGTCAAACAATGTCGTTCACCATGTGGGAATGCTGCGGATTCCTGATGTTTTACGAATTTTTTTTTCAATTCGGCTCCTTTTCGGTATATGAAACTTTCCTATTGATTACCATGTAAGTCAGGGAGCATTCTAATGCTAATTTACATTTTCGACTTCTTCACCAAAACCTTCATCCAGATTTACTTCAAACTTATTGGGGATGTACCTTCGGTGGGTGTCTACCAGGTTTCTTCCAATGCTCATGTTCCAATGAATTTTGGAATTTTTTATGAATTTTTTTTCAAAAATCTTTACAAAAGTTTTAGTAGGAAAGTTTTACCATGGGAATTTCTTGTAATGGTTATATCTTAAATAATTTTGGCCACATTTACTTCAAACTTGGGGGATGTGCCTTGGGTGGATCTCTACATAGTTTGTTCAAATGGTCACGCTCTATTGATTTTGGGGTTTTTTTAATCAATTTTTTGTTCTTTTTTGGGGCAAACCTTAAATACTCTTCTCTGAAACCGCACACCCAATTGCTTTGATATCGTACATAGACTCTCCCAGCGACACCTTGTTCCCAATTTGTTCACCAGGTGGCGCCGCTATTTTTTGCTATTTTATTATGAATTTTTTGTATGGTTTTGCTATTTTTCACTTGTTCTCAGAACCGTCACTTAGATAAATATGAAATGTGATGGATATATTCTTATGGAAGGGTCAAACAAAGTTGTTTACTAGGTGGCACTGCTTTGGAGTCCTGATTTTTAAGGATTTTCAATTCGGGTACTTATCCGTCAATGCAGCTTTCCTATTGATTACAATGTACATGGGTGACCTCGATCCTTTCCCAAGTTCATAGAGCTGCAAGTGTGATGAATGTCAAGATCAGCGGAGCATGGGCTGTTCACACAGCCGTCTTGTTTATGATTTGTTTTGTTGATTTTTGGGGGGGAAATCTTAAAAAATCTTCTCCGTAACCACTTGGCCAATTGCTTTGAAATTACGTAGGGTAACTTCTGGGGACCCCCAGGCCTTAAGTTGTTCAATAGGTGGTGCTGGGATTTCTTTTTTTAATTTTTGTGCGTTTTTGCTACTTTCGACTTCTTCTCCAAAACCCTGTCTCAGATTGTGCTGAAACTTAGTAGAAATGTTCCTTGTAGAACGGTCACACAAGATTGTTCAGTAGGGAGCGTTGGTGTCGATCCATGATTTTTAACAATTTTTTCAATTTTGGTACTTACTGGTCACTGCATACGTTCCTATTGATTACTATATAAGTCAGCCGGGATTGCAATGGTGATTCAGATTTTCAACCTGATTTCCAAAACCACCATCCAGATTCACATCACACCTGATGGGGATGTGCCTTGGGCGTGTCTGTACCAAGCTTGTTCAAATGGACATGATCCAGTAATTTTGGGGCTTTTCTTACGATTTTTGTCGTTGTTGCTTTTACATGCCTATTGATTACCATGCAAATCATTGGGGATCGCAGTCAATAGGGTTTGCAATGTTAATTGAGATTTTTTTTACTTTTTCTCCGAAACCATCAGCCAGATCCACTTCAAACTTGGTGGGGATATGCCCTGGGTGAATCTCTACCAAGTCTGTTCAAATGGTCACGCTCCATTGATTTTTTGGATTTTTTATGATTTTTTTTCTTTTTTCTTAAAAACTCTCTGTAACCACTCACGCAATTGCTCTGATATCCCACAGGTACACTCCTGGGGACTCCTAGTCTTTAATTAATTCATCAGCTGGCGCTACAATTTTTTCTATTTTTTTATGATTTTTTTGTCTGATTTTGCTATTTTTGACTTTTCCACAACCGTCACTCAGATAAAGCAGAAACTTGGTGGATATGTTCCTTGAGGGAGGATCAAACAAATTGTTGACTAGGTGGAAATGCTTTGGATTCCTGATTTTTAACAATTTTTTCAATCCGGTTACCTCTCGGTCAATGCAGCTTTCCTATTGACTAGGATGTAAGTCAATGGACATTCTAATGGTAATTCACATTTTTCACTTTTTCTCCCAAACTGTCATCCAGATTGACTTCAAACTTGGAGGCAATGTACCTTGGCTGTTGGCTAGCGGCAAATGCTTCAAAAGTGCCCTAAAAATAGGTGC
The DNA here is from genome assembly GCA_964020975.1 of Hermodice carunculata. Lineage (NCBI taxonomy): Eukaryota > Metazoa > Annelida > Polychaeta > Eunicida > Amphinomidae > Hermodice > Hermodice carunculata. The sequence goes on along the minus strand of OZ026621.1, from coordinate 89,959,687 downwards.
AACCCCAACCAAAGGTATAACAAAACACAACCTATATCAAAATGTGCGCACATGTCTCCTTTTTACAGAAAAATAGGCTGTGGACTCCGAAAAGCGTTTTTTTGGTATGTTTACACGCCCGTTTATATGACAACCTCTAGTTTTTGTGGAAAATGACTACTTTTCACCAATGTTTTAATATCTGCCTTAATTTTAAAGATAAGCACTCATCAAAAGGTAGCACTAGCCTTACTCTTTCAACAGGCATGAAACTTTTAAAATTTATTTGATTAACCTCATTATTATCATAATTATATGCAAAATTTTTTCACCTATTTGGCAATATAAATACCTCTATTTGTTGATGCTGTTTGCTGCAGTTGCCAAATTACCAAAAATGGGGGTAAATGTTAAATAATGAAGGTAATATATCCAGGGATATACTGATACCAAATTTACAGGAGTATATGAAGTGGACACCATTACATGTATGCAACTTAGGCTTCAAATGTTGGGGTTTTTGAAGCCATTCTATAGATGTATATCACGCATTATGTGATGTACCAATGCAAAAAGTTACATTTTTCTTGAAAAGTGCTTCAAAGCATATAGAACATAGAATCCCAATCGTCTTATCAGCATTTTTCGTTCACAGTTTTACTGACATTTCATGGGTCTGCCACGGGGGGGGGGATGGGGGGGGGGGATTATGTTTATGGGTTGTCTGTCTGGCTAACTTGTGCAAAATGGCTGTGTCCAGAACGCATTTTTGGAATTTGAGCAAATTTAGCATATAGATTGCCTCAAAAAATACGAAGTGAATACAATTTAGAAATCCTATCATTAAATGTATGCAAATGAGGTCATCTTCAAATTATGATTTTATGATTTATGTGTTGTGTTGTAGAGCCACCAGAAAGAACAAATCTGGGCACATTTCTTTGACTTCCAGAGTCTATGTCGGATTCTAACTCTGCTATGTGGTTGTCTCATCATCAGTGTTTTTGAGAATGAATGTGCCTATTGTCAAAATGTGTTGCATGATTGATAATATACACATGGTGAACTGGATTATTTTCTAAAATGAAGCTTGGACCTGGTAAGAACACCCACGTTTTCATGTATTTGCAGGTTAGATAATTTTGTACCGTGGACCTAAAATCATGAACCTGGAACCGCCATCCAAGAAGCCACCCCCAGCCAAGCTAAATCCCAATACCTGTGTTTTATGTAGCACAGCTCTCAACACAGGAAAAGGGACTTATAACAAAAGTACTTTGGGCAAGCTACGATATATGCTTGCCTCCACCACAGACCAATCAGCTGCTCAACTACCTCCTACTGAGGATGCATTTGAGCAACATGTGAAAAGGGCACAATACCATTGTGCCATCTGGTGCCACAATGGCATTGATCAATTACATACAGCTCTTACAGCACTATCATTTCGGAAAAAAAAAAATCAATAAATATTTGGGTCTTACTGATTCAGAACACACATTTCCGCAAAATTTTTGTGAAATTGTATACGCTTATGCAACAACTATTCGGAAACCAGATTCTTATAAGAAAAAAATAGATCAAATGTTTTGCAGCATTCCTTTCAAACACAAAATTATTGATTCACTAAACATTCAGTCCCTTTTCAAATTGAAATTTGTTCGTAACATGATTCCCAAGGAATGCAAAATGAAAGATCATCCCATCATTTCCTATAAATATGGCAACAATATTGGACAAAATTATCATGAATTACAAGAAATTTATGGCTTCAATTACTCTTGAAGATATCACAGCGAATCAAAATTGTGACTAACAATAAATATTCTGATTTTGTTGATACATACCATAAACATGTATTTACAGGTAATTTGGAAATTATACAAAATTCAAGTTTAAAAGAAATTATGAAAAAAGGTACAAAATTTCGGATATGTCTCAAATTGAGCATTGACAGTATTTTTCAGGATACATGTGATGCATTTGATTCCTACCGTATGAAATGGGCAAAGAAAGAAAAAAAATTAATTTCAGAAATTTGAAGGATGGTTATCAAACTTGAAAAAAGTCTTTAGAAAAAGAATTTATCGTTACAAATCCCACATCAAGAATTTCAATAAGGTTAATCTAAAACAACCTGAAGTTTCAAAAGCAGTCAAAGAACTACAAGAAAGTTTTGTAGTCACTAACATAGATAAGGCAGGGAACAATCTTGGGATCATCTGCAAAAAATATTATCTGGATGTTTTGAAAAAAGAGCTTGGTACAAACAATATTTCAGACATAAGAGAAAATGACGTATATAAATTGTACGAACAATCCATTGATAATTTGATAGATACACATAAACATGAGATGAAAAGGAATTTCAACATCCAAATTTCTGAAGAGGACTCCTCTATTCCACTTTTGTTCTGGAAACCCAAATTACATAAAAACCCTTTTAAATCTAGATTCCTAGCCGATGCTGCAAAATGTACAACAAAACAATTTTAATTATCAAAAGAAGGAACATTGTGTTTGACTGCAATTAGGAATCATTTTCGTAAATACTGTAATGCAATTTGTAGAAACAGTGAAATAAATTGTTTTGGGAGTATTAGCAATTCTTCCAAGTTTGTATCTTAAATCAAAGATGTAAAAGCAAAAAATATTAAATGTTTTGATTTTTCTACACTGCACACAAATCTACTCATAGATGAAGTCATAAGTTCACTTTCAGAATTAACAAGCAAAATGTTTAAATATAATGGTAAACCATACATTAATATTAATTCATATGCAAAGAAAGCATGTTGGTCACACAATAAATATTCAAAAAGTAACGCTAAATCTTACACTGTTGAAACTTTGATAGATGCTATAAAAATTCTTTTGGATAATACTTTTGTTCAATGCCGACCATTGGTTTTTCAACAAATAAAAGGCATTCCAATGGGTAGCAACTGCTCCCCTCTACCGGCAGATTTATATTTAACCTGGCTTGAATTTAAGTATATGGATACTGATGAAAAGGGACTTTCGAATGGCTAAAAAATTATCAAACAACGCAAGATATATCGATGACATTGCTTGTGTATATGTACAAAATTTCAGTGAAATTGCTTAAGAAATTTACCCAAAAGATATCCCTTTGGAGGGCAACAATTCAGATGGTTTGAGAGATGTGTTTTTGGACTTGGATATTCAGGTCACTAATGACAGATTTTGTATGAAAGTTTATCACAAAATAGATGAGTTTAACTTTGAAGTAGTTAATTATCCTTTCCTGGACAGTAATATTTCGGATACTATTGGATATAATACTTTTGTTTCACAGATTTTGAGAGTTGGTCGTATTTGTTTTAAATTTCCGGACTTTGCATCTAGAACCAAATTTCATTCACAATAAACTTGAGTCAGGAGGATTCAAGGATGTTCTTTTGATCATATATTTCTAAAAATTTTGCTGTAAATATCCCGAGATGGTCAGAAAGTTTGGCTTCAATAGTTTTAGAGATTTTAGACTTGCCTGTTTCAGTACTTAATTTCATCTTTTGGCATCATTCTGTTTTAATGTTCCCCTTTCAGACATTTTAGACTAGCTTGTTTTCTGTTAGGTTTAACCCCCCGGGGCTAACGGTAGCAAGTAGCGCCCTACGACAGCCACAAGCTTGCCTAATTGTACTTGATATCTGATTTTTTTCATTGCATTCTCTTCACTGAAATACAAATGACTTGCATTCTTTTCTGACTTGCCCTATAATTTTACTGTTAATATTCAAAGATTATTAAAAAGGTTGGCCACAATAATTTACAGTTTTTGGACTTGTCTGTTTTGCTACTTAACTTTATCTTGTGGCATCTTTCTGTTTTAATATGCACTTTCAGACATTTTAGGCTTACATATTTTCTTTCAGGTTAACCCCCCGGGGGGGGGGGGCTATCTATAGCAAGCAGCGGCCTACGGCAGTTACATGTTTGCCTTATTGTACTTAAAATCCTGTTAAGAAAAATTGTTTTGATAACATGTTTTTGGCATAAATGCTAATGACTTTCATTCTTTTCTGACATGCCTAAATGCACATTTACTCAATATTAAAAAATTACTAAAAATTGACAGTATTTTCTCAAATGTCACAAAGCTGACACATTACGTTGATACATTGACTCAGGGTTGGCAATGAAATAGAGCTTAATTGTTTGAGGAGTAGGTGTCATCATGGCGTTTGTTTTACATTTGTGGTGCAGGATGTCCATTGTTGCAGTCCTTGTTAGGATTTCCCTTGGTTTATACAGGTGGTCTAGCTGCAACTGTTTATTTTACAATCACTAGGACTGAATATAATGCCCCAGTTCGTTTCCACTTCAGTTAAACATTGGCGGATGGTTTAACTAGGAAAAGCTGTCCAGGTTTAAAGGGTACATATTGGTTTAGGGGTAAGTCAAATTGTTCTTATCTGAACCTGTACTATGCAAATTTGGTAATTATGGTTTGTTTGACAGGTATTCTTCTTTGATATGAAGCTCTGCATTTATAAGCAAAACTTCACGTGTTTAGCTACTTTATCAATAGCCATGTTCATATTTATTCATTATTATGTGGGTTGTCTTTGCTGAATATTTAGCTTAGACAAGAAGCCGCTACTCAGAGAGACATGTACGGGTAAAAGGCTCCGAAACATGTTGAGTAGTTACACGCTGAAGACCCTTTAATTTTTGGGCTAATACAGCCTATGTCAAAATTTTACAGAGGAACGTGTTCAATTTGGACAATAGTACGTCCATAAGTATATAGGTTAGACAGGGACAGGTTACCTTATGGAGAGTAAAGAGTTCGGACTGCAGAATAGGGTAATGACTACTAGGAAGTGGTTTTGGACAAAAAGACACCAATACAACAGTAACATTCCTAACCCTAAAGTGTGGGATCCCAATGGTAACGGCTGGGAAATGCCTAAAGATGGCTACCTGAAGCCTTTGATGTATACCAAGGAGCTAGCCCCACTGGAAGTCCGCAACCTGACTCATTTGTATTGCACCGATACTGAGTGTACTGTCGCAAGAAAGTGCCATTGCCTCCAGACAGGACTTAAATGTACAGAATTATGTGCATGTTTTGGACATGAGTATGCAAATGACACTTTTGACACTGAAACAGACAGTGATGATGAGGATGGTGATGCTTGAATCTGGGTGTAGAATCTCCAAACTGTGACCATCATTGATCAGCTTTCTGTATTTAGTGTGTACATGTACTTGTACTGTTTTGCTTTACTAAAAGTTATTTGAATTATAGTTTGATGCCAGAGATACATTAGTTATGTTGCAGGACTCCATGGGATGGTTGACTGTAAATTACGTGTAGGTGTGAATACATGGTACAATGTACTATTTTATTTTATCAGTTGTATTGGCAATTGAGATGACGGTTCCCTACGCCAATATGACATATGATAGCCATATTAGCATATTAATTAATATGCACATGGTATACTCATATAAACATGATAAATAAAACTTGTATGAGTACTGTTCCTGATCATTTTGCAATTTGTTTTAATAAACGAAAATATATCGTAGTAAATATAGCATGTTATCCGTCGCACAATACTTAATTTCGATGTAAATTTCATATATTTTCATAAATTAACATTTGATAATTAGGCACTTTGAACGAACTCTGTATTTTGTGACTATATTAGAGCAATTGAGCACATTTTAGTGTGTATTTAGCCTTTCCACAAGCAGTATCACCAAAGTTATTATTTTTAAGGACAAATTGGAGTTGTCTCAGAAATGGCATAGGTTGTCATGGAAACGGGCAGAAATATATATGATAAAACGTTTTTCAGATTCCACAACCAATTTTTTCATGAAGCGGACATATATACCTATAAGAAAATACAGGTTGTAACTTGTTATACCACGGGTTGGGGTATGGCCCCTAAAGTGCCCTCTATGCCGCAGGTCTACTGGATTACTACCAGGTTTGTACGAATGGTCAGGCTCCATTGGATTTTCAATGGGGTTTTTTTGGTTCTTTCTTAAGACAAATCTTTAAAAATCTTCTTCTCCACAACCGCTCACCCAATTGCTTTGATATAACATAAGAACACTCATAGGGAATCCTAGTTCTTACTTTGTTCACCAGGTGGTGTTGCAAATTTTGTGAGTTTTTGTGTGTTTCCATTTCTTGTGACTTCTTCTCCAGATTCGCTATTTAGATCAAGTTGAAACTTGCTGGATATGTTCCTTGTGGAAGGATGAAGCAAAGATGTTCACTAGGTAGCACTCCTGTGGATTCCTGATTTTAAACGGTATTTTCCAATTCGGGTACTTATCGGTAAATGCACCTTTTCTATTGCATAGTATGCAAGTCAATGGACATAATAATGGCAATTCCCATTTTGCACTTCTCTGAAAATTCTGTCATTCAGATTCACTTCAAACTTGGTGACAATGCACCTTGGGTAGGTGTATACCAAGTTTGTTCATATGGTCATGATCTAGTGATTTGTGGATTTTTTTATGATTTTTTTTTTCGAAAATCTTTTAAAAAGTTTTAATAGGAAAGTTTAACATGGGAATTTCTTGTAATGGTTACAACTTAAATAATTTTGGCCAGATTTGTGCCAAACGTGGTAGGGATGTACCTTTATACGAGTCTACTTATTTTGTGCAAATGGTCATGCTCCAGTGATGTTTGGGCCTTGACCTCATTCCCAAGGTCACAGAACAACTGAACATGAAATTTACTGTTCGCTTGATAACTTGAGATCTGTTTTAAGTTGTGACCTTGATATTGCACATGTTAATGTTTCTGTATGAAGGTCATGCTTAGACAGTTCATGACCCACCTTGACCTCATTTCTGAGGTCACAGTGCAACATACATGAATTTTACTCTTCAGTATAAATCGAAAGCTACTTGAACTGGGACCTTGATGTTGCACATATTAGTTTCTTCTATAAAAGGTCAGACCTACTCAGAACATGGGTAACCTTGATCCTATCCCAAGTTCACAGCCACAAGTGTGATGAATGTCTAGGTCAGCTGAGCATGGGCTTTTCATACGGCCCTCTTGTTTTATTAATGTGGTCTTCAAATATTTGTGTTTCCGATATAAAAAGAAAAACAAAACAAAACACACCTCCTCCTGCTTATGTAAACAAATTGACCACATTGTGACAAGAGGCTGAGATTAACCGGTGTTATAAAAACTTATGTGATCCATCTTTAATGATAGGCCAAAGCGTATAGTTATGTCAGGGTATCAGACTTTAGTCATGATTTACTTTTATATACAGCAAACAAGAGCTATATTTTTAACTGAGGCTACTTGTACCCTTTGCTATGGAATTTTACGTTACTACAATACAAATATTTGGATGTATGCAGGCGGCTTTCTTCTTTTGCTGAAAACTAAGCTTACTGACAACTAAGAAGAACTAAAAAGTGATAGGCCTACCAGGTCCCTTTATATTTTTGGCAGACGTAATAAAATTGGGTTTTGAGTAGTTAGGCGTGTGTAGTTTGGAGACACTTTAGTCTGTAGTTAATGAAGATTATTTCATAGGTTGAAAGGACCAGTTTAAAACCACCAGTTGCCTTTGATGGGTAACTGCCTGTCTCAAGTCAGAAGTGAAATTTGTTTCTTCATATTTGTATTGGAAAGATGAATGTTGATGCTTTGGTAACTCTGGAATCTCTTTGATGTCATTGTTGGTTTTGGAATTTATGAATATGGGTCATGTTTTCCTGTATTTTTTGATAAATACTTCATTGGCTATGTTGTGCTGTGGGCTGTGCTCTCCAACTTATAGTTACAATGGAGGTAGAGTATGTTCCAAATGTTCCAGATTCATAAATATCACAAAAACGATGTAGGCCTACTTTCTTTTTTTGCTGTAAACTCAGCTGACTGACAAGTAAGAAGAACTAAAAGTGATAGGCCTACCAGGTCTCTTTTTTATTTTTGGCAGAAGTTATAAAATTGGTTTTTAGTAGTTAGGCCTGTGCATTTTGGAGGATCTTTAGTCTGTAGTTAATGAAGATTATTTCAAAGGTTTAGAGGACCGGTTTAAAACCACCAGCTATGTTGTGCTGTGGGATGTGCTCTCCAACTTATAGTTATAACGGAGGTAGAGTATGTAGAGTATGCTGCTCGTTTTGAAATTATCAAGTGTTTGTGTGACTCAGTACACAGCTATTTGATGAATAATTTACACTTTGAAATTTGGTAACTTCTGGAGTTTGGGGGCAACTTAAGAAAATATTCCAGTTGACCACGGGCAAGGTTAATTTTTAAACATGATTACCCTCACCAATATAAGAGGTGGCTGTGGAGCCATTATTAAGTCGATGGTACAGTGGCCAAGTAGTCCGCATCCAGTGCAGTGACATCCATTTTGTAAATATCTTTGTGAGCAGTCAGTAGTGTGGTAAAATACCTGCATCTGAATCACAGGCGGCAGTGATCCCATTATTTATTGACTGCTAGTGTGGCCATATAGCCATCATCCGGTACGTTGACACCAGCACAAAAGATAAGTTATCTGTGGCATTGCAGCCCTCAGCTGATAATTTGTAGTACTGGGGTTAGCTTGGCACCAGTGTGGTAGTTTGGCTTAGTAGACCCTCAACCACAAGTTTATCCAAATAACGTAGGAGCCATTGAACGGTTAGGACATTCCCCTGTTGCGAGTATCTGGCATTTGGTCTGGAAAATGGGATAATAATGTTTGGATCATCCCAAAAGTAAGTCCACTACTGCCTGCAATTCTTCCCAGGCTATTGCATTTGAAACTGCCTTATGCCTTTTTCCCAGCGGGTTTTTGATGTGGGCAAGAACAAAATAATGACCAGTTATAAATCCACATGAAGGAGGAGCACGCGAGAAGACATTGTAGAAATATCTGCAAACAAGTCAATTTTACAGGGAATGTTCGGTAAATATTTGTAAATAGGAAATTGTCATGCAGGTACCAACCTCCATTGGCCATAAACATGTCACATCAAAGACTAGTTATACATAAAGTGAGTGCCTAAAGTTAAAATGCATAAAAAGGGTCACGTAGTGTTGTTTACAACTCACATGTGTCGACCTCATACACGTCCTCAAGTGTTCCTGCTCAATACAACTCGTTGCAATAATAAGAAGAACGACACAGATACAGAACTATAGTATAAACAGAATGAAAAAGCACATTTAACAAGTACGACACTTACTTCTCGATCTAACGTTGACAAAACTTCTCCTTTCAAGTTTAACGCCACATGCTTGATGTACTACGCTGGCACATAATTCAAACAATTTATAACATGAGGCAAAGCCAGGAAAACTTATTACATGCTAAATAGAGCAAATAAAGCAACAGATTCTCACAAAACTCACAATGGACCTAATGTTGCCTAGCCTATTTGATTTCTTTCCAGGAAAGATACGTAATTATTTATGGAATACTTTTCTCAGGGTAAGTTTGATTTTCATTTGTTTTTCTATTTTCCCGGTGATGACCCATTTATAAACTCTTTGGCTGTTGAAGCCTAGAATTTTCTAAATTTTGAATCGTACGTAAAAATCTGCTAATTAAATCATAGTTTTAGACATAGTGATTTGATGACTTGATAGAGAGAATGGATTGTGATTTGGGGGTCGAAAACTGCAGGGAAGATGTAGCACTGTTGCCTCTGTTTGTAAAATTTTGGCAACATACCTTTTTAAACACTAAAACACGGAGTTTTACTTCATAATATACACGTATCTATAACATGCTTTATTTGTCACTGTTGCACAAATTGCGATAAGGTATTTTTCAAAACAAGTGACAATTAATCTTGTTGCTAATTATTTTGAAATCTTTATCATCTCTTATGGCTGCTATTTTGTTCCCATTCTTGAAAAAATGCAGCAGCTAAAGTGTGTCTTATAGAAACTGCTTCCATGTGCCAATATTTGTTCAAGGGGGTTGGGTAAGTGGGCTGCATGTGGGGAGGCTTTTAACATGGTAAATTTTGGGCATGTTTGAGATTCCTAGTTTATTATGTCTCCCCGTGCAACGGGGGGACATATTGTTTTTGCGTCCGTTTATTCCGCTTCTTCTTCTTCTTCTTGAACACATTGTTGTGTGTATTGCGGACGCAATTACTCAAAAAAGATTTGACTTGGGAAGTTGAAATTTTTTGTGAAGATGTTCCTATATAAAACCTTGCTTGGGATTCCAGATGGGTGGCTTTGACTAATTTTTCAAGGTCACATGGGCATGTTGTGTCAAATTGATGCGGACGCAATAACTCTGCAAGATTTGACTTAAGAGGTTGAAATTTTGCACCATTATAAACCCAATTATGAACTAGGTTGGGATTGTAGATGGGTGACCTTGACCTATTTTCAAAGTCACATGGCCACTTGAAAATCATTGCAGATTCACTCGAGAAAGATTTGACTTAAAGAGGTTGATATTTTATGTGATTATGCATCTATGTAAGATTTTTGTAAGACTTTGCTTGTAACTGCACATGTATGACCTTGACCTATTTCCAAAGGTCATGTGGGCATGTCATGTAAAATTGACGCGGACGCAATAACTCCACAAGGAATTTGACTTAAGAGGTTGAAATTTTGCATGATTATGCACCATAAGATGAACTAGGTTGAGAAAGCAGTTGGGTGACCTTGACCTATTTTTCAAGGTCACATGGGCATGTCATGTAAATTGACACGGATGCAATAACTCCGCAAAGATTTGACTTAAGAGTTTGAAATTTTGCATGTTTATGTACCATAATGTGAACTGGGTTGGATATGTAGATGGGTGACCTTGACTTATTTTCAAGGTCATGTGGCCACTTTTTAGAAATCATTGCAGATGCACTCGTTAAAGATTTGACTTAAAGAGGTTGACATTTTGTGTGATTGTGTTTCTATGTAGACTTTAGTATGACCTTGCTTATAACTGCAGATGTATGACCTTGACCTATTTTTCAAGGTAACGTGGGCATTTCGTCTAAAATCAATGTGGACGTGATAACTCAAGGAAGATTTGACTTGGGAAGTTGAAATTTTATGTGAAGATGTTCCTATATATGATCTTGCAGATGGGTGAACTTAACATATTTTTCAAGGTCATCTAAAATTGACATGCATGCAACAACTCCGCAAGGATTTGACGTAGGAGGTTGGCATTGTGCTTGTTTATGTTCAATAATACCAACTAGGTTGGGATTGTAGATGGGTGACCTTGACGTATTTTCAAGGTCACATGGGCACTTTCTAAAAATCATTGCAGATGCACTCCAGAAAGATTTGTCTTAAAGAGCTTGACATTTTGTGTGATTATGTTTCTATGTAAGGCTTTTGTAAGACCTTGCTTGTAACTGCAAATGTATGACCTTGACCTATTTTTCAAGGTCACATGGGCTGGGCACTTCGTCAAAAATCAACGTGTTGAAATGTCAATAAAGAGTGTACCTTCACCATATCTGTAGATCATTTGAATCAGGATGCCTATTTATAAAAATATGGGTGACAATAGTAAGGGCGCACGGGGAGACATTTGATTTTCTGTTGGAAATCAGCCTGTGCTAGATTACACTGAATTTTATGTAAATATTTGTAAGTTCAAATTTAAAAAACAATTTTTCTCTGATTCTTTCCTTTTTCTCTGTTCTTTACACTTGATGCTAAACAAAGTTTTCAATGGCTTACATGTGGATATAGGCTTGAATAGCACATGGTATTTTCAATTCCCAGCATGCTCTGCATGTTGAAATATGACCTTAAGCAAATACCTTTATTTGCATTGGAGCAGGGGCAATATTTTATGCTCTCACAATCAGTATTTAAAAGGACAAGTATCTGGTTCAGAGTTTTTGCTTATTCATCAAATTAAATCATTCGTAAATATAAATCTTCAAGATATATATATAAATCTACTTACGGAATTAGTTACAAATATATTTTAAAAGTCCTATTATATTCATTTTATAGTATTTCACATGCATATGAGCTGTAGACCGCACATATATCAGAATAAAACAACCAAGAGAATTTGAGGAAAATTATGTGAACCGTGCAGGTTACTATAGTATTCATGTTCAAGTTAGGTTTTTTTATGCATTTAACGGTTGTATTTCCAACATCTTAAAAATATTTCAGAATTCAGACAATAGTTCCATAGAAAAAAACAATTTTAAATTCAAATTTACTGGAAAATTCTGAAGTAATACATATACCTCCCCCCCCCCATCAATTATTACCTTGAGAAGTGCTTATTCTGCTGTCTAGATACACTGCAGCCTCTTGCCATGGTAACCAAATCTGAGCAATCATAGACAGAGTTGTCTTCGCATGGCTAAAACCTAGATTATGATAAGTGCGCAGCAGGAAAACATGGGGTTTTAAACAACATTATAAGCTGATTTTTTTTTTTTAATATATATCTCAATAAATATAAAAATAAGTGGGCTAACTTCAATAAGTAACATTTTCATAGCAAAGAAAGCAGCCCACCCACCCCCCACCCACGCTCGCATCTTTTCAATACATGCCAGTAACCATTCAGATTTACTGATGTCATGCATTTTTTTACAATTTCCATCAGAAATCTTGAAAGACTGGTGTCATCCAGTGACTTGTAGATTAACAGAAGTATAAGACTTGGGAATCTGTAAAGTAACCTCACATGAGACAGTAGTCTCTTACAACATTGGTCTCATGTGACAGGGGCAACTGTAGGTCCTATTTCGACTAAATAATGGTGTTTCCTCATCTTGAAATCTAAGCATTATCATATACTCTAAGCTGAGTATTCCCTGCCCTTCACATTCTCACTTAAATATCCTGCAACATGCAGATATGGTATTATCAATATTGACATTTGTAAAACAGCTCTTTTGGAAATCACTCTCAGAAGGCAGGCTTCGGTATTTCTGGCTGATGCCATCTCCCTACGACCAGATGAGTAGACTGACACTCATCTGGTCGTAGATAACCAGCACTGAGTATACAAGAGCGGTTGGTAATAGTAAAGGATAAGTTTTTCACTTCACTGACTTTTTTTTTTTGCATTTCAATTTTGTGCATCAAACAAAATTAAAGTGCCCCTGTGTCTGACCACTGCGGAGTACAACCTTTGGAATATATCCTGTAGATATTTCTTTTAGCCTTGTACATCTGTCTCTTTGTGCAAAATCTACGTTTTTCTTTGACGCTTGGGGAGTCCATGGATACTATCTCGGGGAATTTGACTACCCATGCAGGCCGTATCAATTGACCCCATATTTGGCACCCCAAAACAGAGACCAAGAGAGATTCAATTCGGTACACTGTCAATCAAGGGTACGATGGAAACAGTTGTTTGGCACTTAAAAACGACTTTTTGGCTGATTACATGGAAATAGCAGGGTAAGTCCAGAAAAGAAAAGAATCCTTGATGGCTGCAGGATTCAACTGGTATTATAAATAAATAAAAACATACACAAATACATGTGTGTCTCTCTTTTCAAGCATTTCATTTTCCTTTGCACACTCAGACACCAATTAGTATGACAAGTCAAACAACTCTTGTACATTCACACGTCCATCAACAATATAAAACATGTAACTGGTCAATGACAAAATACATTTGAAGAAACTTCAAAAGTTTCCCGTTCAGGGTTTATTAAATGCGTATACAATCATGAACAAATACTAAATTGGTACTGGCTCAAAAGTAAATTCCTAGCTCAAAAAGTTCTGAAGTTATGAAACGAGCAGTAAAATTTGTGCAATTGACCTTTTGACATTCGGAATGATGTCAGGTATAGTCCTACCTCAAAACGTTCTAAAGCCAGGCGTTAATGAATAACATTCAGTAAGTGCTTTTATGACCTTGGGAATCATGTCAAGGTCATCCCTTTATTCTGTAGGTCCCAATGCAATTTCTTAAAAAAATATTAACCAATATCTGCCTGAAATTGTAAAAAAATTCCAACCCCCCCCCCCCCAATCGAGGGATATACAGTTATGCCATCTGGAAAACAAATATTTTATTCATTGAGCTGTTGTTGTAAGAAGTTTATTTTCATTTTTATTTTTTAGCTGTTAACATACAATTTCCAATTTAGTAAATTTGCAGCTCATGTCCGCTTGCTCTTGTTTAGAACCTTTACGCTTTGGCTAAGGTGCTTCAAGTGCAGCTTCTTATTAAACCTCAGCCGTATTTGCATCCACAAAATTTCACCCGCATCCGTAATAAAATACACAAGATTTCCATCATTCATGGCTACATACTGTTCAAAGATGAACTGAAAACTGTAAGAATGTGAAGGGGGTATAAGATACTAAATTAAGCACGTCAAATATTGGTAATTATAAGCAGGTATAAATTTACCTACCGGTCCATCTTAAATCATGCTTACAGAATCTAATTACAAGTGTACCTGTTTAAACTACAGATCCTTCAGACTTGGGGTCCTGTGAACTTTGGATAGGATCAAGGTCACCCTTGTACTTAGTAAGTCTGACGTCTATGGAAGAACCCTCACATGTGCAACATAAAGGTCCATCATAAAAAATCCAAATATCCCAGGAGCGTTGCCATATGAGTAAACTTGGTAGAGACCAACCCAAGGTATAGCCCCACCAAGTTTGAAGTGAATGTGGCTGGTGGTTTATTAGAAATTCAAAATGTTCATTGTGGAGGGATGGACAGTGGACCATCCTATAAGCTCCACTCACTAAAAAGTCAGCTGCGCTAATAAAATTCAAGACTCAGTGGACAGTGACCAATTGAACAAAGTTGGTAGAGACTTTACCAGGGCACATCCCCACCAACTAACTGACAAGTCAGCTGAGCTAAAGGTCATGATTAATAGGACATTACAGCACAATGGAATGAAGATTGGACATATGCAGGTCCTATTTATAAAGTAGCAAATTGTCGCACTGTAGTCTGTCTAGAGAGGTGCTCGTGGATCCTACAAAAGTACGACATCATTTGTACCTCTTTAAACGTATCATGGCATTGAAGAAGAAATTAAATGAGATTATTTTTAATAAGATCATTTTGTGTTCTTTGAAGCTATACGGTAACCCTCAATAAAAATATGATATCTGTGGACTGGAAAGTACATTCCAAAAAATGTAGAATGTATCAGACAGTAGAAGTGTTATAGATTTCCTTTATGTGCATGAGTTTATAGTTGTCTGAATTTGAAATGAAAAAAAAGAGAAAAATGTAGATTGAATATGGAATTGAGCGGTTTATGTTGTTGTTGGTTGTTCCGACATGTTTTTAAATTCTTCTGTGTGATTGAAGCTGAATTGAAAGACTACTGTTGGGGGAGAGGTCCATCAGATAATGTTACTTATATGCATGCATGTGTACAGTTGTCCCTGTCCTGAAAAGCCATCACAAAGGCAGGTCCAGAAGTGCCCTCTCAAGACAAGTGGCCTCTCATTAGAGGTACAATAACATGGAAAAGATAGCAGCAGTGACCCGTGAAATGTGATTTTTCTAGCCATGTGGCCTCTCAATGGAATGGCCTTTCAAGATCGGGACTAACGTAATGCAATATTAAAAAATTCTGTGTATTTTGGCTAAAGCAGAACCCTACGAAGATTGTTAGAATGGGATTCGTAACTCCACTTGACTGCGAGTGAGCTAATTCCCCAAAGGCCCAACACTTCCCACCACGTACCCCACTTCACCGGATAAGTGATACCTCCACCATTAATAGTAATAGACATTTGACATTCAAAATTTCGAAAGGCCCTAATTTGCTTAATTTTCAACATGGTGACTATTCCAAACCAGGGAAATATTTTGCTACTAGGGAAATCACCATGCCAAGTTTCGTACTTTTTGGAATAATGAATCTATATAGGTTGGACAGTTAAGGTCAATGGGACAAACAACATCTGATAATCTAAAGTAAATAAAGCAACAAAGCTTAGTGAAAAGTTTTTTACCAGATGGAGAGCATCCCCCTCTATGCGTAGAGGATAAATTTTAAACATGCCTCATTTACTTCATGTATTATGTTACATTGTTATGAACACAATTGTCAATAATCTGTGTAAATGCGAGTATTGCAGCCCATGGAGAATATTAAATCTAGGAAAGGGTATGTATTCTTATGTGTACATACATGCATAGTGCATATTGGGTTATACTATACTTTTGGCGTATTTCTATTTTACTGTAAAATTCTGACGTGCTTTAGTTTATGTGCACCAAATAAAGTTTATTCCGTTTTTATGCTTACAGTTGACGCATGAAAGGGCCTTGAAACATGCAAAGTACTGTTTCTTTTTCATCCTTGCAAGGTCATATTTCCAGTCCCCAGTGTACCATGGCCGCAGAAATATGAATTGACAATGAGTATGGCACTTGATCCCTTCTCCACCCTTCACCCCCCCACCCCACCCCATCCCACCCCATAACTCAGCTGCTCTGAGTGGGAGCCCCATTTGACAACTATCGGGAGCACTGTCAATAAGCCGGGAAGTTGTAAAATTGATAGATTTTCACGATAAGAATGGGAAAGATCTGCTGGAGTCACTGTCCCCCTTCACACACCTGGTTTTTGTGACTAACTGTTCCATGGTTTGAAAAACCGAACAGGCATCCTCCAACAAAATTCAGATGCATGCTGCATGTGCATAAACCTGCCGCTTGCTGTTAAAACTTTCCGTTTGCTATTCAGTAAATAGCGGCAACTTACATGCTTGCTCGTGTACCTACAATTTCAGCAATGACCATGACACTTGAAAAGTTATAGATATTAGGTCAACATTGTGAGATAGTGATACTGATTCCTGCCATCCTGGCTTCATTCAATAGCCGGTATCCAGTGGCAATGCAGTTCAGGATTGACCAGACCTGTCAGGCAAACAGGACAGCATGGCACAATAGCTCTTTCTCTAATGTTGGCATTCTTGCACTCAAGCATGTAGCACATTTCAACAGCCAAACAAAAATACCTTTCTCTAAACGTTCATCCACATGGCTGACCAAAGTCCACACTGCTCATACCAGCAGCTAGAGATAGGCCTGAATGGTGAACGTAATTGAAATGCTTTTAGCCATGACTCCAAGACATGACGTCCGTGGCAAGTGACTTGTTCATAAATATACATAAGCAATTTTTGCAAACAAATAGAACCACGTGTTTAAAAATCATTTTAGGCATCCATTGCTCCTACAAAACGTTGAAAATGTTTGTATCCTAATTATATTCAAGAAAGCATCATTTTTTTTTTTTTTTTTTTTTTTTGGTGGTGGTTCAACTTGAGTTGCTCTTGAAATTTGCAACGAAATCATTCATTGATTTATAGGAATATGTCTAGGCTACCTGTTTACCGCTGCTCGTATTGTGCCCCACCACTCGGCCTTCTTGGTGGCACTTCTCCCAGCAGCTGGTCCCTGAAACTTGCGACACATTCATATTCATTCTTGAGGACTTCTGTTTTGGTGTGGAAAAGTTGGCCGACTTGGCATGCTTTTTGTGTTCTGCTGCCATTATGGTGTCTTGCAGAAGATAGCTTTGATCTTGACAAGTTTCCATAACAACAAAAAGTTACCATGGCTATGCAACCGTAAGATTTTCATATATCAAATATAAAAAAGAAAAAAAACCACTGATTTGTTAATCTTGCTTTCGTGAATACTGTTTAATCCCTTGAATTATATAATCCGGAATAAAGTATTTAATCGCAAATTTGGGATTAAATTCAGGATTAGATAAAATTATCTGTGAATATGGCTACCATCCACCTAGGAGCAAGTGCGTATACACTTTGCGGCAAAGACAAAAATTAGGCAAAATTCACATTTTACTCAGAGAAATTTTGGCAGAACCTTAGTTGGCCCAAAAGCATCAAGGCTAAAGTAGCGTAGCAGGGATTTGACCACAAACTTAGCAGTGTATCTCACATGTGACAAGGAACCAAATGCGTTAGACGGAGGAAGCATTTCAAAACGGTAAGAACCCGTCGAATAGAGTCTGTCTTATACAGACCAACCAGGAAAAAATAAATGTTTTGCAAGTATGTAGCTGTTACATATCCTCGTTGTATGTATTGGTGATGTGAGTAAAGTACTGTTACATGATAGGTAAAGAAGAAGCAAGTGGAGGAATTGGCTCCTTTTGTTACGATTTTATACTGAATTTTAAAAAATTTAAATGCATACACGCTTAAAATGAATAGTACTTACCAATAAAATTCATTAAATTTAAAGCTAAACAACACAAGAGAAAAAAATCGTTCATTCATCAGCGATAGAAGACAATCTGCAAAGGTCTGCTTCTGACTATGACTTGGCCCTCATGGTCACTAATTGTAGTGATAATCCCTGGCTACCGCCTACTATCACTGACAGCCACTAAGCTCCACCCTTTTCCACCACTGAGATTCATTGGTAAACAGTACTCATTGACTGTGATTAGATAGTACACCCTCTGCTAACGATTCCTGTCGTTTGCCACCTATCTTATCGCAAAAGGGTAGCACCCATCGCCAAAATGATATACTAACTAATGTGAATTACCTTAGAGCAAAAATCAAAATATTTCAACAAGGAGATTTTCTGCAGGGGGATATAGGATGTTTATTTTATACACTCATATTATCGATCCGCTTTTCATTTTTTTACTTACTGTAACAGAACGTTGTATGCCCATCTGTTTATTTTTTCCACATCTAGTTTTTTCTTTGTTTTTTTTTTTGTAGAATCACGTTCCTGTTTGGATGCTAAAAAATCAGGTACAGAGAATGTCTTATGCAGAATGGTGCAAAGAGTCTGATACTCTTGACAGATTACAGATATATATTCAACATGCAAGAAAAACAGAGACTAAAGGAACAGTGTCCAATTTGTTTCCATCCAAAACGACACACAGATTTGGAAATCTAGGTACTGTTTCCAAATGTGGAGCCATTATAATATATTCCAACATCTGGCGTTCAAACTGGGTGATGGTTCCGTGTTTTATCCCCTTTGCAAGAACAAGCTTCATCTGTGAAAAGTCCAGTAGCATTACCGCCCAACAATCTGAAAAGACAAATAGACTAAGCAAGCTGTTTCTTGGATGTCGACAATATTGGGCTCTTGTAGAAAGAGATTGTATTTACTTGCACCTACAGCCTAATGATATAAAGAATTTTCCAAATGCATCTCGTATATGTAGTCTGTTAGAAAGCAGATTGACTATTGTACGACACATATTATCATATGAGAGTGCTATTTTTAAACGCTTGGCCAGAAGAACATTTAGATCCATATGGTGTACTTACCATTTTGCACCTATTGTTTGTTTTTTCTATCAATTATTTGCTTATGGGTTGTTGGTAAAACAAAGCCAGCTTATTGTACAGTCACACAAACATCAACAAAGAAGATTCAGACTATCAAATTTAGTACTATCGAAGGATGACTATGTCAAATGTGGAAAATGTTGTGATATAAATAATCTCCCTTTTACAATCCAGTTCGAACCACCCGGGTATCCGAAAGGGGTCCTCTGTAGTTCCAAAGTCATAAAAAATACTAAAGAGTGTGGCTCATACCAATTTAGGTGCAGTCTGTTGGAGTGCATTCTGAGTATGTATGTTTGTGATGGTATTAATGACTGCTTTGACAAATCAGATGAATTGGCTTGCCCTAGTGTTTGCCTCGCTGATCAACATGATGCCTACTCGCTCACACTCAATCGGTTCCAGATGTGTCTCTGCTCACAGTTTTTCTTTCAATGCACAACAGGTAGCTGCATTCCAGCTTCTCAAATTTGTGATAGTAAAAGTCAATGTGAGGATGGAAGTGATGAAGATCAGTGCGTGCATAAACAGACTTTACTTCTTGACCAATTCTTTCCGTCAATAAACATAGCGACCAAGCAGACTGAACATCAAGATAACATTGTAAGACGTGTTACCTTTGGACAAATATCTTCGGTAGAATGCTCTGATGTTAATTGGCTTCCATGTTCATCTGAGCCTTTATCAGCATGTTATCACCATTCTGTTGCCTGTATGTTTCACCGTTATATAAACGGCACAATGAAATACTGTAGCACTGGGCAGCACCTACAGACATGTTCTCGTATAGCGTGTTCAAATAGTTTTAAGTGCCCAAACAGTTACTGCACACCAGTAATTGCAATTTGTGATGGTCAGTGGGACTGTCCAAAAGGTGAAGATGAAATTTTATGCTATAACCTTACTTGTCCTTTTTACTTCAAATGTAGAGCAGAACTCTCGTGTTTACATCCACGCAAAATTTGTGACAGGGAACTTAACTGCAGATCGAACGATGATGAGAACTTTTGTGAAAAGGACATCTGCCCCAACAAATGTACCTGTTTAGGATTTGCCATTGACTGCACAGACACAAATAAATTTGGGATTCCTGATTTACCTAAATACACGCGGGTGCTTTTTATTTCAAGAAATGAGTTAGACCATTTGAATAAATACTCAATTAATAATCAGACGCTGGTACATATTTTAAATATAAGTTACAATAAAATACATACAGTGGCATCGCAAGCCTTTCATGGGGTACAAAACCTCGTGTTTCTCGATTTAGGATACAATCAAATGATAAGCTTGCCTTATTGCCTGTTTTGTAAGGCAAAATTGTTAAAATGGATACAACTGTCCAACAATAAGCTGAAGCAGCTGTCAAGTTATACATTTAAAGGTCTCTATCAGCTTAAGCTCTTATATATATCTGGGTTGAATATGTCTAGAGTTGCAAATAATGCTTTTTTCGATCTGCATAAGCTCCAATATTTATATATGTCAAATAGTAGCATCCATACGCTACATACTGGGAGCTTCAATGGCCTTTGCTCTTTATGGACTTTGGATATGTTAAACTCGGACATAAAGCATCTGGAAGGAGACATATTTGATCACCCATATAGCATTCAAATATTATACAGTCAAGATAATCGACTATGCTGTTTAGCATCTAAAATGGTGCAGTGTCAACCGAAAAAAACAAATTTACCTTGGTGTCAAAGTCTCTTACGTAATCCTTATTTAAGTGTGCTATCTTTTACCTTTTCTATAATGTCGGGATTTACAATTATTGTTACCGTTGTACAATTTAGGAAAATAAAGACCGACAACAAAATTCGCACATTTCAATTTTTTATGGCGATGTTTGATTTTGGACAAACAGTTGGCGCCCTCATAGTTGCTTTTGCCAACATTTCCTTCGGCTGTAGATATAATGTGCATAGGTTGGAGTGGCTGTCAAGTATATGGTGCAAAATGCTTTCTTTCCTTACAACTTGGACCTTACCATCGTCAGCCTGTTCTGTTTCATGCATCACATTAATCCGGTTCACAGGAATCGTTCATGCATTGCAAAATAAGAAAAACTCATGGCTTTTCTATACATGTGCTAATTGGTTTGTATTTTGTGCAATTTGTGGATTTTTAAGTCTACCAGGAATATTTCTGACAACTGATGACATTACCACAGAATTTGACATGTGCTTTCCAATGCTCCTGACGTATAAACATCACATAATAAACACTATTCAGGGTATTTTTGGCTTATCCTTGGGACTCATGTGGGCGTGGATAATAATGGGACATATAATATGTTTAAAAGTTGTCTTCATATCGTCACGGATCACAGGTCATAAAATGAAAGTATCAGTCATATATCGAATAATCTGTATTATCATATCAGCATCATGTCTGTACTTACCTGTTATTGTATTCATCATCATACAGTTGTTTGGACATGAGTTGCCAGAAAGCACTCATGCCATTACTATTGTCTTCACATTTCCATTGGGGCAAATATTGAACAGTTTGATGTTTATCATCATGTAACTTTGTGATTTAATTATCATCAGAAATATATGTGCATGTGACTCAAGATGAGTCATTTATTTAAAATATAACATCACCACAATTTGGAAAAAAGACCATGCCATGGTTAAATTGCTCCCCCGAAGACATGACAGGAAGACAGGACATAAAAAAACAGTCTAAACATAAGATAAACAAATAGAAGGGTCTGTTTTACAAGCATAATCATTTTAACCATTCCTGACCATGGTAGTCCTAACAGGAGCTTACTTACCAATGTCTGTACCTTCAAAATAACTAGTCTTAGAAATTTATTAATGAACAGCTGAAAATTTAATCTTTAACCAACAGAGAAGATTCAGGCCTAATAGGCGCAGTTTGTTAACTATTTTGGCGAGAGGAAAATATCAATGTCAGCATGCATTTTTTTATTGCTTTGCATCTTCATCAGGTAACCCCTGCAACACTATATTGTTCTTGCACTGCCCCTCTTTGTCTTACTGAAATGTGGACCCTGCATAAAATTTTTCATGATCTTAAAATATATTTGTTAACTAACTGCATTGAAATTAACATTATTGTTGTGGACATTTTGCAGTTAATAGTATATTTCGCATTTGAATTATTTGGAGTGGACACAGCCATGAATAGGTAATATTATGGAATTTGTAAATATTAAACAAGAAATGATTGCTATACGTAACACCACTGTATCGTGCTGGATTGCTAAGAGAGACAAATGATAGTGAAATAAATACATGGATCCTTAAGAATGTGGCTTGTTTTTATGCAAGTATCTTCTCAGTTGCTAATCTCCGACCCTCCATCCCCGGCACACACACCCCCCCCCCCCCAAAAAAAAAGGTTCATTGATATTTTTCCCCAATTTTCAAACAGAGACTAGGCCCATAGACTAAGAGGAATGGTCCAACCTTGGTTTTAGGACAGATTCGATTACGTGATGGGAAAATGCTAACTAGTATTTTCCACTTCTGGATTGAGACAATGAAAAAATACTATCTATTGGAGTTTATATTTCTTTTGGATTTGATGGATTTCGCCACAAACGTCATCAATGCAGATGTTATGATTACATGGAAAGAACGTTAATGAGGGTTATGGCCATAATAAAATGGAAAGCTGATAAGAAAAATTCCAACATCCTTGGAATTGCAAATCAAGCAGCAATCCAAAAGCTTTACTGCAGAAGGGTGATATTTTTCCTGACAGAAAATACCCCAATAAATACTGGTATATATGGAAATTGATCCGTCAACTTAGATTCCACCTTTGGAAATAGGATCAAAGCTAATATGCCTACAATAATAAATTTTGAGGAAGGTTCAACTCTTGAGAACTGCAAATGTTTAAATATGAGGCTTGAACAGTTTGATGGTACTATGGATTGGAAGGCCTACCAGCTTACTATCCCACGTTCTGCTCAGTTAGTGTAGTGGGATAGAAACACAAAAGCTGACATGTCAACAGTAAGTCTCATAATATTATGCTACAGGATCAGGATCAGGCAAATCTTTTTCATTTATAAGGAAAAGTGTGACAATGTGCAGCCACCCGTGGGGAACATATTTTGACACTTCAATGAGAGTGTATGCTGATTTTCATGAAAATGTAGATGCAATAGGCTTTAGACGCATTCAAGGTAAAAGCAATGTGCATTGGTAAAGGATACAAGATATTGGAGGAAGCAGTGGAAGCAATATAGTGCTATGAGTCACTATTTCGTCCTGAGAAAAAAAATGAGCTGTTAGAGCACCGGACCGTGATTGCAGACCTGCTAAGGAAAACTAGCAGCAATAAGTTTTAGATGCATTAAGAATGTTTTACCATTTCAGATAAAAGCATGGTGCATGCATAAAGGATGTTATATATTCCAGGAAGCAGAATAGTATTATGAGTCACTATTTCGTACTGAGAAGGAAAAGAAATTAGTAGTTAGATCATTGGAGGTTGACGGGAAACCAGGAAAGGAAAAGGAGTGTGTAGTTATTGAAATAAGCCCAAAATATCATCACTAAATCCTTTTAACAACATATAAACTTGCCCGAGTTAAGGTCTCATACACTGTAAAACCAAATCCTGCACTACCAGATCCATGTCTGACCCTGTCCATCAATTAAATAGCAGGAACAGATGTTAAGCTGCAGTCCGGCAAAACACGTGCAGAGAATCTCGAGAGAATGCAGGTCACAATCAGCATTCTATGAACACTGTTGTGGTGAATCTGTGTGTGAAAAAAAAACGTCATCTATCAACTTGACAGGCCCAGGGTTGATGGATGGTAAACGGGTGGTCATGCACGACACTTGAAATGTTATAAATGTTGGTGTGTTGATGGAATAGATTATCGCGATGCTGAAGTGGGCCCTTCAGGCTTTTGCTCCAAACATGATCAGGAGCGAGTTCGGAACAATTGTATCATTAAGGAAGCCTTACAGCACTTGTAACCATCAATGGAAGGTTGTGACCACAGAACTCTTTTAGTGTCATTGATAAAGGATAAGGCTACTATGTCTTTGTGTTCGTTCAATTTTTTTTTTTTTTTTATTTATTTTTTTTGGGGGGGTGGGGGGCAGTTTTTTGGGGGATTTTTTTGGCCATAGACAGAATCAACAATCACTTTACTTTCTTATTTCTAATATTGGATGGCTCAGTATGCCTTATTTATAACCAACCCCTTGGGTCATTTGTGATATAAATGGAACCACAATGAAAATACAAAGGAGTATTTAAGTGATAATAAAGGTGTTATGATACAAGGTTCAAACCCTGTCATTATGTTTTAAATAAAGAGGGGGAGTTAACTACCTAAACTATGTTTTTCTGTAAAGGATCAGGAAAGGTACAAGTTTAAAAATATGGAGTGGTGCATCTAAATCAGTGTTACCCTGATAGGATTATTTACAAACCAAGATGCTTCTATATCACTAAGCGCACACCCAGATGTAGTAAACCTGTACAGCAATGTAGAACCATTCATAATTTGAGATTCGGGGGGGGGGGGTTATCTCCTGGAAAAGACGCGCCCCGTGATTTCTCAGGGTGAACCACATATGGAAGGATGTATTGGGGCGTCCAGAATAAACTGATGCAAGGAGCTAAAAGATTGGATTCTTTAGTACGCAATTTGGAAATACCCCTAAAGAAACTTGGATGGACGTATGGATGCTCAGTATTACCTCTTCCAATGCTACACTGGATTGACGTAATAAGCTCTCTTAGTCTACCATTAGAAATTTAATAAGATCAGCCAGCAGCACTCACAATGTTCGGGTGGTGCCACATGTTTTTGAGTACATACACACCTTGTAGTTTTACTTTTGACAAGCAGCCATCAAGGGATGAATACTTTTTATACAAGCAGACAACAGGACCCACATACGCCTGGTTGTGCAAATATGGTACATGTACACTTTGTACATTTTTTCAGTAATAGATACATTTCAACAGTTGTTATTTACACTATAAAGAAAAATGTTTTAACGTCATATGTTATGTAGCTTGAAGGTTCTTTGACAAGCATTAATTAGAACATTGAAATTGTTTGAATTAAAGCCAAATGGTACTGAGTACGGTACTTAATATGTAGTGCGTTTGTGTTTAAAAAAATAACATTAAATGGCCATAAAAAGTAGATTGCAATGACACAAAATAACCCTGTATAGATTAATGCGAATGTAAAATACAATACTCTTACAAATACAGGGGCTTTTATTGTAAAGAGAGTATGGTTACGTTACAGACACCGCTGCTAATTTAATAATTTCGTGAAAAAATATTTTGTACCTTGTTATAGTTATTATATTTTATTAAGGTTATATATTTGTTAAGTAAAATGCATCTTCCAATTTCAGCAGATAGAATGAGGAACAAGTTGTAGTTGGGTCATCTGCAGCAATTTCCTGACCATGGAGAGCGAAGGTTCATTTCTCATTTTTCATTAATGCCAAGGGATGAAATGGCAGCCTCAATATAGCTACCACCTCCCTTAATATCAAATACCCACTCACCATTGTTTTTCTCATTTCTGTCCTTGAAGCCAATTGTCTCTCCATACTAATTTATGAGCTGTACCTTCAGATAGGATGATTTGACATCACCCACTGGATAGCCATAATCACCAACAATGCGTTTGTAGTCAGCCAAAAGGGACTGCAGTGAACGAATCTCATGCTCAGTGAAAATTATGAATTCCACATGT
This sequence comes from Hermodice carunculata, assembly GCA_964020975.1. Lineage (NCBI taxonomy): Eukaryota > Metazoa > Annelida > Polychaeta > Eunicida > Amphinomidae > Hermodice > Hermodice carunculata. The sequence continues at coordinate 89,933,693 of OZ026621.1, read as the reverse complement.
CTAAAGAACAGATTCCTTGCTTCAGACAGGCGCAAATTCTGAAAATACATTTCATCTTCTGTTTTTACTTTTGTGTGGTTGATGTGCTTTAACCAACAGGCGTGGTGGTACATTATATCATTTGCAAAGGGATCTGACAGTGCTGCTGTTGACTCAACAAGCCTTGTGAGGTGACACCTTAGCTCTTCATCCTCTAGGAAGACTGGGTGGTGCTTGAAGGAGCGCCATGCTGAGTATGTGTTTAGTCTGTACAGCTTACCGTGTGCTCTGTTTGGATGTTTGACATCCACAACCTGCATACACCACACACATTTTGTTTTGTCATGGAGAGGCCCACATGTAGATGAACGCAAGCGCTTGCAGGGTAATTGATCTGCATCATCATCACACAGAGCCTGATACATTTGCATTTCTGAACTTGATGCTTGACTGGAACCATGAGCAATATCACTTTCTTTTTTCTTACGCTGTCTTGCTTTTGTAAGCTTATCTGAAGATGAAATGGAAAATATAACAAGTCTTATGCAAGAAATGACCTCTATGCCCACCTGTCCATGGAGTGGTGTTATGAACATCACCAAATTTGTCAAGTCCTGACCATTTTTTTTTGGTTTTTGATTGTAAACTTTCCCCTTGAAGCTGGCTGATAGTTTCATAGGGCTTGCATGGCTGGCCACATTTTAATACACATGTATAAGATATTCTGTTCAGTAACAAGCAAGCGGTATTAAATGCTCTAAATATACAGTGCTATGCACAACACTTCAGTAAACACAGCATGAATATCATTGTGTTATTTCCAGATGTCTGTGGTCCAGCACGCTTTCATTGTTGATCTGCAATAGATGCCAAAGAAGTCATCAACAGCACAATTATCGACCTACAAACAAAAACAAAGAACCAAAAGAATCAGTTAAATTATGTTAACATTTGTACCAAATGGAGGTACATATGGCATTTATAAGTAATGAAAGCTCACATTATGTTGTTGAATGTGGAGTATAAAAACTTGTCCATGCTCTCTGTACATTAAGTAGTAGTTTTACTGTCCATTACTCAACCCACATGGAGAGAGCTATTCATAAGGGCCTATTATGAGACTTTATGGTGAAAATCGGCAGCCATCTTGCATTTGAAGGTCAAAAATAGGTCAAATGATTAAAACAACATTAAAAATGAATTCCTTGACCCACAAAACCCCAGAAACCATATACTATATAGCCTTGTAGGCCAAATTATAGACCAGATTAGTTTTCAATATGGCCGATGGTGGCCATTTTGGATTTTCGGCTCTCACAGAGTTAGCCCACATTTTTGCGAGGGCATGGGGGCTAAATTTTGTATTTAACCTCTATATAGGACAAATCCACTGAGAAATGAACCTTCGCTCTCCACAGTCACAGAATTGCTGCAGATGACCCGACTATTGGTAAGCTATATTACGGGCACTGTCACATTAAAATCAGTAACAAGTTAAACCAATGACTTTTAGATCGCCTATCAGTTTTATTACATAGAAACATACAGGTAGAACAAGTATCAGCCCCCATGGCTAATTACAATAATCCAGCCTGCAAAAATCCCTGTAGCCACAGATATGGGTGCACTTGCTGTCTGCACTAAAGCATTAACTGCAAGCCATGCAATGTATACAATTACCAACTTGTACTAAAATTTACTATAACAGGACACTTGAAGGCCTCGCGTGAACACATTAATGCTTTATATGTGAAGAAATACTTATCCACAAAATATATACCTATATATTTAACTTTTTGTTTCATAAATAAACAATCATTTTCTAATCGAATGCACATATCCCATTACACTTAACACATACCCTCAATCTAATTCATGACCAGCATATAATATGCAAATCAACCATCAAAACAAACAGACAGAAGTTCACTTGAATCAAAATCTGCATAAATAACGAGCTCCACTAAATACTCCCATATAAATGATTAGGTTGACCTACGAAAACTGCTCATCACTAAAAAGCAGGCACACTCTCTATCTTATGCACAAAATATCCATTACAAATCTATTATCATGGACGCCAGCAGTACGCAAAGTTATTAATGTGAATATCAAATCTTAAGGTATGGCCTGAAAATACATGCAATGATCTAATTTATGCAATATGTTTGCCCTTATTTAATCAGAAAATATGTGAAGCAAACTGGCGGGGAAAACCCATCTTTGTAAAGAATGGAGAATTCCAAACCGCGTAAATAGGAAACTAATTAAGCATGTCATATCGCGCATGCAAAACACATAAAAAACAACACCCAAATACATGTAGGAACATTTAGTGCCGATCTACGGTTAAAAAAAACCGGGTTCAGCTCAAAAGCATGTAGACAAAAACTGTAGGGAATAATCCATAGACACATGGCTCAAATGGAAACCACATCTCAGTAATGAGCAACACTGGTAGTGGAAGGACTGTAATAACACAATGAAAAGGTGGGCTTACAGCCAAGCATAAGGCAAGTAAAAATAGGCGATTTAACAAGAAACCACATGTACAAATCGACTTCAACTAAAAACCAATACTCACAGAAAACATCCCAACCGGCGTAATGAGAGCTAAGCAGACATAGCTGAATACAAGTAGAAGCGGGCACCTCCAACGTGAGGTGAAAAAGAGAATGCCTAGTCCAGTACCTAATACAGCTGAAGAAGAATGAGACCACTAGTTCGCAGGCAACACCTTTCATATCACCGAAACTAGTCAATGTAAAAAAGCGATCTGACAACAATTATGGAATAGGCTCTAATAATAACAAAGCACGAACTATCCTGGAACCTCACAAAACAAGGACAACAACAAATAAGAAGAAAAAAAAACATGGAAGGTGATCAAATAGCATAACAAACGGAGAAAAGACGTGAACAAATGAACATACATGAAAGCATGATGCAACGAAAATACGAAACACAGCAACAAGTCAGTAAAAATCAAATACCCGCCAAGATATTTGACAGGCACCAATAAGGGCCTGCGCATCCTTGACTCTGGCAAGTGTTCACGTAAGTATCTTTTCCCTCTTCCAGTATTCTAAGTTGGTATTCCTACCAAAACACAAGGTTGGCTTAGTTATCCATATCAAAATTTCTTACAACGCTTGATCTTGTAAATAATATACAAACTTGGATTAGCTGACAAAAGCACATGAACGATTTGCAGGATTAATTTATAAGACATGGCTTGACTCCATTATTATGTACAAATGATTTCTAATTCATGCACTGGGATAAATGGGGTTTTGATTATGCCGTTTCGCATCTGTACACCACATGCTCCTCTTGCCGTTTTGCCGTGATTAGATATCGATCCATGGTGCAGTAAATGACACACAAATTTATTATCGCGTTAACTTGACTACCATTCCAAATTCATGAAATGTGTACTTCAAGCTTCTGGGGGCAAAGTTAGATTGCCACAGTAAAATGGTAAAAAACGCGACTGGCCAAAATAAATCAGCGTCCCTGGCATATCTGCTTTGGTTCCATCATCTCTTGTATTCCATACTGAAACAGGTAACTCCCTGATTAAAAAACATTCTCCAGACACTAATCGATTATATCATTACAGGATGGCTTAGATTCAGTATGTTTGCCATTTGTGGGGCAGGGGCGGTATGGAATAAAATGCCTATCTTGCTCATATACAATATATGTGTAAATATTTGGATAGATAGATAGACAGACAGACAGATAGATAGATAGATAGATACATAGATAGACAGACAGACAGACAGACAGACAGACAGACAGACAGATAGATAGATAGATAGATAGATAGACAGACAAACATTATCTCATCAGGTATTTTTCTAAACGCACATACCAACTGCACCAAATTCACATCCCTTGATGAAAAAGAATGATTCAATGAAGGCTGATCTGAACGAATGTCATAATCGACATGGTCCAGTTCAATGTGTTTAGTGTGTAAGTACATAAAGCAGCAAACATCTAATTCAGCCTAGTTGCTGTTGTTGTTTTTTTCTTTACAAATTCAATGGTATTATTGTGTTCTTGTTATTCTACTCTATTCTATTCTATATAGCCTAATGGAAACATTTAGCAACAGGCAACATAATTAGCATGAAGGTATCTCTCTTTTATCACCTAGCACCACCAATACTGGAGGGGGGGGGGCTGACATCAATGTATTTGCAACATGCCTTGAAGCCATCTGCAGTTAGCAAATGTACACATTTCCTCTGTATCTGTGGCATACACCAATTCGCAAGTAAGTCATTCTAAAATTTATTATTATTCACAAATTATGGTTGCCAAGTCATACCAATAAAATGTTATGGTTATCAAATCTCTATAAGCAGCTAAAACTGTCCCAAGTCAAGATAGCGTTCCAGAGACTACACTGTCGTTCCATGTTAATCCATCGTTCCAAGAAAATTGTTCCACCCAAAGTTATTCTTCCGTGTATGCTGTCTATGCTAATTTCAACAATTTATCAAATTAAAACTTATTAAAAGATTGTTGTCGTTCCAAAAGTATTTAATCAAGAGCAACGAAGAGGTTGGAATGAAGAAAGGGGTTCAAGAGACAGGCGTAAGCATCTTACACTTGACCCGTGAGAGTCAGAATGACCAAAACACGTTGTGCACGGCTTTTTATAGGCTTCAGCAGCGCATAATTTTATTGTTTCATTGTTCCATCGAAACACGAATCCCAGATTTCTTTAAAACTATGTAACATTTCACCACCAAATGTTGCATAAGTAATTATGATTCCAAGTTCTTCAATCCAAACAACTTTACAAGTGAGACATAATACAAACTATGTTAATAATGACCTCAAAAGACGACAAGCGTTTGATGAGAGCCTCACTTCAATGAAGTTGCGTCACAGCTGATAAACAAACAAGATGGCTGCCTAGCAACCAGAAAATTAACAGAGAAGAGCAAGAATTAAGTTTCTAACCATCAGTTTACACCACAAAGGTACTAATCATACAGTCAATCTGTCTGTAAGCTGATTTTAAAGTGTTCATTTGATGAAACGTTGAGTTTTACAAAGAAAGTCGAATAATTGATAGGTGTAGTCCTGAACATAGCTGGCTTCACCAGCGATAGGCCTAACTGGCACGATTCAGCATTGAAAAGGTCGCAACAGATGGCGGTAAAAACCAAACTTTTATACACTTCTGAAAACTGAAAAGTCATTAGAGTTAAAATACAGTTTCAGTAACAGCATGGCTGTTCCATTATCCTCCCCTTAAAAAAATAAATGCTCCTGCATTTAAGTGCATTGTCTTAAAATTTCAACACTAGCTACATGGCAGTCCTCCTTATGTTAATTGCACAGTGACTTTACAAGTCATTCACTCACATTAATGCCACAATACTTCAATGCACGAAATTTCATTCTTAGACTTGCACCAGATATGCGATATGAGTATCCACTTGATCAGGTCATTTGCCACATAAAGACATCATCACAATCGTAGCTATTCATCTTTCATGGTAGGGTCAATATATCAAGTTCCGTGACCCACCTCTGGGGACCAAAATTTTATGATTGATTATGATTTTTAAGCATATTTGTCACAAAATAAGCTCCCATGCCCCTCTGGAAAAGCTGGGAGGGAGTCTACAGAACAGGAAATCCAATATGGCCACCACTAGAAATACTTAGAAACTAATTAGTTATCCAGACGGTTTAAAAATGTGTATTATACATCTATTTGGGGGTAATTTTAGGGCAAGAAATTCATTTTAAATGTATTTGTTGAAATTAGGTCACCCTTGATGACGTAATCCAAGATGGCGATGGGTTCTTGTGATTTAAAACACAATTATAGTGAAAAAGTATACATATTTCAAGGAACTAAAAGTTAGGTTGGCAAAATCTATGAATGATGTGCACGATATGCTAGAAAGATAGAGTGACAAAACCGGAAACAAATATGACAAGCAAAGAACATAATATTGTCACCAGTAGCAATGTTGGGAAAATAATTTGACTCCCAGTGGATGTTACACCTATGCACATTATGTTTTTGTGTAATATGGTGATGCAATTCATTTGTGATGACAGCTTTATTAAATTTCCCCCCTTACTTTAAAATGCAAGGTGGATTATAACTTGATGTGAATGAAAATAACCATCATGCAAATTTGTAAACAAGCGAAATGCTGCATATAACAAGTAACCTGTAGGACCCAACTTTCTGTGGCCAAAACAACTGTACTATGTGAAAATCCGCATATATACATGAATTCACAGTTATATTGGCACATTTTATACATACACACAAAATAACCTCAAAGGCCAGTACACCTAGACTAGGCAAAATCTTCTTGGCTAATTTGAAGATAATAAATTCATCTTTGGTGAAAATTTGTGAAATCTAAGTTAAGTATGACTATGTAAACATTACCACAAACTACTGCTGTCAACCTAGATGATAAGAGAAATATGCATGCTATGGCACTGTAACATCAGACATCCTCATCTGAAGATTCATAAGAGTCTGTGCCCAGTCCATCCGAATTGTCTGACTCACTCTCACAGTCAGAATTGCCATCATGCTGTGGAAGAGATGGGACTGTAACTACTGGAGGAATGGCAGGTTTTGTGTAACGCACTGGCCTACAACAGCCATTAACCAGTTCCCAGCCATTGCCAATAGGTGATGGATGCCTTTTAAGGTTTGGATGGTGCTGAATATATGCCAAGTAGTTGGTGCGCAAAATATCATGCTCTAGACTATCGTCACCTAGAGACAGGCGCACCAGAAATTTCTTTTTCTGCTTTTTCCATTGAATTGCATGTGCCATGTCCAGAGATGCACTATGTAAGTCACCATACACATAGTGGATGACATAGGATTTTAAGTCACCCATTGCTTTGTCCTGCAAGGGAAGGTTTTCTCCACATTTTGACAGGAGGTGGCATGCCTCGGGGCTCCTCTCCATTTTCTCAAACAAGGACTTTTTGCCATAGCCAAAAAACAGCTGTTAGCATCACAATCAGTAAGGACGTGGAATAAAATGAGGCACTTGGCAATGTCATCAGAACACATACCTCTGCAAAAAAGCAGCTGTTCTTTTTATTTTTTTCATTTTTTTTTTTTTTTTTTTTGATGTAGAGAATGCCAGAGAAGTTATGAGAAATGGTAGCAGCCTGGACAAACACATCTGTGTCTTGTGTATCAATCACCAAAGTCATTGTAGCCAGCTGACCTCAAGGTTGCATAGATTGAGAGTATAATGGTGTCTGCTTCACATTGCTTTTTTTTTAATTTGTTCTTTATTGATTTTTCATACAAATTACATTACAATTATGGGCATGAAATGAAGAGAATTCAGACATATGCAAATACATTACAGCATGTGTGATTTACAAAATTTTACATATATTTTGGCAATCAAAGATCATGTAACAGAGTGTACAAATAAAAATTTAGCTACACCTGAATCTACAAAAGAACATAGACAGTCCTGTCAATGTATAAAATAATCAAATCAAACCGAGTTCACAATACTGGACCAACTGCTCACAAATAGTTCCTGTTTACCTTGAGAGTATAAAATGTGTTCCTCAGTTACTATTTTATATTTCAAAAAATTAAAAAATGCTACAAATGAAATATTTTGTTTTTTCACATAATTTTCGATGAATGAAAATTTAGCCAACAGGAGACAGTTATTCAGAGAGTACTTACTTGGTGAAAAAAAAATAACCAAAAATAACTAATTCTGTTGACAGTGATATTGTATTAAATGGATGAATAAGATTCCACCAATCTTGGAAACTAGTCCAAAATTCCTGAATTTTATGACAATCCCAAAAGCGATGAATAATTGTGTCCTTATTGGCACAGTGATCACATGACTCAGAATCCACTAAGCCCATCTTAAACAACCTTGAATTATGTACCACAAAACCATGCAGCAGAGATAATTGGAATGCTTTAATCTTACTTTCCATAGCGCTTTTATATGAAAGACTGAAAATTTGGTGCCATTCTGAAGATTCCAAATTTAACTTTTCTTGCCATGTATTTATGCAAGTAGGTAAGTCTTTCATGATAAAATCTATTAGACTCCAGTAAAATTCTTTGCAACTAATCTCACCAACTAATTTCAATTTACATTTTATTCTAAAGATAGGCACATCTGATGGTCTTGTGTTTCTATTTCTCTTGTTAGATAACATATGTTTCCAATGACCAGGTATTGACAGCCGTAAGGCTTAATATTCCAAAAAATTTGTTCTTAAATTATATTTTCTTTACAACTCATCTTCAGTTAGAAATGTCCCATCAGTATTAATGATATCACCAATGAATTTGATTCCCAGTCTGTACCAGTGTTTATAAAACACAGTTTTCTTCTCTATAATAATGGAAGGATTAAACCATAAAAATTCATTGCATATATCTCGAACAGTTATTGGTTCAAAAATACTTTGATAGTTCTTCCAGGCATCAATTACATCCATATAAAAGAGAGGTAAAGCTTTAGGATTCATTGCATGCATATGATACCTACTCAGGAATAAATCTTTAATCTCAATATCTGGCACAAAATGTAGTAACACAGCTTTCCATTTAGCTTTGTTGTCACTGAACAGCCGTTTAACCCAATTTAGTTTCAGAGCTGCCACTTGAGTACGAAATTGTAATAATTTAAGTCCACCTTTAGGAATACTTTGGTGCATAACATTGTTTTTAACTTTCGGCACAGATTTTTTTCCAAGTAAATTCGTAGATATTTGTTTGAACAGCTTTAAACATGTTTTCATTAACGTGTATTACCGAAGCTGGATAAAGTAATTTTGAAACTGCAAGACTTCCTAAAATTATATTTTTACCAATCATGGACAGATCTCCTGTAGTCAATACTTTTAGGATTTCACTAAAAGAATGTATCTTCCCATTAAAATTTGCTTGAGTCATGACTTCCTCCTCCTCATCAAAAATAATACCTAGGGTAGTGAATGGCCCATTGTGCCAAAAACAGGTAAATCCCAGTCTACATCAAATTTATGAACCCCTAACCAGCAGACTTCAGAGTAAATAATATGCACTCATTTACAGAATTCATTACCAAATCCAAAAGAGTTGAGAACTCGATAAATATAAGACCACTCTATGGTGTCAAAAGCCTTCTCAAAATCGATCAAGAGAAGAAGACCACTTAAATCATGAGTTTTATAATACTGAATTATGTCGGCTATAAGCCTAATGTTTTCACCAATGAATCTTCCTGTAATATATCCAGTCTGGGCCTCATTTATTAGATATGGTAAAACCTTTTGAAGGTGTAAGGCTAATACCTTAGTAATGATTTTATAATCTATGTTTAATAAGGACAGTGGTCTCCAGATCTTCAAATGTATACGAGGCTTATCCTTTTGGGGATAAGAGAAATGATACCTCTATGCTGATCTATTGACAGTTTTCCTGTTTAATAAGCATACTCTAAACTATCAAACACTAAGTGCTGGATGTCTGGCCAGAAAAATTTGTAAAATTCAGCTGGAAATCCGTCTCAACCTGGACTTTTCCCATTATTGAATAAAGAGAGGGCTATAGAGCATTCTTCTAAAGAGATCATACTATCACATTTTATTTTATCTTCCAGTTTCAATCTAGGCATAGCAGGATTATTCAATAATGAGTTTATTTTATCTTCTAAAAGCAATTCATCCCAATCTAATTGATTTGATGTATATAACTTCTTATAAAAATGTTTCTCCTCTTCCAAAATACCAGTTGGGTTAGTTATTTCTATGTTATTTTGTTTGGAAAATTTTATGATACATTTATTTTTATAATTTCGCTTTTCTAATCCTAATTTTTTTGTGTGTTTTTCCCCTAATTCTGTCCACCTTGCACGAGAATGTAACATAATACCCTTAGTTTGTTTATCATTAATTTCTGATAATTCTTTTTCAATTTCCAAAAGCCGATTTTTTCATCTTCTGTCAATAAAGTTTTACAAGATGAGTTTTCTAACTCCTTTTGCAATTTGATTTCTTTTGTTCTACAACCAAAGGATCTATGTTTTGAGTGTTTTATACTCATTCCCCGAATTTCACATTTTACTGAATCCCATAAAAGGGCTTTGTCCAACATATCAGTGTACTTATTTTTAACAATCATTAATAATGTCTTTTACTTTTTGCACATAGTCTGAATCTCTTAATAATGAAGTATTGAATTTCCAGAAGCCAGGTCCACATTTTTCAAATAAGTCACCCTGCATATGAAGAGATATGAGACTGTGGTCAGTCTTAATAGATGGCTTAATTTTGTCACACATAACAAAAGGAGAGGGAAATGATGAAATTAGCCAGTAGTCCAGTCGACACTGAACCAGGGGATTCCTTTGGTGCCACGTGAACCTGAAAAGATCAGGATTCCTGTGTCGCCAGATCTCTATTAATTCTAGTTCTTCAAATAATAAGTCCTTAATTGCCTTCATATACCTAGTTGTAGGTGCAAAAGTGCCACCTCTTTTGTCCAGTGTAGGGTCTATAATGGTATTAAAATCCCCTCCCACAACGATATTTTCTCCAGAGAATTCTGACAGGTTTTCATACAAATTATTCAAAAATTCTATTTGATCATTCTCATGATTTTTTTGTAGGAGCGTATACATTTACAAGAATAAACCTTACTTCATCTATAAAGATGTCTAGCAATATAAACCTTCCATTACCATCACTGACCTCCCGTTGTACTAAAAAATCTATGTTGTTTAGAATCAGAATAGCAACACCTCTGCTGTTGCTGGTGCCATGAGAATAAAAGATTTTTGCTCCCACTCATTTCTCCATATGTTCTCGACTTCCGATGTGCTATGTGTTTCTTGAAGAGAACATATACTATGTATTCCACTATGGAACTTCCTCAACCAATGAAATATTGACCTTCGTTTATAGGTGTCAGCCAGGCCCCTCACATTAAGTGAAGAAAGTTTTAAGTTAAATGCCATTACATGTGTGTATTATTGTCATATTCAGTATACATTGATACCTTGTTGCATGACCTGAAACATTGGTTCCATATAACAACCGAAATTTTGTACACCTGTACTGTACTACAACAACAAACATTACAAGACTGCCTATGTACATAAATTTACACATGAAAGATAAATTGCCTGTGAAACAGCTGTAGTATCTGATGTAATGTTTTACTGTATTTGCCCCTGAACATAAGAAATATGACACCACCAAAATTGCCTGCAACACAATAAAGAACAGAGACATAAATGCTTTGTGCCCAGGTCAACTCTCTTGAACCAGCACCTGGTTATGACCGTCTCATAACACAATATTAGGGAAAAATAAACGCTTCAAGTAAGTAGTATATAAAGAAGTGATGATACAGATTTAATCAAGTTTACTGTAGTTAATTTTTAAGCAAATATCAGTGAAATATTGAACACACCTTTAAACAATGATTAATTTTTAAGTGATGTGCAAAACTGCCTCTTGACCAGTTTCTAAATATGACCATAATCCATTAATAAAGGGAAAAAAGTTGTGTAAATTATGTTGCAGTGAAGCAATATATTGCTTATTTAATCACGTTCAGTTTATAAATAATGTGTAACCAAAGCATGGTAGATACTAAACTATTATCTATGTATTCTGTTCTGTCAATGTCCATGCCGGACTAGGCTATGGAGGGAAAGAGCAGAACAGCGAACACTTTACTGAATAGCTCTGTGTGACATGCAAGACGGTATTCGTATACATACCTCTAAACAAAACAAAACAGACAAACAAACAAAACAAAATAAAATATAAAAAATAAAAAATGAAACAAAAACAAAAACAAAAAACAAAAAAAAAATAAAATTAAAAAAAAACAAATTAAATAAATAAATTGAAATAAAATAAATTAAAAAAAAGCCTAAAGATATCTATACGATTAAATGTAATTATATGAATTTAACTACGTGTGATATATGAATGTGGCTTGTATATGTGATAAACTATGTTAAAGGTTCGATTTTGATATGGAGATACTTAATGTTGTGAGTGTCTTTGCAGTTAATGCGATGAGCGATGTACGCTGAGCGGTAAACAATGGATTAAACCTGGTGAGATGTGGGCGACCAGCGTGGTGACTGATGTAGGCCCTACAGTGTGCGAGTTCAACGACAACGTTATTAAATGCAGCAGTTCTGTGTGCACTTGTGGTTGTTCCGAGTTCTCAATTAGTCCTGTGTAGTTCACAGATGTATGTATTAAACCGAGCAATTTTTCAAGGTGGTAGGAAAAAAATTTAAACGGCCTGACGCCTGGTAAAGGTTTTTAAACGATGAGAAACGTTTCTCACCAACTTAGCAAAAAAATTTAACCAGGTGACCTGGCCTCATATTTTACTAATATTTTGTTCATAGTTTTTACCCATCACTCAGTCCTAGCCCACTGTTGTTTTGTACGAATACAAAGTTGACCTTCAGCTTTCTTAACACTCTCCCTCCAATCTCACACACACACACACACACACACACACACTTTTTTTCATGGGTACACTACATTATTTTATATTTAGCAATCCATGCCAGATAAATAATTCGATTACATTTACAGACGGGGTAAGCAAAACAGGCCATCAACGCTGTGGAATCGGGCATGGATAGAATTAGGTCCACACAACGAAAAGAACTGATATCGTTGTGCCATGGCATAGGCATAAGTGAACTAAAAAATACCACAGCTGTGTTCAGAAACATATGAAAATCTTTTCTGCGATGCTGCCAGCAGCATTAAACGCGAATATACAACTTTCGGTGTTGCTTTTTGTCTAGAAAAATAACAATATTGAAATAAAACAAACAAAATCAATAAATTATCAAGGCGTAACTTAGGGTGAAACACTTTCAGGAGAAACAACTGTAAACAAAACCATCGGGAAGTCAAATTGTCAGTTAAATTTCTTATATAGACATGCAAAATCTCTTAACAAAAATCAAGAAGAACGCAACAGCCTTAATTCAAAACTCAACACAATATGCTCACTCAAGGTCTAGGACAGAGCAAAACAACTAAAATTGAATCACGTCCACAACAATATTCAATTTAATACAAAGAGAAACTTAACAAACCTAATTCTGTAAGCCCATGTACCGTTTGAACACTATCAAGTCCGATATTCTAAGAGCAAAGTCCTATTCCCTACCATTCACTGAAAAACTGTATTGTTCTAAATCATAATAGCAAATTAATTTATGAAAGGAACAAATCATATTCATAAAATTTGAAATTTAGAAGAAAGTTTTAGGCATTATTAGCCTTTAAAAAATCGGGTCATCAGCGGGTAACCAGCGCAAGGCTTGTTTCGGTGCCACTTTTCCCGTTAAGCCCCAGCTTACATGACCGACAAAATTTAACAAATTGCAGACAGTCACAAGTATGCATTGAGAAATCATATCCATAATTTGTTCGTCCCAAGCATCAATCTCAGCATTAAACGCGAATATACAACTGTAGGTGCAGCTATTTGTCGTGAAGAAAATCTAATTGTAGGCCTAAGTGTCAGGCCGTAGCCATGGGGTGTTTTTGCACCATGTCAACGAAGTTTCCTCAGCCATTAAACAAGTTACAATTTTACACACAATGTAACCATAGCTGAAATTGTGCACCTGGTGTGGATTTATTGATATGTTATAAATTAGTGAACTTATGGGTAAAAAAAAAAATCCTATTCAGGTATTGGCTGTAAAAACAATGGTAACATGTATTAGCTAATCACATTGGATTGATTGACAATACACCGGTTGCCTGGTTACTCTACCACTACTGTTCAGGAGATTGTTCCGGATAACCCATGATTGACGATGTCACATAACACTATTGGAGTGGGATTCAAAACAAGCTACGATCGGCACCCAGACAGTTTTGCTTGCAAATCTAGCCATTTTAGTTTACAACTGTTTTTCTTGGACGTTTATTTCATTTATTGCTGTGTTGTTTATACATCAAACTCGGCTTCATGAAATGTTCTTTCAGACAGAGCTGAATGTGTACCTTGCTTTTTTAAAAGAATGAAAAAGAGCGGGTTTACATTCATAGGCCTATTTGTTAATGTTATGTCAAAACTTCGTTCTTTGCTTTTGGACTTTTAAGTTATATGTCAAAACTTGGTTCAGCACCTTTTTAAACCATAATTTATCCAATACTGGGCCTTTTCGAGATATTTAGAACTTCAGGACCACACTTGATGGCGTCACTTTCACATCATTATTTGTATGTTGGTCTGACTGGAAAACTGCCGTAAAGAATTTAATTGGAAATTAACAAATATAGTCATGAATAAAGTAAAAGAAAAAATGGAACGCAACGAAACAAAGCACATAAAAGGAAATTAAAAAATAGAGACTGGATATACCGAGAAAAAACTAAAGCATTTCAATTCAAAAAGTCTTTTTTTTTTTTACCATTTATTAGATTATATATGTTTTTCTAAAGTAGGTCTACGTGTAGATAACTGTCAGCTATGTAAAAAGTCCACGTTTCAACAGTACAGTTTATTCAAAAACCAGCTAAGATGAGTTCACCGTGTATCTCTAATAGTAGGCCTACACCTGGAAAAGTAGCCTAATAAGAGTGTCACGAGAGGTTTATAGCTATATCACCATCAAGACTAGTTTGAAGGTGGTCGAGCTGCGTCCCGGTAAACCACAAGTTTAGACTACTTTTTAATGTACTCGAGCTATGCCCTGGTAACATAAGTCTACTATCCTCTGCCCGACTCCCTGAAGTTAAACATTCACACATAGGCTGCATAAGCAAATGATACATTGTTGAAAAGGCCGTGATCAGCATATCATAAATAAGATAAAAGTGGGACCCTATCTTTTTTATCGGTGACAAAAAATTTGCTTTTTTCTGAAAATAAGATGTGACATCGGTATGAAAAATGTGGAAATAACTTGTTTGCAGTTTAACCAAATTCGGTACTGTTTTCACTGGATTGATGCTAACTAGTCTGGCTCAACAGCGGCCCACAAATTTTCTTTATTTGTGTTTCTTTTTGGAATTTCAAGGTTGTATCTAACAAACCCATACTGTACAGTGGCACCAACTTTGTCGCACTGTAACATTACTGCAAAACAAGCACAAAAATAAATTCAGGAGGACGCCTTTTCATTCACGCTAAGTTTACCGGGGCATAGCTCGACTACCTTGGCTTCAGAAATGAAGTCTAATCAAATCGGAACCAATATTTTTTTGATGGACTTTTCACTATTAAAAAAAATGAGAAAAGAAACTACTCTAAATAAAATATTGTCTAAACATGCACATTTCCAGTTCATGCATTTTTTTTTGGATTTGGCAGCACAACACACCTTTTATATATATATATGTTCAAAAAGGACATGACATTCAGTTTTAAACAAAAAGTATATATATTGATCATGTTCTAATAGTGTGAAACCTTTTTCAACATCAAAATGTGAAGGAAATTTCAATGCTATGAATATCGGGTTGGTTCATTCCAGATAGCATATTCGCCTGACAGCTCTTTATACATATGATGATATCGATATTATTAAATTTTTGGTAGTAGATCTTTGATATCATTGGTTAAATGCTATCATGTGATCAGCCTTTAGAAATGGACTATTGCCCTGCTATGTCTTTCCCGGCCATGTATGTGCGGTACTGGGTAATATGCTTTAATAGTTTTAAATTAGAATAGTGTAGCCTAACTTAAGTGGTGGCAACACCACTCTGACTGCATGCCATTGTTACTTTTGAAAGCCACATGTTCACTGGATTCTGTTATTTCAAGTGTGTCTTCAAAACACTGAAATATCTGTCTGCATATGTATAATGAATTTTATTCAAAATTTAATAAAACAAATATAGCCTGTTTTAGTGGGTAATAGTCCAAATCCATGTACCCTCGAAGTGGTTGTGTAATATTCTTTAGAATGTTACCTCGCGCATCGATTGGAAGCAGGCAATAGTCCATTTCTAAAGGCTGATCACATGGCGGCATTAAACCAATCAAATCAAAGATCTACTACCCAATATATATATATATATATATATATATATATATATATATATATATATATATATATATATATATATATATATACAAAATTATACAATAATGGGCCTACATTACAACAAAATCTACGGTACCATAGATGAACTCGTGAAAGCGCCGCACTCCGCAGTCTATCATCATGTGACATGTCAGCCACCAATGCACCATCGTATGTCCCACAAAAAAATATATCCGACAAAAAGGGAGCCATGCACAACAGATACAAAAAGTTTTCAGCAAATATGATTTTAAAAATTAGTTGTTAATCACTGAGTTAATGTTATCGCAGAGAATAATCAATGAATGGAACCATTTGTCATCTGCCTAAATGCAGAACGTGTCAACATGTTTAGGAATAAAAAAGACAAGCATCTTAAAAACAGAGCTTGGGCTTACAAGAGTCAACGTAATGTTCGCTCCCTACTCTTTCATTCTACCCCTACTCTCACCAATTATAAGCAGTATGAGAGGCCACAATTAACTCATACTGAAACATTTGTGGCACAAACAGAGTAACACTAAGCCAGAGTAGGCTTAATGACGTAGGCCAAGTTAACTCTGGCTTAATGACGTAGGCCAAGTTCTCTACAATAATATGATGATTTTACTCGCTAAACGTTTGGGAAGCTTTGATTAAATTGCACGGGTAATCGTCCTCACCAGACGTAGCGCGCTTTCACTGGGACTAAAGTTTAGACATAAATTATACTTAAAGCAAAACAACATCCGGCAAACGTGCACTGGATGACTACTGGAGTTAAATTGCATAAAATTGGAGTGTTGTTAGTCTGGTGGAAGACTAATGACGTCATAGAAATATCACGTGACCGATTCAGGCAAGTTTATGATCGCCATGCCGTTGGCCAGAGTGATTATGACGTCACAGTAATATATCACGTGATCAGTTGTTACGTTGTAAAAGCCCAGTTACGTTAGGGTGAAAGGTAAAAAAAGATGTACTGGTGACCAGAATCGACTTGATTCTGACTGGACCGAGAGGAAAATGTTTGGAGTTATAGCGTTAATTGTTGCATCTTTGCTGGCAGCGTGTCCGCCGAACCCAGGGTAAGTTGTTTTCACTTTCAAGTTATACCTATCTCTTCTTTTCTGATTATTTTTGCGCCTTCTTTTCTCTTGAACTAGTTGTGATAGCAACAATAGTTTTTAGCCTTTTGACTTAAGGTTTGCGATCATCTGTTGTGTGACTTTGGTCATTAAATACCTTTCATGTCCCGGATGTGTCTCTCTTTTTTCTCTCTTTTGCATCCCGTTCTTTCTCCTTTGTTCCTTCTCTCTCTTCGAAAAGACGGTAAGCCCAGGCAGGTTTGCCATCACTGCAATCTGTTTTGTTGATGCAATGAATACTATAATAAAATGTCACTTTTTAATGCCAGTGACGATCATTGGTCTGGTAGGGCTATATAGGCTATAAAAAAGCAATTTTAAAAACTGACGTCAAAACAAAACACACAATCTACATTCATGTGCACCATGCAAGTGAGAACTTACATGAAAAAACAAGGCTAGATTTCACTAGATAAAAGTAAAAAAGGTTTGAACATTTTAAAGACAATTTGAACAAGCATCTTAAACACAGGATGGAGGCTTACACGAGCCAGCGAGTTGCTGGCTCCCTGCTTCGTCAATTTACCCCCATGGACTATAATTTTACTTTCATTTACTCGCTAAACGTTTGGGCTGCTTTGATTAAATTGCACGGGTTATCGTCCTCACCAGACGTAACGTGCTTTCACTGGGACTACAATATAGACATGAATTATACTTAAAGCAAAACAACATCCGGCAAACGTGAACTGGATGACTACTGGAGTTAAATTGCATAAAATTGGAGTGTTGTTAGTCTGGTGGGAGACTAATGACGTCATAGAAATATCACGTGACCGATTCAGGCAAGTTTATGATCGCCATGCCGTTGGCCAGGGTGATTATGACGTCACAGTAATATATCACGTGATCAGTTGTTACGTTGTAAAGGCCCAGTAACGTTAGGGTGAAAGGTAAAAAAAGATGTACCAGTGACCAGAATCAACTTGATTCTGACTGGACCGACAGCAAAATGTTTGGAGTTATAGCGTTAATTGTTGCATCTTTGCTGGCAGCGTGTCCGCCGAACCCAGGGTAAGTTGTTTTCACTTTCAAGTTATACCAATCTCTTCTTTTCTGATTATTTTTGCGGCTTCTTTTCTCTTGAACTAGTGTGATAGCAACAATAGTTTTTCGCCTTGTGACTTAAGGTTTGCGATCATCTGTTGTGTGACTTTGGTCATAAAATACCTTTCATGTCCCGGGTGTGTCTCTCTTTTTTTCTCTCTTTTGCATCCCGTTCTTTCTCCTTTGTTCCTTCTCTCTCTTCGAAACGATGGTAAGCCCAGGCAGGTTTGCCATTACTGCAATCTGTTTTGTTGATGCAATGAATACTATAATAAAATGTCACATTTTAATGCCAGTGACGATCATTGGTCTGATACAGATTAACAGATTTATGATAGGGCTATATAGGCTATAAAAAAGCAATTTTAAAAACTGACGTCAAAACAAAACACACACTTTTTATTCATGTGCACCAAGCAAGTGAGAACTTACATGAAAAAACAAATTAAGCTTCTAGATTTCACTAGATATGAGTAAAAAAATGTTTGAAAATTTCAAAGACAATATGAACAAGCATCTTAAAACACAGGATGGAGGCTTACACGAGCCAGCAAGTTGCTGGCTCCCTGCCTCGTCAATTTACCCCCATGGACTACAATTTTACTTTCATAGTAGCAGGGGGCAATCTGACTCCTGCTCCTACTCAAATCATAACTCTTGGGAAGAAACCAGATGGGAATAGAATATGGATAATTGGGCAGTTCCAAATTCCAGAAGGTAGAAAACAGTTGGTCGAAATTTGGGAGATTGACGAGTAGGAATACATAGACTTTAAGATGAAAGTAACGGGTAAAGGAATGTTCAGGTATAATAATAATAATAATAATAATAATAATAATAATAATACTAATAATAATAATAATAATAATAATAATACTAATAATAATAATAATAATAATAATAATAATAATAATAATAATAATAATAATAATAATAACAATAATAATAATGCGGTGGCTCTCCGCTTGTCTGCCGCGGTCCTGTCACTCTGTGACACAGGTGGCCTAGGGTAAAAAAAAAAAAAATCATCCATCCCTGTCACACCCTATCACCGCCTCTAAGGCTCAGGCTTTTCCCATGGGAGCCCCCCATGAGAGCCCTTATAAGGGCTACCACCATTCCCATTCCTTCCCCTCCCTGTACTCTGGGATTCTAATTTAACCTGTTGCCTTCTAAGGTATGAGGTAGAGAAGATTGAACAGAAAGTGAGTCGTACAAAGGGAATGATAAAAGCTACCGCACTGAATAGTTTCAACAGAGCATACACAGCAAGGGTATTATGGGATAGAGTTGAAATACCAGGGATAACAAATGTCTTAGATGTGATTTCAAAAAGTGAGGGAGATACCCAGCGAATGGAGAAAGCACAGAATGAGATAAGGAAATGGATACTGAGAGTATCACCGTGTACAGCGGCTGAAGCAGCCGTACGAGAGTTACGATGGAATAAAATGACAGACAGAATTTCCAAAGCAAAGTTAAAATACTGGGGGTATCTTCAAAAAGTAAGTGAAGGCAGGTGGTGCAGGAAAGTTTATAATGAGGTAGGTAGTCAAGGAACAAACAAGATGGGTCAAAGACATGGCTAAGTGAGCAGAGAGATATGAATGGAAAGGATATGATGAGCTTGGTGATTGGAAAAAGTATGTATATATGTATATATATATATATATATATATATATATATATATATATATATATATATATATATATATATATATATATATATATATATATATAAAGACTGTTACAGACGGCTGGAATAGGAGTCAGGGAAAACAGTACATTAAAAGTGTACAATGTACTAGGAAATCCAAACAAACGTGTGTTCGCATGGAGAGAAGCGATGTAGGCTTCCTTTTCAAAGTAGAACAGAAGTGATCAATCTAGAAAAGAGAACTCAGAAGTGGATAACAGGTAGTGATGGAAAATGTAAGGTATGTAGACAAGAGGCAAATGAGAGCAGATCATTGGCTGTTGAGGTGTGATGCATATAGAGAGATACGACAAGAATTTTTCAGAAAGTGGCAAAGGGAAGACTATAATAACAAGGGACTGGAAGAGGAACATGTAGCATGGGTTTTCGGTTTGAAGGGTGGCTTTCTGGGATGCAGCAAAGGTACTAAAAGTGTACAAGACTACTTGGTAGGGTGCTGGAAGAAAAGAAATGAATCGATAGAGTTGGACAGCAACAGGGAAAATTAGTATTTCAGCATACAGTGAGACAAAGAAATGGTGGTAGCCCTTATAAGGGCTCCCATGTAAAATGCTGGAGCCTTAAATATGAGGACCCTTTGCCTCGGCTGTGGTCCTGGAAAACTTGGCAGCATAAGCTAATTAGGATAATCATGGTTTCCTCCGCCTCACCTATTAATAATTTTTGTCTATCTTTTTAAAGGCTACCTGTGTCACACTGGACCGCGGCACAAAAGCGGAGGACCATATTATTATTATTATTATTATTATTATTATTATTATTAT
Source organism: Hermodice carunculata (assembly GCA_964020975.1). Lineage (NCBI taxonomy): Eukaryota > Metazoa > Annelida > Polychaeta > Eunicida > Amphinomidae > Hermodice > Hermodice carunculata. The sequence goes on along the minus strand of OZ026621.1, from coordinate 89,912,974 downwards.
TATTATTATTATTATTATCATTATCATTATCATTATCATTATCATTATTATTATTAAATCGTTTGTGTGTGTAAGAAATATGCCAAATCTGTGCAGGACAACCTGGTAGATTCCTGGAGAAAAGGGTAACAGGCCTACGTGGGCCTTTAGGTATAGGATCAAAGGGGTGCCTCTCATAAAGAGAACGCATGAAGTCATATGTGTTTGGGAATATGACTAATTAAGTTATAGTAGGCCTACGATACAACTGGGATCATGACACCAGCGCAGCTCTGCGAAAGGGTGTGTCATTGTGGTAAACTTTCGCTTAACCAAGCTGTGGCACCGGGGAATAGGACAGCGTGAGCTGATGACAGTTTATACATAGGCCTATGCGCCTACCATGTTTTCCCCAGCCTTATCAATTAATCCCCCCTTTTATGTCACCTGTTATCCACACGATTACGGTCAGACATCCGTCATGTTACAAGTTACATGCCACATTTCTTCGCTCGGTTAATTTCCAGACGTTTTTGTATGTAAAAGCCCCAAAATTTAATTCATTTAAGCCTGTCCAATTTGCGAAACATTCCGTCTTAAGAGTACTTTTGCCATTTTCCGCTTCTTTAGTTGAAAGAGTTCTTTCGTATGGAAACAAATATTCACACCTAATACTGTCGTGTAACATAAAACTGTGGGTTTACAAGTAATTTTGTGCAACGTTCGCTCTTTAATTCTTTCCCAAAGCTTCCATGGTTTATAATAATTAAAAGTAGATGTAATCATTGACATTGTAGTATCAGAATTTCCACACGGGCAATAGAAATGACATAGCTTTAAATATCGCTTTTGCTAGTACCGGTAGTAACAAGGTCAAGGTTGTTTGATGTAATTTTAAAATATTGTATGCGTCATTTTTGCCTCAAATATAAAGCGTTTCAGCAGTACCGTTCAATGTTAATTTATGAGCTAAAAAGGTATTCATAAGATAAAGCTGGGCCATATTGAACTTTAGGAGACACTCGAGCCCTTATAGGTGAAATCTTATTACGATGTCTATATTCCTTAATCCTACCTAAAATGAAGAGTATTGCGCCGCAGGGCTTGGGTCTCCTGAAGTTCAGTAAGGCCAAAACTTAAAAGCTGTATGTTTATCATAATTTGAGATTTAAATCTGTACAACATCTGAATTCTTACGGACTCTTCTTATTCAAAATGTTCGGTTTATTTACCATTTGATCTTCTTTTCTGTCAGTGAATTATTGCGAACGCAAGTTGTTTGGCCTGAGCCAGGGTTGAAACCCATCTGCGTGCCATGGGTAATGATTGCGGATCCATGCTGGGAGATGTGGACGCCGCCGGTAAGTTCAGCACCGTATTTAACGAACTAGTGGTTATTCGACGTCTCTCTGCATTTTTGCCCAGAAACGCCGTTGTAGGCCTACTTGCTATTCTGATTTCTGCTTTGTCTTTTAACTGCATTTTGGCTAAAAAAAAACACTCTGATGTACATTCTCTTCCCATTCATACCTCGTTATTTCATTTTTTTGTTCAGAAACACCAAGATGGAGGATGAGAGTTAAATGCACATCAGCCTTTCTGGGCCAAATGCCAAGACATGTCGAAGTAGAAATGGGAGGGTGAAGCAGGCCTACCTCTGTGTATCTGCCGAAAAACACCGAACCTCTGCACTTTTGCCCAGAATTGCTAGGGTAAAAAAGAGAAAGAAAATTGTCTCAGCATCTCCCGGCAAAATTTTACAGAGTTGGGCTGGTGTTGCTGAACGGAGCATAAGTTTATTTTAAATTTCCCCTGGACAGCTTTTCAATAATCCGGAGTCATGTTATCAATTTTTTGCATCGAGTCTGCCTGACAGAAGAGCAATATCAAATTACATTAATTGATGTCAAGCTAGACAGTGTATTGTTTTGGGGCTTAGCTGTCGCACTTAGCTCGGGAACTGTTATTCTGATCAGTTGCCCTAGGATGGCTGCCAGATAGCAAAAAGAACAGCTACTGTACATAGCTTCTACATAACTGCTGATGCAAAAACACTGTCATGGTACCGTAAACCCTTTGGCCTAGCCTTCTCAAAAAAAAAAACTGTTTAATGCCTAAGACAATATAGGCCTACTTCCCACAAAGTACTGTTTTTTTTTAGGGTAAAAACTGTTAATCTAATGACGGTTTCATGCAGCCTGACTTTGTTCTGATTGAAATATGTTCGGGACACTGAAATACATAGTAAAATTATGTGTCTTAGCTTGGTGAGCAATAAGTAGATCAACTATATTCTGAATCATATTTAGACCACTAAAATACGTGATGATATGCTTTTTCGTTTGGCAAGTCGCACCCACATGAACTAGATTCTTCTACCAGGTTTTTTTACATGTTCGGACTCAGTAGACAGTACTCTGGTCAATAACCCATGCGTAGGACATTCGTGCGATATGCATAAATGAATACAGATCTGACGATTTCAGACCAAAAAAGTTGTTTTGTGTTTTACATTTATCTATTATGTCTGGGTGCCAACCCAGACACACTGTTTTTGTAGGAGTTCTTTATTATGCCTGGGTGCGAACCCAGACATATTTTTTGTAGGATTTCTTTAATCTATGTTTACTTCCTAATACCTTTCTGCCACATTTTGTGACGCAGTTTTCTCATCCATTTTACAATGTATCACAATGAAATTTTACATACTTAGAGACCCATAGCTGAAATTGTTCACCTGGTGTAGATTTTTTTGACATGTTATAAATTATTAAAGTCACGGGTAAAAAAATCCCCCCCCCAAAAAAATCCTATTCAGCAATTGGCTGAGAAAACAATGGTAGTTGTATCAGCCAATCACATTGCATCAATTGACAATACACCTGTTGCCTGGTGACTCTACTACTGCAGTTCAGCAGACTGTACCTGATGACCCATGATTGATGATGTCATGTGTGTTGCAATATAAACATCATAATGTGAGGTCATTACCTTCCCTAGCAACGTTACTCAGCCCTAGAAAATGACCAACACACAATGCAGCATTCAGTTTTGATCGAATCACAGCACAGTGTAGTTGAAAGATGTAAATACTCTAATCATTATTATTATTATTATTATTGTTATTATTATTATTATTATCATTATTATTATTATTATTATTGTTATTATTATTATTATTATTATTATTATTATTATTATTATTATTATTATTATTATTATTATTATTATTATTATTATTATTATTATTATTATTATTACACCATAGAAACAGGGCAAAACATTCAAACTTAGGACTCCACTTGGCACCCAGACAGATTTGCTTCCCAATCTATCCATTCTAGTTATGTCGGGGTTGGCACCCAGACATATTGTTTTTGTAGAGTTCTTTAATCTTTCTTTGCTTCTTAATACCTTTCTGCCACATTTTGCTACGCAGTTTTCTCAGCCATTTTACAAGTTACCTCATTGAAAGTTTATATACAATGATACCCATAGCTGATATTGTGGCTCGGGTGTGGTTTTATTGATGTTATAAATTACAAAATTTATGGGTAAAAAAAAAAAAACTACTTCACCTATTGCACAAATGACAATATACCTGTTGCCTGGTTACTCTACTACTACTGTTTAGCAGATTGTACCTGATGACCCATGATTGATGATGTCACAAAACAGTATCTGAGAGAGATTTGCTTGCAAATCTATCCACTCTAGTTCTTTCTTTACTTCCTAATACCTTTCCGCCACATTTTGTGACGCAGTTTTCTCCGCCATTTTATAAGTTACCCCATTGACATTTTACATACTTAGAGACCCATAGCTGAAATTGTTCACCTGTTGTGGATTTATTGATATGTTATAAATTATCAAAGTAACCGGTAAAAATATATAAAAAAAAATCTATTCAGCTATTTGCCGTAAAAACAATGGTAGTTGTATTAGCCAATCACATTGCATCGATTGACAATGCACCTGTTGCCTGGTTACCCTTCTACTACTGTTCATCAGATTCTAGCTGAAGACCTGTGATTGATGAGGTCACAAAACAGTATGGCCCGCGAGGGGGTTTCAAAACAAGCTCGAATTGCAACCCAGACAGATAACCTTGCAAATCTATCCAATCTACTTTATTCATTTATTATTTTGGGGGGGGGGGGATTTTGCGTCGCAAGTTTGAGGTTTTTGAAAATTGAACCATGTACGGATTTCCTAACTGTCAAAAAGTAATTTGTTCTATACACTACCGTAATTTAAAATCAATATGAGAGACGCTAGCAATGGGTATAATAGAACAATGATACACATCTGACGAAATGCATCTTCAGTAAAGCAAGGAAACATTGTTCTTGGGTTTTGTGGATTTTGAGAGTGCAACAAGCCGGTCAAAAATACAACATTTCACGAAATTATGAGCAAATAAACAAAAATTAAAATAAGAATTAAAAAGAAATAAAACAAAAAAGAGCATACAATTACAAATAAAAAAGACCCAAGCCTGCCTATAGAAAGCAACAAGTTAACCCTTGTCAAAGTGCGCGACAATCTCGATCTTTACTCTGTATTTTTATTGATATTGTAAACCAGAGAGAAGAGAAAAAGGAGGAGGTTCAAGCATATGTGATGCCAGACGTGAACCCATGGATTCCTTTGGATTGTAAGCATTTCTCTTATCACTGTCATTGCAAGTGTCATCTTGTAAGAGAAAAAAGTCAATGAGCCGTTTTTACACCACGAGCGAACATGAAGTACACAATTGCCAATGGGAAACAAATGTTAACAAAGTAGTTAGTCCTTAGTAAAATTTGGACAGGTTTGTGTGCATTGAAATCCCATGAATTGCAATCTATATGAATCACTTTATGTTTACTTGAACCAAGGCCTTGTTGAATGCAGTGAAAAATGTATTTTATATGGATTCAGAAATCACAGTGAACGTTTCAAAAATAAAGAAATACTAATGCATATGAGTAAAAGGAGGGAAAAAAGAACATCTTGAAAAAGTCAATTTTCAAAAGCACGAATTTGTAACTTGTGAAACACTTGTTGACCCAGCGCATCGATTGGGGCCAAATTGAAGGTCAAAACATGCTGGGAAAAGCCGCTCGCTCAGTTTTTCTACATTTATGCATGTTGGTGCGCCCTCTAGTGACCACATGAGTCAGGTGCCTGTGTGTCACCACATTGATGTTTGATTATCTGTTTTTAGTATTATCATACGGGTTCTTCTTCTGTTGCAGGTAAGGGCATAATTGCTTCTGTCCTAATAGGCCTTTGCATACCGTTCAGCATAGGCCTGCGGGGATGCATCCGCAGACAGAGAAAACCTGGCTATCACGTAAGCATACTTGGGGCACAAGTTAAATAATATTGTTTCAATAAGGGAGTGCATTGTCTGTTAAAGGCATATACATTAAAACTGCAAACTGAGACGACATGGACCATGGAAAAGTGGTTGCAATGGGGACATCTTATGTGAAGTCTATTGTTATAGCAGAGAATGCGCAAGATAAATTAATATGATGATTATGTGATAATAATAAAATTGATGACAATAAGGTTTCCATTTGTTCATTAAATTTACAGTCTAGACCTATGTAGCTGGAAAAGAACAGTCATTGCTAAAAAAATTCCTGAATTCTAGTCACACCACCATAGCAAAGGCGTAAGTGATGCAACTCGGGAATATCGTTTTATCCAAAGTTCATAACTAATATTGCCACGTTTACATTTTGTGTTTAAAAAAACAAGTTAAAGAGTATTGCAGAGCAATACATAGTCCCCCGCTCGTCGCCCATGAAGTTGAATGGACTACTATATAGGGGTGTGACCTAGATGAAAAAAAAAATTAAAAGGCCCTTTAAATTGACCCACATATTTGACCTGGTGACTTAGTTTTGCTTTATGGCACATTCTTAGATTAAGCTTCACATTTGTGTAAAATTTCATTAATCTAAGTAAAAGGACAAAAAAGTTATGGCCCGGACAAGATTTTGAATGGATTTCACAGTGACCTAGATATTTAACCTAGTGACCTACTTTTGCCATGTGACACAACAACTCCCCAGGTAGTATTAAAATAATAAATTTGGTAGCTGTAGGTATTATAGTAAGGGAAATATGGCATGGACAAGGTTTTACATGGAGTTTACACTGTGACCTAGATATTTGACCTATTGACCTAGTTTTGCGTCGTGACACACTTTTAGGTCACAATACATTATCAGTAAAATTTTATAACAAGAAGTCAAAATTTTTTAAGAATTACAGTAAGGACATATACTGTACATTTATGTATTACTGTGACCCAAATATTTGACCTAGTAACCTAATTTTACTTTACGACAAATTTCCATGTTAAGTTTCACACTTGTGTAAAATTTCATCAATCTAAGTAAAAGGACAAAAATGTTATGGCCCCGACAAGTTTTCACATGGATTTCACATTGTGACCTAGATTTTGAACCTAGTGACCTACTTTTGCCATCCTACACTCCAGCACCCCAAGAAGTATGCACATAACAAAGTTAGTAGCTGTAGGTATTATGGTATAAGAAATTTGGTGCTGACAAGGTTTTACACAGAATTTTATACTGTGACCTATATATTTGACCTAGTGACCTAATTTCCCCTCATTGCACACTTTTGGGTCAAGGTACATTATCATGTAAAACTTCATAAAAAGAGGTCCAACCCCTCATTGCACACTTTTGGGTCAAGGTACATTATCATGTAAAACTTCATAAAAAGAGGTCCAAAAGTTAAAAAATTTACAGTCAGGACCTGAAAATTTTGTTTATTTACATATCGTGGTGACCCAAATATTTGACCTAGTGACCTAGTTTTGCTTTATGACACTTTCTTAGACTAAGTCTCACATTTGTGTAACATTTCATGACTCTAAGTAAAAGGACAAAAAAGTTATGACCCGGACAAGATTTCTCATACATATGTATTCTGTGACCCAGATATTTGACCTAGTGACCTACTTTTGGCACACGATACACCTCTATCCTAGGAAGTACAAACACATTAAATTTGGTAGCTGTGGGTGTTATGGTGTTGGAAATATGGCCCGGAGAAGCTTCGGACGGACGGACGAGGTGCAAACCTATAGTCCCCCACCAAGTGGGCGGGGGACTAATAAAGTCCACTAGGGTAAAACAACCAAATACTAGCCCCCTTAGCACTTTCAACAGTGCCTTAATAAGGTCTTATTATAAACTATTTGTGACAGAAGACTTGACAAAACATGACAAAAATAAACAAAAAAAAATTGTGATGGAAACTACAGTTTTCACACAAATATCTGGATGGATGAGTTAATCTGTCGACGCCCACTCCCATCCAAGTAGGCCTACACATGTCGAAAAATACCATTTTTGACCAATTCTGACCATAGGTGACCAAATATCTGCCTAGCTGTATTTGAACTAAATGTGGCCCCACTGATGACCTAATGCCAGCCGCTGATACTGCAAGGCAATACCAGAATGGAGAATGATTGCAATTGTATCCATGGGGCAATTCTTGAGTCACTTTCTGCACATAAACAGCAATGCCTGAACTCACCTTGCGGGGGGAACATAAATGTGATAATTGCAGCTCGGCGACTGGTGCCAAAGGTTGCAAGTTCGAGCCCCGCCCGTTCTGAACATAAGATATAACAGTGTCAGTAACGCACCATGCTTGCTTACACACAAGAAACTGGAAACCTCAAGTAAGCTAAAAAGTAGGCGTTTAATGTCTTGACCACACGACAGTATACTTTGCCTAGTACAAAAAGTATAGGCCTACTCTCTCGATCAAAATACTATCTATACTTTCCTCATAAATTACGATATTCAACCCATCATGCTACACAACAAAATTAGGGCACTTTGTGTTAAGGGGTACAAAAAATTTGTATGATTTTTTTTAATGAAATTTGTCTGGGGAAATCAACATTTTGATGACATGCAATGTGGAAAACATGAAAGAACTAGCACACTTTGACTGAGAACATAATAGGAGATCATCAGTGTCGGTTACTATGTCAATTTTTATTTTCCTTTATAGGCCTATTTAGCAAGCATATTCATCAACATGTACTAGTATGTAGGCTTGACCCGTGTAAACTGTCTTTCCAAACTGCAGTGAGTTAGGCTCAGTGTCCAAACATAAACTGACAACACAACAAGCAAATAAATATCCGACTGGGTAATCAATTTGTGGTCATCCGGGGCCGTATTCACGAAACGTTTTATCTGATTATTAGTTTAATCCTAAAGTGAAAGTTAATGTGCCTTTGAGCCTTTAACTATTGAATGGTTGGCCTAATGTTTGATCTAAACTTGCAGGATTAATTTATCTATGTTCTCCGCTCTAATATGAATTTTGGAATTTAAGTTTCCATTTCATTAAATCAATCGTGATTTAATCCAGATGTTATTCCTGGATTAAAAAAAAATACTGGATCAAACTAAGATTGATTTCATAAAATGAGCCTGTCAATCCCTTACTTCATATTGTAGCCAAGAGCATATAATGGCTGACCCTTCGAAGTTTTAATCGAAACTTGAGCCCAGGATTAAGTAGTTTAGGGTGCAAACCACATTGATTTTAATTTGGAGATTAAAGTTAGGATCAAATCAAGTACTTTGCCAATATGGCCACTGAATATTACGGATAGTAGGCCTACGTGTACTTAAATAGTCAAACGGAACAAGAAATGTAGCCTACATGTAGGTTTATGTGCAGGCCATGTCAGTGTCTATTTGGAATGGCTGTCGCAAACTCACGAACAGCGGCATTGACATGTCCGTGCAGGCCTCGTGACACCACATAAGTTTTTGACAAAGATTGCATTCAATCCACGTTTTTGAGGGCGGATCTTCATATTTCCCACCACAGAAAATGCACCAAAATTCTTTATCAATTGCTGTTTGCTCCAAACGCTTGATATCATTACTACCTCCTGAGGTAGTGTTTTACTCTTGGTTGACTTCTTTCTTGCATTTCTATATTTTTTTGCCTGCGCATCTTGCTTATTTTTCTTTGTCTTGATTTTTCTCTTTTGCCTTGAAGCAGTCTTTTCTGCTCTCTTTGTTTGAATCCTCTGTTTCCTCTCTAATAACTCCTTCTTTTTCTGTTCTCTCCATTTCTGTGTTTCCCTTTTCTTCTTCGTTGCATCTTTCCTTTTTTTTTCTTCAGCTGCTTTTGACGTTCATGCACTCCTCACTTGTTGGGACAAAATAAGAATTTGTCTTCGCCATCGGTCTCTTAGTTTGTAGTGTGGGGTTTGGTGGTATGTCGGCATCACCGTCAATAGGGTGGGAAGTGTTGCTGAATGAGAAGTACTCTGTAGTCTGAGTGTCATTCCTTTCAAGCTAAAACAAAATGTAAATCATAAACAGATTACACTCATTTTGTGTTTTAGGAGAGGAACTTCAGTTTCGTGGCCAGCTTTGTGAAGGTACAAGAACTTTTAAGAAAACCTTTTCTTCTGGCTAAGAAAACAATTTAGATTTGCAGAGACTTTTTGTTTTAAAATACCTGATAGTGTGTATGTATGTATATATGTATGTATGTATGTAGGCCTCTGTATTTATGCCTATGTATGTATGTATGCATGTATGTGATGTATGTATGTATTATGTTCGGAACGAGCAGGACTCGAACCTGCAACCTTTGGCACCAGTCGCCTAGCTGAAATGGGAAACCCACATATCCACTCGACCAAATCCCCATTCTCAAAAAAAGAATGGTTCAATGGAGGTAGTTATGTGCGAGTGCCATATCAGCACGGTTATGCAGTATAAGTACTGAGTCGGCATTTATTTCCAGAATCGGGGACTTAAATCCACCGGCATTAAGGAAATACCAAAAATATATATTTTATGTTCCGAAGGAGTGGGACTCAAACCTGCAACCTTTGGCACCAGTCGCGAAACCCATTGTCGCCCCCTCTGGTGGCACCAAATAACGGCAGACCGCCATTTGGTCAACAAGGGGTCTGTAATTTAGTCACACCAAGGCCTATATTAAAACCAAGTGCAAGGTGACAAGTTCTTGTCATTTACTTCAGTTTGTGGCCGGATGATTGAGGCAATATTTTGTTCAATTAAGGGGAAATGCATGTTCTTTATATGCAAAAATAATTTACAGACAATTACGCACACTTTAAGAAAACTATACAGTAGACCTAACAAAGAACGAGCATTACTTACTTCTCCTTTCTGTTGTCATTTTGGGACTGACCTCGTTTTGAATGCACGGACCTGCTGCAAAAACGGTGCTGAAAAGAACGCTGACTGCCAAAGCTGAGGGCAACAAGCACACAATCATAAAAGAACCAATTAAAATTCATGTTATTCAATGAAGGATACTTTTTGATTAGCTGATGTTGAAGACACGTAATAGGCAACGTGCATAATGAAGAGGTCCAGATGGGCCGGGATAAGGGACATCGGTTGGTGTTTGGTCAGTTTAGCCTAATAATAATAATAATAATAATAATAATAATAATAATAATAATAATGATAATTATAATAATAATAATAATAATAATAATAATAATAATAATAATAATAATAATAATAATAATTTATTGGGAAAACTTCCCCTTTACAGCGGGGTCACCAACGGAACGGGAAAAATTCCATGATCCGTCCAAAATATATACAAATAATCAGGCATTCTTATTAATCAAATAATCTTGTTATGTTAAAAATAAGTATAGTAACTATAAGTAATGATTTATGTCCTCTGAACCAAAATTACAGATAAACCACTCCTTGGGACAAAGCTCTAGAAAGCGTAAGGACATGTACATTATACATGTTTCATATGCGATGCAAAACCTATAGCTTCCAGAGTCATTATAAGGAAAAATCACGTATTACCACAGTCTGAATGTAAAAGTCAGTTACAAAGTTTCAATTCACCACTATTACATACTCCTGGAGATCTGGGTTTGTACATGGGGGACCCCCGCAGAGTGACGGGGGTGGGGGGGTCAAAGCCACGCAGACATAACAGATAGACGCCAGCATACCCACTGCTGCTGGTTTGACTCCATCTATAAGAGTAAGTCATCCAGAGAGCACCATCACGTGTTATTTTACTGAACTGCGCTACTGTCATTCCGAGAAGTCATTAAGTGACCATCTCCTGTAATGCCAAGCCTCAACCAAATATGTTTTACCTGTTTGGTCAAATAATACACCAATGTCCTGTCCAAGATCATATGCATGCTCGCCAAGGAACCAACATAACTTATTTTTCAGCAAGGAGACGAGAAAACGCTGCCATGCCTGTTTATAATTATCATTCAGAGAGTTGATTTCCAAATTTCTATATGTTTCTAACCTGATATCATTTAGTGCTGGCAGACAAATAGAAAATGTGCAAAATCTTCTCAGCTATCCTTACATAAAGGACATCTTCCGTCTGATAAACCCCATCTTTCCAGATCTTCCCCTACACCCAGGGTCAGTGCAGACCAAAAGTTCAATCGTGCACTGGCAAAGTTATTTACATTAAACAGATAACTTTCACCGAAAGAGGACAATGTATCAATAAAGTCTGAACCATTATAACACTATTCATCAAGTTTGATCTGTTCTGACAGGGACGCAGCAGACGGCTGGTACCGAATAGATCCACATTGCAGCTCCACAGCACTGGTAAGATATCAATCACATATCGAATTCATAGGTCCACTGACTAATACAATTATATATATATATATATATATATATATATATATATATATATATATATATATATATATATATATATATATATATATATTAAAGGCTGATGTGAATATTGCTGTTCTCATGTCCCTAAAACCACGTTTTTTGACCAAATTCAAAGACTGTAATTGTTTTATTATATGATCTTGTGATCAGATTGGTCATCCATGATGATAGGCCTCAACACACTCAGTTTCAAGTAGGCTTGAATCCAGGCAAACTAGCACTTTAGCAGGCATGTCTGGTGTGTCTGTTGTGTTGCTGCAGCAAGGTATCCACTGAACTATTTCATTCCGCATTGCAAAATCCGTGTGCGGCCTTATTGAGCTTTAGGGGACCCAAGCCCCTATAAGACTAATAATGGTTCAAAGTTCACGAAAGTTCCGGAAGTGTTGTAAATAATCATTAGCAACACGAATCACTTATCTGAAATGACTTCCGACTGGTCCTAACATGTAAATTAAGCATCAGCGTTTCTGCCGATGGTCCAAGATGTATGCCGCAAGTGCTATTGGGGACCGTATCATAAAATTTTAAATGTGATCATAAACAATAAAATTATTGCTTGACTATTTCAAAGAAAAAAATTACAAGAAAGAATGAACGCTGAGACCATCCCCGGGAATATCCCAAGGCATAACGTGCACTTGGCTCGTGTAGGTAAACATGCACTCAAGCTCATTTGGTAGATTTACCCGGATTGGTTAAAATCTTGTTCCGGTGTTGCATTGTGGGTAATATTCGAGTCAAAAGTTGTTTGGTGCATATGCAAATGGTGGCACGATGATCGATTCCATCCATGATTTCACGGAATAAATTCGCGTTTTTTCATATTTTAATTACACTATGCCTGCGGCGCAAACATCTATTCTACTAGAAAAACATATAGGAACGTTACCATAGTGCCTGTGGCGCAATAATCTTCGCTTTAGGTAGGAACATGGACATCGTTAGGGGATTTTACCTATAGTATAGAGGCTCGGGTCCCCTAAAGTTCAATAAGGCCCCGTGTGCAATGTGTGATTGCACCGGCAGTGTGTAACGTGGTTGAATGAACAGCAAAATGATGCAAAGGGATTTCCCCCTTTTATTTTTGACATGACAAGCTGTCAATAAACTGTCCAGTAACTTCCTCTATTGACCGTGGAGTGACATGCATGCAGGATATGGATAAATACACGTATTTAGATAATCACGTGACACAGGTTAGCCAATTGTAAAACCCTTAATATTTTGATCATATATATATATATATATATATGTATATATATATATATATATGTATATATATATATATATTTATATATATAGAGGCCACACATGGTTGTGGGTGTGGGTGTGGGTGTGTACAGACCTAAGCCACATGGTGCTTGATGGCTTAAAATGAAACTACTGAAACTTGCCTGAAAAGTGAGGATTTTCTGTTTTTAAGTAAAATATCTGCGATCTTAAACATGCATGTATATGTGAAAGCCCATGCAACATGAGTCTCAGTAATTATCTGAAACTTCCGATCAGCTTTGAGACATAGAAGTTAGTATGAAGAAATCCACAAAAATTACACAAAATCTGCCATCAAACACAACATAATTACCCATAGTTATACCACACAAGATATATATTTTTTTTTTCTTTGCTTGCAGAACAAACTTTTAACTTTGAGCTGCAGTGTTTTGTCCAACTGGAAAAGGAAGGTTTCCTGGATATGATGGACTTCCAACGGGGAACCAGGCACAGACCATCTATGCTTCTGGACCTCTGCTGTGAACTGCCACTAGATGAAATGTGGAACATTTACACTTTTTTCCCAGAAGGCCAGCGCGAGTTCACAGCAGCTGTCCATGACTGGTTCCCCGTTGGGAAAAAGGAGGAGTGCAACAAGGAGAAAAAGAGAGGCAAGAGAATCAAGCGACAGTGGGGGAGAAGAGCTGCCAAAAGGGGCAGATGGTATTAAAGGTAAATACAGAAGCCAGCGATGTACGTTTGTGTGTATGTACGTTCATGATGATAGTGAGTAGTAGTAGTAGTAGTAGTAGTAGTAGTAGTAGTAGTAGTAGTAGTATGTAAATAAACATACAGATATTCTGATTCACATGGTGATGATAATTTTGGTCTCACTGCTTTAGATGATATCCATACTCCTCGTGTACTGGAGGCTCTTACAGATTCTGAGTTGCATTTTTCAACAATTTTGAATAGATACGTTTAAAAATCTTATAAAGACAATGTTTATTAGTTACCTCAGGACCACCATTGCCTGGCCCTCCTGGGCCACAACTGAGTCGGGACTCTGTTGTTCTGAAGACCTGGCGGACAAGCTGGTGCCACCACTCACAGCTCTCAGTTCCTGTGGAAGCGGGGGAGGGGGGACCTATGGTGTGCATGCATCCCTATTATTCCTTCCTCTTCCTTGGTCACCATTTCTCGCTTGCTCTAAGAATTGGGAGCTCCATTGACTTTCGTCCAGCGAAACTTTTTTAGTGATGTGCAGTCATTTCCAATAAGCAACTTGCTGCCTGTGCTCTGCGCCAGCTCTTGCACCACATAGACTGGTTGGATCTGTAGGGGATACATTTTGAACTCCTCCACTTCCAGCACCTGGTGGAGCACAAACACATTTTCATTATGTGTGACAACTGGACAGTGATTCCCTACCTCAATCGGCATGGAAGGATGTGCTGCTGAAAGCTGACAGAGTTAGCTGGACATACCACCTGATAATGCTCCAAACACAACATCAACCCACACTCACGTGAGGCATGTTTCAACATTGGAAAAATTAATGTCCTGCAGATCAACTCTAGAGAAGAGGTCAGAGAGGGTTACAAAACGAGTGGTTGCTTCACCCACAGGTTGTTTGGGCCATGTGGGCCAGGTGGAGTACCCCACAAGTGGATTTGTTCACAAGTGCAAACACAAAACTTCTATTCCATGTGTCGCCTGTTCCAGATCTCCAGGCCATAGCCGTAGATGATCTATGGACTGGGGCAACCTTTTGGCTTATGCCTTTCATCCTCCACAGATCCTGCCGAGGGTCCTGCTAAAAGTTCAATTCCACAACTGCCATCTGATGTTTGTGGCCCCTTGATGGCTGTGGATGGGTTGGTCCCTGGACCTCTTGATATTAAGCATCAAGCCCCCGCTATGTCTACTGGTATGGCCAAAACTTCAGGTGCTACTCGGAACGAGAGTGTTCCACAGGAACCTTCAAGTGCCCAACCTCCACGCTTGATGGTTGTCGCATCACACATCCATGACAGAGGTGGGCTTTGAGACTCTTCTCTAGCAGTATACTTGGCTCGAAGGAAGGTGTTTTCTGACTGGCGCACTGGTTGGAGAATCTCTTCCATGGTCTCCGTGTATTGCAGATATTGCGAGCTTCCTGATCTATCAGTACAAGGTTCCTTGGTAAGAGCTCAAGAAATGTAGAGGGCTTTCCGTCTGTGATCTCCTCAACCCTGGTGAAGGTCCTAGACATTCGCATAACGAGCAATCCTTATCTGTCAGTGCTTATGGCCACCTGCTACATGGACATATCCACTGATAGGCAGGTCCTACCATGGTGGGACCCCTGTTGATCTTAGTCTTGCAGAAAAGGTGGCTAGAAGATCCTGCACCGTGGATCTCAAGTACTGGATGGGGAAACTTGTTTTCTCTTAACACCTGCTTCTGGGGCTACTAGAAGTGAGATCCACACTCTGCCTTATGGTCAAATCCAATGGTCGCCTGACCACTGCCAGGTGACTCTGAGACCTCACATGGGCTTCCTTGCAAAGAACTAAGTGGCTACAGATCCATCTATGGCCTTTAAGGGTTTTACCTTTCATGCCATGGATACCACCCTATCAGTTGAGGAAAGAGTCTTGTGTCCGGTGAGAGCTCTGTGTTTGTATATATCCCACAGAGACAGTGCCAAGGGTTAGTGTTCTGCCCTGTTTCTGCCCATGGGTAAGTCCCGGAAGGAACAGGTCTGCCAAAATACAATCTCATCGGGGATTAAGCAGACCATCCTGAAGGCCTATTACGACACTTTGGAGTTTGGCCCTAAAGCAGGTCTAGAACTCGTGAGGTTGGAGCCTTTAATGCCTCCTAGAGTGCTCTAAGGAATGTTGCTGTTGTTGATATTCTCCCAGCTTGCCACTGACAATTGTCAAAAACTTTTGCAGAGCACTACTGGCACGACTTGATCATGCTGGAGAAAGGCATTTACACCCTTGCCAGCATACAAGGCTTGTTTCCATAGGTTCCTGATACTTGTCTCTTAAGACTTCCCAGGTCCCTTCGGGGCAGCCACCATGTTCCAGTTTAGGGCCCCCTTAGGGTTTAGACTAGGATATAGTGTATAAGTCAGCATTCCTAGAGTAGGCCTAAATCTTGTCTCAGACTTGTAGCGGGCAGAAGACACTGTCTTACAGCACCATATGACTGCTCCCTAGGCACCCTCCATGTTTTTCACAATTCACTGGTCTACCTACATCTCCAGGACCCCAAGGGTAGAAATAAACAGTAGCTCCCTCATGGCAGACTTCTCTCAGACTAGTGGGCAGCATCCTGGTGGGTCAACTGGCACTCCCATGCTAGTCGCTAAGAAGGGTTGCCAGGCTTAGGCCAGGTTTCTGCTGTTGGCGGCCTCATGTCAACAAACCTCTGAGGTTTTCCTGACACATATCAGATCCTCATTCAGGCTGATAGTCCCCCCAGGCTCTCGGTCCCAGTGGTTGTTGTGTCAGTATGCATGTTGTATTACTACCTCCTACCAATGCATTTGTATATGAGCAATGGGGGTGGAGAGGTAACGTTACATAACCAATATGTGAAATTTTTAGTTATTTTAGTTATTAAGGTATTACATCTCAACCACCAGAGAAGCTTACCTGACCTCCCCACTTCCACTCCACAGTTGACCTCCACTGGCAAAACCTGAGGAAGAGTAGGGGGGATTGTGCAAGGGACATCAAAAACACACACACCCAGTTCCACAGAAACTGAGTGATGGTGCTATCAGGACTGCAAGGTCTTTAGAACAGTAGACTTCCAACTCAATTGTGTCAGGCCTTGTGGCCCAGACATGGAGATATAGGCAATGGTGGTCAAGAGGTAAGTATACTCACAAATACCAAAATTTCACGAATTAGAGCAATGGAAATCGCACAACAAAAACTAAATATTTCTATATGTACATGATAAAGCCCTCTCTGAAATCTGTGGTTTTTTTGTGCTTTATATGATAGACTTCTTATTTCACACAGTACAAATGTGATACATGATTATCTTCCCCTTCGAATACATGCACTTTACATTGTAATTTAACAGCAAAATATCTTTGATTTACAGATCTCTTTATGGAAATGGAAGAAAAAAGAACAAAGAAGGGTGCTGTGTTTCATGTTATAACTTTCAGTCCAACTATCTTCACATATATATATTTTCAAAAGAACTGGCGTCTCAGGAGGATACAGCCTTCAAGGGGATCCACGCAGCAAGGATACTGAATTCGGCATGGGCTGATCAATGTATCCCAAAAACCAGTGTCCATGTGGTTCTACAAGGGAAATGAAAATGAAAAACAAAAGTAAATGCATCTCATGTCCATCAACATTTTATTGGGCATAGCATATATGCATTGTATTAACTGTGAAAGGTATTAGACCAGTATTAAACCAGTAACATTTTAATAGGCCTAAATTTTGTAACCATTGCTGGTCTGTGAAGGCTAATGCTGCTGGTTGGTAACATTTCTCCATCATTTTAATTGAACAGTGACAACAATATGCTGCCTCATTTCCATTTGGTGACGTGCCTTTAAACATGCTACAAGAATGCTAGAAGACTTAAAGTGCAGTATGAAAGCAATTTTGATAGAATATTTAGGACACATAATGTTATGTTTTATTTTCACCCACATAAAAATGAATAATGATATTTTATATATAAAAGAATACATCATGTCAGTTTTCTATCCAAGAATGTGTATGTGTGGTATGTTTGCAAGCAATCATCATGGGAGAAAGGCTTAGATGGGCTATTATTATTGATGCAATGCAATATACTCTAGTCCCACACTTTAGGCCGAAAACCTATTCTATAAAGTAACAAGCCTGTGTTATTTTCAATAAACCTACAAATACCAAAGAAAAGGCACACTTTTGTAACTCTATACTATATTTTTCTTCTGGTGCACCTATGCTACATGAAAAATTGTGTAGGCTAAGGCCTAACGATCGTTGTTTTGTAACAATGGACTGCAGATTACATGTGAAACTAACAATCAGGCCAATCATCTGCAATGTCATAGTAATTCCTCTCATGATATTGGGTACCCTTGCCCTTGAGAAGAAGACCCTGGTCCTGAGACCACAGGAGCCAATTTTCCACATAAAAGTGCAACTGTATCCCTTGTGGGTGTTAAACTCTGCCATAGACCACAAAGTCCAGACATTTCTGAGACTGCTCGGCCATGAAAATGTGAAAATATGCAAAAGAGATTTCGCAATCGCCCTGTTGCATCGCCTTCATGATGGTAGCTGGGGTCTCCATCTTCGAAGTGAAACATTGTAAGATATAACTTCAGACATGACAAGTCAATTACCGATCTTTGTCAGCCCTTTTTTCCAGGACCAAAAACATATGACTGTTAAAGGGTGGGGACCCATCATTCAACAGTGGCTTGATGAGCTGTTTGTTCACAAACTTTTCCATGGCCTCACACAAGAGTTCCCAGTCCACCTCGATGTGAAGCGGGAAACAGAAGGGAACTAAAGAGAGGGGAGGTGAATTGCCTGCGTACAAACTGTAATGAGTTACTCATGACAGACAATGTTCCTGATGAAAACATCGTCCGTAATGGGATCCCAGTGGTCTGTGAACAACACTAGTTGGCAGCCAACTGATCCTTGCCAAGATGGTGGACAGGGATCACAGACCGGAGGGCCTGCAGAAGCATTGGATGACCGACGCATGCACCCAGGTGCAAGGTGCTGGCTTCTATCTAGCCTTGGCACTATAAGAGCTAGCCTAAGAGGCCAAAGCTCCTTGTCAGACTCCTCCTCCACATCCGCAGCTTCTGCTGTTGCTGTGCACCTCACACAGCCACAGTGAAAGACAACCCCTTGGTCAACTCTGCGCTCTGCAGCAAAGCCTCATCCCCAGTCTTCTGGCCTCTCCTTAGCCAAATTGTCTGCCTTCTCAAGGTGAACAGACCCTTGGCCATACAGCCTAGGACCAACTGGATCCAATGGCAGGTAGTAAGCAGCTTTCCTTACCACTGTCAGCAGGGAGGCCGCTGAGAGGAGAACATTAGAATGTGCTAACTTGTATTGACTGTAATTGCTCCTCTGAGCAAGTGAGGTACAGATCAGCCTTGAGACTACTGGAGGCCCAGAAAGGTCTCCACCAAGTGTTTGGTGAGGCTGGCACAGAAAGGTCATTACATACTTTTGAGGATATATATGGCATAAAACCCCGAACAGTTGAAAAAGGAGCCAAAGAGCATCATCACTCACATGTCCTGTTCAAAATACCAAAGCATTCACAGGGGCAGGGAGACAAACTCCGCTTTCTTGACACAGTGGTCCAATACGGGAGCATCAATCGCTGTGGGACGGTAGTTGTACACAGACCTACTGGTCCAGTACAGCTCCTCCCTCGTCTTCCGGGGTCTAGGCCATCTCCGATGGATCTGCTGTCGGACATGTTGCCAGATCCTGACAGTTCAGTGGAAAAATTGGAGAACTTTCCAGCCAGGGAAATTGAGAATGGCACCTCCAACTTGCAGGTCGCCTTGACTCCATCAACTAACATGGGCACAACTGAGGGCTGTGCCACCAAGGTCTGCAGTACGGCTTCTCCAGGCAGGGTTTTCCACATGAAAGCAACATTCACCTTAAACAGCGAAACTGGCTTCTTTGCCTTTGAGGGAGACCTGGCGCCTCAGTTTACAACCTCCTCACCTGAAGCCGCACCCGGAGAGCTTTCACCCATAAGGCAACAGCGACAAGTGGTTGAGACTCATCCTCCTTCTACTCCTCTGCCAGACAGAAGTGAGCGCCACCCTCTTCCGCTTGGGAGTCCTTACTTGGGAAATCCGAAGTCGAGGTAAAGTATATCCTCAGCAGTGGTACAATCGTATGTCCTCAGCAGTGGTACAATCATCGAAATCTTCACCCGAGCAAAAAAGCAAATCCTCTAAGTGCTCCTCCTCACTCTTGACCTTAGCATCCACCTGAGTCTCCAACACTGTGGTGACCTCGGGCAAGTTTGGCAGATGCAGAACAATACTGCATCTGCAGCTCCTGCCATGCACAGAGAGTATCTGTAGGTAAAATGCTTGACAGAAACTCACACCCAGGGGGAGGCAACACCGGCAGCATGCACAAGGCGAAAAGGCCTAAGGGCGGGAGGCAGTGACTACCATTGCCACCTCTTGCACCAGCTGAGCAGCTGCCAAACCTGAGTGACCCAATGCCTCCTCGGGGGTAGGCTCAAAAGCTGAAGTGACCCAGCCCATCGACACTACTCCAGCGATGTGTAGGACCCCTCCATGTGCTAGCACCCCACCCTCTGGAAGCTGAGTGGTCGTGGAAGATGGCTGGCTTTCCTCAGCAGGTGATGCACCCAAACCGCAGTTCTGGTGCCCCCCCCCCCCGTCCCTACCAGAGGAAAACAGAAAAAGTGGCAAGCCTCACTTCCAATCTCCCACACCCGAGTCCCTCCTCCAACCAGGAACATTTGCATTCCAACCATGGGAGGAGAAGCAGTGCCTCCTTTTCCTCTTCTTCCTCTACTTCTCCCTTCCATGGTTGGAATGCAAATGTTCCTGATTGAAGGAGGAAGTTGGGGGGAGATTGGAAGAGAGGCCAACTGTCCCCCCAAACATGACCATAATGGCAGAGCTTTCACTGCTCAGGACTAACAAGTGGTTGGAACTTGACCCTCTGGGGGCCTGGGACTAGTCAACATTGCTGCCCTGACTGCACTAGCCACCTTAGGCTTTAGTGTGGCTGCCTCCAAAGATGACTTGGCCCCACTTTTGCAAGAGGAGCCAGGAATCTCAGAGGCAGGGAGGAGGATTGCCAACATGATCTACCGAGGAGACCTTGTGCTCCAACCTATTCAGCCATTTGCCATCAGTGGCAAACAGTGCGTCCACCCAGCCCATCTACATTTGGGCAGTGGCCTCTGCCTGGACAGCCTAAGCTTGCCCTTGTGGGGTGAGGGAAGGAAACCCAAGGAGTGGAACCACAGAGAATGAGGAAGACATCACCTGAGCTCTACCTGTGGCCACCACAGCTTCTTTCCCTCTTGGTGGTCACTGCTCTAGTAATCACCAAGGTGCCATCCTGCTTTTGAACTTAAGATGCATGGCCAGCCATAGGAAGAGCAGGACGGGAGGGGCCACTCACCACAGACCTGATCCCTTCAGCTGCCTTGGATGTGGAGGGGATCCGACAATGGAAACTACTTTCCGCATGGAATCAGTGGACGGCTTAGTCTCTCCCAAGGGGGAACTTGATTCATAGACCAGGGACCTCAATTCAAGGAAAATCTCTAGTTCAAGGACTATTCTGATCCTGGCTGCTAGGCATGGTCTAACCAGTGACCCCCCATGGGGCCCTGGATTGGAGGACGAGCCTCAATTCAAGGACCAGTTTGCATCCACTATGGGGGTAAGATAAGCTGGCAGAGGCCTGGAACTTGCTATTGTGCCTTCATTTGAGGACCATGACCCCCCCCCCCCCACGACATGCACTGACCTAACACTCACGGTGTGCCTCTACATGTTGGAGCCTCTGTTTGGCAGATCTCTACCCATCAAACCTTCTGCCACTGAGAAGACCTCCATCCTCAACAAATGTTGCACGTACTCTCCTCACTGCAGAAAATGCCGCACCTATGCATGCGCAAGCAACAGACAGCATGATCATCCCAGTAGGCCACCCTGTGGAGGTTGGCCTCCCAACAGACATCAAACTCCACATTCATGGGATCATCACAGATGCAAGAACCTTGACGGGCTAAGTTGGTGACATGACCAGTTTCCCAGGAAGCATGTCAACTACCAAATGATGGAAAAAGAAACAAGAAGAGTAACGAAGAGGTAACAAAAAAGCAGAGGCTTCCAACAAAATGCATCCACTACAAATAGATGCCGGAGTAGGAAAATGGTTTGTGCATGCTTGCTATGATGGTGATGCCAGGAGTGCTGTGACAGCACTGGACCTGCAGAATTTTCATGCGAGCTCTGTCAAGCACCTAAAGTGCATGTAGACAAGCTTAAGTGGCCTATGGGAGCTGTTTAAAGACATATGCTTTCCGTGCAACATTTTGCCAGCTATGCAAAGTGTCCCAAGGAAAGCTGTGGACTAAAACTACTTTTTGCTTTAGACCAGGCTTGCTGGATTTTGAATTAAGTGTATTTTCATGAGGAATTTGAATCTTTTAACCATTATATGTTTAACGATAATTAAAAAACAACTACAGGCATGATTACCATTTTAATGGTTAATATGTACATGTCCCTTGCTAATCTTTGATAAATCTAACGTTAACACCACCTGTTGAACAAATTAAGGTCTAAGGGTCCCCAGAGGTGTCCCTATGCAATTTCAAAGCAACTGGCTGGGTGGTTTCAAAGAGAAAGATTTTTAACATGACCAAAACGCCAACAAAATTCATTAACAAGTTCACTGGACCATGACAATTTGAACAAACCTGGTAGAGACCCACCGAAGGTACATCCCCGCCAACTTTTAAGTGAATCTGCTTCATGGTTTTGGAGAAATCAAAAATGTGAATTTCCATTGCAATCCCCATTCACTCATGAAGTAGCAGATTGAAAAAATGTAAAAAAAAAAGAAATAGAAATCCATAGCAGTGCCACTTAGTGAAAAACTTTGACCCTTTTGTGCAAAGAACATATAAACCAAATTCCATCTTAATCAGAGCGACTATTCTATGAAATAGGTCAAAAAGAGCAAAAATACACACAAAATCATTACACAATAGAAAAAAATTGCAGCACAACCTGGTACACAAACAAAGAAGTAAGAGTTTCTAGGCGTGTTCTGTGTGACATCAAAATACTTGAGCAGTTTTGGAGAAGATTTTTTAAGATTTGCCCCCCCCCCAAAAAAAAACCACACAAAAAAAAAAAAACTAGAGAGCTTTGTAAACAGCCCGTCCTCAGCTGACAATGACATTCAACCCTGAATAAGTCCAACTGTAGTCTATACCAATGGATGAGGATTTTGGACAGGACGTAAAAAATGTGAATTTCCATTGCATGGTAGAGACCCACCCAAGATACCTTTCACTGAGTTTCAAGTCAATCTGCCCAGTGCTTCTGGAGAAGAAATTAAAAATGTGAATTTTTGACAGAGTACGCACAACAGATGACACTGGACAAAGGCTTATATTAAAAACTGAGCTACTGACAAGTCAGCTGAGCTAAAAAAAATGCAGCCCTACCTCGTGTACAAATTAAGAACTAGGATTCCCAGGAGTGTTCCTTTGTCACATCAAAGCAGTTGGGGTGATCTACATGTAGGTTCGTTTAATTTCTTGACACACAGCTTTTCATTCCCATGGTGCATATTTGTGACACCTAGCAACCCATGCCATTTGAGTCAGGTGTAAAAGTGGGTCAACAAAGCCCATTACATTACAGTAAGTCTACAAATCCTGAAAATTTCACCTTGCACACGAGGAAGAATTTGGTATTTATCATCTGATCTACCTGAAGTACATATGTAATCATCCAAAAATTACACCCTGGTGTGATAAAATGAAAGTTTAAAGCTTATTTGACAACATACAAAGAAGCTAAATTTATACCTGCTTTATTCCAAAACGTGAGGATCATGAACAGCGACCGCAAGATGTGGGGAGTCGACCATGAACCACATGGGCAGCACCATCTTTCGGTGAATTTAGAACTAACCCAGATCTCTCCTATTGGGCAAGCAGTTTCGGAGAAGAAGATTTTTTTAAGATTAACCCTAAAAAGAACAACAACAAAAATCATAAAAAATCCAAAAACAAGAGGGCTGTTTGAACAGCCCATATTCAGCTGACCTAGACATTCCTCACACTTGGAGTTCAGTGATCAAGGTCACCCATGTACTGAGTTAGTGTGACCTTTATGGAAGGACACTAACATGTGCAACATCAAGGTCCCAGTTCAAGTAGTTCTCGAGTTATAGTGAAGAGTAAAATCATGTATGTTGCATTGTGACCCCAGAAATGAGGTCAAGGTCACTCATGTACTGTCTAAGCATGACCTTGATAGAGAAACATTAACATGTGCAACATCAAGGTCCTAACTCAAAACAGATCTCAAGTTATCAAGTGAACAGTAAATTTTGTGTCAGTTGTCCTGTGACCTTGGGAATGAAGTCAAGGTCAAAACATCACTGGAGCATGACAACTTCCACAAAATACGAATACACTTATAAAAAATACATCCCTACCAAGTTTGGCACAAATCAGGCCAAAATTATCTAAGTTATAACCATTGCAAGAAATTCCCATGTTTAACTTTCCTTTAAAATTTTTTAAAGATTTTCAAAAAAACAAGTCTAAAACGGGGGGGGGGGAGACCTTGCAGTCCAACCTATCCAGCCATTCACTGACAGTGGCAAACAGTGCCTCCACCTTGCCCATCACATTTGGGCAGAGCCTCTGCCTGTAAAGCGTAAGTGGGGTGTGGGAAGGAAACCCAAGGGATGGAACCACAGCAAACGATGACAGTGTCACTTGAGCTCTATCCAGTATCTGCAGCTTCTTTCTGCCTTGGTGATCACTACTGATGCACTGCTGGTCATAAGACGAGCAGGATGGAAGAGGGCCTTTCACCACAGACGCATTCCCTTGAGCCGCCTTGGATGTGGAGGGGATCGTACAATGAATCGCCTTTGCATCTTCCACCTCGAATGCCTGGTCTTCCCCAAGGATGGCCTTGATTCGTCAACCATGGGCCTAGATTCGAGGATGAGCTTCAATTTGAGGACTATTCTGATCCTGGCCAGGAGGCCTGGGATGACCCGTTAGCCCCCATGGGGACCTCGATTGAAGAGTTTGTATTTAACTGTGAGGTTGAGAGCACGTGCCTCGATTCGACGACTCTGTTCTCTCCTCCCTCAATTATAATTGAAAACCAACATTCATAAATTAATTAGAACCGTGTTACATATGGAAGCTGAAATTTGAAATTAAATGAAACGTTAGAAAACAATATTTGCTGCAAAAAAAGGGTAACGTTGTTACTCATATATAGGTCAAGGTCATTTCACATAAGCCCAAATGCTAAAATTTGTAAAAATTTTGGTAAACTTTTCTCTTAATATATCTGGTGAGAGTTTTTGTAACAGATTGGTTCATATTTTATGTTTATAGCATAGATTTATATTTGTTGAACAATTTGTCATACAAACATTTAAAGCTATAATTGATTTGATCCACTGATAGACTACTTATTCCAAGGTCACCATTCTCAAAATCTTTGCTATAATTTGTAAGAAGGAGACCTTAATGATATGAAATTGTAACAAGCCATGTACCGAAAATGTATTTTGTTCACTATATGTTAAACTGTATTCTTTGCAGTATATTGGATATATGTTTTATGTGCCAAGGTCAAGGTCGCTGGGGAAATAGGCCTATCTAGTTTGTGTAAAAATGAGCAAACATCTAATACACATTTATAGAGCTTGTATCATGAATATGTCTACTGTGCCGTCTACAGGTAGGTCAGGTACCGTAGGTGCACTATCAAACCAGGCAAACCAATTTTGCCATGTTTAGGTAGGTAGGTACATAAGTAGGCAGGCTATCAAACCAAACAAACCAATTTTGCTGGGGAAAGTTAGGCCTATTCTTACGCTGAACGTGAAGTTATTCTTTTGACCAACTGACCTTCTTGTTACAGCAATCATTTTATTTTCTTTCCTGTTTCTTTGTTATGCTCGTTTTTGTCAAACATATGTACTTTGTGATTTGAATAACAATGATAATGAATATGTAAAAGTAATTAATTTGGTTATGTATTGGGACCACTATACCAACTAAAAGGGGTCAGCACCACCGACTGAATCGACACAGACACCTTATGGCACCCAGTTGTACAAAAAGTTGTATTAAACAGTATTGTACCCCTTTTTATGGAGCTGGGTGGCTGACTGAAATATTGCACGCAAATTTTGGCTTCCAGAAATGTTGCCCATGAGTAGTTTTTGATAAGTTATAATGTTATCTCTTACACCTAGTCACAGCTCAAGACGTAATCAGGAACCATAATGTTAACGTTGGTGTGCATTATACTCTATGCTGGCAATTAGCTGATGGTCAAAACACGCTCATGGCATTAATTAAGTTCAGTCTTTTCTGGCTCTACTTATGTATTTTACCTAATTATACACATGTAATATAATCTTTTAGCTGCTAAAACACTCGTAAAACAATAGAGTCATTTTCAGTTGATACCTGAAGAGAACTGAGAATGGATTACAGACTGACCTGTGAACTTAGCTTCAGTCATTTCAAGTAAATAAGGTCACCTAGCAACATTACAGAAAGAGATTCATTTTTATAAACAATGTCCCGATCTGGCATTTTAAGTGAAGTAAAAGGTTCATTATTGTAATCATTGTCCACAATTCTTATCACAAAGAACATATTCATTATTGTTGTAACTGTAATCCAGATCTGTAATTTCAACAAAATGTTGTCTAGGATCCTAGCAACATTATAGAAAGACCTAGACCTTCATTATAACCTTTATCCAGACTCATTTCAAGGGAATACAGTCACCAAGCAACATTATAGAAAGACCGTCATTGTTATTACCATTGTCCAGATATGTCATTTCAGGTAAATATAGTCACCAAACAACATTATTATAGACAAAGATCATTATAACCATTGTCCACATCTGTGCTTGCAGTGTCACATGGGGCTTATTTATCAGTCTTCTGGGTCTGATTCAGTGACTGTTCCCTGATGTTTCAGTTCATTTTCACAACTTTCTTCAGCTTTACACAGACACTCTTCTGTGCAGCTCATGCCAAATTGTACACATGTACAGTCAATTCTACATTCAGACTGGACACGACATATACACAGCAGTTCTTGCAGCATTTCAGCTGCTGTAATGGAGTCAAAGAGCTTTGGCTTTCATTCCTCACCATCTCTGTACCATCCACAACCATCAGGTGATAGAGGCTCAGCCCATGCTTCATGTGCTGACATCCAATTTTTTGTTTGGAAACATGCACGCTTCACGTGTTGAAGGAAGCTTGGCTCCGATGGAGGTATTTTGTGAAGTGGTGTGTCAATATTGACAAGCTTCACACGTAAGTCACTAACGTCTTGGTGTGCATGCTTTTAGATTCCTTTTACATCATACAGGGAAGCAACAAGACATCTAGATGCTGCTATGGAAGCTTCCAGATCAGAAGTTGCCAGAACATCAAGTGGTGAGAGGCGATGGGCATCTGCCAACAGTTCAACTGTTCTCCATACTTTCTTCTTGCCTATTCAACACCAGTTTGTCGGGCTTTGCTTAGAGTTTCAGTACTTAGTGTCTGACACATTGCACATTTATGCCAGTCTATATCAAGCCGCGGCCGCTTTTCAGGCAACAATATAAGTGGACTTGAGCCAGGATCAGTTTCTGTCATTTTAAACTTGTTAAGCTATCACATGCAGACTATACCTAGAAGCAGAATAAGCAAAAGCTGAAGCAATCTACAGAAAACTAGTTTACCACTAACACCACTATAGTTAGTAATCAATAGAAAATACATGAAATGTTAACAATGGTCGTGATTTCTATTTGGATTTTCATCATGGAAGGAAACAGCCATATTTCAATTAAATTGGACGCTGAAATGTAAAAATGGATTAGTCTCAATATCCGTGCAATTTGCTGCAACTGCTCCTGTTGCAATAGATATAAGGCACGTTAGTCTACTTAGCTTAACTAAAAGTTTTAACATACCGTCAAAAATATGATCAAAATAGTTTGATCTTATTTAAAAAGAATGCACTGGATACTTACAAAAATACTTGCATTTCATGTTGAAAAATAAGCAAAGAATGAGATGGAAAGAATTAATTGTGTTAGTATGCATTACAAATCAGCAATTATTTTAAGATGCTAGTGGAATAAGATAGTATGTACATATACACACATATGTGTGCCTGGATGTGCATATTTGTGTTTGTATGTGCATCTGTGTCGGTACGTGCATGTGAGTGTGTGTATGTATATGTGTGTCATACTAAATATCAAGTTAACACCATGAAAGATACTGAACACATGCTGGAAAGAAGAACATGGACATGGAAAACATCAAGATAATAGGACAGTGGGATATGCATTAGCAATGGCTAGCAAAGCTGATCTACATCTATGCGCTCTGCCTGAAATCATCAAGTCATCATCATTGATGAATATCACAAGCATCTGTTACAGAGAAAAATATATGTAAAGCTAAACATCAAATGGAACGAAGTATGCTATGTCAAAGGAACACAACGACCACTGATTTAAAAGGCTCTGCAGATAGAATGATCATAGGTACTATTCATTGTTTCTTTGTTTATATTTTTTATTTTGTATTTGTGATCATTTTTAAACCTGAAATATCTAGTTCTAATATATATTTTGAAGGACATGCAAAAAGCACGAAAACAGTAATTAATTTACATACATGTACCAGAGTCCATCTGGCCATACATCACAGTGTGCAGCCAGAATGGAACTATGAAAGGAAAACCCTAGTGTTACTAAATGACACTGATTTTGTTTGCCAGTTTCCATAGCAACAACACACAGATATGTGTGGACACAGGACACACTGTTATAATGGGACCATAAGCAAAAATGCAGAATATGAGCCACATTTTGGTATGATGAATTTATTAACATCTACAATTTCAGGATCATGCCACCCGTCTGTTCTGACAAATTACAGTAAAGCATTTGATGATGGTGACCTTGGAATGAATAGTCAAATGGTATATTGAATCAATTAAAGTGTAATATTTTTGCATAACAACTAGTTCCACAGATACCAATCTATGTTTTGAATGCAAAACATAGTCCAGTTTATAATGATAATTCTCACCAGGATTATCAAAACAGGAATTTTGCCTAAAATTTGACCAATTTCAGCATTTGTGCCTACTTTAAATGACCTTGACCCAGATACAGGTTAAATATGTTACCTGTTTTCTAAAGCTTATATTGTTTACCAATCCTACAGTGAATTTCAAATTATAACCTGCATATGTTACTGAGTTCTATGCATTTCATGAAAGTATACTTTGAGCCATAATTTTGGGTCAACTTTGACCTTTGACCTGAGTTTTCAGGGTGACTGCACACAGGTAGATGACCACAACAGGGCAAAATTTTGGCCAGAGACCATAAGCAATAATATGGAATAGGTGTAACATTTTTGTACGGCAGGTTGATTAAATGCCACATTTTCAGGATCATGCCACAAGTCTACAGTGACAGGGCACATATTGTTGTTCCATGGTAATGGAATAAGGTCTACGCTGTTAAAAATTTATAAGAAATGTGTCAAAATCTTTTCTGTGATGCTTCCAGTAGCTAGTTTGCTTCCTTGATTAAATTAGATAACCTTTCAATGTCGTAAGACTAAGTACTCCCGACAGATTCAAGCGAATAAAAAGACTGCATGACAATCGGGTTATGATCGTAATACCGTTGGCCTAGCTATTATGTCGTCACAGTAAAATATCACGTGATCAGCTGCTAAGCTGTAAAAGCGAATTACGGGTAAATGGCCAGAAACAGAAGGTAATCCGATTTTGAATTGGACTTATAAAAATGTGGGGAGTTGTAGCTTTGATAGTTGCATCTTTGTTGGCAGCTTGCTCGCCAAACCCATGGTAAGTTGTCTTCACTTTCTGTGTTTCTTGTTTTTTTTCTTATTTATTTCCTGTTTTTAATCAGCTTCTTGAATTCCTCGCAATATTTTTCGGCAATAACAGTTTTTCAGCCTTGTGGCTAAGGTTAAATATACTATTACGGTCCTCTGTTTTCGTGTACTTTGGTTAGTTAGCTTGTATCGGCTTTCTTTTTCTCCGTGGGGTCAGCCTGTATAAGTTCTCTCGTACCTGCCTGGTTTCTTTTGTACCCTACTCTTTCACCTTCGTTCCTTCCCTCACCTGTTCCGAAAAAATGGTAAGCCCAGGACGTTTGCCATTACTCCAATCTATAATATGATTGCAATGGACATTAAATTTTTCTAAAAATCATCGCATTTGAAACGATGGCTTTCAGGGTTATCTATTTATTTATGAGGTGGGACTCAAACGACACCCCTGCCGCGCCCGTTTGGTCCTGTTCCATTCGCCAAACGGTGAATAGTGTGATTTAGTCCTCAGGGTTCGATAAATTGATTTAATCAGCCACAATCAGGCTCCTCTAAGGCTCTGTGCACGCAAATACTCTCTTAAAGGGAAAAGGGATCGTTACAGGCATAAAAAGGTCTTAGGGGTTAGCTAAAATTATTAACAACATTTTCAAAAGTGTACACAGAGTACTCTAAAAATGTTGATTTTTAGCTAAATATTGATCAACATCTTCAATATTAGCTAAAAACGTACATTGATCTTGCCCCCCCCCCCCCCCCGTAGCCTACTCTATGTACTAATATGAAAATGTTGGTAAAAATGGCTGACCCCTTTTTAATGGGCCTACTTATGGGAAGTTTTGATTATGCCGGGATAGATGATGATTTAATGCACATGCAGACCTACGTAGGGCCTATGCATGTATTCAATACAAAGAAAAACTTAACAAACCAAATTCTGTAGGCCCATGTACCGTTTGAACGTTATCGAGTCCGATATTTTGAGAGCAAATCTCTATTCCGCACCATTCACTGAAAAACTGCATAGTTCTAAATCATTATAGCAAATTAATTTGAGAAAGGAACAAGTCATGTTCATAAAATTTTAAATTCTAAAGAAACTTTTAGGCTTTATTAGCCTTA
The DNA here is from genome assembly GCA_964020975.1 of Hermodice carunculata. Taxonomy (NCBI): domain Eukaryota; kingdom Metazoa; phylum Annelida; class Polychaeta; order Eunicida; family Amphinomidae; genus Hermodice; species Hermodice carunculata. The sequence continues at coordinate 89,882,229 of OZ026621.1, read as the reverse complement.
ATAAAATCGGGTCATCAGCGGGGCACCAGCGCAAGACTTGTTTTGGTGCCATGAATCCCCGCACAAGTCATTCTGCTAACTGGCGGCACCATGTTTGCATTTCCAATACTAACATCCCGAGCTGATATATGTCAAATTCAGTTGAGTCGCATTTGATTGTTGTTGTTGTTGTTGTTGTTGTTGTTGTTGTTGTTCTCCTTTGTTGCGTGACGTAGGTTTCACCCTGTCTGTTGCCTTTTCCCCATTGTCTGGTTGCGGGTTTACCTGTACTTGTCCCACCTCGTTGACTGTGACCGAGCTGTTTTAAATATGTATAGGCCTATACTTTCCCGCGCGGTCCGGCGCATTTATAAAGGCGAAGAATCTTGTTGTGTGCCCCCCTGCTTGTCAACCGGCATCGCTGTTCACTGAGAGTGGAAGAGTTCAGTTTACGTCACCTGGTTGCGGGCGCCATGGGACTATGTTCCCCATCTATTGTACATAGTTAACAGGCACATGGGGACTAATAGTAAGTGCTTTTCCATTTCCCGTCGATTTGCTTCCAATTTTTGACGAATATTCAACTCGTTATTTTTATTTTTACCCACGTGAAATTTGATGGAGTTATATCTGTTTTTTTAATCATGCAGTTCTTTTTTGTAGCCGCACTTATAACAGGAACGTAGGGTGCGTGCATTTGGCCAATGCACACTTCAATCTATAACTAACATGGGTTGGTTGTAACACAGACACGGCAATAGTGTTCATGTAAGTATATTAAGAAGTTTAATTTGATGTTAAAATGTGAATGTACATACATATATAAACTCCTAACTAAATTCGGGGTGCTCAGCGGACCAGTGACTACGCGTTGGCCTGTCACCGCTGCGGCCCGGGTTCGATCCCCAACGATGGCACCTGTTATTCGTCCCGGGAAGCTCCTCCGACGGGTGAGTCCGATTCCTCCGAGGGTTCGAATTTCGCGGCTTGACTGGGGGTTCGTTGTCGCATGTGGCAAGGTTTCCCAAACACCTGCTGAGCACCGTAGATTTCTCCGGGATCTCCGGTTTCCTCCTACATGAAGTTTGAGATAATTGGGCTAAGATCTTGCCTACTGGACCCTGAACAGCCATAGGCTGAACAGGCTTTCCAATATAAAGATGTTCAATTATTATTATTATTATTATTATTATTATTATTATTAAATTACGCATCGTTCTAAAAAGGTAACTCGTGAAAACGCGTTTTACTGGGTCATGCTTTTTGTTAAAGTGCGCTAACTTTTTCTTGGTGATGCTTCACATGTAATAGTAATATAAGGTGTTAGGAGTTTGTTTTCAATGTAACTTACATGCTACGAGTTAATGAAGTATATTGAGATTTTTTTTTTGATTTTTTTTTTTTTTTTTGTTATATACGGTTGTGCCGTTCATTTGTACATATGACTGAGTATTGTAATGCTGGTTTGGTACTTGTGCGCGACGTGTTGTAGGTGGCAAAATGCCGGGTATGTATTCCGTAATACTGTAAGCATAAGTTATTTGCTTTTCACGTCGTTGTTTAAAATGATTGACTGAGTATTTGTTATCATAAAGTACTTGAAGTTTGACGGTAATCGTATCAACTTTGTGTGGTTTACAATTTTTGTTCACGGTGATATGAGACAAAAGGGCCGCGCTTAATGTATACAATTTGGACTTTTCGATTAAATGTAGTTATATGAATTTAACTACGTGTGATATATGAATGTGGCTTGTATATGTGATAAACTATGTGAAAGGTTCGATTTTGATATGGAGATACTTAATGTTGTTAATGTCATTGCAGTTAATGCGATGAGCGATGTACGCTGAGCGGTAAACAATGGATTAAACCTGGTGAGATGTAGGCGACCAGCGTGGTGGCTGATGTACAGTGTGCGAGTTCAACGACAACGTTATTAAATGCAGCAGTTCTGTGTGCACTTGTAGTTGTTCCGAGTTCTCAATTAGTCCTGTGTAGTTCACAGATGTATGTATTAAACCGAGCAATTTTCTCAAGGTGGTAGGAAAAAAATGTAAACGGCCTGACGCCTGGTAAAGTTTTTTAAACGATGATAAACGTTTCTCACCAACTTTAACCAGGTGACCTGGCCTCATATTTTACTAATATTTTGTTCATAGTTTTTACCCATCACTCAGTCCTAGCCCACTGTTGTTTTGTACGAATACAAAGTTGACCTTCAGCTTTCTTAACACTCTCCCTCCAATCACACACATGCACACACACCTTTCTTCAGGGGTACACTACATTATTTTATATTTAGCAATCCATGCCAGATAAATAATTCGATTACATTCAGTGCAGACGGGGCAAGCAAAACAGGCCATTAATGCTGTGGAATCGGGCATGGATAATATTAGGTCCACACAACGAAAAGAACTGATATCGTTGTGCCATGGCATAGGCATAAGTGAACTAAAAAATACCACAACTGTGTTCAGAAATATATGAAAATCTTTTCTGCGATGCTGCCAGCAGCATTAAACGCGAATATACAACTTTCGGTGTTGCTTTTTGTCTAGAAAAATAACAATATTGAAATAAAACACACAAAATCAATAAATTATTAAGGCGTAACTTAGGGTGAAACACTTTCAGGAGAAACAACTGTAAACAAAACCATTGGGAAGTCAAATTGTCAGTTAAATTTCTTATATAGACATGCAAAATCTCGTAACAAAAATCAAGAAGAACGCAACAGCCTTAATTCAAAACTCAACACAATATGCTCCCTCAAGGTCTAGGACAGAGTAAAACAACTAAAATTGAATCACGTCCACAACAATATTCAATTTAATACAAAGAGAAACTTAACAAACCTAATTCTGTAAGCCCACGTACCGTTTGAACACTATCAAGTCCGATATTCTAAGAGCAAAGTCCTATTCCGTACCCTTCACTGAAAAACTGTATTGTTCTAAATCATAATAGCAAATTAATTTATGAAAGGAACAAATCATATTCATAAAATTTGAAATTTAGAAGAAAGTTTTGGGCATTATTAGCCTTTAAAAAATCGGGTCATCAGCGGGGAACCAGCGCAAGACTTGTTTCGGTGCCATTAATCCCGTTACGCCCCAGCTTACATGACCGACAAAAATTAACAAATTGCAGACAGTCACAAGTATGCATTGAGAAATCATATCCATAATTTGTTCGTCCCAAGCATCAATCTCAGCATTAAACGCGAATATACAACTATAGGTGGAGCTATTTGTCGTGAAGAAAATCTAATTGTAGGCCTAAGTGTCAGGCCGTAGCCATGGGGTGTTTTGCAACATGTCAACGAAGTTTCCTCAGCCATTATACAAGTTACAATTTTACACACGATGTAACCATAGCTGAAATTGTGCACCTGGTGTGGATTTATTGATATGTTATAAATTAGTGAACTTATGGGTACAAAAAAAAAATCCTATTCAGCTATTGGCTGTAAAAACAATGGTAACATGTCTTAGCTAATCACATTGGATTGATTGACAATACACCTGTTGCCTGGCTACTCTACCACTACTGTTCAGGAGATTGTTCCGGATGACCCATGATTGATGGTGTCACAGAACACTATTGGAGGGGGTTTCAAAACAAGCTCCGATCGGCACCCAGACAGTTTTGCTTGCAAATCTAGCCATTCTAGTTTACAACTGTTTTTGTTGGATGTTTATTTCATTTATTGCTGTGTTGTTAATACATCAAACTCGGCTTCATGAAATGTTCTTTCAGACAGAGCTGAATGTGTACCTTGCTTTTTTAAAAGAATGAAAAAAAGCGGGTTTACATTTATAGGCCTATTTGTTCATGTTATGTCAAAACTTTGTTCTTTGCTTTTGGACCTTTAAGTTTTATGTCAAAACTTGGTTCAGCACCTTTTTAAACCATAATTTATCCAATACTGGGCCTTTTCGAGATATTTAGAGCAACTTCAGGACCACACTTGATGGCGTCACTTTCACTGAAACATCATTATTTGTATGTTGGTCTGACTGGAAAACTGCCGTAAAGAAGTAAACTGGAAATTAACAAATATAGTCATGAATAAAGTAAAAGAAAAAAATGGAACTCAACGAAACAAAGCACATTAAAGGAAGTTAAAAAATAGAGACTGGATATACCGAGAAAAAACTAAAGCATTTCAATTCAAAAAGTCTTCTCTTTTTTTAACCATGTATTAGATTATATATGTTTTTCATCAAGTAGGTCTATGTGTAGATAACTGTCAGCTTTGTAAAAAGTCCACGTTTCAACAGTACATACTACAGTTTATTCAAAAACCAGCTAAGATGAGTTCACGGTGTATCTCGAATAGTAGGCCTATACCTGGAAAAGTAGCCTAATAAGAGTGTCACGAGAAGTTTATAGCTATATCACCGTCAAGACTAGTTTGAAGGTGATCGAGCTGCGTCCCGGTAAACCACAAGTTTAGACTTGTAAGTCTAGTACTATCCTCTGCCCGACTCCCTGAAGTTAAACATTCACACATAGGCTGCATAAGCAAATGATACATTGTTGAAAAGGCCGTGATCAGCATATCATAAATAAGATAAAAGTGGGACCCTATCTTTTTAATTGGTGACAAAAATTTGCTTTTTTCTGCAAATAAGATGTGACATCGGTATGAAAAATGTGGAAATAGCTTGTTTGCAGTTTAACCAAATTCGGTACTGTTTTCACTGGATTGATGCTAACTAGTCTGGCTCAAAAGCGGCCCACAAATTTTCTTTATTTGTGTTTGTTTTTGGAATTTCAAGGTTGAATCTAACAAACCCATAATGTAAAGTGGCATCAACTTTGTCGCACTGTAACATTACTCATAAACAAGCGCAAAAATAAATTCAGGAGGACGCCTTTTCATTCACATATGTAGTCAGAAATTATCTGAAAACGTCCTCACCAGACGTAACGTGCTTTCACTGGACTACAGTATAGACATGAATTATACTTAAAGCAAAACAACATCCGGCAAACGTGAACTGGATGACTACTGGAGTCAAATTGCATAAAATTGGAGTGTTGTCAGTCTGGTGGGAGACTAATGACGTCATAGAAATATCACGTGACCGATTCAGGCACGTTTATGATCGCAATGCCGTTGGCCAGAGTGATTATGACGTCACAGTAATATATCACGTGATCAGTTGTTACGTTGTAAAAGCCCAGTTACGTTAGGGTGAAAGGTAAAATAAGATGTACTGGTGACCAGAATCAACTTGATTCTGACTGGACCGACAGCAAAATGTTTGGAGTTATGGCGTTAATTGTTGCATCTTTGCTGGCAGGGTGTCCGCCGAACCCAGGGTAAGTTGTTTTCACTTTCAAGTTATACCTATCTCTTCTTTTCTGATTATTTTTGCGGCTTCTTTTCTCTTGAACTAGTTGTGATAGCAACAATAGTTTTTAGCCTTGTGACTTGAGGTTTGCGATCATCCGTTGTGTGACTTTGGTCATAAAATACCTTTCATGTCCCGGGTGTGTCTCTCTTTTTTCTCTCTTTTGCATCCCGTTCTTTCTCCTTTGTTCCTTCTCGCTCTTCGAAACGATGGTAAGCCCAGGCAAGTTTGCCATTACTGCAATCTGTTTTGTTGATGCAATGAATACTATAATAAAATGTCACATTTTAATGCCAGTGACGATCATTGGTCTGGTAGGGCTATATAGGCTATAAAAAAAGCAATTTTAAAAACTGACGTCAAAACAAAACACACAATCTACATTCATGTGCACCATGCAAGTGAGAACTTGCATGAAAAAACAAAGCTAGTTTCACAAGATAAAAGTAAAAAATGTTTGGACAAAAGACAATATGAACAAGCATCTTAAACACAGGATGGAGGCTTACACGAGCAAGCGAGTTCCTGGCTCCCTGCTTCGTCAATTTACCCCCATGGACTATAATTTTACTTTCATTTACTCGCTAAACGTTTGGGCTGCTTTGATTAAATTGCACGGGTATCGTCCTCACCAGACGTAACGTGCTTTCACTGGGACTACAGTATAGACATGAATTATCCTTAAAGCAAAACAACATCCGGCAAACGTGAACTGGATGACTACTGGAGTTAAATTGCATAAAATTGGAGTGTTGTTAGTCTGGTGGAAGACTAATGACGTCATAAAAATATCACGTGACCGATTCAGGCAAGTTTATGATCGCAATGCCGTTGGCCAGGGTGATTATGACGTCACAGTAATATATCACGTGATCAGTTGTTACGTTGTAAAAGCCCAGTTACGTTAGGGTGAAAGGTAAAAAAAGATGTACTGGTGACCAGAATCGACTTGATTCTGACTGGACCAAGAGCAAAATGTTTGGTGTTATAGCGTTAATTGTTGCATCTTTGCTGGCAGCGTGTCCGCCGAACCCAGGGTAAGTTGTTTTCACTTTCAAGTTATACCTATCTCTTCTTTTCTGTTTATTTTTGCGGCTTCTTTTCCCTTGAACTAGTTGTGATAGCAACAATAGGTTTTAGCCTTGTGACTTAAGGTTTGCGATCATCTGTTGTGTGACTTTGGTCATAAAATACCTTTCATGTCCCGGGTGTGTCTTTTTTTTCTCTCTCTCTTTTGCATCTCGTTCTTTCTCCTTTGTTCCTTCTCTCTCTTCGAAACGATGGTAAGCCCAGGCAGGTTGGTCATTACTGCAATCTGTTTTGTTGATGCAATGAATACTATAATAAAATGTCACATTTTAATGCCAGTGACGATCATTGGTCTGGTAGGGCTATATGGGCTATAAAAAAAAAAAAAAAAACAATTTTAAAAACTGACGTCAAAACAAAACACAATCTACATTCATGTGCACCATGCAAGTGAGAACTTGAATGAAAAACAAAGCTAGATTTCACTAGATAAAAGTAAAAAATGTTTGACCATTTTAAAGACAATATGAACAAGCATCTTAAACACAGGATGGAGGCTTACACGAGCCAGCAAGTTGCTGGCTCCCTGCCTCTTCAATTTACCCCCTGGACTACAATTTTACTTTCATAGTAGCAGGGGGCAATCTGACTCCTACTCCTACTCAAATCATAACTCTTGGGAAGAAACCAGAAGGCAATATAATATGGATAATTGGGCAGTTCCAAATTCCAGAAGGTAGAAAACAGCTGATCGAAATTGGGGAGGTTGACGAGTAGGAAAAAATAGGCATTAAGATGAAAGAAACGAGTAAAGGAATGTTCAGGTATGAGGTAGAGAAGATTGAACAGAAAGTGAGTCGTACAAAGGGAATGATAAAAGCTACCGCACTGAACAGTTTCAACAGAGCATACACAGCAAGGGTATTATGGGATGGAGTTGAAATACCAGGGATAATAAATGTCTTAGATGTGATTTCAAAAAGTGAGGGAGATACCCAGAGAATGGAGAAAGCACAGAATGAGATAAGGAAATGGATACTGAGAGCATCACCATGTACAGCGGCTGAAGCAGCCTTACCAGAGTTCCGAGGGAATAAAATGACAGACAGAATTTCCAAAGCAAAGTTAAAATACTGGGGGTATCTTCAAAAAGTAAATGAAGGCAGTTGGTGCAGAAAAGTTTACAATGAGGTAGGTAGTCCAGGAACAAACAAGATGGGTCAAAGACATGGCTAAGTGAGCAGAGAGATATGAATGGAAAGGATATGATGAGCTTGATGATTGGAAAGAGTATATATATATATATATATATATATATATATATATAAAGACTGTTACAGACGGCTGGAATAGGAGTCAGGGAAAACAGTACATTAAAAGTGCACAATGTACTAGGAAATCCAAACAAACGTGTGTTCGCATGGAGAGAAGGGATGTAGGCTTCCTTTTCACATTAGGACAGAAGTGATCAATCTAGAAAACAGAACACAGAAGTGGATAACAGGTAGTGATGGAAAATGTAAGGTGTGCAGACAAGAGGCAAATGAGAGTAGATCATTGGCTGTTGAGGTGTTATGCATATAGAGAGATACGACAAGAATTTTTCAGAAAGTGGCAAAGGGAAGACTATAACAAGGGTCTGGAAGAGGAACATGGATTTTCGGTTTGAAGGGTGGCTTTCTCGATTGCAGGAAAGGTCCCAAAAGTGTACAAGACTATTTGGTAGGGTGCTGGAAGAAAAGAAATGAATCGATAGAGTTGGACAGCAACAGGGAAAATTAGTATTTCAGCATACAGTGAGACAAAGAAATGGTGGTAGCCCTTATAACGGCTCCCAAGTAAAATGCTGGAGCCTTAAATGTGAGGACCCTTTGCCTCGGCTGTGGTCCTGGAAAACTTGGCAGCATAAGTTGATTAGGATAATCATGGTTTCCTGTGCCTCATCTATTAATATTTTTTGTCTATCTTTTTAAAGGCTACCTGTGTCACACTGGACCGCGGCACAAAAGCGGAGGGCCACATTATTATTATTATTATTATTATTATTATTATTATTATTATTATTATTATTATTATTATTATTATTATTATTATTATTATTATTAAATCGTATGTGTGTGTGTATGTGTGTGTGTGTGTGTGAGTAAGAAATATGCCAAATCTGTGCAGGACAACCTGGTAGATTCCTGGAGAAAAGGGAAACAGGCCTACGTGGGCCTTTCGGTAGGATCAAAGGGGTGCCTCTCATAAAGAGAACGCATGAAGTCATATGTGTTTGGGGATATGACTAATTAAGTTATAGTAGGCCTACGATACAACTGGGATCATGACACCAGCGCAGCTCTGCAAAAGGGTGTGTCATTGTGGTAAACTTCCGCTTAACCAAGCTGTGGCACCAGGGCACAGAACAGCGTGAGCTGATGATAGTTGATACATAGGCCTATGAGCCTAGCATGTTTTCCCCAGCCTTATCAGTTATTCCCCCCTTTTATGTCACCTTTCATCTATACGATTACGGTCAGACATCCATCATGTTACAAGTTACATGCCACATTTCTTTGCTCGGTTAATTTCCAGACGTTTTTTGTATGTAAAAGCCCCAAAATTTAATTCATTTAAGCCTGGCCAATTTGCAAAAAAGTCCGTCTTAAGAGTATTTTTGCCATTTTGCGCTTCTTTAGTTGAAAGAGTTCTTTCGAATATATGGGAGCAAATATTCACACCTAATATCGTCGTATAACATAAAACTGTGGGTTTAAAAGTAATTTTGTGCAACGTTCGCTCATTAATTCTCTCCCAAAGCTTCCATGGTTTGTAATAATTAAAAGTAAATGTAATCATTGACATTGTAGTATCAGAATTTCCACACGGGCAATAGAAATGACATAGCTTTATCGCTTTTGCTAGTACCGGTAGTAACAGTCAAGGCTGCTTGATGCAATTTTAAAATATTGTATGCGTCATTTTTTGCCTCAAACAAAGATAAAGCGTTTCAGCAGTACCGTTCAATGTTAATTTGTGAGCTAAATATGGTATTCATAAGATAAAGCTGGGCCATATTGAACTTTAGGGGACACTCGAGCCCTTATAGGTGAAATCTTATTACGATGTCTATATTCCTTAATCCTACCTAAAGTGAAGAGTATTGCGCCGCAGGGCTTGGGTCTCCTGAAGTTCAGTAAGGCCAAAACTTAAAAGCTGTATGTTTATCATAATTTGAAATTTAAATCTGTACAACATCTGAATTCTTACGGACTCTTCTTATTCAAAATGTTCGGTTTATTTACCATTTGATTTTCTTTTCTGTCAGTGAATTATTGCGAACGCAAGTAGTTTGGCCTGAGCCAGGGTTGAAACCCATCTGCGTGCCAATGGTAATGGTTGCAGATCCATGCTGGGAGATGTGGACGCCGCCGGTAAGTTCAGCACCGTATTTAGCAACTTAGTGGTTATTCGACGTCTCTCTGCATTTTTGCCAAGAAACGCCGTTGTAGGCCTACTTGCTATTCTCATTTCTGCTTTGTCATTTCACTGCATTTTGGCTAAAAAAAACTCCGAGGCACATTCTCTTCCCATTCATACCTCGTTATTTCATTCCTCGTTATTTCATTTTTTGTTCAGAAACACCAAGATGGAGGATGAGAGTTAAATGCACATCAGTCATCAGCCTTTCTGGGCCAAATGCCAAGACATGTCGAAGTAGAAATGGGAGGGTGAAGCAGGCCTACCTCTGTGTATCTGCCGAAAAACGCCGAAGCTCTACACTTTTGCCCAGAATTGCTAGGGTAAAAAAGAGAAAGAAAATTGTCTCAGAATCTCCTGGCAAAATTTTACAGAGTTGGGCTGGTGTTGCTGAACGGAGCATAAGTTTATTTTAAATTTCCCCTGGACAGCTTTTCAATAATCCGGAGTCATGGAATCAATTTTTTTTCATCGAGTCTGCCTGACAGAAGAGCAATATCAAATTACATTAATTGATGTCAAGCCAGACAGTGTATTGTTTTTGGGCTTAGCTGTCGCACTTAGCTCGGGAACTGCTATTCTGATCAGTTGCCCTTGGATGGCTGCCAGATAGCAAAAAGAAAAGCTACTGTACATAGCTTCTACATAACTGCTGATGCAAAAACACTGTCATGGTACCGTAAACCCTTTGGCCTATCCGCGTAGCGTTCTCAAAAAAAAAAACTGTTTAATGCCTAAGACAATATAGGCCTACTTCCCACAAAGTACTGGTTTTTTTTTTTGGAGGGGGTAAAAACTGTTAATCTAATGACGGTTTCATGCAGCATGACTTTGTTCTGATTGAAATATGTTCGGGACACTGAAATACATAGTAAAATTATGTGTCTCAGCTTGGTGAGCAATAAGTAGATAAACTTTATTCTGAATCATATTTAGACCACTAAAATACGTGATGATATGCTTTTTCGTTTGGCAAGTCGCAGCCACATGAACTAGATTCTTCTACCAGGTTTTTTTACATGTTCGGACTCAGTACTCTGGTCAATAACCCATGCGTAGGACATTCGTGCGATGTGCATAAATGAATATAGATCTGACGATTTCAGACCAAAAAAGTTGTTTTGTGTTTTACATTTATTTATTATGTCTGGTTGCCAACCCAGACACACTGTTTTTGTAGGAGTTCTTTATTATGCCTGGGTGCAAACCCAGACATTTTTTTTGTAGGATTTCTTTAATCATGTTTAGGCCTACTTCTCATACCTTTCCGCCACATTTTGTGACGCAGTTTTCTAATCCATTTTACAATCTATCACAATGAAATTTTACATACTTAGAGACCCATAGCTGAAATTGTTCACCTGGTGTAGATTTTTTGACATGTTATAAATTATTAAAGTGACGGGTAAACCCTCCCCCCCCCAAAAAAAATCCTATTCAGCAATTGGCTGAGAAAACAATGGTAGTTGTATCAGCCAATCACATTGCATCAATTGACAATACACCTGTTGCCTGCTGACTCTACTACTGCAGTTCAGCAGACTGTACCTGATGACCCATGATTGATGATGTCATGTGTGTTGCAATATAAACATCATAATGTGAGGTCATTACCTTCCCTAGCAACGTTACTCAGCCCTAGAAAATGACCAACACACAATGCAGCATTCAGTTTTGATCGAATCACAGCACAGTGTAGTTGAAAGATGTAAATACTCTAATCATTATTATTATTATTATTATTATTATTATTATTATTATTATTATTATTATTATTATTATTATTATTATTATTATTATTACACCATAGAAACAGGGCAAAACATTCAAACTTAGGACTCCACTTGGCACCCAGACAGATTTGCTTCACAATCTATCCATTCTAGTTATGTCTGGGTTGGCACCCAGACATACTGTTTTTGTAGAGTTCTTTAATCTTTCTTTGCTTCTTAATACCTTTCTGCCACATTTTGCTACGCAGTTTTCTCAGCCATTTTACAAGTTACCTCATTGAAAGTTTACATACAATGATACCCATACCTGAAATTGTGGATCTGGTGTGGTTTTATTGATTTTATAAATTATAAAATTTATGGGTAAAAAAAAACAAAACTACTTCATCTATTGGCTGAAAAAACAATGGTAGTTTTATTAGCCAACCACATTGCACAAATGACAATATGCCTGTTGCCTGGTTACTCTACTACTACTCTTTAGCAGATTGTACCTGATGACCGATGATTGATGATGTCACAAAACAGTATCTGAGAGAGATTTGCTTGCGAATCCATCCACTCTAGTTCTTTCTTTACTTCCTAATACCTTTCCGCCACATTTTGTGACGCAGTTTTCTCCGCCATTTCATAAGTTACCCCATTGAAATTTTACATACTAAGAGACTCATAGCTGAAATTGTTCACCTGTTGTGGATTTATTGATATGTTATAAATTATCAAAGTAACCGGTAAAAATATATGATAAAAATCTATTCAGCTATTGGCCGTAAAAACAATGGTAGTTGTATTAGCCAATCACATTGCATCGATTGACAATACACCTGTTGCCTGGTTACCCTTCTACTACTGTTCATCAGATTCTAGCTGAAGACCTGTGATTAATGATGTCACAAAACAGTATGGCCCACGAGGGGGTTTCAAAACAAGCTCGAATTGGAACCCAGACAGATTTGCTTGCAAATCTATCCAATCTACTTTATTTGGGGGGGGGGGGGGTTGCGTCGCAAGTTTGAGGTTTTTGAAAATTAAACCATGTACGGATTTCCTAACTGTCAAAAAGTAATCTGTTCTTTACACTACCGTAATTTAAAATCAATATGAGAGACGCTAGCAATGGGTATAATAGAACAATGATACACATCTGACGAAATGCATCTTGAGTAAAGCAAGGAAACATTGTTCTTGGGTTTTGTCGAATTTGAGAGTGCAACAAGCCGGTCAAAAATACAACATTACACGAAATTATGAGCAAACAAACAAAAATTAAAATAAGAATTAAACAGAAATAAAACAAAAAAGAGCATACAATTACAAATAAAAAAGACCCAAGCCTTCCCATAGAAAACAACAAGTTAACCCTCGTCAAAGTGCGCGACAATCTCGATCTTTACTCTGTATTTTTATTGATATTGTAAACCAGAGAGAAGAGAAAAAGGAGGAGGTTCAAGCATATGTGAAGCCAGACGTGACCCCATGGATTCCTTTGGATTGTAAGCATTTCTCTTCTCACTGTCATTGTAAGAGCAAAAAGTCAATGAGCCGTTTTTACACCACGAGCGAACATGAAGTACACAATTGTCAATGGGAAATAATGTTAAAGTAGTTAGTCCTTAGTAAAATTTGGACAGGTTTGTGTGCATTGAGATCCCATGAATTGCAATCTATATGAATCACTTTATGTAACTTGAACCAAGGCCTTGTTGAATGCAGTGAAAAATGTATTTTATATGGATTCAGAAATCACAGTGAACGTTTCAAAAATAAAGAAATACTAATGCATATGAGTAAAAGGAGGGAAAAAAGAACATCTTGAAAAAGTCAATTTTCAAAAGCACGAGTTTGTAACTTGTGAAACACTTGTTGACCCAGCGCATCGATTGGGGCCAAATTGAATGTCAAAACGCGCTGGGAAAAGCCACTCGATCAGTTTTTCTACATTTATGCATGTTGGTGCGCCCTCTAGTGACCAATGTGTGTCACCACATTGATGTTTGATTATCTGTTTTTAGTATTATCATACGGGTTCTTCTGTTGCAGGTAAGGGCATAATTGCTTCTGTCCTAATAGGCCTTTGCATACCGTTCAGCATAGGCCTGCGGGGATGCATCCGCAGACAGAGAAAACCTGGCTATCACGTAAGCATACTTGGGGCACAAGTTTAATACTATTGTTTCAATAAGGGAGTGCATTGTCTGTTAACGGCATACACATTAAAACTGCAAACTGAAACGACATGGACCGTGGAAAAGTGGTCGCAATGGGGACATCTTATGTGAAGTCTATTGTTATAGCAGAGAATGCACAAGATGAATTAATATGATGATTATGTGATAATAATAAAATTGATGACAATAAGGTTTGCATTTGTTCATTAAATTTACAATCTAGGCCTATGTAGCTGGAAAAGAGCAGTTATTGCTAAAAAAAATTCCTGAATTCTAGTCACACCACCATAGCATAGGCCTTAGTGATGCAACTCGGGAATATCGTTTTATCCAAAGTTCATAACTAATAAACTATAGTATAGTCTGTCAACCTTGCTCTACGGAAACGGATTTTGTGAATATTACAACAATGGATTATTACTTGCCGACATATCTAATGCATAACCTTTTCTCATCAATACACCTTACTTTTGAGGCATATGTGATAGCTATATGCACTTTGTATTTCTTTTCAGCCGCATTTTCGGGCATTTCTGCGGCCGCAAGCAAATGTTAGCGCAATCCATATCGTCCAAGAAATGATAAGTGCGCGTGCGCACGTGATTAAGAGATCCTTTTAAAATGCCGGCACCGTTCGTGTGTTGACCGCAAAAACGCGAAAATTGCTGGTTACATAAATAAATACAAACCACACTGCAAACAAATTTCTTTCAAGAGTTAGGTAAACTGCTCAGATTTGGTTATGTATGAAATACATGGTCATTTTGGCCGCTGTTTACGAAATATTCGAGAAATTCCCTTCCGTAACTCAGGGTTGACAGACTATAAATTATAATATTGCAACGTTTACATTTTGTGTTTAAAAAAATAAAGACCACTAGGATAAAACAACCAAATACTAGCCCCCTTAGCACTTTCAACAGTGCCTTAATAAGGTCTTATTATAAACTATTTGTGACAGAAGACTTGACAAAACATGACAAAAATAAACAAAAAAAATTGTGATGAAAACTACAATTTTCACACAAATATCTGGATGGACGAGTTAATATGTCGACGCCCACTCCCGTCCAAGTAGGCCTACACATCTCGAAAAATACCATTTTTGACCAGGTCTGACCATAGGTGACCAAATATCTGCCTAGCTGTATTTGAACTAGAGGTGGCCCCACTGATGACCTAATGCCAGCCACTGATACTGCAACGCAATACCAGGATGGAGAATGATTGCAATTGTATCCACGGGACAATTCTTGAGTCACTTTCAGCACATAAACAGCAATACCTGAACTCACCTTGCGGGGGGGGGGGGGGGGGGGGCATAAATGTGATAATTGCAGCTAGGCGACTGGTGCCAAAGGTTGCAAGTTCGAGTCCTGCCCGTTCCGAACATAAGATATAACAGTGTCAGTAACGTACCATGCTTGCTTACACACAAGAAACTGGAAACCTCAAGTAAGCTAAAAAGTAGACCTTTAATGTCTTGACCACACGACAGTATAATTTGCCTAGTACAAAAAGTATAGGCCTGCTCTCTCGATCAAAATACTATCTATACTTTCCTCATAAATTACGATATTCAACCCATCATGCTGCACAACAAAATTAGGGCACTTTGTGTTAAGGGGTACAAAAAATTTGTATGATTTTTTTTAATGAAATTTGTCTGGGGAAATCAACATTTTGATGACATGCAATGTAGAAAACATGAAAAAACTAGCACAGTTTGACTGATAGCATAATAGGAGATCATCAGTGTCGGTTACTATGTCAATTTTTATTTTCCTTTATAGGCCTATGTAGCAAGCATATTCATCAACATGTACTAGTATGTAGGCTTCACCCTTGTAAACTGTCTTTCCAAACTGCAATGAGTTAGGCTCAATGTCGAAATATAAACTGACAACACAACAAGCAAATAAATATCCGACTGGGTAATCAATTGGTGGTCATCCAGGGCCGTATTCACGAAACGTTTTATCTGATACTCCGTTTAATCCTAGAGTGAAAGTCAATGTGCCTTTGAGCCTTTAACTATTGAATGGTTGGCCTAATGTTTGATCTAAACTTGCCGGATTAATTTATCTATGTTCTCCGATCTAATATGAATTTTGGAATTTAAGTTTCCATTTTATTAAATCAATCTTGATTTAATCCAGATTTTATTCCTGGATTAAAAAAAAATACTGGATCAAACTAGGATTGATTTCATAAAATGAGCCTGTAAATCCCTTATTTCATATTGTAGCCAAGAGCATATATAATGGCTGACCCTTCGAAGTTTTAATCGAAACTTGAGCCCAGGATTAAGTAGTTTAGGGTGCAAACCACATTCATTTTCATCTGGAGATTGAAGTTAGGATCAAATAAAATACTTTGCCAATATGGCCACTGAATATTACGGATAGTAGGCCTGCGTGTACTTAAATAGTCAAACGGAACAAGAAATGTAGCCTACATGTAGGTTTATGTGCAGGCCATGTCAGTGTCTATTTGGAATGGCTGTCGCAAATTCACGAACAGCGGCATTAACATGTCCGTGCAGGCCTCGTGACACCACATAAGTTTTTGACAAAGATTGCATTCAATCCACGTTTCTGAGGGCGGATCTTCATATTTCCCACCACAGAAAATGCACCAAAATTCTTTATCAATTGCTGTTTGCTCCAAACGCTTGATATCATTACTATCTCCTGAGGTAGTGTTTTCCTTTGGGTGACTTCTTTCTTGCATTTCAATATTTTTTGCCTGCGCATCTTGTTTATTTTTCTTTGTCTTGATTTTTCTCTTTTGCCTTGAAGAAGTCTTTTCTGCTCTCTTTGTTTGAATCCTCTGTTTCCTCTCTAATAACTTCTTCTTTTTCTGTTCTCTCCGTATCTGTGCTTCCCTTTTCTTCTCTTCTTTACGTTGCATCTTTTCTTTCTTTTTTTCTTCAGCTGCTTTTGACGTTCATGCACTCCTCACTTGTTGGGACAAAATAAGAATTTGTCTTCGCCATCGGTGTCTTAGTTTGTAGTGTGGGGTTTGGAGGTATGTCGGCATCACCGTCAGTAGGGTGGGAAGTGTTGCTGAATGAGAAGTACTCTGTAGTCTGAGTGTCATTCTTTTCAAGCTAAAACAAAATGTAAATCATAAACAGATTACACTCAATTTGTGTTTTAGGAGAGGAACTTCAGTTTCGTGGCCAGCTTTGTGAAGGTACAAGAACTTTTAAGAAAACCTTTTCATCTGGCTAAGAAAACAATTTAGATTTGCAGAGACATTTTGTTTTAAAATACCTGTATGTATGTATGTATGTATGTATGTATGTATGTATGTATGTATATCTTTTTCTCCTTTTCAGGTCTCCTGTGCCAACAGGACCGCGGCACAAAAGCGGTTGACCGCAGAATTATCATTATTATTATTATTATGTATTTATGTATGTAGGCCTATGTATTTATGCCTATGTATGTATGTTCGTATGTATGTATATATGTATGCATGTATGTGATGTATGTATGCATGTATGTATGCATTATGTTCGGAATGAGCGGGACTTGAACCTGCAACCTTTGGCACCAGTCGCCTAGCTGAAATGGGAAACGCACATATCCACTTGACCAAATCCCCATTCTCAAAAAAAGAATGGTTCAATAGAGGTAGTTATGTGCGAGTGCCATATCAGCACGATTATGCAGTACAAGTACTGAGTCGGCATTTATTTCCTGAATCGGGGACTTAAATCCAACGGCATTAAGGAAATACCAAAAATATATATTTCATGTTCAGAAGGAGCGGGACTCAAACCTGCAACCTTTGGCACCAGTCGCGAAACCCCATGTCGCCCCCTCTGGTGGCACCTAATAACGGCAAACCGCCATTTGGTCAACAAGGGGTCTGTAATTTAGTCACACCAAGGCCGATAATAGAACCAAGTGCAAGGTGACAAGTTCTTGTCATTTACTTCAGTTTGTGGCCCGATGATTGAGGCAATATTTTGTTCAATTAAGGGGAAATGCGTGTTCTTTATATGTAAACATAATTTACAGACAATTGCGCACACTTTAAGAAAACTATACAGTAGACCTAACAGAGAACGAGCATTACTTACTTCTCCTTTCTGTTGTCAGTTTGGGACTGACCTCTTTTTGAATGCACGGACCTGCTGCAAAAACGGTGCTGAAAAGAACGCTGACTGCCAAAGCCTAGGGCAACAAGCACACAATCATAAAAGAACCAATTAAAATTCATGTTATTCAATGAAGGATACTTTTTGATTAGCTGATGTTGAAGACACGTAATAGGCAATGTGCATAATTAAGAGGTCCAGATGGGCCGGGATAAGGGACATCGTTTGGTGTTTGGTCAGTTTACCCTAATAATAATAATAATAATAATAATAATAATAATAATAATAATAATAATAATAATAATAATAATAATAATTTATTGGGAAAACTTCCCCTTTACAGCGGGGTCACCAACGGAACGCGAAAAATTCCATGATTCGTCCAAAATATATACAAATAATCAGGCATTCTTATTAATCAAATAATCTTGTTATGTTAAAAATAAGTATAGTAACTATAAGTAATGATTTATGTCCTCTGCACCAAAACTACAGATAAACCACTCCTTGGGACAAAGCTCTAGAAAGCGTAAGGACATGTACATTATACATGTTTCATATGCAATGCAAAACCTATAGCTTCCAGCGTCATTATTAAGAAAAATCACCTATTACCACAGTGTGAATGTAAAAGTCAGTTAAAAAGTTTCAATTCACCACTATTACATACTCCTGGAGATGTGGGTTTGTACATGGGGGACCCCCGCAGAGTGACGGGGGTGGGGGGGGGGGTCAAAGCCGCGCAGACATAACAGATAGACGCCAGCATACCCCACTGCTGCTGGTTTGACTCCAGCTATAAGAGGAAGTCATCCAGAGAGCACCATCACGTGTTATTTTACTGAACTGCCCTAGTGTCATTCCGAGAAGTCATTAAGTGACCATCTCCTGTAATACCAAGCCTCAACCAAATATGTTTTACGTGTGGTAAAATAATTCACCAATATCCTGTCCAAGATCATATGCATGCTCGCCAAGGAACCAACATAACTTATTTTTCAGCGAGGAGACGAGAAAACGCTGCCATGCCTGTTTATAATTCTCATTCAGAGAGTTGATTTCCAAATTTCTATATGTTTCTAACCTGATATCATTTAGTGCTGGCAGACAAATAGAAAATGTGCAAAATCTTCTCAGCTATCCTTACATAAAGGACATCTTCCGTCTGATAAACCCCATCTTTCCAGATCTTCCCCTACACCCAGTGCAGACCAAATATTCAATCGTGCACTGGCAAAGTTATTTACATTAAACAGATAACTTTCACCGAAAGAGGACAGTGTATCAATAAAGTCTGAACCATTATAACACTATTCATCAAGTTTGATCTGTTCTGACAGGGACGGAGCGGACGGCTGGTACCGAATAGATCCACATTGCAGCTCCACAGCACTGGTAAGATATCAAACACATATCGAATTCAGAGGTCCACTGACTAATACAATTATATATATATTAAAGGCCGAAGTGAATATTGCTGTTCTCATGTCCCTAAAACCACGTTTTTTGACCAAATTCAAAGACTGTAATTGTTTTATTATATGATCTTGTGATCAGATTGGTCATCCATGATGATAGGCCTCAACACACTCAGTTTCAAGTAGGCTTGAATCCAGGCAGACTAGCACTTTAGCAGGCATGTCTGGTGTGTCTATTGTGTTGCTGCAGCAAGGTATCCATTGAACTATTTCATTCCGCATTGCAAAATCCGTGTGCAAATGTGCGATTGCACTGGCATTGTGTATCGTGGTTGAATGAACAGCACAATGATGCAAAGGGATTTCCTCCTTTTATTTTTGACATGACAAGCTGTCAATAAACTGTCCAGTAACTTCCTCTATTGACCGTGGAGTGACATGCACGCAGGATATGGATAAATACACGTATTTAGATAATCACGTGACACAGGCTAGCCAATTGTAAAACCCTAAATATTTTGATCATATATATATATATATATATATATATCATATATATATATATATATATATATATATATATATATATATATATATATATATATATATATATACATATATATATATATATATTTATATATATAGAGGCCACACATGGTTGTGGGTGTCGGTGTGGGTGTGTACAGACCTAAGCCACATGGTGTAAGTAAAATATCTGCGATCTTAAACATGCATGTATATGTGAAAGCCCATGCAACATGAGTCTCAGTAATTATCTGAAACTTCCGATCAGCTTTGAGACATAGAAGTTAGTATGAAGAAATCCACAAAAATTACACAAAATCTGCCATCAAACACAACATAATTACCCATAGTTATACCACACAAGATATATTTTTTTTTTCTTTGCTTGCAGAACAAACTTTTAACTTTGAGCTGCAGTGTTTTGTCCAACTGGAAAAGGAAGGTTTCCTGGATATGATGGACTTCCAACGGGGAACCAGGCACAGACCATCTATGCTTCTGGACCTCTGCTGTGAACTGCCACTAGATGAAATGTGGAACATTTACACTTTTTTCCCAGAAGGCCAGCGCGAGTTCACAGCAGCTGTCCATGACTGGTTCCCCGTTGGGAAAAAGGAGGAGTGCAACAAGGAGAAAAAGAGAGGCAAGAGAATCAAGCGACAGTGGGGGAGAAGAGGTGCCAAAAGGGGCAGACGGTATTAAAGGTAAATACAGAAGCCAGCGATGTACTTTTCTGTGTATGTTCGTTCATGATGACAGTGAGTTGTAGTAGTAGCAGTAGTAGTAGTACTAGTAGTAGTAGTAGTAGTAGTAGTAGTAGTAGTAGTAGTATGTAAATAAACACACAGATATTCTGATTCATATGGTGATGATAATTTTGGTCTCACTGCTTTAGATGATATCCATACTCCTCATGTACAGGAGGCTCTTACAGATTCTGAGTTGCATTTTTCAACAATTTTGAATAGATACGTTTAAAAATCTTATAAAGACAATGTTTATTAGTTCCCTCAGGACCACCATTGCCTGGCCCTCCTGGGCCACAACTGAGTTGGGACTCTGTTGTTCTGAAGACCTGGCAAACAAGCTGGTGCCACCACTCACAGCTCTCAGTTCATGTGGAAGCGGGGGAGGGGGACCTATGGTGTTCATGCATCCCTATTATTCCTTCCTCTTCCTTGGGCACCATTTCTCGCTTGCTCTAAGAATTGGGAGCTCCATTGACTTTCGTCCAGCGAAACTTTTTTAGTGATGTGCAGTCATTTCGGATAAGCAACTTGCTGCCTGTGCTCTGAGCCAGCTCTTGCACCACATAGACTGGTTGGATCTGTAGGCGATACATTTTGAACTCCTCCACTTCCAGCACCTGGTGGAGAACAAACACATTCTCATTATGTGTGACAACTGGACAGTGATTCCCTACCTCAATTGGCATGGAAGGATGTGCTGCTGAAAGCTGACAGAGTTAGCTGGACATACCACCTGATAATGCTCCAAACACAACATCAACCCACACTCACGTGAGGCATGTTTCAGCATTGGAAAAATTAATGTCCTGGCAGACCAACTCTTGAGAAGAGGTCAGAGAGGGTTAGAGAACGAGTGGTTGCTTCACCCACAGGTTGTTTGGGCCATGTGGGCCAGGTGGAGTACCCCACAAGTGGATCTGTTCACAACAAGTGCAAACACAAAACTTCTATTTTATGTGTCGCCTGTCCCAGATCTCCAGGCCATAGCCGTAATGCTCTATGAACTGGGGCAACCTTTTGGCTTATGCCTTTCATCCTCCACAGATCCTGCCGAGGGTCCTGCTGAAAGTTCAATTCCACAACTGCCATCTGATGTTTGTGGCCCCTTGGTGGCTGTGGATGGGTTGATCCCTGGACCTCTTGATATTAAGCATCAAGCCGCCGCTATGTCTACTGGTATGGCCAAAACTTCAGGTGCTACTCTGAACCAGAGTGTTCCACAGGAACCTTCAAGTGCCCAACCTCCACGCTTGATGGTTGTCGCATCACACATCCATGACAGAGGTTTCTCCGAATTAGTCACAGATAGAATTAAAAGAGGCGGGCTTTGAGACTCTTCTCTAGCAGTATACTTGGCTCGAAGGAAGGTGTTTTCTGACTGGCGCACTGGTTGGAGAATCTCTTCCATGGTCTCCATGTATGGCAGACATTGCGAGCTTCCTGATCTATTAGTACAACGTTCCTTGGTAAGAGCTCAAGAAATTTAGAGGGCTTTCTGTCTGTGATCTCCTCAACCCTGGTGAAGGTCCTAGACATTCGCATAACGAGCACTCCTTATCTGTCAGTGCTTGTAGCCACCTGCTACATGGACATATCCACTGATAGGCAGGTCCTACCATGGTGGAACCCCTGTTGATCTTAGTCTTGCAGAAAAGGTGGCTAGAAGATTCTGCACTGTGGACCTCAAGTACTGGATGGGGAAACTTGTTTTCTCTTAACACCTGCTTCTGGGGCTAGTAGAAGCGAGATCCACACTTTGGCTTATGGTCAAATCCAATGGTCGCCTGACCACTGCCAGGTGACCCTGAGACCTCACTTGGGCTTCCTCGCAAAGAACTAAGTGGCTACAGATCCATCTATGGCCTTTAAGGGTTTTACCTTTCATGCTATGGATACTACCCTATCAGTTGAGGAAAGAGCCTTGTGTCCGGTGAGAGCTCTGTGTTGGTATATGTCCCACACAGACAGTGCAAGGGGTTAGCGGTCTGCCCTGTTTCTGCCCCTGGGTAAGTCCCGGAAGGAACAGGTCTGCCAAAATACGATCTCATCGGGGATTAAGCAGACCATCCTGAAGGCCTATTAGGACACTTTGGAGTTTGGCCCTAAAGCAGGTCTTGGCTAGAACTCGTGAGGTTGGAGCCTTTAATGCCTCCTACAGTGCCCTAAGGAATGTTGCTGTCGTTGATATTCTCCCAGCTTGCCACTGACAATTGTCAAAAACTTTTGCCGAGCACTACTGGCACGATTTGATCATGCTGGAGAAAGGCATTTACACCCTTGCCAGCATAGAGGGCTTGTTTCCATAGGTTCCTGATACTTGTCTCTTAAGACTTCCCAGGTCCCTTCGGGGCAGCCACCATGTTCAAGTTTATGGCACCCTTAGGGTTTAGACTAGGATATAGTGTATAAGTCAGCATTCCTAGAGTAGGCCTAAATCTTGTCTCAGACTTGTATCGGGCAGAAGACACTGCCTTACAGGACCATATGACTGCTCCCTAGGCACCCTCCATGTTTTCCACAATTCACTGGTCTACCTATATCTCCAGGACCCCAAGGGTAGAAATAAACAGCAGCTCCCTCATGGCAGACTTCTGTCAGACTAGCGGGCAGCATCCTGGTGGGCCAACTGGCACTCCCATGCTAGTCGCAAAGGAGGGTTGCCAGGCTTAGGCCAGGTTTCTGCTGTTGGCGGCCTCATGTCAGCAAACCTCTGAGGTTTTCCTAACACATATCAGATCCTCATTCAGGCTGATAGTCCCCCCAGGCTCTCAGTCCCAGTGGTTGTTGTGTCAGTATGCATGTTTTATTACTTCCACCTACCAATGCGTTTGTATATGAGCAATGGTGGTGGAGAGGTAACGTTACGTAACCAATATGTGAAATTTTTAGTTAAGGTATTACATCTCAACCACCAGAGAAGCTTACCTGACCTCCCCACTTCCACTCCACAGTTGACCTCCACTGGCCAAACCTTAGGAAGAGTAGGGGGGGATTGTGCAAGGGACATCAAAAACACACGCACCCAGTTCCACAGAAACTGAGTGATGGTGCGATCAGGACTGCAAGGTCTTTAGAACAGTAGAGTTCCAACTCAGTTGTGTCAGGCCTTGTGGCCCAGACATGGAGATATAGGCAATGGTGGTCAAGAGTCAAGTATACTCACAAATACCAAAATTACTAAAAATTTCATGAATTAGAACAGTGGAAATCACACAACAAAAACTAAATATTTCCATATGTACATGATAAAGCCCTCTCTGAAATGTGGTTTTTTGTATTTTATATGACAGACTTCTTATTTCAGACAGTAAAAATGCACTTTACATTGTAATTAAACAGCAAAATATCTTTGATTTACAGATCTCTTTATGGAAATGGAAGAAAAAAGAACAAAGAAGGGTGCTGTGCTTCATGTTATAACTTTCAGTCCAACTATCTTCATATATATATATTTTCAAAAGAACTGGCATCTCAGGAGGATACAGCCTTCAAGGGGATGCACACAGCAAGGATAATGAATTGGGCATTGGCTGATCAATGTGTCCTAAATACCAGTGTCCATGTGGTTCTACAAGGGAAATGAAAATGAAAAACAAAAGTAAATGCATCTCATGTCCATCAACATTTTATTGGTCATAGCATGTATGCATTGTATTAACTGTGAAAGGTTTTAGACCAGTAACATTTTAATAGGCCTAAATTTTGTAACCATTGCTGGTCTGTGAAGGCTAATGCTGCTGGTTGGTAACATTTCTCCATCATTTTAATGGAACAGTGACAACAATATGCTGCCTCATTTCCATTTGGTTGCATGCCTTTAAACATGCTACAAGAATGCTAGAAGACTTAAAGTGCAGTATGAAAGCAATTTTGATAGAATATTTAGGACACATAATGTTAAGTTTTATTTTCACCCACATAAAAATGAATAATAATATTTTGTATATAAAAGAATACATCATGTCAGTTTTCTATCCAAGAATGTGTATGTGTGGTACGTTTGCAAGCAATCATCATGGGAGAAAGGCTTAGATGGACTAACATTATTGATGCAATGCAATATAGTCTAGTCCCACACTTTAGGCCGAAAACCTATTCTATAAAGTAATAAGCCTGTATTATTTTAAATGAACCTACAAATACCAAAATAAAGGCACACTTTTCTAACTATATACTATATTTTTCTTCTGGTGTACCTAAGCTACATGAAAAATTGTGTAGGCAAAGGCATAACGATCGTTATGTTACAATGGACTGCAGATTACATGTGAAACTAACAATCAGGCCAATCATCTGCAATGTCATAGTAATTCCTCTCATGATATTGGGTACCAAGTGTGCCACAGTGGTTTTAAGCCTATTCTACAACAAAAAAGCTTCATGTGCCACTTGTAAAATTCACTGGAAAACTGTGAACTGCTCTGGTGAGACGGAAAATGCTCGCCTGAAATCATTCTAGTGTATGTCGCCCACACCAACTCGTCAAGAAATAGGGACACAAAGGTGTTGATTTTGTGATTGTCCCTGGTGGCAAAAAGAATGATAAGTGGCAGCCCCAAATCACTTCCAACCATCCTGGGAGTCAGAGACCACTCAGTCTAAATCACTTGCCATCAACACAAGAGCAGGTCTGCCTTGATGGTAAGGACGTGCAGACCGGGTACCCTGATGCCGTACTGATGATACGAGAGCAGGATTGACTTGGAGAGAACAGCCTTTTCAACCTGATACCTCACTGTTTGTTGATGTATGCAAGCACCATAATATTGTCATACATCACCAGGATGTTTTTTCTCCAACTGTGATAATACCTGAACAAGGGTGTGACTCCAGTTCCAGGCACTTGATGGCAAACTGCCTCTACTGAGAAGGCCCTTCACCTGAGGCATCGGTGAAAAAAGTCACTTTGCTGGTGAACGGTATCAAGGACTGCCCTGGCATCACGTTCATCCGGTAAGACCACCAACTCAGAATCAGCCGATTGTATGGCTGGATTGCAAAATGCTGAGACAAGATATGGCTCTTTCAGTCTGAGCTATCCAAAAAGCATAGATGAATAGGTTGACCATGAAGCCTCCCCAGAGAGACCTGAGAGTCAATGGAAGTCAAAGGCACATCCATTGATGCACCGTCAGAGCAGCTGCCCTCCTGCACCGCTTCAAGAAGGCTAAGAGTCGCTTCCACCTGTCTTCTGAAGGCTGACAGTGAAAGGAACTGTCAAAAATTGAATACCCAGAAACACAAACTCCCCCGCAGGAGTCAGGCTGGACTCTCACTTGGGAGATTGACAATTAGGCTAAACCTCACAAACAGATTCAACACGAACTGCATGCCCTTGAGAAGAAGACCCTGGTCCTGAGACCACAGGAGCCAACTTTCCACATAAATATGCAACTGTATCCCTAGTGGGTGTTAAACTCTGCCATCGACCACAAAGTCCAGACAGTTCCGAGACTGCTCGGCCATGGAAATGTGAAAATATGCAAAAGAGATTTCGCAATCACCCTGTTGCATCGGCTTCATGATGGTAGCTGGGGTCTCCATCTTCGAAGTGAAACACTGCAAGATATAACTTCAGACATGACAAGTCAAGTACCGATCTTTGTCAGCCCTTTTATCCAGGACCAAAAACATATGACTGTAAAAGCATGGGGACCCATCATTCAACAGTTGCTTGATGAGCTGTTTGTTCACAAACTTTTGCATGGCCTCACACAAGAGCTCCCAGTCCACCTCGATGTAAAGCGGGAAACAGAAGGGAACTAAAGAGAGGGGAGGCGAATTGTCTGCATACAAACTGCAATGAGTTACTCATGACAGACAATGTTCCTGATGAAAACATCGTCCGTAATGGAATCCCAGTGGTCCGTGAACAACACTAGTTGGCTGCCAACTGATCCTTGCCAAGATGGTGGACAGGGATCACAGACCGGAGGGCTTGCAGAAGCATTCAATGACCGACGCATGCACCCAGGTGCAAGGTGCTGGCTTCTATCTAGCCTTGGCACAATAAGAGCTAGCCTAAGAGGCCAACACTCCTTGTCAGATTCTTCCTCCACATCTGCAGCGTCTGCTGTTGCTGTGCACCTCGCACAGCCACAGTGGAAGACAACCCCTTGGTCAACTCTGCACTCTGCAGCAAAGCCTCATCCCCAGACTTCTGGCCTCTCCTCAGCCAAATTGTCTGCCTTCTCAAGGTGAACAGACCCTTGGCCATAGAGCCTAGGACCAACTGGATCCAATGGCAGGTAGTAAGCAGCTTTGCTTACCACTGTCAGCAGGGAGGCCGCTGAGAGGAGAACATTAGAATGTGCTAACTTGACATTGGTATTGAGTGTAATTGCTCCTCTGTGCATGTGAGGTACAGCTCATCCTTGAGACTGCTGGAGGCCCAGAAAGGTCTCTACCAAGTGTTTGGTGAGGCTGGCACAGAAAGGTCATCACATACCTCTGGGGATATATATGGCAGAAAACCCCGAACAGTTGAAAAAGGAGCCAAAGATCGTCATCACTCACATGTCCTGTTCAAAATACCAAAGCATTCACAGGGGCAGGGAGACAAACTCTGCTTTCTTGACACAGTGGTCCAATATGGGAGCATCAATCGCTGTGGGACCGTAGTTGTACACAGACCCACTATTCCAGTACAGCTCCAACCTCATCTTCCAGGGTCTAGGCCATCTCCGATGGATCTGCTGTCTGACATGTTGCCAGACCCTGCCAGTTCAGTGGAAAAATTGGAGATTTTTCCGGCCAGGGAAATGGAGAATGGCACCTCCAACTTGCAGGCCGCCTCGACTCCATCAACTAACATGGGCACAACTGAGGCCCTGGATTGGAGGACGAGCCTCAATTTAAGGACCAGTTTGCATCCACTATGGGGGTAAGGCAAACTGGCAGAGGCCTGGAACTTGCTATTGTGCCATCATTTGAGGACCATGCCCCCCCCCCCCCCGCGACATGCACTGACCTAACACTCACAGTGTGCCTCTACATGTTGGAGCCTCTATTTGGCAGATCTCTGCCCATCAAACCTTCTGCCACTGAGAAGACCTCCATCTTCAACAAATGTTGCACGTACTCTCCTCATTGCAGAAAATGCCGCTTCTATGCATGCGGGAGCAACAGGCAGCATGATCATCCCAGTAGGCCACCCTGTGGAGGTTGGCCTCCCAACAGACATCCAACTCCACATCCATGGGATCATCACAGATGCAAGAACCTTGACAGGCTAAGTTGGTGACATGACCAGTTTCCCAGGAAGCATGTCAACTACCAAATGATGGGAAAAGAAACAAGAAGAGTAATGAAGAGGTAACAAAAAAGCAGAAGCTTCCCACAAAATGCATCCACTACAAATAGATGCCCGAGTAGGAAATGGTTTGTGCATGCTTGCTATGATGGTGATGCCAGGAGTGCTGTGCCATGCAGCAGGGCCTGGATGTCAGTGAGTGCAGCAGCATGGTGACAGCACTGGACCCGCAGAATTTTCATGGGAGCTCTGTCAAGCACCTAAAGTGCATGTAGACAAGCTAAAGTGGCCTATGGGAGCTCTTTAAAGACAAATGCTTTCCATGCAACATTTTGCAAGATATGCAAAGTGTCCCCGAGGAAAGCTGTGGACTAAAACTACTTTTTGCTTTACACCAGGCTTGCTGGATTTTGAATGAAGTGTATTTTCATGAGGAATTTGAATCTTTTAACCATTATATGTTTAACGATAATTAAAAAACAACTACAGGCATGATTAGCATTTTAAGGGTTAATATGTACATGTCCCTTGCTAATCTTAGAAAAATCCAACACCACCTGTTGAACAAATTAAGATCTAAGGGTCCCCAGAGGTGTCCCTATGCAATTTCAAAGCAACTGGCTGGGTGGTTTCAAAGAGAAAGATTTTTTAACATGACCAAAACGGCAACAAAATTCATTAACAAGTTCACTGGACCATGACAATTTGAACAAACCTGGTAGAGACCCACCAAAGGTACATCCCCACCAACTTTCAAGTGAAAATGCTTCATGGTTTTGGAAAATTCAAAAATGTGAATTTCCATTGTAATCCCCAGAAGTACCAGATTGAAAAAATGTAAAAAAAAAAAAAAAAAAAAGAAATCCATAGCAGTGGCACTTAGTGAAAAACTTTGACCCTTTTGTGCAAAGAACATATAAACCAAGTTCCATCTTAATCAGAGTGACTATTCTATGAAATAGGTCAAAAAGAGCAAAAATACACAAAAAATTATTCAACAAGAGAAAAAAATTGCAGCACAACCTGGTACACAAACAAAGAAGTAAGAGTTTCTAGGCGTATTCTGTGTGATATCAAAATACTTGAGCAGTTTTGGAGAAGATTTTCTAAGATTTGCCCCCCCCCCCCAAAAAAAAAAAAAAAAAAACACACACACACACAACTAGAGAGCTTCGTAAACAGCCTGTCCTCAGCCGACATTGACAATCAACCCTGAATAAGTCCAACTGTAGTCTATACCAATGGATGAGGATTTTGGACAGGACGTAAAAAATGTGAATTTCCATTGCATGGTAGAGACCCACCTAAGATACCCTTCCACTGAGTTTCAAGTCAATCTGCCCAGTGGTTCTGGAGAAGAAGTAAGAAATGTGAATTTTTGACAGAGTACGCACAACAGATGACAATGGACAAAGGCCTATACGAAAAGCTCAGCTACTGACGAGTCAGCTGAGCTAAAAAAATGCAGCCCTACCTCGTACAAATTAAGTACTTGGATTCCCAGGAGTGTCCCTTTGTCATATCAAAGCAGTTGGGGTGATCTACATGTAGGTTCGTTTAATTTCTTGATGCACAGCTTTTCATTCCTATGGTGCATATTTGTGACAACTAGCAACTCATGCCATTTGAGGTCAGGTGTAAAAGTGGATCAACAAAGCCCATTACATTACAGTAAGTCTACAAATCCTTAAAATTCTACCTTGCACACGAGGAAAAATTTGGTATTTATCATCTGATCTACCTGAAGTACACATGTAATCATCCAAAAATTACACCCTGGTGTGATAAAATGAAAGTTTAAAGCTTATTTGACAACATACAAAGAGGCTAAATTTATACCTGCTTTTTTCCAAAACCTGAGGATCATGGACAGCGATCGCAAGATGTGGGCAGTCAACCATGAACCGGATGGGCAGCACCATCTTTCAGTGAATTTAGAACTAACCCAGATCTCTCCTATTGGACGAGCAGTTTCGGAGAAGAAGATTTTTTTAAGATTAACCCTAAAAAGAACAACAACAAAAATCATAAAAAATCCAAAAACAGGAGGGCTGTGTGAACAGCCCATGTTCAGCTGGCCTAGACATTCCTCACACTTGGTGATCAAGGTCACCCATGTACTGAGTAAGTATGACCTTTATGGAAGGACACTAACATGTGCAACATCAAGGTCCCAGTTCAAGTAGTTCTCGAGTTATAGTGAAGAGTAAAATCATGTATGTTGCATTGTGACCCCAGAAACGAGGTCAAGGTCACTCATGTATTGTTTAAGCATGACCTTGATAGAGAAACATTAACATGTGAAACATCAAGGTCCTAACTCAAAACAGATCTCAAGTTATCAAGTGAACAATAAATTTTGTGTCACTTGTCCTGTGACCTTGGGAATGAAGTCAAGGTCCAAACATCACTGGAACATGACCACTTCCACAAAATACGAATACACTTATTAAAAATACATCACTACCAAGTTTGGCACAAATCAGGCCAAAATTATCTAAGTTATAACCATTGCAAGAAATTCCCATGTTTAACTTTCCTTTAAAACTTTTTTAAAGATTTTCCACCAAAAAAAAATCATAAAAAGTAAAAAAATCACTGGAGCATGACCATGTGAATAAACTTGGTAGAGACCAACCCAAGTAACATTGCCACCAAGTTTGAAGTGAAACTGACAGACAGTTCTGCAGAGAAGTCCAAAATGTGAATTATCATTGGAATGCCTATTGACTTGCACAGTAAGCAATAGAAAAGGTGCATTTACCGATAAGTACCCAAATTGAAAAAAAAAAATGTTGGAAATCAGGAATCCACAGCACTTCACTTGGGAATTTCTGGAGCCTGATCATTTGAATAAACCTGGTAGAAACCCTTCCAAGGTACATTGCCACCAAGTTTGAAGTCAATCTGAATGACGGTTTTGGAGAAGACGTCCAAAATGTGAATTAGCATTAGGATGCCCATTGATTTACACAGTTATCAATAGGAAAGCTGCATCGACCAATAAGTACCTGAATAGGAGGTATTCATATTAAACTATATTAACTACAGACTTACTTTGGTCCCCCCAGTTGCTAGGCAACAGAACTATGCCTCTGCTATGATCACGGCACTTTTACAAGTTATGTTACCTAGCCATCTAGAAATAACACTTTTCTACCAAGCAATTTAAATTTTCTAAATATGTTAAGCATCTAGTATGTGTTAACACTTGGTGAATGACTTATCTTAAGCTTTTTGCATTCTCAAGTTGCTTCTTTTGTCACAAAAGCTCATTTCACGCTCCTGAACACATGAATGTGCCCTCCTTCCTGTCAAGTTTCTTCCTGCAGTCTAGGTGGCAGCACTTGATCCATTTAATATGCATACCTCCCATTGAAAAAAAAACGTTTAATATCAGGAATCCACAGCAGCACCATCTAGTGAACAACTTTCTGTGACTCTTTCACAAGGAAAATATCCACCAAGTTTCAGGTTAATCAGAGTGATGGTTCTGGAGAAGTCAAAAATAGCAAAAAACACACAAAAAAATCATACGAAAAAAAAAATTGCAGTGCCACCTGATGAAAAAGTTTAGAACTAGGAGTCCCTAGGAGTGTTCCTGTGTGATATCAAAGCAATTGAGTAAGCATTTTCTGAGAAGTTTTTTTTAAGATTTCCCCCCAAAAAACAAAAAAATTCTCAGAAAATCCTAAAACCACTGAAGCATGACCATTTGAAGAAACTTGGTACTGACCTGCCAAGGGCACATCCCTAACAACTATGACATGGATCTAACCAACGGTTTTAGAAAAGAAATCGCAAATGTAAATTGTTGCAATGGACGGACGTGGAGGACAGACAGAGGACCATCATATAATCTCAGCTGACTGAAAAGTCAGTGAATTGTGGACAGATGACAGACGGATGGACGACCGAGCCTCTTAAAAGCTCAGCTGACAAGTCATTTGAGCTAAAATGCAAAGAACAAAATGTCCACATCACATGTGTTACAGAATATTTATCTCCAGCATTTGTATTATATTTGAAGCGATTCAGTGCGCTTACCACAGACTTCATGACACATCATGATCCATCTGGCTTTCTGCAGTCAGCATTAAGAAATTCCTTCACAAAATGATCTGTACCTGATGGACATTTTGTCATTATATCGAAAAGGTAAACAGTAACGTTTTTTAATAGACAAAACAGTAACATTCAGGTGATTTGGTGAAGATAGCGCAGACTACACCCAAATTTTGGTTCATGTGCAGGGTTTTCCTTAGATTATCCCAGCAGCATAGTCAGATTTCCATATTCTACCAAATTTGAGCAAATTTCAAGAATTACAGCTCTATTTTCCTATACCTTATAATGGGAAGCCTAAGTCACAGCCCTGATTTCAGGATCACAGCCCTATAATTTGTAGGGTCCTGGGGAAAACCCAGTTGTGACATTACATGTACATGTCACTGTCACAAATTGATGGCATCAGATTGCAAACCTCAAATGTCCATTATTACAAATCTGGTGTGCATAATGAGGTCTCTAGTATCAAGTTTTATTATGCAGCAGGCCAAGACTTGTTTTTGTGTATGCGGAAGCAATTATTGTTATAATTTCACGCAATTTAGAAAGTTCCCAAAAATATAAGGATAAAATGTTGAATACAGTTTCTTGAAAGGGAAGAAGGGGTGTATCTGTGGCACCCGATTTGTGCTGCAAGATGAGATTCCGGCATAAATAAGGACTGTGGCTAAGCCAATTTCACATGCATGGCTGAAAGTGACCCTGTGACTTTTGGATTTAAGCCCGGAGTTGTCTGTGTGTTTTCTCATCGTAGCCTTGATAGAGGATCACCATTATGTGCAATACCATACACATGTGGTCTCCAAACTCCAAATACTTATGTTATCAGCAGAAAAAGATACAATGACCCTGTGTGATCTTGAAAATCAGCTCAAAGTCATCCATGTAGTCTTTACCTGCCCCTTAACAGACATATATCATAATTCGCAAAGGCAAAGTCCCAGCCCATGTAGTGCTCAAATTGTTAATTGAATCATAACATTTACTCATCGCAATGTGACTTTGGAAATTATTTGTGGTGGCCCAGATGCCTCTTTTTCTCTGGCAAGAATGTAGGCACTATCCATGTCTGTCTGAGGAATGTGCAGCACCCTTCATAGCCTTGAGACCGGGTTAAAGCAGGATGGGGAGGCAAAAAACTTATAACTCACCTAAACCAAGGTCAAGGCAGTAGCTTTCAGATGTACTGGCTTCAAGCAAGTGAAACTGGCCTCAAGCAGGATCAAGGCAGTAGCTTTCAGACTGGCTTCAAGCAAAATCAGGGTGCAGCACCAACAGCTCGTGTTTATGAGGTAAGACGCCCAGAGACCTGATCAGCTCCATTATGATCCAAAGTAAAATTGCACATATGACAAGGCAACTTTATACCTGCACCACAGCTCATCCCAATTAAGGTATCCCATATCTTAGGATAACATTCACGCCACTGTGTGGTTTTGATGTTTTTGCTCTCAAGTGAGAGGATCTAAATTGGCGATCCATTTGCATTAACATCAAAGTCATTCTTCGGGGAATTTAATGTTTTTGCTCCGGAGAGCTTTCTACAATTGAAAATTGCATGACTTGTCAACTCAACTTTATATCATACTTAAATAACATATTGTGGATTGTTCATCTCGGAGCTTTCAACCCACTACAGTAATACACATGCCTTGATTCATAGGCCAATCTGTTGAGACCGTATCTCCATCCACATTGTTCAGGCAAAGCTCTATCTTGGTCTACATGGTGGTATCTGCAGCAAATTGAAACAGCAGCCTCCATCATGCAGAACCAGGGGATGTTGATGGAACACGATTGGTTTGGTCCACATGTATCCGAAATGCCATTTGCATCAGTATTTTAAAAACCTTGGAACTTGGGACTATACAAAAGAGCCAGTGTTCCCAATATATTATATCAATTCACAGTATTGTTTCCTAATTTTCAAAGGGGCAGGGCACTTTGAAGCATGAGGAAGCTAGAGAAAAGGGCTCCCAAAAGTACAAATCTAAATAACAAAGTTTGGTCATATTTATTGAAAATAGTGGTCTGAATTTGTACCTCACTCATATGGTTAATATGGGATATTTTTAGTAATATTGGTATTAGAAACTATATTTACCTCTTGACACCATTAGCCTAGACTTCTGCGTCTGGGTCGCACGCCCATGGAATCGAGTTGAGTTCACTCACTTGATTCCTGAAAACCTGATGGTCCAGTGGTGCCATCTCTCAGGGCCTTTGGAACTAGTGATGACTCCCGATGCGCATGCTCCCTGTATCATTCTTCCTCTTTTGAAGAGTGGTCAGCTGACGTTAGCTAGAAGAGAAAATAGGGTGGTTGGGTGGGCTTCTCTGATGGTCGAGAGGTCAGTAAACTTACTAATACTGATATTACTAAAAATATCACATATAAGTTACGTAACACTACGTTTGCAACACCATTTGCTGATATACAAACGTAAAAGTGG
Organism: Hermodice carunculata; assembly: GCA_964020975.1. Classification (NCBI taxonomy): domain Eukaryota; kingdom Metazoa; phylum Annelida; class Polychaeta; order Eunicida; family Amphinomidae; genus Hermodice; species Hermodice carunculata. The sequence continues at coordinate 89,847,913 of OZ026621.1, read as the reverse complement.
AGAGTGCCACACTACTGGCATACTGACCACATTTGACCAACAGGACCAGCAGCTTGGAGGCAGGCATCAGTCCGAGTGAGGAGGCCACATACTGCTCTCCCCTCAAGGAAAGCGCCCTGTGTCACGAGAGAACCCTTTTGTGGTACCTTGCATGCACGCACAGACTCAGGGGACAGAAGTCACCCCTCTTCGTAACCCAGGTGAACCCATGTAAGGAGTAAATTGCAGAAACACCATTTCTTCGTGGATTAAGCAGATGATCCTTAAGACCTATGTGATCTGGCTGGAAAGGCCTGGTGCCTTGTAGCTTTTCTCAGCCAGAGCTCATGACGTGCGAGCCTGTAATGCCTCCTGGCCCCCTGCAGATCGTCGCAGTTGTCAACATTCTGCAGGCCTGCTGATAGCAATCATCTTCGACCTTCAATGAGCACTACTTGCTTGACATGATGGTGCTACAGGAAGGCATGTATGCCTTTGCAGGCTTGACAGTCTCCTTTGCTTAGGTACCAATACCCATCCGTTAGACTTTCCAGATCCCTTCATAGTTGCCCCAGTAGTAAAACTTCAGCGGTCTCATGGCTGATCAGATGAAGTCTTGAGGTTGGCACACTTCTTAATGGGCCTATGGTATCGTGCTAGGTTGACCTAATCTCGGACCCATCTCAGGCAGTTTGTTCTAACTTCCCGCTCTTGTTGACACAGGAGTTCACTGCCCTAGGGAACCATAAACCAACACACACACACACCCGCCAGTTTCGCGACTAAGTCCTCTTAGATTTCCAGGTCTGATGGAGCTGAAACCGATAGCATCTACCCACCAGGCAGACAGCTGTTATTTTGGTAGGCGAGTTCCCGGGGATTCAGCGCGGTCCCATGCTGGTCGGTAAGGAGGGTTTCTGGTTTTGTCCGGATTCTGCTGTTGGAGACCTCAACTCCATGTAGCTCTGAGGTTTTCCCTTCCGACTTGTGGTAAGACCAAGGATGAATTCCATTACTGGCGCACTGGTGGAAAACATGTTCCATCGAGCCAAGCAGACAGGGAATATCAAAGTCCTGCTCTGGCAATTCTATCTGTGACCAATTCCGAGAAACCTCAGTCCCAGATGTTCTGCCAGATAACCACCAGGTATGGAGGTTGAGCACTTCAGGGTTCATGTGACCTGTTCTCGAGAATTGGTCAGCCTGGACATTTTGATGCCCCAGGATGTGCCGCACGTGCATGTGGACGTCATTTTTGGAGCACCGAGTGATGCGTCCGGCTAACTCCATCAAATTCTGGGATCAGGTCCCACCCTGCCTGTTGAGGAAGGCCACTGCGGTCATGTTGTCACACATTATAAGGTCATGTTTGTGCTCCACCATGTCTCAGAAGCAGAGGAACGCCAAACGTATCACCTCCAGTTCCAACCGATTTATGTGATGAGACACGCAGGATGACGGCCAAGGGTCCGACACTATCCGGCTTTCCATGTGGGCTTCCTACCCTGAGCAAGAAGAGCCCATGTAGATGGTAAGCTGGGCATGAAAAGGCATCAGCAACTGTCCCAACATGATGTTCTCCTGTATGTACGGTCCACCCAGAAGGTGTAGATGATCTCACTGAGAATCTATGCTGGGGCCTGACAGCCTTGATCCCTAGACCATCTGCATCACAGAGTGTGCTGCAAGGGGCGACTGAGTGGGAACTGCAAGTTCATCGAAGGGAGGGAACCCAGTAGGGCAAGCCATTGTTGCGCTGAGTTCACCTTGCCAGCCAGAAAGGCTGTGAGCATGCACTGAAGTCTCTCCCAACTGTCTTCAGAAGAGTGACAGTTTAAGGCAACCTAATCAAACTGGATGCTGAGGAAGATGAAACTCTGCACTTGCTTAGGTTCACTATCAGGCCCAAGCATGGCCAAAGTTCCTGAATGGTCTGTGTGTGATGCTGGAAATTCAGGCACTGATGCACTTGGATAAGAAAATCATCCAAATACACATGAATGCGAGTGGCTTACCACTGAAGGTAAGCAACAGCTGTCTGTGCAAACCTGGTAATCGGCGCAATGGCAAGAGCAAATGGAAGTGCCCTGAACTGGTTAACTTGGCCTGCAACTGCAAACCGCAGAAAGTTCTGTGAAGTCTCCGCAATCGGCATGTGGAAGAAAGCATCCTAGAGATCCAGGGCATCGTCCATTCAATGGGCCGCAAGGCTGCAGATGGGTTTCCATCTGAAAGGACGGGACTTCCAGGAAGGTGTTCAGCGTCAATAGGTCTATGATGGGGTGCCATCCTTCTTCCTGCTTGGGAACCAGGAAGAGTAGGTAGTAAAAGCCAGGAGAACCTTGACCCTTAAGGCCACAGACCACAATTATAAATCCTTCTATTTTTCATATTAGCATTTTTCAGTCTAAAAAATCAGCATTTTGGTATTTTGAAATTCTGTGAACGGCATTTAACAGATAAAAATGTCATACAATTCCCAGCTCATTAATTTGTGATAATTGCAATACGAAACAACACCTGGATGTCAGCTTTATACAGGTGTATGAACTGTGCTCTTGCCAGGGTCACATCATTGTCCTTCCCCACCATAAAGTTCCCACCTGGCCTGGAAGACAGTGCACCTATATGACCACCAATGAAGCAACTCTGCAATGCAGCAAACCTGACTTAGCTAACTTTATTTAAACAGAAGCTACAGCATGCTGAAAACACAGTATTTTCACAATTACGGACTATCTCCGTTGGGATGCGCAACCAGCCAGTCACAACTGTAGTCTGTAACCTAATAGACTTATCAAAATTTTTGAAACTTGTTTAACTGAAGCCACAACTTGTTTTCTGCAAAGGATTTGCATTAACTTTACCAAACTTCAATATTAAAGAAAATATCAACTTTTTTGCAAGCAACCTTTTAAATCTGAAAAATCAGTTTTTATGACAAATAAAATAAGTAATTAAAATTTTGAGGAAAATTATATAATTGCATCCAATCAATTCTTTTCTGTCCAATATGAAAACGATACACAATGGGCTATGATGCAAACCCATAATCAATTGCCTGCATGTCCTGCCCTTACAACGAGAGATCAAATTACAATCCCCCACCCTTTAATTTTAACCCCAAATTTGAATATATTGCTAAAATTTTATGAATTTTTAGGTGAAATTGGTGATTTTTTTACTATGTATGGATAGATTCGTAACATTTGTCTACAAAAAATATGACATCTATCACTGCTGAGGCATTAATGGCGGATGGGGGGAGTATCAGTTACACTAAGTCAGCATCTAATACCAGTCATTATGGCAGTATTTTCCTGATATAATCTGAATTATGGCAGACAATGGAACAGTTTCAGTGTTTCAACATTATTAGCCCATCAAAGTACACAGTTTAAGACCAGTAGGTCACAGATTAGAGTAGCAGTATTCAGCAAATTATGTTTTTTGGTACTAAAATTATGGAATTTTAACGCGCCCTTTGTTTGAACATTAGAAGGGCAGTTGGGTGATCCAGCTTCCACAAACCAATAGTGCTATGCCTTTTTTTCTGCAGTAGACTGTTTAAGTTGTGGTTTATTGACATGGTTTCTGGTGTATGTGCACCTTAACCAGCTGTATGGCGCACTTGCTCCGAAGCATCTGAACCCCCTCTAGGAACAACAATGCTTTGGGTTCCTCGATGGGCAGTACAAAGCACGAGGGTTCTTGGCTTAACGGAGGCCTGTCTTCACTGAAAGGCAGCGTGCAGCCTGGCTCAGGATGCTGTGGACAAAAGGATCGTCTGTGAGAGACTCCCATTATGCACGATATGCTGTGGGGCAGCCACTAAATAGGCACAAAGTCTAACTGCATGATCCAGGGCAATCCTGAGACAGAACAATCCCGTATACAAGAGCCAGAAGCACTAAGGCTCCCCAGACTTCTTGCTTTTACCTCAGGGCTTGCCCTTTCCAAATTGCTGTCCTCTATTTCGGAGCTGCGGTGGCCAATGACTGAACAAAGTCTGTCAGTGCCTTGGTATGGTTCTGCTTGGCTAAGCAAGCCTGAATATCTTGTGCATGGCAAATGACCACCATCTCACCTTGGAACAGAGTTCCTAAAAAGAGTGACCCCATATGGGCTCTGTGGAACAGTGGGTGAGGAAACTTCTGACCCTGGAGGTAGGCATCCCTTCCCAACAAACTATGGTTTGCCTGCAGTGTGCAAGCAGTCTGTACCTGGTGATCAACAGCTTGTGACAAAGAAACTGTGAGAAGTGTCACCTGGCCTAACCAATCTCACACAGCCTCCATGATGTAAACAGAGCAAATGAAACGTCTAAGTAGGACCCCATAAGGATGGATACCATGGCATCTTCCTGCAGTTGTATGAAAGCCTCTACAGATGCTGTGATGGACTTCCCCTACTGAGCATCAAACTTTTCCTGGTCTACATCCACTGGCAGTGAACCTGACAAAAAGATATGCTCAGGCACAGAATACCATCTCTGCTGGACATCTGGATTAGAGAGTAGTCACCCTTGCCTCAAGTACCAAGACGCTGCAGCTCTGTGGGAACCCCTGAGCTGTGAGTCTTGGACATGACCTGGCCTGAAAACTCAGCCACGAAAGGCGAAAATGGTATGGGGGGGGGGGGGACTTGGACTTGTGCCCAAAGATAAGCTCCGGCAGGACAGCGCAACAGCCTCATGCCTCTCCTCCTCTGGCGGGACCACAGATCGGTCCCCAACCAGGCTCTGAATAAGGGCTTTGACATGGTCAAAGCCCATCAGCGGAGCAGGTTCCTTGTCCATAGGTGTGGAAAGCTGTTCTGTGGACCCTACGGTCACTGATGTGTTTGGCTGTTCAGAACGTGAATGGCATGCCAGTCAAACCTTCAGCCTCAGCCGGGGTCTGCTGATGAATGCATCCAAAAACAGAAGTTCATCTCAACCTCAGCATCAAAATCTGTAGACTCAGGGCTTACTAGACCCGTGAGACCCATAACCTTGTTGAACAATGCATTGTCCTTAGGCAATGGAGCAGCCGCCTGGGACAGCAGGGTATCTGTCACCATGCCAGGCATTAAGGTAGCGAGGACTTCTGTGGAAGTCTTCCCAGCCTCAAATGCCACCTCCCTCTGCTCAACCCACATGAGGCTGGAGATAGAGACTTCCAGAAGAGTGTGTGTACTGGTCTCAAGAGCTGCCAACAAGGTTGTCTGTTGGCAGGAGGGATCTTGCTGGATCTCAGGGAACTTGTTTCAGGGACTGCAGCTGGTTCTGACTCAGAAATCTGCTGGCATGAGGAAACCGGAGAGTTCGGGGAACTCCCGGGTCTCGGTGCCAAGAGAGAAATGATCAAAGGCTGTAGCAGCGAGCTGCAGCTTGGCCAACATAGTCTGCTTGGACTTGCCTGTAGTGATGGTGACGGTGGCAGAGGACAAAGCTTGAGCTCTGTTTGCCTCTCAAGAGAGGGGGGCAGCGTACCTGGCTCACACATGGAGGCTAATGGAATTGATAACTGCTCCTTCTGGGGCAAAGCCACCAAATGTGCAGTCCCTTTGTTGACACTGCTGGCGGGGGAACTAAATGTGCCACCTGGGTCACCATAGATGCCGACACTGCCGGGGTCAAAGACCCACTGACAACACAAGGCACCTCTACAGACCTGGGTGTCTTTTATCTCCCACTTGCTTTGTCTTACAAACCAAGCTCTTGTAGCCGAGAGCTTGGGAAGTTTGCCAAGGCACTGGTGGTTTTCCAAACTCCCGGACTTCCAATCCAAGCACTCGGACTGGCAGACGTTCTGAAATACCCGGACAGGAACCAGAAGCTTTCCACTCTGGACGCACCAACTTGCATGGCTTGTGGTCCGAGCACTTGGACCCGGAGGACCAAGATCTTGAGAGCTACAGCCGCCACTCGGCAGACTTTGAAGAAACTGCCTGTTGCTTAAAAGGGGCAATCTGCGCATGCAAAATATAAGTTTGCATCTGCGTGCCCTTTGTCATTGACTCCAAAGCAAGGGCTAGCTTTGGGTCAGACTAGAGCAGCAATGCATGTCTTTTGGAGTATACACGGGAGCCCATGATCTCCGGAAGGTGATCTCTTGTTGCCTGACTTCCGACTATGCTGTCTCTTCACATTACTCTCTGGTGGGGTTTCTGGTGTGGAAAGTTCTGCCTCATGAAACTGTGGATGAAATACGTGGGTAAGTCCACGCTTTTTCTCAAGTGGACTCGGTAGCAAAGACTCCATTGAATCAGTCTCTCCAGTCCTTGATTCTCCATAGCAATGCGGATGATCAACCCAGGCCCCCATGTAGTGGTTCCACCAGTCCAACTTCTGCCCACAATCCAACAAGGGTGAGGATGGAGTTGTCACTGGATCAACACATATGGCTTGTCTCCGAAGGGAAGCAATTGCCTGGCCAACTTCTGCCCACAATCCAACAAGGGCGAGGATAGAGAGGTCACTGGACCAACAAATATGGCTTGTCTCCGAAGGGAAGCAATTGCCTGGCCAACTTCTGCCCACAATCCAACAAGGGCGAGGATGGAGAGGTCACTGGACCAACACATATGGCTTGTCTCCGAAGGGAAACAATTGCCTGGCCAACTTCTGCCCACAATCCAACAAGGGCGAGGATGGAGAGGTCACTGGACCAACACATATGGCTTGTCTCTGAAGGGAGGCAATTGCCTGGCCAACTTCTGCCCACAATCCAACAAGGGTGAGGATGGAGAGGTCACTGGATCAACACATATGGCTCGTCTCCGAAGGGAGGCAATTGCCTGGCATGCACGGTCTTCCTGCTCTCTGCAATCTGTTTGTCAAAATGCCATCTTGAAAATCAGGTTTTAAGCCAATCGACCAGCTCTACTCCAAATCATTTCAGAAGCATCCGCTGTACAGAAATCAGCTATCTAGGTCTCCAAAGAGTCCCAGACCCCCGAAACATTTTCCGCAGATGGGAACGTGCGCAAAGCACTAAAAAATGAGTGTGAACAAAAAATCATGGAGCTTCACCTCAAAAGCACAAGCCAGTAGTGGGTTCCAAAAAGGCAGGATGATACAGGGAGCATGCACACAGGGAGTCATAAGAAGTTCCAAAGGAATAGAAAGCTGGTGCCATGGGACACTCAGGTTTTCAGGAATCAAGTGAGTGAACTAAACTCAATTCCATGGTTGTTCAACCCAGACACAGGTGTCAGGGCAAACGGTGGTCAAGAGGTAACATGCCACTAAGACATATTGATCTTTATTCCCTCAATCAATCTAAAATATCTTGATTTCTATGAAAAAAAAATACCATCCATAGCACTAAAAACCCTTCGGCTGCAACTAATATTTTCATCTTTTAATTGATCTTTGTAAATATTATGAGTTTTGCCCCATAATATCAGAGATACTTACATGTTCTATTCAGTGTTAAACCTATAAGAGTGCAATCTATACGCCTTTGTGGAGTGAATAAGTTTCAGCTACTCCAGTGACAATTTGCTCAAAGTTAGTGTAAACATGGTCTAGTTTTGTTCTCATGTCTATAGTTTATTTGTTACTTGTTTGAACTAAACCATGGTGTGTGAAAAAGTAAGAGGGAACTTGGGTCTTTTGTATCAGATTGGCTGTCAATGTTGCATCTCCAAGGACAACCATACGAGTGTTGGTTGCGTGATCACAGTCTATAAATACACACCAAAGGTGCTTGTGGAGAATGTTGATGGGTATTTTAGGTGACCTGTATACACCTATCATTTGTGTATTTTTGCTGTCTCTAGTTGATTTGGATACCACAATCTCCACTCCAATTCTCTTGGCATGCATTGGTTCCTCAAATATCAAATACCCATTATACAGAATCTAATGTGGGGCCATTCTAGGTAAAGTCTTAATTCTGGTAACCAGAGCAACAATTAAAATCTTCAATCCGTGTAGCCTCCATTTTATTTTGGTGCCATACTAAGGTACAAGGAAGTGTTTGTGACATTGAAAAGTATGTCAGGGTCACTCATGTTAGACCTAAATGCAGGCCTTCAAGATGCATATAAGCATGTGGTGGGACATCAGGTCACAAAAAACTACCAAGTTATTGCAGGAACTACATTATGCATTTGACATTTGACATTTGACCATAAAAAGTAGGCCAAATGTAGATGTACGACCTTGACGTTCCATAGGTTTGAATCACCCATTGAAGCTTCTTTTATGCACAATTCACATTGATAGAGACAGGCTTTCAATATTTAGAGCAGTAATGTCATCCAGTGTGACCTTGGAAAGTAGGTCAAGGTCAATAATGCTTGAACATAAAACAGGCCTCATAGTGGTGTGCAATCAGGTGCAATTTTTATAATCCTATCTCAAAAACTTTGTCCCACAAACCAATTCTGCAAAACATACTGTGACCTTCAAAAGTAGGTCAAGGTCACCCAAGATTACAGGTTACTTAAGTTTTATAATGGTGCACAATCATGTATAATTTGGAAGTCATAGCTCAAAAACTTCTCAGTTATAGCAGCATCACCAGTAAGTACTTGACCTTTGACCCTTAAAAAGGTCAAATATAGAGGTATAACCTTTGATTTATAACAGGCTTCTAAATCACTCCACGATACTTCATTAGTGTAAAATTCAGATTGCTAGATGCCGGCTTTCAAGCATTAGTGTGGTATCGCCAGTTTTTGTGACCAATGTGTGACCTTGACCTACTTTTCAAGGTCATCATTCTTCAACTCAACATAGGCCTCATAGTGATGGTGCATGATGTAGCGCAATTTGGAAGTCTTAACTCAAAAACTTGTCAACTTTTCACCCTTAAAACCAAATTTGCCGAAAAACCCCATGACCTTGAAAAGAAGGTCAAGGTCCCCTATGCATGCAGGTTACTGAAGTTTTATAGTGGCGCATAATCATGTGCAATTTGGAAGTCAGCTCTCATTAACTTCTTGCTTATAGCACTGTCACCATTGTGCACTTAGCCTTTGACCCTTCAAAAGGTCAAATATAGAGGTATGACCTTGACTTTGAATACGTTTCTGAATCACTCCATAATGCTTCTTTTGTGAAAAATTCAGATTGCTAGATGCAAGCTTTCAGGAGGTAGAGTGGTAACATCATTTTGCATATGTGACCATGTGACCTTGAAAACTAGGTCAAGCTCAACCATGCTTACACTTTAAATAAATCTATAGTGGTGTACAATTATGTGCAATCGGAAGTCCCATGTCAAAAATTTCTTAAGTTATACTGGAAACACCAGATGGATGGACAGAGACAGAGGGATGGCGCAGGGAACAATACCCTTCAGCTTCATACACGGCCGAAGGGTAAAAACTAGACATACCTTCAACGCAAGCGTGGACTGAAGGGTCCACCATTTGCTCAAAGTCAGTCATCTTGCCAGGTCAGGTAAGCATATTGCCAAATTTGAGCAAAATACATGGAGGCAATCTGTAGATATCATGACAAACAGAATGTATACAACCAAACAGTTGTAGGGACAAAAACAGCAAGGGTCCCCCGCATGGGGAAAAGCCTTAAAAATGAAGGTACTTGTCCAGAATATGGAAAACTATTAGGAGAAAAAGGGCAAGGAGCCAGAGAAAATAGGCAAGGAGAGAAATAAAAAGGCAGGGTAAATCTCCCTTCTATTTTAACTCTTCCAGTGCCAAATTTTGGATGGAGTCAACAGCTTTTCTTAATGCACGATGCACCAAGGAAAGCTGTTGACCTGGGATATTCTCCCTAGAACTATAGGCATGCTGGTACTTGAAGGAAAGGTCTTTTTACAAGGAATACAAATCTAGATTCCTTATGATAACTCAGAATTGTCTGACTAAAATAGGTCAGATCAACTTGAGTCATGCTTGGCACTGAAAGAGTTAGGCTGCAGACAACTCTGAATTCATCCAGCATGGAGAAACAGATTTTGACATGGCAGGTCTGTCTTCTTGGACTGAAACGGCTGTCTTCTCAGTGAGGTCTGCTGCACCAGCTCCACCTACCTGACGGAACAGAACTGACTAGCCATCAAAACATCACTGACAGCTTCACAGTTGCCGTTGCAGACCAATTACAAAATAGATCAACACAACACACAAACTGTTTTGCCACCATACAATTTACTTAGTAAATAGCAGAAATGCAATTACAAAAGAACAAGGAAGGATCCACAACCATGACCAATCCCAGTTGAATCTGCTGATGCTGACAAAAATAAAACCCTTAGAAATGCCTTTCATATTTTTTGTGGCATTTCAACTGCTTTTATGCTATTTTCTTTGTCCTTCACAATATTCATTCAAACTGGAAATTTTTGCTGTACATATGCATGATGTTGAAAGAGAAATCTCTAATCAGCAATAAATATGACAAGCAAACCCACTAGGATTGAAAATTTTTGCAGAAAACGGTATCCCTTAACGTGAAGTATTTAAAATCCTGTTTTACAGCAAAATTACAATTTTCATCTTTACTTGAAAAGCATTAATGAACACCAATTCATTTTTTTTCAGTTTGCACATGACATTAAATAGGGTGAACTATTTATAAATACGAGTCGTCTTATGATGTAAAGGATCCATGAGCCTGCAGTGACTTGGGGAAAGTCCATATTTCAATCTACACTTGTAAATGGACAATTCAACTTCTATTAACAATCACCAGTGAAAACCTCAACTGAGTCAACAGCAGCTTCCTCACTTAAACCAGACTTGGCTCACATTAAGCCTATCACAAATTTTCATTCTACAATTATGCAAATTATGACATGTCCAACCTATTTACTTAGGACGATTACTACGGTTTGCCTCTTCTGGCTTCGCTATATTTCTTTCCAAGATTCACATAACATGCACCCCTACATTTCACAGGCAAATATGCTTGGCGTTGAATACTGTTAAACCAATTCACATCGATGAATTATTGCCAACAACAAACTACACACTACTCTAGATGCACCAGTTCCTGATGGGCCACGAGGATATTGGTTGCCTTCACTGCTTATCCTTAAAGGCAACTTAGTATCTCGCTATCCTGGGGGACAGAAGTAAACTATTTTCAGGACAGTAAGCTTATATAGTTACACATTGGGACAAACATTCACAAAACTGCCAATTTTTTGGGATGAACACAGGTTGTCCATGTTAAACATGCTACAGCATCCTGGTCATCTGCATATAAATGTTCCTGTTCTTGAAACAGAAACCATCAACATCAAATTGATAAAAATTCCTATGCCGAATGGCTTGGCAAACGATAGGTTAAAACAATGTGCAAGATTGTGCATACTGACTTGCTGTAAGTTGTGACCTGGTGCAATAACAAAGTAAAAATATGGAGTATTCGTGGGAGTATGTGTGGATTCCTCAGCTAGAAAACCAGCAAATTTGCTTTCACCTATGCACGTAAATATTGCACATTCGCTTTAGGGTGACTGTAATTCCATCGAGTTTTCCTGGCAAGCAAGTCTACAGTTTTTCACAACCATACTGACAATAAGAATGTATCGAGCATGATTATACATACAGATCCTTTAAACGATGGTGCAAATCTTTTGGAGGAGAAGCATCAATTAATAGCCAGGAAATAAACCTGTTGTGTGCACCCTCCATCTACATGATACGCAGCAGAGCAAAGACTGGCGACGCCGCAGTTTTGCCTGCATTATTTGTGTTTTCTTTCTTCTTAGTTTTGATTCAAATGACCATATCCCCAAAAGATACAGGATAGAGCCCAGGCATCACCTGTGACAGTAGTGGCCATGCTATTTTCATTCACCAAAACAAATATTTCCACATCTTTACATGAGCATATACCTATGCCAGACACAACTACTACAGCCGCACGTGAAATATGACAGAATCAAAGTGCGCAAATTATGGGAGATCATGAATCTGTACTAGCTGGGGTTGAGTTGTTTTTTTTGTGGTTTTTTTGCTTCAGTTCCAATAAAACCTACATGTCCTTTTTTTACACCACTACCACCCACCCACCCCCAATTCAAGAATAACAATACAACAGGGGAGACTCAGGTGAGACTTATAAATGGTTCACCCACTATTCACGACTTCTGACCCAGCAGTTCTCTTGCCTCATAGACTGAACTTAATATCACAGATTAAAACTGAAGGGCATTATCACACTTTACTTCAGCCCTTTTGCCTTGACTGTACACTAAAGATTGGCACAGCTTAGCTGAAATGTAGAGTGAGCCACCTAAATGAGCCAAACATGCCAGCCACGGAGAAGCTGAGATGGCCGCAACATTCAGCTCAGATGGCAATGAATATACATTGTCTCCACCAATGGTAACCCCAGTGCCAATTGAAGCTTGTGCACTGCTTATGCCTGAGCAAAACTGTACCCATTTCAGCAAGGAAATACAGTGGTCCACCCTTGATAACTCCCCCCACCCACCCCCGACGAGAGGCCACTTCCCAGTGCAGCAAGGGAAGCCTTTGAGTTTTATTTTCCCCTAAAGAGAGACCACCCCTCTAATAAAGCCCAATTTCGGGTGCATTTGGGGTGGCCTCATAGCAGGGGGACCACCATGTGAAACTGCAACAGTGGATGTGTCCATAACTTTCTGTGCTTTCATCCTTGACATTTAACTGTATGCACTTGAAGTTAAGAGCCATTTACCTGATATTCCCAGGTGGGACATGCTACATGACTGCACATCAGCATGCAAGACTTTCAGTTAAGAAGGGCACAGCCAAGAATCTGCTCAGCTGCGACCCACAGCCACTTTCCATTTTTGTGTCATTTTTTTAATACACTCGTGCACAATGTGTCAGCCCACTTTTTCATTATTTCATTTATATGGGACACTTCAGCTTTGTAAACTGACACCCATGGGTGAACAGGTACAAGGGGTCAATTCTAATTAAAAAGGCCGCTTGTCCGGAACACAGACATCGGACCTTTTTGCTTGGAGCTGAAGCAGAACAGGATTCAACATAAAGCAGATGCTTTGCCCTATCCTCCCAACAAAGACAGGGCAGGCCAAGAATGCATCACTGTAAGTAGGAGACATTCACATTTAACTGTGATCCTGCTCACTTCCTGTGTTGACGGGGCAACAGACTGATGCTTCCACCATGATCAGGGCAGATTTGTATTATATACTATTTAAACATCCATAAATAACACCTTTTCAACCAAAAGAGAGCTCATTTCTAATCAATTTAGGCATCCTTTATGTTTCAAATATATGTTAAAACACTTTCTTAAGATTATTCTGTACTCGTGTTGTTTATTCTGAGAAAGTACTTTTGAGCATGCTAAATACATGGATCTGCCCTGATTTAGGTGGCTCCCGCTCGTGTTCAATAGGTGTTAGAGTAGCACCTCATTTAAATATAAATACATCCTATTGCTGTATTTTCGCGTATACAAATTTTCACGTTTTTTGTATTTTTGACATTTCAATGTAGTTTTGATTGCACTTTTTTGGACACAATTCCTATTCAAACAACTTTAAGGTACTATTTCACTGTTTTTAAAGCATTTTATAGTATACTTAGATGTTAAAAGAAAAGTACATTTAACACAGAGGGTTTCCTAACAATGTTCATGGGCCCTGTGAAACAGTAATTCCAAATTTCAAAGAAAGTCATGAAACACCCTCTGCTTAAAAGTGTAAAGTAAATTCAAAATCTTGTATCCCTCTGTCACATACCAGTTCATGTTTGTCAGGCCCATTTCCCCACGTCTAGTGAACATGCACTCAATTTACTTGTGATCAGATGCACAGTGTAACCCAGGGGAAAAAATTTAGCCGAGAGAATCCAGAAAAGCCCTACAAACAAGCTTCAATATCATGTAACTTTGCACTCGAGCCATTCTTTTTTAATGAAGAGCCTTCAACATATACTGACCTTCAGAAGTCAACACGAAATGCCCATGAGCTGCTCACCTTGAAGATCACTGGTCACTTCAAACTTGGATGTGCATGCACCAAGCAAATATGGCCGACGCCATGGACCTCTTCGTGTACATGGTCAACAACACAACCACAAAGACATTAATACTCTAACACGCTGGGCTTTCTCTGCCAGTAATGCATACAAGTACTATCACGAACACACTTCAGCAACCCTGCCAGACACAGAAGGTATCTTCAACTGCACGATTTGCCAAACATACATGTAAACGCCATGCCATCACATGCTGAATGACGCGACTTCACCCATGTAACAAGACGCACAATTCATTTTACAGCAATGGTTCTCGAGGCCATTCTTTGTGAATTTTACTTGTCCATTTGATCTCTTAGGTGCACGGTTAGTGCTTTGACATTTTGCTTGTCCCAACTGGGAGTTTCGCTGGTCCAGGATGAGCAGATAGGAGAATCAAGCCCAGCTCCTTTCATCTCATCCTTGTGATTTCTCCTATAATTGTCATTTCCCAATCGTTCATGGGCATGGTTACAGTTGCAAGATTTTCAAAACTGCATAAATGTTCATGAAAAAAAGGTTGTTGAGAATATATATATATATATATATAAAAGGGCCTAGATACAGGAAAAAACCTGCCGAACCATAGACATTCACAAGTTCAGGCTCTACTTTGACCACTAAGATTGTCTTCTACCAAAATATTCAGAACTTTTTTTTTTGTAAAAATATTTGCCCACATATCTATAACAGAAGTCTTAATCTCATTTAAAAAGAAAAAAAAGAAAAGATTTTTAAAATTGATATCTGTGAATGTTCAAAATATACTTAAGTCCACATAACACAGAAATGGTGTACTCTGGTCAACCAATGTTAAGGACTTCAGTTCTGGTCAATGTTAATCTGGATAATGAAATAACAAAAGATATGGACCTCGGTTATGGTCAATATTTAATTTATCTGCATCATTCAATACTTTATTCACTGCAGATCATGATAACGCCAAGGTACTGGCACATCAATATGAATATGTACCAATACATGTCCTTTCAATTTACTCCTTTACTAATGAAATGAACTGCGTCCAGGTGAAAAAGAGACGCACCCCCTGCTTTCCAGTTCCATACTCTTCGCAAGGCACCCAGGAACTGAGCACATTTTGGCAGTCCAGTCACTCCTTTTGCATAACGCACAAAGGTGTCTATACACTGCCATCTGCTTCTTCGGACTACCCCTAGTGCCTGCAGACAGTTGTCTTGAAAAACTGGTATACTTATCCGAAAAAAAAAAAGGCTTCGGCAACATTAAAGGGTGTTCCTGAAAAGATATGCATTCTTCCATGAGAGCAGGTACCACTGTAATCACAACCTTTCTTCAAGCTGCAAATTATTTAGTTCGTGGAACTACAAGGATGTTCCTACCTATGTATGGACAGACTCTCTACCTGCTACTTACATGCCACATACCTGTATTTTTGACAACGGTGCTACTTGCTTCCAATAGAGGGTTTAAGAGTCTGTAAATATAATTCGACACTCAGGGGTAATAGTATGCATATTGCTTTTCTTCGCAGATACAGTGAAACTTCAAGTAAGTTTGATTGCGTAGACTGCAAAATGGAGCAGCTGCGGGGACTTTTGATTTGCAAAGTTGCAACAGCAAAATTGCTTCATTGTGCATTTTCACAACCTCAATACTTGGAACTCCCTTGCTCTACATAATCGTAACTACAGAGTCCTGTGGTTCACCTCGACTCTCCCACACCAGCCCGACGAATCTCCGGTGTCCTTGGGAAAACAATTCCAGCAAGACTTCTCAAGACAAAATCCATTTTAGTTGATGCAGAGGTGCATGGCAAGGAACGCAATCCAAAAGATGAATGTACAGTCCACTTCCTTGACAATGACAAGGATAGAATCCTCATATATATATATTTATATTTATATATATATTTATATGTATATATGTACAGATTTCATGTATGTGGCTATGTCTGTCCACCCTCAGATAACCAGAGTTGAATTCTGACGACAGTAAAGCAGCTAATATGGCCACCAAAGCTTAACACGAACTATCAACACATGTATGGAAAACGATGGTTCCATCATGGACAATTATATATGTACAAAGTATTTATCACGGCCACTGTTTACACTACATTCGAATGGGGAAAAACTTTGCAGGCTGACCCAAGCGTACAAATATAAAGGCACCTTCATAAAAAATTGCCACTACAGCTATGAATCAGCAACAAGGTACGAACTGTTGATTCCTTTGCAATATGGAACACCTCCCAGCTACTATATTTGACAGGCAAGTGTTTTTAACACAGCAGAACACGAGGCCAGTGAGGGTACCTCAGGGATGTGCATTCTGAAATACTTGGGAAGTCATAAAATTAAGAATTAAAATGTCCACCATTGCAACATATGCATGATTATATACGGCCTGAATATTTCACCTCCTACATTCTCAATACACAGTTATATCATACAATTTACTGGTAAGCAGCTTTGCGTATTTGTGATGTGTACTTTCAGTAACTCCTGACAACATGTTGGGACATTTTTTCTTTTGTTCTAAAACAGGAATAAAAGTGCACACAAAGTTGCACGTTAATGCATTCTGCAGGAGATCATATCAGCATTGTTCAAACGTTGGGCTTAAGAGTTTCACTTTCAGTTGACCAAAAAAAAAAAACTGTTTTCTGTATGTACATGAAGCTGTGCCCATCTTTTCTCCTGGCCCCTCCACTTTTCAATATCAGTTCACTGGTATCCTACCATCTTGAAATCTCATCAGCTGCACGCTTCATTTGCACCGAAACACAAATCCAAGTCCAAACATTGAGCCTGAATTTATGGACACATCCGTGAGTGGAATGTATCCCAAACTGGGACACTTTTCTCTGTTTCTTGTATCATCAATGGAAATGTGTGTGGTTTGCCAATCATCAGTCCCCACTAATTCTTAGCAACAGATTGGATTAGCTCTTAGCTGGTTGCCAAGACAGCAGAGATGGACTGTTGTTGTTCAACTGTTAGCTGACCTAGACATGCCTGAAAGACTCCTTCGTTTGTCTGCAATTGCAAATAAATTGTATTAGATCGCAGAACTTTTTCAAAATGTTTGATATTCATACGAAGAAATGAACAATAATCCTTTAAAAAAAGGTTTCACAAATGTTATGTTTACATTTTTGTCTTCTATTTTGGCCATAATCCCGACTGAACTTTCTGTTTCACGTCTAATGCATGATACACAACCCCACACAGCAGCTGTACCCATGTATTCCAGTTGTCATGTTACTAAGAACTCATACTGACAGTACGTACAGAAACGGGCGATTTCTGAAGCCTGTTTGCTTTGAAACTTTTTTTCCAATTTGACAAAATTACTTTAAACTTGACTCCAAAAATTTATAGAAAATTTCATTGAACTGGTTTGCTACTTCCTCGATTCCCCCACCCCCACCCCACCCTTCCATGTATCAGCACCTCACCTGTATCTGTCTAATGATATTGACAAGTCGCTTTCCTACTTCTATCTCCGAGTCCACGGCATCTCTTACAAACGCTTCGGCGATAATGCTCAATAACCTTGGAAGATTTGCGTTGTTGTCCCCTAGAATCTTTGGATGGTTACTGGTACCCAGAGGAAAACAGAAAGACAAACTTACTTGCAAGCGGTAATATCACCAGACATGAAAACCTTTGTTTCAGCGACTTTCCCTTTTTCAGCTGAAACCCTTCAATGCCTGAATTATGACTGAGATCCAGACTAAGTCAACAGATACATGCATTGAGTGCTTAGCACCTAACCCATGCCAAGGAAAACTGTTGACCTGGAGCAAGCTATTTAGTATATATGCAAAAGAACTAGTCCACATTACTTCGAAAAAACTTGATCAGAAGTGATCGTCTACATTGGTCAGTTATACATGTAGTAGTCATTTTGCCATAGACTGACCCCACTGTCAGCTTTACACCAAGGTTGAGAATTTAACCATATTACTGCACATGCTGCCAGTGTGACACATGGTGAACGACTATATCCCTGAAAACATTGCCAACGCAGTTACACATGCAAGTATACATACATTTCTTCCATAATATTATTTACGGTCATGACAGCAAATTGGCATTACCAAAATGTGAGTCTCTTTCTTCTTCCTGCAAGTGTAACTGTTATGAATACATCCCTTTGGAAGACCAACAACAAAATGTGCATCTTACATTTCAATCAGATCACAGAGATAGTTGTACACATGGACCGCCTCCTCTTCGTCCTCCCAGACCGGCAGCCAGCCTAACCACACTGGCAGGAGCTCGTCCACGTTTATGTTGCCATGGTTGTATTTACAGATCTTGGTGATGGCAGAGATAGCATTCTCTGTGGGGTTGACGTTTTCTTCGTTTCGAGATGATGGTTCCTGTATGACTTTCAGCAATGGAGCAACTGCCTCTGGAAATTCAAGGGAGCACTCATCATTTGTACATGGCTGAATCTGGAAATTTTAGGGATCATTCTGTGTTTAGCACATGGGTGGATGTGAAAATTCACAGGGAGCACATATTGTGCTGTACTTTGGCACATCTGGAAATTTTAGGGAATACAGTACTTCATAAATTGCATGGTTCATACAGCTTGGCAGCTTTCAAATTTAAGGACTTTTCTGGGACTTTCCACGACCTTTTCACCAAATATGAAGGACTTTCCAACTTGATGATTTTTTTTGTCTTACTATTTTAGCAGGTTTCTACAGTGACAGGACAGGAAGTGATTAAACTAACTTTTGTATGAAGGTGTATTACGGTACATTTAAAATTCAAGGACTTTACAGCAAAAATGTTGATTTTCAAGGTTTTCAAGGCCTTGAAAAAGCATACAGCAAATTCAAGTGCTTTCAAGGACCTGCATGAAGCCTGTAAATGTGCAATCAGGTATACTTAAAAGGGTACCTTGTTAATGTACAATCAGTGATATTTAAAAGATAAATCTGCCCATGTTGACCCAAAATTTTGAATATGCATCTTTTAATTATTGTCGAACCATATACCAAGATTAATTAGGAATTACCGAACATCACTTCGGTATTGTCCTTGAATTCTGTTGTTGCGTTTACATTTTTCCACACACCATGCACTGGCTTGTTCTATATTAACACTGCAGAACTTTCCCCAGATTGATCTGCTTTGTCCATATTTAATAAAAACTTGTTTTGTTACAGCATTCAGTATGATGAAAAGTTCAGTCACTTACAAACCACATAGCTTTGAACTTTGCACTTTCAGGTTGTGGTGAAGTTCCCATTCTTCAATGAGGAACACTACTACTCCTCTCACTTCCAGAACTTTTTGGTTTTTTTAAAACCCATATATAATTATATGAATATCCATCTATATGTATGCACACTGGTCCCGGTCTTGAACGACCCCTCGTATCCTCCTATGAGCGACCACCTGGTTTAAACGACCACATTTGGTGGCCAAAGTTGTTTTTCTTTAATAATTTACCTCTTATAAACAACTACCTGTAACACGCGACCAGCCACCATGCAAAATGAAGAGAATTTACGACCGCATAACACAAATTTGAGCCATATCCGGTCACAACCCCTCAAGTTGGCCGACAAAATACATGCACGCAACTCACCTGTTACAAAATTTACAGGGCTCTGTCGAATTTATTAAGTGAGGTTTTGAGGGAATATTGAAGGACTTTTATGCAGCAACATTTCAGAATCAGCTTTTAAGTGACCCTTTTCAGTTTGGGTTACAGAATCAAAATTGTGTATATATATATATATATATATATATCACCATGTGCATTATTGTCATAAAACAAAATTGATCCCAATAAAAAATGGTGATGGCACACAAAAAATAAAGGAAGACTAAAGATTTTTATTCCTTTTTTTTGGGGGGGGGGGGGGGGGGGAATAAAGGAATCTAAGGTACATACATGAACAGGAATTTACAGGAAGCACAGGAGGCCCGGGATGCCAAACTTTTGGACCCACCCTATGGGCGATTTTTTTTCAAAGGAGGGACCACTGCAAATGAAAGATGCCAATAGGAAAGTTGTCTGTCATGACCAACCTTGGCAAGCCTGGGCATAGGCCTCCCCGCCATGTTGGGCCATGACTCCGATTCCGTATGCAGCGGCCTGTCGCACCTCTCCCTGCTTATCACAGATGGACTCTAACATTCGCTGCAGGAAGTACTGTTGGTAGTTGACTGAGTGCTGGAAAAAATAAAGACACTGCGTCACAATAATTGAAGAAAAGTGCAGTTTTTGGAATACAATGCTAGCTAACTAAATGCTGAAAAAAAAATATATATATATACTTCACTATGTTCACTTTTTCACAGCTGCAACTAAAATCGTACTACTTCTGGTGAATTGCTCTCAATCATAATAAGGACGCCAGGTTCATGTTCCGTGGAATGACCTTTCATTCAAGTAACAGCGTGCCTATAGTTCCAGACGATATAATGGTCTGGGTCAAGAGCACACCAAGGAAAGCTGTTGACTCTGACCAAAATTTGGTACTGAAAGAGTTAATGAATGGAGAAGATCAGTTTGAAGAATGGGATAAGAAAGACCTGTCAAATTACCTTTAAAATGCGATTTGCTTCAGTTACTCAGAATAAGCCCCCCAACAAGCAAACATGCAAATGAGTAAGTAAATAAATGACATTATATGACTTACAACGTGATGACTTCTTTAATCCTGGCCATCCCAAAAGTATTCTTTATTGTACAAGGGATATTAAACTTACCTGTACAAGTGAGCTCACACAAAGATCAGTGAAGACGATTATCAAAAAGCTCTGAGTCTGCTATTTTCTGTGCCATTGACAGACCCTTGTCTCAAACAAACCAGAATGTTTTGTTTTGTCTAACTTCAAGTACAAAGATTTCACCCTATTTTACTGAGATTCAGTCGAGGGCAATCATTTTTATGCAAGCATCAAAGTGCAGAAAACATTATTCTTCAACTTACAGGGCCAGTGTGTTCGATCAAATCATCGAAAATACACAGGGACCACTGTCGGTCAGGCCATGGCCGCTCCGCCCCCTGTAAATACACACAGAGAGGCATAAGTCATCATTCACAATTTCTACCCCAGACCACACCTTTAATCTCACATTTCTCCTCACACGAATTACAATATGATCAGTTAATGTTACATCTGTTTAAATCAATTATACATGCAATTATCAATCTCAAATACCAATGGAATGGGAGCTCACACACAAGATTTCAGTCTCACCACATCTACATTCATTGCAAGACTGAATTTTGTATTTCTGGACTAATCATTCTGTATTACAATTTAATATCAAAGGGAAATGTTTATCTTTCAAGGGTTTTCAAAAAAGAACAAAAAAATAGTTTTTCATTGGCCATCGTCCTCAAAAAGTTTCATAATTTCTTTTAAGGTTTATACAAAAATTGTATAAATTTATCAATTTGGAACAGCACAACTACACAACTATTGTCAACCAGCAGGACAGTGAAACCTCATTATAATGACACCATCTGTTTCCTGCAAAATGTTATCAGATATCTGAATAGAATATCTCACGTAAATGAGTCATGTTGCAATGGGATTTGACTTTAAACTCCCTCAAAACATTTGTCCCTAAGTAAATATCGAGTATCTGATTGTCGTTTCACTGTATATGTAAAGTGTACTACTGTAATTATTAAAGGAAAGTTCTATCCGTGAAACAAGCCTTGAATATTTCAATCACTTATCACCACTGCATCTATGTGAAAAACTACGCATTTCTAAACCCCTCAGACATCACAAGAGCTGCCCTGTTATCCCGTTTGATGCTCCTATATAGCAACTTGATCATTCTACCCTGATGGCACTATACACAAAATCGCTTGCACGTTTTTTGGTTTTTCATATTGACAAAACATCGTGGCACAAAAATCAACATGTACGTACCAATAGTTTCACATACTGTGGCAGTAACTGTTCAAACACAGGCAATATGTTCTCTTTGTGCGTCCCAAATAACGAGTGCATGATGTCCGAAACTTTGCTTAATATATACACATCCTCATCATCCTGGAACAAAAATCGGCCACATCAACATCTATTCAACAAAAACTTACATGTAAATAATGTGCAAGCTGACGTGTAGCCAATACATATAATATGTGTGAGTGCAGCCATACATTTTTTTATTTTATCACAAGATGATGCATACTGCGACACCTTGCTGCAGATACAAAAAAATCTACATTTCACTCATGCGAAACTTGTGGCGCTGTTGCGATCATATGACAATGAGACTAAATGGTCCTTATGTGTCGCAAATGAAAAAATAAACAGCATTATGCCTTGTCTTGTTTTACTGACAGCTACCAGCAATTACTGACTAAAATTGTATTTTACCAAAATATGAAAGGCGAGTTTTTTTTACCGACAAACACATGCACCATGCAGAACAATGTATTTTGACTTCAACATATCTAAATTCATCATTACAATGGTATTTTGATACAACCCTTCCAATATCAGAGGGACTGACACAGGGCCTCATCCTTTTTTCCCCGGTTATTTTTAAATTTTTAAATGATGCACTCAAAAAGGAACACATGGAGACTCAGCGGACTAAAAATACAGTTTGGAAGCCACATCAGGGTTTACACAAGATCATCTCAAACGTGACATGATCTACATACCAAACTCAACTTCCTGTCAAAACAAAACAGACTGCTTACTCAGATTAAACAGAATGTTTACACCACCCTCTCAAGAAGGGGAATAACAGAACAATGCCATGCCCAAAAAGTAAATGTAACCACAGTGACTGAAATGCCTGGGTGGCGAACTCTCCATATTAAAAGTACAAACACCCTGCTTTGTACAGGAATATACTTACTTCATCTAATAAAGATTCCTCAACTACTTCATCATAGTCTTCGTCCTTTCTTTTTTCTGAAACATTTAAACAAGAAACGTACAAACTGAAAATGCAGCCACATGCACAAATCTAAACAAACAAGAACACCACACACGTACATGCACATGACAAATTTCAACCCTAGTGCTGCAAGGCCTGTGTTTATACGGTCCAAAACGCAGGTTAAAAAAAAAAATTCAGCAGTACTAGGGTTAACAATACACGAGTACTACAAGTTTATCAGCGGATGAAGCTTCAGAATCAAAGGGCATTTTTTAAAACTACAGAAGCTCCGACTTTTTTTTGCGTAACATCATCGATACAGATAAAACACATGTGGTCACAGCTTACCAGTTGAAAGCTCAATGGCTCTGCATATTCCAATAGCTTATTTCTGAATTCATGCATAGTCAGGACTGCCTTTTCTATCAAGTTGCTCCACGGTTTTTTACACACAGTTTTCTCCTTTCAGTAATGTCTTGTCATTTGTTCACACACAGAAAATATGCAAATCATGACAACATATCTGTTAAATGACAAAAAATATACCCAATCTTGTCCAAGAAAGATTTGAAATTTTCTCGTAAGCAATGATCACTTAGGGATAGTTCAACATTATCATCATTTTTGAATTATTACTTAGGGTACTTAATTTCATGACCCCCTCCCTCCCCCCAAATTAGTACTTTGAAAATGATGATTTTCCCCCAAATCATAGCAAAATTGCACAAAACAGGCCAAAAATTGACCATCATTTTCCATATCCTGTGAAAGTGTACAGACCCATTTAACCCCCTCCCCCCTTGCGTACTGTAAGTACTTATTCAAAAATGATGAAAATGTTGAACCATCCCTTACTTCACTTGACACAAAACCATATTCATATTTATATACTACTCTCATCAAGTTACAAGGTCTATCAAATGAATCAAGTGCATTCACTCTTCACGTACCTTGCCTAGCTAACTGCCTGTCAAAATGTTCCTCCATTAATTTATTAAGAATATCCACAAGTTCCTTCATTTCTCCCTCACCCAGACAACCTTGTCCCATTAGCTCCACACACTGCTCGGAAAAGAAAAAAATTAAATATCAATTGTGTCAAGAATATCCCTCAGGTATAATGCCCATCTCTATTTCATGTGTAAATACATTTGTGGAGTCAAAAGTTGCCATTGTTGGGACACTATCTTTGGCAGCTAGAATTTGCTTCACAGACATGGATGAAACACTGTTCATACAAATTAAATGTAATAACTTCAAGTATTTTCAAAGACTTTTCAATCATCCAAAAGCAGTTTATCACGCCAACTATGTCTACAATTTAATAGCTCAACGTTTCATCAAATTTTAAACTATCACATTGCATGTACAAAAATTGATTTTGTTTTTTTTTTATCTGTTAACGTATAACAACTTATCTTCGCCCTTATGTCACAACCTTCTGTCCAACATTTCCTATTTATTTGTCCACAGGAATCATATCCACAGAAGTTCTATGTTCTTTACAATA
Source organism: Hermodice carunculata (assembly GCA_964020975.1). Lineage (NCBI taxonomy): Eukaryota > Metazoa > Annelida > Polychaeta > Eunicida > Amphinomidae > Hermodice > Hermodice carunculata. The sequence goes on along the minus strand of OZ026621.1, from coordinate 89,823,603 downwards.
TGATTTGGCTTTCCAAGATTTTTCCAAACTTAGGCGACTTCAAAATTTTGCAAAATTTTGCGCCGAAATTCTACCACTTTCAAAGCCTTGAAAAGACTTGTTGACTTTCCAAGAAATTTGCCTCAGTTTGGCAGTTTTAACCCTTTCCTCCTCAAACCGGCCAAAACCGGCTGGTGGTCAAATGTCGTCTGCTTCAGTGTTTTCAACTAATTTCAAAAGTAATGAAAAGCAATTTTGACTGAGAATTGTAGATGAGCCCTACGAAGATTACATGCCCCAGGTCAACAACTTTCCTTGGCATGATTTGGGCACTTAATGCCCAACTAATGCCAAGGAAAGTTGTTGAATCAAGTGTCAATTCAAGGGGGAAAGGGCTAAAGAGGCCAGCAGTATAAATAAGGCTGGCTTAAAGCAAGTGAATTTACTCACAAACAAATTATTTTGACTATGCGCTTAGCCAAATTTACAATGTACCTCAACAACACTAACCCATTGCATATTTTTGCTACCTTTCAGATGAGGGGATTTTTTTTAAAATTTCTAAAACAACAGGCTTCATAATTTTCACACTTTTTTCATATTTTAACAATCCATGTAAATCCCGTAAAATGTCATTTTTCCTGGGCCGTTACACTGACCTGGGCAAGAGCGTGCATGTGCTCCGACTTGAGATCGTTCTCAGGCTCTGTGCTGACAGCCTTGAGTAACTCGGGACACACATACTGCCACATCTGGGTCACGTACTCTGGTCCCCTGATCTTTGCACATTCCAACAAAAATGGTAGACTTTCTGCTGCTGCTGCTCGTACCCCTGAAATAGTGACCAAAAAAAAAAAAAACTTTGTTGAAGATATTCGCTTTAAGTTAAGTCTTAAGTATTATATAAAGACATTCTTAGTTTGGTACACTCTACAGTTAATATTCACAACAGAAAATGTTGTGTTATCAATTTTCATTCCAGCACATTGAACCACTTCAAGAGATAGAGTATAGGCTGGTGTTAACATCGGCCGAAAGAGCCAAATGCTACTAACAGTTCTCCAGGGAACCTGAAGAGTGAACAGCAGCTAACGCTTCACCAGAATTCTTTTCTTTTGTGTCGAAATTTATATAAATTGAAGATGATGGATGCACTCTCACGCAAAAACGTAAATTTGCCACCTAGTTTTAAAATGATAATGCTACCATACAAAACTGTAGTCTCCTTCAACAAATTGTTTAACACTGTAAATGTATATATATATGTATATATGATATCCTCAGAGCAGTATGGTGTAAAGGTGGTCAATACCAAAGAGAATTACCACACTTGTATTTGTGTCATACCACTCCGAACCCTCTATCTTCACAATAATACATGTGGGAAATGAATTGTCAACAGGATCTTGCTTTATGAGATAATGTTCATAACTACATGTGGCTCCTTTAATTTGTTTAGCCACAGACGACCAACTCTTCATTGGTGAAAGTTTACCGGTCCCATTTTTTTGTTGTTGGAAATTTAATGAAAAAGTAATTTCTCGATACTTTTTAATGGTAGGCTGCTATCTATTTCAAAGAATTTAGCATCTACACAGCAGTCACCCATGATACTCATGCAAGACATACAGTATGTGTACTTATTTCATGAGTATAAAGCTTTATTTATTTGTTTATTTATTTGTTTGTTTATTCATTTATTTATTTATTTATTTATTTATTTATTTATTTATTTATTTATTTTTTGTATTATAAGCATTAAACTTAGCTTTTGACTGTTGTCAACATGTTCCTGTCAAACATCTCAAAAGAGGACAACACCATTTCATTGTTTTCATTTTCAGTTTTGTTCTATCAGTAAAATAAGAACAACAAGACAAGACCTTCAACGGAAGTGTTGACTGAAAGGTATGCCATTTGTTCAAATTAGGTCATACAGACACCAAAATCTAATTAGGTCATCTTGCAGGTAAGGTAAGCATATTGCAAAATTTGAACAAAATACATGGAGGCATTCTGTAAATATCATGGTAACGAGAATATGCACATCTGGATGGACATCGAGATGGACGGACAACCCAAAAACAGAAAGAGTCCCCCCTATGAGGCGGACCCTTAAAAACAGTGAAATTAAGTCAACTTACAGAAGCTATGTTTTAAAGAGAAAAATTCTCAAATTATACATTAATAAGTATACTTACCGTCATGAAAGTAAAACCTAAGTAAGGGAACCATTATTTTGACTACTTCTTCTGTATATGCTGCAAAGCCCTCCTTCAGTTCTCTTGCATAGCACACCAACATCTGACAAGCCGTGGCTTTTTCTTCCAGACCTGCCGTCCTGATGCCAAAACTTTGCTGCAAAAACAAAAAAAAATTGTTATCATTATCACCACAGGATCCAGAGCTCACATGTGCGCCAACCAAAACAATTCAAGGTCCTAGAAATAGTAAAACATGACACTCACCACCGTTTCTGTTACACATACACTGGCTGTGACGACAATCCTGCCTGATACCATTATTGTGCCACAGCATTATTGACAATGTGGCACTGGATGTTACTTGAATGACCAACTACCTACAGCCAGTCAATACTTGGTAAGATTGCAAAGTGCTGCCATCTGCTGATCATTATTGGGAGTCCCAGTCACTGGTTGAGACCGTAGAGTGCTGCTACCTGGTGACAACTATCCCCGACATGTAAATGCAACGACTCCTAAGCTGTTGTGATCCAAGTTATTGACCTAATCATCTAATTTTGATATGAAACATCTTTCTGACATGAAGCACTCAAGTGTCAAAAGCACGGAAATGATACAGCCCAGTAATATTTGACAAATGAACAATTCCCATCCATTTGTTCACAAGCACGAAGTGTACAAAATCCTTTAGACACATTTCAAAGAAATCAGTGTAGAAGTTTTTGATCTATCAAACTTCACTGAAAAGCAAAAATGATTTAGCATAATTAAATATATGCACCATCATAATCAATTTCATCCATAAATCTATTTGTAAATTTATAGTTTTAGAGGTTCTGAAGTCAAGACTCGCTGTCACTTTAAACAATCCTGCCGGCTGCCCATTTTTTTGGGTAAGTTTGTTGACAAATTGACGACTTTACCTGATCTCCTAAGGTTACGAACTGCCAATCTGTATCCCCTTCGAGCGCTTTCATGTCTTCATCTGAAGAGATAAAACAAATGTGGTCAGTTGACCTACATGTTTGCTTACCTGACACTTGAGCCAGCACCACAATCGGAAAGAGTATACTCTGGTGTTGGGCATCACTATTCTGCATATGCAATAATTGATTTGCCCAAGTGAGTTATAATCCATTATTAATCAAACTTACTAGATAAAACATGAAGCACTAATTTGACAAAAGGGTTCAGCTACAGTCAATAAATTATTTTCAAAGCAAACTTTAATGTAGCACCATCTATATAGTGCAAACTAGTTTAGATGATCGAGGAATTTAGCTCATCTATTCCGGATGCCATGTTGCAAAGAGCATGTTTTTGTTGCGCTTGTTACCAAGTCAAACAGAGCTTAAATTGCCATGATAATTTAAATTTTAAATTTCACATCGGGATAAACACTTGCGCAAGGAAACCAGATTATAACTGAAAAATGCAACTGAACAGTTGATGAAACATGAAACACACACGATGTGGAACTTTACTGATTTACCTCCCACCGATACACACTCTTTCAAACCAGCTATAACAGAGACCATGAAAATTATTAAATTGCAGAGGTGCAGTGTTCTATTTTATGACAATGTACTGTTCACAGCTCATGCCCTTTTCCAGTGACGCTTTTCTATAACATGGGAACTGGACACATAAAATTAATGCGAAAGATGTACACCAAGGTATCCATTAAATGCCTTATGTCATAAGCTGTTTTCTAACAAGAGATGTCAGGGAACACTCTGATAACTAGCCAAATGCTAACGTTTCTTGAATTTGGCTTCAGAAATGCGTGAACGGCTACAATGTTTTGAAACATATTATCAAAAGTCAAAATATTTTCTTGTAGATAACATGTCAAGAATGGGAAACAAGTTGATGTAAAGATTATGCAGATCAGATCAGCAAAACAACAGTCGTGGTTGTTCTCGATATATCGTACAATGCAAGCAGGTCTGACATGGAGGTTGTCATCCTTGCAGCAGTGAGGACATAGCAACCTCTCAAGGTTAGTTTTAAAATTTTGACAAAATTCACTCCCATAAACTGCATGTAAAATGCAGTGTTTGTACCAGCACTCGACAAAAAATCCTACTCAATGGTATTGGAGAACTCATCTTGCTTATTAATAATGGTGCATCTGCACCAGAAAATCATTTATGTTATTTAAAAAAGCTTAATTTAGCAAACATTCAGGAAAATGTCTTGATTTTTATGCAAACATCCTACTAATTGAAGGTTTTTTGATTAAAAATCCTACTAAATCCTACTTTTTTTGCCAAAATCCTACAAAAGTAGGAAAATCCTACTCAGTACAGACACTGAAAATGGTAACATAGCACAACTGAGGCAGCACACAATCAATAAAACAATTTTAAAGAATTAAATTTTAGTACAATAGTCCCTCCTTTGAAAGACCACTCCTTTGGGAGACCACCTCCTTTGAGAGACCACAATTGTCAGGTCTCTCTGTAGTACTTTCCATGTTATTTATACCTCCTTTGAGGGACTACCTGCTTTATGTGACCGCCTCTTGGGTGGCACTAGGGGCAGTCCCTCACAAGAGGGACTACTGTAGGAATAGGCAATTGAGGTATGGACAATGTACGTATGAGGACAATGTCATCACTGTCACCACCTGGGATTGATATTTGGCGAAAATGGCCCATCCCAGTGCTTCAACAAAAATGTAAGAATATTTTATCTCATTTAATTACAACTTTTGCTTCAACTGCTCCGATTTGCATTACGTTTACATCCTAATATTCTTTTCTCAGTGGGTTTCAAAAAAAAAAATTGTCAGGTTTACTGTGACAGATTTTTTTTTTAGTCTCGATCTGTTCCTGAGTTGTTATAAGGGAACCCAACCCTACTTTGTTACACTTTCTTTTCCACTTTTGACGTACAATGACTTCATATTACAAAAGAATTTCCCTTTACACTTGTTTCAAACAGTTTAATCCATACTGAGAGGACACTCAGGCAGTAGCAATAAAGCCTTAGAATGAATCAAGTCAACAGCTTCCCTTTGGGGCAGGCTGGACACTGCCCCAAATGCTTTTTATGATGTGGCGCATACAGAATTCTGCTTCAATTTTTCCTTTTTCTATTATCACAAAATTCATTAAAAAAAAAAAAATCCGATATGGTTCATATGGAATTCTGATTCAATATTTCTTCTTTCTATTAAACTAAAATTCATTTAAAAAAGAAACAAAAAAATCCCAATATTTTACCTCAGGCAAGGCTAAGGACCAAAAGGTTAACTGAACAATGTTCAATTTACATGTATGCCTGGTTTGAAATGACAAATTTTTGTCATAGGTTGTGCTCATCTTGGATCAAATGAGGTCCAACGTATTTCTTCGTACCAAATACAACACAATACTTACTGTCGACGAGGGCAACTTCTGGTTTGATTGCAGCAGCCTTCAGGACTGGTCCCATGACTAAGGGTAGATACTGCTCAAATGCTCGTCCCATAATCTTGCACATACGAGCCCACGCTGATATCATATAAGACATCTGCAACAAATCAACTTTGTCACAAGAATTCACACCTTTAGCAAAAGGCCTTCACTTTTGAAATCTGCAATTCCTTACACTTTGTGAGCTAATTGTTCAACAAACACACCAGATTTATCACAAAAGTGCAAATTCAGTATGAAATACATGTTGAAATAACTTTTTTGTCCAGGTTCAATATTTTTTCCACAGAATTAATGTAGGTCTATATGATTTTTAGAAACATCTTGGGGGATTTATGTTAAGGTTGGGGGGGGGGTGTTTTGGTTTTATTTTTTGCCGTTTGTTTTGTTTTTGTTTTTGTTTTTCGTTTTTTTGTTTTTAATACAGCCTATCAAATATGAAACTATCCCTACTTTTGATTCATTATTCATTAAAATTTCATCCACAAAAGCTAAAAAAAATGCAGATCCTAAGTGTGATAAATTCTACCACTCTTTTGAAAACTATGGGATATTTTGGGGGTTCTTTCCTTGGGAAAAAATGGGGGTGTACGCTTACAAAGATGAATACGGTAGTTCAGTTACCTGTGGGTCGTCCTCTGCCATTTCCTCCTGGTCCATCTGGGTCTTCAGCAACAGTTGCATCACATCACTACAATCTTGCATGAACTGTAACAGATGTTTAGTTTGTTATTTTATAATGGTAATGGTTTTCCTACATGTGTCCCTAATTATTGTGGGAATTACCTTTTAATTCATCATTATTTTTTTTTTCCTTCAGGTATTGCCATGCATATAGTTTTTGTGAAATGTAATCAGTATCCTTTGGGTAACCTGTTAAGTCTTTCCGTGCCAACTGTGATAAAAGCTGAACAACTTAAAAAACGGACTGGTCTGAATTAAAATAAGGGTGTTTAAATCACGTTTCTTGTAAACAGACTTTTCATTCGAATACCAGCATACCTGTTCTTAAAAGCCATCTCAAAATTCACCAACAACGTGGCCTTATAAGAGGGCTGGCCCTCTGAGAGGGGACTAATAAAATGTCAAAGCCACAGCACATTGTGGGATGGGGGGAGTGAGTGGCCTTTCCTCAGCACAAGCAAATGTTTACTAAATCTTGGATCTTTGGGTCAAATAGAAAGGCATACAATTAAGAGTTATCAAGAACTCAAAGTAACTTAAATCAAAATTATGAACCCCAGAAGTTTGACAAAACTATTGAAACGATCAACGAAATATCAGAATTTAACTCTTCCTCGCAAGGTTACCGATCTTCTTTTTTCATCTCTTTTGTGATCTTTATAACGCTGATGGGAAAAATTACTGCTAGAATGAGATCCAGAGGTGTATACCTATATTAACCCTTAAAGCTCTGATTTAAAATTGAGTCAACATCTTTCCTTGGGACACTGCATGCAAAGAGTCTTGAGGAAAGCTGTTGACTGAGACCACTTTTGGCTTCAGACTAGGCTTGCTGGTATTTGAATGAAAGGTATTTTCATGAGGAATTTGAATCTTTTAACCATTATATGTTTAACGGTAACGAGAAAACAACTACAGCCGCGATTGGCACTTTAAGGGTTAAATCGTACTCTCATATGACATTGTCAATTATGAATTCGTAACACCTGCAAATAAATCACTTTGATCTTATAAATGGCACTCCCTCGCCTCATGTGTAATCACAGCCAGTCCTTTAAATTTTAAAACACCAGTCCTTTAAATTGTAAAACAAACTCTCTATCGCTCCTTTACCTTACTTCAACCCACAGACACCCTTATCCAACTTCACATACACTTTATATAGTGTCTTTACCTTATCTCTTCCCACTGCCAGTCCTATTAAACTTATACACTCTATTGTTTTTCCTCGTAGTAACCTCAATTCTTGCTGATTGGCATTTTCTACGATATATTTTAGGCATGGCATGAACCTGCAACATGCAAAAGTATGCATCATTATGTCAACATTTTTTGCCGATGCAAAAATTGGAAGCATATAAAATGGATCCAATCAAGCTTATAAATGCTTTCTTTTGAAATACCTAGATTCTTTGAAGCACAGGACAGAAAATATGTCTCCCAAATGCTTTCATTTTACAGAATTCAAAAAAAAAAATTGCATTCTCTGATAAGCTAGACTTCATACAAGTTTGTTACAAACGGTTGCCAGCAATCAAGACATATTTCTGGTGCTCTTAAAAAACGTTTAATCCCCATTAAAGACAGAGAACATCAGTGTTTGCACAAATTACAATAATCTGCAAATCTAACTAGTTTGTCTCTAAATTAAACCAAATTTGTTCAACTATTGTTTGAAGTACTTCATTCACAATCATGAAGCCCTTCTGCAGATGTTACACCCAAGCATATGCCTCTGCCATATGGAAGGAGGAAGTGAAATACATTCTTCCTGGCCCTTCCCACCCCATCCCCACAACATGGCATAAAGTAAAACATCTTTTGTTATACCTGTCGTAATAATGAACAAACTTCTCCTCTGCAGCATCCGCCACGGCTGCCAAAGTTGTGACTACTTGCTCCAGTACCAGTTTTGTCCCCTTCTCCAGCAGCTGCAACCATAAACTGGAGCTAGTGACACGTTTTCACTCTCGGTTTTACTGGGGCTACAGACATGTTTCCACTCTCCTTTTTACTGGGACTACAAACGTTTTCACTCTCATTTTTATTGGGACTAAGGACACACCTTTTCAATCTTGGTCTTTCATTTTTCCATGTCTGTCAACAGCTTAAACAGGTTATGAGCAATCCAACATTTCTCCTGTTTGTCTTTTGGTGACACACAGTATCTGTAGTTTCACCTCGTATGTTTTGTATTAACCACTGGCTCAAAAAGATGTGATTCAGCCAATAGTATTTTGCAAACATTTACCATATTGGCTGAACAAATATGTAAACAATTTGTCTGATATCAGTAATCTATTTATTTTAAAAGTTCACTAAAGTTAATGATAGACAACAGAAAACAGACAATCGTACACAAGTTTGGTTTAAGTCCAAATCTAGGCTTCTCAAGTGGTAACATATCAGGACCTGCACAGGTCTGATGAAAGTAAGGACAAAATATGTCAAGAATGCACCCTTATTTTCAAAATTAGTTTCAATATGTACACAATTTTACCTTTAAGCTGACAACTTACCTCTTTGAATTTAGCAGTCAGCACTCCCTCAAGTTTGGAGATAATGGTGTCTAGGTATGGAGTAAGTATAGTCTTTGGACACTCTTCACTGAAATTGACCAATGCAGCGCCGGCGTGAGATTGCACACGGGGGTTCTGGTTATCGTCCATCACCATCAACAAACCTGGGATTACCTGACAAAATTCAACGTTAATTCGTCAAATTTACAACAAATAGGCAAGGGCAAGAACATAAGGTTCAAGAACTGCCTAAAAGAGGGCACTACCGTCAGTGGAGGGCTAGGGTTGTGTATTCCCATTACTTAACATTGTAATTTGCAACTTAACTTGAAAACTACTGCACAGACACACCAAATTTCAGACAGTAAATCTAGATGCATAATTTAATACCCCCTAAAATTCACATAACCACAGCTACAAAAGTGACTGGTTTATCTAAGGTTGCTTTAACATACAAACCAATGGGAATAAACAGCTCTAGCCCTCCAAATGTTTGTGTATTCAGTTGTGTATCGGGGTGAATACACACCTTAGAGCTAATTCTGACCGTTCCTATAACACAAGTATGACTGTAAGTCAAAGCATCCTCAAATCATTTACATTCACGTAATATATTGGAACAACCAGTTCTCCATCCCAGTAGTTGGAACACATCATTTGAAAATGGGACGTTAGAAGTCTGTTCTTGCATTTTTTTGATTAACTCTTTCAATGCTGACGTTTGGACTGAGTCAACAGCTTTCCTTGCGACGCTTTGGGCACATCCAAGGAAAGCTATTGATCCAGAACATCACATTCTCTGGAACAGACATGCTGCTGCTTGAATGAATGGCCTTTTCACAAGGAATATGAATCTAGCATCCTTGTCATAATTGACAGCAGTTCGTCTCAAATACTTCGACATCAGTCACAGTTGGCACTGAAACAGTTAAACCTGCAAACACAAATTCAAAAATGTGGTCAACCCTCTGGACATAAGAGTCATCATCTTTCCTTGGTGCACTCTGCAGAGTGTGCATAGGTAAGCCACTACGTTAGAGAGTACTCTTCTTCACAACAAACAATAAGCCGATGGCATTGAAGACACCTTCTTTACCTGGTAATTTTTAATGGCAAAATATGCATGCCATTACACTGACATTATTACCCTCGTGCTCATCATTAAAAACGATGAAAATATTGGGGCTATCTATAAAGGGTTTTCAACAGAGCTGCGTGTATGGTTGGCAATGCAGGCAAGAAAACATACACACCCTTTCGCCACAGCAGCAGATGCTTACAGACAAAGTGTCGGGGAGGGGTTCCTCAAGCAGATTCCACAGCCATGCCCCAGTTGCTGCGAGTGCAGACGCAGCATGACCCACCCTCTGCAGCAAACCTAGTCAATGGCCTCTCACAACTTAACACTGAATAAATTAATCTCAAGTGAAGAAAATGATATGGGTCACCTTTTTTCTTCTCACACAAAATAGGCCAAAATGGTGAAGGTGGACATACCTTGCCATGAAACTTTTTCTGGAACAATGGACCAAAATCTGTGGACATCTGACCCAGTGCATTGCAGGCAGCATATCGCACCCGTGGATGCTGCGAACAGAAACACGTCACATGGAACAGTGTCATAAAACAACAAATGCAAAACTATTATTTTCACGAGTCTTAGTCAATTCAGCAACATTAAAGTCACACACAACTGAAGTTACAATTTATTCTATCGGCAGACTGTTCCCCGAATTGATATACACATATCACATTAACTAGTTTACAGCATGTTAAGCAGCATTTCAGGATCCTGTGCTTTTTCTACGAACAAAATGATCTAAATTCAGACTACCTACATCTATTTTGACACACACACATTTGGCCATAACAAAAGGATTGAAACAGCAAAATGATATACATAAGATCAATTTCTCACAAAATCTGATTTGCAAATATTAACTCAAGAAGTTAATATCTGAATTTTCAAAATGAAAGACATTCGACAAATTCCTCACAAATTTTTATCTGAAACATTAACTTAGGAAGCTTATACCTTAAATGGAATTCAACACTTTCAGAGAAAAATATATGGTGTCAACACATAAGCACGCTGTTACCTGATCACTAAGGTATGGTAGTACTGCATCAAGTATATTGTCCAAGACCGGCTCCATTTGCTTGTGGCAGCCTTCACCACAGGCCGAGATTGCCATCAGGGCCGCATGACGATATCGCCAGTCAGCTACAACATCGTCCAAACATTATAAGGAATTATGATGAACTCGTCTTTCAAAACGATACGCAGTGGCTCTGGTTATGATAGTCTCTCAAGAAAACCAGGACTTTTTAAAGCCACCCTTTCAAGACACTGGGTCAATTTCTGTTATATTCACTTGTAATGAATAACTACCTGCCATATTTGGGCTTATTGAACTTTAGGCGACCCGTGCCTTCATACGTGAAATTCCTATAACAATTTCTATAATCCTACCTAAACCAAAGATTATCGCTAGGGTCCCCTAAAGTTCAATAAGGGTCCATATTTGACTACCTTTTCAGGATCATACCCCAAACGGTCTTAAATTGCATGATTTCACATACATCCCCCCTTTTTAAAGAATGTGGTCTGCTTAAATTTAATGACATATTTAAGTTATCCTGTATCAAAACATATTATAAATTCAAAAATCATATGTTACCCTACTACTTTAACACTCTGTTTGATGCTAATCAACAAGAGCCACAAATTGAGCGAACTAGAAGAACGGTAGTGCCCCCAAGCAGATTTGAGGCAACAATCCATGACATTCCAATCTTAACCCCAACCATGCCAATACTCTTCACAAATACTAAATTTAATCGATCATGTATTAGACATAAAATACCAGACTTAATTAATGAAAATTACCTACCGGAGATAGTCATGACAAAGATCGACACTCACTCTTTTAAAGGTTTCTCGCAGTATGCTAAGAATTATATTGTTAACAATTATGAGACCAACTGTAACATTAACTGTCATATATGTAATAAGCCATAATCATTTAAACTCTATATATTTCTTCTGTCGTTTGGTCTACTTAAATTTATTTTGCGTGCAGTGTATGAATCATTGTTAAGTACTGTAATAAATTTATGTATCTTGAGGGTGGCCTGCACGACAGCGACTCACTGGAGTCTTAGTGCAGAGTCTCCCAGTTTAAACATCTGAAGACTATACTATGTACACAATATATATTTAGACCGAATAAAGCAACTGTCAACTGTCAACTGATTGTACTACTGCATTTGCCTCAAACTAAACATAAACTGCACATTCAACTTCCTCATGAAAAAAAAAAGCTTTCACGCAAGTATCACCATACCTGGCGTTAAGTCCAATTTCTGAATTGCCAAACAGGTCATGCCACATGTATCACGAGAGCAACAGAAGCAGGACTCGCTACGCACTGATGAAAGTAATACCTGGCATCATTATGGAATACGTGATGCTACCAACTTTGTTTTCCACAAAAGAATAACATTTTGACCTGTAATGTTTCTAAATTTCGGAATAACAAAGCTTCCAAAAACTGGGTTGTGTTAATTTAAATGTTCCAAATGGAGTATTTGAAATCAATCTTTCCAATTATTTTCAGAAAACATATTTTGGGGTCCAGGTTTTCCTATCAAATTGGAGGAAAGTTCACTAAGTGTAAGCAAAGAGTACACTTACGGTTGCTTAACATCTGCGGAATGTTAGAGACTATCTGTGGTAATATGGCCTTGCCTCCAAGCCCGCAGGCCAGCCTGTCTAAAGCACTCTCTCCTGCAATAGCATTCCTGGAAGAGAAATGGCACTTTTACTTCACACAGATCACTTGATTCAGATCTTATGGGACTTACAACTGTTGCATCAAGATATTTCACCTCATCTATGTAAATTAATCACATGCGACCACAAATAATGGCACTTTTTTAACACATCTAGCACTAAATATTAAGTGTTCAAACTTGGGGTCGGCACTTAGTTCCGTCAAAATTACCACAAAGATACAAACAGCAGCTCTTGACTTACTGAAAGGAGTACCAGAAATTATCGCAACATTTTGCATGGTAACACTTAAAACCTACAAGAGTATGTCAGATGGTAAACACAGTGGAATCTCCGTTTTAAGACTACCTTTAATAGGAATCATGTATAAAGAAAATTTCATAATTTCAAAAAAAAATTAAGGGGAAAAAAAATCTGGCTGAATTTGGATTACCCCCCCCCCCCCCTCCAAAATAACCATTTCCTGGAAAATTGTGACTGATATTTTATCATGCCCATGCCAAGTTTACACTGAAATAAGAAAAGATGTAACAGCATATCACAAGGTATACCTACGTTTTTTGCCTGTTCAGCTGAGAACACCTATAATATGTACCATCAAGGTACCAGCATATCTTAAACAGCTTTTCAGATTTATCATCACAATGAAATATTAGCATATACAGCACAAAAAGGTAAGTTTTAAACATGATATGTTTCCTATTAAAAATATGTACAATCTTTGAAGAGCAAATAGTCTTGAGGTATTTTTTTATTCACAGAATCATCAAAGATAATCTGTCACCTGTCTTTCATTAAAACATCTTATTTCCCTTTCTTTATACCCTACTACCCAAGCTACCAAATTCCTCAAATAAACTGTTTTTTTCTTTCTTATTGTAGGCCTATTTTATTAGTTATTGAATTTACCTTACATAGCATGAATGCAAGTGGTGCTTGCAATGGCAAACTGATTGATTAGTGTGCTATCTAGTGTCACTTTGAGGAATGACAGAAAATGACATATGCATCAGACTGTGAATGATTTGAGGAAATAGATCTGCAGTGTTGGAGCTTCAGGATAATACATCACAAAGGATTTGGTTAAAAAAAGTTCAATGAACAGACACAATAGATTATTGTATAAGTAAAGGGTGGAATCTGAAGCTCTGGTAAAACTTTTAAAACATCAGTAGGTAAAATCCCCTATTATTTCCCATCGGGATCTTTTCTATTTCCTATGTTGAGTTTTGATAATAAAATCACTGTAAATTTTACGTATTGAAGCTGCCTATTTTTTCACTTTTCCAAAGAGTTGGTGAAAATCCACTTTGGACATTAACCCCCTCCCCCTTCCAAGTTTTTGTTTTTCGGACTTTTGAAATGGTATTTATTATACATGATCCCTAAGGGACAGTAAAAAGTGGTCTTAATAGGGGAGTGGTCTTAAATATTACTTACGTATCGCTGTCCTCCTCTTCTATTTCATCAGATGTTGACCACTCCTCGTCTTCCTCCAGGTCCACCATCAGGGAAAGAACGATCGGTACTGCAGGTAAAGTAAATTTGAGTCATCCATGAAAGGACTGCTGGCCATTGAGGCAAAATAAAAGTTGTTTCATGCCGATTTCTTACTACTTGGCACTCATGGATTGCATTGTTTTCCTTGTCTTTGTTTGTTACATTGATTATTACCTAGCATTTGGCCAAGATTATAAAAGTTTGATCTGAGAAATATTTTCTTTCCCAACTTCCAAAGTGAACCCTTGAAGTGTTTAGCTCCTGAGTCAACAGCTTTCCTCCATACACTTTGAGTGCAATAGGCTCAAAGTGTGTACGAGAAATCGGTTTATCTGTATCATGTACTTTCTGTGGCACTGCCAAATTTAGACACGACATGCTGGTAATTGAACGAGTCGCCTTTTCATTCTCAGGAATTTCAAGGTGAAATCATTATTATAATTCAGGTAACTATGATCACTGTTATGGTTAGTACTTTTAAGGGTTATGCTATCCGTAAATTTTGTCATTTTGCATCATTGCTAAATTAGAACTCAAACTCAAAACTCATTTATTTTAGCCAATCAATACAATGACGATTTCAATATTGAGATATATGTACATAATGATAAAAAAATTGATGTGGCTAGGGGGACTCCTATTAAGACAAATACATGTCGCTCTCATAGGAGCCACCTTTAAGTCTTAAACATTTGAAACAATATACATGGCAGTTACTTTAACAATAAATGTCGCAATAAACTTCAAGATATAATACAGTTTACACACACAACATGGGTGGGAAAATTTAATTGTTAATTATTTTGACAAACATAGCAATCATATATATTACAACTCTGTTCATTATTATTCAAAAAAATATTTTTAATATACAAGGAAAACCCTTGTAAACTATGAGTATGTATTTTTCTTATAACATTCTTATCTGTTTGATTCACTGTGACTGGAATATCATAGTTTAAACTCTGTTTTGCAAATATTTTATTGACTCTATTAATAAAAAGGTTATCACAATGTCTGTTGTTATAGTTGTTTATTTCATTTATTGGGATGAATTGAAAAGAGAGTAATCTTATGGGTAGATCATTATGGATAAATTTATAATAAAATTTTAATTTAGCTGAGTAAAAAAGTCTTGAATTTTTAAAAGTTTGAGAGCTTTCAAAATTGGTTCTGAATGGGCATTGTATTTACTACAATTTATACAGCGTACTGCTTTTTTCTGAAGTTTTTCAATTTTTGAAAGTTTAAATCCCCATAGAAGTATTCCAAAATTTATATGTGGAAGTATTAATGAGTTATACATAGTTATTTTAACTTTCAGCGGAAGTTGATGTTTCAGTTTATTTAGAATTGCGATAACTCTTGATATTTTACTTGAATCGACAAGGTCCACAAAAATGACGTTTCACACTGTCGATAACACAATTTTGTGTCTAGCATATCGACACTTGGCATCATGACAAGACCAAAAGAGAACTTGTGCGTGGTAAATTTTATCTGTAGAAAGTCTCTAATTAATTCAATCTGCTGTCTCAGAGGTAGTGACGAAATGTAGATTTCCTCATCAGAGTACAGACATGTACATTGTTCCATCACTGACAGCAACAACTGGACTGTTCAACACCAAAATCACAATGATTTTTTTTTATGTACACTTTCAAACTTAGTTACCAGTGTCTAAATAAGTTGGGACATATTGCAAAACATACTTACCAAGTTGTGTTAGAAATTTGTCAAACTTTCGCACCATTGCTGGGGCTGTCTCCGAAAGAGTGACAATCACTTCCAGTCCTAGATGGCGCCATGATTCTTGAAGGTCCTCTTTAGATGTTATCTGTTACAACCGAAACAAAATCTTTTATGGGATAAACTTTGATTGCCATGCATAAATACTGGCTATTATGATGTACAGCGTACAGTGTGCCACTTTAATGTAGCATATAAATGGGTCTTGTATTTCAACAAAGTTCTCTGCACACAGCCAATGTTCATAAAAATTGAGCAGAAAAGTTTCTAAACCAATAAAACCTGGCAGGCAGTTAAATGTCATCTGCTCCAAATGTTCCTTGGAAAATTTTAAAAAGCAATGAAAAGCAATTTGAGCGAGAACTGTAGATGAGACTATGCTAGATAACATGCGCAATGTCCACCGGTTCTCCTGACAGCCAACCAATGCCAAGGCAACCTGAGGACTTGGACCTTAACTCAAGTTGTAATTCACAGGGAAACACTGTGCCATATTTATATTATTGAATCCTAACATTATGCATCACTCACATTCCCAAGGCTATGCATAACTTGCCATCTCGGAGTTACACATCTCTCACAACCCACAGATTACGCATGCATCACTCACATTGTCTTGAGGGAAGTCAGGTGAACTGACATGTCTAAAGTAATGATACAGAGCTTTGTGACTTGGGCAAAGATTTTTATGATCATCTCAGTGACACTGAAAAATATTTATTTCCCATTTCTCTGCCTCCTTTGTTGGGAGATCTTCTTCCTTCATCTGTTAACTTGAGGACTTTGTGGTTTTTTACACCTCAGTTTATATAATTCAAGTTTGACAAAATGCAATAAGATGTACAATGAAGCAAATCTTATCCAAACAGAGTTTTCACGACCCAAAGCCAGTGGAAATACCGGGACACTGGCCTTAAACATATTCTTACCTCTAAACACAGAGAGAGCACAGCATCCAACTGGTGACGTAAATATTTGGGTGTGTCTTCGGCCATGTCAATCAAACACTTGATTAACGTATCGTCCTCTTGCCGCTGAATACTTTCACGAACACTCTGCAAAACACAAACGGTACTCCCAATCAGTGCAGCATTTCAATGTACTTGAAATCTACACCCAGTATTGACTTTACTGTGTTACGTGTACAATCAGAAGGAAATACCTCAAAGAATATTTAGGTTTTGGGATACATACACGTAAACCCCCCCCCCCCAATAAGTCATAACAGGTTTACAATCGCAACAAAATGTATCAATTTCTATGACAATTGTTATGAAACATTTTGCTGCATTCCTCCCCCACTCACCAAGATAGATTTACCAGGAAAGCTAAGTACTGCTGAATTGAACTTTGCAGACTTTTGAGACATAAAGAGTAAAACAAAAGCACCACTCACTGGCAATGAGCAGAATGGACCATTTGACCTGACACTGTTTGGTTAGCTCTTTCGGCGCCAAAATTTGGACTGAGTTATCAGCTTTTCTCAGCATGCATGCACCCAATGCGCACTGAGAAAAGCTGTTGACCTGGGATATTCTCTCTGAAACTATAGGCATGCTGGTACTTGAATGAAAGCTTTGTTATGAGGAATACGAATCTGGGATCCTTGTGATAATTCAGACTAGTTTGACTCACGTAGATCGACTTTAGACATGATTGACACTGAGCAAGTTAAGTGACCTACCTGTATCATTATGGGGAGTAAATCACGGAAATGATGTAGCACATGCACCTCTTTCTCATTGGCAAGAAGAAATGCAGTTGTGGCCTTAACCGCAGCAAAGCGAACCTGTAACAAAAGGAACCTTCCCCTTTAGAAGTTCTGTTCTGTATGACATGCAATGTACAAATACAAGTCTATACGAGACGTGCACGTTAACTTGCCACCAAAATACTGTAAATTGCTTTAATTTCGCTGTATTCTTATTTTCACTTATTTTGCTGGAGGCACAAAAACCTTGAAAATAAAAACACACTTAAATAGTATTTTGACATTGTTTGAATGGGAATTATGTCCAAAACAGTGAAATTAAAACTACAGTGGAATGTCAAAAAATACAAAAACCGTGAAAATTTATACTCGCGAAAATAAAGCAATTTACAATATTCACCTCTGTTGGTATACAGGAGCGAAAAACATCTGCCATGTGGGCGTACTGCCCAACACACACTGGGTGTTACTAAGATTTGTAGTGAAAACAAACTTCCCCAAAAAGATGACAATTCCATCTCACGTTACGCTCACTGTCTGTTCACAGAAAATATATATCATTTTTGGAACCAGTCACATGTTACCAAGTTCCCAGTTTTCATAAGAACAGCACATTTTAACTTACTTGAAATGGGGTCTGCTCAGACATATGGGTACTGTATTGACCATTGAAAGATGTGGGTCAAGCCACCAGAGTTCAGGTGAATGTCCCCCATTACAAGGCAACTACTCACAGGTCGTTAACTCCTTAATGCTTTTAAACCCATGGAAAACACTTCACCTGCATTAAAACATGCATGCACTGACATACAGACATATACAATCACTTTTTAAATGTTTAGGAGAACAAAACTGGCAAGATATACACTGTAATAATCACAGATATATACAACAATAAGAATAAAATAAAAGTATTGCATTCATTAAGAAATGAAAGCTAAACATCACATGTAACTTTCATTGTGAGTAGACTTGTCTGTTATTATCTTTTCACTTGAAATACATGTTAAGGTTATTCATGTTCTCAACTCAAAAATTCCTGCGTTTTATTTTTTCCTGTAGTAACAGCCACATGAGGTCAGTGAGAACCTCTGGCCAAGTCCTGCCTCCCTTAAAATTTGTCCACAGTGAACTTTCGGCTGTGAATTACGTACCTGGTGATTGGCTTGGTCTGTCAAACACTGATGTAACATTTGTTTGATGACTTCTACATACTGGGTCTGTTGGTTTCCAAATACACCGGGCACCGCACTGAAATCAAACAGGATCTTTCTCATCACAACCATGGACGGGAAATGTACCCAGTTATGCAACACTGACAGGGTATTGGACCATTCTCTCTTTGCCACATACATTGCAGAAAAAAAATTCCCCGGCAGCCTTTGTACAATTACACACAAAACTGAACATATACACCTGACAAATTTGGAATTGGGCTTTTTTACTTAGATATTTATTATCCTTTCTGCCATTACATTGGCCAAAACCGGCTGGTGGTTAAATGTTGTCTGATTCAATGTTCTTGACTTGTATCAACTGAAAGAAAAACCACAGGAATGATAACAGTCTTAATGCACGGGAGAGAGGGTTAAGGAAACTTTGTTCTTGCAAAGTGGAGTATATATCAGTGTTAAATTTTACTCTATTTTTGTGTAATTTATAGCAGCAGCAAGATCTGAGTGATTGTGATCAAAATCAACCTTTGCGGACAGCCATGACAGCAAACAACTATAATACGGACTTGATACAGTCATTAGCTTCACCAGCAGCAGATTATATTAATTAAGTGGCCAGAGACCACAAGATTTTGCTCCCCCCCCCCACACAGCAGCTAACAGGAAACAATGCTCAGTAAAATGATAAGCGAGCACTCGTTGGTAAGATTAAATCTTTCAATGTCATACGTTTGAGTCAATAGCCTTCCTTTGTGTCCCGAGGAAAGCTGTTGACCTGAACCATTATATTCTCTGGAACTGCAGACATGCTGGCACTGAATGAAAGGTCTCTACACAAAGATTATAAATGTGGCACCCTTATTACAAATGAGAGAAGTTTCTCGTAAGTTGTTCCACTTAGGTCTCAGTGGGCACTGAAAGAGTGAACACATACAAGGATACAATTATTTCCAGTTAGATGTGTGCACATACCAAAAAATCCAACTGTGCCCACAATGACTAAATTGCCCACATAAAAGCATTTATAATATCTAACTGGATTACTTCCGACATTCAGAGACCTAATTCAGAAGTACCAATGACAATTTAAAGATGGAAACATGGTCAAAATGTCACCTCACCCAAAAATGTGGAGTGCACTTTCCCGTAGTCGCGGATCTGGAGAGCTGGCCCAGTCAAACATAAACTTGAGAATCTCTGGCCATGTGTTGTTTCCATTGTCATCTGCAAAAATTAATTAACTAATTAGTTAAACAGAAACTGAATGATACGGACACTTGAGACAGGTAACAATCACAGGACCATCTGATTACAAAGCACAGCCCCATATCAGTGTGCCCTGCTCTCTCCCCCCCCCCCCCCCAGCCACAGTAACATACACTCTGGAACGATGATGGAGTTTTCTGAAGCTGTTTCGCTTCTTCTATTTTGTTCCTTGCATTCTATACTGTCTCATGTCACACTGTTTTTCCGCACAAGGTCACCGAGTCTTGCATGCAATATACCTTGATGCAGACTCCCTAAAATACGCACAGAACTTCTGATTGACATTTGGAAACCCTATCTGCCATATTGAAGTCAATATAACTTGTGTAATGCATGTGTGCACACACCGCTGTAACCATCAGCCCAAATGCTAATATTTCTTGAATTTGACTAAAGAAATGTGAAAAAGGCTAATTCATTATAAAAATATTTTAGCCAAGACTGATTTTTAACAAAAATTATGCCTGTATTTCCAATTTTAACTACAGATTTCTGAAGTCAAAATCTGTCCTGTGTATGTCAACCTAATCTTCCCTGAGTAAATTAGCCTACTTTTCCCCGGACACTTACCCAGCATATTTCTTCCAAGCTCTGCAGCTGCGTCGCATATCTTTCGCCGAACGCTCATTTCTGGGTCCTCTTGTACTCCCAGAATCAATTGTTCTTTGAGCATGTTTTGAAGTTCAGGCGGAAATTCTGGCCAGAAATCGTCAAATTTTGATGTGACCAGTCGCCGTAGCAACACTGCAGCCATGGTCCTCACCTAGGTGAACAGTGTCAAACCAACCAAACATACTTTACGATATCACATACATGTGTATGGCAAAACTGTCAGAAATATTCAAAGAAATTCATTATCCGGCCTCTTAAGAAGGTTTTGTAAAAAACTATGGCTTTGACATGAAGACTTCCCCAAGATAAGCAAAATTTGGCTTTAGGATAAGCAAAAATTTAGCAACTAATTGGGATATTAATGCGAGACTTACCCGGATTTAGTGAAAAAAAAGTTGGTTTTAATCTTCATCCAGCCTAATAACCCAATCTATAGCATGATTTCACTTTATTTTATTTTATTTTACATTTCTGCTCATTTCGCTGATGTCACAAAACTGTGAAAACTAAAGCACAACGAAATGGTATTTTAACATGAGTTTTATAGGACCTGTTTCCAAAGCAGCGACATAGCAGTCCCTAATTAGACACACCACCTGCCCTTAACTCTTTCACTACCGACTGCCAATAAAGTCAAAGCGATTAAGATGAACTTCTGTAGAGTTGAAAATTGATATTAACATTCTTTGTAACATGGCCTTTCATTTCAGTACCAGCAGGTCTCTCGTCCTATTGAACATATTTAATGGTCCAGGTAAACAGCTTTCCCAGATGTGCTTCGGGCATTTTGTGTAAGCATGCTCAGGAAAGTTGTTGACTCAGTTACTAACTTGGCACTGAAAGGGTTACCAGCCCACACCTTGGTCCCTGGCACCATCTTTCTCATTTTGTTTGAGATCTTTTGAGCAACCACCTGCT
The DNA here is from genome assembly GCA_964020975.1 of Hermodice carunculata. Lineage (NCBI taxonomy): Eukaryota > Metazoa > Annelida > Polychaeta > Eunicida > Amphinomidae > Hermodice > Hermodice carunculata. Next base: position 89,802,068 of record OZ026621.1, on the reverse strand, counting down.
TTACGACCACATTTGGAACTGGCCTAGGGGTGGTTTCTCAAAAGATCGACTGCTGGAGTAGAGTACCTGTCAAATGCCTGAAACTGTGAACGTACACTGCAAGCACAGTGTAGCAGCCGCGACATGACATGGCATGCTGGTAAGTGGATTTTTCTTTCTGTTTAAACTTCAAGACCTGCAGCATGGTGCCACCTCCATGAATATTCGGACACAAGTGACTACAAAAAGCGAGCCTTGGGGTTGGATTTAATATTCTGAATTGGCACAGCAATTTATCTAGGTAATGGACAAATACTTTCATATACCAAAGAAATCACGGCCGAAAAAAGTGCAACACACGTCCACTTTGATTGTCAACATCCCATGCTTTGAGTAGCAAACAGCAACGTGATACTCGTCAAATTTTTTCCTGTACATTATTCACATATGCAACTGTATACTTCTAATTGTATTCAAGAGGGACCGAATAATGAAGTATACAGCATGCACTTTTCCCCATTAAAAATTACCATGGAAAGGTGTAGTGTCATCAACATTACCTGCTCTGCATTTTTGTTGCATGTAGAATGACACAAATGATTGGTCAAGGGCTCTCCTCAGTGTGACCTGGTTGCAATACACCTAGACAAAGCTACTTACTGCACCCCCCGAAAGCAGTTTATAAAATCGCCACTTCTTGCCATCACTTGTGGCACAAAACGCTGAAAGCAACATTGATACACAGAAACCTCATCATGACCACACCGTATTTCCTCAACAAAATGTGTCTGATGTCTAAATGAGTCACATAAATAAATTTAAATAGGAAGGGAACTTCCTCAACACTTTATGTTGTTAAGGGAATAATCTGGATATTTGAGTGTTGCTATAATGAGGTTTGACTGTACCTGCATGGAAATACTTACATCCTGGCCCAGGTTGTAGTCTCGCAGAGCCTTGATGAGAAATGGAACTTTGGTAGCATCTGGGAAGCTGTCATAGGTACTCTGAAACCATGACAACGATAAATTCAATCAAATGTGGGGCTTCAAATTAGCACCGACAGGTAAACATGAAGAGAAATTGTGCTTGGCTAATGCATATCTTTAGTTATATAGCCAATTTGGTCAGGTCACTGTATTTCAGCCCCTTTTTTTCACCTCAGTCAGGTGGCTTCTTGTAAAAAAAGTTAATGAGTCCTGAAATAACATGTAACTTCAAACAATTACGTCAATGTATTTCTAATGCACTTTATGGTTTTTAAACCAAACTGACAACATGGAGATGACCAGTGCCAACGGTAGCAGGCAACTGAAACTGTTCTTGAAATCCTCCCATCCTGATCTCCATGAGCCACATTGGTCTGAAAATACACTTCCTAAATGTCCAGTCCCCGGCTGTTTCTGCTAATGCAGACACAACATTTCTCTCTTTCAAATGCACACATTGAATCTATTGGGCCACTGATTTCCCATTTTTTCCCTCTGAATATAAAGCAGAAGGGCACTTTTCCCAGCCTTGAAATCAAATTTGATGTTCTTTCTTATATGACTTATAAATGAATAAACATGTAGATGGGAAACGGTTTTCAAAAAAATTTTGACCCATGAAATGGAATTCCTTCTTTTTTCACATGGAAAATGAGTGGGTCTACCAAAGGTCTGACAGAATTAACTGAGGTCTTGGCACGAAAGCCAGCAACATACATCTGTCCAAAATCTCTCGAATCTACTACCATTGCATGTTTTCTCATCTCAAATAAACCAAATTGAGAGGTTTCGGAAAAGGTTTTTTTTTTTTTTTAAAGATTTGCCCCCAAAAAGAACCAAAAAATTCATTAAAAATAAAAACTTCAGTAAAGTGTGACCATTTGAACAAATTTAGCAGAGACCCATCCAAGGTACACTGCCAACAAGTTTGAAGTCAATCTGACTGACAGTTTCTTCAGAGAAGTAAAAAACATGAATCAACATTCGAATGCCCATTGACTTACACAGTAATCAATAGGAAAAGTGCATTTATCAATAAATACCTGAATTATAAAAATTGTTAAAAAACAGGAATTCACAGCATTTACATCTAGTGAACAACTTTGTTAGACCTTTCCACAAGGAACATATCACCCAAGTTTCAGCTTAATCTGAGTGACTTTTCTGGAGAAGAAGTCGAAAATAGCAATATCACACAAAAACTTGTTCAAAAAATCACAGCACGACCTGGTGAACAAATAAAGAACTAGGAGTCCCTAAGAGTGTTTGTCTGTGATGTCAAAGCAATTTGGTGAGCGGTTTCAGAGATAATTTTTTTAAGATTTGCCCAAAAAAGAAGCAAAAACAATCATTAAAAATCAAAAAAAGTCACTGGAGCATGAACATTTGAACAAACTTGGTAGAGACCCACCCAAGGTACATTGCCATTAAATTTGAAGTGAGTCTGGCTAACAGTTCTGAAGAAGTCGATTGTTGACGACGGAAGATGGAAGACAGACTAAGGACCCTAGGACAAGCTCATCTACTGACAAGTCAGCAGAGCTAAAAGCTTACGGTTTTTACCCTCCTTTTGCTTTTTAATTGGATGAAGTAATTTAAAGATTTTTGTAGCATTGACTTAAGTATAAAAAAAATTAAGTTTCTGAACCACCTTGGCACAGAATTTTTATTCAAAAGGTAGTTTTTCATACGTGTTGACTAATTAATGACACCAAAATACAGTTTGTTGAACATTGTTGCAAATCTCCAGGCAAAAACAGTGCAATTCCAAGCACCATTTTGCCATGTTTTTGCTGCCATTCTTCAAGATACTACAAAAAAACAAAAAAAAAAGATAAATTTATAAAAATAAACAAATCAAAAATAACATTTAGTTTATTACTGAGAGTGGTTGACAGAATAAAGCTAACATTGGCCAAATTTTGTCATGTTCACTGGGAACAGCAGTTACTGTAAATTGCTTTATTTTCGTGTGTAAAAATTTTTCGTAATTTTTGTATTTTTGGACATTTCACTGTTTTGGGGCATAATTCCTACTCAAACAATCTTGAAATATTTCACTGTGTTTTGATTGATCATGGTTTTGTGCCATCACCGGAAATAAGAGTATGGCGAAATTAAAGCAATTTACACAATTGCAAACTGTGATTATCATCACGCTGTATGAGTTCAGACATGTACATATGTATACATGTAATCTAAAGCAGACAAATGACCTGAATACTATCAGACCTGGCCTCATACATGTGTAATCTGACCAACATATCAATTATTATCCTTTATTCACTTCTACCATGCTGTGCATAGTGGAACATCTGAAATTTAAGTCTGTATGCTTAGCGAAGATTCGTCGACAAGTGATTCTGACTCGTGACTTGTCCACATAAATCTACAACTTAGTTCAGTAAAGAATGAAACTATGTTTCTAGTGTAATTTGGACATACACAAAAAGTTAATTAGGCCCACAGAAGTACCTGTGTTGATAGGCCATTCGCCTTCACAAGACCACCTCTTCGGACAGACAGACTTTGCTCACAAGTTTTCATGCTACTTGCACTTGCCGGTAACCACCTATTTTCAGAGGCCATAGTTAAATGGTGATCTTTTAAGGCAGATTTCATTGTATTTCTAACACCATGCTGTATGGTACAGACTTTTGGCCCACGTCCTTTTCATTATATCCTAGTTGCCTAGCTGCAGATCCATTATGGGACTTCAAAGCAATAAAATCTAACTATAGACTAACTAGTCTATAGTTAGATTTTATGGCTCGTTAGCCATTTGCCTTGAATTTAGACTTAAGTTCAAAAGTAAATCAACAATTTTCTTGGCAGGGGTTGGGACATCAAGGAAAGCTTTTGTTTACTAGTAGGTCATCTTGACGGGCCTGCTATGCAATTCTGACTCAATCGGTTTTTTTTTTTTTCAATATTGTTAAAATTAGTCAAAAACATTGAAGCAGATGACATTTCACTACCAGGCAGTATTCTGCTGGTTTAGTGAGAAAATTAGGATTCAAGTCACGCGATAAAAAAACCACGAGTCATGAGTGGGTTGTAAGACACTAGGAAGTATATATCCCGTGTACAGTGGTCCCCCTATAATAAAGCCCCCTCCACCTCCACCACCACAAGGGCCACTTCTCCATGGCACAAATGTGGTATTTCCATTGTATTGTCCCTACAGAGGAGGCCGCGCCTCTAATGTGTCCACTATTTGGTTGTATTTCGGGGTGGCCTTGTTAGAGGGGGATCACCGTATATACATGTAATTTTATTTTCTATCCTTTTAACAAGAGGCTTGACGGGGTCTCTCGTATCACCAGACTGTTATGTAGTCCTGGCTACAGACCTGCAAGGTGCACTTCTCCACGAACGCATACATCATGTGTCTCGATGCCAACCACCACATCAAGATGACTCCCCACTGCTCTAGCTACTCTCTTCACACAACCCTGAAAGCGCTTTTATTCTGGCCCATTCAATGTGGCGAGACAGGTGTTATCTCATGACATAATCTGCAGCATACAACATGGCTGCAGCTTCAGACAGATACAAGTATGTCTCACCCGGGTACCACTCCGGTCACAGTGACCCAGAAATCTATTCAATTTACTTTCCAAACTCTGGGATCAGTACTTTGTGCACCAAATTTGAGAAACATGTTCGTAAGAATTCTGGATTGACAAAAGCAATCAGAAACATGACACAAACCATTTGACAGACAACATACGGAGACCTGGTACCCAGTATACAGGTGCTATGTGCCTCCTTGTGAAGAATTAGAATATAAACTGTTTATATCTGTGCATTCTGCCCTATTTCCAATATAAATGTGTTTTGAGAAGTTCCAAACGTTGCATATATCTTTTTTTCTTTCTGGTATTTGCATAAAGTGATCAGAATGTAAGTTAACTGGTATAGTCCACACATGTGCAAGTATGCTGGAACAATGTTTTCTTTTTCCTGTAAGTGCAACCACTTGATTTATCTGTAAACTGACATGTCTTACCTGCAAAAAGCAGTATGTGGGTCAAATATCCCCTGCACTCGCGGATAGGCTACAGAAGCATTTCTATTACATCAGCACATCAGATATTCTACAGCTTTTGTGACGACATTTTGCCAGAGAGGACCACACTGGCCTTCAGAAAAAATCTAAAATATTGGAATCGATTCCAACACCACCAAAACTGAAAAAGCCCTAGAATTGGGAAAAAAAAAAAAAACAGTAAAACCTCCATATGCGGGCACCTCTTCAAAGTGGGCACTTTTCTTTTTTTCATATTGACTACATTTTAAAGCCACCTCTCTAAAGTGGGCACCTCCCTAATCTGGGCATTGGGCACCCTAAACATGTACCAAAATCTGTTAAAGTGGGAACTATTATTTTATTCAATTAATATTTTACTTTGTAAAGGTGTTATTTTTTGCATCAGGACTTGTCACCATTAACTTTTCATTCTTCAAGTGTCATTTTTCTACCAGTGCTCACCACCTAATGTGATCCCCCTATCATAACACAGTACAGTACATGTATTGGCCAGCATCAACAAAGCATTACCATTGTTTTAGTCCACAATGACTTTTGACAGCTTTGTGGATTAACCATAGGATTCGGGTATCAAAATGGTGAGAAAAATTGACTCTACTGGAAAACATGTTGGTGTGTGGATGAGTGTCAGCTCAGTTATTTGCTCAACCTTGCAGTTTGATACTTTGATGTGCCTGCTGGTGTCATTGAGGTGGGACCTGTTCTGAACTTTTATTTTTCTACATAATACATACTGTACATGTAGTTGATATTTAATTGATTTTTTTTTCAAGAAATAACTTCAGGCAAAATATTGAAAAAAAAACTTGCTTCTCTCATTTTTTGCATGTGGGATTAAGGTACAGGAACGAATAAATACACATGTACATGTAGATGTGTACCTCTTTTGAGAGACCGCCCCTACAGCATGTCAAAATGTGGTCTCTCAAAACAGGTGGTCTTTCATTAGAGGTACAACAACATGGAAAAGATAGCGCAGTGTTCTGAGAGAGCTGTCTTAAAAAGATATGTGGTCTCTAATTAGAGGGGTCTCTCAAGAGAGGTACCACTGTATAGCCTCTCACTTATCTCTGTTGCTCATCCACACAACCCAAAATGGCCGACCCTCTGTAAAGTGGACACCTCCCTAAAGTGGGCATTTTGCTCTGGTCCCAAGGGGACGCACTTTACAGAGGTTTTACTGTACTACTAATGCAACAGCTTTGTATTGTAATGTGGAGCCGCTTGGTCTGAATGTGATGGGAAAATAGGCATATTCGCCTTGTATAATGCTAAATTTTCACTGTTATATGTTTATTTCCCGCTCACAAAAGGTAATGGGATGCACAACTAGAGGATACGCAGGCTTATCCCCCCCCTCCAATTTACTACGCACAGAGTTAGGAGATTCTCATTATCTCCTATCAAACTTTTAAAAAAGTTTTATTAATCTTCACAGCAATTCAATAGAAAATAAACATAGGAGCAAAATAAAATAGTGGGATCTAATATCTCAGCACAGAAATTAGGTATAATTTAATAACACCACCTTGCCCATGGAAAGAAGGGTAAGTCATTAGAACCTCTAGTGACATAATGGAATATTTCCAACACTCAAGAACATGAATATTCCACAATCACACGTGGTCCACACGTCCTGATGCACTTGTCTTCATGCACAGATGAACCAGAAAACCTAAACCCTTGTTCACTCTATGATGCCATGTCTATCCATACTGTCAACACTGACGCTGGCCTTTCTTTTCACTGCAACTTAAACGTGAGAAGATTCTTCTTACACAGTGCGGTCAATGCAGTGTCAGGGGAAAATTGTTATTGTGCCTGACGAGTTACCTCGAAACAAAACTGGTCGCACATATAGCTCCTCTGCAGTTCATACCCTTGCCATGTTGGACGTATCTTGGAACAATGGCCTTTATAGGTAGATAATCACTAAATACAAAATTAAGACCCCAGTGGTCTTGTCTCAAGTCTTGAAAAGGAAACACAGAAACATACTGGATTCCTACACAAGGCTCAGCAAAATTGGCTATACAGTGGTCCCCCTCTTATAGCCCCCGCCCTCCCGCAGAGAGGTCACAACCTCTACAAAGGCCAGTTCTCCATGCAGCAAGTACAACATTTTCATTGTACTCTACCCCTCCAGAGGCCACCTCTCTTGTACGGCCACTTTACTAGTGCATTTGGGCTGGCCTTATAAGAAGGGGACCACTGTACTGTATTCATTCTAATAGTAGCACATGCTTTAATAGAAGCACACCCGAACTTTTAATCCAAGTTTGTGTTGTCCCTAGCTTTCCAGCAGGGTCGGGCACTTTTCACCTAAAACGGCACCTTTAAAGCACACAATAACAATAAAAAAGGGCACCAACAAATAGCGATCAAAAAAACAGGCCTTTTTTTTAAGGAAATACTTTTTTAATCTGTATCTTATACTCATGGTCAGTAGCTAAATTGGTAAGTCTTTTCCCCAAGTAGTTTAAATCATATTATAAGTTTATGAGAAAATGAATGTAATTACCCTGAATATCAAAAAAACATAAGAGAAAAGGGCAGGGCAAATCTCCCTTCTACTTTGAGTTACAGACAACACTACAAGTGGTCTTTATTTTAAATTAACATACAGTAAAACCTCTGTAACCGAACACCTCTCTATACTGAACACTATTTTTCGGTCCCAAATATATACTTTCAATGTTATCAAACCTCCCTGTACCGAACACCTCACTGTGCGGAACACTTTTTTCCAGTCCCAAGGGGGTTAGGTATAGGGAAGTTTTACTGTATAGTGAAACATCTCATAATGAACACCTCCTTATACCGAACACTTTTTCTCGGTCCCAACCTTTTTTCCATACACATGTACATGTACTTCCATTACATGTATAAGCAAACCTCCCTGCAGTGACCACCTCTCTATAGTGAACACGAACACCCCAAATGGACATTTTTTCCAAAAACCTCGAGCCCTATACTGAACAGGCATTCAGCACATTTTGTGTCTTTGCACTGCATAATTACTGATAAGGCTGAAAAAGTTTCAACCTTTATTTTTGTGATTGTTCATTAGCTTAATGATGTACATGTCCATGAAACCAGCATGAATATCCCCCCCCCCCTTACATGTAACTGCTTCAGCTGGTATTTGTATACTGTAAATTGCTTTATTTTCGCGTGTTTAAATTTTCACGGTTTTTCTATTTTTGAAATTTCACTATATTTTTAATTTCACTATTTTGGACATATTTCCTATTCAAACAATGTTAAAATGCAATGTAACTGTGTTTTTATTTTCACGGTTTTGTACCATCAGCGAAATAAGCGAAAATAAGAATACAGCAAAATTAAAGCAATTTACAGTAACATGGTTAGTGAAAGAAGAGGCCACATCAAGGTAACCTTCCCATAGCGAACACATTTGTTGGGTCCCCAGGGTGTTCGTTACAGGGAGGTTTCCCTATATCTACAGTATTACGCAATTTATATAATGCTTCCAACTGTTACAGTCATGCTCATTTAGAAAGATTTACAGTTGTTGTTTTTCAAAAATCCAGATTTATATTATAGTCTTGAATACTCTCAGACAAGAAAGTCACTTCTTTCATAGTCCCAGAAAACACTGTCTGCCCAAGAACATCTTTGCAATGGCTAGGCCTGCTACTATTAAAATGAATATGGTGGTAACCAAATTAATGATTCATGTGCACAATGTCAAACGGAAAGTTGCCTTGTAAAGCTTACTGCCTCGCCCTACTACATTTTGAAGTCCTTGACCAACTGTTTGATACACATTTTATTCAAATTTGGCAAAGTTTGCAGGACTTTCTATTGTTCCCTGTGTTCAACAGAGCTTATCTCACAGGATAGAGTGTTGCATATTCCTTTATTCTGCACAATTCCCAACCATCCTAAGGTTACAATAACGCAGCACAGGCAGTTAAAATACCTAAAATTGCCACTTTCCTTGGACGTGGTCAACCATGAACCACTTACTTGCATATATGGCAATAAGATCATGTAACACTGCAAGTTACTCGCTGCAAATTTACGTTTCAGCTCCATGTGTCATTCATTCATTAAAATGGGTTCAGAAAATAGAATTCTGTGATCATCGTGTGAGGTTTTAACCTCAGTTTTTTTGTTTTTCTTTTAAATGACAAGTAATTCCCCAAAGTAACCTGAATCAGTGTGACACTATCCACCATTTTCTTTGGGATTTTGCTCAAGGCCAGTATTAAGAGGAACTCAAATCACCCTACTGTCTTCCCGGCATGTCCCAATATTTTCACAGTACATGTACTGTGACTGAGGGGTATATTTCTGGAACTGTGGTACCATCCAGCCAATCAGATTAACAATCAGACTTGTGACACATTCCAATCCAGTTTTTTGACACATTCCAATCTAGTTTTTTTTTTTTTAAATCTACGAACACTTTTCCTGCAGCTACTGCCAATTAAAGAAACGTCGTCATGGCATTAAGTCACTACCATGTTCCTGGATGTACATTCCTAAAATGAACCGTCATTATTTCAAAAGCCCATATCTTCAAAGTATCACATTCACTTTGCCTTTTGCAGGAATATCATAGCCCAGAGTAAAATGCCACCAACTGCATCTCGTAAATTCATGCCGCTCCACCAGCTGGAACCCGAAACTCCATGGCATGGTAAGATTACATGTGCAGTTGTTGAGGATTTTCATGTTTGTGGTTAGCTTGTTCGAAACCACACTTTATCATTTCAATAACCATCTAACAAGAAATCATCTTCGAATACTGTCCCAGGATTAGACTGATATCTATGTTAGTTTCATGGCTTTGGGGCATGCCCCTCCCAGAAAATTTCAAAATCTAGCCTATAATATTTGTTGGCATGTCAGGCCTCGTTTGCTATACATTTAATTTGTTTGGTGTGAAAATGTGTCTTGTCGAAGCATGAATTATGCATGTATTTATAGTAGTTTTGATGATTCATTTTAACAACTAAATAGTTCAAGTTAAAAATATTTTAAATGCTGATTAAATACATGGCTGTTAAAATTTAAAGAAAAAAAAACTGAAATACATATATATCAGTGGTTTATTTAAACAAGGTCACTTAGCACTCTTATAATTACGTTACTGTACTGTCTGTGAATAAATCCTTGTAAGCAATCTGCTTTGATATGTTTGATGCATATCATTATCAGGGCTTGACATTAAAGGTAGTTCGGTTGTATGGGACAACCAAATTTTCAGTGAGGGCAACCAAAAATGTTGCTCTGTATGATATTTTACCCAGTGGTTGCCCCAAAATGTAGAAAAACGTTTTGGGGGACAACCAGTCAAAAAGCTTAATGTCGACCCCTGCATATTACATGGTTGACAGAAGTGCAAAACAACCACATTTTGTCAATTGTTATTGCCTGAGTTATCCTCTGATCCTTCAACCATTGCTGGCCATGTATACAAACAGTGCTGAACATCGCAAAAATGGAACACAGAGGAAATTAGCAAGAATGGAACACAGAGGAAATTATTTCCATGACGGAAAGACTTACTACAATTTGCCAAAGTACTCCGGTAGTCTCTGTCACAAGAGACCCCTGTCGTGAGAGATCACCTTCTCATGACAGACCACTTTTCAGAATCCAAAGTCCTATACTTCTCATGTTAATATACCCTGTTATGAAAGACCACCTGTCTTATCAGACCACTTTTTTGTTGCTGTAGGGGTGGTCTCTGGTGACAGGGACCACTGTACAGTGAAACCTCATCATAATGACAAGTTCTGAATGACAAAATTCATTTTCTTTGTTGATTCAATTATCTGAGTGATTCAGTTATCTGACACATTTCTAAGGGAACAGATGGTGTCATTGTAACAAGTCTTCACTGTACTAGTAAACCTTGTAATTGAAAAATACTGTCCTAATCACTGACATGTCCTGTATGTTGACATTTAAATCAGTGAACTATTTAAGGGAGAAATAATTAAGCCAATGATGAATGACAGCAAAGGAGCCAGTAAACATTTCACCAGGACAGATAAAGCAATACGGGGAAAACGATGAGACAGGTCACAAAAAAGTAGGAACACTATCAACTGGGGAACAGAGCTAACATTTATCGACATGGCAGCAGTTAGAGTAGAGGTAAACTGTGTGTTCTTCAGAGAGGAGGGAGGGAGGCCATGGTGAAACATCAATACAAGGTGTTACTCAGGGAGTCGGGTAAATGTATACCGGCAATAAGACCACTGGAAAGTGAAGGGAAAGTTATTATAATGTGATGAAAAGTTGGACTGCTTTTTACATAAATAAAAAAATAGAAATCCAGTCTTAAACGATGACATTTGCTTCAGTTAACATATATAGGACACCATTTTTAAACGGGTACAACACAAATAAATCATCATATATGTGGCCGACAGGAATTTGTCCCCATGCACCTGTCCGCATATTTTTTAACTGTCGTAAATTTTTAACTCCATTTTTTTTTCTGTGTTACACATTTGTTCCATTCTAACATATTGCTCAAAATATGACAATAAATTTAAGTTGCTTGTTACCCAATAATATGTTGTGTTTTTATCAGGATAATATGGTCACCGAGCATCAAAAAGCATGCTGTGTGTACATTAAATTGAGGCTTCGCCACCACCACAGTTTGTATATGTTACATTCTTTCCACGGTGACTTTTTATTCTTGTCTTATTGGGTGTTCAAAATTTGTACCATTCAATCTTTTATATGAAACTATGATGCTAGATTAAAATTCAGCTCCCAGACCCGGTAAACTGTATGAGAATGCTTCTCAACATATACTAGTATCTACTTTCTGGGGCCCCACAAGGCATCTCATGCAATTGATTCTGCGCTCGACACTTCACGTCTGATTCCCTGAGACAAGTCGTGTGTTGTGCATCAGACCACATGACCAAGCAGCCGTTTATGTAATGGTAAGAAAGATGGTAACAGTACGCACAATCAATTTCTGATTTGAAATATTAAATCCATTTTGTCTGAATTTGTATTAAGCACACTATTTATTGCAAGGAACTTGCCAAAACTGCATATGCAAATTGACTATGATGTATTGATAACATTCATGGCAGGTACACAAACGACGTGCCTCCCATCAGAAGTAACATTAAGGAGAAAGAGGACCATGGAACCATTGCAACTGTTGATTTTTAGTAAACTTTACCTATATAAAAAAAAATTACAGTGTAAGTCACCCCATAAAATAGCTTACTATTCAATTAATTTGTATGTATTTTGTATTATTTTCCAGCTTCTTTTCATAGTTATAACTAGAATCATAAATTCTGGCTTGTTTTTGCGAATTTAGAAGCCACAAGATGCAGCAAATTAGGATATATGCAGGGACAGGAACTTTACCGCATAACAAAAACAAAACGAACAACAACAAAAAAAAAAAAAAAAAAAAAAAAAAACACATTCCATCCACATTGTTTACTGAATTCCGCAATTTACCGAGTGGTAATTTTGTAGAAATGGGTTCCCTTCAACTTCAAACGTGCTTGGAATCGTTAATTTTTGACAAATGCTTGTGTTCACTTTTTCGGATTTTTCCTTACCGGCTGTTGTGCTCAAATTGCACTTGCTACTTTGTACGCGTTGGAACTTTTTGCGCAGGAATGGGACAGACATAAACTTATGTATGTGAGCTTGTAGAAAAGTGTGTTCATCACAGTACTCTGTTACATAATCATGTTAACTCTGAATCTGATGCAGTCCTGACCATTTGTGGTCCCCCAGTGCCATTCATGATGTGTGATACATCTCTAACTTTGTATATATTTATTCTGCATCTGCAGTAATTTGTTTGAAATGACTGTTCCAAGATGTGACTGATTTGCACTGCGTCAAATCTTATTATCTTGCTTATTTTACAACTTAGGCAAAAGAAAATAAATAGCGTGTTTGAGGTTACATGCCAAAAATAAATAGGGTAGGTAGGTAGGCTTTTTTTTTTTTAATTTTAGCTCTGAAAACAGAAGAAAAGTGACTTAAAATGGATAAATTGTGCATTTCATGAAGAAAATCTGCCTATTTTTTTTTTTAAATCAATAAAAAGTTTTAGGGTAGGGGAGTTTGGGCAAGGGTCGGTAGGGAAACCCCAAACACAGACTTTTTTTTTCTTTTGGCCTTATTTACAATTAGCGGTTACACATATTTAAAGCAAAACTGATATGTTTGGCAAAAACAAAGCTTTCGATGTGCAAATGGAGTCTGGGCACAAGATGTTGCCTTCATTGGTGCTAAATGAATAGTGAATATCCTTCCACATCTTGCAATCATAACAGAAAGCTTCAGAATAACTATCTAAGTCCTAATGCTGTGAAAACATCCAAGTTTTTACACATTAACAGCATCAAAACAACCAGATTTGCCCCTTTTATATTGTGCCCTGCATCCATGCTTTCACCAACAGCATGGTGTGGAGACCTGGGAGGACGTCCAGGCGGAAATGATCGTTTGGATAATCGCATGCTCATCACGGTCCACATTACTCATCTTTAGTGTTATTCATTTAAATAGGTCACATCGCGGTCTGACCACGTCACCATCAACCAATAGAAATGATTGTTTGCGTATATTTGAAACAGTGATGTTTGGCATACATTAACCACATTGCAGACACACTCAGCCAATGAGAAAGCATTTTACTGATAGGCTACAGGTGAATTTCTGAACTTCCCAACGATACCAAATACATGTAGGTGGTGTTTACCACAAGTGCTCCAGTCCTGAGAAAGCAGGAACGAGTGCAACTTTGCCGCTGTTTTTACATTGTTTTTGCCAATTCTCAACCGTTAAGTGCAAAATATGCATCATACAAGATACATTAGCCATCAGTTCAATTAAATTTAATATTTTTATGGGGCAGTAAGATGTCCGCTTAAAAAAACTGCAACATTTTGTCATTCATATATACATGGAAGCCTATCTGGAAAACAACCCCATCAGATTTTGCGAATTTCATATAAGGATAATTCTGCATATCAAGCAATGATTTGCTGTATTTGATGGGGAACCCATTTCTAATAACAACTGCATATCTTTCACGTGCATGTTTTTAATAGTTTTCTACGTTTTTCGCCGGGTTTTTGTGCTGAATTATGAACTTCTGCATGTATAGCCCATTTAGGTAAAAATGGTCACTTTTCCACAGTTGCAGTAAATGCCTGTCCCTTTAAATGGTTTGTCTGGGCTTTTGTCTATGGATTGATGAAAAAAGTTTTGTTTCTATGGGATCAAGTTATATTATGACAAGTGGATTTTGCATACAAGCAAGTAGATTTTGAAATCTACTTGACAATTAGGCAAGCACAATAATTTGACAACCCTTATGCCCAGTGAGTGCTATCAATTAATATCCGACGTTCAAATGCCAGTTTTTAAAAATCACTTGTCTGCTCTGTGGACAAGTGATTTTTAAAAAACTTGTCGAGCCCTGTGATTGGAGAGTGAGGGACAGTATCAAATCCACCAATGAGAAGCCTGGCATCCCCCTTATGATGACACTTGCTGGCTCATTCTATGGAGATTCTATGGAATACTTTTACATCCGCTGATTGGAGGGAACTTGGTGAAACCAATCACATATTTTTATCTGATCAATCTGATGCTGCAATATATTCTAACAAAATGATGACAGTGATTTCAAATGCACTTGCCAAAATTTAAAAAGAAACTAGACATACCTCAAGGCAAAACGCCGACTGAAGGGTATGTTATGTACCAGACTGCCATTTGCTCAAATTAGGCCATCCTGATAGCAAAATCAAATCAGTTCATCTTGCCAGGTAAGATAAGCATATTGCCAAATTTTAGCAAAACACGTGGAGGCATTCTGTAGATATTGCGATAATGGAAATCTAGACAGACAGACAAACCGAAAACATGAAGGTCCGCCCCATGGGACCCTTAAGGACTCTAAATACATGAAACTGTTTTTGAAGAAAACCAACTTTAGAGCTTGATAAAGTACTACTTACTGATGCAAAGACAGCTTAAGTATGTATATATATTATTGGGTTAATATTATCATGAACTAAAGATACATCATTGTCCTTGCCTACCTGTTAAGTAAACACAGAGACAATAAAATGGTCGGGTTTTATGCTGATTTCGTCTATTTCTTCTATGAAACAGCTGATAAAACTATAAAAATGGTTTTGTTTGATACCTAACAGTATTATCCCAAAAAGTTTGCCATATTTTTTTGATATCTTGTTTACTTTAGGAAATACAGCTTTGTAAAGTTGAAAAAATCCAACTTTCTAATGTTTTCCTTTGACAAGGTAGTTTTTTTCAACTTTGCAGAGCTATATTTCATCAACTAAACAAGATATCCACAAGATATGACAAACTTTTTTGGATAAAATCGTTAGGAACCAAACCAAACCATCTTTACAGTTTTACCATTTGCTCTGGAAGAGAAATAAATATACACAGCATAAAACTCCACCATTTCATTATCACTATGTTTGTTTAACAATTAGGTCAGGACAAGAGTTGACCTTTGCACCAATCTGTAGTTCATAATCATACCAACCCCAAAATATATGCTTTGGCTACCACTGTATCAATCAGTTGAACCGTGGAGGGCTGTAGATTTTTTTTTTTCCAAAAAATTTCCCTTGTATTTGGAGTCCTTAAAAACATACTGTATTGAGTCCAATTGGCACACTGTGTGCTTGAAAAAATATTTTACATAAAAATCCTGCCCAGAAAAATCAATCATAAGCGCACACCCCGATTTTTTCCTTGACAAGTTTTCCAAAGAGTTGAAATAGTCATCATATTCACGTCAGTAAAATCGCCAGTAAAACTATCGATATAAATTTTTTAGTCTCACCTTAACACCATAGCATGATAACATGCGTTTCAAACTTTATTTATATCCATAAAAAACACATTTTTTGGTAAACAGAGGTGACATTCAGCCAACTATATGCCTGGGGATGCCTCCCTTGTGAGCAAGCCAGCATGTAGGGGCAATGTGAACTTGAAAACAGGTCAAGGTCAACATGAAGCTGCACTGCTTATATCCTGTAACATATATGTTAAAACTATCTTCAACTTATCTGTTTACTGTTTACAGTTCATTAAATATTGGGTCGAAAGGTTGTTGTACACAGATGGAATGGGTGTAACACAGGAAAGAATCGACTGCCCCATCCCTGGTACTTCTGTCTCCCAATGCCAACTTCAGTGGTGGGGGCAATGATAAAAAGTAGGGTAAAAAGTATCAAGCTATGACAGTTTCGTCATGTTGGGGGCAGCAATTTTGTGTTGCAACATTTGCACTGCAGATGAATCATGGTCTCACAACTGAGGTAATTTTGCGCATCGCTTTTTGTGATGAGATACCTGATACAGTGATCTCTGTACCATAAGTCTAGCATTATGATCTACAACAGTGGTACCATACTATGAGAATTCAGAACTGTTGCCATGATTTTAGAATATTCTGCCATTGCCACAGTGCTTTGACAACAGCACCTTCCTGATTAAAAACTTAACTTCTCGTGTTCATTCTATTTGTAATTATTAATCTGTGTTATTTAGTTAGAACCTTTGTATTACTGATGCTACCCTGAACTTGAGCTGGAGTTTCCTCTTAAGACGGCCCAAGTGTGGTCAATTTGTATCATTATGGCCCCTCTGTAATGAATGTATTCATTCTTTTTTTTATTTTGAAACAGTCATTGAACCCAAAATGGGCTTCTCCCACACAGTCACAGTACAAGAAAATTGTCGGATATTTGTGAATATTTTTTTCTTTCGGTGTATTAATTATTTCTTTTGACTGTCACCTAGTGTTAGTTACCCTTTCCTGCCAATCCTGGCTCTGTAAAAATTTCCGTGAATGCCAAGCCCCTTCCCACACCTCCATATAATGTGGTATCCTGAGTCATGAAGCGACACATCTGCTTTTGTCGGCTTTCCAACACTAACAACATGCAATATTATGTGTTCTGGTCTGATAATTTTTCGACGTAACTCGCTAACAGCCTGTATATATAAGTACACTCCACGGCACAGGCGCCATGTGTATTCGCAATATGCACGGCCTCCTGACGAAGTATGGAATATTGTTTTAGAAATTGTCATTAATGTCTACACTGAGAAATACAGGTTAATGATTACACCATCAATAGGTGTATGGAACGTTAAAGAGTTCTCGATTATTCGTTTTGAACCAATGTAAAACGTCCATATATCACCGAACATCCAACTGCCATGTGCCGATGGCGAACTCACTGAAGTTTTCATTGAATAAATGAACGCAAAAAGCGAATATCGTTTTTGGTGTTCCGGGAAATATTACCCGCTCGTTTGGTTCATTTGTCTTTTGTGAAGACAAAACCTACCTCGGCCTGAGTTCTAACGTCGTTGTCAGCGCTCAAAAGGCCTTGAAGCAGGGCCACTTCCAGGGTCTGATTTTCCGCCATATTTCTTCTCTTGGACAGCGGAGCATGGGCGCTGACCTCGAACTGACACTTCGCGCCGGAATTTACTTCCGCTTCCGGTTCAAAGCTTTTCTCCTTTGTTTTTTTCTTTTTTTTTTAATTCGGGAGCAGTCCTTGTGGCAGTTATGCTGGGATTCCCTGTTGTGTTGATTGAGATATAAATTTCTGTAATGTAAGCGGAAGTCTGGTACCTAAGCCCTTGAGAATCTCATCATCATGTATTCTAGTAACTATGATTTGTCAAATGATCTGTCTTATTG
Source organism: Hermodice carunculata (assembly GCA_964020975.1). Classification (NCBI taxonomy): domain Eukaryota; kingdom Metazoa; phylum Annelida; class Polychaeta; order Eunicida; family Amphinomidae; genus Hermodice; species Hermodice carunculata. Next base: position 89,784,298 of record OZ026621.1, on the reverse strand, counting down.
CTTTGTACACCTATATATTTTTTTTCCATGTCATTAATTTCTTTTTGTTCAGCCTATTTCTATCTGCCTTAGCCTTCTGTTTTTTAATTTAACGAAAATTTGTTTGTCTATAAATCTCAGGGCTAACGAGTAATGTATGTTTTTAAAAACGCATAAAAAAAACATAATAAATTTAAATGGATCATTCAAGTCACCCTGATATTTATAGCCCATTTTATCAACAGGTAGACTTGCTCAAGTCTCACTGGACTGTCTTCCGTATTTTATTTAAAATCAAATTCATTGCAAAATGAAATTTTAAGTAAACACACGTCGTAGCCTTATTCTGTTACAATACAGGTAGGCCCTTAAACCTAGCTAATTGGCGTGGAACGTGTCTATAACCAGAAAACATTGACTCCAGCTGATAAGCGCCGGGCGGTCTGCACTGTGTTTCTTATCACTCAGACAAGCGAGCGGTCATAAGGCACCCCTCATAAGAAGCTGTTAATTGAGCTACTGTGTAATGAAGGGTTAATTGCAGCGCAGCGCGTCAGGCGGAGGGCGTCCTGGTGTCGGCAGCCGGAGGGAGACGGTCAGCTTTGTCTCGCTTGAGTGGCCAGTGACTAGTCATGCATTCATTTGAAGACCACTTTGCCTTCAGCCTTATCGCGATGATAATGGGATTAGAACTGACTAGGACTCAATTGCTGCTAGTGCTACTGTTGAAACCGGCACGGCGACGGTGTCGACCAGTTAAAAAAAAAAAAACAGTAGGACCTACTTAATAACACCATGTAGTTGGGATAATATTATACAGTTAACTTCGAGGAGGGGAAAATGTGTCGCACTTCTGGGTGGGACCGCGGGATGGGAAAATAGGGACATGCACCAGGGACTTGTGCAAGTCTAATCAACAGGTTGTACAAAAAAATGAAAAGACCCAGGTATCACAAATGAACATAATGAGCGCGAAATCAAGTTAAACGCATAAATAATAACATTTCAAGTGTATAACTTGATTTTGCGCTGATTGTATCGTCTGCAATTTACAGACGAATATAATCAGCGCAAAATCAAGTTATACACTTATAATAGGCCTAACACCTGCTAGAAACAACATCAAACAAGTTAAGAAAATACACTACGCTGCATGTTTTACCAGATACCAAGGGCAAATAAAAGACACTTGGTAATCAAGTGAAGAAACGGTAAGCCTAAAAAAGCAAACAAACACCACCACCACCACCCCAAAAAACAATAATAAAACAAAAAGTCAATCTTTTTCCATCCTTTTGAAAAAAAAAAGGTAATAGTATAACTAATAAGCACGTAATTGCCAATAATTTGAATACATATATCTGTTAAAGAGGTTCCAAAGCTGCTACAAAAGTAAATATCTCAAATAGTATTGGGTTTCAAAATTTCAAATTACCCACAGCCTACGCTGTAATTACAATAATTGACTCATTGAGACCAAAGACAAATTGTGGTTATGGTGGAATCTCTGTCAAGCTTCTTAAATACACAAGCGATGAAATTAGTGATATATTAACCCTCATTTTTGACCAATAAATTGCAACAGGGGGTTTCCCAAATAATTTGAAAATAGCTAAAATTACTCCATATTTAAAAGTGATCTAGATATCTCCGACAACTGCAGACCCATTTCCCCCACAGTTTTTTTTTCTGAAAAATCTTTGAAAGCACGTTCGATCAATTAATGATTATTTGAAATGCACCGTGTGAACATCAACATGGATTTCAAGAATTACATTCTGTAGAGCTTGCTTCAAATGAATTGAAAAATAGGATATCAAATAGCACGAATAAATATTAAATTTATGTTAATATATTTACGGATTTATAAAAAAAGGCTTTTGAAATACATTAGATCATAACATACTGATCCATAATATTGTGGCATTAATGGTACAGCATTAAATGTACTTTCAAACTATTTAACTAATTAACTGCAAACCGTTTGTTGAAAGCGGTGGTATTGTATGAAATCTGTTTCACCTAACCGCAGGAAGTGGTTCGCAGGGCTGGACTTAAGGTCGTCTGCTGTTTATTGTGTATATTTATAATTTCCCTTCTTCATCTTAAACATGCATAAGGTCATTAATGTATGCCGATTATTTTACTTTTGTTAGAAATCTGCGCGCAAGTTGTATTTAATTCCGATGTAACTCAAAATCTCACATTAAACACCCCCCCCCCCAAAATGAATAACAGAAAATAAGAAAATAGATGAAATTGTCTTTAAATGAAAATAAAAGCAAAATTCGTGACTGTTTGCCGATCCAAAAAGAAACGTAACGAGCCCCGAAATACACAAAATAACACAAGCGTGAGTGATTTCAATTTCTTCGGTATTAAAATTGACAAACATTAAAACGCGAACAGTCATATTGGAAAAAATCATCAAAAATAAGAAAGTTCGTCTGTATTATGAATAGACTAAAGTAATGTTTGACAAGTAACATTCTGTACTAATATTTAATTAGCACTCCGTCATCGAAACTATGAAGTGTTGCTTTGTGGCGCAAAGAAATTAGAATTGCTTTACTTCACATAAAAAGCGTGTTAAAATCATGAATCATAGCAAGGTTAAATCACATAAAGCATCAATGTTTGAGGTTCTGAATCCATACACGACAAATGACATATTTCTCCATCACTAACTGAAATTCTACTCAAGTATATCAACAACCAATTGCTGGAGTCCTAGTACTTCAAGTCTCTTAAATCCAAAATGGCCGTGGAAGTTAATATGTATAATACAATAAATAGAAGCTGTGCATTAAAGAAAGATTTTTTTTTTATCCTGGAAAGTGGCTGAGACATATGATCTTTAAATGATACCCCAAAGATATGATTTAAAATGGCCATCGCATTAGGATAAAATACTTTCACAGGATGAAATTTGAGATGCCAGACACAAGGTTGCCTGCAAAGCAGACCAAGTTACGTGTTGCTACACTTGGTCTGCCCTTCTTCGACAGGATTTTATTTATAGTAAGGGAAACAGAACTATACTGTGACCCTCCCCCTAGACTGAGACACCAATCAGGAAGTTCATCACTATCGCCTGAACCAGTAACAGCCTCTGGTCCCTAATGTACTGAAGCCTGTTACCATAGTAACCATACTCCGCCAATTAGAAACTGAGTCACTTTTCCAATGCAAAACAGTGACCTTGTCAAAGAAGGGCAGACCCCAGCGGAGTAGACAAAATACGCAGCTTGGGTCTGCTTTGGAGGCAAGACACAAGGCTATGTAAGCAAATTTTTGACACTCTTTGGCAAAGAAATGATGACAAACCTGCAAAGATTTGGCCATATGTTGACGAAACTAAGAAGGTCTTTAATAACGTAGCCATAGACCATGCTCTGGAATCAAGGAATCCAGAATGGCTGGGATGCTTTCTAAAATTATCGCTAGAAGCATATAAATTAGACTTTTTCCAGGAAATAGACTTGAAAAAGTCTTTAAGATGGTATCAAATGTTTAAAGGGTCCTCTTTCGGTGAAACTTATCTTTTTAATGTAAATAACTTTGCCGGTGCACGATTAAAATTTTTGGCCCGCACTGGGTGTCTGGGTGTCGGGGAAGATCTGGAAAGATGGGGTTTATCAGACGGAAGATGCCCTTTATGTAAAGATAGTAGAGAAGATTTATCACATTTTCTATTTGTGTGCCCAGCACTAAATGATATCAGGTTACAGGCATATAGAAATTTGGAAGTCAACTCTCTGAATGAGAATTGTAAACAGGCATGGCAGCGTTTTTCCGCCTCCTCGCTGAAAAATAAAGTATTTTGGTTCCTTGGCGAGCACGCATACGATCTTGGACAGGGCATTGGTGAATTATTTGACCAAACATGTAAAACATTTTTGTTGAGGCTTGGCATTACAGGAGACAGTCACTTAATGACTTCTCGGAATGACAGATAGATTGTATCATTGCTCTACATGTACCTCTTGTAAATAGACCTGCTACAATGCATATATACCTGATTTCTTTTTCTTAATAATGACGCTGGAGGCCATATGTTCTGCATTGTATATGAAACGTGTATAATGTACATGTGCTCACGCTTTCTAGAGTTTTGTCCCAATGAGTGGTTTATCTGTAGTTTTGGTGCGGAGGACATACATTATTACTTGTACTTTTATAGTTACTATACTTATTTCAACATACGAAGATTATTTGATTGATAATAAGGATGCCTGATTATTTGTGTATATCTTGGGCGCATCATAGAATTTCCCCGGTTCCGTTGGTGCCCCCGCTGTAAAGGGGAAGTTTTCCTAATAAATCATTATTATTATTATTATTATTATTATTATTATTATTATTATTATTATTATTATTATTATTATTATTATTATTATTATTATTATTATTATTATTACTACTACTACTACTACTACTACTACTACTACTACTACTACTACTACTACTACTACTACTACTACACCGGGGGAAATGGTTTAGCTTTATATGATGAAACTACTTATACTGCGTAAGTAGAGATGTTGTTACTAGTCTTTTTTGCAATTGTTACATTTGCTATGTTTCTGAACTGTGAGTTTTATCCATAACAAGCCGAAACTCGAAATGTTATGAACCCGCATCAACTCAAGAAGTATGGATAACACAATATTTTAAGGTAACCAGAAACGCCTTGTAACTTGTTTACGAGGTATTTCCAATCTTTCTTAAACTTTGCAATGTTTATAAACATAATTTATACAGAGGTAGGTTTTGGGCAGCTCTCACGGTAATGAGAGCTTCTGAACTTTATGAGCGTCTCGTGACCACTGCGGTTATATATCATTTCATGATTGAGTAATTTTAGGGTCGTGGGAGGGATTCTTGAGACTTGAGTCATCTTGAGCACAGATCTAAAATAAAGCACCGTACCCTGTAAATAAATTATGGAATAACATAGGATACATACTCTTGAAACAACATGACAGCGATTTGGATTTCTTTAGTCGGACCGGGCCTTCCTGCTCACAAATCTTGACAGGACGCGAAGAAATACTGATACGCGCACGCACATACACACGCCCGCGGTCCCCGAGCTTTAAAGATACCTCCCGTTGATTTGATACTTGATTTGTATTTCGATTTTCAAAATTTTGTATTTTGTCAAACCACACAACCGTTTTTATTGTTTGTTTGTTTATATATATATATATATATATATATATATATATATATATATATATATATATATATATATATATATATATATATATATATATATATATATATATATATATATATATATATATATATATATATATATGCTTTGATAAGTATAGGCCTACATTAGGGTTTCTCAAAAAAATCTCTTTCTTTTATAGTTTAAAAAAGGTAGTGGATATTGTTACGGTAACCCTAACTGTGGGTTAATGTTACGATAGTCACGAGACTGCCGTAACAATACCTGGGTCGTGGGGAAGTTGTTATAAATAAGGCGATAACTACTGCATAATACCCCAACCACATCACTTCCGCAAATGAAACGGGGCACAGAAGGAAAAGTTAATTATGGCAGCCGTAACTGTAATGAGCTACCGTCCGATATTATTACGTCAGTGCAGGCCTACGTACGGTACAGGCTATCCATTTTTTGTTGACGTGATAGAACTGAAAAGTTACCATGTATAAGCTATTATGTTCAAATGCGGTTTCTCACGGAAATTGGACATCAGGCAAAGCCAACATAAATTCCTCTATGTTTGTAGGCCTACGTGTAATTGTAATTCAGTCAGGGAGACGCTTTTGCCTGCATGCTGTATGCATTGCATTTTTGCAGTTTTGCAGGTGTCTTTTGATATCGGGAGTTGACACCGTTATGCCAGGTAGAGGGCGCGCCGAATGCGCATGGTATGCAAATATTTATGGGTAATGTACCTTAAGAACTTCCAACGAAGCATTGAATCTTGTGTTTTTTCTTAATGGTAAAGTTGAAAAATATCTTTATATTAAGTATGTAGGCATAAGAATAGAATGCTTTTCATCAAGGTCACCTGGTTTTGATGCCTAGGTAGATTTTCTTTTTTTCGCGACGCGGATACCATACTTCACATTTTTGTTCATTTCTCATAAAAGTATATGGGTCAGATTCAAAATAGTCGTTTTTGCGACGGGACGGAATTGATAACTTGTTGGAGCTCTAATACAAAACTTTTAGGTACTTGACAGGAATCACTATCAACCCTATGGTACATGCAGAAGTTAGAATAATGTCAGAGCTTTTCAGCACAGCTCCGTCGATCTTATCATTTTTATCAGTCAAAAATAGCTTCGCGACGGGACGTAGGGTAAAGTCGGGTAATATGGGCCCCCTAACTATTTTTGCTTAAAAATCAAAAGAGAAGAAAGGTAACACAAGGTACCCAATTGTTTTCTATAAAACATCGAATAAGGTACCATTTTATCAATATTTTGCTCTATTATTCGAACAGATTTTATTTTATACGAATAAATTGAAAATTAAAAATTGCCCATATAACCCGAAGGTGAGGGTAATTTGGGCATAATATGCCCATAATAAACTTACATATGCCCAAATTAAACTAACCTAAGCCACAAACGTGATCCATTAATTTTTCTGCAAGGGTTCAAAATGACTTCATATTCTATTAAAGGTGTTAAAATGACACAGTGTGTCTACTTTTCGTTCCCCAGTTGAATTATTGTTCGTTTTACTCTAAAAGGGCTGAAAACCTTTATTCTATGTTGATCTTTGAGCAAAAATAGTTAGGGACCCATATTAACCGACTTGACCCTATAGGGTCTAGATGAAATATTTAAGACGAAATACGCGTCACACAAAACACCCTCCCCCCCCCCACGCACATATACACAGGATACCAACATGCTGATGCGCTTATGTGAAATCATGCATGAAAGTACAAAAACGAAATGCAAAATAATAATCAGCAAGAATTTGCCAAAATACTTGAAACAAAAGCAGCGACTGCATTAAATGCGTCGTTACTGTTTGCACCTACATTCATGCAAGGCATGCTGTGAGCCTAAGGCGGAAAAAGATCATGTGTTTCCGGTCACCCGATCAACTGTTCTTCTGAAGTGCAGACTCGTAAATTTAGGGGCCACGTTGAAAAAAAAGGAAGTTTTTGAAAATTTCTACCTAGTGTATGTATTTTTTTTGAAAGAAATCTAAATTATTTTCAAATCTTTCATTCATTTCTGTGTGTATGGCGAGTTCTGTATCCTGAGTCTTATCAGATTTTTGTTTGTAACAATAATTTTTTCCTGCCTACCGACCAAATTGAAAAAAAAACAACAAGTTATGTGACCGGAAACAAGTGATTTTTTCGGCCTAATTTACTTAAAATGCTTATGTATAATAGTCAAATCTGATAACAATCGTAAGAGAGCTCAACAATTTAATAGAAAATTGGTGTGAATGACCAAGAGTCAATTATAATACTGCTACAGACATGTATCTGGTAATGTATTGCAGGCTTATTACAATGCTGGATTTTACCTTTGCACGAGAACGCACTAACAGAGATCACATATAAAAGCTCAAACAGTTTAATAGAAAATTGATGTGAAAGACCAATAGTCAATTATAATACTGCGACACACATTATGTATCTGGTGTAGGGTTATAACAACGCCAGATTTTACCTTTGCACGAGAACTCACTAACAGAGATCACATGTAAAAGTACCTTGGCGCTTTGGAACACCTGCACATTCTGTGTGATGCAATAGGAAACATATTTGACATTGAACAGATGCACCTGGTGTATCACAAAATTTCTCTGAACATATGGGACATTCTGCATTGGCTTCTTTAAAGGTAGAATCCGGCGCTGCTTGGTTGCCACGTTTCATTTTAGCTAGCATAGAACGGGAGGTATTACTAGGCTGTTGAGCTGTTTGGTCACAATTTTTCTGAGGACGCTTCTGTCTAGTTTGTGTAGACTTGGAGGATGGCTGAACATTTTGCTGCTTTTTCTGAGACCTTTGTGTTGTGGGTTTTTTACGGGCGTTTGCTTTTTCATTTACTTTTTTTTTCTTTTTTTTGTCTCTGCCCCCTTGAGCTCTTCTTTGTACTGCAAACTAGTCTGCAGCTCAGCGTGGGCTACTTAACATTTTTTACATGATGTACTGCTACAATTTCTCTGAACCTTTGGTATGCAGCATCTAGAAACGGAATGATTTAGATGGCTCAGTGTCAACAACAGCAGTGTCAATGGATGTTTGACGCTTCTCAGTGGAAGTGTCCGTGAAAGCTGAATGTTTCTCAATGGTGTTGGTGGTGGAAGATGGATGCTCCTGTACGGCAGGGTCATTGGAAGCTGGACACTCCTCTACGGCAGTGTCAGTGGAAGCTGGACGCTGCTCTAAAGAAGTGTCAGTGGAAGCTGGGCGCTCCTCTATGGCAGTGTCAGTGGAAGCTGGGCGCTCCTCTATGGCAGTGTCAGTGGAAGTAGGACGCTCTTCTACGGCAGTGTCAGTGGAAGCTGGACGCTCCTCTGTGGCAGTGTCAGTGAAAGCTGGACGCTCCTCTATGGCAGTGTCAGTTAAAGCTGGACGCTCTTCTATGGCAGTTTCAGTGGAAGCTGGACACTCCTCTACGGCAGTGTCAGTGGAAGCTGAGAGCATACACTTGCTTTACACTTAATAACAGCCCTATAATCCGACTTTTGTCATTCATGGTGAATCGGGAAAACAGTTTCCAAACCATCTACATGCTCAATGTTGTTTTTTTTTGGGGGGGGGGGGCACATGTATTTTATGTCACATGGCCACGCTACCATAGGAAAGCTTCTGGTAGCTCTATTAAGTTAAAGTGATTAAAATAAATTATCATGAAAACTAGGGCTACCATACTGAAAATACTCAACAATTAAAATTTTGAACTCATGTCTAAAGTTTCAGTTTGAATATTTCCAAATGAACCCCAAATTTTGGATACAAACGCCTCTGTCAAGTTTTGTGGTTCTACAACAAATAATAACTTGAACATTTTTTAAGCAATCATAAATCTTCGGTTCTTTTAGTAGTCGCTATGAAGAAAAGTTCTGTTTACTTTTCAACTCTATATATATTTAGATTAAGATACCGATGTAGTGAATACTAAGCAAGTGTTCCATCGTTTCATTTGTTTTATCGTCTTCAAAATTGAATTGAAACACCATTGAAACCATATACTTTCTGAAAGAGCAGAAAAAGGGAGTGCCAGAATGCCAATTGTTTTGACTAACACACAAATTATTGAACGATTTGACTAATTACATGAGCATTTAAATTTTAATTAAGATTGTAACTTAAAAAAGGGAACTAACACCAGTAATGCTGAATCAATTATTTTGGTGCCATATGGAAGAGTTCAGTATGTATTCCAAAAATGTGTCTCATGTTTTCTGCATCATATTTATTTTTAAAGATATGGTTTAGTCAAATTTTGTTCTGACATTTTAAAATAAAAAATTTGATAATTTCTTCTTTAATTAGTGGTAATTTTGTTCTGACATTTTAAAATAAAAAAATTGATAATTTCTTCTTTAATTAGTGGTAACTTAAAAAATATAAGTGATAAGAATAAAGCAAAACACGTTTTTGGAATACATAACAAACCTTTCCATTTGGCACAAAAATAATTGATTCGGCATTGTGAGTGTCAGTTCCAATTTTTTTTAAAGTTATAATATTAATTAATATTTAATTGCATATGTAATTAGGCACATCTGTTAAAATATTGTGTGTAAGCAAATATAATTGCCTTTGTTGTACTACCCTGTTTCTCCTCTTTCAAGGTGTACATAGCTTTGATGGTGTTTCAATTTGATTTTGAAGAGGATATAACAAATAAAACCAAGTTAGCACTATATCAGTCTTCACTAGATCGCCACCTTAAACAAGATAATATTACCAGTAACTCAGGCCTAAATCTATGCTGAAATAAAGAATCGTTCAGGCTTACCGTAGTCGTAGAAATATGTAGGCCTATTAAGAATAGTACATAGGCCTGGGTTATTCAGCCAGCAAAGTAGACCCTACTGTTATTTTTACTGAATGCTACATTAGAAATAGGCTATGGGTCTAGAAGAAATAGGCCTAGTTGGCCTCGGGCCTGAGCCTAGATGAAATAGTTGGCCTCGGACCTCATAACCATGTGGCTTGTGGTAGGCCTACCCTTTAATAGGTCTACCTTCAGTTTTCCGTAGGTCTGTAATCTTAGACAGGAAAAGCAGGGTATGTTACGGGTATTATGGGTCTGTGCGTATAATATGGGTCTCTCGTGTGTTTAATATGGGTCCCCTCTGTAAAATATGGGCACACCATGCCCATATTACATGCACGTGACATACCTGAGGTTCTGACCTTCACCAAGAAAATTTTAATCATGTGAACCAATCATCGCCCATCCGTGAACAAAATGGACATTTCTTTGTCATTAAACATTGCCTTTTTCCGCTGTAGATCATGCATTTTGTGTCAGGAAGGGGTGAAATTTACAGTTACGTTGTAAGAAAGTTATGTTGTTATTTTATACATTCCTCAGGCAGACTTTTTTCGGACCTGTACAACCAGGCGTTGTTATGGCTGCGTCGTCTGCTACACGCTTTTTGATCACGTGGCACTTCTGACATAAAATGCGTTCTTTGCATAATTAGAAGGGGTGCCCATATTACTCGCGGGCCCATATTACCCGATGTTACCCTAATGATAAAATTGCATTTTCCGGAAACTGCAATTTGTTATTGCCTTTGTATCAAAATTACTGAACATTAAAAACAGTTTGGACTTAATTATATAAGTACAGATTTATGGCAATCTGTTCCACCACATTTCATTTACATCCTTTAAACTTTGCATGCAAACGCATAGCCAGCATACAATAACAATAGGGAGCGTGACGGGACGGAAAGCGATGGGACGGACATTATTTCTGAGTGTTGCATGATCTTTTTAGATAAGCTATCTGTGGCACATGTGTAGTAACTTAACAGTACAACTAAAGCAATAACAAACAATGGTCATTGTAGATGTTTTTGGGCCATCTGATACGGTGGATAATAAGTTTACACTATCCATAAGACTTGCCTGCTGAGCAGACCAAGGAGCCTTTTTTTTGCACTGGGACTGCTGCGTGCTGCAATCACAGCAAATTGCAGTGCTGCTCAACCAGCCAGCCATATGAGCCAGGACAGAAAAAAATGGATAATTAGTACACTGAAAGACATTTTAAACAAAAATTAACTACACATGATGGGATTTGGTAGTCATGATGATGTAAGTGAATACAAGCTAGTGTGGCCAGATTAATAGATCAGTATGGGGAACTGTGTTGACGAGAGAGGATATATCTATAATGACATTTGCTTGAAATTCTGCAGACTCACAAGCCCCTTCAGCTAAATGTGACCTGAGAGTAAGAAACATGTAAGCAGGCATGAGGCCATCAATACCATTGCAAATGCTTGTTTTAGGTAACCTTACTTTATTAAAAAATAATAATAATAAAAATCAAGACGAGGGATTTCATTTGAAAAAAGAACCTACAATAATGAAACCCTAAAGCATCAATTCTTGGTTGTTGTTGTTGTTGTTGTTGTTGTTGTTGTTGTTGTTGTTGTTGTTAAGGCTGGATAAAATTAATGTCTTGTTTCCGGTTTCCCTACCGACACTCATAAAAACTTGCCTATCCAAAACATTTTATGGCTTTTTGACAAAATTAACGTAAAATTTAGAGTATTTTCTGAATAATTCCTTGTAAAAATATATTCAGAAAATAGGATATTTTCCCTATCTACCCATTTGCAAAAAATGGCCATGAAATCGGAAACACACAATTAATTTCACTTGGCCTAAAACATGCACTTTTCTGAAGTGAAAAGTAAAATGTTACATGAACCAAGGCTTTTTTATCCTAGAGCTAGCCTAAACTATTCTAAGTCATGGTTGCCGTCACAATAACCTTGTGGAGATTTCTGTCCCTGTGGTAACTGTATTTACTGAATACATTGCTTGCCAAGCAGTACAAGCACCCTGTTATTAAGGGCGTGCAGAGAACATCAATGTAATGTGACTGTCTATTCCATATACATGTAGAGTTGCAAACATTTAAAAGTGAACTTTTAACACACAAGGGCTCCAGGTTATCCATATCAGATCAGATAAAATGAGTTCAAAGGTTAATATGATCCATTAAGTTGTATTTATTTGGGTAAAGTTAGCTACACTGGCTTTCATATTTACAATTTCTGAAAGATTGTGTTAATCTCAGCCATTACTGACTCGCTAATGCAAAGATTGCGAGTTCCAAAGTTTTTAGGCATGTGTTCTGGTTTAAATTTTCCAACAATAGATTGTGTCTGAATCCAGCACCGATCCTCATTGCCTGCAGGCCGATGAAAACTTGTACAAGGCCCATGTGGTTGAAAGAGGGAGATCTCTACATCATCGTTCTCCATGGAGATACTCTGCACATTGCCAATCCACCAGTTTGCTTCATACATGGCAACAACAATTTGACCTGGCTGTGCGTCTTTAGCCTGTTTGACAGGCAGCAGACAATTTGAAGGAAATAACAGCATTAGCCTATCTCAGCGTTACACCTAATGTGCACAAATAGGTCTGTGAATTCCGTCCCGTCGCAAAATTCCGTCCCGTTGCGTCAATGAACCAACTCTTTATAAGGAATTCACTCATTTACTGCTAAAATGAAAGGACTGTACAAAATTTGATAACTTAGACACTTTGAATTTTACAAGGGGCATTATGTGTTCTGAAGAGAGACTAAATGAATGCGATAACGCGACGAGACGGAATTTTTTCTTAACAGTGATAACAAAATGGCAAATACTGAAGAAAAAATTTCTGTAGTGTTAGTTTTATGCACAACTACTTCAGGTAAGTTTATATGCTAACTTTGAAATCTGATCCAGGAAAAATACTTTAAAGCCAGCCAATAAGAAATTTCCGTCCTGTCGCACTGAAAAATCACTTCTAGTCTATATCTTCAGCTCTATTTCAAAAGAAAAGTATTGCTAATTGGTAATTGTAATGTATAATTCTTATAAACATCTATCCTTACCAAAATACATTTGGAATTTGAAAAAAATAACAATTAAATTTTCACACCATGTGATGACTATTTTTGGATCTGACCCATATATATATATAGATACATTATGGATTATAGCTGCTTTGTTGACGATATGAAGTATATCAACGAGCACTGGATGTCATATAGCAGAACGAGTGAACGAAGCGACCGAGATCTACGATATGGTATCCCGTGCGAGTTGATTACTTCATATCGTTTACAAAGCATGCTATAAAATTTTTATCTCATGTTAGGGTCGATTTGTACATTTCAATACACAAAGCAGAAATAAGAACGACATTTTCAGAAAGTTTTACTCCTCATTAACACAATTACCGATGAAACCGGAAGAGTGCCGATACATCATATCGCGGCACTGTAGCTTTTAGGCCTGTGATACGGTATTTATACAAACCTGTTATAGTACTAAAATCGACCCAAACATTATATATATATATATATATATATATATATATATATATATATATATATATATATATATATATATATATATATATATATATATATATATATATATATATATCAGTGCCGTAACAGTATCAAACCCCGATCCTGTAGTTACGGCTTCCGGCACTATACACACTGGCCGGTGTTGTTTCCGTATACATTTAGGCCTATGTTATAGGTAGGTATGTATGGTATGTCCATGGAAGTGCTGCTGTTTAACCCTTTTATTTCTCTTTCTGATGAAAAAACAAAACGGATTCTGAAGAAGTAAATAAATAAGGAGGGAAATACGACGATCTCGAAAGTAAATATTGTAAATATATGAACGGCGTAACTTTAATAAATCCCGAGCCTGGAGCTACGGTAGCCGTAACTTTTGAGACGGGCTGATATAGTTATGATATATGTGTGTCATAGGCACTATATGCATGGCATTTCGAATAAACTGCTGTTTATTTTTCTGCATTTGTTTGATTGCAAGCATATATTGGCGGTTTCCTTAGTTGCAGGTCGTGCTTAACCAGGTCAAACACTCTTTGGAGATCAGGTAAAAAGAAGGACAGCTGACTCACAGGAATGTAGGGGACCAAATCAACATTATAAAAGCAGCCTAACCTAAAGTAAATTTCTTGGGTTTCAGTGCCGTAGCTAGGCTGAGGCAGAGGAGACCCTTGCCTCCTCTGAATTTTGGCTGGTGATGTTAGGAGTTAGCATAGAAATAGTTTATTTAGCCTCAACAAGACTTGTTAAATTTAAGTTATTATACACAACAAAAACAAATAGACCCTATTGTAACTAAAAGTTTGAGTCATTCATAGTGATAGAAGATAAGAGCATCACAGGAGGAGTACTTTTTTCAATGATTACTTGTATCTTTGCCCTAGTAGTTGTAGGACCAAATTCAATTCATATAAAAAGATAAAAAAAATAGTTACATTGAAGTAAAATTTTGAGAATTTATATATGTATAAAGTCTTTTTTTCCCCTTCAAAACCCACTATGTTACACCATTTTATGTGCCATTTTTCAAAAGTTTTGAATCTTGGGAGGGGGCACGTCCCCTTCCCAAACCCACCCCCACCAGTACCCTTTGCCTCCTCTGTTTTAGAAGGCTGGCTACGGCCCTGGTTTTAAGCATTGAGAAAATACGTATGGATGTGCATCTTTGCAAATTTGCTGGCATGCTAAGGATAACCCTGTAGCTTGAACTTTTTAAAAAAATCGCTGCACTTATGTAGGGACCGGCAGAACTCGACCATCCTTCCATTGCGTGGGAAATTAACCAGGGTTGAAGCTAGCTTTCATGATTTTTGTAAACGAACTGCTTGTTGCAGATGCAGCTACCTTTAATTAATCTTGCAATGACCTCGTCCGGAGAATGCGTTTCTTTCTTTATACTAAGATTTGTCAGGAGTTTATTGACCTTTCAAGTTCAGCCTAGGTTAAAATCAACAACATCAAAAGAAAGCCCATGGATATTTTCCTCTTTGTATTTAATGGTAAACGAGGGCCTAGCATTCACAATTTCCGAGATATAAACCAACGTGTCAGATTTGCTGTTATCCCAAAAGTAAATGCAAATACACGCGTGTTATAAAATGATATTACCTTAGCTTTCTTACATATAATGCGCCCATTCTCGTTGCTATAATTATGGTCATATACACTGTAGAGTATAATTGACCTGATGTTTTATCTGAAGCATATTTGTAAAATGACATGCAAAATTGAGAAATAAATATAATCCAAAAATGAACCAGATGACGTTTGAGATTAGCACTTCAAGACAAAAAAAAAAGACAGTAAATCACCTGGCTCCATACACCACTAGTGCACATAGTTGGAAACAATCCATTTTTTTGCTCACAAAAACGTCCTGCGAAGAACTTGCTGACAACGGCTAAGCATAGAAAGTAAATGCTCCAAAGATTTCCAGGTGTGCAGGTGTAAATGACGGGCCAGCTGATCACGCCGTCTACTGGGAAAGTTACGACTTACTCTCTGATGACTACACTGTTTTGAGACGTATTTGTGTGTGTGTGTGTGTGTGTGTGTGTGTGTGTGTGAGAGAGAGAGAGAGAGAGAGAGAGAGAGAGAGAGAGAGAGAGAGAGAGAGAGAGAGAGTATAAATCATTCAGTACATGCGTGCTAATAAACTTGTGAATATTGCATACTGATGACTATATCAGAGATGCCAACTGTCCCTCATCTTCAGGGAGGAGTTTTTCGTATGTGTGTGGTTTCCAATTTTTTTCTGACCAGTGAATGTATATATGCAATGGGTCAAGTTTTGTTTCTTTTGATCTTCCTTCCTTCCTTCCTTCCTTCCTTCCTTCCTTCCTTCCTTCCTTCCTTCTTTCTTTCCTCCCTCCCTTGTCAATTACATTTACTTTATTAACCCTTTATCTGTCACGAACTACATCATCCTGAGACGACAGCTTGAGTTCCTGGCGTCATGGAACATGTAGATAGGAACACATGCAGATTATATAACTACGACAGCATAATATGTATTTTCCAAGAGAGTTCATTATATCATTGACAAACTGGCAGTTTTGTTACTAAATGGACGCCCTATTGACCCAATGTAACCACTTCATTCATTTATGCCAGGTCGTTAAGCGTTGATGAAATAATGCATTTTTCATGTAATATTTAGCACTTTAAATTATTGTGATTTGTCAGTACATCACTGTAATTTACCAACAAGCCACTATACTGTATTTACGTAATTATATACTCCTGGGGAAAACATAAAACAAAAACAAAAAACAAAAACACACAAAAAAAAAAAAAAAAAAAAAAAAAAAAAAAAAAACCCGAGGCCACCGCAGTCGCCTGGCAACCTCACGCTGGAAAAGACCAGCTTCCAGTATGCTGTCGATTCTGCCTCTGTCGAGTGACCCGTACGACATGGCCCACTGTAGATTCATATCGATCCCTGTGTAACCAATGGCGCCTTATAAAGCCCATGGGCAGCCCAATACCAAACATACTTTTCTCACCTTTCCGGTCTTTATCTCACTTCCAGGACATATCCCTGTGTGTGACTGCCTCCGGCATACCTCTAGCTATCATGTCTGTGTTACATAACATTCTATGTGCCCCCATATTTCCTATACAAACTAATATTTAGAGCAACCTATGTTTTACCGATGGGATGGCCTTTTTTTTGCCCAGGAGTATACGATAGAACACAAGGGAGTTCCAGAGAGAACATGAGAGAAAAGCGATTTTTTACGTTAAACATGCCATGAGACCAAAATAAAATTACCACTAAGTACTACTACTACTGTTATCACCATCATCATCATCATCATCATCATCATCATCATCATCATCATCATCATCATCATCATCATCATTTCGTTCCCGCGATATAGCTATTTCGTGATTTTTGTGGTGCCTGCAATTAAGTGACTACAAAGGTAGAAACAACTGTTAGATTGTATCTGACGAGTAAAATTGTTCGGATATCAAAATACCGTACCAGTGTGCTTGTGACTTCCGAAAGTGGTCGTATAATGCAGGTTAATCTTAACACGCAGATGAATTTGTGAGAAAGACTCTGGTGTCATGAATGGGCGGTCTTGAAAAGATAAGCGATTTTTCGTTAGGAGCAGGGGTCACTCTACACATTGGATCAAAGCTAGTCACAGCAAATTTTGTTATCTTCATTTTCTCAATGTGTTTATAAGATACATATATGCGACTAAGCTGCATTGTAAATTATTGATAGGTAATGCTTGTAGACAGGAAGATTATGGTTTAGGGATTCCATCATGGTTAAAACGTAAGCAGTCAACCATCACGGAGGCCCATCCGCGGGACGAAGTCCAGACCGAGCTAAGTGTCCATTTCCTTTGTACGTCCGGCCATTTTTCACAAGGACATTTCGCGAACATGACATTAACCCCTTTCCAAGAGGTTCCAAGATGACTCATATATAGCAAGCCGTTTTAACATGGCAAAATATATCAAAAAATCAATTTCAGATATCAAAAAAAAAAAAAAAAAAAAAACATCCTTTATAATTAGCATAAAATCATTTCTAGATGGTCAAAATTGACTGAAGATATCTACGATAGATTTTAGATATGTAAAATTCAATTTTAGATAATTAGAATTCGGACATTCTTTAAGACAACTGAGAATGATTTTTAGATATCTACAATTCGAATCATAGATATCTATGAATCACCATCTTTTAGATATCTAAACTTGTATTGTAGCTATCTGTAAAGATGACTGACGTTTGATATCGGATACTTTCTCATTACAGCAGATTTCGGTTACCTGGTTCCCTGCCTATCTCTCACTTCTCAAGGGACTATGCTAAATAGTAATCGCATCGGAAAATGTCTGCAAACTATAGGAAAATGTCAGTACACTTAGTTCTGATGAGTAGTGTAATAGCAGAGAGTGCACCGCATTTACCGAACATCAGGCTGGCTTTCTGCCCGTAAATTCTACAATTTATCAACTTATACGACTGTATCGAGAGTTCTCTAGAGCACTAGACGAACAGAAAGAACTAGAAAAGAAGATTTGCTTCAAAGCAAATCTCTCTGTGTGCCTTCAAAAGTTGTAAATTTTATATGCTACAACTTTTGTCCTTTGGCACTTCACATTACATTAAGCTTATGGCTGGATGCAAATTTCAAAGTCCAAATGACCTTGACCTTTGACCTTTGACCTTAACAGGTCACATGTAAATTGCGCAGTGTTACAATGCCCACAATTTAAGCCCAACATGAACCAAATTGGATGAAAATTTACCAAGTTATGACAAGATGAAACTTTCAAAGGGCCAAATGACCTTGACCTTTGCCCTTTTGAGGTTACATGTTCTTAAAAATGTGCAGTGTTGTAATACCTACAATTTGAGTCCAACATGATTAGAATTGGATGGAAATTGGCCGAGTTTTGACTGGATGAAACTTTCAAAGGTCCAAATGACATTGACCTTTGACCTTTAGAGATCACATGTAGGTTTCCAAAATGTGCAGTGTTACAAAGAAAGAAAGAAAGAAAGAAAGAAAGAAAGAAAGAAAGAAAGAAAAAGAGAGAATTCCTAGAAAACAATATGTCTGTGTTGGCACACAGACATGATTATTGGTTTTATGTACACACATAACCAACGCGTTTGAAAGGGTTTGGCATGAAGGTTTAATATCAAAATTACATAACTTTGGCATCTCTGGATCACTGTTGGAGGGAGGGCGTGTGTTTTTAAAATTGTTTAAAGGATGGGAACTAAAGGATAGTGTTGAATGATCAATGTTCTAATTAGGGTGATCTGAAAGCAGGTGTTGCTGGGTGTACTTATTATTATTATTATTATTATTATTATTATTATTATTATTATTATTATTATTATTATTATTATTATTATTATTATTATTATTATTATTATTATCGTTTTCGTTATTGTTATCATTATCATCATTATCATTATCATTTTTATTATTATTAATTAGGTAACTGATATTGGCTAGGAGACGTTGTGAGTTCGAACATTAAGTTACACGCAGATGATATTATATTGTATCTAGATGTCACCGACCCAATCCAAGCAACGCAAGACCTAAATGATGACTTGGATAGTATCACTGATTGGGTCGACAAATGGGATGTTACATGAAATGAATTATCAAAGAGTTCAGTACGAGAACGCAAATGGAGAAGATTAAATTGCCGACGAGTTTGATAGGTTTGGTTACCCGCAGTAGAAGCAGTAAGAAGAATTGAGCACAATGAATCAGGAACAAGCTTGTTAACAAGTTTGTACATTAACGTCAGTTTTGATATTTCTCTACGTTTGGCAAGAGTTGACCATCCGGTTTCTTCTTCGTATAGCTCAGCATTGCTCGTTCCGTTTTTCCAGCCTTTCCTCGTCAAAAACCGAACAGGCACTCCACACTTGACTACCGTATTCGAGATTCGGCCTGACAAAACTAATATAAGTAGTTTCGAGTGAACTTCTGTCCAACCTAAATTCAAGTTTCTCATAATGTTAATAAGTTTACTAGATTATGTAATGTGATTGGACCATCTTAAATCGGAACGTATTGGAAGTCCAAGGTGTTTGTGATGGGTAACATTTTGCAATACATGACCTAGAAAATGAACAGGTGGATGGTTAGTTTGGTTTGTCTTCCGAGAGATGAGCATGGAGTTAGTTTTTGGAGCATTTAAGGTCACCAGCCAATCTTTGGACCATTGATCAATATCAGCAAGATCGGAATTCATAATTTCAGCGGCAGTAAAGGGATTATTAATATTCAAGTAGAGAGAGGTATCATCAGCAAACAATTTTATGTTACAACGAACAAGATCCACAATATCGTTGATGTAAATAAGAAACAAAAGAGGCCCCAGCACGGAACCTTGAGGCACTCCAGCACAAATTTTACCCCAACTTGAGGACTGACCTTGAATAAATTCGCGTTGGTAGCGATTCATTAGAAAATTCGAAAAACAATCGTAAAGATATCCTTCAATACCTGCTCTCTTTAATTTTTTACAAAAGGCCAGAATGCCAAACATTGTCAAAAGCTTTACTTATGTCTAAGAAAATGACTCGTGCTTCCTTTTCTTGATCCAAGCCTAAACACAGTTCATGATAGAGAAGGAGCAACTGATTGACCGTCGAGTCGCCCGGTATGAAACCAGACTGATGAGCAGAGATAACAATGTTGTCCCGAAAAAAAGTTAAATACGTGCTTAAAACTATCTTTTCTAGAACTTTTCCAACAAAACTGAGTAGAGACACAGGCCTGTAATCATTGCATGAATTCTCCGGGCCCTTTTTTTACAAAGTGGAGAAACGTTTGCTCTTTTCCAAGCTTAAGGGAATTGTCTATTAGAAAGTGAAAAGTTAAATAATCTAGCCAGTGAGGGGTAGATAACAGGTGCGGTTTCTTTGAGCAGTTTTGAGCTTATACCATCAGGACCAGAAGCTTTAGTCGTGTCAAGACTTAAAAGCACCTCAAGAACTTCTCTCTCCGTTACAGTGAGTGATTCAAGAGTATATGCAGCAGGCTCCGTATGTTCGGGCAAACTGGTCGTTGCAGAATCAACGTTACATTGTTCTAGAAAGTAAGAATTAAAAATTTCAGCTTTGGACAGGGAAATACCTATGTGCTTCCTCCAATTATGTCTGTGTTGGCACACAGACATAATTGGAGGAATCACATAGATATCACTTACATAGTTAGGAATGTTAGATAGGATCTGATCTGAACATGTAGCTAAACGGTCGGTGATGCTTGTGGGCTCATTTATATGTACCATAAGAAGATTGGTACTGGCAAATTGATCAAGCTTATGGCCAGATGGCGTTTGGAAATCGCAATTTAAATCTCACGTTAAGATAATATGATGAATACCTGTGCTTTCGCCAGGTCGAAACTTTCCTGAAACTTGCTCCAAAATGAAACCGGGGAATTGGGTGGCCCATACACGACAGCAAATAAAAATTTAGTGTTATGAAGTCTAATTTCACACCATAAAATATCCAGATCAAGTACCTCAAGATCCAGTCGTCGAGTGACGTGTAAGGATTTGGATACATACAGTGCAACACCACCGCCTACCCCATTAAGAGGATCTTTCCTAATAATGTCATAATAGTCAGGTATATCTAGATTGCTTGCTAAAGAGTTCGGTGAAAGGAAAGTTTCTGATAGTGAAATTATGTCAAATTCCGGGACGATGTCTGTACGGATGCACCGCAATTTATCTGGTGACAGGCTCCGTATATTTAAATGGCAAAATGAAATGTCTTTAGAATGCTGTACATGACCCTGGTTTTTATGAACATCTCCCGCTAAGAGTATCAGTAGAGGACAAGTGAAAGATATATTTACAAACTTTAGTTGCTGTCTATGCAGAACCTTGGACATTATATAAACCAGAAGAGGGGTTCTCTTTTTGTCTGAAAGGATCAAATTTATTAGATGTACAACAATAGAGGTATACATGACTAAATAAATGTTAAGGTATGTATGCTGAGCAATTTACCCGAGATTCGTCAATTCATTGTTCGAAGTAACGATCATGTTCGGAACAAATAAGTGATCGGAGTATACTATGCGATATAAATGATTGCACACCAACTTGAATACATAAGTAATGACATACGATAAAAGTTTTAACCTATGTATCCACATCAGCTCAAAAAAAAGTAAAATACGATAGCATATATTTTGCGGCGAATAATAATCTACATTATATGAAGGATTCCATCACAGTTATTGGGATACACAATATAACACAATGGTCAGAATAGAGGCAGTGGAAACAGCACATGAAATAAGTAACGGCCGGAATATATATACTGACTGCCCCGATGCTGATGCAGATGAAATGCATGTAGCAGCTTGACAAAAAATGTAATACAAATTCAACAGCAGATATCACACTTTGCATGTCAGCAATGATAGAAGTCGCAAAAATGTTGAACAAATGCAGGAAAAACGATGAGATAGAAGTAAACGCCAATGCCCCAACACATAACAGAATATGTGTTGACAGAAAACTCGCAACACAAAAACTCAAGTCAAACCACATGAAAACAGAAGCTAAAGAATAAACACAGAAATAATTAAAAATACAATAAACATGCGTACATAATAGGATGAAAATATAAGTGGACGGCTGTCTGTATATGCACTCCGTACGTTGTTAATGCTGCCTAAATGACAACACTTTAGCAAAAAGTACATGTGACATTGTGATCGCAGGTTACGATTTCAAGACCCTTTTTGGTTGTCCGTCCGTCCGTCCGGATGTGCACATTCTCGTTTCCGCGATATCTATACACAATGCCTTTATGCATTTTGCTAAAAAATGGCAATATGCTTATCTTACTTGGCAAGATGAAGTGATTAGATTTTGGTGTCACCATGACCTGATTTGAGTAAATGGCAGCCTATTTACATGGTGGACCCTTCAGTCAAAAAAGTAAAAAAGATTTCAACCAAATTGACAGGTGGTCTCTTTGGTATCATCAGACAAGTTAACAACAAAACAGACACTCAAGTCTATCTATACTGTGTCATGTCTTGTCATAATCCCTGAAATCTGTTCCAGCAATCAAGGTGTGATATTGTGCGTCTTCTTAATCGTCTTTGTCAACCCTTGTTTTGTCTGTGATTTACCCTGTTCTCTAGTCGTGTTAATAAAATATGTTTACACGAAACCAATAGCAGAGAATGTGGTTTTTAATGATTATTCCACAGATTCAGAAAAAAATCATGTTAACTCTAGTATGATTGCATGAGCAGGTATGGCTGGCAGTCATGTGATCTCCCATAGGCCTAGGCTTTATTTGTCTCCAATTTTTGACATTATAACTGACACCAGATGCCAGTAGAACTAGTGTAACATGTTACTTTGTACAATTTCATACAAGAAAAATGAAGATTTCATCTCAGTATGTTAGCAAATCATATTTCTATTGTGTTATATTGTCTATTGATACCCGCCCCTCAAGCAGAAACACAAGTACGAGAAATAGGGGCAGGGAACCAGCCTAGCTCCTACCGGAGAACAGTCCTTGTCATGTTGCATTGGTGGCCATCTTTAGACATATCTAAGAATTATTTTTTAGATACCTAAAAAGATGGCCGAATTATAGATATTTGTAAATGATTTATAGACATCTAAATTTCGAATTAATGATTTATCTCAATAAATTTTCAATATTTCTAAAAATGGCAAATTACAGATATCTAAAACCAATTTTACATATCTAAACTAATTTATAGTTATGTGTATCATTTATAAATATCTGAAAATCTTACACAGATGTGTAAAAACTAATTATAGCTATCTCTAATTGATTACGGATATCTAAAAATCAATTTAAGATAGCTATAAATCATTTTAGGTATCTACAAACGATTTTTAGATATCTAAAACTGTTTTTCAGATATCTGTAAATAATCCCATTGAAAGATATCTAGAATTGACTTGTAGATATCTATAATTCAATATTCAGTTGCCAGTAACTTTTTTTTTTATATCTATAATTACGATTATAGATATGGAGATAACTAAAATTCCAATTATAGATCTGAAATTCAGATTAAATGTTAAAACGACATGCCGGACACCCACTTCATCGCACTGTAATGAACATCCAATTTGACATGATTAATTGATACACAACTGACCATTCAATTTTGAGGTTAAGTTTTCAAAATGTTTCACAACACGCCTGGGTCGAAATAATGCTAAATTAAAGCCCCAAAATGGATTACACTTGGAATCAACACCTAAAACACCTTTTTTCAGTTAACCAACATGATTTCCTTTTTTTGCTGCAATACCATCAATACAGCCCGGAAGGGCTGACCCTCTCAGGAGTGGGCATTTTTCTCTGGTCGCGAGGGTGCTCACTGTAGAGAGGTTTCACTGCACAGTGGTACTTGCAATTTAAGACCGACCCTAATGCCAGACAAAAGTGGTCACATAGGACAGGTGGTATTTCATCTCAGATAAATTAACAAAGAAATAAAAGGACAATGTCTTTCTTTCTTTCTTCTTTCTTTCTTTCTTTCTTTCTTCCTTTCTTTACGACCAAGTTGGTCCAGATTTTTTTTCAGACACTATTTTTCCGAAAACCACCAAACTTGCCATGTTGAATGACATAACCAGTGAAATTGTGCATCTCATTTGGAACAGTCATGATGTTTAAAATTATGCAATTTTTTAGAGGCAACATAATTTTAAAAAGTGACATATCTTCCAAACTATTGCAGATGGGCTCAAAATTTCAATGTGCATATATACCTCTGTGACACTTGCCACTTTAATCGACAGTATAGTTGTAGAATTTCAAATTATGCTAATAAAGGGCATTGAAAAATTTAAAAGTTGAATATCTCTAAAACTATTGTACATAGAGATTCCATTCCAACTTCAATTTATAGGTTTGTGGCAAACCTGCATCCAATGAACCATGAACCAAAGTTGTAGGATTTTAATTTATGAAAATTAGGTGAATATGCAAAATGTAAATCTTTAATAGCTTCAAAACTATTATAGAGGTGCCATTCCTCCTTCAATTTATGGGTTTGTGGCATTGCCCCATCCAGTGAACAATAACCTTAAGTTCTTCTAGGCTTATATTTCATGCAAATTAGGAAAATACACACAACCAAAATGTTGAATAGCTTCAAAATTATTATAGATAGTAGTTTCATTCAAACATCACTTTATAAGTATGGGATATGGCCACATCCCTTGAACCAAGAACCAAAGCTGAGCATTTTGATTTATAAAAATTAGGCTAATACACGAAATTTAAATTATTTTGAACAATGGCAATGTGTATCATTTCAAACTGTTCTCATTTTGAAGGCACCCAGACAGATTTGCTGTGAAGCAAATCTTCTTTTTTAGTTTTCCTCTGTATTTGAAGCCATCGTACTAGCGATGCGGACCATTTGCATTCTAAAACAACAGTCATTATTTTTGTTAACCTGGAGAAGCCATGGTCGTTGAATAGCAGAGAATAATTTCTCAAATATTATGCTAATATTAATAATCGTTCCGTGGCCACTGTTTATGGCAACTAATTTGGGAAGCAAATCCAGCGTTGCAAATGTATATTGACCTGCTATATTTTAAAAATGAAAAACAGTTACCGACAGGGCAATGTTAATAAGCTAGATGAATCCAATATAGCAAGATACATTCAGCATGAAAAGTCTCGATTCATGCTAAGCATATGCTTTATACTTCAGAACAGTCATCCTCTGGGGTACCTGATGATGCAACAAACGTGTCATGCACTGGCGAACTGGATACGAAGAAGAATTCTCCAACCATTGTCAATCATCAGACCACGGTCAGGCCATGATTTTACCATGTCAGAATTTCAAGCTGTGGCTGCTGCTCCCGGATCGACTGTGAAATTATGATCGACCAAGTCTGACCATAGTGCTGTTTTGACTTCAACGGCTGTGGTCGACCATGATCATTCCATGGTCGCCCATGGTGGATCATGGCGTGACTGTGTACAGAAATGCAGCTCAGGTTCCCAAGCGACCAATCCTTCTCCAATGTACACACTTCACAAGCATGAACTTTAGTGCAGAAGAAATGCATAAAATACAATCATTTTATGCTCACCCATAAGGATGAACTCCATTTAATATTCACCGAAAAAGATGAACCCCAGTACAGAAGGAATGCATAAGATACAATCATTTAATGCTCACCCATAAGGATGAATTACAGTGCAAAAGAAATGCATAACATACAATTATTCGATGCTCAGCTGTATTAACAACCAATTAACCTTTAAGGGAATATTTCTTCTTCTTTACTGGCAAATTAGACGACGCTGGCACAATACATCATACTGGAGCCATTTAAGTGTAATTATTACAACCGACTGTCATTTTTTTATTCATTCATTAATAATATTATAGAATTGTTACCTCCAAAGGTCATTTTTAATTACGTTCGTCTTCCTTTACTTTTTTCATGGTAATAGTCTGTCACTATAGTTATGGTATGATGTATTGTATTTCTGCTACGTTCATTTGTGTGCTTCCATGCAGGTTTGTATAGCTATGTAAGGGGTAAGTTCATTTCCTTGGTGTCACGTATTCTTGCACTGTGCTGGTGTTATGAATTTTGGCTCTAAGTAAGTCCATTATATAGAGAACAAACCATGACCATTCTATAACTTCATGTCACTGCTCATGTATTTGGTGGAACAGTAACATGATTGCGTTTTTATCACGATTGGTGATCTGATACCATGACGGAACGAACGGAGCGCAGCGAAGCGAGATAATGATTTTATATCACCACGAGTGTCAAAAACTATATACTGGAACGACTATTCCGCTATTTCCTTTTTACATGGGTCAGTAAGTATACACTTTCATATAAAAAAGACACATCTTATCACACATAACGTACACTGAAAGGGCTAAATGCTACTCCGAAAGCAAATCCGACTGTTCATGAAGGTTTCCGCATTTGGGTGATATATCATGTAAATGAATACCGATATTGGTTCTCCTCACTTGTCAGTCACAGGAGAGAAATCCGTTTGCGTTCGGCCAACCGTCCATCTGTCTGCCATTTATCCATATGTCTATTACACCTTTTTACATTTTCCACTTCTCAAAAACTCTTGCACGGAACGTTTTGATTCCCATATAGTCCTATACTAAATTTATAAAAGAGATGACGATGCATTTTTTGACAATTTATTCATCATCATCATCATCATCATCATCATCATCATCATCATCATCATCATCATCATCATCATCATCATCATCATCATCATTGCAAATTTCTTCTCACGAACTGCAGTGCCAATTGCTTTGCTATTACATACAAGGTCAAGGTCACCTCGGGTCACATACTTTACATTTTTGCTACCAGGTGACACTGTTCACAGTTCCATGTAATCTTATGAGAATACAATCTAACTGAAAGGCAATGAAATTTTGCGAAAAGGAGGAGGATATGTTAATTTTTGACGAAGCTATGGAATATCAAAATTTGGGAGCATGTGTGAGTAAGTGTTGCTACTATACATGCAAATAGCAAAACAGTGCATATATTCCAATATTGTAAAATACATTTCATAGAATGCTTTGATTTTACAGACAAATATTCCAAAGGTGGGCCTCTGTCACCTGTGTTAGGCCTGCGGCATTTGAGGCTAAAATATGAATTTGGTCTACCTGCCTGCCTTATAGCTACAACATAGCCTACCTGATGTAAAATTTTGTCTACTTTTAGAAAATGCCTGTTGTGGAGCTCTCAGGTGGTCCAGTTTTATGCTATGAGCAAAAATAGATACCTATGTCTGAAAAGCAAACCATCACCTTAATGAAATCGAATAGATTTCTTCAACATAGGTTTACTATTTGAAATTACAGAACCGTACCTTTTAGGTTCCTTGAGGCACCAAAACCATCTTACAAATAAAGCTGTGTCTGTAGATTAATGTCATGTGCATATATTTGTATTATACAAGTCTTTTTGGCACATGCAAAAAGACCAAAATCGCCATTTCCGATTTCAATATTGTTAAATGTTCAGTTACTACAAATCACTTCGTTTTTCAAAATATTTTGTCTTTACTCACACAGAGTGGGCAACTGAGTATATATAGAATAAGTATATATATATATATATATATATATATATATATATATATATATATATTAGTGTCATCCCAGACATATTGTTTTCTGAAAAAACTTGGCATGGTAACGGAGCTAGTAAGGAAGTTGACTTGTATGATTTGGAATAATCGACATGTTTAAAATTATGCAAATTAGAGCCTTTCTAAAATCTTAAAGCTCCATATCTTTCAAACTATTGCAGATAAACACAAAATATTAATGGGCACATCTAGGTTTGTGACACCTGCCAATATAATGGACAGTTGATAAAAAAGTTGTAGAATTTCAATTAATGTTAATAAGGGGCATTTAAAAATTTAACAGTTGAATATCTCCAAAACTATTATATGATGAAAAAGAAAAAAAAGGTCAATGTAAGGGTTTGTGGCAAAGCCACATCCAATGAGCCATGAACCAAAGTTACAGGATTTTTGATTTATGCAAATTAGGTGGATATGCACAATTTTAAATGTTGAATAGCTTCAAAACTTTTATAGATAGAGATGCTATTCCAACTTCAATTTGGGGTTTGTGGTATAGCTGCATACAATGACCCATCATCCAAAATTGTACAATTTTAAATTATGCAAATAAGATGAATACAAGAAATTTAAATCTTGAATAACTTCAAAACATAGAGGTGCCATTCCGACCTCAGTTTGTAGGTATGTGGCAAAGCCGCATCCCATGAACCATAAACCAAAGTTGTAGGCTTTTAATTTATGTAAATTAGGCAAATACACAAAATTAAAGTCTTTGAATAGCTATCAAAACTATTACAGATAGTAGTGTCATTCAAACTTTACCTTGTAAGTTTTGTGACGTGGCCACATCCAATGAACCAAGAACCAAAGAGTTATAGCATTCTAATATATGTAAATTAGCATAATACACAAATTTTAGACTATGCTGAACTATGGAATAGTGTAGCATTTCAAACTGTTCTCATTTTGAAGGTACCCAGACAGATTTGCTGTGAAGCAAATCTGTTCCAATCATTTTTCTGTTTGCGACTTCTCTAAAATCACTGACTGAACTCTATTCAAAGGTGGTGGACGCTACTTTGACTTGGTGTCCATCAAAGTCGCTAGGCGATGCTTCCTCCCGGCCCTGCATTTTTCACAAAAAAATTGTGATTATGAAAGAGGGTACACATTTCCATTGGTACAGAGATAAGCTGCTGTGAATACATGTATATGTAATGTTCCCAAACACAGTTTACTGTATCAACTTCAGACTTGGCGCTGCTGCAGATGTGCCTTGGATAGATCTCCAGCAAGCTTTGTTCTATAGGACACGCGTCAGTGGCTTTTTTATGTCTGGTTGCAAACCCAGACATTTTGTTTTTCAAGAATTATTTTCTTTCCTTCCATCCCTTCTTGCTTCTTTCCTTCCTCTTTTCTTTCCTTCTTTCTTTCTTTCCTTCTTTCTTCTTTACGACCAAATTTGTCTGGAGTTTTTATCGGACACTGTTATTCCGACAGTCACAAAACGTGCCATGGTGACTCACCTACAGGTGAAATTAAGCACCTGACTTGGAATAGTCATGGTATTTAAAATTATGCAAATTAGGGATAATTAAAATTTCAAAAGCTCCATATCTTCCAAATTATTGCAGACAGACACAAAGTTCTACCTATTACATGTAGGTTTTAGACATTTGCCAATGGGCAGTGACAAAAGTTCTAGAAGTGCAACTAAATATGGCAATTTTGAGACCTTTTTGCCATGTTAATTGTCCGAATATTTTCTTGAAGAAGGGGAAAAGGGAGGCACATTGTGTTGAATATAAAATGGTTTGTTACGTTGACACAAAATAATTCAGACAAAATTGCGCTGATTAGGTGTGCATGCGATAAGGACGTTCTTTGGGAGCTCTGACAATTTTACCATCTTTTTGCTGGATATGATCGGTAATATATATGCTGACAAGTATGCGCTCAGTGTCCTGGATACCTTGAATTAGAGTTAAATGAAAAATATATTTGAAAAAGGCACAAAATTTGCAACAAATTCTTTAATTTTATTTTAAAAAAGATATAATAATGTTGCTTTAGGACAGGAGAAACTACAGGGAAATATGGAAAGTTTATAAAAACATCTACTGGTAGTATTATGACATGTATCATTGCTCAGCAGTTTGCTGATAATGCGTGTCTAATATCAACAAAAATCTGTTTTTGAATGTAGTTTGCAACACGGTTGATAACGTGTGTCCAATATCAACAAAAATCTGCTATTGAATAATCTTGACATTTGGAGGAACGTTGCTAAGTGACCATAAAACACTCCTACTTGACTCAATTTACATCAAATTTAGTGGAGAAAGAGTCTCTTTACATTTTAACAGCCCATTTGATAAAAAGTATTCCTAAAGTTTGAAGCTAAAAACAAGCTTCTGATGTTTGATTGCAAATTTATGTGATTTTAGTAACATTCCGTTGCCATGGCAACCAACTTTTGACACTTACAATCTCAAACTGGTTTCTTAGGAAATGCCTGTCTAGTAGGTATGCCGATGTAAAGTTGTGACGTGGTACCTTGCATTTTCATTACGTAATGGTTAAAAATGTGTTTACCCCGGGATTACTCAAAAAATGTCGTTACCATGGCAACCAATAAAAACATATGTTGCCCATTAAATCGGTGGTAGATTTTATCTAACCTTTAACTACGGGTTCTTATCTTTCAATTAATACCAAATTTAGCTAAGTATTTTTTTTTTTTTTTTTTGTTTAAGGACAGATCGATTTTCTGGCAATATTATCACTTGTATGTATCATTTATCAGCAATGCGCAGCACTGGCCATATGACCATTTTTTGCAATATCCACAAAGATCTGCTCATTTTGAGTAATGTAAACATTTGCAAGAACGTTGCTAGGCTACCCAAAACAGTCTTCCTTCAATCAACTGACCTCATTGTTAGTGCGGAAAGAACCTTTTTTTACATTTTAACATCAAATGTTATGAAAATTATTCCCCATATTTAAAACTATAAATAAGTTTCTAGTATTTACATGCAAATTAAAGTGATTTTTACAAACATTCTGTTGCCATGGCAACCAACTGTTGACACTTACTATCTCAAACTGGTTTCTTATGAAACACCTGTATAGAAGGTATGTTGATGTAAAGTTGTGATGTGGTATCTTGTATGTGTATAAAGTTATGGTTAATAAGGTGATTCTCCATTTCTTGAAAACTTAATTTCGTTGCCATGGTAACCAATATAAATTCAAATTGACCATGAAATTGATAGTACACCTTACCTAACTTTGAACTTCGGGTTCTTATCTTTTGATTGCTACCAAATCCAGCCGAGGCGGGTATTTTTCCGGTTGAACGAAACTGAAAATGAGCCTTTTTTTTTGAAAATTTAGCTGCTCTACTATATAGGTTTCTTAATTTGCATTTACCGTAAAACTGGACCACATGACAGCTCCACAACAGGCATATTTGAAATCTACAGAAGATTTGCAAAAGAATGAGGTATGTTACAGCTATAAGGTAGACGGGTAGACCAAACTCCTTAAATAAGGCCCTTTTCTCAGATTTGCCGCAGGCCTATGTGGAGAAGTTGATGATTCAATGTTTTCTGATTTTTTATTTCATTTATTATTCACTTTTTATTCATTTTATTTGTTTTTTAAAATAAGAATAAAGAACTCTTCTTACGATCTACTTGGTCAGTTATTTTGATATTGTATAAAGTTTTACTTGGGGGTCACGTAATTCACATTTTCCCCACTAGGTGGCTTTGAAATTTTCCGTATTTTTGCAATGGAGTTTTATGTCTTAAGGCTATTTGCGACTTTTTCCCCGGAACAGCCGTACAGAATTACGATAAAATTTTATCAGAATATACTTTGGTTTATGAAAATGATGTGAACTTTCGAATAAATTATAAGATATCAACTTTGGGACAATTTGTCAGTAGGTGCCATTAGTGTACAGATAATACAGCAGTAGTACAGTGCATTATCAAGACTGTCGCCCGGACTAACTTTTTACACATAGATGTTGCCCAGGTGGACCTTCATCAAAATTGTGAAGGAGATGGTGGTGCAATAATTATTCATTTCCTGACAGGGGATGCACATTATGCTGTTTAGTAGAATCCTTTTTGCTGACTCAGGAAATCTGACATGCTGGCTTATATCTTGGTCATGGTGGATGGCGCTGCAAATTTTGAAAATCTATTAAAACAAGTTTTTTGCGTGGTTTGATGTACTTGACTTTTTCCCCCAAGTATCAAGGGGGTACCATGTGGAAGGGTCAAAACAAAGCTTATCACTGGGTGGCATTGCTGTGTATCCCTGATTCTAGCTATCTATTTATCTATCCATCCATCCATCCATCCATCCATCCATCCATCCATCCATCCATCCATCCATCCATCTATCCATCTATCTATCTATCTATCTATCTATCTATCTATCTATCTATCTATCTATTTTCAATTTGGTCATTACCCACTAATGCATCCATTCCTACTGAATACTATGTGGCTCAATAGGGGTTGCAACGGTAATTCACATTTTTTAAATTACTTCTTCAAAACTGTCAGACAGAATCGCTTAGAACTTGTTGAGGTTATACTTTGAGTTGGCTCTACTTAGTCTGTTGAAATAGTCATGACCCATTGCTTTTTTATTTTATGATTTTGTATTGCTATTTTTGGGGGGGGGGTATTTAAAAAATCCTTTTCTTTGAAACCACTTGGCAATTTCTTTGAAATTGCATATAGGCACTTCTAAAGGCACACAAACCGTCATCGATTAGACAGGAAGATTTTTTTCTATTTTCAATGAATTGTGCGTGATTTTGTTATTTTAAATTTCTTTTCCAAAAGCGTCATACAGATTACTGCTGAAGTACAGCGAAATGCCTTCTGTGCAAATGTCAAACAAAGTTGTGCATAATGTGGCATCGTTGCGGATTTGTATTTTTAACAAATTACTCAACTCGGAAACTTACGTCAGTGCACACATATTGATAAAAAATTAGGTCAATGAAAATTGCAAATTTAGTTCGCATTTCCCGAAGCTGTCAACTACATCCACTTCATACTTGGTGGGTCTCTATAGCGAGCTTAACAGGTATTTTTTGTGTCTGTGTGCCAACACAGACATATTTTTTATCTAAGAATTCTTTCTTTCTTTCTCTCTTTATTTCGACATTTTATTTGAAAAGTATTATACATAGAAACTCCAAACTTGGCACAATCATACTTCTATAGATGAAGTCTCGTCTTTTTATAATGAGGGGGTCATGCTTTTTAAAATTATGCAAATGAGGACTAATTAAAGTTTCATATTTTCAATAACTTATACACCATGGTAGATGTGGTTCCCAGTGTATAGGAGTTCGATCATAGCAAATCAAATGTCATCTCAAATGTCAAGGTCGAAGGTCACGTCAAGGTCAAGGGTCAATGTAGATCAAAATGTCATTTCAAAGGTAAAGGTTCACTTCAGATAGAGATCACCTAAAGGTCAAAGGTCATTTTAAGGTCACAAACAACTTTCGATGGTGGCTTTCTCCTAGCTATAACTTGGTCAATTTTTATCCAATTTTGATCATGTTGGTCTCAAATTGTAGCTATCGTAACACTGCACATATTGAAACTTACATGTGACCTGTAAAGGTCAAAAGCCAAGGTCATTTGGACTTTGAAATTTTCTTCCAGCCATAAGCTTAAAGGAATGTGATGTATCAACGGGCAAAAGTTGTAGCATTAAAATTTTACAACTTTTGAATACACACAGACAGATTTGCTTTGAAGCGAATCTTCTTTTCTAGTTATTTCTAATGATCTTCTTTTGTTCATTTCTGGGGCAATTCGTAAAACTCGTTTCCAAAACCACTTATCTAATTACTTTGAAACCGTGTAGGAATACTTCGTGCAAACATAAGCCAGAGAGGAACCTCTTTGGGGTTCAGTGACATGTCAACTGAGGACGGGCTCTTCACAGTGTGAACAGCCCGTCCTCGGGACGCGCTTTTTAACCATGCTGTCCCGGTTTCCTGGGTCCCCAGTCAATACACTATTTCACACAGTCCTTACGTTTTAAAAAGTATAATTTTTGTTTTTCATTAATATAAAATTTCATAACCATGCATTTGTGCATAAAGAGTTAAATGGCACCGTCATACAGATAAGGGAAATACGACTTTAAAAAAAACGGGGAAAACAGTACACGGATACTATCAAATTTGAACATATTTATGCAGTATCAAAAATGTTATACGTGAATAACTACCAAACCTGAAAGGATGTTTTCACCGCAAAAATTTTGTTTGTTTGTTGTATTTATTATAGTCATCATCATCATCATCATCATCATCATCATCATCATCATCATCATCATCATCATCATCATCATCATCATCATCTTTAATAGTTTGTAACTGGTAAGAGGATTTTTATGCTTTTTTAAAAAAAATTGAGAGACCAATTGATTTTGACTTATATATAAATAAATATATATATATATATATATATATATATATATATATATATATATATATATATATATATATATATATATATATATATATATATATTTCGCACTAGAATAAAATGCGATTTTGCAAGAAAAATGCCCAAATTATTCCACATGTTTATAGTGTATGCATCACCAGACACAGGCCATAAATAATACCGATCAAAGAGAATGCGATCATACAGTACTTTTCCTGCTTCAAATTGAACAACTGGGAACCATCATGTTACCATTTGTATGGAAAAAAAGATTCTGTGTGAGAGGATATACTGTTCAAAGAAGTTAACTCACTTTAATCGGATATTTACAACAAGCACACCGTTTCTTTGTACCTAAACAAGATTTATACTAGCTTGTACATCTTTCTCAAAGAAATGATAGGTGTGGTGAGCAACGTCACTCAAAAATAATATGGTGAGTAATATGCACTTGAAAATCATTCGAAATAGCAGACAAAATACTTCCAGTGATAGGTGTGGTAAGTAATATCACTTGTTTGTTTGGTTTGGTTTGTTTGTTATTTTTGTTTCTCTATTTGCTTGCTTTCATTTGTTTTTCTCATGTCTTTCACGCAACATGCCCCTATTAATCCCTTTCTTAATTTTCGCCAACTTTTCTCAAATATCCCCAGATCATCTCAGAAAAAATGTTTTATTACTAATTTCAGTTTCAACACACAACAGCATTCTGTCTATTCATGATTTAAATTATTGTACCGAGTCAGGACATAATCTAACATTGCATGAGTCATTTGAAATAAATGTGTTGCATTCTATTTATGGTAAAAATATCCAACTTCCCTCAAACTTCAGGAATTAAAATGCCCTATGGCTAAATACACATCCTGTTAACAAGTTGACAAAAATAAAACCAGATGAAATAAAATAAAATGGAATGAACTGAACTGAACTGAATCGAATGAACTAAACTTATTTTTATTGAAATAAAATAAGATGAAATGAAACAAACAAGACCAGAAGGAAAATTTGCTTCAAATCAAATATGTCTGTGTGCCTTCAAAGGTTGTAAATATTAAATGCTACAACTTTTGTCCTTTAGAACTTCACATTGCGTTATGATTATGGCTGGATGAAAATTTCAAAGTCCATATGACCTTGACCTTTGACCTTTAGAGGTCAGATGTAAATTACAAGAATGTACAGTGTTACAATACCTACAATTTGAGCCCAACATAATGAGAATTGGATGGAAATTGGCTGAGGTATGACTGGATACAAATTTAAAACGTCCAAAAAATGACCTTGACTTTTGATCTTGAGAGGTCATCATGTCATTTACAAACATGTGATGTGTTACAATATTTACAATTTAAGCCCAACATGAACCAAATCATATACAAATTAATCAAGGTATGGCTAGATGAAAATTTCAAAGGTCCAAGAAACGTTGACTTTTTACCTTTAGAGATCACAGTTTACGAAAATGTGCAGTGTTACAATAGCTATAATATGAGTCCAACATGATTAGAATTAGATAAAGATTGACCGAGTTATGGCTGGATGAAAATTTGAAAAGTCCAAATGGCCCTGAGCTTTGACCTTTAGAGGTTACATGTAGATTACAAAACTATGCAGTGTTGCAGTACCTACAATTTTGGTCTCACATGGTAAAACTTTGATGATAATTAACAGAGTTATGCCCAGATGAAAATTTTAAAGGTCCAAATGACCTTGTTCTTTGACCCTTAGAGGTCACATGTAAATTATAAAAATGCTCAGTATTACAATAGCTATAATTTGAGCCCACCATAATCATAATTGGATAAAAATTGACCGAGTTACGGCTAGGTGAAAAATTTGAATGGCAAAATGACCTTGAGCTTTGACCTTTAGAGGTCACACATGAATTTCAAAAATGTGCAGTGATACAAACATATAAATCGAAGTTGGATTGGTTACCTGTATCTTTAATAATTTTGGAGAAATTCAAGATTTAAATTTTGGGCCTAATTTACATGATCTTTAAACCATTGAACCCCTTTACAAAAAACTCAAGACTTCGTGTATGGAAGTATTATCATGCCAGGTTTTGAGTTTCTACGTATAATACTTCTTTAATGAAATGTTGGACAAATTTGCCTGTCGAACAGCAACCATCGAGAGTGGCCTTTGGCCTTGAAATGACCTTTGATCTTGAGATGACCACTACCTGAAGTAAACTTTGACCTTTGACCTTTGACCTGGACAGGACCTTTGTTCTTGATATGACCTTGACATTTGAGATGACTTTTTCCTTGCTTTGATCGAACTCCTATACACTCGAAACCACATCTACTATAGTATATAAGATATTGAAGATTTGAAACTTTCAAAAGCCTTCTTTTGCATGATTTTAAAAAATCATGACCTCTCATTATAAAAAGGCAAGACTTCAACAATAAAAGTAAACTTGTGCTAAATTTGCAGTTTCTGTCCATGACAGTCTTAAAGAAAAAAGGGCAGAAATATGCTAGTAAAGAAAGAAAGAAGAAAGAAAGAAAAAATGAAAGATAGAAAAAAGAAGAAACGAAACAAACATACAAAGAAAGAAAGAAGAAAAAGGAAAGAAAGAGGAAAGAAAGAATTTCTCGGAAAACAGTATGTCTGTCTTGGCACCAAATAAAAATTTTACGTGTCTTTCATAAATGAAAAGGCTGTTTCGAGCGACTAATAGATACTTTTAATTGGAGTTTAGATAATTTATAGCATAACCTTTCTAATACTAGAAGAAGGGGATTTCGAAAGCTGTCCATATTATTTGCATGAAAATGTGTGAATTGTATCACATAATGGTTTTCTCAATTTTGGCGAATCCATTTGTTTTATGTTTTTGGGGGTGGGGGTTGGGGGTGGGGGGTGCAACAATCGGTTGGCTGCAGTGTATTGAAACCCACATACGTACAGAGCGCACACACAAACTTGTTTCAAAGATACGTTTTTGCAAACTACACAAGCAAAGTCGTAACTAGAAAATAAGATTTGCTTTCAAGCAAATCAATCTGTGTGCCTTAAAAAGTTGTAGGTATGGCTAGATGAAAATTTCAAAGACCTTGACCTTTAGAGATCACATGTAAATTACAAAAAATGTGCAGTGTTGCAATACCTGAAGTTTAAGCCCGACAAAATTGACCGAGTTATGGCTAGAAGAAAATTTCAAAGGTCCAAATGACCTTAACCGTTGACCTTTAGAAGTTACCTGTCAATTACAAAAACGTGCAGTGTTCTAATACCTGCAATTATCCAACATGATTTAAATTGGATTAAAATTGACCAAGTGATGGCTAGGTCAACATTTCAAAGGTCCAGATGACCTTGACCTTTGATCTTCAGATGTCACATGTAAACTACCAAAATATGCGGTGTTGCGATACCAACAAATTGGAGTCCAACATGGTAGCAGTTAAGGCTGAATGAAAATGTCAAGGGTCCAATTGACCTTGACCTTTGACTTTAAGAGGTTGCATGTAAATAACAAAAATGTGGAGTGTTACAATATCTATAATTTGAGCCCAACAGAATCAAAATTGCATAAATATTGACCCAGTTATGGCTAGAATTTGGTCAATTCTTATCCAATTTAACCATGTTAGTTTTTTTATCCAATTTAACCATGGAGCAGCCATTTTGGCAAATTACATGTGGCATCTAAGGGTCAAACGTCAAGGTCATTTGGGCCATTCAAATTTTCATCCAGCAATTACTGTGTGAATTTTCAACTAGTTGACACAAAACAGGCCAACTCACTGACTCTGCATTGATCCTGCAAAGTATTCATTGAACTCAATTACCCCTTCACACACTCAATGAATATATTGACCTCTCCAAATGAAAACAAGCAGCCATACACATTTTCATAACACACCCCCGTCTTTGGAGAAAAAAAAGTTGGACCTATAAGGAATTTTTTCTTCCCAATTGTCAATATTACTTCTTGGGTATTCTAACCTACAATACACAGTGATTTCCAACAAGAAATATTTACTCTTTTACAAAGTGGCATTAACATTCACATGGATTAATTATACGCTCTCTTCAACTTTTTGGGTGTAATAAACGCACACATGGTTCTAATTGAAACAGTTTCATTGTTCATACAAATCTCATCGAACTGAGGAACTGTTTTACTTTCAAAAATACAATACATTTGTATCACAATAGGAATAGTCTCCTGTTCGATCACTTAAAACATTAGTTCTGTACATATTTCAATATACATTTTGTTCATTTCAAGTGAACTTTGCACATAATTACATTTTCAAGATATTTGCATAAGTATATATACATACATACGTGTGTAATCACGCACAAACCACCAGGGGAACTTTAATGTACCAGTTAAAACACATAAGCAGCAGACACAGATTTTTAAATCAAATTGGAATAATCATGTCTCCAATCATTGAATATAAAGTTATGCAAATGTTTCCATAAAAATTCTTTTCAAGTGACATTTTTACACAACAGCATAAACAGTATTACTGCCAATAATCTTATAATTTGAACACACTAATGTGAGTAATATTTATAAATCTTTACCCTATTCCTATCTTACCAATACCATCATCCACTCTAGGGGTCAGATAAGCAGGTATCTCAGAATGTGACTTAGTCACAGAGTTCACCTTTTTATAATCAATGCAAAATTGCATTGAACCATCAGGTTTTGAAGCTACGACAATAGGACTACTCCAGCCACTTTGGCTTGGTTCTATAATATCATTTTCCAGCACGTAATTTATTTCTTCTCGAACTGCAGCCAATCTCAGAGGATTCATCCGATAAGGTTGTTGCTTTATTGGACCAGCATCACCTACATCTACATCATGACATACCATTGAGGTGCGACCAAGCTGGTCTGAGAATAAATGTTCAAACACATGAATAAGTTATGCTAAATCAGTTCGCTGTGCAGGCACCAAATGACTGATCTTGCTGTCAAGATTTTGTAATAATTATGTCATAGTTCGGCATTTTTACACTGGAAATAGAACTCAAGTCTTCATTTGAGAATGGGTCATTTTCATCATCACCATTCTCATTTCCATCATTCTTCAAAGTAGTGTGACTGACAATTCCTACTGGTGTTCCTCTTTCATGGTATTCTTTAACATGTTGATGTGACAAAGCCGTTTAGCTTTCCTCCTATCTGGTGTAGATATTATATAATATACATCATTCAACATTCTTTCAACAAGATAAGGACCACTGAATTTTGCCTGAATTGAATGTCCTTGTATAGGCAAAAGTACCAACAGCTTGTCTCTTGGTTTAACATATTTTCATTTGGCAACTAGAAAGCAGGGCGGAGCCCTCTATTAATTCATCTTGCAAAAGAAAAGACAAGGAACAGGACTGACGAAACATCACAATCCCCTGGTGAGCGACCATGCGGGGGGTAACATAATGAAGAAGTGGGATGACACAAAGTAAGACAGATGGTGGAGCGTCGTAGTTCAGGGGAAATTGTACATGTTACAAACTTGTTTATGTATTATTAGGTTTATAAGTGTTAATTTTGAGGGGCAAATCTTCCAGAGCTTTTGATAAATTCTTGCACAGCCATGAATATCTTAATATTATTTTCCAGGTTGCAAAGTTCGTGTCCATATAAAACTGTGTGGATATTAAAAGGAGCAAAATTAGAAATAGCTGCATGAAGACGGTCTTTGATGTCTCCTGGTTTAAAAGTTCTTTCCCTTGGTTTCTTATCATAGCATGTTTCCATCTTACCCTGTGCATTAATCAGATTTGATTGTGATGCCTCACAAGCTTTTTTCAACTTTTCTTTGATTTTGGACACATACTCCAAGATAGGTTCATCTTGTGTCTCTACCAACCATTTCTCTCTCATAAGCTTTAGTGGACCTCTCACAGTATGTCCATACATCAGTTCAAATGGACTGAACTCCAGTGACTCATTTGGTATCTCTCTGGTGGCAAAAAATAACATATGTATACCTTTACCCCATTCATTTTCATTTTCAAAACAATTGGTTCTCATCATATTCTTCAGGGCTTGATGATACCTTTCTAGAGCTCCTTGTGTTTCTGGGTGGTAGGCTAAAGATTTAATCAGTCTAATGCCTAACTGGTGGGCAGCCTCCTGAAACACTGCAGACATGAAATAATATTTGAACCTGAGTCACTTTTTACCTGTATCGGCAGTCCTACTCTAGTGAAAAATTTCACTGAAGCATCAATGGTCGTAGGAGCTTTAATGTTTTTAATGGGTTGGCCTCAGGATATCTAGTGGCTGAATCCATGATAGTAAGGAGAAACTTATTTCCCGCTTTTTTTTTTCCGGAAGTAGTCCCACACAATCTATAATAACTCTGCTAAATGGTTCTTCAAGAACTGGGATACTAATGAAAGGAGCAGGTTTTATTTTCTGATTGGGTTTCCCGACAACTTGACATATGTGACATGTCTTACAAAATTCTGCCACATCCCGATGTAATCTGGGCCAAAAGAAATCTTGTAATATTCTATCTTGGGTCTTCCTAATAGCCAAGTGGCCCGCCATAGGTGAATCATGAGCTGTCTTTAAAACTTCTGTCCTATATGATGGAGGGACCACTATTTGATGAATGATTCTCCATTCTTCATCCGTGGAAGCATCTGGAGCTCTCCATGTCCTCATCAACACTCCTGACTTAATATAATAACAGATCAGGTGTTTTTGTGTCTTCTTCTTCAGTTAAAGCTGTACTTGCCAATTTTCTCAACTGATGGTCAGCTTTTTGCTCCCCAATCAGCCTATCTCGATTCAAATGAGGCATTTGACTCAGATGATCCTTTTGGTTTACCTGGGCAAAGAAGTTACCTTCATGGCTTACTTGGTCCTCCAGGTTACCAGCAAAGAATGTCTCTGCCAGCCCAAGACATTAATCATCCTTGTCTCACTGGCTTCTTGTTTAGAAGCTTCAAGAGCCATTGACCTTGTCACAACACAGGCGAGAAAAATGCCCGGAAATTCCTGCTCAAGATGCTCTGTGTCCTCTCTCGTGACTGGCTCATCCGTTAAATATGGTACCAGTTTATCTTTCACATTATCCCCTGCTATATCATTCCCTAGAAGGTAGGTCACACCTTCTATCGGGAGACTAGGTACAATACCTACAATCACCGGTTCAATTTCGAAATCAGATTTCAGGTAAACTTTGTGAAGCGGGGCTGTTATGTAATTTCTCTCAACACTCTTAAGTAATACACTGGCTTTTTGATAAGTTTCATCCGACAAAGGAAGTACATTTTCCAACAGTAAAGACTGGGCAGCGCCAGTGTCCCTTAGGATCACAACTGCCTTCTGGTCAACAACATTTTCTTTCTGTGACGCCAGCCCTTCCAATTTGAAACTTTCATAGCCTTCCAATATAGACTCAGCTACCCCAACATGTGGGTTTTTAAATTTAGCATGGAGATTATCAGAATGTCCATCAGACATATTTAGAGGTGGACGCCCCTTAATGGTGGCTAAACCAACTGGTTTCCCAGTATTTTTTGTCCTTCACTGGAGTAAAAAACACTCCGATTTGACACGACCCCTTTTATGGCAGTAACTGTATGTGGGTGCACTAAAGAACTTCTGCCCTTTTTTTCTGATTAGCAGGTTATCAGACTGAGGAGAATTATTGGGCTTTTGTTCTTCTGATTTTTGACTGGGGGGGAGGTTCTCCATTCCCTTTGGTTTCTTTCCAAATTCAGATCTGAACTGACCCTGTTTGGGTTTTCCAAAGAAGCTTTTATCTGTCAACCCATTGTAATGAGCCAAAACTGCAGCTTCATGTAATTTATCTGCCTTACGCTCATCCAGGTAGGTCTTAATTTCTCTCGCAATGCAACCTTTAAAATCTTCTACCAAACTAAGTTCCCTTAATTTGTCAAAATCACTTTCTATTTTCCTGGAGGAACACCATCTGTCCAACAGATTCTCTCTCTTTCTGGCAAATTCCACATAAGTTTCACCTGGTTCCTTTTTGCTGTCCCTGAATTTTTGTCTGTAGCCTCAGGTACTAACTCATATGCTTTCAGAACAGCATCTTTCAACACATCATACTCAGAACTTTGTTCTATGGAGAGGGGAGAATAAACTTCTTGTGCTTTTCCAATAAACACACTTTGTAACAGAAGGGGTCGCACCCTTCTAGTCCATTCTTAAGTTTCAGCTATTTTCTCCAAAGACAGAAAAAATTTGGACGGTTCTTTTAATTCAAATTTTGGTACCGAACCTGCATACTTGGCTACATCAAAAGATCCTCACTGTGCTGAATTATCTGATCTAGAACGCCTACGTTCGAGCTCTCTGAGCTTTAACTCATGTTCTCTTGCCTCTCTTGTTGATTTTAGCTCATGCTCTCTTGCTTCTTGTGCTACCTCTCTTTCAGTCTGTGCTTTTCTTTCATCAGCCTCTTTTGCTAATATTAGCTTATACTCTCTTGCTTCTCTTTCACTCTCAAGCTTTAATTTAGCTAATTCCAGCTGAATTGGCAAACTTTTATCCTCTGATCCCTCATCCTCAAGGAAACCTTCTTTAACCAAATGTGAAATTGTCATTCGTTTTAAAAGTATTATCCTGATACCTGATGGTACTTCGAAATTTAAGTATTGGGCCACATTTTCCAGGTCTCTTTGCCAATTTATCAAAATCTTTGACTGTAATGCCCTCATAAGCCAGACACACACTTGGATCTATTAACATGTTGTCCTATTGTCTGTATACTGACCAACAACTATGTTTTTAAATATCAGATATCCTTTGTTGACTTCAAACTGTAAGATTCAGTGTTTAGAAACTTCTGGAATTTTCCAGATTATTCATCCACTATGTTCTTATTGCAAAATAATGTTTGGCCTTAAATTTGATCCCGTTTGTCTTGGATTGATCCTGGACAAGCCCCCACAATTTGTTACGATGCCCACATTTTCAATATTAGCAGAACTCAACAAAAAATGACAACAATGATATAACTTCAACCCTAACAATATATTAACAATCAAAATCAGTACAAAGTGGGTAAACTTATCTCCACTGATATTTCAACAGTCAAACAGTCTTAGGTAAATCCTAATCCTGGTGAGATTATCCACAGATACTGTCCCTCAGTTCCAAGTCCTATGACAGTTGCCAAATTATCTGCTACAAATCCCACAGAGGTAAAATTTGGGTCCAATGTGGTACTGAAAGGTGTGGTGGTGATCCAATCCCACAGAGGTACGTTTTGGTTGCAATGTGGTACAATACACCAGTCCACTCAAAGACAATGTTCACACTCCACAGGTGAAAGGGGTAAATGGGTAGCATAAAATGTACAAGTCCACTCAAAACACTGTCCACACTCCATAGGTACAATGTAAACAATGGCTCACAGTCCCAATGGCTTGATGACAACACACAGCTTCTGTCAGATCTTTCGGAATTCTCTCCTCTCCTGTCTCGGTCAAGAAAATAT
The DNA here is from genome assembly GCA_964020975.1 of Hermodice carunculata. Taxonomy (NCBI): domain Eukaryota; kingdom Metazoa; phylum Annelida; class Polychaeta; order Eunicida; family Amphinomidae; genus Hermodice; species Hermodice carunculata. Next base: position 89,740,607 of record OZ026621.1, on the reverse strand, counting down.
CTGCTTTATATGAACACAGAGAAATCTCTAATTTGTTCCAGAGTTTTCCAATTAGTCATACATCCTAGTGCATTGAGACCTGTCAGGATCACCTCATATGAATGTAGGTCACCATTACAGCTTATTCCACATGTTTACCAGTTACATGTGAGTCACCCACAAAACAGGCCGACTCAATGACTCTGCAGTGACCCTGCAAAGTATTCATTGAACTCAATTACGCCTTCACACACTCAATCAATATAGTGACGTCTCCAAATGAAAACAAACAACCATACACATTTTCATAACACTTGGTCTATTTTTCATCTGATTTGGTTTAAGTTGGGCTGAAATTGTAGGTATTGTAACACTCTACATTTTTGTAATTTGTACATGAGACCTCTAAAGGTCAGAGGTGAAGGTCATTTGAACTTTGAAATTTTCATCCAGCCATAGGCTGAATGGAATGTGAAGTGCCAAGGACAAAAGTGGTAGTATTTAATATTTACAACTTTTGAAAGCACAAAGACATATTTGCTGTGTCGCAAATCTCATTTTCTAGTTTTTGTTTACATATGTGAAGTTCTGACACTTTACAATTACAAATTTCACATTCTTCTGCTTCTTTCATACTCTAGTTGGGGGCAATCATTGAGGAAATGTACAATATTTGCATACATATCTACTTCCCTATATCAATAGTCTTGAAATTTTCATTTTCGATACACAATATTTGCATACTTCTTTATTTCCCTATATCAAGTCATGAAATTGCTGTATTCAATTGATCAGTTATAGTGACCCGTAATTTGTTTAAAGCTACTTCACATGCTTTTCTGTAAGCATCGGCTGAATGATATAAGCCTGTTAAGTTCCATTTATTATGTCTGTGTGCCAAAACACACATTCTGTTTTTGTTCTTTTCTTTCTTTCTTTCTTTCTTTCTTTCTTTCTTTCCTTCTGTCTTTCTTTCTTCTTTACCAGCAATTTTGTCAGACAATTTTCTCGGACACTACTACATTTGGAAACTCCAAACTTGCCATGATTATTGCTGCAGACATGAAGTCATTTTTTTTTAAATGAAGAGGGTTAATGATTTTGAAACAATGCAAATTAGGGCCATTTGAAAATCTAAATCTTAAATATCTCCAAAAGCATTGTAGGTGCAGGAAACCAATGCAACTTCAACTAATAGGCTTGTTACACTGCATATTTCCGTAATTTACATGTAAAGGTCAAAGGTCAAGGTCATTTTGACCTTTGCAAATTTTCTTCTAGCCATAACTCTGTCAATTTTCATCCAATTTTGATTATGTTGGACTTTACATGTAGGTATTGCAAACCTGCACATTTTTGTAATTTACGTGTGACCTCTAAAAGTCAATGGTCAAGGTTATTTGCCCCTACTGAAATTTTATTGTAGCCATAACTTGGTCAATGTTCATCTGATTTGGTTGATGTTGGGCTAAAATTATAGATATTGTAAAAGTGTACATTTTTGTAATTTACATGTAACCTGTAAATGTCAAAGGTCGGAGATCAAAGTCATTTGGGCCTTTGAAATTTTCGCCCAGCCATAACTTTGACAATGTTCATCAAATTTTGATCATGTAGGTAGGTATTGCAACACTGCATATTTTTGTAACATACATGTGACCTTTAAAGGTCAAAGATCAATATTGGTTTGGCCTTTGAAATTTTCACCCAGTCTTAACTGGTCAATTTTCATCCTATGTCAGTCATAAAGGGCTCAAATTGTAGGTATTGCAACACTGCACAGTTTTGTATTGTTCATGTAAATTCTAAAGCTCAAAGGTCAAGGTCATTTACACCGCCTTATTTACAACTTTTGAAGGCCCACAGATATATTTGTTGTGAAGCTAATCTTCTTTTCTAGTTTTTTCTGTATGCATAGAGTTCCATTTTCTCTAGCAGTTTGATGTCTAGCCCCTTTTTCACAGCACGTTTCAAGGAAACTAATCCTTGATACAATCTATACATTGTTTAATTGATTTAATTTAATTCATTTAATTAAACTTTCCAGAGCAATTTAGGAGAGTGCTTTTGTTGTTTTTTCGCTTATATTTACCATTTTATGACCGATAGCCTCATCAACTATTTTTTTCTAGGCCTCCTGTGTCACACAGGGCCGCGATACAGAATAAAAATACAGCAAAATTAAGTGAATTTACAGTAGTGTTAAAACAGAATGAAAAACGTCCATTCTTATTTTGTGGCCTTTTCGAAACTATATTTTTGATTGAGATATTCAACTTTCTTCTCAATCTATTGGGTTTTTTTTCCTTTCCTAGACAGATCAGATGATATGGGAGTTTCTCTTTGCCAGCCTGCCTGTCTGTCTGTTTGTCTGTCTGTCTCTTTCTCTCTCGCTCATTCTTTTCTCTCTCTTTTTTTTCAGATATAAATTTACGAAAGTATGTCAGTTGTTATTTTATGTAAAACATGCCGTGTCATATAAAATCTCGTAATGACAGGTTTGCATTATGCATTTATGTTTTCGCATTTTTTCTCTCGTGTCTGGAGAATATTAAAATATTTTTTTCTGTGAACATTCTGCGAAGTAGAGGCATCTTTACGTTTGGCATTTTCGTGCAACAAATTTTACCAACGGATACACTTTATCCATGTTTACATCAACGATTGTTTGTCAGCCAGCGTAAACTGTTGCCTGTTGTAATTCCACCGTAGCAGTGGGATGGGTTGTGGAATATATATATTCAAAACGACTGCAAGTCTCACGACAGGGAATTTCATGGTTTTGAATTTCACGGGTTTCTGTTGTTTTTTTTCTGTTATAAACCGTGACACAAAGGTTAAAAGGTCTTAGTTCAAATATCAGAAAAATACATTTATTTCACGCGCATGGTCCAAATAATTCAAATTTGGCTTGAATTCAAACTTTCCCCACCTAATTGTTAAACCAATGTGTAGATTATAAATTATTATTGTATTTGCTCTGTTACATGACCATACACGTGTGGAAATATCATTTTCAGAACCAAGTTTAATCAGGCACTTAAACCTAGAGATCACTGTGTATACCTAAATTGAAAATTTGTGGCCAAAACCTATGTATATAGAGAAATATCCCTTAAGAGACTACTTCCTATTACATCCACCTTGTTACAATTTCGTTTCTGTTTACGTCTAATGTTTTGTATTCCACTGTACGACCACTCTACGACCACTCCTCTATAAAAAGCTGTTTCATTCAGTCCCATTGTGATCTTACTAGAGAGGTTCTACTGTATATACCAGCTATAGAGTGACGAAAATTATCATTATCTGTATTTGTTTGGAAATCCTGAAAGGGATTAAGGTTGAAACTAATATTCAATCATTTCCCGTTTGATTAGACACTTACTTACCTTTCCCATCTTACGTCAGCTGTATTATGCCCTTATTCACCCACATATTTTGTATTGTATTGAAGCTTATGGATCAACATATAAAACTCATGTCGAACCACTTTTAATATTACAAAAACGAGCCATACGAATTATTACCTTTTCACATCCCCAATGTCACACAGAAAATTTATTTAAGTACATCAAAATTCTTCCCTTTTACAAATTATATCTTTTAACTATATGCTTGTTAGTCTACAATGAATTGAGTGGTACATCCTCCATAGAATTTGGTTTTCAAAGTTGTTTTTTGACACATAGTTATAACACACGAAATCGAACCATCTTATCTCGATCCCAACATAAAACAAATTACTTTTGCCAAAGTGTACTCCATACCGGTCCACAATTATATAATTTAGTGCCTTATGAAATTAGAAATGCATTTTCTGTCTTTTCCTTTAAGAATAAACTCAAGTACTGGCTATTTGGTGAAAATATTGATGTTTATGCGCACATATATCCCCATAGAACACAAGAACAGAACACAGATTAGTTAATGTATACTTCTAACTGTCTTTGTTAAGAGTTTTACTTCACTTCACCCTGTTTTTGTACTATAGAGAAATTGTTATAATTCATATACTTAATTTATGTCAACTTAAAACTTGTTTGATTATTATGTTTCTTATGTGTAATGTTGTAATTTAATCTTTATTAACAAAGTTTAAGCACATGTATCCCAACACATATTTTATTTTCAGTTGTTGGATGGTGGTACAAGGCATTGCCTTCTAGCCATCCTCACACCTATTATTTTGTTGTATCTATAATTTGTACAAAACTTTTGTTGTGGAAATAAACTATTGAATTGAATTCCAGTTCGAGAAGCCCTATTTTGGTACACCCAGCAAATTATAAACAATTCTGGTAAGTTCTCTTTTCAGCCACACAGGTGCGCTTTATACCTGTGTAAAAGTTGGAGAATTTTGGAAAAACGAAAGAAGAATTATTTCTACAGTTAAAGTTACGTTTGTGGTATATACATTAGTCAAGTTTAGCAAAATTAATCAGATGCAGCCTGACTGATTGCAAACTAATGTTCAAAGAATTTCGATGCACATTGGATTTGACGGCGGGTTCAATTTACTTCTATTGATACATGGCCTTCATCTCCCTCTATTTCAAATGGTGTCGACTGTCATCGCTGCAGATTCTGCTGTTAACATTTCATTTTGGAGAAAACCTGGAGTGTTACCACAAACTGTGTGTTGGGACCAAATATAACATCGTACATGAAGTAATACTTTTAAACTAAGCCGATTCGATGCCGCGAGCGATTCTGCAATTTTTCAGGTCGATATTTTTATGAAAAGACAGTTCGTGTTTGAAAACACATACGAACGCACTCACTACGCGATCAGAATCAAAAGCCAGCTTTGTACAGCTCTCCAATTTGATAAAAGTCCGCCCCGTTATCTGAGAAGTTAGTTGCTTGTTGTACACAGTGAGTAAGAAAGTGCCCAACAATTTTGTCATAAAAAAAGAATATGATAATATTGCTAATTTATGTAATCAGTTATGTGTAAAGTTTTGTACAAACAGAACTACATTTTTGAGTTAATTATTGGAGGTGAGGGGTGGTGATTTATAATCGGAACAGCCCAATTGAGGCCATTTCCAAGTTGCAAGCTCCAGGCCCAAGTGGAAGTCTCGTGGCGTGTCGTGAATTTTCCATGGATTTAACACGAACACCTTAGAGTTGCAACTGCCAAATGGAATAAAACTAAAGGTAAGATTAGGATATTTATCTTTAAATGAAGCAAAAATGGATTATCACAACACTGATGCACGCCCCTCGGGAACAGCGTCGCTTGAATGGAAGAGGCAGCCAGGTACTCAACTGTTCAGACGACAACTGTAGCTTGGCTCTGGTTCATATTCCGTGTCCAAAACTTTGACGGTGCATTAATATGCGACCAACTTGTGATGTCAGCAGCATTTGTAACAATATTGTAAGCCCATGTATGTGTAATATTAAGTTGAAAAGAACCCTGTGCGTCCTAAAATGTAGGTTATCCCAATTTTGGAGTGTACCGGGGAATTCAACATGGCTGCCTCGGTTAAGTGTTAGGGAATTGGAGCTTCTGACATACACATGTTCACGAATAGTAAATTCTCAACTGAGACAGACTTTGTTCCGTGCCCTTGAGGTCGTGGATGAGTGTATTGTCGATTTTCCGTCCTAATGGAAATCCAGTACAGGCGTCAGGAAGGTTTGTTTGACATGATGAAGTTGCAAAAGTATGGGGGCATGTGTGTGAAGTTGATGCTCTTGCTGACTGAGTGTGACAGTAGGCTTGTCGGAGATTTTTCAAAAAATCATCCTACATGTACAAATGATACACCATTGGAAAGGTCTTGTTACCAGAAATACAAAAATATCATTCTTTTTGCTGTAGGTCAATTAGGTCAAATGTTACGGAGGATCAAAATTTTTGGAAAAACAGCGTTTTTCTGCCATTTTTCCACATTTTTGTTATAATTTTATAATTCTAAAACTATGATACACATATATACAAGTTATACATCATTGGACTGGTAATTCCATGACAAGCTCAGAAATGTAAGTTTCATTCCTGTAGGTAAGTTAGCAGAGAAGATACAGGGGGTTAAAGTTAACCCTAAAAACGAAAATTTTGAAAAATCTCAAATTTTCAGGATTTTCATCAGTACTCAACATAAATGCAAAAATTTTGATGATTTCCATTGTTTGTAGGAAGTCAACCATGAAATATGTTAACCTTCATATAAAAAGAAGGCTATTAACAATGATTGAATGGAAAAAAATGTAAATATATTGTCAAATGTAATAATTAATGGTGTCACGCCCCTTTTTAAATTGCATGTTGAGGATGATGTTAACATCACCTTATAAATGTAATTGATGTTTTTAGAATACACAGGCAGAACTTGCTGTGAAAAATTTGTTTCATAGTTTGTTTATATCATGAATCATATTTCATCTTTCATTTATTAACTTGACAGCTGGTTTGACTGCATTTTATGAGGTGTTAACTATATACCCAGATCGTCACGTCACCGAGTAACTTGCCCACAACCTGACTTTGTTAACTTGTAAGTCAGTATGGCCTCACAGAATGCAGTGTTGTACTGTTGTATGCAGGTTGTGAAAAGAGCAGACATATTTCCATCTGCAAAGGGCAGTTTGGGGGGTATGGGGTAACCCCTAGCAGGGGTCTTGGGGGCATCCCCTAATGGGGGGGGGGCAGAGCCCCCAGAAGCTATATAGGTTTTCCCGCTATTTACTGGAGAGATCTTTCAAATTGGATGTGGCAGATATTTGTAAGAACTGAGTGAATTCATTCTAACTGGTTTATGGAGCATGCTTTATGTGCTGTTTCAGCTTAATAATTCAGAATCTTAGAAAATGTTAAAATTGCATGATGCCGACATGTAATTTTTTAAGTACCACATTACTGAACAAGTTACATAATCTTATGTGCATGCTGCATGTTTTTATTAATGTCTAGTTAGTATAACTTTTAATTTTACAGTGTTGATTAATGATTTTTTCAAATTCTGTTCCACATTATACCAAGGGTTTCGCCTGCTGATGAGTGCCTTTGGCACCACTGGATCAACAGTGGCACTAAAAGAGACTGGTAGTATTTAATATATAGTCATAATATATAGTCCAGTGGGTCCTGGACCATTCGTGTGCATCTAACAATTCACCCTACTAATCCATAGATCTTAACAAGACCCAAACTTACTGTCATGTGTAATCTACTCCATTTTTATGTTAATGTATTCATAAACTTCCAACATTGGACTCAAAGGAAGAATACATCAGTATTATAAATTATACATTTAAAACGTATAATTCATAATATTGATGTATTCTTCCTTTGAGTTTGATTTGCTATTAAAGAAATATTGAAAAAAATGAATGCAAATGATATAAAGAACATGACAGTAAGTCCAGGGCGAACAATTCACATATACATGTATTTTACACATGAACAAAACAAAGAGCAACAGACACTGTAAGCAGTTTATTAATGTCAACTGAATGTGCATGAAGACTGTAAATGACAAGAAGTCACTCCAGAATGTCTGAAATATACCAGTGTTAAGATAAGACTCTACTCTTGGTTGTATCCCGTACTCTGACCCAAATTTTACTTTTGGCTTTTATTTAGTTGGGGACAAACATTTTCTGTCCCACAAGTATTGTTTACTTGAATATGCTCAATATTTCCTTCCTAGGAAATGCTATGGTCACAATATATCTGTTGAAGGCATCTTTGGTGTGTCATCTTTGCTGTCTGTAGCTTGCCCCGGATCATGAATACCAATCTCTTGCATGTCTGTACACCTGAAAATCAAAACTACCTATGTAATTTCATTCAATGATAGTTTATGATGTGATCACTTTGATCTCAGTAAACAATCAATGCATGTCAACATTGCAGACATAGCAGTACCATTATCTGACAATTGATTGGTACACTATAAATAATTTGTATTATTTCTCAACTTGTGTTGCTTCAAATTAATAAATAAACTTAGTTCAGAGACTGGTGAAGCCTTCGAAACAGAAAATGAAATTCGTGGACTTGCAAGGATTTTGAAAAATGCATGAACCCTGTAAATGATTGTTTAAATATGCTGTATCAACACTAAAAACTTCACATCTACCAAATACATGCAACCTGCATTTTTGAAATTTTTGTCACCAGTGCATTGTTAATCAGGGGAATGACATTGTATCCCCCTTTGGGAGGGGGGTGAGGGCAGGAGCATGAAATCCAAATGTAATGTTGATCATAAAATGTAAGAAGGTACCATATTCAACCATACCCTCCCCCCCTCCCCCCCCCCCCCCCCCACAATAAAAAAAGGGAAAAATGGATACATGTAGTGTTTGTGTTGTTACAAAATTTCAACACCCCTTTATGAGGGGAGGTACATGTACATGAAACAAGGGATGCATGTTGCTCCCAATGCATTTGAATAAGAGATGAAAATGTTGGAAATGAAATGTGTTGGTCATACGCATCACTTTTACCATGCATTCACAATCACTCAGTGTCAGCAAACCAATACATTTTCAATAGCCACCATGCATGCAGGCAGCATCATTACCCATATACAAGGCAATATTACTGGAGTGTCAATGCAATGGTTCCAATCAAAGTTCAAAGTTGCAGAACTCTCTGCCTAAATATCCTTATGAAATGAGCAAATTGATTAACCTAAGGATGAAGACAAAACTGAAACATTTTTGATGATCTATCAAATGCTACTTCTTTGGAACTGGAGAAGAAATTGATAGAAATTCATTTTGGAAGAATTTGTGAGGGGAAAAAAACTCTACTTCACCACTGGTCAACAAAACAAAGTTTAAGAGTGCGTCTAGAATTTTCCCTACATGTAATTTGAAATAATTGGCAAAATGATTTTGGTGATGGTTGTCCAATTCTGTGGAAAAAAAAAACAAGAAAAACATTCAGATCAGAACAGATCAAACTAGAACAATTGTTGCCAATTAACACACTTGATAATGTGTACCCATTCACATGCACATTGGTCCCTGTACAGGATTATGCAAAAAAAATTGGAGGACTTGCATACAAAAGTTAAGCAAGCCCTGCACACCCACACACAGACGGGCCCTGCTGCTAAGAAAGATAACATATCAATTAGTGATATGTCGCTGCATCTCAAAATAACGACCTTCTTGCACTTATGCAAGTTATGTATTGTTACTGTACCAAGTTTGAATCAAATGAATGGAAACCTGAAGCCAATGGCTTATTGAATGGGAAAAAGCAAACATGGTTACACACAAGATTGTGTGTATAGGCAGGCCCTGCAGCCAACAAAGATTGCCTTGTAATTGGAGATACCTAGTCACATCTGAAAACTTCTGTCTTCTTATCTTGCACATTTACATGCCACATTTGTGCAGTCACTGTACCAACCTGTCCAAAGTTTGAAAGAAAAAAATGGAAGTGTAGGAGTTGTGCTCTCAATATTGTGCCTACAGATGGACAGACAAGTCAATATGTAACATGTGCAATAAAGATTTTTTTATGGAAATGACCCCCCCCCATAAATTTGCTGGTTGCACCTTTTCTAAAATTATACTAAGGTCATTGTTTTGATGACAATATAATTGTGGCAGAATGTGGAAAAAATGCTAAGTCCACTAACTTTTTAGTGGCCTGAGAACTTATCACTTAAATTGAAGTTATAAATACTAAAATAGCATGGAGGTGTTAACCTGGAAGGGGGGGGGGGTTAAATAGTTAATTAATCAGCATAATTATCTTTGTAACTTTCTTTTCTTTTTTTCACAAATATCAATTTATCAACACTCCTGACAAATTAAATGGACAATACAAATAAACGCCTCCAATGAGTATGATTCAAATTCCAAATAAATAGGTAGGCCTATAAGGCAGCAAATGTATGTAGTATTTCCAATGGGCAAATGCCGTATTATCGCTCATCATATTTTAAATGAATTGCGCTCATTTGCGCTTATTTCAATCGTGTCGGCACTCATCTTATTTGGTTCCAAAATTTATTAAGTATTCTGATCTGTTTTTCCAAATTTTTCCATTCATAAACTTCTCTGGAGTCATATTTTAAAGATAACGCCGTAAAAATAGCGAAAAAATCACCCAAAATTACTTTTTGAAAATTTTTTTTTCACGATTGGATAACCCCATCTTACCTCCAAAGATCCACCACGTGGGAGGCTGATCGCGGGAAAAAAACGCGAGAAACGATCACATGAGCGATACTTGGTCTAGCGTATTTTTATGCAAAATGGCGGATTTCACCGAGAAGCGTGTTTGACCATTCACGTAAAAATCCCCGCTTTACGCATAAATGCACGCAATAACAAGAAACCGTGAGTTACATATTAATAAAAACATATTTCTTGATCGAACTAATGTAATATTGGAACTGCAAATGAAATATTTGACCGCAAGGCCACTATTCAAAGTTGGGCAAATTTAACATGTGACAGATAGGAGAGGCACAGACCACGCCCACTCGCTGACATCCCTAGTGACAGTGTCATGAGGGGGACGACTTAGCCTCAGTGGGATGGCTACAAATGCATTGCGAGTTCGTCTTAGTATTGATGATGAATTTATATCTGAGTTAGCGTTTATTAATAGCTCATATTGCCCCTGCCTGTGGAAGTGTGTGTACAACAGAATATATTGTCGGGTACTTAAATGCAAAGATGCTGGTGGTGATAAACATTGGGTCCAGAATCCTGTGTGAAAGTTAGCAGAGCATCTCGTTTGGCAAAAAGCCAGACATTCTATTTTAAGAAGTCCTTAAATACACAAATGTCAACTGTATGTAGGAAAATCTTGAAGGCAGTATCTTGTAATTATTTGTTAAGAAAATACTATTGTTAGTAAGCATAGCTCAAGGCTTCATGTAAAAGATTGCCTGGGCAAAGTGAACACTTTTTGACCAGTTGTGATTTCAACATCAGACTTGGCCACTTTTGCCTAAATTGCTGAATGGACAGGTGAAGAAAAATCTTTTGTGTCAAGCCCTGTTGCATCCATTCATAAAGTCACTAAGGAGCATTCCATTTGGCAAAAAGCCATGCAGATAATTTGTGTTAAGAAGTCATCTGAGTGTAATTAGTCACCTGATACACACGAATAAACTGATCAGCTAAAATGCAGAAAATGGTTGTAATACAAAAAGTATAATAGTATATATATTTATGCTGCTTTTAAACTGTTCATACAGAGTGAAACTATGGATCTGGTTCTGTGTGGTTACTACAGTACAACAAAGAGTGCATTAGCCCCTTTGTTTTGATAAATTGCTTGCAGGCACTGACAGTTCTTTGTTGACACAGCTAATTAGATTTATCATCAGTTCCTAGTTGTGATTCCCTCATTAAAAACACTCAAACAAACTGCACCCTGTTGTTTTAAGATAAGACCACAATGCCCTGACCCTCCCAGCTAATTACACACACCCCCATATGGATAATTACTGTTGACATTGGCATGATTAGTGTTGTGGCCCAAGAACAGAAATTGTTTAAAGACTAATCAAAGGAATGGATGTTATCATTACTTTGTTTAGAAATAGGGGCCTCTGGTCAAAAGGTATTCTGCAATAAACAGAGTGACATGATAACCTAAATACCTGTATTCTACTGTGGCCCACGTTTCTGTGATGCTTTTCTTGTGGGATGTATTTTTGCAGAACTGCAATTTCTGAGACATGATTAGTCAGTTTTATAGCAAAAAAAGAGCTGTTTACATTGATTGGACTGGCTAAAGCTGTCAGTTTTGGATTAAAAAAAATCATTGTGAATTCTGTATTGCAAATATACACAGAGATGCAGTGATGCATGATTGCTGTTTAATATGGATTTAGTTTGTAAAGGAATGCTGTAAGATATAAATTATTTATACTGCTGCATAAAATTAGGCTTGCACATAAATTTATCAAGAGCTACATAATTATTTTTGTGTGTTCCAATGGCTGGGCAGACAAAGATATTTGGCATAGAGTGATCTAAGTAACTTAGGTGTCCTTGTATAATATGGTATAGGTAGCCTGGCTTAGGGCAACCTATGTATCTTCGATACATGTATCCTCCCTTGGGAGAGACAATTTATTATTAGGGTAAAAGTTTACCAGTGGTCTGTACAGCTTTTGTAATTAATAACCAGGGGAAGGCAATTTAATCTAAAAAGAGCAGTTGTCAAGATGGATGGGGGTCACATAAGGGTACCTCAAGAGTGAGCTTTTAGAAAAAAAGGCATACCTTGAAAGCAAAACTTGAAAAAAAAATCTTTACAATTGTATCCAAATTAATGTAAATAGACTGACTTTTACTGATCTTCTGTCTTCAGTTTATATTTTATGTCTTCAAAAATGAAGACAAATACTCCAGTTTATCAATGCATGATGTATACAACAAATGGAGCGAAATAATGAAAAAGATAAATCTCCCTTCTATTTTAAGCTGCAGAGAAGACTGGTTTACTTGAATTGTGAAAGGTCAAGTCTGTCTCATTTGTCCTGGCATGTTCCTGTGAAGCTGCTGAGTGCTGCAGAGACTGTAGGCTGATACCAGAGCAATGTTAGGACACTATGGGGGGGGGGAGGGTTAGTACATGTGAGAATTTCATGACACTTAAAGCTTTCATTCAACTATAATGATGCCTAGACCAAAGAAAATATTCTGTTTCTGATGACATGACAAATTCAATTATAATAATGGGTAGGCCACTTTTTTTTCTTTGTTACATTTCCTTTGCTTTATGTCTTTAATGGTAGTTTGGAAGTTTTTAACTTTCTTTATTTCCTATCATTTATACATGTATTAAAGTGAACTAAAATGTGTTAATTTTCGCCAAATGTATTCTTAATGGTAGAAATAAACAGGACAATTGTATTTATGATATTGAATACACCAAGACAGTTAAGTGTGCAACACAGGATCAAAATTTCTCAATTTGAAGTTTAGTGTTGGGAGTGAAATATATTTTTGCTAGTTCTGTGGCTTGAGTTGCTGAGGTGTGTTTGATCAGGTGGCCAAGAACATAGTTTTTCTTTCCCCTTGGATTTCAGTACAAAATGCAGTGGTTTTCCGCTGCATGGTAAGTCATGTCCCAGCTGCCAAAAGGAGGCTAAACAGAGCATGACCTTTCAAGCAATGGAAAAAAGTTGACTACCTGAGGCCTGAACATGTATGAAATGCATTTCCTGTACCTGTAAAGATACACAATCATGTCAGGTAATGTCAGTTGCAGTCTGATGGAAGGAAAAATGGAAGTGTCAACATTTGCAGAATGTAGACTAACCATGATAAGACGTGCATCAATACACTGGCACTTAGTGTAAATATTACATCACATGTAAATATTCCATGCCATGACGGATGGCATGTCTTAAGGACACTTTATTGTATTTTATGTTGCTTAGCTTTACTATTTCAATTCCACCTTTATCTGGCAGTATTGACACTTGCAATTAACTTGTCTCGCTGTAATTAAATAAAACTGTCTTGTACCTACTCTTGTATTCTGTTCTTGTTTGTGAGTAAGGTTGCTAGATCAGAGCCTTGTTCTCGTCTCTCAGGTCATAAATAAAACATACTAGCACCATAGTAAACTGCTGTAAGGATCTACTTGGTAATGCAAAAGAGCTATTTCTCTAATTACATGGGCTTACAAATAAGCCTGGGTTAGGTGCCTAGTAATACATATGAGCAACGCCCATCAGTCAGTCCAGCATGTAGACCTATACATGTATATGTAACTGTAACATTAACATGGACAAATTTTATATTTCTAAGAGGTTTAAACTGATTATCTTTCATAGGAGGGAAGTCCTGATGGTCAAAGGTCACACACCAAGATGATGGGATGTGTAGCCTTGCATATTCATTGCTTACCTGATTGAATATGTAGTGGCAGGAATGGGTGGTAATTATTGCTATTATTTATGTTGATCTGACCTTTTGACTAAGTCCTGCCTGCATAAATTAATATTTCAATTGACTTTTATCCATTTCAGATTTAAATTACATGTTTGTGAAAAACTGGTGAGGATCTCCAAGACCAAAAATTCAGTGTTGTTACAGGCAAGCCCTGATTTGAACCAAGAACTGTTTGCATTCACAGGGCATCATACCACGACTAGCATCGGTACAAAGTGAAATCAGTGCAGGATAGGACTAGCAACTCTGGGCATGAGAAAATCTTTTGTTGATATTGTGTCTGGCAAGCTAGGTCATTAGGTAAAGGAACCATCAGTCTGTGCAGTGACCTTATGGTTACCAGGTGGTGGCAATAGAAAATTTTATTTATAATGTCCAACCATGTACATGTAGGTATCATGCCTGCGATGATGGAGTTTCATGGCAAAAACATGCAGTTGTTATCCCTGAACAGATGGGAAAGAAGCTCTTGAGATCTCTCAGGACACATTGATCGTGATTTAGAGCTGCTATGGCAGTGTTCATGTGTGAATGGGACAGAAAGTCCTTTTACGGAGCAAAGGTGAGTTTGAGTGCACTGGGTCCAGCATTGCCCGTTGTGTTGTGTTCTGGCAGGTCTGGTAGTTTTGGTTTCCTTTGTGCTTGCACATCCCTCCGTGGAATTCAACTGCACAAATATGTTGCCATGGAAAGATTGCACTTAAGCCACAGAATTACACTAAATTTCATTTACGTCAACCGGCAACATCATGTTGCAGAGGTGTTATGCCACTTCATAATAAAAACAGAAAGTCACGAGATCAAAATAATGTGAGTGTGCATTTCAGCAACACGATGCCATTAGTGGGAGGCAGATATAGCTTTATCACCCAAAGTTCACTCAGAAAGAGCAAAATATCAACATAAGGAGATGCTTGCATAGAAGAACAAGCATAAGTTTTTTCCCCTTGATCAGTCATAAATTTACTACTTTTTGAGAGGCTTGGCAGGTTGAATCTCTTCGGAGCTGTCAGGATTTTTACTTGCCCCACATGTTACTGTATGCTGTCATGGCTTCCAGTTTATAGCTGATGTCCTGTAAGAAAGAACTTTTTTGGGGGGGGGGGGGGGGTAGCACAAAAAGTGGTAAATGCGATACAGGGAAACTTGTATTGCCCAGGGCTCTACAATGTACATGTATGCTCTCTAGCCTGGGACAAGTCAAATTTGATTCAAGGAGAAGTTGAAATCTCAAAGTACTATCTCTGGGGACAACAACAAATTTGGAAGTTTTAAATAGGATTTTAGATGCACAAGCAAGCTGGAATGGGGGGGGGGGGGGGGGCAGAAAGATCCCATAACTACTAGTCCAGAGGGCTACAGGAGACAAAATGAATTTCAAAGCCCAGAGCCTCCAAATAGCCCATGTGAACAGTGGGACATTTCCCTCCATCAGGTACTGACAAGTGGGAGGGCGAGCGCCAAAGACGCAAGACAGAGCAAGTGGGGTGTGGGGGCATGCTTTCCCCAGGAACAAATTGAAATTTGTACCTTTCATTTTCTGCAGTTTAAACTGTTTTAGGCACCATCAAAGACATGTTCTGCATTGTATGTGGTACAACAGTGCGGCAAAACAGTACATCTTTACAATCACCAATGGGATAATGCTACTTTTTTTTTTTTAATTTCACAAAAAGGTGCTGACATTTTATAAAGCGCAGGATACTTTGTGAAAAAAAAAAACATGAAAAAGTGGGAGATCTGCCATTGAGGTTGGAGACTTGGAAGCTCTGAAAGCCCTGAATATTGCCCATTGCAAAGTGAGAGGCAGTCACAATGGGCAGGTAACCCCCCCCCCCCCCCCCCCCCCCGAACAGACTGGATCATGTCTTATGGTAGCTTGCTTTTACACCTGTAACTATGTCAGTAGAGCAATAAAGTGGGGACTATTTCAGTGACAAACAGTCCTAGATGGGCACCAGACACTAATCTGAAATGGTGGTAGGGTTCGTTTTTGAAAAAAAAGCTGAATAATTAGGGAACGATACCCATACAATATATTCATACGCAAGTAAATGAAATAAGCCTCAAGTGTGTTAACATGATTGGTTGATCGTGTGGCCAACGAACAAAAAAAGGGCTTAACACAGACGATTGTTGTACAACATGTGAGTAGGACGATTATCATTAACAGCAAAGACTTATTTCCATTGAGCATTTGAAAGGCTGATCAGTGGAATTAGACCCTGTGGTATAAAAGAACCGTTTAAATGAAATTGGTTGAAAATTACCAGAGACTACCTTCATCTATATTTTCAGTGTTTAAAAATAGGATATTTAGTTTTACACAGGGAGGTTGGGAATCACATGGGTTAAACACAGCCAAATATGGTAGCTAGTTTCAGACCCTTGCAAGTTACCCCAAACCAAATTTTTATGTTCCCATGATGTTCACATTTCTGAGAAACATAACCTGATTTGGTTGTCTTTGGCAAAACATAGGTGTATTTCAAACAATGCATATGATATACATTAGTAACTGCACCTAGATCTGTTGCCCTGTGCATATTTTTTTAAAACCATCGTCACATGACAGCCATCGGGATCTTGTCTAAGGAGTAAGTTGGAAGAACTATGGGACATACCCAGGGTCTTAAAAATCTGACTAGTTTATCAGAGCATGCATGTCCATGTGGGTTTTGTCGCAGCAGTTTATGACTGGTGGCAGCAGATGAAAAATGGATGCTCAGGTGGAAGTTTCTGGACAAAATATATTTTGTTACCAATTATTCCTATATGGAAATTGAAAGAGTATTTTTTTTTTTGCCTTAGTTCATTGATTGTCAAATGTAATTATAGTTGTGTTTATGTACAGAGCTGTTCGGAGTGCTATTTCTGTGAATGGGGAGTGTTGTTGAACAAGTCGGTCACCTTAACTGTAGATGTAGGGCATTGTTATGACCCAGGCTCTGTCAGTGTTACGTATACATCCATCTGATGCAGGCAATAAACTTATGAATTGCAAATCCTGTAATGTGGTAACTTCTGCATGGTTATATATGTCGGGAGCAAAAATTGGAACTAAACTGCCAATTTTGAGCTGTAATTCCGTCAGTTTTAGGTGTTAAGTGCACATTTTGAACACAAGTTCAAATGAAACCTTCCTGAATACCACCAGAGTGTGCTACAGAACATGTACAGCTCCAGATCACAATCTTGGTTGCTGGTAGCGTGATACAGTGATCCCTGTCTTGAGAGGCCACCCGATGGGCAGGCCCAAAAGTGGTCTCTCAAGACAGGTGGCCTCTCATTTGAGGTAGAATAACAGAAAATATAGCAGCAGGGACCTAGAAAATGTGGTCTTTCGAGACAGGTGTCATCTCATAGGAGTGGCCTTTCAAGACAGGAACCACTGTATATTCCATTGAGTTGATTTTCATAATAAGATAAAAAAAAGGCCAGTGTCTGTGCAGAACAGTTCTGTATATGTACTTATAAATGAATTTTCATGCAGGGCTGGACATTAAGGATTTTACCAGGGCAATATGCAGGTCAAATTCAGTCCAAAATCATATTGTGCTGTGGGTCCACCTTTTGTTGATGGCAATAGCTTTCAGTACTGGAGCCAAATTTTTATGCCACAAACGAGTATGCTACCTTATGTTTTTTAGCTTTACTGACCTAAGGTTGCAGAGCTTATGCGACTCGCGAGTGGTAATGTTTGTCAGTAAACTTTTGCCTGTTAGTGGGATACTATCCACAGTTTTCAAGGTAGCCCTATATAACTTTCAGGACTTGTAGGGCATATGAAAATCTATGTCCCTTTTGATATGGGTGGTGCCACCTACAATATTATGCAATATTGGGGTCAAAATGTACAAAAAAATCTTGTGAACACTCTGGCATCTCTAATTCTTGGTGGATCTTCAAGGGATTTGGTGGGATTGCGAGGGGAGGTCAAAATCTAAGTTGCGAGTGATACTAATGGCACCACCTATAATTTGACGGGAATTATGAACCAAAAAGTGGTTTAAGATACAAGTATTCCATATCTGGAAAAGTAATTGGATTACAAGTGGAGCAGTGTTTATTTTTGTCTAGAGTCTCAAAACCACCAGAATTCTGGCTGATAAACAGCAAAGGGTAATAGGCCTAGTCCTGCATTTGTACAGTCAGATGTCAATATCCTAATGCAGTTTTTGATTGCTGATTGTAGTTTGAATGTATAATGTGGATCTAAGCTGGAAAAATGATGTGTCACTATCAGAGTCATTTGTGTGAAAATTGTTTGAAGGGACCAGCCTCACAAACTTGTGACCAGTTTGTGCTGTTCATTTTATGCATTGTTTCTTTTCTTGATCATATTGTCTGAATAGTGTAGGTCTAAAATATATGATTTTTTTTTTCTTCTTCTTTTTTCACTTCATGCAAACTGCACATATTTGCCTTCTGTCAATTGACGCGGGTGAACCGTCGAGTTTGAGCAAACTCTTACGTTTACTCGTGGTGTTGTAACTCCTCGTTAGCAATGTTTAATGTTGACACTGTGTTATACTAGACGTAATAAATGAATGTTATGTCTTTAATGGTATATACAGCGCTGGAACTGCTGAAAATCTCGGTTCCTGATGAGCCTCACAAAACGGTGAAACTGGTTGAACTAAGGTTAGGAGCATGAAGTCGAGTCATTCCCTTGCTTCATTCTGCAATTTGGCGATGTTCAGGTTTCCACTTTCCTAGGTTAGACAAGAATGTCAGTTTGGGGCCTAAATTGGAAAGAACCAATTTGGGACAGTTCCCCTTAACTGAAGAAATGTCGCTTGCAACATCCATTTCTTCAGTCCTGAAGAGCTGCCCCAAATTGGATCTTTCCAATACATAAAGCATCAACAAAAATTTATGACAAACCTTTTCCCCAAAAGGATGAGGGTCAACAAATTTTATGTTGAGGTCTTTCAGCTCAGCATGGCTTGTCATAAAATTGCCCACCAGACAAATTTTAGACAAAAAAAATTGTGAAAAGGATAACCATTGAAATACCTTAATGGTTAATGAGACTGTATACTGGAGTCCTTCAGTGCCCAAGGGTCATTGAGATTTCATGCTGGGGTCTTTCAATGCTACATGGTTTATTGCAAAGCTGTTGTATTTACTCAAGCGTGTTTTCCAGAATAATGTATAGCTCATTATGAAACTATGGGCCAACATCCAGAGGTCAGATGTTATTGTATATAGCTCCCCGGCATGTACCATAAGGTGTGTGAATTAGGGCAAAGGGAGAGAACACTGCCACTATGTCTGGGACCCCAAGTGGAATAATGCCATGGCCTTTATAAATCTCATCACAGTTTGCACCATATATTCTTTTGACATTTGGTTACCTGGTGTTACGATACAAAAACACGGACCGCTTTTGGTGGTTCTTGTGCAGAGAGTCACGTGGAAGACTTGTTTTTTTGCGACGTACATTGCCACCTGCTTGCCTGCAGAACAGACCCCTTTAAGGTCCAGGTAAGAGGAGTTTAGAGAGAAACATAGATCTTGGTCTGGCCAAGGAGTAAGGTAAGTGCTATTAGTGCTGGGAGTTCACTGCTGAAGTTGGTCATTCACCGTGCCTTTGGGAATATCGTTCAGTCACATTGGTTGGAAATTTTTCAAACATAGTCTGTCTGACCACCGGAATGACCATGTTGGTTTCACTTTCTAGCGGAGAACCGGTAAATCACCAGTTCGACCTGTTGAGTCACCTTCATGGTGGAGGTTCAAAAAACGTGATAAGAGTCCCAGCCCTGTGTGTCATTCAAGCCAGTAGCTGCTGGTTTTGCCAATATTCACACATATTTGAATTACCTAATTGAATTCACCTTGAAATACCCGAGGCAAAAGCCTATGGTAAGTACCAACGGGCCTGGTCTGAGTTTGTCTGTTCAAGATTAAACGGAATGATCTAAATCAACAACTCGCCTTGTGTCACTTTGAGCACAATGCGGGCTAAGAAAAGCTGTCGACTCACGCTGGAACTGAGCAGTGCAAGGGTTAAGACCACCCCAGTTGCCAGCAAAGTGTGGGCTGGTGTTCCTCAAATACTGGTAAATATATTGAAGAAATGTTCATGATTAACTGTCTTCAAAGAGTGGTCTTGTAATAAATGATGTAGTTGATCACAAGAAGTAATTGTGACAGAAGGGGTCAGGTCTTGTGTTGCAGGATACTGCAAAATTGGCTTCCCTCTATTCCTTTTTTCACTTTCGCTTTTGTCAGTGATGGCCCAAAAACTGTGAAAATAAAGACAGCGAAATAGTAGATATTTTAACTTTGTTTGGATAGGAATTGTGTTCAAAACAATGAAGTTAAAACCACAATAAAACGTCAAAACTTCAAACACCATGAAAATTTAAACATACAAAAAATCAAGCAATTTACAGCAGTAAGCTGTGAAATATGGTGACAACCCTAACAACCTGTGTTGCCTTGGTGGCGTTTGGGTTACTCCCATAAAAACACACACTGACCCCTCATGTAACAGTTTTGGCAATGGACCTGAAGTAGGAGAGTGTCATTCCATGACTGTTATCTTTTGCATGTACTCACCTGATGTATTATCCATATACATGTCTTCATGGAGACTCCTACTGTGCTATAATTGAACACTGCTGGGATGTTGCCTGAGTGTGAGAAAAGTGAGCCTACTTTGGAGTGCTGTCAAACACTTGGTTTTCGGGAGAATTTTATTATCCTCCAAGCAAGTTGAGAGGTGATCATGTAAGTTTTTTTTATTTTTTTATTTTTTTTTTTTTGCTTTTTTTTTCAGCAGTTGGAGATATGTTGTGCTGATGAAATGTGGTAGCATGTAAGGATTATGCTTTCACGTTCTCAAGCAAATTCCATAAATAACATCTACTATCCATGGGGAAGTGTGTCTGGAGTATTGATGTCAAATTGATGATATACCAGCCTGTGAATAACTGATTGGTAACCTCTCTCTTTTTGATGTTGTACACTTAGTCAATGAAGGAATGGCCGGTCTTTCAGACACACACATGTTCACTACTGACTTCCATTTTTTTACCTCATAGATATGGCCTGTGTGTGGGGGTTGGGGGTAGATGTCAAGTTTTCTCCATGTCAAGCATGCAGAATTTTGCATGATATTTCTACAGTGCTCAAATAATGGTCCAGTGCGATTGGGGGTGCTAGATCGTCATTAATATTGCTGACTTGACCTCTTTTTTTGATCCAGATTTTGCACAGACGGTTGATCACAATTGAAATGTTGGAAATTGTATATCATTTTGTTCTTGATGGGGTGTTTATTTTTCATGTCAATATAAAGCCTATAAAATTTCTGTCGAAAATCAGTGAATAAGTATGTACAAAAAATTCAGTGAAAACCTGGTTCAGTAGACCAAAATTTACAAGATGGTTTAAATTCCTGTACATGGACAGTGGTCTTTCTCTTATAAGGCCACCCCAAGTCCACCAGTCATGTGGGCTTATGAGAGGGGTGGCCTCTCATCAGGGAGGAAATAAAATGAAAATGCCACACTTGATGCATGGAGAATTGGCCTCTGTAAAGGAGGAGCGGGTGTGTTGAACAAGAGGGGGACTACTGTATTGTACAAAGACAAATCTTTCCATGCCATACTATGGTGGGTCCTGGTCTGTAGTCCACCATTTATGAGAGGCTGCAGAGACTCGTTTGACCCAGATATTGACTGAGTCAACAGGAAACCAGGTCACCTGGACCACTGGACTATTTTCCTTGTTATCTGCAATTGATACTTGAATGAAAGGTCAATCCACAAAGAGTGTGTATCTGGTATTGTAATGTCGATTCAGAACACATCGATTTTTGTTGAAATGGGCAAGGAAAGATTAAAGACCACCCTTTAATATGACACTGGAGCCTTGTTTCTTGAGAAAACTTAGCTATATACAGGGTGAGAAAAATTGTTTAGAAAGTACTTGTCTGTAGGAGAAGGGACATGAAATTTTTACTTGTGTCCTCCCTCATAATATCACTTGCTATTAAAGTGTACCCAAGTCTTTGCTTAAAAAAGCATGTTTGAGTGGAAATCATTATCACATAGTCAGTTTGTTATGCCAAGAAAAAGTTGAAATTTAACAGATCATAAATTTTGCCTATAAAAATTACTTGTCCATGGGACAAGTGAAATTTGAACGTCACTTCTCAAAATGATTTCACTTGTCCAGGACAATAGGATTATATGAATTGTTGTACCCAGTAATATACATTAACACCACATGCAACACGAGAACACTTTTTCCTAGCGGTGGAGGCAATCTTCAGCACCATTGTGTTGGATGCTTGGTAAGCAATGACAAGTCTCTCTGCTCCATATCAATACTTCATAACAGTCATTACCTTCATTACATAAGAATATCTAACACACCCTTTCCTCTCCCATTCAAGTCTCTCAGAACAGAGTGAACAGATCTCCCACAAGATTGTATGAGTTATTTAAGGCGCAGCAAGGGACAGAAAGTATTTACAGTTCAGGGATATTATCTATCTGCATAGGTCCTGCAGACAGAGGCTTCAGGAGTTCAGCAGTTTTGTTTGGCTGAAAGCCTGGGACCACCACCTCTTGACATACAATAATACAGTTAGTGAACCTTATTTGTTGTTGTTTGCTAAAGGCACAAGGCAGTTGACACAAAAATGCAGAGAAAATATGTTTTAACATCGATTTAGTAGGAACAGGGTCCAAAACACATATCCAAATATAAGAGAAACACAAGAAACAAAAAATATCACACTTGTAGTCGTAGGGAAGGAGGGGGGAAAGGGTAAAATGTTGGAGCTTTGGGGAATTAGCTCACTTGCTTGTAGGTTCCCAGTAGTGGGATATATTAATGTGTATAATCTCTGTAGACTCATGATCATATAACTTAGTAATTCCCGCGACTTTATCTCCATGAGCAGCTGCAGGCTCCAATTCACAGCAGATCTCTGGGAGTCTCTCTGTCTCAGTCTCTTGTTGTGGTTGTCCCTCCTTTCCTTCAAGTTATAATGATATTAAGGACAGGTAAGACACCAAAAATAAATCCCACTTTAGTCAATCCTAGCTCAAAATGTATTTGCGTTAGAATAACATATCATATATGTGTGTACTCGTCATACTCCAAAGAATTTATATGTTCCGTATTTGGGTGTCTGTGATGTTAATTGTTGAATAAACAATTGAATGTTGACCGCAAAGCATCCACCCCATAAATGTCGATATAAGTCACTAATTATTTGTGATAAAATCATAATTACACTTGGATCTTAATCCTGACATATTGGCAACAAAAAACGATCCTGCGATATTTTATGTTTGGTTTCGTTTTTCTGTTATCCATCCTCAAAGTTTGACGTTTCAATTTTCCCTTTGATTTTCAAGATGTTCATTTTCTTCATTTCATAGAAAAAGAACGAAGCAAAATTTAGAAAATCGCTGAATCGTTTTTGCGGTTCAGACATTAAAGAATCAAAAGCCGTTAACCGGATTAAATTTCGCCCAGCCGTTTTCTTGGAATAACCATTCTTAGGTGGGGCTCTCGTCCTATTATCCTTTCTGAGAAAACAAGCTTCAAAGGCCTTTGATGTTGATCATTTGCCTCTCAAACAATACCATTTGCTCAAGTTGAGTTGATATTTGTACAAAACGTAGCAAATATCGTCCCTGAACATTTGGGGAGGTTGTCAATCAATTCTTGGCCAATCACATGAATAAAAGAGCCTTTGAAGTACGGAAAACATTATTCAGCGATCTGTCAAACGGCGATAGCGACAGTCTGGTTTCAAAGTGTGACGTCATGGAGGCGGCCCTTCCGGCCCCGTGACCTCTAGCCTGGCAACGAAAGTTGTTTTGCCTTGCCTTGCTTCGGTGGGGCGGCCTGCGGCCGCTCATGGTCAGTGCACGGATGGCGGGTTTGGTCTTCCGCCCCCTACCTCTTCACCCCATTTTTAGGGATTGTGTTTTATTGTATTTACTCGTCTTGTATCTGTATACTTTATGTAGTTAGCTTGTTAGACTTGTCTTTACACTTTACTTAGTTAGCTTGTCATTATTTTGTAGTTATTTTCTCAATGAGTTTCATTTCTCTTTCCAACCAGAGCTTTGTAACGCTAGTTTGTGTGTTTTCTCTTGTGTTCACGTTTATGCTTATTTCAATGTGTTTATTTGTACTTTTATTTCCTCATCCCTGGGTTCCGATAAAGTATTATTATGTGCGTGGGTATCGTTGATTAGGGTGTGAGTTTTTTTCCCCCGCCAGCTTTGGTGTGCAGGACCACTGGGGTAATCCATCGCGGCACGGCCTTTGAAGTTTGAAAGGACATCGTCTGACGATTCCCGATCCTCTTGAACATTTAAAGTCTCCCTTCATTAGAACGCAAAACAAGCAAGATAACTATAAAGCAAACCACTAACGCTATGATATGTTACCATGTTTGCATCTTTTCCCTGCCCACAAGCATACTTTCGGCATGCTGCCTTATTTCGCATTGCCGCCCTGATACCACTGTCTTTGTGCCATGGGCCGTTGCTACCTGCAGCCACGTGACAGGCTGTTAAGTATGATTGACGGGTGAAAACCAAAAGAATGACACATGGACGTTCGGATGTCCACATGCCCGTGTGGTTTTTGGCGTTTTTCTCATATTTCTACTTTAGTTAAAAGCTCGAAATTTTGACAACTAATAGAAAGGACATTCATCTTGTAAAAACCGTTAAAATGTCAAAATTGGCCATGCAAAGGTTTTTGGTGTCTGAAGTGTCCTTAATCGAGAAGCTATTTTCTGAGATGGCAAGAATTGTAGACACTTTTCATCCAAGCAGAACACAGGAAAATCAAACAATACGAACATGTCAATTTCCCTGATCAAATTTGTCACCTGCCATACCCTGTTTTACATGCCAAAAAATACTTCAGCTTTGACTGAAACTTGTCAGAAGTAATGATCTGTATGTTTGCACTGTAACTGTCAGTTGTTTTTGACACCTGTGGAGTAATCTGACAGGTGAGGATGGATGACTTTCATCAGGAGTCATGACAGAAAACTACTGTGTTTCTATCAATTTTGAATCAAGTAACCACCAAAAATGAGTAAGACTGAGTAAACCAATTTTCATCCAAGGTTCATATATGATCATTGCCTGCAAAGCAGACCAGGTTCCATGTTACTACACCCCCCCCCCCCCCCCAACTGAGACACCAATCGAGAAGTTCATCATTATTGCCCAGACCAGTAGCAGCCTCTGGTCCCTGGTGTACTGAAGCTTGTTACCATAGTAACCATACTCAGCCAGTTAGAAACTGCATCACTTTTCTAACGCCAAAACAGTGACCTTGTCAAAGAAGGGCAGACCCC
This sequence comes from Hermodice carunculata, assembly GCA_964020975.1. Lineage (NCBI taxonomy): Eukaryota > Metazoa > Annelida > Polychaeta > Eunicida > Amphinomidae > Hermodice > Hermodice carunculata. Next base: position 89,715,364 of record OZ026621.1, on the reverse strand, counting down.
AGCGGAGTAGACAAAATATGCAGCTTGGATCTGCTTTGGAGGCAAATATGATCATTTCTCCAGATGAAAGTGAGTACCTGTAGGTATACTCAGACCACACGAATGACTTCATTATTAGATAGTTTATTACAGTGGTAGAGGTCTGAGAGTAGACCCATTCTGTCAGCCAGAGTAGAGATGGGTCTTCCATTATGAAGAATAGAGATGAAGTGGTGCTGGGACATATAGCCAGGAAGGCCATGTAGTCTCATTTTTACCTCATGGCAGTGAGATATGCACATTAACTGGGGCCCTGCTCTGCCCTCCTTTGTTGCCAGTCGACTGAGCTTTTCCTCTGTCATCTTGAGGGCACACTGTTAAGGCACGATGCTTAAGTATCCAGAAGTAACACAAATTCTGGAAGTATATTATGCACTCTGTATGTTTGGAAGAACACAAATAACACCTCCGTCTCAGGCTCATTCCCTTCTTGTGTTGCTTTTGATGGAGAAACACATTTGGCCATGATGTCCTCATGTCTGCCGAATTTTTTAACTCATTCCATACCAGTCCCTGATTTTTCTATATATATTTACCTAGATTCAAGACGACAATTGCACATTTAAATTCTTCATGGAAAGAGCTTTCATTCAAGAACCAACATGCCTAGTCTTAAGTCAGTGGTTCTGGCACTGCCTGGCAAGTCATGCTGCAGCTGCTGCAAGTGGTTCTGGCACTGCCTGGCAAGTCATGCTGCAGCTGCCGTTGCGGCAGCTGCAGCATGACTTGCCAGACAGTGCCAGAACCACTGACCAAGGCCTGTGACCATAGTATGGAATGACTTAACTGCAGTAGGGACCCAAAGCAGGGAAGCATTTAGCACAAATGTTTCCTGTTGTGGCCACTACTGTAACAGGCTGTACCATGTACAGGAAAACCCTTAACTCTTTCAGTGCCCACGGACTTAAAGTTGGACTACTTAAACCAACTGTGCTGTGGATTATAATATGGGGGGGGGGGGGAGGGGGAGGAGGCTAGATTCATGTTACTTGTAAAAAGACTTTTTGTTCAGGTGGCAGCATGTCTGCAATGACTTCGAAAAAATAGTCAACCAGTTTCTTCGGAATGCTTCCGGCACATTGCATCCGAAGCACGTCAATGAAAGCTGTTGACTCAGTCCAAAATGTGGCACTGAAAGAGTTAACTTGTTGATGAGGCACTGTGCTTCAATACGTACATCAATACTTTTTAGCTCTCCTGTTCCGAAAGAAGTGCCGTGACAGTATACATGTGACATAATGGGAGCCCTGTATGCATATGCATGGAAAGCCAACAGATAAAACATGACCTATGACATTATGTACACCAGTACACTATGCCGGGATAGTACTCACACACATGTGCAAAGAATATTGACTGACAGTATACATTTCCATTAATATGTTTCCTGGTACATTCTTTGGACCGATATGACATTTCATATTTCTGGACAGCTGTTACAAAACTAGATTCATTTGAGTGACATATGCATGTATACGTGCACATCGTGATACTTAATTGGAGACCTGATCATTGTTAACTTTTGTAAGAACTGATTCAATGAAAACCGTTTGATTTTCTTGTGCAGAGGGTTCATGCTTCATGTTTGATAATCACAGACATGGAACATTTTATTACAAAGTACAATTAAATATTCATGTACCATAGGTGCAATTACAGTTTAAAGGACAGTTCTCCAAAGGCAGGGAAATTCCCTTGCTACAATTAATTAATTAATTAATTAATTAATTGTTAGTGTTTGCTTAATTAGTCCCCCCCCCTCCGGAGGTGAGTCCAGCAGTATACCAAACATAATGTGTTGATACTTCTTGAAAAATTAGGTCATTGTGAACTTGACCTTTGACCTTATCATGCAAAATCCTTGTGTGAGCTGTATGCCGTGTGCAGTAATACTTGCACATGCAAAACAAATTGAGTCATACATGGACATACCAAACTTGGATACTTCTTTGGATAACAATAAGATTGTGTCAAATACCAAAATTAGGTCACTGTGACTTTGACCTTGGATCCTGTCTTGCAAAATGCATGTACTTGCTATATTTCCAATACATGTACTATACTTCTTCCACAAAATTTGGTAGGCGGATATTATTTGAAGTGAGGGTATGTTGCATAAAAAAATGAGGTACTGTGACCTTGACATTTGACCCGGCATAAAAGGTGCTTGTGTGGGCCACATTTCCTGTAAGTACTGCAAGAACTAGGGATATGAAACTAGGTCTGTGGATACTTCTTAATTGTGTTGAGTCACATACAAAAATTAGGTCATTGTGACCTTGGCCTTTGACCCGTCTTAGAAAGTGCTTGTCTAGGCCATATTTCCTACACTGTAAGAACTCCAGACATCCCTGACCTTTGTTTGGGGCTCAAAATCTATTCCTCCATCATAGGACTGCCCTCAGTCATACCTGTCAAGTCTCCCCCATAAGGTGGGAGTCTCCCACTTTCTCATCCAATTTTTTTTTTTTGATTTACGTGCAAAATTTTGCAAATTTGGCAGAATCTCCCCCATTGAAAAGTTAGTATTTTCTATTATATTCTTTGTTAAAATACAAATCTCCCCCATGGATTTTCCAAATTTACAAAAATCTCCCTATTTTGAGGTGTGGAATGTTGCCAGGTATGCTCATCATTATTGTCATGTTGCTCTTTATTTGGGTAAGACCTGAAATGTCACTATCTTATACATGTACTGCGTAAATGACATACCAGTAATAATGGCAATACCTAGAGTATGGCAAGCCTGCATAAAAAAGTAAAAGCCACATGTTGAAATTATTTACCTCTGTGACTCACTGAGGACAAGGAAGCATTAATTATGCATGGTTTAGGAAATGAACATGTTTGTGTGTTACTGCCAGGGCTTAACACTTTCAATACCACACTGGTACAGGGCTTAATAGTCATTTCTGTTTTTCTGCGAAGTCTCCCTACATCTGCTTTTGGAGCAGCTGTAGAAGGACTGACCAAGCAGGGCAGAAACCAGCTCTACATAAGTGAATCAGAAGTCTTTATATGAAGATTTTGAGTGTGGAATCAGCAGGAAAATTGCTAACAAATTCAGGGTCTGGAATGGAATGAGTTGCACATTCCTCCACTTAAAAACTGGAGCTTTGTCCAGGACATGACTAATTTTTGAAAAGTCAGGTGGTGTACAGGACAACATGCACAGCTGAAATCTATGCAGTAAAACCTGTTTTGAGAGACCACTGTAATGAAGGACCAACTGCCTTTTAGTACCATATTTTCAAAGTCCCTTTTCCTATCTCCCCTGTTATTGCACTTCCATTGAGAGACCACCTGTTTTATGTGACCACTTTTGGGCCTGCCCTAGGGGTGGTCTCCCAAAACAGGTTTTACTGTATTCTGTAAACCTGCACGTGTACAAGTTCCTTTCATATGAAACCATGGTGGAGGTGAGGGGGTGTTTGAGTGGGGGGGGGGGGGGGGAGTGGTGGTGTACATACTCCAAGAAGATTAAAAATTCAGAATGTTTTTGGTGCCATGTCAGGACCCATTTCTAGGCTGGGTCTAGGATTTTTTCAACTGTAACCAGTTTGGCACATCTACTTAATTAGTCCCATTAGGCAGATGCTGATTATTTTGACCAAAATCATGAGAAAATTTTACATTTTGAAATTATGCTCAATAACTTTACATAATAATACATACAGTGCCATGAATATATGCATGAAGAGTTGAATAAATTATGAAATATTGTTAGCCAGCTTGGCTAAAGCTTACCAAATTTTGTAAGCCAAATCATACCCTTTTCACCATTGGTTATGTGGCTAATATTATAGCACTCCAGTGCCCTAGCATTTTCTCATGACTTTCTCGGCACCACCAGACCGTCATTTTAAAATCAAGGTACATGGTACCTGTAAGATGAGAAGGGCAGAGCCAGCCGAGTGGTAGGATGGTTACTGTGGAGAGGGGCAACAGGGAGCATGGGTCTTGAAGTGCAGGCGATAGTATTGTGTCAGTGTAAGGTGCAAACTATAAGGAAATTGAGGAATTATAGTATGAAGTCTGTATAGGAAATAACTGGTTTCCTGCAGACAAGTAGAGTGAATACAATGCCCTTTATACCACTATGGAAAAAACCCTTTACCCCCCTCCCATGGGTAGACAGACTAGCAGACTGTGTAACACTGTAGCCTGAACTTACAGCTGCTGTATTTGTTGAACGCAAAGTTCCTGTTGTGCTGTGAACATTTGGTTCATATCCTTAATATGTGTGTATCGGTATTGGAATTTGTCAGGTCACGGCTTGAAATTTAGGAAAAAGAAGAAAGAAAGGTTTATGTTGCATACTTGTACACCCTCCCCACCCCACTTCAAAAAACCAAATGTGCCTGTGGGTGGTCTTTTTAAGGGAAAGGGGGGGGGGGACTTCCTGAGCATTGCTCTCCATCTTCCTGCTTAGTTTGCAAATGGAGGTAGCAAGTTGCACTTTTCGCATTTACAACAAGAGCCCAGCTGAACATGGGTAAATATAAGACTCAGGGCCTGAAGTATTAGGACCAGACTTGGTTTTGATCGTTTTGATAATTTGTAACACTTGTACTTAGCTTTCTATCAAAATATTACCAGAATCAGTGAAGCCAAGTTGGGCTTGTGGGAGAAGAGATACGGAGTCTCACATTTGATGTGGTGATAAAATGCCTCAGCTGTCATACCAGAAGATTTCTGGATAGATACATCTAAAGCCAATGATATTTTCTGAGGCAAACTTGTTACACAGCCTATGTATACATGTAAACATACGCAAGGTCTGTTGGTGCAAACTTCTGTTTCATTTCAACAGTGCATATGAGAAAAAAACAGGTTGTTGATATTGTCTTGCTCAGTGTTTTATATTATTATTATGTCTTTACGTGTGCATTGCGTCATGATTTCATTCGTTGACTGATGGGCTCAAAACAGAAGGAGTATGATATGTGGAGAAATAGAAAATCCTCTCTGACAGCAACAACACTGGCAGTTTGGTATGTGACCCTCTTCACTTAAATATGAAAAACAAAAAATCAATGTAAGTAATATTATCAATTCAATGGACAACACCATGCTTAACCCTTAAAGTGCTGATATAAGATTGAGTCAACAGCTTTCCCTGGGACTCTTTGCTCGCATTGTGTGCAAGGTTTCCCAAGGAAAGCTGTTGACTAAGACTACTTTTTGCTTTAGACTAGGTATGCTGGTATTTGAATGAAAGGTATGTTAATGAGGAATTTGAATTATTTAACCATTATATGTTTAACAGTAATGAGAAAGCAACTTTAGCAGTGATTAGCACTTTAAGTGTGAATGTGTATCTGTTTTGAATAGGTGATGTTACCTAGTCCAGAGACCACCTCTCGTGAGAGACCACATCTTTTTGAAACCACTTTTTGGTAGCTGCAGGGAAGGTCTTCAGGGGCAATAATTACTGCCTTATTACAATTAGATGGTATTACCCATAATGCATGCAGCAGCTTGACATAATTGTTGACATAATATCTATGTCAACCCCAGGAGGTAAGGAGGGTCATCCAGCAGTTGTGTAATGCAGAACTGTATTTAGTCTGTGTATACAAATGTATGTGGAGGGTGGTTTAACAAACGTCCGGTCCGTCCGTAATGGCTGTTGAAACAAAAATCCACATGGCAGGTACGTCAGCGGTGGTCTCTGTAGCTTTTCACTTTGGGCAATTAAACTAAAATGGGCACTTGTTAATGTGGGTAAGAACTACATAAGGGCACCTCGGAAGTAATCTTACAGGAAAAGGGTACATTTTTTAAGCCAAACTCGGAAAATCCTGAACAATTGTGTCCCTGTTGTAGGTGAATATGCTGTATCTTTTGAGTTCAATTTATATTATGTACTCAAAAATGAAGACACATGGTCCAGTTCATCAAGGCATGATGTATACCTCAAATTAAAAAAAAAAATTGATAAAAATAAAACAAGGCAGGGCTCAAAGAAAAATACAGGGTAAAACTCCCTTCAAATTTAAGCTGCAGAGAATGCTGTACGTGAACATGAGAATTTTTGAAAGAATTTGACCTGTGATGGGAGGCAGCAAATGTGGGTCTGGTAGCAATATAAGATTTTCTTAAAACCAAATTTAGACCTGTGACATTTGCCATAAACCACGTCCAGTGGGCTAGAGCAAACAACATTGAGTTCTTGCCATATGCAGTGGTGGAAAAACACACAAAAGTTCAGCATGCCGCAGAGGATTTGAACAAGACCAGAAATGTGTGAAAAGTCGAGCAAGGCTTACCATTGTGACTAGAGTGGTACATGGCTTGATGGGTCTGTCAAAGTGTAAGGAAGCAGTGGTTGAGTTTATTCCATGCTGTTAATTGTCAATTCACTCTGATTCCAGACGAAAATTGGCTGTTTGAATTTGTCACGAAAGGAGCTTTAATTCAAGGACTTTGTCTGTGAAGTGGAGTTTGCTTGCAGATCTCCTGGCTCGACGTAAATGTCAGGCAATGCAAAAACCACTGACCGACACCACTGCCCTGTAGCATGGTATGAGTGAACCCTCCCCCCCCCCCTTTGAATTAAGACTGGAGTTAACAGCTTTACTTGGTGTGGCTTGGCCACTACAGACCCAATCCATGCCAAGGAAAGTTGTTGACCTTGGGCGTGCTGTCTTGACAGATATTATTTATAATTCTCTTGCAAATTGCGTGTGTGTGTGTGTGTGGGGGGGTTTACTGTTGAAATTGGGAGCATTGGTGCAGATGAAATTGACCAGCAGCTGGACCGTGCTTTTGTTTGGTTTTTGGGTGACATGAACTCTTTCAGTGCCAACTGTGACAAAAGTTAAACTACTTGAAAACAAACTGTTCTGAACTATAATAATGGTGCTAGGTTTATGTTTCCTATAAAAAAGACCTCTCATTCAAGTGGCAACATGCCTACAACAACGCAGAATATAATAATCCAGCTCCCGAGCAGGTATTGGACACAGTGTGGCCAAAGTGGAGAAGGAAAGCTGTTGACTCGGTCCAAAATGTGGCATGGAAAGAGTTAAGGGGGAGGAAGGGTTAACAAAGATTGTTCCCAGTAGAGAAATCCACCACAAGATTGTGACGGCATTATCTCTGAATTGAGATGTTGGTAAATTATTGTCATGTGGTGCTATCTGGAAGGGATTTTAGTGTACACATGCTGCAGTTGGAGTGCTTCCACATTCACCAAGGTCATATCCAAGCCTAGCCTGCTGTTGGTCTGTTTATGTCTGGTCATTATGGCTGTATGATAAAGTGTTCTGGCAATGGTGCTGTTAAATCATGTTTTTTGCCCTCCAAAAACTGAAAAATTCATCTACAACGTGCTGTGATGGACAGTCACTCGCTGGCTGAGTAGAAGTGGGGAAGATTTTTATTCTACCACATCTGTTGATGTTTATGTGTTTTATGATTGATAGCAATATGAGACGTGCATGTGGGGAACATGGCTTTGACAGGTTAACTCCTTCTGTGCCAATACACCTGAAGTTGAACTGTTTTTAGAAGGAACTGCTATGAATTACAATATAAAGGGGGCAAGATTCATGCTCCTTGTAAAAAGATCTTTCATTCAAGTGCCAGCATGCCTGTGGTGACATAGATTATAGTAGTCCAGGTCAACAGCTTTCCAGCCCAGGTCAACAGCTGTCCTTGGTGTACTTCAGGCACATTGCACCCTAAGTGTATGTGACCCTGAAAGAGTTGTACAGTTGTACAGTTTTGCCCAATTTGCTAGTTTGGTAAGAGCAACAAATTGTGTTATGTTTGATACAGAGATCAGCCTGTATGTACTGGCACCTCCTTTTGGAATGACATGGGGCTGAAGCAGCTCTGCAGCTGATCTGAATATCCTGTATTCTGGGAAAGTTAAAATGTTATTTTTCCTGCTTAGAACAATACAAGTCAGTGGGTTTCCTCAGTGTGGTATGGTGGAAAGTAAAGGATCTTGAAGATGACTGTAAACATAGTCATGCTTTTCTGATATATTTGGTCTACAATTCTCTTTCAGAAATGTTTGAGTAAACAGGGAGGTGCAACAGGAGTATTCAGACCATTTGGGGGGGGGGGGGCAAGCTAAGCCTATTAATTTCATCATTAAAATAACAGTTCAGTCTCAGCTTTTGTTTTAGTTGGACATGTATATATTGACAATAATTTAAGTAAGAAGCAGATGACATTTTGCATTTTTGGATGATTAAAGGTTACAATCATTTCAATAGTGACATGTGGTTTGGGCCATAATTTAGACCTGCATCTGTATAGTGTTCTAAAGCCCCGTTCACACTGCCAAAAATGACTGCATTTTATTCGCGAGATCTGTGACAGTAGCTTTCAGACCAGCTGAAATTCTTCCACAATCCATTAAGAATGCACAAGCCGCTTCCAAAAGCAAAACCTACTGATGGAGCAGGTATTTTTGCAGATGTTAACCGGTCGTGTCTAGTTGGGAAAGTTCTGTTGCATGTGTGAACGCAAAATGTGCATGTTTGCAGAATATTGCACCTATTCAGTAGGTGAATCTGAAAGTTAAACCTTACAGTTTGAATGATCCATCCACATTTATTTAAGAAGTCAGGTAAACAGTCTGAACCCACATTTTGGATTTCTTTTGGATGTGCAAGAATGCTAATGTTCATTCTGAAAATAGAATCAAAGTGGTGTGAACGCAGTATAAGTGTGTTTTAAAAGTTCACTTCACTCATATTTTTGTCTTTGTCTAATTTGCAGATGGTACAAAGCTGAAAATAAGTCACAATGAGGGAGTATTCTAACATAAGTTTAATTAGAAGTATATACAATATTGCAAAAATGAAACATCAGCTAAATGCCAGAAATGTAATCAGTGTGAAAATTTACAGATTTTAAAATAAGTACAGTACATTGCATTCTGTGGGAAGACTCATTTATATAATTCTAGCGATTCAGATTCAGATGTGAGTAAGATAATGAAGTTAATCACAGGACCTTAAAGTTATCAGTTGCTTGTAATCATGAGACAAGCCTTTGTAGACAAATAAATCACATTCAAGCTATGACAATGGACCTTATCAGAGTCCTTGTTCAAAACAAAAGTTGCCATGGGTTACTGTTCCTTTGAAAAAAGTCTGGTAAGGTCTAGATTGATTTGAGTCTGGATGGCATGGTTTTCATGTTTAACATTTCTGTACAAAAATAAGTCTTGCCTATAGAGCAAGATGTTTAATATTTCAAATGCTGTTGCCTTGTGAATTAGACCAAAGTATGGTAGTCTACACATTAGAAACTGCCACTGGGTTCCCTAAATGGCTATTTAAATTACCATCCCCCTTTAACTGACCAAAGCCGGGTGGGGATAAATCTCTCTCTCTCTCTCTCTCTCTCTCTCTGGTAATGTTAACTGAAAACATTTTTTTTTTTTTTTGGACAAATGAAGAGCATGTCCAAGGCCAACCACTGCCCCAGGGATAAGGTCTGCCCTGGGGTGCAGCCAGCCCACAGGAAAGCTGGCGACTTTGTCATAAGTTGGGGTTGGAGCGGGAGGTGGGCAAGGGTTACTGAAGCTGGTGATCTGTGAATAGCAGTACAATGACATGGGAAACATGAGACTAGTGACCACACGAGTATCCTCTTTCAAAGAGGGCAGTCTAATTGGACGACTTGCTCACAGGGACCACCGCAGGGGTCTCTCCTTTCAGGTGATCCTGCCACCAGGGCTCACAAACATAACAGCTCATCAGCGAGGCCAGGGGGTGACAAAAGATCTTGTAAGGGCCAGATGGTGTTCCCATTCTTAATGAATTAATTTAAAGGGAGATCTGTGTCTGAATTAGGATTTTCATTAAATAATGGAAGTGCACAATATTCATCTGTTCTTGGTTATCGTAGCTTTCATAAGGTGCGGAAACTTGTGTTATGTAATAGGCATGGTGCTAAATATAGCATGTATGCAAGCTTGCTCCAATATGCATAGCTCAGGAAAAGAACGGTGTGTGGCAGCTACTATCAAACCAAGGGACCAGTCCCTTCATGGATTAACAAACGAGAACCCAGTTGGAATATATCCATACTAATGCAGAATACTACATTTGCAAAGAAAATTGGAATTCGTTTAACAGTCAGCCTGGGTCAGTGTATAATTTCAGGAGGAGAGCTGATGCCTGTTGGGAAGACTTGGATATCTGGTCACTCTACAAACGCTGACTGGGTGGGAGGCTTCCAAGCATGGCATGTGTTCAATCACACAGAAATATAACTACCGAGGATTGGCCCTTCGCTTCCAGCTTTATATCATCTTGCCATAGAGAGTTGAATGGCCTGGAAGAGGCAGTGAATATTTGCCAGATATATCACCATTCAGCACCGAACACCTATTGTCAAGTAAATTATCCCAGAAAATGTCCCTAAATTGGTCTTGTGGTCCATATGGGATTGCGAGACATCGAGGCTTCAGGCAATAAATGTGTATTGAGTGACATGCATCTATAACCAAATAAGCAGGGAAAGGTACCTATAAAATGAATCAAAACCCGTTGATGTGGTTGTTCAAGGGCCGTGCTGCATTCTGACGGTTTCGTTGGACTTTCTTGAATGCATCGAGCTGCACGTTTTAGTGTCTTTATTCTGAGGGTAATATTTTACCCCAGCGCAGACATGTCCTGAACCAGCATAATTATGTGTTTCAAAGAACCAGCCTTTCTGACTTTCTGAAACACTTTGTGCAATTTGATGTGCAAAAGTTTTTTCATACATACACTTCTGTCTCTCTCCCCCCCCCCCCCCCCCCCCCCATTCCCCTGCAAACAAAGTTTGCGAGAAGACTGTTTTGGCTTGTTTTGCTGTCCATAGTGTAATCCTTGGTATACTATATATAGTACTAAAAGTGCCTTTATACTGCATTTTTGGTCCTCTAGTGTTCAGAGGGGCACAGCCACATCAAGATGAGGCAGCTACTGAAACTGTCAAATTAGAATGCTGGACAAATGTTACCCTGGAAATGTTCAGTATTTCCCAAGGGAAGATGCAGCCCTCTAATTGAAATAGCATTGAAAGTCAGTATATCTTTCATTTTCTTAGTAGCCGATGAAAATGCTCCTTTTTTTGTTACCCCAACATTCAGCCATGCAAGCTTTCTATAGACCAGTAATGGCTACTGGAGGGTAAATTTAGGCCTATTCAACAGTTACTAGCCTTATTGTTTTCACAGTTAATAAAATTAAGCCTATTAAAATGTTATGGGCCTAAATGATTTCACTGTTCTGTGTTTGCTAAACAAGGTCAAAACTAGGCCTTTTAAAATGTTACTGGCCTAATTGATTTCACTATAAACAAACTACCAATAAAATGTTGATCAAAATGAGATGCATTCACTTTTGTTTTCATCTTAATTTTTCTTGTAGAACCACATTATGGATAGTGGTATTTGGGACACATAGATCATCTTATAATCAATTCAGTATCTTTGCATCCATGGATCCTCCCGAAACCCTTTGGGTCCATATGTTTTTCTCCCAGAGGGGATTTTCTTTAATTTGAAATGTTTTGCCATTTAGTATTGACCGACTTATCATTGTATGTGTGGTAGGTAAAAAGATCAATGTAACATAAAAAACTGAAAAAGTCATTTGAATTTGGATTTTCATTGCTGTCTGACGTTATAGAAACATACTATTGTAAACCATAGAAATCAGTGGAGCCAATTTGGAGTTTTGTCTGAATTACAGAGAGACACTGTAATGTAACGGGACTGACTTGCTGGAGTACACATTTATAATGGAGAAATTTCAGATCCAAACAGGCAAAGAAGACTGTTGTAGGGAGGTAATTACCAGATGCCTTCACTCTGATTTATAGACATAGCTGACTTTATTAATCCGTCACATATGTTTACATAATCGACAGAATCATCATCTTGATAATGCCATGGCCCGGACCTTATAATGTTGCATCGCATTAGCACACGGAGCCATTAACTAGCGACAACTAGTTAGTCGGAGTTCAACAGGAGTTGTGTTTGGAGACAAAAGATCTGAGGGTTCACCTCCAGCGCAGTATGCTTAGACTAAGTTCACTGAAGCGTCAGCCTCCAATGTGATTGATTCGGCTAGAAACCACTATTAACTTGGGAAATCACACTTTGGTGGAAAGACTCAACCAGTGAGGTTTCTCATCAAATCAAGCTTCCTTGATGATTTATCTTTGAAACATGGGTGGAAATAACCTGCGGGTTATTTAGAAGACTGAACGGCATTGTCTGGGAGATTTGGAAGGAAATGATGTTGTAGTTCTTGCAGAAGGCGACACATTTTAGCAATGCAAGAAAGCTTTGACACGTCTGGCTAAGGGAATTGGCAAATAAAATGGCTGAGTATTTCTGCAAGGAAGATACCATTCTGCAAAAGGCTTTTACCGTGTGCAGCCTTTCATTGTTTGGCAAGTTAACCCCTTTCCCGTTAAACTGGCCAAAACCAGCTGGTGGTCAAATGTTGTCTGCTTCAGTGTTTTCAACTAGTTTCTGCAGTGATGAAAACCCATTTGACTGAGATTTGTAGGTGAGATCTATCAAGATCACATGCCCCAGGTTAGCAGCTTTGCTTGGCGTGGGTTAGCTGTTGAATCAGTTCCACATTAAGGGGAAAGGGTTAATTCATTCCCGGTCAGAATAGGACTGGGTTCTGTTGCTTGTGCTGGATTGAGATCATCGCACCCAGCACACACTAAGGAAAGCTATTGATGTAAGGCGTGCCATCATGAATGGTCTTGCATACGAATCTCAGCAAAAAAAAAATACAATTTACATCGCTGCTCTTTTGGGCAATTTGAGCTAGAAAGGGTGAACTCTTTTGATACTCTGGTGCAAAAGGGTGTCTGCAGTGGTTTTTACAGTGCCTGGCAAGTCATACTGCCAATGTATTTAACCTGTACCAGCTCAAACGGCCATGTAAATGGTTGTCTGTCTTTATGTGTCGACTTAAATTTCTTGTTACATGTACTGTAAAACATTTTTGCTGAGGTTTGATCGCAAGACCGTTCATGATGGCATGTCAATGGCTTTTTTATTGTGGGCTTGGTGCAATACACCAGAGGCAAGCTGTTGACTCGAAACTCTGACCGCGAATGGGTCAACTTGACAAACAATGCAGGAAAAAGCCGCATTATGCCAGACGCGTCGACCTTTAATGAAAAATCTCTGAAGGAGGTCCCAAATATTCAGCGTAATTACCAGTTCAGTTAGATATGCTGGGAAATTGGGGACTGAAGCATAGTGAGTTAAGTAATGGTGCCGGAGAATTGATGGATGCCAGCGAGGAGCGAGTGCCATAAGTTCTTGCACAGAATTGACATGATCTGTGAAAGGACCTGTTTTTTGGTCCATTTGGAAAAATGGTCTCTTTTGATTTTGCCGTCAACTATTGTGTCACCGATGAGCGCACATCTCCAGGCCACGGCAGATGAACACTCCGGCATTGCTGACATTCTTGACATCAGTACTGAGTGTTCAATTTAGGTGAAGCTGCACGACATGTTATTAATGGGCTGTCTGGGTGGTTAAGGAGAACCTTAATGGACATTTCATTGTCAAGAGTGTCCAGATTTTGTACTAAGTGCGACCAAACACATAAAGCCATGGATAGGTCTCTACATTTCTTGTCGAGTGATTGTTTGTTCCAATTGAAGTGGCCAAAGGCATACAAGAGAAGTGAACATCACATTGGTGTTAAGTTACAGACCATTAATAGCATTTTATAAGTGTATGTTTTTTTGTTTTGTTTTTTGCTGTGTTGACACTTAAAGTGCCAATTTCTAGACCCAAGTCAACATCTTTCTGCAGTATATTTTGGGTACAAGGATCCTAAGTGTACTGAAGAAATCTGTTGACCCAGACCACAAATTTACTTTCTCTGGAACTACCAAATTTGGACAAAACTTGTTGGTGCAGTGACACCTTAGTATAATGAGACCATCTGTTCCATGCAAAATGTGTCATTTATTGGAATATGTGTCACATGAAGTGGAAGTGAAAGGATTTAACTCTCAGACTCTCAAAGCACATGTGGACTATTTCAGTGCCAACTGTGACTAGTTGAACTACTTAATACGAACTGCTCAGACTTAAAATCAGGGCGCTGAATCTGTGTTCCTTGTAAAAGGAACTTTCATTCAAGTCCAGCATGCCTGTATAGTTGCATGGAATATAATAGTCCAGCTCAACAGCTTTCCTCAGCATGTTGTTAAGTGAATATGTGGGATACAGTGGTCCCCCTCTTGTGAGGCCACCCCGAATGTATGAGAAATCTGGCCTTATAAGAGGAGTGGCCTCTCAGGAGGGGGAAAATATAATGCAAAGGCTACCCTTGCTGCATTAAGAAGAGGCCTGTCAAGAGGGGGACCGCTGTATTAGGGTTTGATTATCATGACGTCTCACAGTGTGTGAATGAGGGGCCTTTACGTGGGGAATGAATAGGTCAACTCACTGACATAATTTGGAGAAGAGTGAGTATTGTCATGACTTGCACTCAATGCATCAAGTCAGCATTGGTCTGTTATAGCCAGTGGAAAAATGAGTTGACTTGTCAGCTAAACTCTAATTAGAGTACATCAGAGTGTTCTTATGGTGACAAATAACCAGGATTCCATTTGAGACTATTACACAGATGACCTGTATGCTAATTGCTGCCACAATCCACATATTAAACCCCGGCAAACTGCTATTAATATCTGAGTCATCAACTTTCCTTATCATGCAGAGGAAAGCAGTTGACCGAGACACTTTATAGCCTATGGAACTACCAAGTTTACTAGGCATGCTAACAGTTGAATGAGAAACTCAGTGAGTAGCATTTTCATACTTTTGTTGGATTTTGAGAAAAAAGTAGAATTTAGTAGGATTTTTCATGAAAAAAGCTAGAAAAGGCTCAAATTAGTAGGACTTTTTTGGGTAAAAATCAGGATTTTTTTCAAATGTATGTCAAATTATTCATTTTTAAAGGGCATGAATTACTTTCTGGTGAGATCTGCCATTATTGGTAAGCAAGATTTTAATTCTTTGGAACATTTCAGTTCTATATAATTTAAAGTGGTTGTAAAAATGACCAAATTTGCTGGGTGTAAAGTGAAACATCTACATTCATTGCTCAGATAATTTTAGTAGGACTTTTGGTCAAGTCTTGTCACAAAGTCAAACACTGGAAACTGCTGCATGGGGACCAATTTGAAGGTGGAATTGTTATATTATAAAATAAAATACCAAACAAAGTACCCCCCTTCTCCAAGGAATCTAGGTAGAATAACTTAGATAAGTATGACCAAAACTATGACTAGCATTCAAAGGGTCAATGCAATAAAACAGGTATTTGAACGGCATAAATAGTGTCAATATGGCAGATTATGGGGATCCATGCTGAGGTCAGAAAGTACAGTTCTCTTTATTTAGAGACTGAATGCTCTCTGTACACATGCAAACTTATCATAAATTGATTATGTCTGTGACAATAGAAGTAGGCTGCACAGTTGCAGGTGGATGTGTGTATTCAAGTTCCATTTGTTCATTGTCCATTTCCCATGTGTGGAATTTATTCATCAGTAGAATCAAACATGCTTTAAATTAAAATATAAATAGACTATTTGCTTAATGTGCGATATCTCCCCATGATGTTTGATATGTTAGGTAAATACACCAACAGGACTTCCATCGTGCAAGTCGTAGGTCTAATTATCAATTTATTTTATTTATTTTTTTATTATTGTTATTTTTACTTTTACATTTTGAACTGATCAAATTGTATGGTGGACTTCTAAGTTTTAGATGCCAGAAGCCCAAACTGGTAAAAATTTAAAACCTGAAATCTACAGGCCAGCTGGACTTTAAAAAAAAATCAGTGAAAACTTGTTATAATGGCACCAACTGGTTTCTAAGAAATGTGTCAAATACGTGAATATGTCAGATTTCCCACATATACCTAAAGATTTTAAAAGTTTAGCTTAGTCCCTGTCTTTGCCAAATAGCATATGTTAAGAGCAGATGGAGCTACAGGAATCTTCTGCCAAGTTGCCAACAGGAAGAGGTGTGTGATGCAATAGTTCCCATGTGGTGGCTCCATCTGTTGGCAGCATATGCTATTAGCCAATTTACAACTTTTGGTACATGGTATTTCAACCTGAGTTCTGCAGATTCTGGAAGATGTGAGGATTGTGTTTGTGAGATGCAAACTACGCAGGTGAAATATTCAGGACCGGCTCTAATCCTGCGTACTTCTATAGCCCTGGCTTAATAGTTCCCAGTTTAACCCCTTTGCTCTTGAATTAAGACAGAGTTAACAGCTTTCCTTGCCATGGGGGAAGTGCCTAACCCATGTCAAGGAAAGCTGTTGACCTGGGGCATATGGTCTTCAGTGTTCTCTGCAGCACAAAATAGAGGGGAGATTTACCCTGCCTTTTTCTTTTGCTCCCTGCCCTTTTTCTTTGCTCCCTACCTTTTTATTTTGCTCCCTGCCCTTTTTTTTCTGACCTATACACCGGGTCTATACACATGCCTTGATAAACTAGGGCATATTTGTCATATTTTCCCTAATTTTTAGTGATACAGTTTGTAAGCTGAACTCATAAAAATTCTTTACCTTAACGTGGGTACACCTCTTAAGAACTTTCTGGGTTTTGCATCAAAACTATGCCCTTTTTGTAGAAGTTGACCTTTGAGGTGCCCTTTTTGGTCCTTACCACATTAAAAAATGCCCTTTCTACATGTAATTGCCCTGCCTTTATGAAAAGCTGCAGAGATCACTGGTCTTGATAGGTCTCATCTACAATTCTCAGTGAAATTGTTATTTGTTTAATACCATTGGAATTCGTTGAAATAACTGAAGCAGACAGCATTTAACCACTATGCCATTTTGGTCAGTTTAAATGGTAAAGGGTTAAAATACTTGGCAGTATTTGCCACATCAAAGGTAGAAAAACGTCCTTTAATTGCTCTGGTTTGGAGAACATCAAATAAAAGTTTTAAAAAAGTAAGATATTACTGTAAGACTTTCAGGAAACACCCATGTTGGCAGTGCACGCATAAAATTCACTCTCCATCTCACTTCTTGACTGGACAAACCTTCTTTTCAAAGGAAGATCATGGTTCATTCCCAGGGACAAAGTCTTTAAACTTGCTCTGAAGCAACGTGACGTAAGTTGGTGATCGTGGTGCCGCTAGCAGTCAACATGGAACATATGGCTGAGCTCTTGCCCCAGTGTCCTGGGACTGCCGCTATTCTGTTTGTGAAATGAGATGGCAGTGCCATGTAATAAGCTTCAGAATATGTGACGAAAAATCGTTTTGAGCCTGCAAGCCAAGCAGATATTGCCGACCAACATTGGTGATGGAAATCGCCTGAAATTTCATAATTGGTAACTGGATGAAAGCAATCGTGAAGTTCATGGTCGATTATAACTGGACAAACAGGTCTGCGAGAATTTCTGCCATGAAAGGTGCTCTTCGTGGGTCACTCTGGCTTGAATGAAAATGATGTTGTTATATGTTATTTCTCAGTTTCACATGAAATTTGATGTGCATTACTCATTTTAATCTAAGGTACATTTTGAAAATATTCTCGGCACATATAACCCCCGTTAAGTGATGTTTTGTCCACGTAGAATTTTCATCATGAATGAACAGGGCAGGTCAGCGGGAATAGCAGCTGACTTGCAAGGACAAATGTATCATGGTATTGCAGCTGAATGAAGCTTAAGTTGATGCAAAAACTTGAATGGGTGTAATTACAGTAGTACCTATCTGTGCTGTCAGCAAAAAATCAGCCAGATTGACTTGAAAGTTGGTGGAGATCTGCCTTGGGTGAGTCTATTAATTTTCGTCAAGTGGTTGTGTGCCTATGACTTTTGGATTTTTCACAATTTAAAAAAAAAAAAAAAAAAAGACAATTTTGGGGAAATGTTTGAAATTTTCTTCCATAAAGCCACTTGGCCACTGGGTTTGAAATTGCAAACAAACAGTTTTGGGTACCCAGGGATTGGGGTGGGACTTTCCTTTTCGTTGAAAGTATCAAGGTCAGAAGAGGACATGCTGTTCTGACAGCTGTCTTGTTACAGCAGTGACTGCTCTAGTAAGCCATGGTGAGGTCTTCTGTTGCCTGCTGGGTGGACTATGCTGTTGTGCCTTTCACTGCAAATGGAGTTAAAGAATGCATGCATGGTATGTTCAGCAGGCAAGGTTCCTTTGTCTCAGGTTAGGTGCTGGGTCAGTAGAATCAACCAGAATTACATGTCTAGTTTTTCCACTAGGGATCTTTCCCAGGGGGTCACAGTCATATGAAGGGCCACAATGTTGAATACAAAACTGCTTATTTGGCCCAAAATGTATCATATTTTGTACGAAAAGGCACAGAAGTGTTCTAATTTGACCCTTTCCCATTGATATGAAGGGGTCATTTATGTTTTGAAAGGGTAAATAATGCATAAGTGGGGGTTAATGAAAACACTGATGTCTTGGTCTAATATTTAATGTACAGTTCATGCAAAAAGTACCGGCCCGTCGGTTTTTACCAATAAAAAATTCCCCGGACCAATAGAAAATGCTAGCAAGTTACATGTTAAAGTATTGGGACTTTTGAAATTTGAGCGAAATGACCGACAAGAGAAAAAACTTTTCGCACAGACTGAATGTACATGTTTATGGTATTCCCACACGTGCAGTCACTTTCCCAGAAGTCTAGTGCATACTGCCTCAATTTGAGTTGCTACAGTGCCTGGTCAACAGATAACGCGTAATTGGTATTAACCAGATTCACCTGTGTTCAAACCTGGAAGTAAAATTTTGCGCCAGCTGTGATGAAACTGTTACCATGGGAACAACTATTTTTAGGCCCATTATGTGTAAAATAGTGTCTGTCTTGGAAAGTTTAATAGCTTTAACTCCTTCACTTCAGTGTGGCAAAAGTGAAATACTTTGTTAGTTAAATGACAGTTCTAGATTCAAATTCCTCATAAGAATAACTTTCATTCAAGTACCAACTTGTCAAGTCTTTATAAAGATCCTGGGCTTGAAATTAGCACCAGTCACCAGTCAAATGCTGGTAAATTTTGTAAAGTTTAGTTGGCTGGTGATATTTTACACTTGGCTGAGAATTACACAACAGATTTTTAATGAGAATGAAATAAGCCATTGCTGCTCCTTTTTTGCCTTGCCTGGTGAGTAAACATATTAATTTAAAGCCGTGAGCTGTTAATGAAAATTATGTCTGGCATGGGAATGGGTCAGTTAGCATAAAAGGGGCAGAATTAAAAATCTTAACTGAGGAGGATGGTCCTTCTTTCAAAATAAAACTAAATGCAGCTTTTCAGGCCAGTTCCTCCGTTGTGTGCAATTGTCCCAGAGTAATAGGATCTTGCCCAGGAAATTCCTTCAATGACAGGTGTCAAATGAACTGAGTGCTTGAATGTGACTTTAAGTAAGGTCAGGGACTGTGACTCTTGTGAGGAAAGGCAATTTCACATTTCGTTTTACTCTGGCCTGGAATCTTTTACGGTGTAAAGTGTCCAGGCAGAATTGTATGGGGAGGGGCTGAGCTGGTCTGGGGTTGAACTGTGTTCTTGTGAGGCCCATTAGATCAATTCACATCATAATCAGTATCACCCAATGGCACTTTAACCCTTAAAGTTAGACAATGTGGCATTTAACCCTTCTAGTGACTGTGAGGCAGTGTTGTAGTTCACTCTTACAAACCTTTAGGTATACATGCAGCACCACTTCCTTTGAAAGACTGGACCAATGACAGATAATATTACTAGACGTTGAGGAGTACATTTCTAAGGTCTCCAGATCTACCTTTTATGTGTCATTTGGTGCCTATTCAGATACCACCTGATTTATATAACCACTGTTGGACCCATCATGGGGGTTGTATCTAAAAAAAAGGAAAAACTGTACTACAGGGACATGAATATTGTATAGTGGCCATTGGTTATAAAAAAAAAAAACCCAAAAAAACAAAACAAAACAAAAAAAAAAGGGAAAAAAAAAAAAAAACCCCCCAAAAAAACAATGATATGGACAGGGGGACACTAGAGTTGTTATTTTACCCTTTTGTGGTTATTTAGCCAAGTTTTGGACTGAGTCAACAGCTTTCCTAAATGTTGTTTGGATGCAAAGTGCCCAAAGTGCATGGACAAAAGCTGTTGACCCAGAGCTTTATATTCTATGGGACTGTGGCGCTGGTATTTGAATGAAAGGACTTTTTACAAACAGTATGAATATAAACATGGCGTATCCATTTGACAATTCAGAGTTTTTTTTAAAGCACCTAAACTTTAGTCGCAGTTAATAGTGAAAGTTAATGGAGGCAGTTACTTAAAGAGAAGTGATCTCGACTCGCTGCTGTATGGACAACTCATCTGAGCTTGCTCTACAACAAAATCTTCGTGTGCTATTGACTGCATGCCAGCGTTTCTGGACTTGATGTGTCGGCTATTCTTCAGCGCACATGTATCACACATCAGAGCCAAGCTGAACTGAAAACAGCACTTATCACAATATCCTGTGCATATCAGTGTTTTCAGATGTCTGCTTTTTGCGTGCTGTGGTAAAAAGGGAGTCTTGGCAATATCAGACAGCAGCAACATGCCAGAGTTAAGACTGCAGTCACTGTTAACGCTTTCAAGTGTCATATTTTTGGACTAAGTCAACAGCTTTCCTTTGCCTGCCAAGGAAAGCTGTTTACCTGGACAATTATATCCTATGGGACTATTGGCATGTTGGTTTTGAATGAAAGGCCTTTGCACAAAGAATATATACGTGTAGCATCCATTTGATAATTCTGAGAAGTTCATTTGAAGCACTTCAAGTTTAGTCACAATCAGCAGTGAAAGAGTTAATGTTATTTTCCTTGGTCACTATAGCATATAGTGTGTCGCGTAACCTCTCAAAGACCACCCTAGGAAGGACCAAACTGTGGTCTCTCAAGAAAGGTGTTCCTTTGCACGAGATATGAGCATGATGAAAAGTAGTGAACAAAGTATCCAGCAAAGGTGGTCTTTCATCAGAGTGATTGCTAAAGACCAGTACCACTGTAGTATTCTTTATCAAATGGGAGTGTCCACCCCATGTGCACTGGTACGCTCAGTCATCACTCCTGTGTGAAGGATCTGAAGCTTGGGCTGATACATGTATGCTGGAACTGTAGTCGACTCAGACTTCCATTAGTCAACCTGCACTTTGATGACTGTGTTTATTTGTTTTTATTTATTTTAATGTACCAGGCTTCGTAGGCAAATACAAAAAGCTGACAATTTTCTCAGTCGTTGAGCAGTTGCCATAGTAACAGCAGCTAAAGTAATGGCAATTATGTAAGAATTTTTATGCAGCAATAATTTACTCGACAGGTAAAGTTTCAAGATTCCAATCATGCAGCGAGTTAGAAGAGTTTCTAAAGATTATATTGGAATTATTGGTGTGACACTTTTCCCTGCATGTATTTACGGATGATAGAGTAAGGCTGTAATTTTCCATGGGGGGTGTCTGTATCTTAAAATTTTGGGGAGCACTGAAAAACTGACAAAGTTTACTTGATTTGTCACTAGGTGGTTTCCTCTACAGTGTATGTAGCAGAGCTGCTGATATGGCATGTGATAGTAAACACAAGCAAAATTAATGATCCCTGAATTTCTGCATGTGTATCTAGCCCACTGCCACTGTCCGTCTGTCCGTGTGCTGCCAAAGGACAGCAAAGGATAACCATGCTTGAAGTACAAGTAATTTTTCTTGGGATAAAGAGGTAAAGTGTTGATTTAATGGCCCGTGCAGGTTACAGTACCTGGTCACACTCCAGCCCATGACAGTGATGCACGACATTACACGTATTGATAATGTCCCGATTTCAAGCTTTGTAAAATGAGAAACAAGTTAACGTCAAATACATTAACGCTCACCTCTTTATCGGAAGAAAAATCGCTCGTGCTTCCAGTACCGTAAGCACCATTATCCATTGTTGCCATCACAAAGTGCCAGAAAATTGACAAAATGTGAAAAGATGCTTTTAACTGATATACACGAGTGTCTCTCAAATACAGTGCACAGGTGCTAAAAGTTACAGGACATCGATCAGCTGATTAAATTTTGAGGTCACTTTCACCTGTTTAGTGGTCACTATTAGTTTATCACCTATTTGGCTTTTGTTACCATGGTTATGGTACCTCAGGTGTTTGTGGCTGCTGAGTAGTGGAACCAAAATGGCATTCCAGCTAAAGGTAGTGCTAAAGAATTAATACGGAAGTCTTAGAGACCTGAGTCAAGTGCCAATTAAAAGTAAGCATAGGGCCTGTACTCAATGACCTACTGTGGAGATAATTTAAATGGCCGTCCAGCATTGCACATTTTGTTGAGAACCAGAGTGATTTACCCTTCAGATGCACAATGTTTGTGGACTGGTACTTGAAGCATGCATTACATATTCATAGGCAATGTATTACAGGTCCTGGTTGGTGACGTCAGTTTATGTCACTTTTGTGCTATTGGACATAACATTTAGAGGGCAATAAAAAAGTTCTACCAAAAAATTTTATTGTATTTGAATGAAAAAATTCTTGAAGCCCACATTTTATAAAACAATAATGTATTTGATACAAATATGCCAGAAAATGTATAATCACCCCCTGAATGTGGGTAGGTTAACAAAGAAATGTATAGGCTTTGTAATTCTTCAGTGCACCCTTAAAGGGGCACACCTTGTTTCAGGCAGTGACTTGTTGAAGTGTCCATATCAGCAGAGCACAGGAACAGTCATGATCCTCCATTAAAATCACACAAATTGGCCTATACCAGACTAAAATTGCACTTCAGTCTTCAACAGCAAAACTAGTGTATATGTAGGCACATGTATCTAAGAAGTTCCTGTTTGAATACAATTTGGACGACCTCGATTTCTTTAAAATCAGTGATGATACATTTAGGCCATGAAGCCTTGTTCGCTTACAATGTAGTCTTCACCACTGAAGAGTTGAATTTTGCAGGAGGTGCATTGAAGAGCTTTCTTATCTGGTGCGATTTCGTTTGTGTGCTTGAGACTTTTTTCGTTGATGGATGAATGCTTTGGCTGCAACTGTCTGGCGGATAGGAATGGCAGCCAGCCAAATTGTGAGTTCAGCTTATGCAAGGAAATCTGTCTTGAATACCGCCCCCCAAATTGTCTCTCAAAACAGGTGGTCTCTTGTAGCGTATTAGATAACATGAAAAGTAGCAAGACAGGTATCTTAGAAAGGTGTGCTCGAAAAGCAGTTAGTTTCTAAGCCAGGATCAACTGTCGTGAGATTGAACAAGGTGTTATTAAAGTCTGGTAGAGAGTTGATGTTTGGCATCCAGCAGTAGTGTGTGTATGTGTGTGTGTGTGTGTATGTGTGTATGTGTGTGTGCGCATGCATTCATGGGTATGTGTGTGTATGTATGTGGTCAAATCCAGTGAAACCTTGCTTTAGTAGTAAGAGCAACCCCATGGATTACCCAATGGCACATGACCAGGGACAGAAAGTAGCACATGATAATACTGATCAAGACGTATCACATGTTGTATTGTGGCCATAGTATTGGTCAGAATGGGTCAGGTGATCTCTCTCTCTTTTTTTTTTTTAACCAGTGCTGCCCTCTACCCCTTGCCCCTTGGCATATGCCATTTTGGTCTGTGAAGACAGGTGATTGTTCATAAGATATATATATATATATTTGGCCTCTGAAGACAAGTACCACTGTTACATGCAAGGCTTATTTGGGGGCAGAGTACTCAGTGTCTGGTTGCCTGCTGAGCAGACCAAGGGCTGTGGGGTGTATTAACTCTTTCAGTGCCAATTGTGACTTAGATCGAACTACTCAAAACAAACTGTACGGACTTTAAGCCTTAAGGTACCAGATTCATGTTCCTTGTAAAAAGACCTTTCATTCAAGTACAAGCCTACAGTTCCTGTAGTTACATAGGATGTAATATTCAGGTCAACAGCCCATGCCAAGGAAAGCTGTTGACTCCAAAATGCAGCACTGAAAGAGTTACGAAGAAATGTGCAGCTTAGTCAGCTTGGGAGGCAATGGTTCTGAAGAATCAAAAGGTTCAGCTAACTGGAGCATGAAACTCTTCGGAAGTTGCCATTAGCCTTTGTTAGCCTTTGCCCTATGAAACCAACCAAAACCAGGTGCTGGTCAAATGCGGTATGTGTCATTGTTTTTGGCAAATTAAAACAGTAATTGAAAAAGAATTTGGATGAGAAGTAAGTGTGAGACCTGTCAAGATGTATCACTGGGTTAACAGGTTCCTTGGCATAAGCATCCAACACATCATGTCAGGGAAGTCTGTTAAATAACAGTCTCGAACTGAAGTGTTTATGCAAAGGCAGAAGGGGTTAAATATAATCCTTTACAGGTATCTGTGTTATAAAATCGAGTAAGATCAGAGATGTCTGGCATATAATTAGCCACTTAAGCAGAGAGGAAAAATTGAGGCACTGAGAGGAGGATGACACAGAGATTCCTAAATTCCCTTGAGTTGATCGCTTGGCCTTTTGTAGGTGAGTAATGGCTTGACTGACTCTTTTATAGCCAAAATGAGACTAATTGTGCTTGGAGCTGACTTGGTGAAAATTTTGTGCTGAAAGACTTAAGCTTTAAAGTGCTTTCTCCATTATGGACAAAAGACCAATTCAAGAGTGGAAAAAAAACCGAGATCAAGGCCAGGCAAACTTTGTTATTACTGTGTCCGAAACAAAACTCCCGGACTCTTTGTTTTATGACATTTAAAGATACTTAATGTGTTGTGATAATCCCAACAAGGATAAGGTCATTTCTTGGTACTGTAATCAAGTGAAATGTGTCAGGGCTATTACCATAGAAGATGTATAGACTATTATGGTAGCATATCTTTGAAATTGTCATCATCCTGCTTGGATTATTTGATAGTGGAAAAAGCTGGAAAACTCAAGGTTAACAAAATCCAAGTACAGGAAACCAATTGATCAGGGTTTCTTCTGGTACTAGTGTACTATTTTTGTCTCTCTATGTATCTGTCTCCTTCCGTTAATTCTTTCTTTCTTTCTTTCTTTCTTTCTTTCTTTCTTTCTTTCTTTCTTTCTTTCTTGCTTTCTTTCTTTCTTTCTTGCTTGCTTGCTTGCTTCCTTCCTTCCTTCCTTCCTTCCTTCCTTCCTTCCTTCCTTCCTTCCTTCCTTCCTTCCTTCCTTCCTTCCTTCCTTCCTTCCTTCCTTCCTTCCTTCCTTCCTTCCTTCCTTCCTTCCTTCCTTCCTTCCTTCCTTCCTTCCTTCCTTCCTTCCTTCCTTCCTTCCTTCCTTCCTTCCTTCCTTCCTTCCTTCCTTCCTTCCTTTCTTTCTTTCTTTCTTTCTTTCTTTCTTTCTTTCTTTCTTTCTTTCTTTTCTTTCTTCCTTCCTTCCTGTCTTTTCTTCTTTCTTTCTTTTTCCTTTCTTTTATTTCGTTATTTCCTTCCTTCCTTCCTTCCTTTTTTCCTTCCTCTCTCTTTCTTTCTTTCTTTCTTTCTTTCTTTCTTTCTTTCTTTCTTTCTTTCTTTCTTTCTTTTTCTTTTATTCCCTGGAAACAGTATAAGGATAGAAGATTTTCACCAGAGGAACACACTGGTCAAGATAGAGAACCAGACTCATTATGTATGTGATTGGTCAGGAGGCAATGAGTGTTTCAGATTTCAGATTCAGAATGCTGTAATTTATTCAACCAATTATTACATGATTAGTAAGTTGTATACGTTGATGTAGGTGGTGTGGGAGACTCACGTTATGACAGAAAATTCGCTCAATTATGAGCCACCCTGAGATACAGTTGAAGATATACATATTGAACAGAATTCTACAATTGTGATCTATTTACAATATATCGCAGACTGAGCATCTCAAGAAGCATTTGTGACAACAGTTTCCTGTCAACCAGGGCAGCGACCGCTGGTGCCATTAGCCAAATGCTAATGTTTCATGTGTTTGGCTTAAGAAATTTGCAAGTGGTTAATTCATTTTAACATGAATTATATAGTAGAAGAATTAAGTTGAATTCTGCAGTCATTGCTGTTTTATTTCCCGATTTGAATACAAATTTTGAAGGCCTAGATCTGTCCCTGCGAGTGCTATGCGATCCTATGATTCAGGTATTGCAAGGTTTGTCGCATTGTATGCACCCAGACAAGGACAGAAGATTGAGTGGGATTAGATTTCCTTTTTTGGTGGAAATGATTTATTTACTTTTTAATCATGCCATGTTTCGGAGAGTATCCAGCAGTTAGAGACTGCGCTGTGTCTGAGCTACAGCGGTGATTAATGAGGGTGAGACGTGAAGGAATTGTCACACTCGACTTTGTATCATTAGCGGATATCCTATTAATGAAACTGGTAAAAGCAGCAGGGGAAAGTTACACCTGACACTGAGCTGTGCTTTTTTTTTTTTTTAACAGGCTACACCACATGCAAGCTCATGCATAACTGCTCTCTGTTCTGAGACTCCAGTGGGAGGGGACCTGCTTTGTAAGGTCACCTCCAATGAGAGACTGCCTGTGTCAAGAGACCACAATTTGACATGCTTCAGGGGCGGTCTTTTGGGATAAGTTTTGTTGTGTGAGGAAAGTTGCAGCACAAAACGATTAATCTATGAAAAACCTTGTCAGTGTTATGTTTTGCTCGCGAGTGTGTTCATTTTCAAGTGTGTGAAATGCCAGCAGTGTACAGATGTCAGGTATTCACTGAAGCTTTGACTTTTTTTAGTGCCAGCTGCGACTAAAGTCAAACTACTTAAAATGAGCCTCTTCGACTTATAATAAGGGTGTCAGATTCATGTTCCTTGTAAAAAGACCTTTCATTCAACTACCAGCACGCCTATCGTCCCATAGAATGTAATAGTCTGGGTCAATAACTTCCCATGGTGCGCTTTAGGTGCACGGTGCCCAAAGTGTGCCAAGGAAAGCTGTTGACTCAGTCAAAAATGGGCCTTGATGCCCTGCTAAATATGTGATAACGTTTTACTGTTTTTGTTTTCATGATTTTTTTGGCCATCAGCAAAATAAAACTGCAGCGAAAACAGTCCATTTCCAATACAAACACTTAAAAAATATTTGTTTCAGAATCTTGTGTGTGTGTGTGGGTGTTTACTAGTAGTAAGAGAATGCAAAAACAACCTCAAACATGCATGCTGAGAAAATGTCTGACAGGAAGCCAAAGAAACTGGGCTTATCTTTCAAAGCTATGTATTGAGATGGCACGCATGTGCAAATGTAGGCATCTGAAACTTACAAGCGTAAAGGGTTTCACAATTAACTCATTCAAGGCTGGGGGAACAGCATTCCTTGTTATGTCTGTGTGCCAAATTCTTTTTCTTTCTTTCTTTTTCTTTCTTTCTTTCTTTCTTTCTTTCTTTCTTTCTTTCTTTCTTTCTTTCTTTCTTTCTTTCTTTCTTTCTTTCTTTCTTTCTCTCTCTTTCTCTCTCCTCCCTCCCTCCCTCCCTCCCTCCCTCCTTCCTTCCTTCCTTCCTTCCTTCCTTCCTTCCTTCCTTCCTTCCTTCCTTCCTTCCTTCCTTCCTTCCTTCCTTCCTTCCTTCCTTCCTTCCTTCCTTCCTTCCTTCCTTCCTTCCTTCCTTCCTTCCTTCCTTCCTTCCTTCCTTCCTTCCTTCCTTCCTTCCTTCCTTCCTTCCTTCCTTCCTTCCTTCCTTCATCCCATTTGTCATGTCGGGCTCAAATTTTAGGTACTCTAACACTGCACTATTTTGTAATTCACATGTAGCTTCTAGAGGTCATTTGGTTCTTCAAAATTTTCAACTAGCTATATTTACAACTTTTGAAGGCACATAAGACAAATTTGCTTTGAAGCAAATCTTCTTTTCTAGTTTTACATGAAGCGGTCTTTATGAGCAAGATACATTACCAGTTCCTGGGCTCAATTGGGAGTAGTGAAAGACATACTTGACTTTCCCTGGTGGGAAACCAGATGGGCTTCAATACAATCCATTCACTCATGGGTCTAGACTACCTTTGCTCATATGTAGGTCCTGTGACTATGGAAATGAGGTGAAGGTCACCAAAATGATAATGAAGTCAAGGTGCAAATAAGTTAAATTTGAGTGTCATGTGGCCAGCTGTTCTTGAGATTCTGTGCCCAGAGACAAATGTTTCCCAATTATCCATGCACCAGGCATGAGCCAATTTATTTAG
The DNA here is from genome assembly GCA_964020975.1 of Hermodice carunculata. Taxonomy (NCBI): domain Eukaryota; kingdom Metazoa; phylum Annelida; class Polychaeta; order Eunicida; family Amphinomidae; genus Hermodice; species Hermodice carunculata. The sequence continues at coordinate 89,687,153 of OZ026621.1, read as the reverse complement.
TAATGGATAAGTGCATGACCCATTGTTTGTTCGGGAGAAACCTTTCTTCGCCCCCCTCCCCATTCCCATTTTTTCCCAACATGTGAATATTTCCACATGCCTGGTAAAAGTAACACTTGCCAGTCTTGTTGAAGACCAGTCATAGTACTAGAGTACTACACGACATCATTTGGGACTCTCTGCAAGTCTGTGATGTCAAAATATGTGTCTGAGAATGTTTGCTTACAGAAACTTGATGTGTTCCTGGCTACTGTTTTCCAGTTCTTGATGAATCTAGTTCCATGATGAAATGTGTCAAACTTTTCTGAAAAAGAATTTCAGTGTAAGCTCCCAAGCCATCAGGCAGTTGTCAGGTGTTCTCGTCACACTCACAGACAAATGGTTGATGGACAAAAATATAATGAATGCCTGCCTGCCCTTCCCTCTCCCAGGAATTTCAGAGTTCCACTCCAAACAGTAGGCCCCTTGATGCTAAAGTGAGATGTCAACCTTCCAACTTCAAACAGTCCCAGAATCCAAACAAAGCAAGAGTTGCAAAAAAAGTGAGATCCACTTTTGTATCCGCTTCTTATTGTTTATTTTGCCACAAGAATTTCAAAGTTTGAATGAAAAATAATAGAGTGGAGTCCATTTCAAAACTGGAAATCAGCGAAGTTGCACGTTCACTGTGCGTAATTACTGTATAAACACAAAACAAGTGACACAAATGGCATGCAATGACAAAACGCAATTCTCCACTTTATGTTCATTTAAAAAGTACATACTTTGTTGGACTTATTTTCAGTTTGTTGTGTTTTATGGCCAATTTTATGGACACCTCTGCTAAGCAGAAGTATATCCTTAAGGTAGGAGACCATTCACCAGCAACTTCTCAGGAAAGCAGACCATTGTAATCACAACGAAACTGGTGCTCTCCCTAATTTCAGTTTCAAATGTGTCGCAAAAGACCGTTCATTCAAGTACAGCTTTTCTGTATTTCCAAAGAAAAGGAGAATGGTGCACATAAGCAGAGTTCTTTGGAATACGTTGCATCCAAAGTGTACGAAGGAAAGCTATGGATGTAATCGTTGACTCTGCACTAAAACGTTTAATCCTAAGTCTAAAGACATGGAATGGCATTATTGCTAACTATCTAATTTGTTTGTTTTGAAAAGATCAATTGAAAGATGTTTTAAGTCTTTCAGTGACAAGTTTTGGGCAGAGTCAACAGCTTTCCTTGACGTCCAAAGCCCACCAAGACAAGATGTTGACCTGTATCATTATGTGCATTGGAACTGGTCACGCTGGTACTTGATTGAAATATCTTTACAAGAAACATGGATCTAGCACACTTATTACAATTCAGAGCAGTTCCTTTAACCTTTTCCCCTTAAATTAAGACAGAGTCAACAGCTTTCCTTTGCATGGGTTGGGCACTAAGTGCCCAACCCATGCCTTGGAAAGCTGTTGACCTGGGTCATGTTGTCTTGACAAGTCTCATCTTCAATTCTCAGTCAAATTGTTTTTCATTGCTGTTAAAATCAGTTGAAAATGCTGAAGCAGACGACATTTGATCACCAGCCGGTTTTGGCTGGTTTAAGGGGGAAAGGGTTAAAGTAGTTCCAAGTTTAGTCGCAGTTGGCACTGAAAGAGTTAACTGCGAAAGGGTGTCAACTTGTGTAAAATTTAATTGGTGGGTACAGGTTTGTGACATGCTATTCAGGCAAGCTGGGCCAGCCTACAGGTCACTTTGCACCAGTCACATCACTGAGCAAGCCTGAAGCTGTGCAGTTCCCATTCCACCTGAAATATAGTCCAAGTCACAGGAGTAAATCCAGATTTCTGCATTTAATTGGTATGTGTATAATATTACATCAGTAATACCAATGTCTGGTGATGTAAGAGTTATTATTATTACTTAATAATCGGGATAATGTAACGTTAGATTACTGGTCAATGATCAGATTTGTTGTAATGGGAAGGGATCAGACTTTGAAACATGCTGAAAATAGAATCTGCCATGGTTGTAACAGTGTTTCATGTTGTATGTGCAATAAATATCCTCTGACAGGTGTGTATCATGGGTTAACAGTCACCCAGTCTTAACCCGCCCTCTTGCCTGCTGAGCAGATCAATCTGGGTCTCCCCCTCTCCTCTGAAATTGAGTAGACAAAATTTAGAGCAGGGTCTGTTTAGGGGGGGCAGGTCTGAAGTGTGTGCTTCACGCATTTTATCACAGTGCTCTATTTTACTGCAAATGTACATTATTATTATCAGTAGCTGTATTCTTGTTTTTGTTTATTTTGCTGATGGTACAAAACGGTGAAGATAAAACCACAATGAAATGATAATCAGGTGTAGCACCAGCTGTGTCCATAATAGTGAAGTAAAAACCTCAGTTAAATACCTGAAATGCAGACACTCTGAAAATTTATACCTGTAAAGATGAGCACATGAATAAGTCAGTGTCTCCAGCTGCCAGGTGCAAGAGGGGGAAGGGTTTTTTCTTTATTGGTGTACTGGACCTTTTTGTTTGCCGTACATATTTCCTTCAGACAGGTGTGTGTGTGTGTGTGTGTGTGTGTGTGTATGTGTGTGTGTGTGTGTGTGTGTGGAGGGGGGGTGGAGCGTGCAAGAAGCCATTTTAATTTTCTGACTTCTTAATTACCAACTTACCAACCTTATTTGTACATTTCTTATTTTCCATACCTGGGCAAAGTAATTACTTGTACCAGCGTACAAGTCCCCCCCCCCCCTCCCTCAAGGTATGATGGTGCTTGAATGTGCCAACCTGTCTTTTTTTGACAAAAATAGGTGAACATATCGAAAAATGAGAGACTGGAAAATACAACATGGTGGAGATTGATCATCGGGGAAAGTGATCCTGGTGGCATGGTACCAGATGGTATTAACTCTTTCAGTGCCATATTTGGCCTGAGTCAACAGCTTTGCTTTGTACTGTTTGGGTGCATTGCACCCAAAGTGCATTGACGCAAGCTGTTGACCTGGACAATTACATTCAGTAAAACCTCTCATACCGAACACCTCTGTATACCAAACACCTCTCTATACTGAACATCATTTCCTGGTCCCAAATATATACTTTCAATGCTGTTAAACCTCCCTATAGCAAACACATCACTATACTGAACACTTTTTTCCAGTCCCAAGGGTGTTTGGTGTAGGGAGGTGTCACTGTATATTTGATGTAACTTGAGGCATGCTGGTACTTGAATGAAATGTCTTTTCACAAGGAATATGAATCTGGCTTCCATATTACAATCCAGAGCACTTTGTGTTAAGTAGTTCAACTCAAGTTGCATTTGGCAGTGGAGGAGTTAAACCAGTGGAGACGTCTAACTACGGAAATGTTGCTCCAGGTACCGAATCTGTAATCTTGGTAGGTAGCTTTCCCACACCAGGTAAAATTCAAAAGTAGAAAGAATCCACCCACAGTAGTGTCTAAACCAAAGGTGATTTTTGCTCAGAATAGCAGCAGTTATATGCTGTAGGAGTATTATATGTCGCCCAATAAGCAGACCACTGCCATGTGTCATGTTTGTGGAGTCTGCATGTGTGGGTCTTGTCATTGTGGCTTTTATGAGGTATACCATTTCAGTGATTTTTGTTTTGCGTGGATTGTCTGTGTTTTTCAGCTTCTGGTCAAAGTTCAAAACCGTACTGTATTGAGGGCATACCCCATTCTGAGACCTAAAGCCTTGATTTGCAGTGATTAAGTATATTTTCATTACAGTGGTACCTGCTATTTAAGACCATCCTTAAAGCCAGACAAAAGTGGTCACATATGGCAGGTGGTCTTTCACTGCAGGTGAGCTTACAAAGAAATTGAAGGCCATTGTCTTAAAATGGCGGTCTTAGAAACTAGTGCAGTCTTTCACGAGAGGTGATCTTTAGAGCAGGTACCACTGTATCAAATTCTGACCATTGCCTGTTTTTCAGCAAGAGCGTGCGATTTACTATTTTAAGGGCTCTCTATTATAATGGGTATGGTACATGCTATAGGAAAGAATAGCTTCTTACATAACCCAGTCATGAAAAGTTGTGGAGTGTAGCAGGGAAATGAAGGCAGATTATCTGATACCAGATCATCAGAAATTTTTGTCAGTGAGAGAATTTGTCAGAAGAAAGCCTCGTCAGTGGATAGGTATGAGCTGAAAATGTGCTGCTTTTGCGTTGATGCATATACCTGTCTACAGACTGGGTTATGGAAGCTTTTCATTTCCAAACATATTCCTGATGTGAAGTTTGGCATTTGTCTATTGTAGGTAACACCTTTTGGACATGCTGTGTGGACATAAAACAGAGAAAAATATACAGCAAATTCTCACTCGATCTCAAGCTTATTCAAATCAGTTTTGTCCTGTGGTTCTCACATGTGAGCAAGTCACTGTAGAAATATATGAGCTGGTCTCTCACTCTCTTTATGCTTTGAGAATTGAGTGTACTGTGTGTCTCTGACTTATGTCCCAAGACAGCATGTGTCAGAAAATATTAATACGGTGGTACCTGCTATAATTCAAGGGAAGGGGGAGGGGGTAGGTGAATCATTTAACACAAAGAGTGTCACCTTTTGAGGGCCAGCAGTGGATTGCCTGGAAGGATGAGTAGCAATGTACCAACTGGTCAGGTGGAGGGGCAGTAAGTATTTTTATCTGTAGCAGATGGTACTGATACCATTATCTTGATAGGAACTTGAGGGGCAAGCCATTTTACGAGCTTTGCCGGGCATAAACAGGGTGTGGTGCTGTCAGGTGCTTGTTGTGTGTAACCCTTTTCTGGTTAAAGGAAAGAGTTAATTGCCCCAATATTAGACCCAGATTTTTCAAAACATTTAGGAGGATTCAAGACAAAGATGGCATATTCAGAATTTTTACCATGGGGCTTTCTGTCAAGTATGCCAGGAATCTGTCAGTTTTGCCCCAGTGGTCATGCACTGGTGTTGAATGAACTTTAACTCTTTCAGTGCTACCTGTAACTAAAGTCGAAGTACTTAACATGAACTGCCCTGTCTTTTAATGAGGATGCTACATTCATGTTCTTTGTAAAAAGACCTTTCATTCAAGTACCAGCATGCCGGTCTTTATATATGATATGATAGTTCAGGTCAACAGCTTTCCTCGACATACTTTGGGGGCATTACGCCTAAAGCGTGCTGAGGAAAGCTGTTGACTCAGTCATATGTGTGGCACTGAAAGAGTTTACTGGTTCCTACCACTTTAACCGTGCACGGTGGTTTTCTCCGAGTTCTTCGGTTTCCTCCACTAGGCAAGGTAGGAAGTATACGCCAACATCTGTGCCATGGAGAGTGACTCGATAAGTCAGCTTGACTTCTTTCACAATCCATGTAAAACAAATGTGTCTATACTTTTTTTTTTTTTGAACCATTTTGCCTGCTAAGCTAACCAAGTTTTGTGTTGCCTCTACTACACTTGCCAGCGGAGTAGACATAACACAGAACCTGGGTCTGCTTTGCAGGCAATGGAATGCTCTGGATGTTTGCACTTCAGTGTTTTTCACTAGTTTCAACAGTAATGAACAACAATTTGACTGACAACTGTATCTATGAGGCCGATCAAAATAACATGCCCCAGGTCAACAGCTCTTCTAGGCATGGGTTGGGCACTTAGTGCCACCCCTCTAATGTGGCCACTTTTTGCTTGCATTTGGGGTGGCTTTATGAGGGGCAGGGTCACTGGACAGCAAAATGTAATGGTGTTTCAGGGAGCACTGATATGTGACTCATTCGGGGGGGGGGGGGACAGGCTCTGCTTAGTGTGTGTATTGCATACTGAAATTCTCCGTGAAAGAACTCATTCACGAGAGCACCTGTCTTAAGAGACCACAGTTTGGTCATCCTATAGGGGTGGTCATTGAATGCAGGTTTAACTGTTATTCTATCATAAAATAACTGAGACAGCAAATTCTGAGGGCATCAGAGCATGTGCTGTAATATTAGAATGCAGGTACATAGGGATTTCAAAATTTAAAACACATGTACAGTAAAACCTGTTTCGGGAAACTGCCCCTAGGGCAGGGCAAAAAGTGGCAGACCTGTGGTCTCTCAATAGAGGTGCAACAGCATGAGAAAGATGGCAAAAGGGGCATGCTAAACATGGACTGAAAAGGCAGTTGGTCTTTTCTCCCGGTGGTCTCTTAGAACAGGTATAACTGTATATGTTTGTATGGACACTGCCCCCCCCCCCACCTGGACAGAAAAAATGCGAACAAAGTAACTTGCAAGTTGCATGGTAAGAAAACACCATTATCGTATAAGAGAACTGAATAGTTGCTTTAAAAGATGAAGAAGAGGGGGAAAAAAGGAGATTCTTTAAGGCCTAACTTGGTAGAATGGAGTGGGCTGATAAATGGAACCGGATATTTTGATCAGATTGATCTCTGACTACTGCTCAACTTGTATACCAATAGTTTGTATGATGGATTGTTGCCAGTGTGTGAACGGTGGTTTCTAGATGAGACAGCCACCCAGGGACTAGGGTTCACAGACGAGACCAATCACGTGCCCAACATGAAGAAAAAGATTGTGTTATTTGTTGCTGTTGCATCTACCAAGTACCTTTTTTTTTTTTTTTTTGAGGTGTTAAAATGTGCATGAAGTTTAGTATGTTTGTTGATGGACAAACCTGTATTGAATATAGCGGGGAAAGGAACATGTCTGACCTGGAAGAAGGTGATTACTCGAAAATTACACTGCGTGTGTCGGAGTGAAACAGTCTGCCAGACACCCACAGTACGAACCATTTAAAATGATTGCGGAATGTTACATGTGCAATGGGTTTTTTGTCTTGTGGCTGGAAAAAGCGGTGCATTTGTTGTGACAGAAAGCAGTTGTAAGCTGTCAGTGACTGTGAACAAAATCTTCATTTCAGACTTCTGGTCATATATAACGGTTAGCAGTGCTGGTATGATCTGGATAAACCCTGTCCACTTTAAATGCACTGGCAGAACGTTCAGGGTTTGCCTGGTGGACAGAGCTTCCTTTCTCTATTTTTTTCCACAGCTGAATTTTTCAGCATAAAAAACCCCCAAGAACTTCAGATCTCTGTGCTTTGCTTGTTCATATATTTGGGCAGATGTCACCTCTGCAGTATACGATAGTCCCTTGTTTGAGAGATAGCTTGCTGTATATGACCATGCTTGGACCTGCCCTTGGGTAGTCTCTAAAAAGAGGGACCACTCTACAATATCTCAAAGTCTGCTTTGACGTGGCTTGATTGTATTTATAACATGTTAAGTCAGGCTGTACTGACATTTTTTTAAACTGTATTTCGAGGGAATGCATTGAAAATTTTCGTTTGGATCCCATTCTTCACAAAGAGAGCTCTGATCCAAGTATAAGTATACCTGGTCCAAAATTAAGTGATTTTTGTATCGGGGATAATCATGCTGTACAGTGAAACCTGTTTTGAGAGACCACTGTGACGAAAGACCACCTGCCTTTTCAGATCATGTTTACTATGTCCCTTTTGCTATCTTTCCCGTGTTATTATACCTCTATTGAGAGACCACTTGCCTTATGTGACCACTTTTTGGCTTGCCCTAGGGGTGGTCTCTGAAAACAGGTTTCAGTGTAGTTGCCCTTGCTAGCCAATGTAAAAAGCTGTGATCACATCATGACCAGCACAGTATGGAAACTGCTAATTAACCTTTTGCAATGAGTTGCCATAGATGAGTCAAAGTGAGGCACCAGACCATAGCAAGCAGTTACTGGGGTGAGATGGTGAAAAAGTGGTGCAAAACCTGCAGTAACAGTGTCTCATTGGGCACCTAGGTGAAATAAACTCTTTAAAGTAGATAGATAGATAGGATTTTTTAGGACATTGGAAAAATGTGTCTTGAGGGTTACGTGGAAAAAAAAAAAGTACATGGGCTAAATTTTGCAGGAGCATCAACTGAACAGGATCATTTCATATTGGTGGGTTCTAAAAGTTCATCATATGGTCTGGAAACATTTCCGTTCTGATCTCTCTTATTAAGTGAAACACTCATTTAATTTTTTTTTCCATAACAGCATGCATGGAATTCTCATGAAAACTGATAGGTCTTGTTAAATTTTTGTGATTATCAAAATTATATTAACAAAAAAGTGTGATCTCTTTAGTCATGATGTAAACCACCCTTTTTTTTAACTCATTCCATACCATGGTCACAGGCCTTGGTGAGTGGTTCTTGCACTGCCTGGCAAATCATGCTGCAGCTGCCTTTGTGGCAGCTGCAGCATGACTTGCCAGGCAGTGCCAGAACCACTGACTTAAGACTATAGGCATGTTGGTACTTGAACAAAAGCTCTTTCTGTGAAGAACTCAAATATGCAATTGTCATCTTACATCAAAGTAAATATATGGAAAAATCAGGGACTGGTATGGAATGAGTTAATAAAGGCTGGTTGAATGAAGAGCAGGTGACAGTAGAGAGCTGGTCTCCTGTAATCATGTCCACCTGTCCAAGTACATTGTGATTATTTGTCACTGCACTGTGTGTGAATTGGTCGCCATCAGCCTGTGCAGAGGGTCAGTAACATGTGTCAAAGGTGAAGGTCATCCAGATGTAGGTCATATTGATCTACTTTTCAACAGCTGGTAATCTATTTTACTCCCTTGACATGCCAGCCAGTATTTTCATGCTGATGCAACTTCCAGAGTTACATGACAAGCTTTGAAAATAAATAGTTCCCCTGTTTTATGTCTCCCCGTACAACGGGGAAACATATTGTTGTTGCGTCCCTTTCTTTTGCTTCTTCTTGTTCTTGTTCTTCTTCAACACATTGTTGTGTGCGTTGCGGACGCGATAACTCGAGAAAGATTTGATGTGGGAAGTTGAAATTTTTTGTGAAGAAGTTCCTATATGAAACCTTGCTTGGAATTGCAGATGGATGACCTTGACATATTTTTCAAGGTCACATAGGCATGTCATGTAAAATTGAAGCGGACGCAGTAACTCTGTAAGGATTTGACTTAGGAGGTTGAAAATTTGCATGATTATGTACCATAATGTGAACTAGGTTGAGATATTAGATGGGTGACCGTGAACTATTTTCAGGGTCACATGTGCACTTTTTAAAAATCATTGCAGATGCACTCGAGAAAGATTTGTCTTAAAGAGGTTAACATTTTGTGTGATTATGTTTCAGATGGGAAGACCTTGCTTGTAACTGCAGATGTATGACCTTGACCTATTTTTCAAGGTCACATGGGCATTTCGTCAAAAACCAAAGTTTTGAAATGTCAAGAAAGAGTGTACCTTCACCATATCTGTAGATCATTGGAATCGTTATGCCTATTTATAAAAAGAAGGGTGACAATAGTAAGGGCGCACGGGGAGACATTTGATTTTCTGTCGGAAAATCAGCCTGTTTTAGTTTCCACTGAGCTTTCAAAGAAGCTACAAGTATGAGGTTGTTTAATCTTTTGTCTCTACAGAGGAACTTTCAACAGTTCCCAGAGTGTTCTCAGTCATGTGTTGATGAGTGTGACAGATAGACTGCCCTCACATTGCCACTGGAGGTGCCACTGTGATTTGGCACAGCAATGCAAAAATAACTGGGTACATATCATCATTTGGTCATTCAAAATATGAAGAAATGGAATAACAGTTTGCGTGTATTCAATGCAGGGTTTAACAGTATGCTTTTGTTTCTGCGAGATAAAATGATGATAAATTAAAAAAAAATTAGAAAATGTTTGTGCCATGATGCAGCATTAATTGTCAGGCACTGGAAAAACAGCGACGTTTGACAAGGCATGTTAGAACTGCAGTGAACGGTATTTTTACAGGGAATTGCACTCTGCAATTCCCATAATATTTGTAGCTTAACATAAAAAAAAACCCCAACAAATTATGGCTCATGTTAATGAACCTGTGAAAGACTACATTCCATTCATTGTGGGTTTCGTGAAGGATTGCAAGAACGAAAATGACAGGAAGTGATGTCAAGGCCTCTAAAATGCCAGAAACAAATGAAGCAGGCAAGATCTTTGAATGCATGCAAGTGTGGACTCGGGCTTCAGTTATATTACATATTGATTGGAGATGGTTATACCAGGATAACAGTTATAGTAGAGAGAGCTCCATGTCCTGGAACTGCAGTGGCTTCTGTCAGTACAGTGCACGCTGCTGGCTGATTGTTTCGAGATCATACGCCCCTCGTAGATTAAACCAACATGACAACCGAGGATTTCTGTTCGAAGTACACATCTCAGGTTGTCATAGCAAGGAACTAGGACAAGACAACTGCGGGGATGAGTACTTCTGTATCTGGAATACTGCAGCTAAAAGTGTCATGTGCACAGTCCTGAAACTAAAGAGCATTGAGCAGAGCTTTCTGATTGGCCAGGCCAAGACTTAATTGGATTCCTACGTTGTCATACCTGTTCTTTTAATGCGAGGTCTCATGTTTTCAGTGTCCGTTTTAAGGCATGTCTCTGGGAAAGGTATCTTGGGATTAATTTGAGTTCAATTCAGTTCAGGGAGTCGTGATGAACAGATGGAGAAATTCAACCAACATTTACAGTAAAACTATCTCGTGGGAGCTGTAAATAAGATTAAAAAAGTACCGAGGAAAGTATCATGAAAAGATGGTCTTGCAAGACAGGTGGACTGTCCTTAGACTGGTGTCTTAAAACAGGGACATGTGTACATTAATTTAGTCGTGGCTTAAAATGGAATGGCAATAAAAGGGTGTGCCGTGCAGGACCTGTTGAGGGCAACTCTTTCATGAGAGCCAGGGTTGCGCGTTCCTGTTGCTTTTCATTCTATTGTAATTGGCACTAGGAAGCCACTGAAACTGCTGTGAAAAAGCATCAAATGTAAATCTAGGGGTGTGCATGAAATATATAAACTTCCCGACCAGAGCAACAAAGTAACTAGCGAAACGATATTTGAACAGTCTAATCCAAATACAGTAGAATCTCCAATTAAGACCACCTCCATAAAGAGACCATTTCTATATTAAGACCACCAATTTATAGACCCGATTTTGTTTATCCTCAATTAAGTTATGTTCCCCATTAAGACCACTCTCCTATAAAGACCACATTTTCTCAGTCCCGCAGGTGGTCTTAATAGGGAGATTCCAGTATACACCCATCTGGTCTTCAGTCCTTTTGTGTATTGGGTGGTGTATTTTGAAAAATACAATGTACATTGTGCACATATAACTGCCATTTATAAACTGTCCCATGATGATTCTATCAGTACTCATTTTTACCTGCACAAATTTTGAGGGTCTATGCATGTCAGGCATTCAACTGAAGTGATAAGGTAAAACTCTTTTTGACAAAGTTCATGTCGAATTTACATTTCAATTCTTTCACTGCCAACTGTGACATAAGTAAAAATATTTGAGGTGAACATCTTAGAATTACCAAATGGAAACTTGATAGATCTTCTTTATGAAAAGGCCTTTCATTCAAGTACCAGTATGCCTATGGTCCCATATGATATACTGGTCCAAGTCAATAACTTTCCTTGGTGCTGGAGAAAGCTGAGGACTCAGTCCAAAGGTTTTGGGCTGAAAGAGTTAAAAACTGCTTCATTGTGTTGTGATTTTCTGTTTTGTGCCACCGGGGAAATAAATGGAAACAGAAATGCCGTAAAATGAATGAATTTACAGCAAATGAAGACATACTGACCAATACCGCGACATCAGTCATGCTTCCTTGAAAGGCAAATAATTTCCCCAAAGGCACATACATGTATTTTAATAATCATTATTATTTAAAAAAAAAAAACAACTTCAGGCTATAGAGTATGTAGCATTTTATATTATCTTCGTAAGGGGGAAAACTGGTCAAACTGTTGTTGATAAATTGCTGGAAAACTTCATTATGATATATCTTGTTAATATTATGAAAATCCCTAGCTCCAGCAGATGCTGCTTCTTTGTATATGTAAAGCTGTCGGTAGTCTTGGCATGGCTGTGGGAGTAACGAGGTGTATCGGAAAGGTGAGCCAGAGCATAAGTGCTTATAAGCTGTTTTTCTTCCGGGCATACAATAACACACAGTCTTCATGTGTACGTCGTCTCAGATACACCCTAAGGGGCATATTTGCATTTGTAGTGTGAGCCTGTGAGGTGTATTCCTACGCACTAACACAGCAAAGGACCAGCCCATGCCACTGTGAGTAACCTCATGTTCTCCCAGAACTGCTCATCAGCACATATTTTGGGTTTGGAGATTTATTTTATTTCCTGTGAAGAGAACGCCATGCTTAATCTTTGAGCGAGTGTCTTGTTGGGCACACAGTTTCACGTATATGGTACATGTACATAGGTGTGTCCAGCCTGTCCCATTTAGCAGGAAATCATCCACATTGTGAACTATTTAGTGTAAATTTTGTCTCATTTTGACAAGTGCCTTTATGAAAATCAAAATTTTCTCTGTTTTAACTTGTTGAATAATTTGGATTGAGTCAACAGCTTTTCTCAGAGTTCTTTGGGTGCCTTATGCCCAAAGCGTGCCAAGGAAAGCTGTTGACCTGGACCGTTGTATTCTCTGGAACTACAGGTATGCTGGTACTTGAATGAAAGGTCTTTTCACAAGGAACCTGAATCCAGTATCTTTATTGTAATTGAAAGCAGCTCATGTTACATGTTGTTGGACTGTAGTCACAGTTGGCACTGAAATAGTGGTATCTAAAAAAATCTACCCCCTCCCCCATAAGAGCAAAGATCTTCGTATTTTAAGTCAGATGATGTTGGCAGGTATGCAGTTCCCTTGGATGAGCCATGCAGAAGTCTCCACCAGTACATAGTGACAGCAAAATCTGTCGAACGCAGAAGCAGAAATGTGCAGCTTGAGGTCGGCATGATGGAAACAAACCCTGCTGCGTTTGTAATCACACTTTGTTTCGCTTTTTACATTGGTGGCAGAAAAAAATAAATGAAACAATGTAAAAATATTTCGTCATAGGTGCAACAGGAATTTTGTCCAATGGAGTGAATTGACTAAAAATGAGTTATAAAAAAAAGGGGATTTTTTTACTGAAGAAAATGAAGCAATTTAGTTCAGTAGACCCGTGTCGTGCTGCATGTTGTGATGATAGGTGAATTTCTGTGCGTAAAGATCAACTGATTTACACCTCAATTATTTTCCCCTTTTCTGGTGTCTTTCTTGGAAGAAGCTTTAACAAAGATACAAGATTACACTGCAGCGAGGATGGGGGTGAAGTTTCCCAGTGGATTGACTGGGACTTGGCCATTATCTCAGACCAGGACTAGTGCGTGCCCTCGCGCGTAACACGAATGTTTCTATGGGGATCAGTGTGAGGGAGCTCCATGATGAAGTTAAAAACTTCACTGTTTTTATTTGGTCACACAATGTTCAACATCATGAATTCTGCAGGGGTTGATCCAGAAATCTGTATAGTGGTGGAGGGGAAAGGAAGGGCCTGAAGGAAGTTTAAAGTTGGGGTTGTTTGGATGGATGGGCGACTTCAGAGTTGCTTTCATTCAGATAAGTGTTGAACATTTTGCAGTAAAATGTGGTGCACTCTGCAGGTTTCTCTATGGAGAACTTTTCAAGCATTTTTGAGATGAAAATGTGAAAGTGGTGTAGATTTTCATCTTGAAATGCTTGAATAATTCTCCATTGCATGTACATCCAACTAATTTTTTTTTTTTTTTGGAGGGGGAGGGTAGGGGCTTGTTTTACCTGCAAAGCAGACCACTCTTACTGTACAGGCCAAACAGTGTTTTTATAGTGGTTTGTCAGCAGGCAATTGATTGGTTTCCTGGGTTTGTATTGATGCAAGCATCAGATCTTTTATTTTTTTACGTTAAAGGTGCAGGCATTCTCCATGTTTGCTTTGCACTATGCCGGAGGCCACAGGTACTGCAAAACATGCGTATGTTTCTTGGGACCATTCATATTTAACTCTTTATTTGAACGTAGAGTTGTGCTCAACTTGAGAAGGGTAATCTATGTGCATAACAAGGAACAATAGAAGGACTTGCTTTCACTTAGAATTGTTTACGAACCCCCAGAGTGCACAGTTTACATGATAAGGGAACATGTAGGTGAGAAAACGTGATTAACCTACCAAAAGACAGAATGCAAAAGAGAGAAAACGTTATTAGTAAATCAAAACTTTTAGCACAAATGAAAGAGGTTTTCAGCTTCTGAGTAGGTGCATAGTAGAAACAGGAAATTAGAAAACATGTTTGAAATGTTCAGTCTGGGAGCATTGTGTACCTGTTTGGAGTTAAAAAACATCTTTGAATGGTTGTCAGAAGTCTGGAGTAAATTTAGAACAGACAGGGAGGTGTTAAAAGGTGGTATGTATTTTCAACCATTGAATGCTGGGAAAGTATTCAAAACTGAAAAAAAGAAGGAATGGAGAATTTTGTAGAATATTTTTAGGCCCTCTGTTCAACCCATGAAATTGGTTGTTTGGGAAGTCCTGAGTAAGATTACACATGAGATTTTTACAAATAGAACTGTATGGTCTTATGCTTTGCAGCCTCGACCAATTTTAGATTGACTACATGGTGTGTAACTGTTGGGCTTACAGGCTTTCTGTTTGAACTGACCAGTTGAGATTCTTTGGACTAGGTCCATATTGCCTGAAGGTTGCCATTGCTGGACATCAAAAGTTTGAATTCTAGGAATACGTGAACATGTGCAGCTATTTATATGAGTTAGGCCTATCAATGTGATGGCTGGACCGCAAGGGAGCATTGAGGTTTTACAAAAGGGGGGATATATATGTGTAATATAAAAGTGGTTCATCCTTGTAGTTTTTAAAGGGGGGAAAAAGGGGGGGGGGGTATTTTTCGTCATTTAAAGATTATGGCTGGTTGTGTCTGTATGATTAAATTTGGTTTCCACATGTGTGCAGAATAGGGCACCTAACACTCCATTCAACTAATTGGCTAATTAAGACCGAGTGTATGTCCCATTTGTATCTGACCAGTGCCCATAGGGAAGTGTGCACATGAACCAAGCCTAGATCCTGCAGATGCAGGTCTTCAGCTGGCCCAAAGACAGTCCAGATGAACCAATGCTTGGTAATTCATTCATTTGCAGAACACCAGCTCTGTGGAAAATTTCCAGTCCAGTGAGATGTGTGGTCTGTTTTTAGTCTTACCTTTTCTGCGCATTAAATAAACTGACAATTTTTTTCATCCTTGGCGTTTTTAGTTGTATATATGTATTACACAAATTTCAGTAATGGTGAAACGGAGACCGCAGTGATAACTCCCAACCCACACAGTTTTTTATTCAGTGTCTGAGTTGCTGGCAATGTAATTAATCATTATGAAAATTTCCCTGCCAAGCAGACCTTGCTGTATATAGTCAGCGCCACGTGTAGATTTTATAACGCCGAGAACTTGGTTTGTATTGTACATTGCTGAACACAATGTAGAAGCTGGCTGATGTGATGACATGTCATTGAAAATCAATCTGTTTTTGATTGTGAAAGTACTCGCTTTGATTTGTAGTATCCAGAGGGGAAATGTCAGTTGTACTGAGTAAATGACTGGGTAATTAATGTTGAATCTTTCATGAAAATGAGACACCATGACAAGTACTTACTCCCTAATGGTCTGTATTTGCAGATGGGAGGTGACCATGCGAGGAGTATGTGAATTGTGACTGGAGTGTCACCGTCAGACATGAGTGCCCCCACCAGTCCCCACACCTCGCCTCGAAGGGGGAAGTACATGATTGTCAAGGTCATCTTGTTGGACGACTCCATCCAGTCCTTCCAGGTACCGGTAAGTATGAAAACAGCTGTTATACCGTATTGCGCAGACATGTTTTGTAATGTAAAGTCCTGGTTAGGGGATGTGCTTTCCTTATGCCTCAATCTCTAACAACCGAGTCATGCTTCAGTTTGTACATGAAGCGTTGGCTCGCAGGCACACAAACAGGGCTTATGTCATCTCTCGAGACGTGTTCCAGGGTTTGGCCACCCAGGCTACCATGGTTTTCAAGATTCTAGTTACCAGCACCTTGGTTACAGTATGTGCTTCATAATGCATCCACCTACCTGTAAGGAGGAGGCAGGTCACTCTGAGGTTGTCCGTCATCGCTCCCTGTGCTATGAGGCTCTTAACTGACCTGCTGTATGTGGGAGATCTGCCAACCAAAGTGTAATTTTAAAGAATCCTCCCACTTGACTGCTTTGGTTAATATTTCTCCCACTTAAACATCAACTGGTGATAAATGTATCATGTAACAGTGTGTGAATTGCTCTTTATTCTATGTTACATCACATTTAGAGGGCGCTATACTGGCTTAAAGTAATGCTGCAAACTTTACTGAGCTTTTTGGGTACATTGAGCTTGAAAAGTGTTCCGGAATAGCTGATTTGGACAAGTTTCAAATTTAAAAAAAAAGGTCATACCCACCCTCTCCCAAACCAGAGCCTCAGCTTGGTCACTGCACTTCCTTGATATCTCCCTCTTTAAAAAGGACTGAGAGGGATATTCTCCCTCACGGCACCTGCTCAAGGTTGGAGTCAGTGGATTCCAAGCATTCCGTGTTTTCTCTTCTACAACTATCTATTAATTGCCGGAGACTATAATTAATACATGGGATAGCTGGACAGATAATCAATTATCCTGTGTTTGCACTTCTATGACCTTGATACAGGTACCAGGTACAGCTGGGTGATAATGTGTGCTGAATCTGACGTGACCTTATAAATCCTTGTTTGGAATGAAGGAATGAATTTTTGGTGAATGATTTGGTTGGCAGTACAATGGTCTCCCTCTTTTAAGGCTAGTCACAAATGCAGTCAAAAAGTGGTCTCATAAGAGGGTGGCCTCTCTTAAGGGGGAGAATATAATGGAAATACCATACTTTCTGCACAAAAATGCTGGCCTTTCAAGGAGGGTGGCCTCTGGGGAGAGGGGCCTTATAAGAGGGGGACCACTGTACCTAATACAATGTGTGTCAAAATGCACAATTTTGTCAGGGCCAAATCACACTTATGAGTATTTGCTATCACTTCATGCTGTTGCTTAGCAGATGTGTTTGAGAGGCGGTTTTGCATCTTTGAATACCCATGTTCCACATTGCACCAGTATTTGACCAAAATATTACCGGTCTGTTTGTAACATAGGATAACTGGAATCTCAGATCTTGTGCCGGTGCCTCGATCTACAGATGTGGCTTGGGAGATTCTCTGTATATCCAGAGATTTTCAGGCAGTTTGCGTGAACGTAATGGAATCAAACGTCCTCTTCACAAGTAACAAACTTTGTCCCACCAAATACTGAATGCTGGCTCCTATTCAAAAAAGGCACAGTCTGTCATTGTCTTCTGGTATACATGTAGTGCGGGCAGACACACTGTACTTGCATTAATTTCTTCTGTTGTTTCTTGTTTTCTTGTTCTTCAGCACCTTTAGTTCCAATCATGTGACTCATTAAGGATTAATCCAACCTAAATCAAACTTGGTGGGATTATGTAGCTTACCAAGCCCATGTTTGGCATCGTAAATAGGTGACCTTGATTTATTTATCAAGGTCATGGGGTCACTTCATGCAGTTGATTTCACTCTGTAATGTCTCTGTAATGCATTAATGTATGACAATGAAACTTCGTAGGATTACATACAGTACTAAAGTCTAATGTGGTGACCTTGGTCCATTTCTCAAGGTCACAACATCACTTTCATGAAATTGGTTGCTCGTGACCTTGTTAACGTAGAACTGGTAGTGCTTGACCATGCTTAAGTAAAACCACCTTCAAATAAGGCAAATAATGTAGTCTGAAGGGTACTGTATTTTTGTCATTTGGTATACCTGCCGTATAAGAAACTGCCTTGTGATGAGAGTTCGGAGAAGGGAGTACATGTACTGTGTAGTGCATAATTCATATTTGGGTATTTCATGGTCTTTAAGTTGGAATTGTGTACTTTACAACAAAATAATCCTTGCATGTGTCATGTCCACACCCCCGTCCAACCGCCCTTCCCGTCCCATTTCTTCCTCCTAACTTTATGCAACAGGGAGACATTGGATCTTGTTGTGCGAAATGAACAAGTTCTCCAGTTGACTAGATGGTTGTACAGCATTTTCCACAGTTGTAATTGTCGGCATTTAAATTTCAAGGGGTTGTATTCCCTGAGCTGTAATCTAGCAGGAAGCCAGACGTGCCTCCAAGCCTGATCAGAACTGGTGAGGATCCAGGGAGACTGGTGGAGCCACGTTTTGTTGTGGTTTATTCCTGAAGGGTACCAGATCATTGCTTTGTGGCAATTATATAATGGTGCCACTCAGCGTGGTGTGGCTGCAAGTCGATTGATTAGCAAAGCATGTAGCTTGCTTTAATACACACAGACTCACATGAGTTACCCTTGCAGGGAGCATCTATTGTAATCAGATGGAATCAGAATGCAGTCAGATGAACAGCTGGCAGACTGGGTCTTAATGAGTCATAATTAGGAGACATGGAATGCAGGAAAAGCCTGTAGATATTAATTTAACACTCTCCTCCCCCCCACCCCGAAATTAAGTCTGAGTCAACAGCTTTCCCTGGCATGTGATTTTGCTAGGTCTCACGTGCAATGCGTAGTCAAACTGATTTCTTTTCTGTGGAACTAGTAAGAAACACTGAAGTATATGACATTTGACCATCAGCAAGTTTTGGTCGGCTTGTGGTGGAAGGGTAAACTGGAATAAGTCTCCCCTGCTTGGATATGATCTCCAATTTTGGAATGGGAAAATTGGTTAATTATCCAAAAGTCTCTGATGCCTCTTACACTGGAGGTTAAAGTGGGCAAGTACTACCGCATAGTAAAAAATAAAATACTACACCTCCAATGCATGATCTATCACAGGGTTGGGATGCTGTGGGGGTGGGGGTGGGGGTGTAGGGTACATCGGAACACAGTTTTCATGTTCTTGGAAGAATCTTTGAAGTGGAGGTCATTCGGGGGGAGCATGCATTGGTACTTAAGTTTCGGTGTTTTTGAAAGAAACTATGAAGTACATATACAGAACTTTTGATAACTCTGTATTTTATTCTTTGTGAAAAAAAAAAAAAACTCAACAAAATATCCACTTAGCACATGTATGTCTGCACTTTGTTGAATGCCTTGGGGCCAATGGGCAGCTTGCTGTAAAGATACACTCTTGACATTTGGGAGAAATGTTCATGTGTTCACTAGAGATAAATCTTGCATCATGGTGATACTACGTTGCAGAATGTGAGATAACATTGGACCAAGGATGTAGTGTTGGAAAATTTCAGACAGTTAAGCTGACTGCAGAGATCCCAAATCAGGAAGGTTTAGAGGAGTATGAAACATGACTGAAAGACAGGAAAAAGCACCCTGCTTCAAATGCAAGAACAGTGCACGGGCTGGTGAAAGGAAGGTGAAAAGCGATGAGGTGTTAGAATGTTAGTTTCTGTTGGGATCCAGAAAGTTCACGACTGGAGGCTTGCAGCTGAAGAATCCATGACCAATGTGCGCAAGTGAGTCAGAGACTGAGCCACTGAGTAGGAACTGATAATCTAAACAGCAAACTGCTGTGATAAGCCCACAGAGCTGCACCAGATTAACAGACTTCTGTGTGATTGGCAGGAGGGACTGATACCATATTTTGGTAGGCCCACATACCTCCGTTTCAGATGAATGAAAATTTGAGGATTAGGTGTCCATCATCCCAGAAGAGCTTGGTGCAGATAAACAAAAGTTCCGAGATAGCTAAAATCTTCTAGGCTCATTCTCCGTATATTTCGTGGTAGCAAGACGGCACCCCTACTAAAATTTTATCTTATCATGCAATGCCTGTGCTGTATTTTGGGGTAAATCATGGGAACAGAAACACAATTTTGTCACCTGACTGGATCGCAACTGAGGAAGTATTTGTGGGTTTAAAGGGTTTCTCAGACACAGTTACCTAGAACATTTGATTAGCGCTGGGTATACGAGTCGAGTCTGGTCCAACATCAATCTGGCTGAATGGACAGACTTCATGGGTTATTCACAAAGTAGAAATAAAGCTGGCCTGCTTAAGCCCTGTCAATGTTATGATTGTGTGTTCCATCTGTATTGTCGTGTGTGCTGGCAAACAGCGCCAGACACGAGTTGATTGCAGTGGCAGATTGGATGCTGAAATGAGCCAGGTGGAGATATTTAGACATTATGAAAAGGTCAACAGGCAGTACAGCAGGTCACGGACATGAGACTTCATGTATTGGATCTCGGTCTGTCTGATCCAGCCATTATATGTGCCCAGTCCTGAGATTTCATGAATTCTGGAGCAAACCAACAGTATTAACTCATGTTGCCATAGAAACGGACAATTGTATGTTACACATCTCACAATTTACAACAATTTGGTATACCTGTGACTGTCAGCCAGGTTTCTGGTGTTTTGCAAGCTTGTATGCAGTCTTATTATGATGATGGTCGTTTGATGGGAAATTACTTGGATTAGAGAACATTTCCTGAAAGGTAAATATAGTTATCTGCAATGCAGGAATGTCTTAGCAGAAGGTCGGGTCTTCGTCAATAGATTCGGTGACAGATTGTCAACCAGTGAGGGACTGTGTGTTGATACAAGTAGGTGACCAATCAGGGATCAGCAAATATCATGCACTGCATCCTCCCGGCCAATTAAGGAGAAATGTCAATAATCTTGGGAAATTAGGAGAAAAATTTGCCAGATGACAAGAAGTTGCTCAAATACCATAGAGTATGAGTTTCTGTGATATTAATGAATGGGAAGATTTGGTTTAATCCTAGTAGACAATTCGCTTGAGTGTGGAGTACTGTGAGTGGAGGCTGTTAGTGGGTGCACCTGAGGGCTGGTTTTGACTTGCATCTAGCGTGGTGTTTGTAGACAGGCAACATGGTCCAGTCACCCCTCACATACAGCTATGATTCATGCAGGATAAACCATCGAGTAATCCGCAAGTGTATAAATGTAGTTATCAGCTCGGGTTAAGCACACGAAACGTAATACTCACTTTTCTATATATATACACCTTTTGCTGAATTTTGGCGATAATTTGTGTGCCTTGAAACAGTGAAACAAAATGTAACTGTTTGGGCACTGAGTCAACAGGGCGCCATGTCAGCAGGCAAAGCTGCTAATGAATTTGCTTACTGTACAATCATGAATTTCCTGGAGGAATAGGTGTTCCTATTTTTTAGCCTCAGCACAAAAAGCGTCGGAGGCTACTGTCGTCCCCTGCCTTGTCCATCTGTCTGTCAGTCGTGTTGACATTACACTATGATATCTCAAAAAATATTCACTGTAGGTGTACCAAATTTCTGCCAGAGATACACCTTACAATGGAGCAGGTTCCTATTGAAAACCAACTTCCTTTTATTGTTTTAAATTTTTTTTATGAAACTTGATGTGTGTATCTCAAGGCCCTCTGAGTGCTGCACAAGGGGATGACGTTACCGTAATATCTAAAAAAATATTCACTGTAGCTTTACCAAATTTTGTCACAGAAGCATATTATGATGGACCAGGTTCCTATTGAAAATTTATGTGTAAAGTTTTTATGAAACTTTAAAGTATATATTTCAAGGCCATCTGAGTTACGCACAAGGGGACGACGTTACAATAATATCTCAACAAAAATCCATCGCAGCTTCATCAAATGTTGATCACAGATGCACATTATAGTGGACCACATTCCTGTGGAAAACCAGCTTCCTCTTATTATTTTTAAACTTGTCATGAAACTTTTGAACCATTTATTTTAAGGCTGTCTGAGCGGCGCACAAGTGGACAGTGTTACAATGATATCTCAAGAAGGATAAAATTGCTCTTTCATTTCATAGACAACAATATGGAAATAGTGTGCAAAGTGTTCCACTGCGGAGTCTCCAAAAAAAGAAGAAGAAAGAAATGCAGTATTGAAAAAAAAAAATTGTGGGAGCTGAAGGTAACCTGTTCTCTGAGCGCTATTTTTCATCTTGAGGTCCATTTGTTTGGGATATCAGACTCAGAAACTATTTCATTTTCTGTATGCATCAACAAGCAGAAGTACTGACACCAATTTAGGATCAATTTTGAATTAGGACTGGTAAATTCTGTTTGGGGATCAAATTAAATGCTGTGGAATATAAGTGATAACATGTGTACACGTTTGTCATTCTTTGCTGAGAGAAAGCGGATGATACTGACAACAGTGGACTATTTCGGGCAATTTTTATTGGGAAAAGTTGTATGCGGATACATTAGGCCAAAGAAAATAAATAGTGTGTTTGAGGTTACATGCCAAAAATAAATAGGGTAGGTAGGTAGGCTTTTTTTTAATATTTTTTATAAATTTTTGCTCTGAAAACAAGAAAAGTGACTTAAAATGGATAAATTGTGCATTTCATGAAGAAAATCTGCCTAGATTTTTTTTTTTTTTTTTAATCAATAAAAAGTTTTAGGGTAGGGGGGTTTGGGCAAGGGTCGGTAGGGAAACCCCAAACACAGACTTTTTTTTTTTGGCCTTAGTACAGTTGTATTGGGCTCCTGAGAGTTAAGGCATCTGGACTTGAGTTGGAACAGCAAACCGGCTAGTGCTACTGCGGGGCAGGTAGTCAATAAAAGTAACTGTCGTATGGACAGAATTAAGTTAAAAAAAAAAGTGGAACACAGCATGATCACATTTAGATTGATCTGAACAGGTTTCGAAGTCATGAAGTAAGAAAGCTGGGTTACAGGGGGTTCAGGAGGTGGCCGCTTATGTGAGCTCACAATTTCATATATTTCGACTTCTGACGGATATATGGACAAAACACAGCATGCATAATCATGTTAGGTAAGAAAAGCGTTATGATCCCCACCAAAAAGGGGTGAAAGGGCTCCCAATTTGAGGCTGGAGCCCGTCTCTGTGTATGAAAATACAGCTTATATTTGGGCAGCTGGATTTCATCTGTCCATGAGCCTTGCTTGGGAACACCTCTGGACCGCGCTGGGTGGTGGTCAAGGTCACCGTTAGAAATGGGAGCACAGAAGCCAATTGGCTCCTGCCTTGACTGATTTTTCACCCCATTTTATGAAGGGCTTTGATAATTATATTCTCTGTGCAGGGTTTCCTCAGCTGTTTGTGTGTGTGTTTGTAAGACAGGGGCTATCTCTTGTCAAATTTCTGAGGTTTGAAACCATTGGCTTACAGTGGAATTTTCCTTATTGAGGCCAGCCACCTAAGGGATTGAAAATAAGGTCTTAATGGAGAGTAGTTTTAATAGGGGATATAATTTACTTGAGAACAAAGATGATACTGTAAATTGATGGTCATAATGTTAAATGGTCTCTTTGCAGAGGTGGTCTTTAACTGGTGATTCTACTGTATCCAAGCAAACCCTGTTACACGTATTTTAGCATGTGTGTCATCTTAACTCTTTCAGTACCAAATTTTGGACTGAGTCAACAGATTTTCTTGCAATACATGCAATGTATGCCGAGAAAAACTGTTGACCTGGGATATTCTCTCTGAAACTTGAGGCATACTGGTACTTGAATGAAAGGTCTTTTTATGAGGAACATGAATCTGGGATCCTAATGATAATGCAGACTTCAGTTATTATTGGCCCTGAAAGAGTTGAAAACATCTTGTGACAGACCAAGTGAATCCCTCCATAAAAGTTGTACAGGTTTACAGTGGTCCTCCTCTTGCGAGGCCTCTCTCTAAAGAGGCCACCCCTTCTACAAAGTCCACTTCTATGTGCAACATTCATTACATTTACCCCACAAGAGAGACCACTTCTATTATTTATTTACAAGGCCATAATTGTGGTGTGTTTGGGGCAGCCTTATAAGAGGAGGGGGGGGGGCACTGTACTAGTTGTATAGAATTACTATTTATTATTCTGTCGTCCTGAGTACCACATGAAAATCATGTTTGGGTCATCAAATATTTCTATGAAGCTTTACATGAAAGTGTCATATGCTGGAACCTCAGCGTTTCCCTTTTTAATGGGAGAAAATATTTTCAGTGGTTGCACTTTCCCTTTTAGAGCTTAACTCTTTCAATGCAACATTTTGGACTGAGTCAACAGCTTTCCTCGGCGTGCTATGGGTGCAGTGTGCTCAAAGGTCACCGAGGAAAGCTGTTGACCTGGATTTCTGTATTCTATGTAATTAACATGCTGGTACTTGAATGAAAGCTCTTTTTACAAGGAATATGAATTTCACACTCCTATCATAATTCAGAGCAGTATCTTCTGTGTACTTTGACTTGAGTCACAGTTGGCTCTGCAAGAGTAAAATAACGCAAGTGGAATAGACAGAACACGAACAAAAGAATCTTGCATTGATTAGAACAGTGCCTTTTTTGCTATTTGACCCAGTTAGTTATGGGACACTCAGGACATCCAACACATTTTGCAGGGAACAGATGTTGTCATTCTAGAGGTTTCACTGTAGAGTGTAGCGGAAAGCAAAAGAGGTCTGTATGATTTATCATAATGGAGTATGCCTTGAAAACTTGAGCCACCAGAGGGCACTGGGAGTTGCTAGGATCACTGAATATCTTCATCAATCAGATGCAGCAAGAGACACCAGGTGTTCCTTACATATCTCATTGGACCGATCCATTTTTTTGTAAGCCACTTGAAACAATGCGGACACGGAACATGTTTTAACATATTAACTGGTTCCTTGTCAGCAGAAAATGTTAAAGGTGCAGATAAAGATTTTTGTTTTCCCCAAAGGTATTTCCTGTCTATCATAGGTAGGCTCTACCTATGGAAAATACAGACCAAGAGGACCACAGTCTGGCTGCCCTTGCAAGACCTGTACTGTCCTCACACTGTAATTAGTGGACAACTGGGATGACATGAGATCAAGTATGTGTGGGGTCCCTCAGGAACCATACAGTAGCTAGGGATCCCATAAAGTCCTATTGTTCCTAATATGTGGGTCCCAGCACAGCCATAAACCACCTGGTTTCAGCGCTGCTCTGTCCCCCTGGGGATAAATGGTTTCGGTATCAAGAAATATTTATGTATCCCAGTAAGCCTCAGTATAATTCACACTTGCATATAAAATGAAAACAAATTGGCGGATAACATTAATATCTGCAGGAGTTTGCTTGCCTGCTTATATATCGTGACAGGGTCCGCCCTGCTTGACTGAAAGATGTTGAATGCAGTTGACCCTTTAACCTCTGTAATAAGCTTCATCCTTAACACTTTGCAGTCGGTGTCTTTGCTGAACAAGGACTTGTGCCAATGTACATTGCAGTGAGAGCCTTTGCGAAGCAAGGACTTGGCTTTCTGTGTCACTGACTGTGATAAACTGAGCAAGGATCCTTTAGGTTTGAGATAAAAATATTAAAAACATTAACTAATCCATCAATGTGCTGCAGATGAAACTCAAGAGTCCTAGTCCAATGTATAGGTAGATATATATATTTTCATAAGGGAAATAGTATAGATAGAAATTTATTGGGGTCCAACATTCTTAATTTTGCCAAAAAATCATCAGACACAGGGTACACATGCGCTGTAAATGACCCAGACTTGAAAGGGTTAACTGCCCCAAGTTCATGTTAGATCACTTTGTTAGGGTTTCTTCTTGGTGGGAAAAGTTTGAAAAATGTGTATACATGTATTTCATTACTGGTGACTCAGCAGAGTTTGGGTATTAGTAAAAGCTAATAGCTGCTTCACAGAAAATTTACATCCTTTTGCCTTGTTGCAACAACTTTGATTTTTACTGCCAGTCTATGTGCACTCAGCCGTGGTGATCATGATGGTATTCCCACATATCTACCCCACTGTACTTTACCTGTTAAGAATGGGGATGTGGCTGAGTGGATATGTGCGGTCGCCATTTTCTGCTGTTCGCTTAGTGATGGGGGACCTGGCTCCCCAATTCTGGGATAATGCCATATACAATGCCTTGTGCTGGCTCGTATGCAGTCAACCATGTTGATCACAGTATTTAGACGTCTGAAGACCCCACTGAACTGTTGCTTCGAAGAATGAGGATGCGACCAAGTGGCCTTGTGCATTTGCATTTTCGGCAAGATAACAGGTGTTGAAATTTGTCAGTTCAAGATCTGGGCATTCCATTGTAAATTGTTAAAGATCTTGATGGAAGAGAAGAGGGGTGAGGGAGGGGGGTACTGCCCCCATTGAAGGACACATTGCCAGGAATTAATACACCCGAGTCAATAGCGTATCTCTAGAAATTCAGAATGCACACATCACCAGAAAATATTGTTGGTCAGTTGTTTGCCACCAGAAATTCAGAAAAAAAAAATCTCATAATGCATCACTAAGAGTTACTGGATGTCAAATGACTTATCACTGGGAATTAACCGATACACAAATTGTGCATTGTGTACACCCTTGCCCTCAGTAATGCTGAGTGATAATGTACATGCGCCATGCCTTGATGTACTTACACACATACATATGCATGGGGGATGTACCGGATATTTTCAGTTTGATAAGTTTGTTTACCTCCCATGAAACTTGAAATTCTTTAAAAGTTTTATTATGACCTGTGAAAGACCATGCCTATGAAACACGATTTGGTGTTCTTAACGAATTGTAGTCTCTGACAATGCCCCATGTAAAATGCTTTAACCGTGAGTGGGACTACTCTGTGCTCCTTCATTTAAGAGCAATCGACTGCATGCAGGTACAACGTGTGGCGGTGTTTTGCGAAGAGCAAATGCAATCTTCTGCTTGTTCACATTACTAACCTTTACCCCTGCCAGCCTACTTTTTAGAAGTTCACAGATTTTTGATGCCGTAGTTGCGGTCGCGATCCCTCTGTAACCTGCTCTTGAGCCACATGATATACACGCACACGGCTCAGGATTACTCAGATACTAAATCAAGTTCTCCATGGAATCCATCAGTCTCGGGCTCTACAAACCAAAGATTGCTTGAGACTAAAAACACGGGGCGTGTTCAGCATATTTACAGAGCAGGCAGATCAAAACATACATGTTCTGTCGCCACTTTGTCTGTGAAATATCTTCTGTGGACTAGACCGTTAAAGTTGCTATGAATGTGGCTCTTTGTCACTTGCAAAAAAAAAAAAAAAGAAGAGAAAAAAAAAGGAATCATATTAAAGGGGGAAACATTGATAGTTTCAAGGTGTAAATTGATGCAGGTGGGAAGCTTATAAGATCAAAGATTGATTGCAGGGTGGGGAGAGATGGCCAGCAGTATCCACCTCAGGTGTGTCTCAGCTATAAACTCATCAATGCATATCAAAATATTCTTGTTTCCCATTGCTAGAGAGCTCTAATTGTAGGTGCACTAGTCCTGGCAGGTATAAAGAATTATTTCATGTATCTCTGACTTGGGCCTAATACTGTACTAATTGAAATCTTAAATACTTTCCAGTCAATGTCTACTACATATATGCAGATTCATATACTTATCCTTTGATGTCGATGTCTGCATATATGTGGATACACCTTTGGCTTCCATAGCAACCAATAAAATGAGTCTTTTCATCATTAATAAGGTCGAAAGTGTATTGTAAACAAAATTGCCAAAATTATTCATAAAAAATGTTAGTAATGAAATTACAAAAATTTTCATATTTTTTATGTATATATATTTCAATCGATAAAATACCACGTTTTAATAAAATTTGGACAAATTTTGTTAAAAAATTTGGTGTCCATGGCAACAACATATCCTGTCAAAGTTGACTGTAACAGGGTGTCATGAAAACAAACCTGTCAGAAATAGGATCTCAGATCCAGCAATTATTTTAGCAAATAATTCATGGCTACCATGTATGAAAAAATAAGCATTATCAGGGCTGTTGGCATAATACTTTGCCAAAAGCCCAGAAGTTCAATTTGCAGACCCAGGCTGCAAGGAACCTAGATAAACCTTAGACTGGGGAGTGTTAAATGTAGGCCCAATTCCTATTTTATAATGCTGTTATGGTGTTGGTGCTTTATAATTGCTTCATCGAAGGGAAAACAGCACACATTGAAGGCCTGGTGTTAATAGTACTGATGCATAATGACTCACAGAAGCAACTGTACTTGGCTACCGGGTTTCAGTATTTATAAACAAACACTGGGTCATAAATGGTGTTACAACTTCCTGAATGTGTCCAGTATGTGTATTTAGACTTCCAGGATGTATCCTCTGTTTGTGTAAGACTGGGTGCGCGATGTACAGGGAGCGCTCAGTTTCTGTTGTCCGGGTGGCAAGTTCTGTCTTTGCTGGAGTTGACTAAATGGAAGTTTATAATGCTTTGGGCAATGAAAAATGTTGCTCTTTGTGTTGTAACAAAGAAATGCCTCTCATGTTGCAAGAAGTGACAATACCTGGTAAGATGAACCCGAAGTTGTGGAGAATTTATTGGTGTCTTGAAATGTATTCCCAGTGTTGGAAGCAAGTCACAACTCTCTCTCTCTCTCTCTCTCTCTCTCTCTCTCTCTCTCTCTCTCTCTCTCTCTCTCTCTCTCTCTCTCTCTCTCTCTCTCTCTCTCTCTCTCTCTCTCTCTCTCTCTCTCTCTCTCTCTCTCTCTCTCTCTCTCTCTCTCTCTCTCTCTCTCTCTCTCTCTGTGGTGTTGGTTCTGTGTGTGTCAAAAACTGATTAGAGAAAAATGTCAGTTCAATACATTCCCCTGATATGCACTGAGTTTATCTGTATTATTGAGTAAAGCACCAAATGTAAGACAAGATCAAAACTCTTCTTCAGTGCATGCTATGAATTCATTTAATTTCACCGTGTTTTTATTTTCGCTTATTTTGCGGATGCTCTAAAATTGGCAAAATTAAAGAACTAGTGAAAAAGATTTTTGACAGAGCATAGCTGTGAATTATAACCAAAAAAAAAAAAAAAAAAAGAACAAAGTTTCAGTGAAAGGTCCAAAATACAAAAGGCTAAAGAAATCTGCAGTGGGGGGAGGATGTACAGAGGTCCCTCCCAAAGGTCCCCCCCCCACACTATAGGCCACTTTTTTCATGTAGAAAGTGTCATTTTCATAATGTGTGTCCCCCTCTATAGAGGCCACATGTCATACAAGGCCACTTTTTTGGATGCATTTGGGTGGGCTTATAAGAGGCAGAGTACTGTATGAAGTAACTGACTGGATGCCTGGGTTCCCTGTGGACCAAGTCATT
The DNA here is from genome assembly GCA_964020975.1 of Hermodice carunculata. Lineage (NCBI taxonomy): Eukaryota > Metazoa > Annelida > Polychaeta > Eunicida > Amphinomidae > Hermodice > Hermodice carunculata. Next base: position 89,658,104 of record OZ026621.1, on the reverse strand, counting down.
GACTGCTGTTTTACTGACATACATGAGAGGGGACAGGGGTTAAGCTGAGGCCGGACCAGTGAGTCGGGCAAATAGAGGGCTTATTACCAGGCACACATACCATATGGGAAATCAAAAGTTAAGGCCAATCAAAGTAGTCTCCTGTTTCTTGTCATAGGGTCAAAATTATAATGGATGGTGGGTCGGGAGAATATTTTGTTTTGTCAATATATTTTACAAGGAATTATTGTGAGAATGCTGGAAATATTCTGTGCACTTTGTCAAAAAAGCCATAAGATATTTCAGATATACAAGTTTTTTATATTGATTGGTAGGGAAACAGTAAAGAACGAATTATTTGTACCCAGCCTTTCAAAAAAAAATCGCAGAGTGAAGAAACCTGTCAAAACATATCTAGGACTATGCCTGCAGTCGAGAAAAGTTCCCAAATAGGGCAGGGATGCAGTCTGTCGACCCAGACCTGAGCTGGAAGGCACTCAAAAGAACCAGACTTGGTTTGGTTCAAATGGCTGGCTGCTGGCTATATTCAAAGGCAGATAATCTGGACAGCATAAGCCAGCAGTGGCACTGGGGGAGGTGAAGTGTTATTTTACTCACCAGTCAATGAATATTTGATTTTTTTTATCATTTAACCCCCTGGACCTTGAAATCCCATGTATAAGCTTCAAATCCGTTGCTCTACAAAATACAAGGGGAGGGGGAAATGAAAGTGGCCTAGCTAAAATCATCATCATGATCATATCAAAACTTTTAATTCAGCCAATCAGGGTAAGGTTGCCCAAGACTGAATACTGTAAATTGCTTTAATTTCGCTGTATTCATATTTTTGCTTATTTCGCTGATGGCACAAAACCGTGGAAAAACCACAGTGAAATAGTATTTTACTATTGTTTCAATGGGAATTATGTCCAAAACAGTAAAATTAAAACTATAGTGAAATGTCAAAAATACGAAAAACCGTGAAAATTTATACACGCAAAAATAAAGCAATTTACAGTATTACCTTGAGACAAAGCTGAAGCAGTTTGCCCGTGGGCTGATATTTTGATGGCAGTGGTAGGTAGAATTGGGACTATGTGATGTTCATAAACGGTATATTGCTGAGCATCATGAGTGACATGTTGCATCCAGTGGAGTTGACATTTTTGTTTTTGAAAACTCAAAATGGTGTCAATATGCACTGGGCTAGGTATATACTCAGGCTCTTCCAGGAAAGGGGGGGGGGGCATTATGAAAGCTGTTAAAAATAAAATTAAATAAATAAAAATTTGTGAACTCTTCTCATGGTCATTCTTAAATGTGATATAAATCTAAGATGGGTTTGTCACAAGGTTTTCAAATATTAAAGTGTGTGTGTGTGGGGGGGGGGGAGGTAGAAGGTCTGCACTAGAACCCTTTCCCTGATGAATGAAGACTTGAGTCAGCAGCGTTTGTAGAGTGTGAATAAGATGACATTGTGTACAGTATCCAATGGAGGTGGTCTTTTCAGGCAATGGTCACAAATTGGAGTGGTTGCAAGAGAGTCAATCATTGTGTATCTTAGCATAATATATGTAGATGTGTGTGCATTAGCATTGACCCTGTTATTGATATACTATGATCGAAGAATTTAGGGAGAGTACTTGGCATATAACTGAAGTTTTTAATTTCAGTATTTTGGACATAGTTCTCATCAAACCCATGTTAGAATCTACTATTCCATTTTATTTTTATTTTCACAGTTTTGTACTATCATTTAAATTAGCGGAAATAAGAATACTTACAGCAAAATTTTGTGAATTTACAGTACAGTAGTCCCTCTCTTATAAGGCCACACTACGTGCACCAGAAATGTGGCCTTATTTCAGGAGTGGCCTCTCAAGGTGAGAAATAAAAATGAAAATACCATACTTAATGCATGGATATGTGGCCCCTGACAGACTGTGGATGGGGTGGCATCTCATCAGAGGGGCGCTATTAGAGGGGGACCACTCTATGTTAAAAATCAAGCAGCAGAAGTGCTACAGGGCCAGAATTTCGGCAAGAATCCGAGAATCCATTGTAAAGATTCTCCTAAACTTTTCTTTCTTTAAAAAGAAAAGTAACTGACAAAAATCCAAATAGATTCTCGCAAAATTTTGCAAAATTCTGGCCCTGTGCTACCTTGAGCTCAATAGGTTTGGAAGTACAATGGTTACAGTGTCGTTTGTGCGAGGTAATGGTCTCCTTGAGTATTGAAGTGGGCGTAAGCTGTAGATTTATTTATTAACATTGAAACAGTGTACTTATGGCAGGATACAATTGTCTTTAGAAGCTCAATGTTTAAGTATGTAATTGGAGAAAAAAAAAGTGTGACTAAAACATGTTATGTACGTCAGACATTTATCGTTCAACTCATTTAAGTGAATTGGCACCAGATGTGACCAAACATCCATATATCTATGCATTCTCACTCTCCAGAGGTTTGGATAAATCCCGAACATCCAGGACAAGTCAATTATAGGTCGGGACCAAGAAAGAAGTAAATATTGTGAGTTCTATGTAGCTTTAATACAGGTGTAGCACTTTGAGGAGGCAACGGTGGTTGTCTGACAAGAAGTGAAAAATTGATGTTAAGCCCTGCTTACCACTTCATCAAACTCTTTTCTGGTCAAAATAAGACTTGACCCTTTCCCCCTTATACCAGCCAAAACCATAAGGTGGTCAATTGTCGTGTGCTTCAGTGTTTTCAACTAATTTCAACAGTAATGAAAAACAATTAAACTAAAAATTGTAGGTGAGACCTTTCAAGATCACATGCCCCAAGTCAACAGCTTTCCTCGGCATGGGTTGGGCACTAAGTGCCCAACCCATACCGAGGAAAGCTGTTGACTCAGTTGTAACTCAAGGGAGAAAGGGTTACTAGTTTTCCTCTAGTACAGGGTAGGCATAATACACCAAACTTGAACCAAGGAAAGTTGTTGACCTGAGGCGTGCCAGTATGATGGTTCATACATCTACAGTTTTTAGCAAAAATGTTCTCTATAAAGGTACCATCTATAATTGCAGTCATTTGTAACTTACAAACAAAACATTTATATGTGGTGTCAATCTAATGACAATGTTCGGTCGTAAATGATTTTCCAAAACCAATGAAAAAAGTCATAATTTGTAGCCTTTAAACATACTTTGAAACCGTTAAAGCTTTCACTACAAGCCAGCACCCTTACGTGTGAAAATGCCTATGTATGTCACCTTGAGATGGAGGCTCTCACGCAAAATGGTTGCTATAGAGGTGTTCGCATTTGTGCTTTATTAACTGAAATGTTGTATGCCTGTGACTTAGTTGATGCATGTATGTGTTTTCATCACTTTATACCCACAGATTGTATGAATCACTTTGAGTGCAGGCTTTGTGCTTGGCATTTGTAGAATGATGATTTTGGTCATAATTTGGCACATTGTCGATGTGAATGTTTTGTTCAGAAGTGAAATGAAGACAATTATGGACAGTCCCTAACATGCCATTTATGTAAAAACTTTCAATCAGACAATGATTTACATCCTGATACTTCTGGGCTGATTGAGTGGAAAAGGGTGAAAGTAAAATTTTTCAGTAGCATCACTACAAACAAGAAAGGCTGAATCGATGTAATATTGGGTGGATGCACAGAGAATCCTCGTAATAGTTCTCTCCACCATGAGATGTTGCCTCCAACACACAATAGAACTTGGTTACATTGGCCTGGATCCTGTGGCTTGTCCCACTCAGGAAGTCGATATATCTCCAATTGTCATCTTTGGGAAAGCAGGATATTTATAGCTCGCTGCATCCGTCCCTGTTCCCAGAATACGTAGGATACATGTCATGTTTTTATTGACATCAAGTTCAAAAGACCCTGTGGCATTCTGAATGGAGAAACAACTGTGCTCACCCTTTTTTCAAGTGTCTGACGGGGGGAAAGTCTCCGCAATATATTACCATTTTTGCTGAGCCAAGCGTTGCCGTAAAGGTGAGACCAAATACAGGTGTTTCCGTCCAGGGCTGATGATGCACAGATTGCTTTTCTATTTAAAAAGAACTTCATTTCAAGTAGCAAAAAAAACCCAGCTGGCTTAATAATGATACCTGTGATCAAGACAACCTGCACGGGGGTGGGGTGTTAGGTGTCGACAATATAATGGGATTATAGAATAAAAAACGTAACACAGGTTCTCAAACCATGATTACGAAGCTTTCGACACACAGAACTATACATTAACCCTTACAGTGCTCATTTAAGACTGAGTCAACAGCTTTCCTCAGGACACTTTGCACGCATTGTGTGCAAAGTGTCCCGAGGAAAGCTGTTGACCAAAACTACTTTTTGCTTTCGACAAGGCTTGCACGTATTTAAATGGAAGGTATCTTCATGAGAAATTTGAATCGTTTGACCATTATATGTTTAACGGTAATGAGAAAATGACTATGGCCATGATTAGCACTTTAAGGGTTAACTATACATGTGGTATTGTGTGTGTTAACCATAACCATGTAATTGTCGATGTTAACCAAACACATGTAATTGTATATAAGGCACAGATATGTTTGCCTCTTAAGCATCCTCCAGTCGCTATGTATTTTTGATGTTTGCACTCCTGTGAAGGGCACCAACATCAGAAACATATGGCATGGCGACTGGAGGCTGCTTAGCAGGGAATAGATATGTAAGCACCTATGTAAACCATACATACTGAATTCTGTATAAATCGTACACATGAATTTCTGTGTTAACCATACAATTGCTGTCATTTTGATCTGCAAAAGAAATTTTGCATCATAATTTGCAAGTGTGTTTTCAGCAACATTTGTCAGTGACAAATAAGTGATATCGATGCAATCAGCAGGCAAAACGGATTGACAGAGTGCTGCTTTAGCTAACCTATCAGTTGATTGACTTGCTCAAACATAAGACAAATGGAACTGTCACAAATTCTCTCACAGCATGGTGGCTGCTGCGTCCATTTAACCCTTAAAGTGCTAATTTAAGACTGAGTCAACAGTTTTGTTGGGGTACTTTCTTGTGCATTGTGTGCAAAGTGCCCTGAGGAAAGCTGTTGACTAAGACTACTTTTTGCTTTAGACCAGGCTTGCTGGTATTTGAGTGAAAGGTATCTTCATGAGGAATTTGAATCTTTTAACCATTACATGTCCAACGGCAACGAGAAAAGTACTATAACCATCATTAGCACGTTAAGGGTTAATTATATGCCTGTAGTTACAAAGAATATAAAAATCCAGGTCAACAGCTTTCCCTTGGCACACTTTGGCTACATTGGGACCAGAGCACACCAAGGAAATTGGTTGACTGTATCCAAAATGTGCCACTGAAAGAGTTAAGACTGTGGCTCAAAGTTGAAATATCTGATCCATAATCACATTTAGAATGAATTTTGATGCTGCAGGTTTTCAATATTCTCAGGAGAAAATCCAATTAGGTTGTGGGCTTTTAATTTACTTGTGCAATTACACTTGTCGATTTCCTATCTGAACTGATATGGATTTTGCTGATGGATAAATGGATTGCTTTGATTATGTTTACATCAGAGGATCCCAAAGTGAATTCATTACAAGAACGTGCTATATGTTAGGTTATAGATCTTTTGTAAAATGTATTTAACAGCAACACATCCTGGTAATGCAATTGTCATTAGGCACTGAATTATCTCTTTAGGAAACCAGTCATTTAAAGGAATTTGGAAGCAATCACTTGCCCTTTGAACATGCTGTTTGGATGATTCTGTTATACTGGTAGTGACATTGTATTCTGCTGTATCAGACCAGATGGGAAAAAACAGTTTTCATGTTCATATTCTTAATAATATGCTCTTTTGGCCAAAGGTAAACATGCCTTTTAAGCAGGGACCTGTCTGACCATTAGCCAATTAGCCAAATGCTAATGTTTCTTGATTTTGGCTAAATGAATGTGTAAATGACTTTTTTCAATGATTTATTGAAGGGCCAGAGGGGAATTGTTCTTAATTATGACTTTATTTCCAATTAAGGCTACAAATTTTTTGATGTCCCTATTGAGCGCGAGAGAGACTTTTAGCGGATACGTAGTCATGTAATGTTTTCCATTAAAAATTACCAGAACGGGTCCAGTGTCATCAATGTTGTCTGCGACTCTTTTCCATCAAGACTGGTACTATAAGTGATAAGTCAACAGTTTCTGTCTGCTCACTTGGTTATTTGCCAGAGAGTATCAAGGAGAGTTTGCATACCAGTCTCCATACAAGTAACACGAAGGCTCCATTTTGTTCGTATGATGTTGTTCACGTCCAAATCAAGGTGCCCATGTAGCATTCGAAAAGAAAACCCCTGACCAAGGCCTCAGACAGACTGTACAAATGCTCTTTCTACACTGCTTCGTAGCCTGCTCCTTATTTCAGATACGCCATTCGCTGGCATTCTCTTTCACACCTTTTGGTGACATGCTGTTTGAACACCAATATAGGACATAATACAACAATTTATGGCTACATGTCCAAAGGAGACTTTGCAATAACGTACATACTCCGTTCCACGATGTATTTCACTATGGAATGATTTGAAAAGGTTTCTCTGCCCAAATGGGTTGAAGGACAACCATAACGCACAAATCAAAGTGCGAGCATTAAATGAGAGTAATGCCATGCCGGCTGGTATTGTCAGCCTATGCTTGGGGTCCTTCGTGCAGTCTGTCAACTTTGGGAAGCAGATCCATATTTTTCTTTGTGCGGAATGATGGATAGCATTATTAGGGCTTTTCAATGTAATTAAGGGATATTACAGTTCTGATTTTGCATGGATTTGTGACAGATGAGGAAGAATTTTACTTCATTACTCAAATGAATTTTTATTGATAGGAGCAGACGATGCACCTAAGACTTAGACTGTGCTTTAACACTTGCCATACTACAGTGATAAAGCCCATGGTCAGTGTTTTGTGCATTGTCTTTGACCCTTAAAGTGCTAATCACGGCTATTGTCTTTTTCTCATTACTGTTGAACATATAATGGTGAAAAGATTCAAATTCCTCATGAAGATCTACATTTCATTGAAACACCAGCAAGCCCAGTGTAAAGCAAAAAGTAGTCTTAGTCATCAGCTTTTCTCGGGACACTGGACGCATTTTAACTGGCTGTCCATCCATCCTTCCTTCTTCCCTTGTCTGGGCCAGCTCCTATACTGTAACACCTATAGCTACTATGTTGACACTTCATAAAGTAGGGGTGAGTCTCGCACCAAAATTAGGTCACTGTGACCTTTCACTCCATCGTAGCAAATGCTTGTGCATACCATATTCCCTATACCATAGCACTAACAGATACCAAATTTGATGTGTGGATACTTCTCTAGATAGGAGTGTCTTCTATATCAAAATTAGGTCATTGTGACCTTGACCTTTGATCCAGTCATTTTTGCCATCATCTTAAATGTGGGTGTGAAATTCAATTTTTCCCTGCCCAATCTGTGCAACTTTGCTATCTGTTCTGTGATGGGGAATTGCAATTTGCAATACTTTTGGCTCATTATATATATATATATATATATATATATATATATATATATATATATATATACATAGTGGTTAAAAAAACAATGGTCCAGAGGATGTCAGGCTTACATGTATTGAACGTCGTCGTTGGAGCTCAGAGGTGTGTACTCAGTGTTATGTCATTTCTTGGAAGTTCTTTTCATCAAGTAATTCCATACCGGCCCCTGATGTTTGCCCAGATTTATGACATTGATTTCACATTCAGATTCCTCAATAAAAGGCTTTCATTCAAGTACATGTACATGTACCGACGTGCCCCATAAAGAGTCTGCCTATCTGTGCATTGGTGACAGATCTTACGTCAGATTGACATTGTCATGTCAGGCAACACAGAATCCACAAACTAAATCCCTTACTCCCATAATATAGAGTGAGTTGAACCCTTTCCCCCTTTAATTAAAGACTGAGTCAACAGCTTTCCTTGGCATGAGTTTGGCACTAAGTGCCAAACCCATGCCAAAGGAAAGCTGTTGACCATGGGGCATGTGATTGTGATAAGTGTCATGTACATTTCTTGGTCTAATTGTTCTTCATCAGTGTTGAAATTAGTTGAAAACACTGAAGCAGACAACATTTGACCACCAGCCGAATTTGGTCGGTTTAAGGGGGAAAGGGTTAAAGGAGCAGCCAGGTATGCTGCTGTCACAGGTAATGGACTTTTAGTTTTCTTGTTTTATTTTTAATTTTCACAGGAGGCACGTGAAACACAAGTGCATGCAAGGATCTTCTATAAAAGTTATCACATGTGACTTCGTTATGCCTTGCTTGGTAATGTTTCACTATTATCCTGCTAAACAAATCCATGCTGACAGGTTTTTCTGGTCTTCCATTTGGCAACCTCTGCGTAGTTTCTGACAAATTTAAGACTTGATATTCCATTTTTTAGTCCATGTAAATTAAATTGCAAGTTTTTTCAAACACACTTTGAACAAAATTGGTAATGCTGGGTGGTTTTTAGTTTCTAATTTTTAATTAACTAATATTGTTGGGGGATGGAATGGGTGGGTGGGGGAGGAGACCCAAATTACAAAAAGGGTCCAAAATGAAGTATTTAGCCTTTTTTTATGTGTGTAAGTGAAAGGAGTTGAGGCAGGGCTCTACAAATGATGCTGGCAGTGCCAGAGAAAACTCGCTATAAATTTGTTTGGCCTGATTGGGCCTGCATGTGGAAGGCTTGCAGTAACAGTTTGCTGTTATGGTTTTCACACGCTGCTGATGGGATTACTGTGTGTGCCTCATTGCATTGCTGTTAAAAAAAAACGGTGTCCATAAGTCATGTGCTGTATAATATATACTGATGTAATGGGTCTGAAGAGAAATATTCACCCTGATTGCATGTAACTTGTATGAAGCTATTAAAGCACACACTGGTACCACACGGGACAGAAAGATAAGGCTGATGAAAAATAAAGAGTTGTTTTGTCTGCTGATCAGGCTATTTTACATGGTAAGTCAATCATTTGGACTCGGCCAGACATAAAACACGTCATATTATTCATCTGTTATGCTTTCGAAACCCAGTGTTTTCACAGGTCATTCGTGGCGTAATGCATTGGTAATAACTGAAATGGTCACACTTAACACAGCAGTGCCCCTTCCTTTGTTAAATGTTCTCTTGCGAAAGATCTATCTGGACAGGGTAGAAAAAGGGACAGATAGAACAGCTGCTTCTGCTGCTCTCCTGTAGAGGGCATTTCAGTCATTCAGGGCTAGAGTTGTGTATTCCCATTACTTTTCATTGTAATTTACAACTTAGTAACTTTAAAACCACTGTTTCCAGAAACAGGAAACTTTCTGTGGTAAAATTATGTATACAGGTGAAATGTTCTCATAAATTTTATTGTTGCAGCTTTAAAAGTAGTCTTTTAATTTGAGGTTAATTAACATGCAATCCAATGGAAATACACATCTCTAGTCCACGAGAATTCTGTGTATTGGATTGTGTATTCAGCTGAACACACAGATAATTGATAATTGTGACCTGTCCTATTGGTCTGTAAAAACAGGTGGTTGTCCTCTGCTGTTAACCATCTGGAAACTTGGGTCAGCAGCTTTACCTCTGGTGCACAGAGGAAAGCTATTGACTGCTGGCCTATTCTTCTTTGTGACAAAGTGGTTGCAGGCAAACTTTACAAGAGCCAGACACTTGCTGTTATTTTTCAATATGAAAAAGCCGCATGTCAATACATCAACATAAATAACTCGTTCAGTGCCAACTGTGACAAAAAGCAAACTACTTTTAAAGCAACTGGTCTCGATTATTGTTGATAGATAGAAAGACCTTTCACTCACGTGCCAGCATGGCTGTAGTTACATAGAATATAAGCTTTGGTCTGCACACTCTAGGTGCATTGCTCCCAAAGCACACTGAAAAAAGCTGTTGACTGTCGAAAATTTGGCACTGAAAGAGTTAATAGGTCCTGGACAGTTACAGGGAGGAGAGAGTGCCTGGATACCAGTCTTGGTGGAGCCCTTTGCTGGTTGGCGTGAGACTGCATCATCAGCTTTCCATGTTGTGATCATTTGCAAGTCAGCAAACTAGTCACAAGGAAAGCTGTTGACCTGGTACATGCTACCCTGGTAGCTCTCATCTTGTAATGAGCAATTTTCGTTCTAAATGTCTTCCTTTAATCAATCCTGATTCAATATTTTACCAAGTTTCTAATGGCATTAAAAAGTTCAAAGCATAGGATGCTGGACATGTATCTGGGTACATTTGGGCAGTTCTAAATGGGCCAGTCAGTAAAAGTGGTCCGTGAACTCGTTCAGTACCGACTGGGACTGAAGTCGAACTGCTTAAGACGAAGTGCTCTAAATTATAATAAGCATGCTAGATTCATATTACATGTGAAAAGACATTTCATTCAAATACCAGCATGCGTATAGTCCCACATAATATAAAGGTCCAGGTCAACAGCTTTCCTTGGCACGCTTTGGGTGCCGAGGAAAGCTGTTGACTTGGTCTAAAACTTGGCACTGTAAGAGTTAACCCTTAAAGTACTGATTTAAGACTGTGTCAGCAGCTTTCCTTGAGACAATTTGCATGCAATGCATGCAAAGTGTCCTGAGGAAAGCTGTTGACCAAGACTACTTTTTGCTTTAGACTATGTTTCCTGGTATTTGAATGAACGATATCTTCGTGAGGAATTTGAAAGTTTTTAACCATTATATGTTTAATGGTAATGAGAAAATGACTATAGCCATCATTAGCACTTTAAGGGTTAAGACAAGGACATATTTCGATATATATATATATATATATATATATATATATATAATATGTACATGGGGTGAGGTGATTTCCAGGAGATTTACCTTACCTCCTGTGCTATGTGGTTGGCCTGCACTTTCCATGCTGCTGATTTTCTAGGGAGCAAAAAGGACCCGTACACCAGTGTTAGCATTACAGCCAGCAAAGATGGATGAGGAGAGTGAGGTGAGAGTTGGGAGCAGGGGAGATAATTATTAATGGTACGAAGTAGTCATCAGGAATCTTGAGGGGGACCTGGGAAGGTCCTGCATGTAAGCTGCCCTATCGTGGAGTAAAATAAAACATCCCTCAACTCCCGAATGCTATTTCAGACATTCCATTTCAGTTATCTTGGGAAGTAGAATCTCTGACTGCCAGATGACTTAGGACATTTGCTTGGTACTCTCTCATTTGGTAACTACAACTTTCTCATTCTAATCCGACGTCAAAGTCGTTTTATGTCATGTAGTCTGAGATTTCCAAGTCTGTGGCTTCCTCAGTACATATTTACCCACTGGAAAGGCAGAAAGGCATAAATCAGTGGGTAAAATCGATGCTCCCTGAGGCCATAGTGAAATGAGCTGCCAGGAGGTGCCATCAAAGAGAAGCCTTCTTTAACCTCTGCGATTGGGTGCAGTTTCCAGTCGCCTTTTGGTCTGGCTATAATGGTGATGTGAATCACTTTCGATCATTTGTTAAATACAGAATATTAGTACCACACTTGACAGAACATCAAGTTCGGATCAATATGTATAATTAGCCAATGATAGGCCAAGATCAGTTTGCCGTTCCTCAATGCTTCTCCCCCTGGATGTGTACAGGTGGCAAATGCGGAGCTGTGTGTGCACAGCTCGGTGATTGAGTCAATGAATGGAAGGGTGAGGGAGGGCGATTGAAAATTACAGCCAGCAAAACCCGGCCCCTTCTTGTAACTCATGGTAGCAGTCGAAATAAAGCTAATGAAAGTGGATGGCTTTGAGCCTCAGAAGTAATGGGGACAACTGAGCCATTTACGGCTCTTATCCCAATATATGGGCTCCACGTCTTGGAAGTTAATGTCCTTTTTTAAGGCCCCCCCCCCCCACTTTTTTATTGCCAGTGTGCCATGGTGAGATATCACCTGCTTTGAAGGACCACAGTTGCAACTGGGTCTCCTGTTAGATGCATAATTGCCTCGTAGTACCTCTAGCGAGAGACCACCTTTTGATGTACCCTTTGGGTGGTCCCTCGAAAGAAAGACAGCAGCGCCTCCTTGGTGGCAAAGAGCAGACCATGTGATTATTGTGTGCGGCTTGTTTCATTACAGGTTGGTCAAAAGTTCTGCAACAGTGCCTGATTTATTAATTAACCCCCCCCCCCCGCAAAAAAAAGAGCCAAGGGTGTGTAGCTAGCTTTAATAGGTAAAGGAGCTGTAACTGTTTGAAGCTCTTGTTATATATATATGGCCACCAGTGAAATAATTGCAAATACCAGTGTCATGTCTGGATACTGTCATGGTCCTTACCCAACGAGCCAAGTTACCAGCCATATATTCCACAGTGTGAATTCAAAAGGCATTCGGTTTGATTTGCTTGCTTGTTTATCAAGGCAAAAAAAGGCAATCTGTGTGATTTCCTTGTTTGTTTATAAAGACAAGAAAGGCATTTTGTGTGATTTGCTTGCTTGTTTATCAAGGCAAAAAGGCATTCTGTATGATTTGCTTGCTTGTTTATAAAGGTAAGAAAGGCATTCTGTGTGATTTGCTTGCTTGTTTATCAAGGCAAAAGAAGGCATTCTGTGTGATTTGCTGCTTGTTTATAAAGGCATGCATGAAATTTTGAAAGGGGTAGAATGAGATTTGTGAAGATGTGGCATAAAGTACACAGCTGATTGGAGTGTGGTGCCAACAAACTGTGCTTGGCGGCTGTCCAGGCAGTTACAGCAGGAATGCCAACCATTGAATCCATTGACCTGCTTAACTGTATTCACTTCAGGAATGGCATATTATAGAACTGAACATGCATAGTATGCCCCGAGTTTTAGGTCTGGCCTTTCACATTATAAAGCTGACTATACAGAGTGGAACTGAAATTTCAGATCAAGCTATAATTTGCCTTTTATTTTCTTTTATGTGTGACCAAACAGCTTGACCTAAAGGTGTGAATGAGTCTGGGACCTTCTTTTTTTTTTTTTACTGGAGACATACCAGAATAAAAGGCCTCTTTATGAGGAATTTGAATCTGGGATAATTATAATATATTTTTTGATCAGCCTCACCATTGCTGTGATCAGATTTGAAAGAGTTGAAAGATATGCTGAAAAACTTAACTCTTTCGGTGCCATATTTTGGACTAAGTCAGCAGATTTCCTCGACATGCTTTGGTGCAAGATACAAGGCAGTTAGACCTTATATGGGGTGATGTGGGCCATTCTCTGCTTGTGGCTTCATCTATAACAGAAAAGTGCTAGTACAGCCTGCTTGTAGGTGTATCTTGTAAAGAATGGGGATATGGATGCTCATTAATAGCTTCTGTATTTTATCAAATTCTCAGGAACCACTCTGTCCATTAGCTAATTAGCCGAATGCTAACCATTCTCGAATTTGGCTAATGAAATGTGTAAATGGCTAAAATATTTTAAAATGAGTTATTAAAAGGCCACCACAAAATCCTTGTTAATCATACTTCCTACTTTTGCTACCAATTTTTGGAAAGAAGCAAAGATCTGCCCCCTGATTTTATTGGAGCATTGTTTTTGGTATTGGTATAAATAATAAAGATTCTATAGCACAGATGTTCATGAATACCTTTAACAAAGAGCAGTATCATGTGGTTCTAACCTCCTTTGCTTGTAATCAGTCACTAGAAGATTGGCTTTTTGCTCAAAATTGATGGCATGCACACAGAAATATGACACTTTGACAGATTAGCCACGGAGGTCATTTGTAGAGAAGTACACACTACAGGTCCCGCCAGATTAAAAGCTCAAGTTTTCCATTAAAAAAAAAAATCAATTTATTTCCCAGTCACAGATCACAGGAGATTAAAATGCTGATTACACATCACACAAGTTCCAATCACGTGTCACATGAAATTGAAAAGGCTGACCACACATCATGCAAAATACCTCCAGGACCTTAATGTCTATAGGGTCTCCAGCCGAAAGGTAATGGTTTACCCTAGCCTGGTCAAGAAGGCCCACTAGACTAACTTTTCAGATGGAAAGTAATTTCGGAATTGGTGGCAGAAGGGAATTAATTGAAAAAGAAAGAAAGGAAAGCAAGGAGAGAAATTTGTTCCAGCCAAGAGTTTTGATGCTTTAAACGTGCTTTTCATATCCTCTGCATCCGAAGGATCTGGGGAATATATTGGTTTTGTGACCGTTCGCCCGCCTTCTGTCTGTCTCTCTGTCTGTCTGTCTGTCTGTCCGTCCGTCGGAACCATGTTACTGTGAAAACTAAAAAAATATTGCATGTAGCTCCGCCAGATTTTGGTTAGTGATGCACTTTATGATGAAGCAGGTCAAGTTCAAAAACTAGCTACCTGTGATCATTAATTAATTAGTTAATTAACAAGAGATTGTTAGGCAACCCCCAGACTATGTTACCGCGATAACTAAAAAAGTATTGCATGTAGCTCCGCCAAATTTTTGGTTAGTGATGCACCTCATGATGAAGCAGGTCAAGTTCGAAAACTAGCTTCCTGTGATTAATTAGTTAGTAAATTAATCAAAGACAGTTAGGCAACCTCCAGATCTGAACCATTAGGCAACCTGCAGAGGACATTACCATGGTAACTCAAAATATATTGCATGTAGCTCCACGAAATTTTGGTTAGTGACGATGCACTTTATGATGAAGAAGGTCAAGTACAAAAACTAGCTTCCTGTGATCATTAATTAATTAGTTAATTAACAAGACATTGTTAGGCAATATTCAGGTCCAAACAGCCATATCTTTGTACCTGTGACCCCTATTCATTTCAAATTTGGTTCAAGTAGTCTATAGACCAGAGGGATTTTTCTAAGGTGGTCAGTCTGTCCATCTGACTGACTGTCTGTCTGCTTGTCCCACTTGTCAAGACAACAGATTTTTGTCTTTTTCTCTAAAACTAATGGTCAGGTTGTCTTCAAACTTTGCAATAAAGATTCAGTAACATGGGAAAGTCGGTAGTTTTCATGTGGATGAATTTTCAGTTTTTATCTGTCAGGCATTTAACCCTTTCCCCCTGAAACTGGCCAAAACTGGCCTCTGGTTAAATGTTATGTTTTCAGTGTTTTTAGCGAATTGAGATAGTAAAGAAAAACAGTTTGATGGAGAATTGTAGATGAGACCTATCAAGATAACATGCTCCAGGTCAACAACTTTTCTTGGCACTTAGTACCCAAAATGTGCCAAGGAAGCTGTTGACTCAGTCTTAATTCATGAGGAAAAAAGAGTTAACTGAAGTTTAAATTTCACGGCTTTCGACATAGTTCCAATTAAACCTGCATTCAGTGCCAGTCATAACTTAAGTCGATCTACTTAAGTCAGACTAGTCTGAATTATCATTAGGATTCCAGATTCGTATTCCTTGTAAAAAGACCGTCCATTCAAGAACCACTATGCATATGGTTCCTGAGAAAATATCCCAGGTCAGCAGCTTTTCTTGGCGCGCATTGGGTGCAATGCGCCCGATGCGTGCTGAGAAAAGCTGTTCACTCAGTCCAAAATTTGGCACTGAAAGAGTTAAAAATACTATTTCAGTGTATATTTATTTTCATGGTTTGGTGCCATCAGCAAAATAAGCAAAAATAAAAATACAGCAAAATTGACTAAACTATTTACAGTCGAGTACATCAAGGAAAAAGGACATCTATTGTGGCAAAGAGAAACGTGTGATTTTGTCAAGATGGTCTTACCTGGGGTAAAGAAAACACTTAAACCTTAAGCTGGTGAATTTAAGACTGAGGGAGCAGCTTTGTGTGCAGAGTTGACTGAGCTAGAGAACTGTTGACCCAGACCATTCTTTTTAGCTAAAGCTACTTTTGGTAGACCTTTGATGTTGGTACGCAAAAGAAATGTGTTTTTATGAGGAATTTTGAATTCAGAACCGCAAGAATGATTCTTCAAGCATGAACGTACCCATGTCTGGATGCAAAGGGTCACAGGGATCAGAGACAGATTTGTGAGCATTCTGTGCTACACTTTTAGACAGAGTTTCAAGCCAAGAAGACTCCAAAAGACTGGTATAAGAGATCAGGCAGGCGCCTCCTGTTGCTGATCATGTTTATTGTCATGGTACGAAGCATGTAACCAAGGATGGTGTGGATATATATATACATATATATTTTTTTTTTTATGGGGGTTTGTCATAGCTTGAATAGTTTTTGGACCATGACATGAAAAAAATGCCAGGTAGCCCAGAGTGCACTAGTGCCATGCAGTAGCCATGTGGAAATATTCACTAACTGTAAAAATTATTCCCAGATGGGTGCCAATTTTGTGTCATTTACATGAGAAAGAGCACTCTATCTGTCTGGATATGACCGATTTGCTCATTTATATGTGCATTAACTTGCTGGCTCGGCACAAGCTGGTATTTACACATATTGTGGAGTGAAAAACCAAGGGCCTTTGTAAAAGCAGTGTCAATATATGAGGGATTAAAAAAGTGAAATACCGACACGAAATGTTATTTTTACTGCTCTCTATTTACAGTTAATCCACCTCCTATAAGTGGCACTGCTCAAGTTCCATTTGTATGTTTGTAACCTTTTGCCTGTAGATCATGATGAGTTGTATTTACGTGCATTACGTGGGTGGAAATTTTCAGTTTTTTAAAACGGGATTCTGTTTTGAGCAAAATGTCTGCAAAAGTATATGAGTCGGGATATGTTCTAAAACATGCAGTTCTGACAAGAAATGAGGGCAGAAAATTTTTGAAGGGGTGCTTTCCCTTTTTTGCAGAAATTGCTGACTTACACCTATGGAATTAGTTAAAATAATTACCTGTCATTCAAGCATGGGCATGATCTAGATGATAGTTCCTGAGAAAGGAGAATGATCTTAGTCAAAGGTTCCCTAGGTCACTTTGGATGTCTCTCAAAGCACACAGAGAAAAGCATTGATTCCATTGAAACCAAACACTAAAAGGGTGGGTTGCTGTCTGGAAGTAGCGGCCAGGGTATGTCTGGCAATAGCAGCCATGGTATGCCGCACAGAAAAATCCGATCAGGTGTCTGAACTTTACTTGGAAAGCAAATGTTCTGTGATGCTAATAGGAATCCACATGCCTGTAGGAGTTTGAATTCAGCCCAAAATTGGCCGTGTGAAACAGGTGGCCTTTCGTAGGAGGAGGAGGGTGCAGTGTAAGACCTGGACAGGTCCTGGAGTGGTGTGTGTCACCTGTAAATGACATAACTTGTAACCACTTGCTGCATGTGGAGGCACCAGGGGAATGAACAAAACCTGATTCACTCATTGGTTGAAAATGTCATGTGACACGGGAAGCAGGTGCTGCCACCATGCAGAATGCTGCAGTTGACATGTATATTTTTATGGACGGTATGGAAATATATTATTCCATCCACCTGCTGTCTTGGGTTTCTTCCCCATAAAAGTATGGTATTGTGGATGTTTTTTTTAAATGCACTTTGACTTCAAATGTGAATCTACTTGGACATTTTTCAACCCTCAACATTCTTGAGTGCATGTTATTTTTAACTTTGTTACTCAGATGGAAACTGGCAGCATATTTTGGTGGGAGAGGACCACACGAACCTGTCCATTTTGGACTGATTTGACTTTGCACTGTCATTGTACTTGGGATCTTTGCAGTCTCGACAAGTCATGCTGCAGCTGCTGCAAGCTGCAGTTGGCCATGACTTACCGGTCTGTGCAAAAACCACCGATCAGAGCCTTTACCGCTGTAATGTGGAAATGTATCGAAGAGAAAAGATGATGTTGCATGAGTCAGCTACTGTCCTTATTACAGGATGCTTGGCCTAGTCTCAGGTAACAGGCCTGGGGTTAGTCAGGGAAACGCTACCTCAAGTCAGAAGTATAAACTTGGAAATGTTCCAGCCTCATCCAGTCTGGTACAAGTCAGCTTCATGGCTTCTGTCCAAGTTTTTTTTTTTTTTTTATCAAACTGCCTATCCAGAGAAATTGTCTTCAGAACAGTGTCTTCAAAATCAGCTACACATGTACATGGTCTGTAGGCATCTTACGTCAGGTTTAAGCATGCAATGTAGATGTGATGGCCATTGTAGATATTATCAGGCGCCTTGTGGTCAGTGGACACCTGCAGAGATGCAGTCGCATCCATGTAATCCTCGTGTAGTTTGGTAGCTTTCGTGTCCTGTTCTCTGTACTTTTTTGCTGCACATGGGAAGCAAATTTATGTTTGTGGGAGGAATTCTAGTCCAGGTGACAGCTTGGCCGATAAAGAGTGCTTCTTTTATTTGGTATAATCACCAAGCCCTATAGTTGTATTCTTTTAATGAAACTTGCCAAGGATGGTGATAAAGAGAGAAGTTTGATTCTGGGCATTGGAGTAACTTAACAAGTTGAGTGGGAAAAGGTGTCTGCGTCAAATGACTGCAGACCTAAACATACCTGTGGGTAGCTGTCCTTAGATTGCAACTTTGGCGAATTGCCTGTCCGTAGTTTACTGCTTTTAGTTACCATGGCAAGTAAGGATCCATGACCGATCAGTGATTGAAATCATTTTCCAAAGCTTTGTATCGTATACACGATTGAGGAAATGACAGGGCAGACAGTATGGAATGGAGAATACAGACACGAAACCTCTTTTTATCAGGCGGGTAATTTCCTGACATCGTTATATTTTTGGTGACCTGGACCTAATATTTAAGGTCATACTGTGTGGGTGAAAGCATTAAGTTAACCTTGGTTTATTGTCACAGCCACTGGTATACTACCTGTGCTACAATGATGAAAATGAAAAAAAAAAAGGAGCATACTCTTTAAAATAATTTTGTTTTGTGTACCTTCAGTTTTCATTGATGTAGTCACCAGACGTGTAAACTGTAGTAAGACATCGAGTATCCCAGGCCAAGTCTTGACGCATGTAATCTGCTGTATTGACACAAAGACACCTTCCCATATTTCATGCTTGCTAGCTGTAGGGAAGGAAACATTATCCAAGACAGATTGATTTCCAGAGTATAAGTACGCTAAGTGAATGTTGTGACACGTTTTCCCAGCACCCGGCAAGGAATTTGCCAATAACCTGCATGAATTATGCAGCATTTTGTTCAGTTATAACACTGTTCAATGCTTTTAGTCTGATGCATTTATTTGGTCAGTGGGTGGGAGGATTATTTTTCGTCAGCAGAAAATAGTTATCATGCTGGTAGCTGTGGGGGTATATATTTTGAAGCACAGAAGACCTGACCAGCAATTAGAGCTTTGAAACCTAAGGGAGCCTACTAATCCAGGGGGATATTAGTTTGTACTTTGTCACCTGCAGCTTTCCCAAATAGGGGTAAAAGATTAATTGTGATGAAAAGATTCCAAGTACTGGGACAGGGGAAGTTGGCCTGTAGAAAAACTTGATAAATATTCAAACAACAGTGAAATGATCAAATGGTAAATGTTAAGTTTGGAGAAGCACTTTGAAATATTGCATTTGGTGCGTGGAATTTGAATGGCACCTTGGCATTAAAGATGATTAAACTTATTGACAGCCATTGTAGGCAAGTTGTCCTTGGAGATACTTGGTTGTGGTGCATGGATGGCTAAGTAAAGCCGAACTTGATGCAGGTGCGAGAAAATTGAAGTGGTGACTAATCAGGTGAAAATTTTATGGAAATTTGGCCATAATGATCCAGTAGTGGAATTTCAGTCCTAGATGGTGTTCATTTGCACAAATTTGGCTACAATGTATTTGCTTATCAAAACCTCCGGGGGAGGGGGGGGAGACTTGTTATGCCTGTAAGTAAAATTATGCAAATGGCCACCCTCCAGTGCTGCCCTCTAGGGTCCTAAAACGGTCCATTATGTACAGTTAATGAAGGATTCTGAAATTTATTAGTGAAAGTGGGGAGAGAACAGAGATTCTACTTTTTATTTAGAAATAGTGCCCGATAGAGGCCCCAGGTGAGAAAATAGGTCAAAAGGCGATAGGTGTACCCAACTGGTAGAAGATTCCTCAGGGATGCCAAAATTTATGCTCAAAATGTTTGTGATGGTTTAACAGTTGCAATACACTGTGTCTTTGGTCATGTGTGCCATAACAAAGCTTGTGTATTGTGGACATCTCTAGGTCTGGGTGAATTGGCCACATTAGAGTGGTTTATTAGACAGCTTTTCTTTTGGCAGAAATCTGTGTAAGGAAATGGTGTACTCAGTTTTGGACAGGAATCTTCTGAATTACATGTACCTTGAAAACTTATTACGTCACAGCGTGTTTACTGCAGTGCATCTTGGGGGTTCGCCGCGGACAAGGTCAAAGCATCACATATAGTATAGCATGGTTGTGGTCACAGTACTATGGCTGATGTCCTCGTAATATTAGTTGAAAAGAGCGTCCTTGGTGCAAAACGACCTTCTGCATTAGTAGAAGACAACACCAAGGAAGAGATACAATGATGGCTGTGCTGTGGGGGGTTCAGTTCAACTTGTGGGGAGTCCAAACAAGCCTTGAGGTTTTCCTTTCAGATCAGTTTGATCCGGGTTTCCCTCTCTGTTGTGTCCGACAGCAACTGGTAAAAGCTGAGTCCAGGTGTCTTCCTCTTAGAACTTGTGCACTTCGCACGCAACAGTTAACGTTTGGCGTTTTCTAACTTTCTCTGATCGGAACTTGAACATATGTGTATCAGACCGGCAAGAGTCAACACTGCATCTAATCCACTGTGAGTCTGAACTGCTGGCTGAGTTTATCCCCCGTGATCCCCCAAGATGCATTGCGGTAACTACGCTGTGATGTAATAAGGCGACAGCGTAATTCAGAACAGGTTAGTCTTAGTACATGTGCACCAAATTGTGTGTGGTGCTCATTGTTCTTATGCCAGCAACAAGAGTTACCTAAGTATCGACCAATGGCATGGCAGTGCCTGGGAAAGAAACTCTATCCTCTATGCTGGGGTGATAGCCAATTTACTGGTGTACAAAGGAACATGCAGGTAGGAAATACGTCTAGTTTTGTTGTGCTTGACAGTAAAACCATTGACAACTGTAGAATTTACACATGCATTACACAGGATAGCAGTGACACCATGATCAACAGTCTAGGTGTGGGCGAGGATGATACAATTTACTGCTGAACTTCCAGTCTTTACACCTCCTAAAGTGGTGGGGACATATATGTACTTGCCCTTGTCTCTCCGTCCGTCCATCCATTTGTGTGGTCATCAGCCCCACATCCCTCGTGAAATTTGTGTCGTGCATATTTCCAAAAGTATTTGGTCTACAATTATGAAACTTTACAGGATTATTAAGCAGTATGAATATGAAGATGTGCAACTGGGGTGTTGTTTGTGTGTGTCTCAGTCTGTGTGTCTGTCATGCCCTTGATTAATGCAAATGACCCTTGTCTGCCAAAAGTCCAACGTGAATCGTGTGTCATGTATATGTCCAAAATTATTGGACCTACAGTTATGAAACTTTACAACAAAACTTTCAGTATTGGAAGATGTGCACCTGGGGTTCTGTTTGTCTATGTCTCTGTCCATGTGTCTGTACAACACCCTTGGTTTAGTAGAAATGACCCTTTTCTGCCCCATGTCTGGTTCTATTTATGAGAATGAGACGGTAGATAACAGACTGTTAAAGAAGCGAGAAACATCATCATCAGTTCAAATTGAGGAAAAAAAAGGCTTGCCTTGGCCTTACAACAATACACAGAGCCCCAGTTGTGGTTTATTATCCCTCGCCCATGAAGTGGGCGAGAGGATATGGTAATGGGCACCGTCCGTGTGTCCGTCCGTCCTTTCGTCCGAAACAAATTTTGTCCGGCCCATATCTTCTACATTATTACCTCAGCTGACTTGTCAGTCAGCTGAGGTTTTTTGAGGGTCCGTCGTCCGTCGTCCGTCCGTCGTCCGTCCGTCCGTCCGTCCGTCCGTCCGTCGTCCGTCCGTCCGTCGTCCACAATTCACATTTTCGACTTCTTCTCAAAAACCGTCAGCCACATTCACTTCAAACTTGGTGGAGATGTGCCTTGGGTGGATCTCTACCAAGTTTGTTCAAATGGTCACGGTCCAGTGATTTTGGGATTTTTAATGAATTTTTTTCGTCATTTTTGGGTAAATCTTAAAAAATCTTCTTCTCCGAAACCACACACCCAATTGCTTTGATATCACACAGGAACACTCCCTGGGACTCCTAGTTCTTAATTTGTTCACCAGGTGGTGCTGCAATTTTTTCCTAATTTTTTATGTATTTTTGTGTGTTATAGCTATTTTCGACTTCTTGTCCAGAACCATCACTCAGATTAAGCTGAAACATGGTGGATATGTTCCTTGTAGAAGGGTCAAACAAAGTTGTTCACTATGTGGGAATGCTGCGGATTCTTGATTTTTAACGATTTTTTCAATTCAGGTACTTATCGGTCAATGCAGCTTTCCTATTGATTACTATGGAAGTCAATGGGCATTCTAATGCTAATTCACATTTTTGACTTCTTCTCCAAAACCGTCATCCAGATTAACTTCAAACTTGGTGGCAATGTACCTTGGATGGGTTTCTACCAATTTTGTTCACGTGGTCATGCTCCAGTGATTTTTGGATTTTTAATGAATTTTTTTTTTTTTTTTTGACAAATCTTAAAAAATCTTCTTCTCCGAAACTGCTTACCCAAATGCTTTGATATCACACAGGAAGACATGTAGGGACTCCTTGTTGTTAATTTGTTCACCAGGAGGCGCTGCAGTTTTTTTCTAATTTTTTTTGTGAATTTTTGTGTGTTATAGATATTTTCGACTTCTTCTCCAGAACCGTCACTCAGATTAAGCTTACACATGGTGGATATGTTCCTAATGGAAGGGCCAAACAAAGTTGTTTACTATGTGGGAATGCTGCGGATTCCTGATTTTAGCTCAGCTGACTTGTCAGTTCATAGAGCTGTGGGGTCACAGTGCAACATACATGAATTTATACTCTTCATTATAACTTGAGAACTACTTGAACTTTGATGTTGCACTTGTAAGTGTTCTTCTATAAAGGTCAGACTTACTCAGAACATGGTGTCCTTGATCCTTTCCCAAGTTCATAGAGCTGCAAGTGTGATGAATGTCCAGATCAGCTGAGGCTCGGGCTGTTCACACAGCCCTCTTGTTAATGCTACCTCTTTGAATTTTTTATGATGGGTAGACCTTAGGTAGTAGGTGTGCGTAGGCATTGTTTTGAGTGGCTAATTACTTGCATTAATTAATTACCTCATTAACAAAGTTCGTTAAGCAAGACAAATTTTGTCCGGGCCATATCTTCTAAACTATTAATGCTAGCCCTTTGAATTTTTTATATTGGGTAGACCTTAGGTAGTAGGTGTGCATAGGCATTGTTTTGTGTGGCTAATTACTTCCATTGATTAATTAATTAACAAAGTTCATTAAGCAAGCTCAAGCTACAATACAAATTTTGTCCGGGCCATATCTTCTAAATTATTGATGCCAGCCCTTTGATTTTTTGATGGTGGGTAGACCTTGGGTAGTAGGTGTGCATAGGCATTGTTTTGTGTGGCTAATTACTTGCATTAATTAATTAACAAAGTTCGTTAAGCAAGACAAATTTTGTCCGGGCCATATCTTCTAAATTATTGATTTTTTTATGGTGGGTAGACCTTAGAGGGGATATGGTAATGGGCACTGTCCGTGTGTCCGTCCGTCCTTCTGTCCGTCCATGATTACTGTGGGCGGGGGGATATGGCTAGCGTCAGCGGCTACTTGTTAAATTTCATACAGCCATATGTATCTTGTAGGATATATTTTACTTTTGTTCGCTTCAGCTATGTTTTGTTATGGCCCTCCTTACTGTCTCCAAATAAATAAGGACAAGTGGGGGCATCTGTGTCCTATTAAAAACATTTCTGGTTCTTGGAAAGGTATACATGGACATAAAAGATATGAAGTTGGTACACAAAAACCAAGAATTTGGGGATAATTTTAGCAGTCATTTATTGCTTTGATGCACCATTTTGAAGTTTTAATAACACTTGACTATTTTGGCTACCACTAGGGCTAATATAGTCAACAGATTATTTTATTGGTCCAAATAATTCTTATCACTGTGTAATGCTTGTTACAAAAATAAAACAAACAAACAAAATTGCTCTCTGACTCAAGTTTCTATCTCCAATCTGCCACATGTATCAGATACTCATGTGAAGGTGACAGTTCTGTTGTATTTCCAGCAAGCAACAGACAGTATGATCAAGTCTTACAAACTTTAAAGGTGGGAATGGTTCTAGAAATATGTAGTGCTTGTAAATTTTTCTGGAATTAAGGCAAGAAACTTATCTTGGTTTTTATCAAATTCCCCATGAAAAGAGCTTTCATTTAAGTAGCAACCTGCCTGGTCTGAAGTCTGTGGTTTTCAAGTTGCCTGCAAGTGATGCTACAGCTGTTGTAAGAACACTTGGAGTATGACATGACATAGTACATTGGTCCCCTTCTAATAAGCCCACCCCAAATGCAAGGAAAAAGTGGCCACATTAGAGAGGCGACCTATCTTGAGAGAGACACCACAATGGAAATAGCGTTTTAGTGGGATGGAGAAGTGGCCTTTATAGAGAGGATGGCCTTTCTTGGGAAGTGTCTTATTAGAGGGGACCACTGCAGTGTGGAATTTTTAAGCCTGGAGACTGGTCAAACCCTTGCTTAAGCTGATAATTGTCAACATGGTGTCCTGAATATATGAAAAAGAAGGGGATGACATTCACACCAGGCTTGTGCTGGCAATTTTTAATGGGGAAAATTTGCATCCTGATACATTGGCATCAGGTCTTACATGGATGGTTGAATCATGGTTAAATTCACAGTAAATGAACAGACTGCAAAACTGTTGAATTAATCCTCCCCCTCCCGAAAAAAAAAGCATGGATATCATTTGAAATTAACTGCCCACTTCAGAAAATACACACTTTCAAACCACCTTATTACATATTGTATGACAATATATTTCACTGTCACAGCTCAATAGATGAGTTCCTAAGCAACCAGGAGATCCTACCTCTACACCTGCTCTATAATCCAATCAGGATATCCAGTTATCTTCCAGTAGTGCAAAGAATACTTGCTTCTGATTGAAAATCTTTCACGGAGTAAAGCACCTGTTATTACATTTCAGTCATAAGCAGCTTTCCAGTCTGGGCACTTTATGCTTGTCATTTTCCTGGCATACCTGTGAACCCGAGTTTCTTCTGTTGGCAACTTTTGATGGTTGGCTGGCAGCGTGGTATCCTGCATGAGCAGTCAGATCTGTCGAAGACAGGAGATTGGAAAACCAAGCTGGGATGACAGTGTTTCGGGAGAGGCTGATTGTTATGACGCATGGACTGTGGTTACTAAATTGTCTGGTGTGTAGACTGAAAAGACGGGGAGGGGATTTCGTGCAATTGGCCGGGTTAAGCTTGTCTGTTTGAACCCTTCAGACCAGGACTGGCATTATGCCATTCATCATCGCAAACTTTGATTAGATCTTCAACCTTCTCACTGTGGAGGATCTTGAACGATACTGAAGAGAGATATTGCAAGCAGTAGTCTATTCATTTCCTGGCAGAGAATCATGTAAGTGGGTAGAAGCCCGCTAGGATGGGTGGACCTGTGACAGTTTCATGAAATCGGTGCAAGGTCATGTGTGGTTGCAGAAGCAATCCTGGATTTCCAAAAAATGGCCAGACCTTGTTAGTTGATGTCAAATCTAATGCCAATTTCTGCACATGGGATTGCCAGGGAAAGTCAGTCGGCGTGAGATATAAGAGATTGAATTGACAGCTCAACTCATTTGCTCTTACTGCTATGAAAAATCTACTTAAAGCATGAGCAATGAGGCTGTAACGTAAGATGAGTTTTGCATTGATTTATGGACCAGTTTCTCTGGGGCGTCTTCCTTTCCATGGTAATGTGTGAATGAGATTGGGGACTAAGCGATTGTTAACATTTGTCACTAAATCTTGTGCAAAGGAGAGTTTGCATTGCGCATCTTACTCTCAGTGCAGTCTGACATTACAGTTTCTCGAGTCCTTTTGGATGGTAAATCCTGGTGCCTGTCAGCATTACAATTATATGGTGAATTTTGTAACTGGCAATTTATTTGAAATTGTGTGTTTGATGCAAACACTAATGAGAATTTATGCTTGCTGGTTTTGTATTAAAAGGCAAGGGACTGTGATTCATTTTGCTGAGAATGTCACAAAGATTCATTATAGAGAAAGATGACAGATTTGGAGATGGCTTTCTGAAGACCTATTAGAAGAGATGGAATGGGCAGAATTTTTTACAGTAGTTTTTTTCCTCTCCTGATGGTGCCTCTATCAGGTGACACTAAATTTATAGATGGCAGAATATTTATAAAAAAGTGCTAGCCCTTGCATTTGTGCGTGAGCACCGTTACTGTACTCTGGCTTGTTGAGTATGGTCATACAATGGGATGTGCTGCCTGTAGATGGCACCACAGGCCATTTGTCCACTGGTGTCCAGCTTTTAATAATTAGTCCAAATGTCATGTGACCCAGGCAGCAAGTGCTGCCACCATGCAGTTTAGTACATAAAGTGTGGTTCTACAATGAGAATCATCAAGAGGTTACCAGTTTTTTGTGCTGATAATTTGGGACAGTCATAACTTCAGTCCCAAGAGCTGAAAAAAAAGGATAAATTGGATGCAGTAATAATTGAGTGATGAAGGCATGCATACAACTAATGTCAGTGACACTTGCATTATATCTTGATACCAGTCCTTGAATTTTTGTTTTTACATTTCTGGTAAAATTGAGTGATTTGACTGCCTCCAAAACAGACAAAGCTGCACATTATCTCGACTACACTTTCAAGTGACGTGGCCTGAACATTGAGATTATTTTATTTGGAAGGCAAAGAATTTTGAGGGCAACTGCCAGAACAGTACATTGACAAAAGTTGTTTCAGAAGCCAGAGCATATTGATAAGATAAGGCAATCAGGCACATGGTGGTGGAGTCAGTGTATACTTCTGGTAATGCAGGCATTTAATTTGATAAATTTATAAATCATTTAGTTCTCTTTGGGGGTATGCAATGTGGGCATGGATTGATAGAGAGAACGTTTAGGAGGTTTTAAGTTTATATTCCATATGTACGCATGAAGTTGGGTACCATAAGTTCACATTACAATTGTTAAATTTTATAATTTTCTGACGTTTATAGAGTGTTGTCTGCTATGGTTGCCATTATGTACCGACGGAGTTCGGGTTGGAGATATGGTTATGGGTTCTGTTGAGCCGTCCACGGAGACAGTTTTTTTCAGGGCTGTGTCTTGGAAAATATTATACACAACCATCTGAAATTTTCATGACACATAGGCCTTACCTGGTAGGAATAGCTTTGGCTAGTATTGATTATTATCCCATTCCACAGTTTCATTAATAAATCAACAATGTTTGTTAAGTGCCATCGGAGCTTCATTGGCCGGTATCTCGGAAATGTTGGTAGCCAGCCGTATGAAATCTTATGACAGCTCGTCCTGTATGACAGTTTGCTGTGTGGCACTGTTTTATGAATGTGTTTACCTTTCTTCATCAGTTAATCAGCCAAGTTTATTTAAAATCACCTTCAGGCCACTTCCAGCGTGTCTTTCCAAAATGAGTGGCATTTAGTAGGCAGCCATCGAGAACATAGAAGCAGACACATGGTAGGTAAGGCCAATGATTTGCCGTTTTTTCCGAAACTGAAGCGGAATAGTGCATTTTTTTCAGCCTCGAAACAGAATTTGATATTTTTTATTATACGAACTATATGTAAAAATATAGCAGTGAAATGGAATTTTAAACATTTTTGCTGATGCAGCGGAATTCCTCTTTTTTTGAAACGGAAAATCATTGGCCCTAGGAAGGTACACAGTAGGCTACCATTGTTGTTCACGTTTTGTGGGTTATTAGCCACTCAGTCTCCAGCCGTGACTGATTAGCACATTTTGTCAATGAGTATCTCCTGGAATGTATAGCAGCTACCAGGCTTGAATTTACTGTACAGCTAGACCTTATTCAGAAGTATGCAACAGTGATATTTTATGTGGGTAATGGGTCTCTTTCATTAATTAATTAGCAAAGTTCCTTAAGCCCCCTGTTGGTCTTGTTTCGGGTGTTTTGCATAAACTGCAGCAGGTATACCTTAGGGGCCAGGGCTGCTTTGTTATTGTCGTATTTGACTCGATATCCTTAGATTCATTAGCAAAATTAATATACTCTCTGGAGATTAACTCCTTCCACCCCAATGATGCTCTGTCCCGCTAATATCTAAATGTCGTCTGCTGTTTTAATTTTACTAGTTTTGGGATTATTTTTCACAAGTTTGGATGAAACTTGCATGGAAGATCATTCCAAATCATATGCCTATGGTCAACAGGTTTCCTTGGCACGTTCTGGGCACAATGCGCCCAGAGTGTGCCAAGTGTGGCATGAGTTAAGACAGGAGATTTCTACGGGACACTTTGGGCGCAGTGACTGTGCCCAAGAAAGCTTTTGACTGATGGCGTATAATTCTAAATGACAGAAATGAAACAGTTGACATTTACAACACCACATGCTTTGGGCCCTTTTTAATGGGGAAAAAAAACGCGGTGCCACACCATCTGCATTCTGTCCCCCAGGTGTGAGCACTCTCAGAAAAAGTTTGCCATCGTGAAGTTTGCGGTGGCAGGATATAGTGAATGCCATCAGGGGCTTATTTTCCAGAAATTGAAGGCAATAACTGGAGATGACAGGCCAGGTCAGTACAGTGGTCCCCCTCTTGTAAGGCCACCCCCAAGTGCACCAGAAATGTGGCCTTATGTGAAGGGTGGCTTGTCATGAGGGGAAGAATAAAATGAAAATATACTTGTACCATACTTGAAACATGGAGAAGTGGCTTCTGTGGAGGGGGTGGCCTCTCAATGGGGGGGGGGGGGGGGCGCCTCACAAGAGGGGGACCACTGTATAGCTTTCCTACAGCTCTTTGACATGTGAGCAAGCAGACTCAAGTGGGTTCCACCAGTTTAAGAATAGATGGACAGCCAATTTGTGTATTTATAATGCAGGTTTTCAAGACATGTTTCTAAACCTCATGGCAAAGGTGACTTATTTGTGGCTCAAGTCAAAGAGGTGGCAAGACCAAAACACATTTCTGTGCAGAAATCTTAACCCTTTTTATACAACCTGAGCAGAGATGTCATCTAGCTGTTTTAAGCGTTACCATTTAACTTGTACAGTTACTGCCCTTTTACCAGCTGGAGCATGACGTACCAGGCAATAGGGGATGCCTCCAGGGTAACTAATTTTCTTGACACACCACTTCCTGCTGGCAATTCCTGGCAGCAGCTGGCCAATGAGCAGACCTAGGCTTGTTTATCCTCCAGGTGTCTCCTGTAGCAAGGGTGACAACAGGAGGATATGTAGTAGTGCTGCCACCTGCAGTCAGCATCCTCTATTGGAACCTCCCCCCCCCAAACTCAAGACTACAGTGAAACCTCCATGGAAGACCACCCAATCCCTAGGGATGACTAAATTGTGGTCTCTGGAGACAGGTGGTTGCTCACAGGAGGTGTAAATAGGAGGAAAAGTGTTAACCTTTTCTACTTAAATTAAGACATGAGTCAACAGCTTTCATTGGCATGCATCAGGCAGAAAGTGTTGAACCCATGCCAAAGAAAGCTGTTGACCGGGTCATGGTACCTTGATAGGTCTCACAATTCTCAAGTCAAATAGTTTTTCATTACTGTTAAAGTTAGTTGAAAAACACTGAAGCAGACGACATTTGACCGCCAGCCAGTTTTGGCCAGTTTAAGATAGAGAAGGAAGGGTCAAGCAGTTTCCTGGAAAGATGGTCTTTCAAGACAGGTGGTCCCTCAAAATCGGAATCACTGTAGTCAAATTGGTGCTTGAGTGAACGCACCTTTTATCAAGAATTCTTAAGACACTATTTCGGTTGTGCTCGTTTATCAGCCTCAGACGTGCAATATTGTTGCTGGTATAGACCAGGTTAAAAGCAGTGTAAACATGTCGGAGCTTGTGCTAATGAATACCTTGCGGCTTCTCTGTGTTACCAAGACCACTGTCCATACACTGAATGCTCTCAGACATAATGCTTGATTAGCAGTGGGTTGGCCCTTGAAGTGGCTTCGTACATCTTAAGCAAGAGCAATGTACTCTCAGATGGAAGATTATGGAGGCAGGAGTTGGTGCATGTAACCTTAATCCTCTGGCCACTGAGTCATAATCATTCCTTGGTAAACTCAGGGCACAGTGAGCCCAGACGGCCTCAAGGAGAGAGCTGATGACTATTACAGACCTTTCAAAATCCAGTTACTGACTCTGGCGGCCTCAGCATGATGATTGTGTGCATGACTGATTCCATAGGTGAGGTGTGCTGCAGTTGCCAAGTTAGGTCAGGCTTTTACTTTGACACACATTACGTGGTTCAACATGAGTTGGGAGCTATAGAAAGTAGCCCCCAAAATGTGTGAATATTATTAATTTACAAACGCATGAATTTCTATGTATCAGGAGAACATTCTGGCACCTGGAAATTGTAGGCATGCATGCCAGCCTTCCAGTGTTGTAAAAGTACAGTAATTTGGAACATAATGATATGCCATAATGGTGTCACATTCCCGTTGACAGTCTATGTCTGTGTGGTGACCTAGTAGCTGGCCAGCCCACCCATCACAGTATTGATGTCTGATCCTGGTGGCCAAAATTGGCAACTGGATCTCGAAAGGTTCATATTGCCTACATCATTATTGATTCAAAAAAAAAAAAAAAAAAGAAAGCAGAGACCGTTTATGCCACAGCACCATTTCTGATAGTTTTAAAAAAGAAGCATGCCGATACATTGGCATTAGGTCTCACAGGGTTAAAATATTCAGGTGATGGGTCGGTAGGAATCACCTGTCCATCTTCAAGTACTGGTAACTGCAGTATGCTGTTGCATCGAAGAATTTATGATGCCGAGGAGTTCTGTCAGGAAAATACTCACAGGCTGATGACAAAAGGTTGACCTTTTCCCCTTGGAATTTAGACAGAGTGCAGGATTGAGTCAACAGCCTTCCATGGTGTGTGTTAGGTGCCCAACCCATGCCCAGCAGATCAAGCTGCCATATGAATGGGGCTTGTCAGTTTGATAGGTGGCAAATACAGTAGGAGGTATTCGTAGTTAACTAAATTAACTGCAGACCTGCTGTGGTCGCTCGCAGGTGCTAGGCAATGGGACTATGCCTCTCCCAGAATGAGGGCACTTGTACCAGCTATATTACTTAATCAGCTTGAAATAACACTTCTTCTATCGAACAAATGGAATTCTCTTCATATATGTAGTATCTTGTATGTTTTGAAATAAGGTGAATGACTTTTCTTAAGCTTTTTGCTGTCTCGAATTTTTACATTTATCTTTGAAGCTGATTTGGCCCTGTTAATATATATATATATGAATCTGTCCTCCCTTCCTGCAAAGTTCCTAGCTATAAACTAGGTGGCGGCACAGGGTGCAGTTGATATGAATACCTTGTATTCCACTTCATATTGTTTTTCGTTACTGTTAAAATTGGTCTAAAGTGTTAAAGCCGGTGACACTTGAACAGCAACTGGTTTTGGCCAGTATGAGGGAGAAGGGTTCAAGTGGTCCCGTCATACAAAATGTCAGAGTATATATATATTATATATATATATATATATATATATATATATATATATATATATATATATATATATATATATATATATATATGTATATATATACAGTGGAAGCTCATTAATATGGACCTCATTAATCCGCATGTCTCATTAATCTGAACACTTCTCCTGGAACAGAATTGTTCATTTCAAGTAATAGTGAATAGTGGTTCAGTTATCCAGATGCTTCATTAATCTGAACAGTCCACTGGGGTACAAAGGTGTTCAGATTAACGAGGTTCCACCTTATATATATATATATATATATATATATATTTTGAAAAAGTCAAACATTATTGCAGCTTGTAGTACATCAGGGAACATGGAGTTGTTTCTTCCATCTCATATTGGCCCTTCCCCCACAGGCGCATAATGTAATATGATCCCAAAGCCTTAGACAAAACTGACTTTACTATCAGACTGGTTGTTGTGGTACCACACTGACTCATGTCAGCTGATAATGGTTCTTGGAGATGGTTTATTTGGGGAGTTGTATATATTGCTGAGTAATCGTGTGTGCACGTCACGTTATGTCAGTGGTTTATCATTTTTCTGTTTTCTCATTGAACAGATGGCAAAAATAGAACGAGATAGCAATTACTTCTCCGAAGAAATTTTGCTGAGTGTCAAAATTAAAATATTGTGGAAAGACTAATAAGATAAACTCAGGTGAGAGACAAAGAAAAATCAAGGACATCACACAGAAGACAAGCTATATCTATCATGCTGCTATATATTTTGCCTTTGAGTAATGTATGAAAGTTCTCTGCATGTGTAGATTACGGGTGTCCAAAACCCAAACGACTTATTGGATTCATAAGGGCTATGGCTTCCCGGGGTTACACGATTAACCTGGCTCAGATGTACTTTGCCGCAATGAGCCAAAGCCCGATACGTCAAAGGTCGACAGGTTGGCAGATAGTCGGGAAAAGAGAGGAGGGAGGTGCACCTGGCTACACAATGAATCCATAAATCAGCGTCAGAAAAATGGGAGTATGTACGCAAAGGTAACATGGGGCGAGAGCAGCTTTGTGGTCCCCTCAATGTTGATATCCTGATAGTACCTTGACATATTATTCATCCCATTCCATATTGTCCCCTGATTTTCATCTCGTATATTTACATAGACTTGATATGATGATTGTATGTTTGTATTCCTAAGGACAGGAGCTTTCGTTGAGATATGGACGTACCAGAATTCAAGTCAGTGGTTCTTAAGTTGCATAGTAAGATGGGCTGCATAATTTTCCAAGCGATGCACAGGGTTTCTTTTTTAATTTTTTTCCCCGCAGGTCTCCCATACTCTGAGATCAAGGACAGTATGTGTTTTAGCACAAATCTTACACCTATATTCAATGTAGAACTTAGCTCCGTACTGTTTCTATAAATGGACTGCAAAATCCTGTATATTTTTCCCCTCCAACAAGTACAAATTTTTACGGAACACACATTTGTACTTGGAAGTTTTCACCATAGGTCTTATCCCCCAGATCTTGAAGGAGATTTGATTTGCAGTGTGTACTTTTTACCCAGTTGGGTTATAATTCACAGATGGCTGGCTTTGCTGCATAGTGACTTGTCATATAACTTAACCAACAGATACCAGAAAGGGAAAATATAGAGCAAAAAAACCCCCTAGAAATTATATGATATGTTTGTAGCATAGTGCAGAAAAAAGAACAAATTCAGGCCAGGTTTCGGTGCTGTAAAATTTATCGCCATG
The DNA here is from genome assembly GCA_964020975.1 of Hermodice carunculata. Taxonomy (NCBI): domain Eukaryota; kingdom Metazoa; phylum Annelida; class Polychaeta; order Eunicida; family Amphinomidae; genus Hermodice; species Hermodice carunculata. The sequence goes on along the minus strand of OZ026621.1, from coordinate 89,624,775 downwards.
ATGACTATTCCAACAAGCTGAGTTGTACACTGACAGTTCAAAGTTCCATTCACAGCCAGGTTTACGGGAGATTATAACATAAACTTGGTGGTGCAATGTTTGTGGATGTGGGCAGATTAGTCATGGCACTGTGTGTGTATGTTTACAGAAGGCATCTGTTGGGTTGGGTTGGCATATGATTTTGCCAAGAGGATTACTACTCGTTAATTCCAAAATCCCTAAAAATATCTTTCCAGATTTTTGGTCTCTTATGAAAAATGCAGCACCAAAAAAATTCAGGGAAAGGAATTCACAGAAACGAAACCACGTATGTATATCTTGCAAATGTTTTGAAATAGTGAAATAGTAGATCTGAATCAGTAATCAGTATTTTGGTTGTCAGTGTGAAAGATCAAAAGTTATTTTGAGGACAGGAAATTCTGGCCACTGTGATATGCGTTAAGAGATTCCAAGTTTCTGCGATAAGTCAGCCTGTATGTACAAACTGAGGTGTGGATGTCTTAAGATTCACCTGAAATGAAAAACCTGTTATTAAAAACATCATAACATTTGATCAGACTGGACACATGAGAACTAGGATATGACTTGAACAGCAGACTTCAGCTTATCAGCAAAAGTATTTGTGAAAGGAGAAGGTTAAAACTGTGAAATACTTGTACCTTGATAAGTAACGTGCCAAACTGCAGTGTGCCTTTCCTCTTTGACAAGGCCCTTTGTGCCAAAGACTTCCTGTCTTACGAGGTTAATGCAGGGGACTTCCTGTCTTATGAGGTTACTGCAGGTTACTTCCTGTCTTATGAAGTTACTGCAGGTTATTTTGGTTTATGAGGTTACTGCAGGTTACTTTTTGGTTTATGATGTTACTGCAGGTTACTTTTTGTCTTATGAGGTTACTGCAGGTTACTTCCTGTCTTATAAGGTTATTGCAGGTTACTTCCTGTCCTATGAGAATGCTGGTTACTTTTTGTCTTGAGGTTACTGCAGGTTACTTCCTGTCATATGAGGGAACTGCAGGTTACTTTTTGTCTTATGAGAGAGTACTGCAGGTTACTTTTTGTCTTATGAGAGAGTACTGCAGGTTACTTTTTGTCTTATGAGGGAACTGCAGGTTACTTCCTGTCTTATGAGGTTACTTTAGGTATGGTGCTACTTCAATAAATGGTCTCTCTACAGGAAGGTAACGCTAGCACCCTTATTGTAATTCAAAGTTCGTTTTAAGTAGTTTGACTTTATTTGCAGTTGGCTCTGAAAGAGTTAAGTGGAGTTAAACATAGATAGCCTCTCCACCACTCATTCTGACATGATGCCGATAAAATGATTGATTTACTGGCCAGAACTGTCTGCTTGTCTTTCGGAATTTTTTTTTGGGGGGGGGGGGTACTCGAGTGATCTTTGAAGGGCGGTGCATGCGTGTAAAACATCATGTGGTGTCTGAGAAAGTTGTGATGTGTGGCACACCAATGTGAAATATGTGTGAACTGTGAACGCCCCCCCCCCCATATCATCCACCCCCAGCCATTGGTGTAATGGCCACGACCCCCCTTCTCTTCTTCAGCATCAAGGGTTGATGTGAATGAAGTGCAAAATGATAAATAGAATAAATATGCCGATAATCTTTCATTATTTGAGATGTAAGCTCTTAGATATTATAATCCAAGGAACGGGCAGGATTTAATATTTGTGTGGTTTCCTGTTCATTGGAACTACAAGTTGGCTTCAAAATTACAGCAGGCTGTAGATGTGTTTGAGGGACTGGCAGTGCTGAAATATCACACTGACCTTAAGTGCATGGGCAAAGTGGAAATTCAATATAACCAGGAAGGCACTTTGCGTCTTCGCACTGGACTGCCTGTGGGAGTTATTTTTGAGCAGCCTTTCACGGGTATATATTTGAATGTTGCCCAGTACCCCCCCCCCCCCATTTCATCCTTATCCTTAAAAAGTGATACAAAAAGAAATATTTGAATAGCACCAATCAATGTTACTAGTTCAAGCTTCAGCACTAGGTGTCACTTAGAGCATTACCCAGTGCAGGCATGCTAAAACAAGCAGCTTTCTGTTGTTAAACAGTTGGCTGTACACCTGACATGATTAGGTCAGTCAGACAAGTACCCGTTGCCATTTATCTCTCGTAGCTTCCCCCTAAACGAGTACTGTGCCTATGTCACGTGGTGTTCTGTGTGCCCTGGATCATGATTTTGGTGACATGTGATGGAGGATTGGGTGCACTACCAACCAGGGTGTTCCTGTATGTAATATGTATTAATCATGAGTCCGCATTATTCTTCTGTATTGGAGGCCAAAATTCATAATTTTATGTAAATTTTGGTTTTATTAAGAGATTCTCCAAAGGTCTAATGATGCTCTGTCAATAAGCAATTACAAAGTGTATGTATGTATTTATTTGTGTATGTTGAGTATGAATAATGTTTTAATCACACAAGAAGTTTCTTTGAAAGCACCTTGCAAGGCTGTACATTGTATTTGTGTGGTAATGTGATAAGCTCCGCCTCGGTGTTGAATGTTCTTCATGCTGCAGAACATCATGGTTACAACAAGCTTGAAGATTGTACAAGTCTTCAACTTTTAAGGACAAGTGACTTTCAAATTACACTTGTCCTATGGACAAGTACTTTTAATTGGCAAAATTCACAACATGTAAAATTTCAAAGTTTGTTGGTATAACAGACACATAAACTCACTGTAGGACATAATGATTTCTATTAAAACATGCTGTTTCAAACCAAAACTTGGGTACACTTCATCATTACTGTAAATTGTTTTAATTTCACTGTACGTTTATTTTCACTTATTTCACTGATGGCACAAAACCGCAGAAATAAAAACACAGTGAAATAGTATTTTAACATTGTTTGAATAGAAATTATGTCCAAAAACAGTGAAATTAAAACCACAATGAAATCTCAGAAATACAGAAACCGAAAAAAATTTATACACGTGAAAATAAAGCAATTTACAGTATCAGGGAGGAAAAGTGAATATTTTGTGTCACTTGTCCAGCAGATGAGTAATTTCAAAACAGTTTTTCTCGTCCTGCATGATATTATATGTATATTTATGCTTTCTTGTTTCTTTCTGTTTTAGGTAAGTACATGAGCATCAGGGTTGCCTCAAGGGTTTTGACACAAGTCGATCCAACAATGGGGGCGACAAACTTGGGGTGCAGGTCAGGAATATCGTTTTGCATATAATATGTGCCTGTCATTGAAGTGTATATAGATAGACAGCCACAGATAGGAGGACAGGTAAATCGAATAGCTGCTTCATTGATCAAAGCTGTGATATAGAAGCCAGTGTTTACATGGTCAATAACTGTGTAGTGGGTAATTTAACCCTGTCCCGCTCCAAAAGCACCCCGCACTTAAACTGACTCGTGCCTGCCGTGACATTTTTAGCTAAATTTCCTGCCTGCTAGAAAAACATTTTTGCCGAGATTTATGTGTGAGATCGTTCCTGATGGCACTCTGTAGGTCACTGGCTTCCGTTGGCATGGGTTGGGTGCAATGCACCTATCCTCTGCCAAGAAAAAACTATGGACTCAGTCACACTCTGGCCAGGAGGGGGTTAACTGGGTCCATACGTGGGACATAAAATGTGTGTGTAAAGTGGACCTTGTCGTGTAAGGATTCTCCAAATGCAACAGAATTGTGCCTCACAAGAGACCAGGGGTGACCTTCCCTGAGGGGCACAATATAATGAAAATGCTACTTCTGCTGTGCTGAAAAGTGGTGTGGGTAGAGGCGAGGGACCTGTAGATTTCAGGAAAGTTGTAGCAGTTCAGGTAATTTCGTTCAAAAATTGATGGCATCTCTGGCTAAGACAAGATTTCCTACCGACAAAAACAATTTTGGTAGTGGTGTATCAGAAATATTTAGGCACACACTGCGTGGTGTTAAAATGTTAAAATGCCACTGTGCCAGATGATTTCCATATAGGTAGCTTGGTTTGCCTGCTAGGCACATTAAACATCCTGTTTCTTTATCACCATGTGTATTTTGGTGGGGAATATAAGACTAAATTGTTGACCTCTGTGGTATCATGATATGAAAATCTGACCTCATTTAAAAAAATTGTTCTGATAAAAAAAAAAAAAATTCTTTTTGTTTGTTTTATGCAGAAATTGCAGAAAAAAATCTGGTCTATTGCAGCAGTTGTAATTTTAAGAAATGAGAAATGGGAGTCACAGGAAACAAAGTGTTAAGTTGTGTGGGCCACATCGGTTGCATGCTCATCTCAGAGTGCATCCAAACGTGTAAATGAAATGAGAGCTGTGTACCAATGTTCAGAGCAATGGCAGATGAAAGGTTGTTTCATGGGGTTGATGATTTATTGACAAGATTTACAAGGTGGTGTTCACAAGTTCATCACTTCCATGAGTGCATAAAAAAATACTCCTTTGTTGTGCCCCCCCCCCCCCCATCTCTCTCCACCAAAGCACTGTAGGCCTGCGCAGGAAATTATGATATTTAATTTATGACTGTACGAATACACTTAGAACATGCTCCAGTCTTTTCATAAATCAAAGTTTATCATTTATTTATATGTTAACTCTGCAAGTGCCAATTTTGGACTGAGTCAACAGCTTTTCTCAGCGCACATTGGGTGCAATGCCCCTAGTGTGTGTGGAGAAAAGCTGTTGATCTGGGATATTTTCTCTGGAACTAGAGGCATGCTGGTATTTGAATGAAAGGTCTTTTTATGGGGAAAATGAATCTGGGATCCTAATGATAAGTCAGACTAGTTTGATTTAAGTAGGTTGACTTAAGACATGATTGGCACTGAAACAGTTAAGAATCAGCTTGGCACCATGTAAAAAAGAAGAAAGAAGAAGAATATTTCACTGCTGTTTATGTGGTTGACATCCTGAAAGCTGAGCCAGTTTTAAACCTGTAAATGCTCTGTTTTCCTATTAATTTATCTCACAGGTTGGAGCTGCCACTGGCTTTGACTTAGTCTGGATGTAAAAAACTTAATGGTGCTAAGAAATCCTCATATTTTTCACGATTTATAAAGTGTACCAAGAACCCCTTACAGGGTTTTGAGTGTACACTCTCCCTTTCCCCACCCTCCAGTGCACTTTCTGTTTGTGCACGAAAATGATGACAGTTGTTAGTGACACCTGATGAATCTGCAAGAGACTGTATTTTGAAGTCAGTATAGGTGCTGGGCAAAGACAAGATGTTGCGGTAATAGAAAGACCAAACAGAGTAAATCACGTAAAGCGGCAGCGGAGGCTCCAAAGATCAACAGTTTAGACGAGAGGAAGCATTGCATATAGTCACTTACGTCCTATGATTTATTGCTGAGGCTGTGTCTATATAGGTCGCAGACCCAAGCTTTTGTGTAGAGAGAAACATGATTTATTATATTGTTCGTGTGATAATCTAGAAGCGTTACTTCATTTATGCCTCTGTTTGCCTGTTTTGTGTAGACAGACACACTTGAGAGGATGGAGGATGTCCCTCATGGAAAGTGACATTGATGAAGAATCTTTCAGGTTATAGGGAGCTGATGCAGGGGGACTGATGCCTCTTGTGTTGCCCAGAAATTTCTTGTTTGTAAATGAGGAGTAGGAGACTGTAGAAAGACATTCAGAAGGCCTGATGTCCTGTGCAGTACTCGAGACGCCACCTACAGCAAAATAAAGATAACTGAAATATAAAGATAAAGCGTGTGACGCATTGATGATTAAAACCTACGGGAATGTGCGGTAACTGATATTGTGTGTTGTCCAAATGCAGGGTACTTTATTAGTGTGTCATTTATTTTCAGCATTAATTTGATAAAATGTGTATCAGAGGCAAGTCAAATAATAATTTTAGGTGATCAAATAAGAGATATAGATCCACTATAAATTTAATGGATAACGTCAGGCTAATTAGCAAATGGGGATTAATTAAAATGTTTCTGCTCTGTTGTATAAATTGGCCATGGGGACTTCCTCATTTGCCGGCAGAAACTATGTTAACTCATGCCATATCAATCACAACTTTTTTCCCCAATATATTGGCCTCAGCTTATGATGAAAATTGTATATTCACATTCTCCCTTACCAGGTTAGAATAATAATAATAGTAGTAGTTTTATTTAACCTCTAATAATGGGGAAATTAAAAGTTACGTACAACGAGACACACTATAAACATATCAATGAATACAGATACCATACATATTAATGAAAAACGGAAGTCGTACGATAAAAGTTGGCATAAAACTAGAAGCACAGACGCACAGTATTATGGACACACCCATGATGATGATGATGATGATGTTAGGGCAAGCGCTGCACAGCACGAGACAGTGGGCAAGCTGATGTCGCCCACCAGGCTGCTGACCTGCATCCTGCATAAATTGGGGGGGGGGGAGAACAGGATGTGGGACACGGCCAACAGACTCTTCATTCTGTGTGGCAGTGGGAGTGGCAGGCCACTCTCAGATCAAAGAATGATTTAAATATGTGACCATAAAACGAGTTAACTAACAACGCTGCAATGCGATGTTCCCTGCTGTCACATAAATTAAATTCACCAGAATAAGACGGGAGTCCGTACCTTTCCTTGGTGTGAATTTGGCACGATATGGTCAACCCACACCAAGGAAAGCTAGAAACAGGTTGCCTCGTAAAAAGACTTTTCATTGAAGTACCAGCATGCCAGAAGTTACACAGAATATAATAGTCCAGGTCAACAGCTTCTTTTGGTGCACTTTGGGTGCATTGTGCCCAAAGCATGCTGAGGAAAGCTGTTGACTCAGTCCAAAATGTGGCACTGAAAGACTCTCATACCACTGTAGTTGACCATATGTTGAAGAGTTTTGCCTGAGCAGCCATTGTGTGACTGGCATGGCAGTGGAAAAAAACCAATTAAATGGCCTCTGATTGGACTGGCCTCTCATTGCAGGGACCTGCGTACTTTGGTGCTTTTTCATTTTATTTACACCTTTTATACAAGATCACCTGGCATGAAACCACAATTTGGTCCCACCGAGGGTTTGGTCCTTCAAGAAGGTTTCATGGACCATCCACTGTGCATAGCTTTGTGAAACTGCATGGTACCCAGTTGGGCCTGTCTGGTTCCTGGACAGAAAATTCAGAGCAACTGGTTGGTTGCCCAACAGACAATCATTAAACAGCAGAAGTTCGTGTGTGTGTGAGGACCATTAACTTGCAACAGTAGTTAACCGATGATTTCTTTTTTTCTTTTTTTCTAATTTGAGAACCAAGAACTTGCTATGATTCATCTTTTAAACAACGTGGGTAACTCATAATAAATTTATTGCCGGGGACTCACTGAGTTGTTGTTATTGTGTTATTGCCCCGTATGGGAACTACAAAATTGCGATAGTTTCATTGTAAGGGTGCCCATGGGTTGCATTGATTCTTCCATCTGGGAACCACCACATGTTAACAGGAGTTTTTCTTCACATGTGATAGTTATTAAATCACTTTTATTCCTAAGATCATATAAATTAATCATGAGAATTGATAATTCATGCCAACATTTTGCTTTCTCCCAGATATCATTCTTGTGCCTGGCGTATAACAGGTGTTGTGATGTGCATTAATCGTCAACCAAGCATGCACTTCAAGCACAAAATGAAACACAGTTGTGGCTGGTTTGCTTGCAAAAGCTTGGTACAACCAGAACTGCCAGTTCAGATATAACGCAGACTATTCACATTAGCCCAAGGTCCAATTTTGTTTCGTCTGCATGGATGTATGCTATTCTCCAAACATCAGGCAACCATGCTGATAAACCAGCTGAAAAAATCTGCAACAAAAAAAAAAAAAAGAAAAAAAAAAAAAAAAAACTTGAATGAGGTTCTTGTGGTGCATTCAGATGTTGTGCAGAGACAGTCCTTGATGGAAAAGGCATGTTAACCCTGTAGTGTCAAGTTTTGACTGAGTTAAGAATTTTCCTCGGCACATTTTGGGCTCATTGCATCGAAAGTGCACTAAGAAAGCTGTCCACCCTGACCATTATATCCTGTGGGACTATAGGCATGCTGGTACTTGAATGAAAGGTCTTTTTACAAGGAATAACAATATAGTATCAATTTGATAAATCAAAGAAATGTGGGCGAAGTATTTTGACTTAAGATGCAGTTCCCAGTGAAAGTGTTAACCTTGTTGGGACTAAGTTGGAGACTGGGTCAACTATATGCAAGCTTTGAGTGCTATACACCCAGTGCTTGGAGTGGAAAATGTTGGCTTTGATCAATCATCTTTACTCTGGACACAGAGGCATGCTGGTTCATGATTGAGAGGTCTTTTTACACAAATTTTGAATCTATTCAATATATGATTGAGTTTGGCTCATTACATTTGCTGTGACTAGCAATGGTACAGTGTGTTAAAAGAATGCTCTGCCAGAACACACAAGCCTTCATTGCCTTCATGTTGAGGCAATCAAGAGACAGATGTAGCCTTGCAGAGTATTTTCTAAGGTGAGCCACAACCCAAATTCTCTTTGACAAGTCAAGCCAGGAGAACAGGATCAAGATTGCGCAGGTCATTCTGCTCGGCACCTTCACTTTAGTCAGGCCTAGTTGTACTTTCAAAGTGTTCTAGCCCCGATTCTGTTAGGCCAGCATAGGTCCACTGCAACAGGATGGCTGGCTTCTTTATTGCTTTGAGTCGCTTGCTGTTGAAAAGTTTCCCCCAAAAGCCTTGCCAGCTTTTCCTGCTTAAGAGCCTAGTTTAGAGGTGGCAAAATTGGTGGTACCTTATCATCGGGCTAGATTATGTCTCCCCAACTATGATTGTTCCTTCAAACTGAGTGGTTTCTTCAATGATATGAGTAAAGCTGTTGCTTATTTTCTATTTGTCTTTGAGACAGTTTGTGGTACCTGGACATAGACATTTCAGGTGTTTGCAAGGCCTTTTACAGCAATTAAAATCAAGGAAGCCAGCAGGATTTGAAACGTAATGGCTCTGGACAGGTGTGTTGTTTCAATGACCAGTCTTAACCATTATACCATTGGGTCTGTTGTAACGAGTGACCCTTTTCTCTTTGTTGGACAAACTACTGGTGCATGCGAGGGGAAGCTATCAGGTAAGGAGTGCATATTGCTTTAGAAATTCTAGTGGTGTGTGGTATCTGAGACAGTTGAACAAATGAAGGTCAAAGGACGGATGAATGTCACTCCTAAAATCATGTGCAAACAGCATGGTTTCAAAAGGAGAAGCTGCTCATGGTCATAAGTTCTTGTACGAGAATGAATAACAAGCCACTCTGTGCTTCATGTATCCTGGTTTCTTACTCCTTCTGACACAAGAACCCACTCTTTCTGGTGTGTCCTGATCTTAATCTAGGGTTTAGCTTGTTTTTATGCACAAACACATCAGTGGTGGTGGAGTCAAGGTCAGAGGCAGAGGTCAATCACTGTCCAGAGAGAAACGTTTTTGTTTTTTTTTTCTTTTTAAAGCCAAGAGGCATGAGATTTTTTAAGCAGAGAGGGCTTCTTTTCTTTTTATGCTGGCATTTCAGCTCCTGGCTCATTGTGGGATTGTCTGCCCAGCATGGGACTCTGGTGGTGACACTGGAAAAGCTTGGTGGAGTGGCTTTGTTGGCCTGTTAATGAAGTGATGTTCAAACATCACAAAACCTCGTATCTGTTACACCATGGTCATGCAGTTGTCAAGAGGATTCTGGCACCCGATGGGCATGGTGGCAAGCATTTTAATTATCGCCTTCAGTGAAACACACAATTTCTGTCCCAGAAGACTGACATTTGTCATATTCATTGTATTGATCTTTGCCGTTTGATGCAGCAAGAATGCAGGGTGGAACGTTGAGGTGGACCATTCCACGAAGGCAAATATTTCACACAGAGCAGCATTATGCAACTTAAACCCCCATCGCAACCAAGGCCTCGCACATCAAGCTACTGCCAGGAATTCAATAACATGACTGAAATGTAGTGCAAGTTAATTGCACAAACAAAGGGAAGACATCTGAGCTCTGGCACATATGAATAAATAATTCCCATTTTGTGGAGCAATCTTCATATATCATGGAAAAGGAGCAAGATAACTTTCCCCTTGACTTGTATAGTCTCAGGAACAAAGTCTGTGTTCAATCGACTAGACCAGGTGCTCTCTATTTGTGCATTTCAGGTGTCGGCATCCATAAATAACTGTGTGATATCCTTGGTTATGTCAAGCAGTCTAGTTTCCTGTGCAGTTATTATCTGGTAGCTTTTTCACAACAAATCATACTTTCATGTCTCGCCACCACCTGAGGAAAGAACACGGATAAGCCAGCTTGAACATCAATGCCTTTTGAGAAATGTGTCAAAACAACCTGAAACGCGAGGAAAAGACATTGTATGCAGTTCTAAGAGAAATTGTGTTTCCAGCCGGGCAAGCATTTGAGAAATGAATATGAAGCTGTCGACTGCAAACTGTTTTAACTTTTTCACTGCCAACTGCAAATAAAGTTGAACAACTTAACACAGACTGGTCTAAATTATAATGAGGGTGCTAGATTCATGTTCCTGGTAAAAAGACCTTTCAAGTACCCGCATGCCTGAAGTTGCTTAGAATATAATAGTCCAGGTCAACAGCTTTCCTCAGTGCACTTTGGGTGCAGTGATCTGAGGAAAGCTGTTGACTCAATTCAAAATGTGGCAATGAATGAGTTCAATACGATGTAGAGATTTTAATTGCATGTAGAATAATTCTGGGTGAACCTCATCCAGCTCTGCAGGACCCTGAAAGGAGACAATTTCCGCAGCACTATATCAATCTGATCCAGCGTAGCAGAGGCACAGCAGGTCTATGGAAAATAAAGCTTAAAAAAAAAAAGAATAAAATCCAATGCTGCGACATTTTCTTTCATGTGTTATTCATATATAGGGACTGTTTGTGAGCCTGATTATGATTAATGTTGTGTTCCCAGCTTGTCACCCCTTAACAGAGTTTTAACATACGGTAATTACTTGTCTAGGACATTTCAGATGTGTGGAAATTGAGTCAACTTGTCAACACATTTGCTGTTTTCTTTTCTCTGTTTTGAAGGTTTAGGTTGAGCCACGTTTGGTCGGGAATAACTTGCACAAATTTTGTTGCTCAGTTGGAGTTCCTTTAATTGAGACTTAACCCTTTTACTCTATAAATGCCACTTGAGACTTAAGTGGAACTATGTTATGACAAACTGCTCACGATTATTATGCCAGATTCATATTCCTTGTGAAAAGACTTTTCATTCAATTACCAGCATGCCCATAGTTCCATAGAATATAAGGGTCCGGGTCAAGTGCTTTCCTCTGTGTGCTTTGGGTGCAATGTGCACACTGAGGAAAGCTGTTGACTCAGTCAAAAACTTGGCAGTGAAAGAGCTATCGGTGCTGACAACAGAGTGGTCCCTGTCACCATCCCTGCTGCACAAAAGAAATGGTCTTAAAAGAAGGGTGGTCTCATAAAAGATCAACATGAGCAGTGTAAAACCTTGGGAATCTGTAAAGTGGTCTCTCATGAGAGGTGGTTCATCGGGACAGGTGCATGTCATGGCAAGGATAGTGTATAATGATTCCACCTTCAAATAGGGGACATTCGTATTAGCTGCAGTGCTACTTTGGGCAATATCATCAAAGAAAGAAGTACCCATATGCTTGGGCACATGCCTGTATCAAACATGGCAAAATATGTTGCTGTTGCCAAACCAACAACTCGTGTAAAATAAACTATTTAAAAACTTACAGTCATGTTTTTCAAACACACACGGAGCTGGATATAAAAAGGAGTAGTCGCATGTGTGTGTGTGTGTGTGTGTGTGTGTTTGGAATGAATATTCTCTATGTCTGCAAATGTTAGTGACACCCTCTGGTCTCTAGCAGCATTCTTGTATCATGACGGGTGATCGTCACAGTTGCCTGCAGACAAAGTGGGAGATTTTGGCAGAAAATGAATATGCAGGTCCTTGGTTCCTTGTGCAAGGGCCTTACGTTCAAGCGCTAGCATGTCCAGTCATACTGCCACTATTCCAGAGAATATACCAAGGAAAGCTGTTGAATCAGCAGACACATTAACCCTTCGGGGTCGTCTGTGCTGGCTGTCTTTCATATAAAATGTATATTGTCCCATAGGGGTCCTCTGCCAAGAACTGCAAAACAACTGGCAGCGGATATCTCATGATTCGCAAGCCACATCAAACTCAAACTTTCGGCAATTATACTTGACCCTATTTCTTCACCTGATTTCGTTTTGGTGACCTGGACCTCATTTTCAAGGTCAAGGGGCCCCTTTGTGTGCAAAGTGGGGTATATCCAGACTGTTCTTAATGACTCTCTTAGTTATTGATCGGAAAAACTGCATGTTGATAAATTGGCACAAAGTTCCTCAGCATTAAAGGTGGAAAAGTCAGAAGTCATAGTTGCACATTGGCAGTATATTCTGAGCTTGTAAGTTTTCACATCTGAGCCAATACTATAAACCTCCATCATGTATTGCAATGTATTGTCAGGACTCTGCAATTCTTTTTTTTTTCAGTAGCAGTCCTCGTGGCCAGTAAACCTGGCATTTGACTAGCCCCCTGTCCAAGAAGACTTGTCCATCCATTCAACTATAATTCAGGAAAAAAACTGAAATTTGTTACTTGCTCCCTGGGCTAGTGTTTTGCAATCCTGACTTGTCCTGGGCTTGCAGACATGCAATTCATGAGCCCTGACCTTTATAACCTGAGGACTGGTATATGTGCAGCTTATTACTAATTCATTGATTCGACATAAATGAGTAACTAATCATAGGATTGCAGCAAACCAAACTGAAGTACAGTGAAACCTGCTGTGAAAGACCACCAGCCTGTTAAGACTGTATTTTCCAAGGTCCTTTTTGCTATCTTTCCCATGGTGCACCTCCATTGGGAGACCACCTGTCTTATGTGGCCACTTCTTGACCTGCCCCAGGGGTGGTGTTTCAAAACAGGTTTACTGTGCAAATGTCAGATACAGTGAAACTTGTTTTCAGAGACCAACCCCCCCTCCCAAGGGATAACCAAATTGTGCTCTTTCGAGTCTCGTGGTCTCGTAGATGGCAGCTAGTAAATGAAAAGTACAGTGGTACCTGCTGTTTAAGACCACCCTTCTGCCAGCCAAAAATGGTTACATAAGTGGCTTAAGTTCGAGACATGCATAGTAATTCAGGTGACCAATCATGGGGCTGAGGCCTGTCTACCAAGGAAGACACACAGGGTATATCACTGTCAGAGGCAGGGCTACATACCCCTCCCCACAAAATTAGTGTCTTTTAGACAAATTGAAGTTTACAAATGTCAAAGTCATATCCGATTAGTACTTCCTGGATTGGTTACAAGAATAAGTTTCTATCTGCCTGTACTAAGTGTTCTTTATTTCCAAAGTACTTGTAATATATACTGCATCCCTGCACAAGCAGCAGCCTGTATGATCTTGATCACCAGGCAGTGCTGTAGTTACTACGTCAACCAGGTGTACAGTTCTGACGGGAACTCATTGTGCATGCTTCCTATTGGAGGTGAATTGGTAACAAAGAATCAAGACTGCTGTGCCCTTAGCAGTATGGTTATACAGTGAAACCTCATTATAACGACACTGAGATACCGGACATATTCATTCTAATGACACAAGTTTTGAATGGCAAAAGTTCATTTCTTTTGTTGTTTGACTCATTTATCTGACATATTCAGTTATCTGACACATTTCTAAGGGAACAGATGGTGTCATTATAACGAGTTTTCACTGTAATGGTCAGGTAGTCTGTCGGGGCAGTGGTCTTAGATTACAGGCACCTCTGTATTAAGTATGTTGAAAAGATGGTTGTTTAAGACAAGTGCTTTCATGAGACACTGTCTTTCAAGGCAGGTGCCACTGTGTTTCCTTTTCAGTGTCGCAAACTACAGAGTACCACACATTGAAAAAAAAATCTATTCTCCAGCCTTTGTATTAACTCTTTAAGTGTCAAATTTTGGACTGAGTCAACAGCATTTCTTTGCGCACATTGGGCACAATGCGCCCAATGTGTGCTGAGAAAACCTGTTGACTTGGGATATTTTATCCGAAACTCTAGGCGTGGTGGAACTTGAATTAAAGGTCTTTTTACAAGGAATATGAATCTGATATTCTAATGATACAGTGGTCCCTCCTTTGAAAGACCACTCCTTTGGGAGACCACCTCCTTTGAGAGACCACAGTTGTCAGGTCTTTCTGTAGTACTTTTCATGTTATTTATACCTCCTTTGAGGGACCACCTGCTTTATGTGACCGCCTTTTGGATGGCACTAGGGGCGGTCTCTCAAAGGAGGGACTACTGTAATACTAGTCTGACTTTAGTTCATTGACTTTAGATGCGATGGGCACAGAAAGGGTTAACAGGTTCCTCAAGTGCTCCTTTGCTAATTGTGGGGAGCCCAGTAGTGGGGAATATTGATTTGGTTAAAGGTTCATTTTACTGTGCATCGTCATCCCGCCACCAAGTTTGTTTGGCATACAGTTGTATGGTATCTGAATTATGCCTGTGTTAACACAGGCGGATGGTTGGGTTTATGGTTGAGTTGTCTGTTTTGGTTGTCTTCTTGCAGTGACAAACAAAGCTCGGGATAAGTGGATTAGATCAATGTGTACTAATGTTAGACATACCCTATGACATTTTTGAAGGAAAAAACGCTGTTGTGGTTTAACGCAAAGCAATATATATGACGTTCATAGCTTGATTTCATTGTGGTAATTCACGTAGCACGTGCAACCTCGGTTGTTATGGTTTTAATGTTCTGTGTGGGAGTACGTTGTTGAAGAATAAATCCATTCAAAGAAGATTTCCATGTTATCTGAATACATGTAAAGGCAGAAATTTTCTATTTCCGTTCCGTCATGTATGAAAGAAGCTTTGGCAAAATTAAAAGAAGGAAGAAAGATATTTTAGGATGACAGTTTTTCATGGAATTAACCTGTGCTTGTCCAATACTCCATAATAGTCTGAAGTTTAGTTTTTCAAGGTTTACACCAATCTAATGGAAAGTTAATTTTTTTCTTGAAAAATATAAACTTGGCTTTCAATATTTGCTATTTCTGAATGCAAACAGCACACAGATAAAGTTGTGGTGTATATAAATTAATGGCCGAAATGATAATGATTAATGATTAAATAAATATCCTATTCAGGGAATTTTTGGGATAGATACATATTTGATTGGGAAAGGGTTAGGTCATAATGCAATTTTTACATAAAATTTCAGAATGCACACTTAAGATCAAGGCATATTTTTGTGGTAAGATTTGTGACAGGAAAAATTACCTTGTTTCATGCATGGGGAAAAAAATGACTGTCAATTATGACAGAAAACATTTTTTTTTTCACCCAGTTATTTCAAATTCTAAGTGCTGGAAGATTTTTTGTGCCAAAAAGTAATAAGCGAGCAGATCAGATGATATTAACAGAGCATGCTACCAAGATAGTTACCCAGCATGCAATTTAACATCATCAAGATATTTCTTGTGGTAGAATTTGGTGAAAAAGGTAAAGAGCTAGGCAGGATGCAAGATATTATTTCATGCTATGTCCAGCTGTGGTATTTATTTTTAATGCAGAGAGGCACCCCCCCCTTTAGAAAGTCTCTCATTTCTTTTAAATTATCTTCTCTCATTTCAATTCCTTACCCTACAACCACCAAGATTAGAGTAATAAATTTGACTTCCTGTGATTTTCATAAAGTAGATAATTTTTGTTTTTATAGCATCTGCTCATTTAATGTGGATATACAGATTTGGTTCTTTTACCTTTGAAACTCAGAGACAAGGTTGCTGGAGATCATGAACTAGTGTAGCTGCTTTCCGGAAAGGGGGTGAGGGGTGGGTTTGTGTGTGTGTGGGGGGGTGGGGGGTGGGGGGTGTATTAGGGGTTTTCTGTACAGGACCTTTTTATTTGCTGTATTTATGTACTGGAAGCCCTTTTTAATTTCTGGACTTCATATCAACCATTATTTGTTCATTTTCTTATTTTCCATAGTTTGTACAGCAGCTAAATTGTTTCTCGTACCAGCATACTAGCCCAATCCCCTTACCCCCGTCCCTTTGAAAGCGCTGATGAAATCATTGAGGAAGCTTGCACGCGAAATTGTTCATCAAAGTAAGCAAAAATTCTAGATTATTATATATGGGCCATTTCCTGCAAGGCTCATGTGCAGATTGTTTGATTTGCTGTGTCATAAAGTCTCATATACATATGTCTACTGAGGCTTGGAACTGATTTGATTTGGGGAAAGCAATGAATATCCATGGCAACTGATGTAACTCTTTCCGTCACTGTTTTCACACGTGAATTTTTTGTTGCCAACTTGAAATCATTTCAAGGATTCAGAACAATAATCTTGTGTACCTTCGGGTGGCATTCATTTTCTAATGTTAACTGCAAAGATCTGAAAAAAACTGGAGGACCATCAAATGTTTCCCATCATGCAACATTAAAAGAGTTAACCGATTACACGAACAGTTTGTTTTTTTTACTTCCTGCTCTGGTGGAAGAAACAGTCTCGTTAACGTGGCAGTCATTTTGAAGGGTGAGTCGGGGTGAATGGTATGGCAATCCTAGTTAATGGAGGTATGGTGTACGGCAGACTGATTAAGATGTGGTGAGGTGACCCTTGGTGATGAGGTCAAGAAATAGAGGAGGGAGTATCTGCCAATTCCAACTTCCAGGCCCAGAGACTGCGATGTTCAAATTTACTGGATAAAAAAGTGAGGGACAAAGTTAACTGCAGAGGGGTAGTAACAAGAAATAAATGTTTTCAGCAGTGTTGCCAACCTGCCAAACTTTACATCCAGGAGATGGAAAGTAAAGTTCAGGGAGATTGATAAATTGATATGAAATATAGAAGTAAAATATTGATGAAATTCAGGGAGGTAGCTAAAAATTGGAGATTTTTTTCAACACATCAAGATTACACACTGTATGGGGCCCTGTTAGGGGGAGGGGTACCAATAATCCATATATTTTTACCCAAATAATCCCTTCCCCCCCAAAATGCTGACCCTAGTCCTAAATTCTTAGTTTTTCATGCAATAATGGAAAAATACCTTATGCATGTGAAATAATCCAATAATCCTTATTTTTTGAAGCAAAGAATCCAAGAGAGACCAAGGAGGAAGTACTCCCACAACTTCAAAGTTTTTTGAAACAACTTGCTTCTATTCACATCAGTTGATCCTTTCTTCAGAATTTGGAATTGTTAACAAATTATAGACTTAATTCTTCTTCAGTCTATGATCCCTATGATTGATGATATTTTTAGTGACTCTGAACCGCTGATACTTAGGTAGACGACATTGAACGAGGATACATAAATACAAATCGCTAAATTATAACTCTTTCATTCCAGTGGATAAAGAATGTCTTATATGGTTTATTGTAGAACTTTATCATTAAAAACATATTTCCACTAAACATGCGTGGGTTTCAAATACATCACCAAGCAAAGCAGGAAATCTGAATTTGAATGATTCTTTCAGATCCCATGTATGTTTGTAGGAAAGTATATATTTTAAGAAAAAAATGAGATATTGACTCATATTTTCTTTTTTATCAACCATCTATTTGAGTCTTGACGCAAACTTGTTATTTCTATTTGATTGACATGTTTTGCATGCAATTTAAAATGACAGTTGTGGCGTGCTTCGTGAGGAATGCGGTCACATTGTTACATGGGTGTGCTAATGACGTCATTGTGACAATACAACAAATTAAATCAAACATTGTGACAATACCCCAGGAACAATTTTTGATAAATGATTTGAGCCCGTAGACATCATTGACCAGTGAGTTGTTTCTCCTTTCATATATATATATATATATGTATATATATATATATATATATATATATATATATATATATATATATATATATATATATATATATATATATATATATATATATATATATATATACACAATGTACATGATACATGTATATATATGTACAGTGAAACCTGTTTTGAGAGACCACTAATGAAAGACCACCTGCCTTCTAAGACCATATTTCCAAAGTCCCTTTTGCTATCTCTCCTATGTTATTCCACCTCCAATGAGAGACCACCTGCCTTATATGACCACTGTTTGGCCTGCCCTAGGGGTGGTCTCTCAAACAGATTTCACTGTATATATATATATGTATATATATATATGTATATATATATATATATATATATATATATATATATATATATATATGTATATATATATATATACATACATACATACATATATATGTACATGTATATATCTATGCATATGTGTGTGTGTGTGTGTATATATATATATATATATATACACACATACATACATACATACATACATACATACATACATACACACACACATACATACATACATTCATACATACATACATACATACATACATACATACATACATATATCTTCCTTGGAGAGACAGAACTGTTGTGCACACACATAGTATGCTGAAAACCTCATATTGTGGCCAGTTATAGACACACAGAAAGTTAACCCCTGACCTGAGTAGGTGACCAGAAAGTGCAAAATTAAATCAGACAAATTATGTGACAAGTGGATTGCCATTCAGGGTGTCTGGTACAGTCCCCTAACTCCTTGAATTTGTCCTCTGGCATCTCCCTTAAAATTTACACTGGTGGTCATTTCCTGGTCTGGCCTTATAAAGCTGCTTCGGGCCTCTGTGGATTGAGTCATTATACAGAGATGCCGCATCTGGCAAGGCTGGGCTCAGGTAATTATGATCAATATCCCAGGGAGACGGGCCAGGTAATCTGATGAGAAAAACGGCTCAGGTAGCTGCCTTTGATTTGCCCTATTGGGCACCGTGGGATGACCAGATGTGCTGCTTGAGAGGGAGACTGCCTGGGCCTAATTAGATCTTGTAAATGGCAAATGGTATTAGATGGGGGATAATAATCTCAGGTTGTCTTCAAATAGTCCGAGGACACCCAAGACAAACCGCATGTCCATGAAACAAGACCTGGTGATGACTTCATGGCTGCAGACCCTTGTGTGTATTGAGAATATTAGTGGGAACATGCTTAATGATTACACCAGATTGCAGTGATACCATGCTTCCTGTTACTAGCTTCCTGTAGTATGGCACCAGTACCAGAAGCAGCCACCTGCTATTTGTGGCCACGTTTTTTTTTTTTTTTTTTTTTTTGGGGGGGGGGGGGGGGAAGATACCAGTCAATCTCTTTGTCAAATTACCTCAGGTGATAGACCGCTTGCTGCATATTACTATTTTTTTGGCAGAGGGGGTCTTCACACAGGCAGGTGCTATTCTATTCAAATAAACTTGACTGATCCATTGCCTGCAAAGCAGACCAAGTTCCGTGTTACTACACTTGGAGTAGACAAAATAATGCAGCTTGGGTCTGCTTTGGAGGCAAACTGATCCAGTAAATTTGATGAATTTTGAAATGCTGTATACCTGATGTTGTGTGAAGTACTTGGCTAAACTCTTTCAGGCCCAACTGTGACTAAAGTCAAACTTCTTAAAGAGCAATCTGTTCTGAATTATAATAATGTTGTTAGATTCATGTTCCTTGTAAAAAATACCTTTCCTTGAAGTACCAGCATGCCTGTAGTTACAAGGAATAGAATAGTCCAGGTCAACAGCTGTCCTCAGCATGTTGTGCCCAGCTGTTGACTCTATCCAAAATGTGGCACCAAAGAGTTAATATATTTATGAATTTATTGATTGAGCAGCAACATTTGTAATGTCTGCAGATTGTATGTCATATGCCTGTATTTTGTGCATTGAAAAGGTGAACAGGTGGATTGGCAGACTGAGTGATGTGTGGATACACAGACAAATTAAAGTATAACTCTGTGCTGGTACATGTGGATGGATCTGTTACGTTCCAAGCATGTAATGGCAGAACAACCTTGATTATTTAAAACAATGGGAACACAGAATAATTCTAAGAGTTCTTACAAGCCAGTCTCTCTAGTTGTCTCCACTCTGGATGGTCTGCTCAGTGGCTGCACAATCTCTGTTGTTGTCTCGCCAGCGTTAGCTGTTAGCGAGACTAAGCTGTCACTTTCCGGACGTCCGTCCGTCCGTCCGTCCGTCCGTCAGTCCGTCCGTCCGTCCGTCAACCAAAAACTTCGGAGTGGCATTATTTCACTAACTAGATCAGATAGGGCTATCATACTTGGGTGGATGATTGATTGTAATCATCACTAGAGATGTGGGCCATCAATGTTACACTTCGTTGATTACTTCTTGCTTCATTGAGCATTGGAGAAAAACTTCGGAGTGGCATTATTTCAGTAACTAGACTACATAGGCCTTTCATATTTGGGTACATGATTTAATGTAATCATCCCTAGAGACAAGGGTCATCACTGTCACACTTCATTGATTACTTCATGCATGATTGAGCATTGGAGAAAAACTTCGGAGTGGCATTATTTCAGTAACTAGACTACATAGGCCTTTCATATTTGGGTGGATGATTTATTGTAATCATCCCCAGAGACGAGGGTCATAACTGTCACACTTCTTTGATTACTTCATGCTTGATTGAGCATTGGAGAAAAACTTCAGAGTGGCATTATTTCAGTAACTACACTACATAGGCCTTTCATATTTGAGTGGATGATTTGTTGTAATCATCCCTAGAGACGAGGGTCATCACTGTCACACTTCATTGATTACTTCATGCTTGATTGAGCATTGGAGAAAAACTTCGGAGTGGCATTATTTCAGTAACTACACTACATAGGCCTTTCATATTTGAGTGGAAGATTTATTGTAATCATCCCTAGAGACGAGGGTCATCACTGTCACACTTCATTGATTACTTCATGCTTGATTGAGCATTGGAGAAAAACTGCGGAGTGGCATTATTTCAGTAACTAGACTACATAGGCCTTTCATATTTGGGTGGATGACTTATTGTAATCATCCCTAGAGATGAGGGTCATCACTATCACACTTCACTGATTACTTTATGCTTGATTGAGCATTGGAGAAAAACTTCTGAGTGGCATTATTTCACTAACTAGACTAGGAAAGGCTTTCATGCTTGGGTGGATGATTCATTGTAATCATCCCTAGAGATGAGGGTCATCACTGTCACACTTAGAAGCTTCAGAAGCCTGTTGAAATTGGATGACCTCAACTGATTTCAACAACCTAAATGTATTTTCATGGGTGAAATGCAAAACGTGGCGTTACCACTGCAACTTTTGACGAATTCAAGCCACGTTTACCAAACTTACACCACCTTTGCTTCTTAGGAAAGCTTTAGAAGTCTATTGAAAGTGGGTGGCCTTGATGTATTTTTGACCTACTTTGGAGGTCAGATGCATTGCATCCTCGAATGTACAATGCTATTCATGGCCAAGAGTCAAACCAAGTTCACCAAATTTATACTAGCTTTGCATCTTACAAAACGTCAGAAATCTCTTGAAAGTGGATGACTTTGACCTACTTTTGACTCGACAAATCTTATTTTCCTTGTGTGTCTTGGGTAAAGTTGATTGTAGGTCCCTAGTTATTATTTAACATGAATAGCAAAGTACCTATGCTTTATTTTTGGTGTTCTTAAATTTATCTTGAAGTGTCCTTTGAAGGTCAAACTTAGGTAACTGAACATATGAAGTCATGTTGGCCAAGGGGTATTAAGTGCTTTACATGACATCTATCACTACGAAGCTTGAAACTGGCATGTCAAGCTCTGATTTGTATTAAGATGTTATATACTTTATTGGCCATTTTGTTTAAAAAAAAAAAAAAAGTGGTATATTCTGAGTAAATATATTGAGATTTACTTGATACATTCAACATAGATCTACTAAATACCATAATAATGTTTGGTCTTACAATTACATTGCTACTGAATGCTGGCGAGACATTCATGCCCCCTGGGCATGGCTCTGGTTTTTGTTTTGCACTGAAAAAGTGACTCATTTTCTTATTGGTCTACTTTGCTAGCCACAGTAACAGACTTCACTGCAACATGGCAATGGCACCCATACTGCCAAAAGGCAAGGTGATAGTGATCATGCAACTTCCTGATTAGTTCACTAGTCCATATGAGGGGGGGGGGGGGGGGCTTTAGTATGCTGGCACAAAAATAATTTTTGCCTAAGGTACGAAAAAAAAAAACCCAAGAAGAAAATATACAAATAATATTTGGTATGAAGTCCAGAAATTTAAAGGGGCTGCCAGCATGTGGGTATGGCAAATAGAAATGCTAGTGCACCAGTATGGAAAATCCTTTGCTTCCACCTTCTGAGAAGGGTGACAGGGCAGTTTTATTACCCTGCCTATAAATAAAAGCTTGTAGTCCTAGAGCGGACCTTTAAGTGGGCCATTTGCACCCCAGTCTGTATAGCTGGCAAGGGCAGATTGAGTGTGGTACAGGTAAAACATGGCTTGTTCTGCTTTGGAGGCCAGGTACTGTAGTTCTAGAAATTTACGCGCTCGATTTAATTTCGCACTTTTCACGCTACCACTCAAGGCGCAAAATTAAAATGCGCACAAAAATAAGTTGCATTGTAGTTGACTACATTGTGTGGCATTGGATTGGGTGAAATTAATATGCGCGGAAATTCTGTAATTTGAGATAAATGGAGTTTGCGCAAAATTAAACAGGTGCGAAAATTTCTAGAACTACAGTATAATGTGGAGTTGGATCAGTTCTGGAGGCAAGAGATTCCTGTCCTCCCTGTCAAATTCACAATGGAAGCATGGGGGCAGTTGGCATCATTCCCTGTGAGGCTTCACAACAGCTAAATGCTGCACTTTCAGCCAGATTGCTTTCCCTGGGTCTACAGGAAAAAAGCCCGGATTATTACAATCAGTCCTTAACAAGGGATCAAATGAGGAATAGGATATTTCTGATGGGAAAAACAATCCTTTTAGCAAACCCATTATGTACCTGGTCTAAATCAAACAAGCTGGGGAGGTATGATCCGTCCCTCAAAGGCCTGGCTTGAAAAGAGACCTGTTGTGCCTATTTGGAAAAGACCAGAGCCGTGTTCCGCCCTCGTGTAACACGAATGTTTAAACAATTACTGCCACAGTACTTGGCATGTAGATGAAAGTGAACATGTGAACCCAAGTACAAAAATAGAGTGGAGCTCTTCAGACAACAGTTTTGGTTTCTGTGTGACGAAAAAAGTGTGAAACATGATGATGGTATGTATCTGACTGTCTGGTATTTACAATATACATGTACTTTTACACAGATTTTCCTCAAATTTTTCAACAAGGGGACATGAATGAACTGATTTTGTGGTCCTTGTAGTACATCTTTTACAGTACAAACAAGTTTGCTTTTTAGTAACCAATGGGCAAATACTTACTGGAAGAGTATATGCTGCATAGTGGTATTTTATGGACAGAAGTTAATCTCTAATACAGGAAATGCCGGCAAAATTGCACTTAACAACTTGATACATAAAAATGAAGGGGTCTACGCTTTCTGTTAAGGTCATGGGATATCCTTACAGCAGTTTAAGCTGTGTGGAGGAAATTGCTACTTTTGTTGCATCTCTCTTAGTGCCAAGGCTTGACAGAGTCAACAGCTTTCCCTGATCTGCACTGATTGCATTACCCTCCCCCCCTCCCCCCCCCCAAGGCAAGCTGAGGAATGCTGTTGAGCAGGACTATTTTGATGGTCCCATGCAACTATAGCAATGCTGGTACTTGAAGGAAAGATCAGTTTGCAAATAATTTGGATCAAGCATTATTCTTTTAACACAGAACACAGTGACTAACATGAAAGTCGGCAACAAAAGAATTGACCTCTTTTAAGACCCCGGAGGGCGGCACTGGAGGATGCTCATTTGCATAACAAATTCCTTGCTTTTTGCCATGCAAATATTCAAATTTATGCAAATGAAAATTGTCGAGTGCTGCCATCTGGGGGCTCAAGTGCTCATTTTAAGAGTTTGGCAGAAAGGGGTTAACATGCCAAGCCATGCTTTCCCTGTTGGGAACAATTTTCAAGTCATTGATAGAGGTATTAACCAAAGAAATGCCGAGATGAAAGATCCATTTGGATTTTGAAATTATATTTATGGGGCCAGAGAGAATCCTTTACTTAGGTCGTCATCCACTTTATTTCCGCCACATGGGGTCAGCAAAAATGTTGAATAATAGACTGGTAATTCCTAGGAGGAAAATAAATACACAAAGATCACATAAGCCCCTATCAAGTAGGACCGGCCCTCCAGGTGTAAATCCTTTATACATAATTGTTTTTTCAGGCAACCTGTGAAAAATGTCACTGTTGACATTTTGCTAAACTGGACAAATTTTGCTTTGGGGTGATCAAGTTAGTCGTACAATGCCGTCCAATTTACTTTGCACCTTTCCATGGTGTTTTTCCAGCTAGTGGTGCACAAGATATAGCAAGACTTGCAGACAAACTACACACCTGACTTGTTTGATAAAAAAAACAACAAAAAACAGGGCATTATTATGTTATGGGCATGTTACAGTTGGTTATATCCCAGTTAACCCTTTCAGTGACAACTGTGACTGAAGTTACTTCTTGCAACGACAGGGCCAGATTTTCGCAAAATTTTGCAAATCTATTTGGATTTTTGTCGGTTAGTTTTTGTTTAAAAGAAAGACAAGTTTAGGAGAATCTTTACGAGAATGGATTCTCGCCGAAATTCTGGCCCTGAATGAGCTGCTCTGAATTATAATACAGGTGCTAGATTCATGTTCCTTGTGAAAAAAAAAACTTTCATTCAAGCACCAGCACACCTGAACTTACATAGAATATGATGTTCCAGGTCAACAGCTTTCTGTGGCACACTTTCAGTGCTATGTGCCCAAAGTGTGGCGAAGAAAGCTGTTGAGTCAGTCCAAAATGTGAGGTTGAGAGGGTTAACATGACAAAGAAAACAGTTTGTTGGTCTAGCCCGATTGTCAGGCTGTGACAGGAAAAGGGTCAACACTGGGCAGGTAGTGGCCTTGGTCAGTGGTTTTAGCATTGCCTGACAATGAAAACCCCACTGCAGCTAGATTCAAGCTGTTGTCATGAAAAATCTGAATATGAGGGTCTCTGGAGAGACCACACCAATGAAAGACCATCTGCCTTGAAAGACCACCTTTTGAGGACAGTTTGCCGGGTAGTTCTTATGCTGTTTACATGTATAGTCCCTGTTAAAGATCACCTGTCTGGAAAAAGCACAGTTTGGTCATCCTTAAGGGTAGTTTTGAAGACAGGTTTCACTGTACACAAAGAAAAAGGAAAATGAATGCAAATTACAAATGATATGTTGAGGAAAATATTATGCAGTATGAATGAGCTAATTTTTTTGCTGCATAACCAGCAAGAAGGGATTTTGGTAGTTGCAGGGTTAAAATCATCAGGCGGCAGTCTGTAGCTCAAATGGAGACAGAGCAGCTGTAATTTTTCCTGGTTGTGGGAGAGCATTCTTTGGCAAGTTGGTTGAGCGTTTGCTTAATCACAAGCATTAACAACAGCTTCACCTGCTTCAGCAACAAACCTGGGACTGACATGTATCACAGTTCCTTGCTCATGGGATTCATTGAATCTGACCCTTGGGGGTGGGGGGTGGTTCCATAAATTTTTGGTGGGGGTGTCCGGTTTGGCCCCTCAAACTCCCACTGTTTTTAGGGCACTTTTTCACAAAAATGATACCTTTGTTAGGGAATATATTTACCTAAATAGTAGAAAATATGGTCCCATATTGGCATGAAAAGGAAGACAATTTTGACCTTAGTTAGGGAAATTGTCCCAAAGTTCGGGCCATTAAACAGGAAAAAAGTACCCTTTTGGGGGGAATTTTTGGCAAGGTACATGACCTTTGTTATGGAAATTTCCCTGAAAAGAGGGGCCTTCAGAGTGGCACATACGTATTATCGTTACTATTATGGGAATACCCCCCCACCCCCATTGGGAATCTGACTGCTATTTGCAGGTTAAAAAAAAAAAAAAATTGTGTGGCATAACTCGTGTGTCAAAATGTAATGTCATCAGATTGTACAGGACTAGACTGGAGGGCTTTCTGCCAGAGACAATTTTGTCCTTTTAGCGGTGCTTGACCTTTGGAGTCAAAAGGTCAAGGTGTGGTTTCGGGGTTAAATATCTGCAGAGGGCAAACCTTTCTGACAGTAGCTGGAGCAATGACGGGGATGTTCTCTGTCATCCTTTTGTTACCACTTTGTGGAGGAAAGGGGATGAAAAAATAACTATTTTTTTAATAAAAATAACTATCATGTCAAAAATATTTTTTGTGGAGTGTGCACGTTATTGATATCTTCTACATCTTTTGAAAGCCTTGATATTCTTTTTTCTGTTTTGACAAGATACGGACTTAAAAAATCCTATGTATGCTTTATTGTGAAAAGGAAAGGTGTAAATCTGGATATTAATAGGTCTATAAATACACAAATATGAGCGTAGATTATTCTGGCATGGCAGAGTTGCATACCAGACAAATTCAATGGAACCATAAAGTTGCCACAGATGGTCTCTTGTCATGTGTCAATCCTGGGTCGATAAAGCACCATAACAGCAGGGCTCCAGCATGTTGACTGTGATGAAATTCAATGTTTGGTAGGCTAAGTTATTCACAGTGATTATCACAAATGTCATTATGTGACGGTGGTTCATTTACATCTTGTCATGAAAAATGTCTAATAAACCATTCCAAAATTATTACCTGCATATCAGTTTTTTCATGTGCTTCAGGTTACAGCTCGAGGTTTTTCACCAGCAGGTGGTATTTGAGAAAAAGTCATGGCGTGAAAATTACATATATTTAAAGCAGAATTAATTCGTTGTAACATAAAAAAGTTGCTGTAATTCAAACCTAAATATCTTATAAACATATATATATATATATATATATATATATATATGTAGATAAACAGACAGACAGACAGACAAACGGACAGACACACACACATATACATATACATATGTACAGATCCAAAAGAGCCTCAAGAATACAGGGATACAAAGCGACACAGCCTTGAGGTGGCTGCTGCATAAACAAATAGTGGGGATATGGTCATGCTCCACAATTTTGTTACATATCTCGAAAACTATATTATTAAAAAACATTCGTTCTTGAAATGTATAAGTCTGTGTAGATTAACTTTGAAAAGTGTTTCGGCGATTTTATGAAAAAGAAAAAAATTAATTCTTGAAATGTATAAATCTTTGCAGATTAAAGTTTAAAAGTGGTGGAGCGATTTCTCTTAAATGGCCGTGTTCTCGTGGAACAGGGGAGCAAAGTTGCAGATTGGCCGAGGTTTTGGGATGGTGACGCTAGAAAGTGACTGCTTCATTTTGACATGCCATTATCTTCTCCAGAAACTCGTTTTTAAAAAAATTGCTGGTGTGATTTGGTTTTCAAGTCTTCAAGGTTTAAGTGAACCTTTGTTTGAGGAAAATCGGACCAATAGAACTTGAGAAATAGACAAGACAGGTTGAGTTCCCCACGGGCAAGTGAATTCGGAGTGTCATGGGGAATGGATTTAGACAGCACGAGTTTTAAAACCGTTCACTGTGAGCCTTTTGCGATTTTGTTCACTTTCAACATTCCATTGCTAAGGTACATCCCTCAAGAAAGAACTTTCAGTTACTCGTTTTTATCTTACGCAATCTGATTGGCTTACAAAGAAAACAACAACCAATAGGATTCTCTCTTTTATTTCATTTTGGTCGTAAAATCGTTCCACGCTTATGTTGGGAACAATTGTGTTTCCACATGGGTAAGTATGGGAGAACTGTCCTTGAGAACAGTATGTCCCTTGCTAGTTTTACTTTGCCCCATAAGTGCACCAAAAAACAAACTCCTGTGATCCCAAAACTATTAAATCCGAGCAATAAGCCCTTAAATTTGATGGTGTATGCGAGAGTAACTACAGTAATACAGGCTTTCTGATTACGTTTCACAGGAAAAGTAAAGCATTGGATGATGATGATTTTAGAGGTAAGGATTGTAGTTAATTCTATAAATGCAAGTGACACGTACATCTGTGAGACAGAGTAGGTCTGTAGTCATTGTCAACACTTCGAGCCTGATCAGATTTGTACGAGAATGCTTTTTATGATCCGATGATACTGTGAGTCATCGTAGCCAGCACTCGATGGCGAACACATGCTGATTGATCATATTACTTTGTAAGTCTAGACTTTCAATTGTTGCATCACTTTGTTTTAGTTCAGCTGCAAATGTGTACCAAACAGTATGAGGAAAATGCAGACCAAGTTTTAGTGGGGCACTGAAATCATTGCTCAGGAAAACTGGTCTCAGAGTGGGTGGGGCCTACCGCCAATACTCAGTCGGCAGTCTTTTGATCTTTTATAATAGTAGACAGATGCATGTAACAAAATATATTTGATTCGCTATTGTATGATTCTAAGTTCTATAATATCATTACACAGATGAGTTTTCTAAAAATTGCCCTGCCCTACTATAATATAGATTACTGTTGGACATCAAAAGTAATACTGATCCCAGTGGGTCTCAGCTTGATGGCTGGTGGTGCAGTTTGCCAAGTTAGGTCACCTGGCAAATTGATTGGCAGGCTTTGTTTCAGTTTGCTGAGCACTGTTTGTAAACAAATGCAGAGGCCGACTGAAGAATTGGCAAATCCTACTTGTATTTTCTTTTGTTTCAATACAACTTAGGTAGCAGTTAAAATTTTAACAATGGATAGACAGTTTATCAAGCTAAACAGGGCCACAAAAATTTGGAAAAATAAAATAATAAAAATAAATAAATAAAATGAGCCAAAAAACACCAACAGACAGGTTTGTTTTGAAATTATTATTTTTTTAACTAGTCTAATCAAATATGGGTGCACCCAAGTCTTACTTCCTGGGAGTTTGTGTGTATGTGTATCTTTCTGAGGCCTGAAGTAACTTGTCTTTTTGTTTTGTTTATGTCATGCTTACATCTATGTTGGATGAACCTTTGAAAGAAGATTTATGTCAATGAACATTATTATTATTAATATTATTACTGACATGCAGCACAACCTGGCTATATTGATTATATTGACACCTTAAAAGATGTTGAGGAATCTACAAGTTGTACTTCATTTACTGGTGTTAGGCATTTGAAGAAAAGTCACAATCTATTGCAAGATTAATTTGACCTGCTACAGTTTAAACCAACTCGGTCAATCTTGGATTTAGGTTCAAGAGCACGGATGGTCAAAATTCGACATTTTGTCAAAACATAGATGATTAGAAGTCTACATATATATAATGAAAAAGTATATTTTTGATTAAATATGCAACAAACTCAACAAGTAATTGATAATTTACTATGTTTTAACCTTGACACCCCCCCCCCTCCAAAAAAAAACTAGTAATATTGCTTACTTTTCAGAAAGTGGGATCAATACTCAGAGCTCCCAGCAGGAAACTCTTATATAGGGTGGAAAGGAATAGGGGGTTATTACTGCAATTTCTATTTAGCAGACAAAATACAGGGATTACCCGGAAGGGTTGGGTGGGTTCTACATTTATGTTCAGGTTTCAAAGTTGTCATGTTACTTTTGACACTGTGTAAAAAAAAAAAAAAAAAAAAAAAGAAAAAAAATTACTTTTGACACAGACCTGCATCTAGCTAAGGGATCCCTTCCCAGTATACATTAAAGTGACCAATATTGCTGGTGGGTGGGTGGTTTTATTCTCTTTCAGTGCCAAGTTTTTGGACTGAGTCAGCAGCTTTTCTGGGCACTTTTGGGGCTGAATGCGGTCAACGTATGCTGAGGAAAGCTATTGACCTGGACTAGTATATTCTATGCAACTATAGGCATGCTGGTTCTTAAATAAAAGGTCTTTGTACAAGGAACGTGAATGCAGGACCCTTATTATAATACAAGGCAGTTTGTTTTAAGCAGTTCGACTTAAGTTGCAGTTGACATTTGAAAGAGTAAACAGCTTTCCTTGGCGTGATTTAGGTGTGTTCCCAAAGCACACATAGGAAAGCTGTTGACCTGCACTATTCTTATGGTCTCTGATCTCGTATGCAAATTGTAGACACGCTGGTACTTTATGAACAATGTGGATCTGGAATAATGTTAATTCAGAGCTCATATTGATGGTTGTGCATATTGGCAGTGACAGATCAGAGCCAGATTCCACTGTAACCATTAAATCCAGTGAACCAACTTGGAAAGTTCCTGCATGCTTTATTTACTATCATCATATCTGACAGTGCAAACTTTGTTTATATAATGGTGTTCATGATAGGAACGTGTAATGTGTATTTAGAGTGTATTTCATCCTACTCATCCTTGTTTACATAGCTAATAGCTGTATCAGTAGCACAGATAGTGGGCACACTACGCAGGATTTCATTAACACTTTCCACATGAATTAAGATTTAAGTCAACAGCCTTTGCATACTGGTTGGGTATAAGCCCCGAACCTGTCACTATGGGAAGCTGGTGGTCTAGTTTGTTTTCGACACGTAGGTATCTTCCACGATTGAACAATAGTCGAGTTTGTACATACATTCATGGAAACCCATGTACTCAAATTCAATTCCAATCTGTTTTGCCGTCGACATAGCTCATCCGCCAATGAGGACAAGGCCGTTGTGGCTGCTTTATGTTCTGAGGGGTAACAGGGTTATGTTACTTATCGTTTACGTG
The DNA here is from genome assembly GCA_964020975.1 of Hermodice carunculata. Taxonomy (NCBI): domain Eukaryota; kingdom Metazoa; phylum Annelida; class Polychaeta; order Eunicida; family Amphinomidae; genus Hermodice; species Hermodice carunculata. The sequence goes on along the minus strand of OZ026621.1, from coordinate 89,594,135 downwards.
TAAAAACGTGTTCTGACAGAGTCTGTCATAAACATGGCCCCCATAAAACAGCTCTGAAAAAAGTGCAGTGCCACATGCTCCTGTGGGGACTGAGTTGTACCCAGATGAACTCTGTCATTCAAGCTGAGAGAACTTGGTGTGGGTATATACAGCCAGAAAAATAAATTCCATAGTGCGTTAATTCGTGGGAAAAAAACTGTTCACACAAGTGAAAGTATTGTCGATGGGCAGAGATTATTATTATCATTATAAAGACACCAAGTTATCTGACACAGCCCTTTGACAGCACAAGATTTGACGGATGTAAAGTCAATTTGTTTTGCTAATTGAACTCGTTTATTTCATATATTCAGATATCTGATACATTTTGCAGGGACAAGATGTTTTCGATACAACAAGGTGTGTACTGTACTGTGTATTGCTTTAATTTTGCTGTATTCTTATTTTCACTGATTTCACAAACCTGTGACAATTAAAACACAGTGAAATAGTATTTTAACATCATTTGAATGGCAATTATGTCCAAGATAATGAAATTGAAACTGGATTTAAATGTCAAAATGTAAAAACTGTGAAAATTTAGACACGTGAAAATAAAGGAATTTAGAGTATCAAGACGAGGCTTTAAAGCCTACATACATAAAAACACACACAGAGTAGAACTCTGGTACAAAGACCACTTAGAATTCCACCTTAAAGTGGTCTTTATTTGAAGTTGGTCTTGATTCTGAAACTGTTGGTACCTGCATTTAGATTGAAAAGAATAAGCAGGGTTTCCACAAGTTTGGTCTTATCTATACAGTGGTCTCAGTACTGAGGTGTTCTTCATGCAAGGTTCCATTATTGATATACAGTGAAACCTCCCTGTAGCGAACACCCTTGGGATCTGAAAAAAGTGTTCAGTATAGTGAGGTGTTCAGTATAGGGAGGTTAGATAGCATTGAAAGTATATATTTGGGACCAAGAAATGGTGTTCAGTATAGAGAGGTGTTCGGTATACGGGGGTGTTTGGTTAGAGAGGTTTTACTGTACAAGACCAGCACCAAATTTTGCTGCCGGCACAGGAGAAAGGTTTCAGGCTTTAAGCTGCTTCAGGCCTTAGACCTCCGACTTAGCTGTCTGTCTGATAATAGGGTTACTGGGCTTCCATCAAAATACCGACCTGTAGCTTTTGTTCCAGCGTAAACATCAACAGGTAAAAAAGCTGGAGAGACCTGGAGCGAAGCAGAACTGGGTCCCTCGTCTTGAGAGACTTGACCTGGATAACACAGGTGATCTCTTGTAATATCACCTGTATGTTTCTTCAGATTTTTTTTTTCCCCTCGCTGTAAAGACTGCTAGTCACAAGTGAGTCATAGACCCTGGGAAACAGATCGGTCTTGAAGCATGTGATGTTAGCCTCTTATGTTGTAGCCCAGACCAGAAATGAAATTATTTTCACATCATGTAGCCCCATGAGAAAAATTAGGTCTGTTTGCCAGATTTGCTGCAATAAGCAGCCTATTGTACACGGGGCATACAGCAGGGACCAGCATGTTATGTCTCCAGCCTTCAACATGTTTCTACCTTTTGTGCTCATAGTTTTTTTTTTACAAACTTTCGGATACAGGTTGTTGTAAAGTTGCTCTTATTGGTAATGTATGTAGAGCTAAGTCCGACCTTTCAACTCAGCCAAACAGGTTGGAGGCTAACTGCTGTATGCTTGCTTGATTAAAAAAAAAACTAACGCCCATTGAGGCAAAAATGATCAATAAAAAATGAACGAGAACTGCAAGACAGGTCCTGTCAGGACAGCAGAACCCAGGTCAACAATTTTCCGACAGAGCCCCGACCTGCCTCAAGGAAAGTCATTGACTTGGTTGTAATTCAAGAGGGAAAGGGTTAAATCAGGAAGAATGTCCACAGTTCGAAATACTATGAGGCTGCTTCAAAGATGTCTCCTTGCCCCACATGCGAACAGAAATCATGGGAACAGTCTGCCGGGGTTAAAAAAAGTGAAAATGAAGCTAAGTACACGGCATGTAACTATTTTGTGTAGGTATTAGATGTATTAGTGTAAAATATTACATCCAAAGTGGACACCCATTTGGAACAGTAATTTTGTAAAGGTGCTGGGCACTCATTGAGATGAGTGTAGTTGCTTCTTGATAATGAATTTCTGACTCAGTCAACAGCTTGTGCTCTGTGCATTTGGAGTGACGTGCACCCAAAGCAAGCCGAGGAAAGCTGTTGACCTGGGCCGTTATATTCCGTGTATCCACAGGCGAGCTGGGACGTAAATGAAAGGCATTTTTTTACAAGGGACATGAATGTATCATTCATTATCATTCAGAGCAGTCTGGTATAAGTACAGTGGTACCTGCTCTAAAGACCACCTCTCGTGAAAGACCGCACTAGTTTTTAAGACTGCCATTTCAAGACAATGGCCTTCAATTTCTTTGTAAGCTCACCTGCAGTAGAGGACCACCTGCCATATGTGACCACTTTTGTCTGGCTTTAAGGATGGTCTCAAATAGCAGGTACCAGTGTAGTTTGGCATAAGTAGCGTTGGGACACAAAGAGTTAATTGGCTACTTCTGCTTGTGTGGGATTCTGGCACCTAAATGAGTTTGGCTGCTCGCCACTGAGTGCACAGCTGCAGTTTGACGGCACGTTTTTGTCATTTTGATTCAAAATTTCCCACAGTAATTGTGATCGGTACATCCTCATGACTAACACATAGAAATATTGTTTTGTAGTTGAAAAAGACATGGACTTGAAGAGTGAATAACAGATATAGAGAACCTATCATTGGTAGGTCGTGTTTGTTAGGCTTCTTTATACTGAAAAAATGTAAAGGCTGAGCATTTACACGTAACACTTCCATCTTCCTAAAAATGTTTACACAAACTTTCTTGTGTTGCTTTGGGCATGAATCTGAGGTAATATATGCTCAGATTACATGTATAAAGCTTGTTTTGTGAACAGGGTATAGGCCATATGGTTCAACACATGATTTTTTTTTTTTTTTTTAAAGATTTTCAACAAGAAAACGTAATGTCTGGGGCTTTTCCCACTCGTAGTCATGTATAATAAACATGTTTGTGTTCGGATGGTTGAAACAGCTTTGACGCAGCTCATGAGTGCCACTGCCTGTGGCCGAGATCCTGGCATTTACATGCAGTGCCACCTAGGGAGCAGAAATGGTAGCAGATATGATACCACTACATGTATCACTTTACAATATTATGAACAATAAAAGACAAGGAGTTAGTGCATGGTTGTAGAGACAGGATGCTCTTCTGTCTTCAGGTTGCATAGACATGTGGTACTGTTAGCCCCCATTTAACTGTCAGAATGGGTATGACCACTGCCAAAGTTACGATCAAATTCACCCTCGTTTCACTGGTTTGCAAATCAGATGAGTTCAATCTTTATCGGTGGAATTGATTTCTTGCTACTAAGGTCATGAAGCTTGAAGGCCAATTTGTCTATTTTGAGTGAATCTCTATCGACTTTGTTGCTCCGAGCTGTACATGTAGCGGCTTAGCTGGCCTTGGGGTCTCACTACATCCTACAACTGAATGAAGCTTGCCCCGGTACAGTTAAACACAGAGTTGAGTGACCTGCCATATATCAAGAGCAGATGTGTTGCCTTGACTAAGTGCACTTTTGTCTTCAGATTGCGCTGGCATGTGGTAGTGTTTGATTATAATGCAAACTTGATGGCTGAAGACAGCGTGGGCTTACGGAGTTTTCTGTTTTCTTGCTGGGGTTATTGATAACAAAATAGCAGCGGCACTTCTTTTAAGACCATTAAGTATGGTATCATTGAGCAGAACTGGAGCCTCCTTGACTCCACAAATTATGCCCAGAATTTTGGAGCCATATCATCCCTCTGGAAAGTCGTGTCATCAGATTTCCTGAGTGGCTTCTGAGCACAAGGAACCCAGAGTATATGGAGGAAAGATGTTGACTAGTGGCCGTATTAATAGAGGTAACAGATGTAAGCAGACATTTACCAGGTGGCACCAGCAGATCAAATTTCCCACAGGTGACCATTAAAGCACATCCTGGAATATCTGGAAGAGAAAGCTTTAACTCTGAGGAAGACCATGCTCACCAATTTAGTTGAACTCTTATTTACAAAGTGAAGGGCGTTAACATAGGTGATGAACACCAAACTTTTGAGTTTGCCCCACCTGAAAGCAATCATGTCGAATTTTTGCCTGTCCACACTCTAACATTTTTCCATGAATTTTAATTTTCCAACCCCCTTCCATCCTGGGAAAATGAAGAAGGTCCATGATTAATTATAAAATTGCTTTGTTTTATAATGGTTTGACATGGATTGAAACAATGTTGTTGTGGATTTTTACCTGAAACAATTTCCACAACTCCAGTCAAGCCAAACTCTACCACCCTAGCTTTTTGATGTTATACCTGGCTAGTAACCTGTGGGCAATTCCAGGCTGCAGCCTAAAATACTTTGACAGTCTTTGGTAATTTTTAATGGGAAGAAGTTACATGCTTATGCATCCATGTTAGGCCCCACAGGGTTAAAACAGGATGGTTACACACTTATGCACCCAGAACATCATAAATTGATGTTCTCTGATTCTTTTTGATGTTTCTTGTTCTCAGAAAATAAGAAGCTGTTGCTTCCATGCTCCCTCAAACCCTTGCAAGAGCCCCTTTTCTGTCACTTTGGGTTGATAGGAGGGGGTGGGGGGTGGGGTGAGAGAAGAGCAATGTAATGCATTGGACCTTGATCAGTCAGGTCAGTTTGACCACACTGAAAATTAGATAACTCGGCACAATCTCCCCGGAAGATGTACATGCGTCCTTGCACCTGTAATTAGCAGGTTACATGACTACAGCAGGTAATTTTAGATACGTGAGAGTGGTGTGGATATTAGGCATGATTGTGCCCTCAGGAGTTGAAGATCTTAACCCTTCATTGCCACAATTATTAACCACCTGGGGGCCCAGTCAACAGCTTTCCGTGGCATGGGTTGGGCACTAAGTACCTGACCCATGGGGGTAGTAGGAACATCCCTTCACCCATAATTAATAACCCTTGTCAAACAGAAACAGTGGAGAAAAAAGGCTGACAGTGATTAGTTTCTTTTGAACTTTAATTTAGAAATTACCTGACAATTTTCAAATCAAGAAATGACTCAGTTGATCAATCCATTAAAAAAAATGTGAAAAAGGGAAGAAAGGGAGAAGAGAAACATTTTGCATTCATTATTACACTTCATGGTTGATTTGACTAACTTTCTTTTTTGTGTGTGTGTGATTGTTTCATGTGCCTGAGATGCAACAAAAGCCGCAGCCTTTCATCTCTTTCTGGTATTTCCATTTTGCAAGTCCCCCTGAGAAGCCCTGTTTTTCAGATGCTGACTGTTTTAAGCCATAATTCCAAAGCTGAATTGCGCCTGCGATTTGCAGTTTGATGAGGTGCTAATTTAACTCGGTTCCTTCGATGAATCTGCTGTAGATTTAGCCACCAGTGTAGACACAACAGTGATAATGAATCAGTTTTATAGTGTCAGCATGGAATCCCCGGGGCAATATGGATTAAAAAAAGGAAAATTACAAGAACAGCTACCCAGTTGGAGATGCTCGATCAATGACACCCCTGGCTGAATCTGCTGATTGTGAAGTGAAGCTTTAGAGGGTGACTGCATTGATTCTTGGGAATTCAGCAAATCTGTGGCAAAATGCAAAGATTAATAGTAATACTGCTTTTTGTCATTTGCGAGTGTCAAGAAAACACCCGAGGTTTTGGGGCATTGTGGTTTCCGAAGTGTCTGTGGCAGGTTACCACACAGTGGTTTTGTGGTGAGCTCCGACTTAACTCTTAAAGCACCACTTTAGTACTTCGAGTTTGTGGCATCATAGATACGTGCTGGCAAGTTTGTGTACATGTAGTATGATGATGTACGTTGACTTTTAAGGGACTTGTCAGGAAAAGTTCTTGTGAAGATCAAATTGTAAGCGAGTCAGATATAAGTTTGCAGAGGAATTATGCGAAAGTGGAGTGCATCTCAGTGGGTTTCATAAGTTAAGCAAACAAAGTCTTTTAACTTGGTCTGTCCCTAAGTCCCTAAGTTCGCTATGTTTTTAACCTCTACTTAAAATAGAGATTCCAAGTACAAGTAGCTCAAAAAGAAGAAGAGGAAGAAGAGCTTTCATGCTAGTGCCCGCAGGCCTCCAAGTCGGAGGTTTTTGTGTTGCTTAATTTGCCAGGCAATGCGGAAAATCGTACAGGCTTTAACTTTCCTAGTGGCAGAAGGGAACCACAGCAAAATGTGGTCTGTGTGAGGTGATATCTTCAGGGTTCAACAAGTCAGGCCTCATGAAAACAGGTAGTCTGTCATGGGAGCTGCAAACAACAGGACAAACACAAGTACTGAACACAACACTGCAGCACCCAGCCTGTGAGAACACCTCAAGTGGTCTCTCGTGGATGCGACACTTGGACACTTGGACACCGGGATCACTCTTCACAGGCTAATAAATATTCAAAGCTCATATACTGAGCCTGAAAGTGTTTCTCTCTATGTCTACTAATTACATCAGCAGGACTCTACAAACACTAGTTACATCTGTCTATGTAAGGAACAATAAAAAATGTGCTGCACAGCTCCGTGATGACCGTACCGCATGGAATGTGTTTCCACATTGTGTACCTGCTTAAAGTGAATTTCATAGCCCACAATTACCGCCCTGCTGTGAGTTGCATCATTTATTGACTCGTGGTATTTTGGGTCAGGTGAGTTGATTGGAACTTCAAACAGGATCATGCAGTGACTAGTGCCATCTAGTGGCAGAAGTCCTTTGAGGCTCGTCTGATTTGCCAGGTGGAAGGGCTGATCTGTTATAAATTGGTGATTTGGTGACCTCTAACAGCTTTCAGATAAATCTTCTCTCTGATGTAGAGCTTTCGTGTATAAAATATTCATTCAGAGTGCAGACCGAGACCCAGGGTTATTAATTAATGAAATGCCAGCAAAACATTAGGACATGGCAGTCATTTCATTTATAAGCTGTTGACACTTAGGTCAACATGTTTCACCACCTGAAATCACGATCACAGATTCTCCAAAAACCTTTGAATATGAAATGGCTTTTCCTGTCACAATTTCCTGAAATATGGACATCAGGGAAGATAAGAGTCATATGTCACATTGTGGGTTGCACATCTGTGTTCCCAGTATGTATGCTGGGAGGGGTGTGTGAGGGGGGTTTCTGGGCTGGGGCACTGGGCATTTTTATTTGCTGTACTTACCCACTGGCAGCCCTTTTTAATTTCCATACTTTGTCCCAACCAATGCTTGTGCATTGTCTTATTTTCCATACCATGTACTTGGGCAAAATTTTTGTTTGTACCAGTGTAGTAGGGGCACCCCTTTATAACCCCCCCCCCCCCCAAAAAAAAAGAAGGGGGACATGAAAGAGCAGAATAGGTAATAGAGAGACAGCTTTTTATCCCTGAGGAGGCCAGGGTCTTGTCTATGGGGAGTATGTCCTACACCCATTGAGGGAAGGCTTTGACTAGACAAGGGTTCTTGTTTTGTGTATATATATATATATATGTATATATATATATATATATATATATATATATATATATATATATATATATATATATATATATATATATATATATATATATAGTGGACAATGTAATGATTGGATTTTAACCCTTTCCCCTTGAATTAAGACGGCTTTCCTTAGTATGGTTTAGTGCCCAACCCATGCCGAGGAAAGCTGTTGACCTGGGGCATGTGTCCTTGGCAGGTCTCATCTGCAATTCTCAGTGAAATTGTTTTTATTGTACTGTTGAAATTAGTTGAAAGTGAGTCAGATGACAGTTGACCATAGCCAGTTTTGGCCAGGTTAAGGGGGAAAAGGGTTAACATGTATAATCATGTGCCTGGGTATACAATGACAATATATATACATATACATACCCCTGGCATACATATACATATACATATACATATGTATATATACTGGGTTTACCTGCACTGTAATTAGCTTTGTGGTATATATATGCATTTTGTATTCCTCGTATATTTCTGTTGTCATGCTGACCATATCTTGTATCCAAGATGAATGTCAATAAAGCTTTCTGCGCCCATTATATACATGTATGTATGTATGTATGTGTATATATATATATATATGTATTATGAAATGTATATATTTCATAGCTATTGATTTGAACTCATTGTTGTTGCTCAGTCAGCGGTTCTCTCCGCAAAGAACCAAGCCATTTCTCAAACAACATCTACTATCCTGTTGTACTGTGAATGACCTCACACCTGAACATGGTCATCTGGGAAAAAAATTTTTTTAATGCAGCAATTAAACAATTAAAAGGAGACTATGCTGCCAAAGCCAGATCCGTGGCACCAGTGACATCCCCCCCACCCCACCCCATGTAGTTTCTTGTGGTCAAGTTACTGGTTTGCCTTGTTGTTGTGCAGAAGCATAATAATGTACAAAAGCAATTGTGGGCATGAAATAAAATACGGGATAAAGAGAGAGCGGGCACCAATTGGTTCCAGAATATGTAGTCCTGTGCACTCATAAACTTGGTATGCATGCAGCGTAAAGAGAACACCACATGGTGGCCTGACACATAGATGTAGAAAGGTTTGTTCACTCATGGTTTGTGACATAAGTACCTTGGGAAGGATTACTCAGGGGGGACCAGTCATTAACTTTGGAAATTTTGGATAGGCTATACATGGTGAAAATTATGATGAGTTCCTGACTGTACCAAAGTGTACCAGCAAGTGAATTCCGGCACTGGCCATAATCTGGTGGTGGGCTGCCTGTCATTCCATTTTCATACATATCTCCTTGTAAAAGGACTATTTTAACAGTGGTCCGTCTTTTAAATGGCCACCCCAAATGCATCAAAATTATGGTCTAAAAGAGGGATGGGGTGGCCTCTCTTGAGGCGAGTAGATATAATGGAAATGCCATCACTGCTGCACAGAGAAGCGTCCTTTCTAGAGGGGCTTTACAAGAGGGTTCAGTTGGTGGGGGTTGGAGGGAGGTGTTGGAAATTGCATTAAGGTGAGTTTCATTTGGGTACCTAATGTTTGAAATATCTTTTTACTTTGAAAAAAATGGAAATAATGGTAAAATGGAGACTGTAGTTGTTTTTATTATTCTTTTATAATTTTTAAAGAAGAAAAAGGAGTGACACGTGTATCAAAACTGGGGCAGTAAAAAGGGATAAGAAGAGAACAGTCTTTGAGTTCAGTTTAAAGAGAAAACACAGGGAAAATGTTCAACCTGCCAGTGCTCATAAATGACTGGAGAGCCTTGTGCTTCAGTCGTGTCAGGGATATTATCCTATAGAGGAGGGTGTGGGGGATTGTTCTGCAGAGCCTTGGAAAGAGCTTGATTCATTTGATCCAGCTTGGTCAACAGATACACAGGGCTGGCAGCAATTAACTGATGTACGACTCTCCTTGGTTGTTAAACTGATGTATGACTCTCCATGGTTGTAGCAGTGAAATATGGATCTCATTGGGTTTAACAGTAGCATGAGAGACTTCCAAGCAGGACTGCTTTAAAACAGTCTGGGGAATAATTAACTCATGGTATCCCCCTGGTAGTTACCGATAACTAAAGAGTATAAAAGGTTAACTGATATTTGTAAGAATGTCAGGGGTTAAATGACCTATAAGAACATCCCATTAACTGACCTGCTGGAGTTGCCTATAAGCCAGCTTGTTGCCACCTGTATTTCAACAACTCAACAGTGGCTTTGGGAAATTTGGAGCTGATCCAAAGCAGTTGGGATCTCATTCAGTTCAACTGATCCCTTGCGAAGTGTGCCCTTCTATGAAAGCACGGCTACACAGCGGCCCACCAGGTGGATTTCTGTGCATCCAATGGATGTGGATTTGTCTCCTGCGAGATGCAATGTAAATCACTTGTGTCTGCATATGATAGGAGGTGAATCTTTCTCTCGGACTCTGGAGACACTTAGTTTCAGGTGGCTGGCCTGGCACAGTGGCTGACATAGGATGCCAAGAATGGCCGCGGCTAATGCCATTATGGTCTTTAACTCCTTTGTAGCCAGTAACTCTTTCGTCACCCGTTTCGACAAAGGTAGATGAGCTTTGAATTAAGCTAATGAATAACGATCCCACATTGATCTTTCTCGTTAAACTGACCTGTCATTCAGGTACCTGTTTGCCTGCAGTAACCTTTAAGAGAGCAGGGAGCTTAAAAACCCTCCAGATCTACAGCTTTCCGCGGCAAGCTTTGGGCACAGTGCACCCATTGCTCACCTAGGAAAGCTGTTGACTCGGTCAGAACTTGGCACTGAAATGATTAACCTGCACAAGACGTCAGTTCCAATTTGCTCATTGGCTGGAAAAAGATGACGCGTGCAGTGGTGGAATAGTGAGCTTAATTTTTTGTGACACATAAATGGCACCGAAACAAGTCTTGCGCTGGTTCCCCGCTGATGACCCGATTTTTTAAAGGCTAATAATGCCTTAAGCTTTCTTCTAAATTTCAAATTTTATGAATATGATTTGTTCCTTTTATAAATTAATTTGCTATTATGATTTAGAACTATGCAGTTTTTCAGTGAATGGCACAGAATAGGACTTTGCTCGTAGAATATCGGACTTGATAGTGTTCAAATGGTACATGGGCTTACAGGATTAGGTTTGTTAAGTTTCTCTTTGTATTAAATATACAAGTTTGAAATCCTTGTGCCAACCTAGACATTGATGCCAGGGCAAGTGAGCCATGGCTTACTGTGGTAGTGTTTGTATTACCTGGCCCCACCTGGTCTCCTGGGGTTAGGAAACACCACACAGACATTTAACCAGGCTTTGATAAATGGATGAAACTTGTCTTGATGATGAAATTATCAGCGCAGTTCTTGGCAACAGTCAGCAAGAAAAGTCACAGGACCATGCCTGACTTTTACCAAGTACGAGGACACCAGAAACTGCAGCTTATTCAATTAATAGCCTGCCTGACTGACCCACAGGACCATTACCCACTCAACATAGCTTAACTCTTTCACCACCAAGTTTTGGACAGTCAGTAGCTTTGCTTGGCGCTTTTGGCGCAATGCAACCAAAGCATGCTGAGGGAAGCTCTTGACTCGGATAGTTATATTCTTTGGAACTATGGGCATGCTGATACTAGAATTAAAGGTCTGTTTACAAGGAATATAAATCTAGCATCCTTATTATAACTGAGAGCAGTTTTGTCTTAATTAATTCGACTTCAGTGGCATTTGGCACAAAAACAGGTGACCCCCTGGGCCCTGAGGCAGCGGCATTCACTGGTGCATTATGGGTAAAATGCACCCAGAGTGCACTGAGGAAAACTCCTGACTAATTGCCTATGTCGAAGTTAAGATGAAGAAAAAAACAATAATATTTTACAACATACACATGTGACCTTTTATGGTAATGTTAATAGGAAAAAGATGCTTGTTGATATATTAGTATTATGCCCCTTAGGGGTCAAACTGCCAGACTGGCAAAACTTATAGCCTGGGCCTGCAAAGTTGCAAAGTTTATTGGCCTAGATGTTTGGTAGGGGGAAATGAAAATTTTTGCAGAAGACTCGGCTCATTCTGGCAATGAAATTAGTGTGTTTTGTAACTCGTGTGAAGCGATGGTGGTCTGTAAAACTAGGTTGTGCATGCATGGTTATAATCAGGACAAATTTGGCAGAGCCCAGCACCTACTTTCGCCCTTTTGGTCGGTGTCCAGCAGCACAACAGCATGCCAGTGTTTCACCTCAGTAGCCAAGATGGGATTTCTTCACAGCTGACTCTCTGGTCAGGTGCCCTGTTGCAATTGGCCCGATAATTTCTACTTGTACGATGATCCAGCTGTCCTGGATGTCTCTTTTCGTGCGGCCATCTGGTGACAATGTTGGGAAGCATGATGCATTGTGGGAGACTATCGAAGTTGTTTTTATACATGTCGATAAACTCATTCAACAATCATGATCCCCTCATGTCTTGACACTTTCACCGCCAGCTACAACAAAAGTCAGTATGCTGTGAATTGACATAATGGTACTTGAGTCCCTGTACTCTTCCTGGACTGACATTTCATTCAAATACTGGCACACGGCTACAGGGACCAAAAGGGGCATAAGAGCGATGCAGGTCAACAGCTTTCTTTGACCCACTTTGGGTGCATTGTGTTGAAAAAAATCTTCACGCAGTCATGATGTGGAATTGAAAGAATTAACTCTTTCAGTGCCAAAGTTTGGACTGAGTCAACAGTTTTCCTGGCACACATTGTGCCCAATGCATGCCGAAAATAGCTGTTGACCTGGGATATTCTCTCTGGAACTGTAGGTATCCTAGCACTTGAATGAAAGGTCTTTTTACCAGGAACGTGAATCTTGCACCCTTATAATACAGAGCAGTTTTTTCTAGGTACATGTAGTTTGACTGTAGTCACAGTTGGCACTGAAGGAGTTAGTGTATAGTCTAACATAGGCAGACATAGATGACAGAGACGTCATCTTTTATGTGCTTAGTGTGGAGACCTGCTGACTACAGGAGCATAACAAACCCTTGTGATCTGTTTATCTCAAGTTTGAAACAATCATTGTTAAGGCCTGTGTAAGCTGTGTGGCACCAGATGATGTCAAATGTTCTAGCAGAGATTCAGCAGTCTTGCTGACAGCAGGTGATGCCATCATTACCCGGGAAGTAGCCTAGCCCATAATAGTATATCATATATCGGGACTTCCGGTTATAGGTACTCTGCCGAACAGTAGGCCTATTATAGCACTTCCTGATGACTTGATTATAGTGCCCATAGTGGTCTGGCCTATAGGATATTTATACACATACTTTATAGCACTAAAACCAATCCAAAAATGAGATACATACATACATACATACATACATACATACATACATACATACATACATACATACATACATACATACATACATACATACATACATGTGTGGATTTCACTTGAAATATCTTGCTGTTTGCAACCAATTTTGGCTGCCAAGTGTTAATTGTGAATTATGCCAGTTTTTGTTGGTTGCATTATTTTGGCCGTTACATTGTTATATTAAAATGATTTTTTCTTCGCTTGGAATGTTGATAATGAGGAAAGTGTATATTGAGAAAAAATGAGTCTGTCCGGACCAGCCAGTGGTGGAAGTACAGTTTAAAGTTGTAAATATATGTCTGTGGTTTGAATTTGTCATACTGGTATATGTCTGTGACGTCATAATTTCCAATAAGCAAAACTGAACAACGCAAGGCATCATGATGCAACTTTGCCTACAAGTTGGTTGTGTTAGACATGTGTGATGTTTGAATAGATGAGCCAAAATGCTGGCACAGAGTTACCAGGACAAGCCTGAAATGACTGCTAATTATAGTAAGGGTTATTGAAGGGACTGGTAATTGGTGGTGAGTTGTGATTGCTTTGGATGGGAGAGTTACTTAATAAGTGCTGCATTGAAGCATCGATGGATGCCGCAGGTTGCCCGGGGCCACCATTGCTATTTGTTCAGGGTGCATTAATTACTGCTCATAAAACAACTTCCTCGTGTCAACCCACAGAAAACCAGACACAACTGGGTGTCTCTGAACTGCCAGGAACAGCCTCAGGTGTGATCGAGTTATTTGTGGCTGAGACTATCCTCCGGTAGTATGTGCCCAAGCCCACTGAAGCAGGAACGAGTGCTTATTCAGAGAGGGCATGATGGCAATCGCTTGCCTTGCTGGTCTGAATTTCGGAGGTCCATGCAGGGTACCGGTTGATCCCTGCCGCCTGGGATCCAGAGTGATTGGCACAGAGCTGTCATAATGACTAGACTGATTCCAATTTGGGCAACCAGTGGCCTGAGCTACTCTAAATTGGAGATGAGAATGAACTGACAGGGCTGAATGGCAGTTGGGGGGTTTAAGGGTTTTGTCGGGACTGACGTACTGGGGATTTTCATTTGCACTTTCATACTAGGAACCCTTTTCAATTCCTGCGCTGCGTACTGACCATTTTTTGCGCAGTTTCGTATTTTCCGTACCTTGTACTAGGGTAAAAATATTACTTGTACCAGCATACCGGGGTCCACCATCACCCCCCCTCCCCCCCATGGTCGTGAGCAGGCATCTATGCACAGACAATGTGACAGTGCTGCACCAATATTCATATTGAGGCAACGTCTATTTGTTGCAGGGATATGTGAAGCCAATGCACTTTATTGCTTCAATTTATGGCTAAAGTTGGATGGTGGATGATGCCAGATAGTCGTATCAGTCTGAGGGGTCATGAATTATGATGATACTCCCCCCATCATGTCACAGATCAAGAAATTGTTATGGTGGTCCCCCCTAATACGGCCGCCTCAAAGGCAACCAAAAAATGGCCACTTAGAATGGTGGCCTCTCTTGAGAGGGTACATGCAAGGTATGGAAATATCACTTTTGGGGCATGAAGAAGTGGTCTCTATAGAGAGGATGGCCTCTCTCAAGGAGCAAGGGGGGGCACTGTAGCATCTAAACGTTCAGAAAAAACTATAGGTAAATAGAGAATGTCGGTGGTTACAGCCGTTCTTCAAACTACAGGGTCGTGTACCTTGGCGTATTGCACATAAGGACTCTTCTGGTTTGACTGCTGGTGGAGTGTTCATTGATTCATGTGCAAACAGAGTGGTTTATTTTGGCAACGTATTAGGTTGGGATCCATATAACAGTCGTGAATATGCGGCAGCTGACATTCACTTGCATTCTTGCATTGATGTATAGGGTCATCTGCGGCTCGGGTGCTGGGACAATGACCCTAAGGTCAGATTGTTTAAAAAGCGAAAGCTCGTGCAGAGAGAGGAAGACCAGGGCTGGGTTTCCACACGACATGTTAGATCCTCTCATCTGACCTTCAAAGTCGGAAGAGTGCGCCCTGTCCTGATTGAGCAGCAGAGCTGTATGTCAGCCTGGACAAAATGACATTTATCAGTTCCTGGCCTATGGAGGAATGACTGCTTTCTATTTTGAACCATCTTTGTATACGCTGAAGTTGCATTTATGCAGGTGTCGAGGTGTTAAAGACATGATCATGGAGGAAATAACAACTGCTCGTAATGCATGGACATGTAGACGGTATATTTTATTAACCCAACTATTGTGTAACCACAAGAAACGTGATACGAGGCTCACCTGGGTCTAGTGATTCAGGTAAAGATGCCACTATTCACCCATCCTTTGTGGCCGCCTGACTTTCCCACATCAAATCAGGCCGCTTGCAAAATGTTTATGCAGTTTTCTACACAGCAATAAATATGAAACTATTGACATGCATGTGACATTTTAATAAAATATTACCACGTCTGACCAGTACAGTATGGTCAGTAATTTTCCACAATGGTATAAAATATGGCTGTAAAATATACACAGATTGGCAGGATGGAGGGCAAAGTGTCAAAATATCATCAGTAAGCAAGCGTAAATGTCAGTCCCAGGGGACTCGTATTGAGATTTGATATTAGGTGACTGGTTTTGGACTGAGCCCGGGAAGATTCCCTCTTTGATTGGCCCTGGGTGCATCAGCATAGGTTATGATGGTTTATGCTTGTTGTTCGGTTGTACTCTTTCACTGGTCAAAAGCGTTTTAGGTGTGAGGATTTTCTCAGCTCTTGTGAATAGATCAGTTGGTTAAAATTTAATGAGCTATTTATAGACATACCCACAGTGGCAGTGGGCTGGATAATATTTCAGCAATATAAGATAAATATACAGCTATGGCACCAGATGAAGTTCAATATATGTTGCATGAAATACATTAGGTTGATTCCTAATTGCAATGTCATCTGTTTCCCCTTATATCATTCCACAGCATTTGGTGTATTACAATTCAAATTTGACATGCAGACTGGACAACCTTCAATTGCCCCGACTGGATCCATGCAGCTCACCATTGAAGGTGCTGCCCTCTAGTGGCTGAATATAAACTTACAAATGTCTTTGAATCCGTGTCATGACTGCACATGAGACCTGCCATGCGGTTCTGTTTTTTGCACATCAATACACCGGCTAGTCTTGTGGTGTAAAAATTATCTTGCAAACTGTTACGTATAAGTGACAACCTTTATGGTGGGCAGCAGAGAGAGTGGTGTGGACAAAAATCAGGTGAGCGGGTCGACATCACGGCCCACTTGACACAGATCTGCAAAGCATCGTGGCATAGATGTATTAGATGTGGAAAGCACCATTTATCTTCTTACAGTTGGCTTACTCTACCTTTTGAAGCATTTATAGATCACAGTAATTTCTGATACAGTCTGGAGCGCTGATGCAAAAATTGATATGATGATGTTCAGTTCATGTATACATGCAGGTGCATATCAAAGCTGCCTTTTTGACTATCGTTTGCATTCATTGGATACAGATACAGATTCCAGCAATATTTTTTATACTAAAGGAATTGGGTGTGATGATTTAGCAGAAAAAAGTTTGCATTCAAAGTAAGTTTCTTGGTAATCTCTTCCGTCAAAGTAGAAAACAGTTATAGTGTGTTTTTTCATCATATCTAGTTTAAATACTCTTTGTTGATGTCATTGTTTCAGCTGCTAAAAATGTGCAAAATTTTGTGCAAAATAATGTTAAAATTGATCTGTGTTTTGTTTTGGCACAGGATGAGCAAAATAAACAATGCTTGCAGACAATTCAACATTTACAATGAGAGACAGTACAATTATTAGTTTATCAAAGTCCCTGCAGGTGGCAGCACATTGTGGCATACTGGAAAGACTTGTGGCTATCAGGCTGTCCAGGGCCAGATAGTGCATTTCTTGAGCTCCTGTGGGATTTAAACGTAACAACTGTGGAAAGTGAGGTAATGTCAGAAAAATAAACAGAAAGACAGCACCACCCCCACCCACAACCCACCCCACATCAGATAATGAGAGACTGTCAGCCCCTCTATGGTGTATTCATGCTGACCTTAGTTTTCCTTTCATTGCCTGGCAAGTTGATGTGGCAGCTGTAGCATGACTTGCCAGGCAACGAAAAAAAAAAACAAAAAACCCACTGATCCAAGAGACATGTTGGTACTACACTGACGCACCTTCTGTTGGGAATTTGAATATGCAGTTTTCATCTTTGAACCTGTTCCGATGTGTTGACAGATAGTGAAAGGTATCAGATTTATCATTGAAGTCCCCTAGTATTCATTAATCAATTAGATGTGCATGTTAGTAAGGTGAAGAGGTTGATGGATTTTTAATTAGGTCATTGTGACCCAGTTAGCAAAGATTCTCTTTTATGTGTGAACAATTCTTTTTCATCAGTTGCAAGTTAATTGATTTCCATTAACAAAATGACTGAAGATCATTTGCATATAAATTGCTTTTATGGAGTGTATCACTTGTCTATAGAGTTGTTGATAGATCTCTTGGTTAATGTGAAAATACTGTCCACATCTCTTGACTCAGGAACTAGACAGGTCAAAATAAATCTGATCCAACAGTTTGCTGTACGTGATCACGATGCAGCCCAGAGCATAAGGAATGGAAGCTGCAGCCTTCTGAAAATTATACTAATATAAGGCATGCAGTTCCATAATGGACAGATAATGCAGGCAAAATTTCTCCGACATCTAATACTCCCCCCTCCCCCCCCCCCCACAAAAACGTGCTCACAGAGCAAAACCCATAATTCCAAACTTATGCTGTTAACTCTTCATGTGCCAAGGAAAGCTGTTGACCTGGACTAGGATGTCTTAACTCATTCCACCCTGATAGAAGACCGAGTCAACAGCTTTCCTTGGCATGCTGTGGGTGCAATGTGCCCAGAGCACGCCAAGGAAAGCTGTTGACCATGGGCATATAATTTGGAATGATGTTCCATGCATGTTTCATCCCAAAAATTTTAAAAAATAAATCCCAAATTAGTAAAATACAGTTAGCAGATGACTTTTAGATATAAGCAGGAAAAAGCATCATTAGGGTGGAATGAGTTAATATGTCCTGTCTACAATTCTTATTAAAAACATATTATGAGGATGAGAAATTTAACTATGTCGGTGTAAACCGAGACTTCAGTCTAACTGCAGAGATCGGACTGCTCTGAATAGTAACAAGAGTGCAACATTCATGTTTCTTGTAAAAGTACCTTTCAGTCAATACATGCCTGTATTTACATGAAATATGATATTCTAGGTCAACAGCTTTCGTTGACACACTTTGGACACAATGTACCCAAAGCGCACCAAGGAAAGCTGCTGACTCAGTCAAAAGTATGGCATTAATAGGGTTAATTGAAAACTTTCAAGCAGGCAACTTTATATGTCCCGACATTTTGGCACAATTTGAGGAGAAAAGAGCTAAAGGAATTGCACACAGAGTGACAAAACAATGACAAATCTATAAACCGGGCGAATTGCATCTCATTTGTGCACAATTCCTGGGCTGTGTGTTGCCAGCGTCGTCGTCGTTTGCGGTGACCGCAGAGACCTGGCATGTTGCTGTGTGCTTAATACACACCAGAGACGGAAGCCATAAGCTGAAACAGACACCAGACTCAATTGGCACACGACCACATCAACGTGGAGTGGATCAATCGCTTATTGATTACCAGTCAAGCATTCTCTGGCTGCTGCTGTGCTGCCAGAGTCTGTTAGTGGGCCGGGGATTGTTAATGGAAAAAAGCAGGGATTGTAGTGAATGGGACTGCTAAATTATATACCTTTGGCCCTAATACATTTATGATTGAACTTGATGGAATTTGCGAAAAGAAAGTCAGCTTACAAGTTGCAATTAAATTTAGCTTGGCGTGCTCATGTTATCCTGTGCTAATGAGGATGAGAAGTAAAACAGATACATTCGCTGAGTGACTGCATCTTGCCTTTGGCTGCTGGTTACAATGACCGATTTTACATACGATTCACCAGGGAATGCGATCAACCGGAGCAACTCTACCTACAATTGATCCTAGGAATGAGATTAGGCTGTCTGATGCAGTAAACTTCTACATTTCGCTGACATTGCAGATTTGTGACAAGATTAAACGGAGAATGCACTAGTTGCACATTCACAGCAAAATAGAATGAGTGGTCCTTATTTTCACGTTTACCGTGTGGAGATTTTAAAGAGGAGGATCAGAATTTTCTCCAGTTTCTATGAATTCATTCTTTCATTGCCAGGTTTTGGGCTGAGTTAACATCTTTCCATTGCCCTATGGCAGGCTTTAGGCGCGGTCTACCCATAGTCATGTCACAGAAAGCTGATGACCCACACGACAGTAAAACCTCCCTATACCGAACACCCTTGGGACCAGAAAAAAGGGTTCGGTATAGGGAGGTTTGCTTACATTGGAAGTATATACTTGGGACCGAGAAATGGTGTTCAGTATAGAGAGGTGTTCGGTATACGGAGGTGTTCAGTTAGAGAGGTTTTACTGTATTATAATTTCTGGAACTATAGGCATGCTGGTACTTGAATGAACGGTCTTTTCGCAAGAAACACGAATTGAGCATCCCTTTTTTGATTAAAGACAGTTCGCCTTGAGCAGCTGAACTTGAGTTGCAGGTGGGATTGAAAGAGAGAAAATCGCCAGAATCATTGATATTGTATGACAGTGTGTTACATAACATTGACCAGAAGCTCCACAAGGTTTGCTTGATGCTTGGTAAATCTGCCATGCAGAAGTCTTAATATTTTGTGGAATGCTTATCAATCGAAAAAAAAAAGGTAAACAGGTGTGATTTGTGGAGACACACTTGTAGGAATGTGTATACATACTAATGTGCAAGCAAAATTGTTTCAGGAAGAAAATTTGTTCCTTATGGTTTGTAGTCTGAGACGTACATTATAAAATTAGCATCAAAATACAGTGAAACAGGTCTTGAAAGGGTCAATTAGGGATAAGAAAATTGTGGTCTTTGCAAGCAGGTGGCATTTCCTTGGCAGTGCAAATGACATGACGAGTAGGTGTATGGACCACTGAGCAGCTTGCCTTTCATGAAAGTCTGTAAGCCGACTTTGATTTTGGGCCTGGGGAGCAAGATCAAAAGAGTTCCCACTGCTCCGGCTCACAGTCCACTCGGTTCTGTCCATCCTTCAGTTTCCTTTACCTGGCAGTGGGGATGAGGGTGGGGTGGGGTGGGGTGGGGTGGGGTGGGGTAAGGTGGCGAGTTCACACCTATCTCTGTGCCATTTAAAGGCAAAGTGGATCACCAAAAATAGATTGATAAAAGCAGACCACTTTTCAAGAAAGGGGTGTAACAGCGTCATTCTTAAAGCCTGTGACATAAGTTCTTTCAGCTTTTAAGGTCAGGGCCATACCCTGTCAATCACATTGCTAAGTCAGTGGACCCCTTTGCAGTCCTTTCTTTTGCCTTTATTGTCTGTGTTGTTGATAAGCCTCAAATAATTGTCCCAGTGAGAAAGCTCCACTAGCTCAATGGTAAGCTGTATGTCAATCAAGGAAATAATAACAGTGGCCTTGCATTTAATTAGACATGTAAAGCTTACCTTGCTCACTAGATGGCAGTAAGTTATCAGTAATGCCTTTAAAGTGATAAATGTGGGCTTGGCCTGCTTTGCAATTCATGTGAAACCTAGGAGTCCATGAAAAGCCCAGTGCAACATGTATGAAAATTTGGTCCTTCAAGGTGGTCTCTTATGAGGGTGTTATTTTTTAAGAGAGTAACAATTATAGTGGTCCCCCACATGAAAGGCCTGCCTCTTTGTAGAGACAACCCTCTCTACAGAGTCCAGCTTCTCTGGAGAGATTGCTTTGTAAAATCTTGTATTCCATGTCATCTTGTAAGTAGATATGAACAATCTGTCTGTGTGAGACCACGTTTCTATGGCAACAAAAAGGTGGTCATCTTTGGTAGGGAGTACCTAAACCTGAGAACCCCATCAATTTGGCACAGATATTAAATTAACCCTTAAAATACCATTTTATGACTGAGTCAATAGTTTTGCATGCAAAGTGCCCCGAAGAAAGCTGTTGTGCTGGACTTGACTCTTGGACTTAAGCCAGGCTTGCAGGGTACTTAAAAGAAAGGTCTTTTCACAAGGAATTTGAATCTCAAATCACTATATGTTTAATATTAATGAGAATGCAACTGTAGACGTGACTGGCACTGAAAGAGTTAAGACCAGTGAAGTAAACCTGCCAATGAAGCAGTGGTCTGATTGCTTATAGATTGGCCACAACATTTTTGTTTTCTTTTATACTGAATAACTCCTGCTAAAAACTTTGGACAAGCTTGGCAAAATACGTTGCTGTCTTGTTAACTCTCACAGTGTCACATTATAGGCAGGGTCAACATCTTTCCTTGGTACACTTTGGGTGCAGTTGTGCCCAAAGTGTGCCACAGAAGGCCATAGACCTGGACTCCTATATTCTGTGTAACTGCAGGCAAGCTGATGCTTGAATGAATCAAAGGTCTTTGTACAAGGAGCATGAATCCAGCACCCTTATTATAAGTCGGAGCAGTTCATATTAATTACTTCAACTTCAGTTGCCGTTATCACTGAAAGAGTTAGTATTGACCACGGGTGAGTCTTGAGTTCATTAAGTACATATTAGTAAAGCTACCCTATATGTGTTATGACTTACTGGAGACTGGGAAAATAAATTTGATCAGGAATGGGCCCATATTAAGAGCTAAGAGCCAAACCTATTTATAACAGAATCCGTCTAACAGTCAGTGTGTTATGAAGCAGAAGCATTGTCCACATTTACTCAGAAAATTGGATATCAGGCTCAGCTTCAGGGAGCAGCAGTTAATTGGTACAATTCACTCAATATAATTTGTGTATGGAAAGCT
Organism: Hermodice carunculata; assembly: GCA_964020975.1. NCBI lineage: Eukaryota > Metazoa > Annelida > Polychaeta > Eunicida > Amphinomidae > Hermodice > Hermodice carunculata. Next base: position 89,572,325 of record OZ026621.1, on the reverse strand, counting down.
GGTGGAGTGTGTTCTAACATACCTGTATTTTATTGTTTTCTGTTTTGACTCAACGTACCGACATTACAAACCATAGTGATATTTGCCTGTGTACATCAGCCATCATTCAATACCCCTTGCCATTTATACCTTGTTATTAAGCTTTCCCACATCGTTGACCCTTTTCACTCTTTCCTCCTCAAGGAAGCCAAAGCCCAGGGTTAATCAAAGGTCTAGTTGAATACATTTGATAATTTCAACATTAATGAAAAAGGCTTTGAATGAGAATTGTAGGTGGAACCTAACGAGATAACATACTTGGTCAACAGTTTTCCCTGACATGGGTTGAGCACTACCCCCAACCCACACCAGGGCAGCTTATTGACCTAGCCTTACAGTCTTAATTTAAGGCGGGGGGGGGGGGGGTTAAAAGCTTTCCGGTATTTTCTGATTCTGTGAATTCTTAAATACCTGTACATGCACTGCCGTGCTGCAAAATATTCTCATTGTTGCCATTATTTGTCTGTTAATGTGATCACATGAATGTTCCAGACAGAAACTTCAATTCTGGGCTAGTACGATGAACTTCAGTGCTGTAGTCAATTTGGGTCAAATGGTTCTCATCTTAAATGGATACTCTTTGTCTTAAGCATTTAAAACACAAGTTTTATATAATAATAAATGACGACAGCTCAGATATCTCAAATACACATGTGTTTCAATAACTGAATAAGCTTTAGAAAATACAATGAGCCAATTTGGCTGAAGGTTACAAAATTGTGTTAGCCAAGTTGCCTTCTTCAGACACTGGCTATTTGACCAATGGTTGGTTCTTGCGTAGCAATTAATGATAATAATAATAATAATAACAATAATAATAATAATAATAATAATGCTTACTTGGTGAATTTCTTTAAGTATTCCCTGCTTAAAAGGCATGACTCCATACAATAAAGCATCCAGGCCATTTACAATATTTTTTTGGAACTGAATGTGAAATCGAGAAATGAAATTCAGACCTATATTCTGAGTGATACCAAATTACTGTAAATGTGTATGATATATGCAGAAGTTTGATAGGCACAGGGAAAATGCATTTCAGGAAAGGATTTTTTGTGCCAGTCATAACTTTTCATGAATTGAGCCAAAATTTGTACATACATACATACACACACACACGCACACGCACACGCACACGCACACGCACACGCACACGCACACGCACACACACACACACACACACACACACACACACACACACACACACACACACACACTCTCTCTCTCTCTCTCTCTCTCTCTCTCTCCCTCTCTCTCTCTCTGTAGCGGAAAATATGATCCAGGTTGAGTCATGGTGGCAACACTGGTGGTATTAATTGAAACTAATGTAAAAGATACCAAAAGCACATTTTATTCATGATTGTGATAATTAATTGGGATGGAACTACAAAATTTACACCAAATATGGGTTACACCAATTTTCAATGTTTGTAAAAATTTTGGATGACCTTGACCCAGTTCATATTATACAATATAGATGACCTTGAATTACCTTCTCAGTTATATAAAGAGAAGCAGCAGTACCATATGTTCCATTGTGTTCTCGACTCAAAAGGCCTTCATACTGATGTCATGAATTTTTTATGTGCATCAAATTATATTTCAGTAGCGCATTAGGTTAATGGGCCTGTAGCTCATGTAAGTAAAATAGACATGAATATATATATATATATATATATATTTATTTTGTCAAGACTTTCCATATATTTTCTTCAATAAATGTTTGTTAATTGTAGGAATTTCGTCCAATATCATTTGCATGGCATCGTCATGTTTTCCGTTTGTTAACGGATAGCTGTACTGCAAATACTGCGCAACATCTTGAAGCACCAATCGTTTTCTACTTATGATATCCAGGCTGATATCTTTCAGTGTGTCAACAATGTGTTTACCACTTTCTACATATTCTGGGGGTATTGTTACTGTAAAGTTTGAGTAGTTGAATCTTGTGTCGAATGGATATTTGACTGGGAATTTTTCTTTAAAAAGCACAGGAATGCAGCCACTAAGTATGGAATCGTAAAAAGATTTTCGTGTCGGGGAATCACCGGGGGGTTGCAAGCAGAATACAGAATGCTGCATCCAATTTATCGTATAGTATTTATGGTTTCCATTGCATTCTGGGGTAATTAGCCACACTGTATCTACTGTTTGGTTGGCTTTAACCCCAAACACCCTCATGTGTTTGTCGTAGTTTATTGTTGTCTGGGATCTCAAGAATTGATCCAAAATTTTAGCACGGAAAGGATTTGATCTCCGTGTTGCAGCAGCTAGAAAAAGGAAAACATTGCGTGTTGTAAAGCCGTCAGCTTGATGATGTACACTGCGGTGAATGTCTACGGGACGTCTGTGTACATACGATGGATACGGAGCAACAATAAAAGGGGCCAAAGTACGTCGAAAATACCAGCGATGTTGAACGTTGGCCTCCTTTTCAATCCCAATGTACGCGATCCTCTGTGCAAACGGCCGAGTGAGAAGTGCGCAACTGGATGTGCAATGTTCCCGCTCAATCTTTCCGATCGTGCTGACGTGGGGTTTCGAATCTTTGAAGGCCTTTTGTTTACTGAGGAACTTTTGTAGCAGGTCTATGTTTATGTTGAGAGCCGTGACATTTGTCCAGTTGCAGAAACAGGCTAGTGCCGCGTAATATGGGACATAAAACACATCCGCTTCTTCCGGGTTTGTTGTCCTGTAGGGACTGTAAAGTAGTTTACTGTGAATGACCACTTCCAGCGAAAATTGCCAAGTGTCACGAACAGATGCACCTTGTTTATTATACATCTCAGGACCCATGCCACAGTAATCGGTCCTAAAACAACTTGGGTTCTTGTACCGAGCACATTTGACAAGATTAATGTTTAATTCTGGTGGCAGTTCATAGATATATATCTTGTATGGCGTTTTCATTTGACTCATATTTGGAAAAATTTTTACCTCACACTTTGAGGAAAAACGTCTCAATATTTGAGGTATAACATGACCTCTGACTTTCACTGGACTTGAAGGCTGTTCTCGATTGTTCCTTGTCTGATGAAAATTATGCAAGTCAGAATTTTTGGAAGCAGTGACTGAATGAAAGTGTCTTGTCTCAGTGATCCCGGATACATGTATGGTTGAACTACTTTGTCTATCACTCACCAGTGGAGCTGCCAAATCTACTGCCCGATGTCTTTCACTTTTAGGCTGATGTTTATCCACATGAATGAGGTCCCAATCGGGTCCTGGTTCCTCCTGGTCGCCAAAAATGAATCGTTGACGATCTTGTTTGTGTGCAAAGAGTGAGTTGCGATGAGCATCATCATCATATTTCAGAGCATACTGATCCATCCTGGAGACATTCATGGACTGAGAAAAGATGAAAATTGCTAGGATTGCCAACACGTAATAGAATCGCTTGGTTGGAGCCATTGGTGACTAGAAATAAAGAAAGCAAAATTTCGTGACTTAAGTGCGAGCATTCATTGCTATGATTACAGTAAGCTCGTCTGAATTGCTATGGTTACAATAGGTTCATCAGGAGTAATCCTCATAATCTTGGGCATTTATTTTTTCTGTTTGTGTTTTTATATGTGGGTTTTTTTTTTTTTTTTTGGTTTAACCCTCTACACCAAGACTTGAACATGTTGAATGAGGAAAGCTGTTGATTTACCACTTGCATCATTCTGGATGAACAATTTGGGGGTGGGGGAAGAAAAGTAGATGACATTTGGTGATACTGAACCACTTCTGATCATTTTTAATTGGAAAAACTTGCATGTGGGTACAGCTGTGTGAGAGGTTCCTCACGGTTAAATTTATTCTGGTGCTTGAATTTTCAACATTTCAGAAGTCAGTTGTAGGACAGGATAAATTCATCAACAGAATTGAAAAGTCTTACATTGTGTAAGATAGAGAGTGGTCTCTTTTGCAACAGACAGAAAAAAAAATCTGAGATGACTTGTTGTGTAATTAACGTGCAATTTCAACTGCTTTTTAAGTGACAGTAACAACAGCTCTACAGTGGCGCCCTCTCTGGTGAGGCCATGGCTGCTGCTTTTGAAAAGTGGCGGTGTTCGAAAGGTGGCCTTTCTTAAGGGTAATACGCAGTGCTCTGGCCCCCAGGGGAAAACTGGGCCACTTTTAACTTGGTGCATGCGCCTCCTGGTTATGATGTCATCATACAGAGGAGTCATGTGATTATTACTGGCCTTTCACCTCTCCTTGTGACCCAGGCCTGGCTAGGGCAGCAATGACTCAGGTGTTGCTCACTTCTTGGGCTGATACCCAATCATGTGGTCTGGCCCACTACATCCATAATGATTGGTGCTTAACCCTTTAAAAAGCCCTGATTTAAAACTGAGTCAACAGCTTTCCTTGGGGCACTTTGCACACAATGCGCGCAAAGTGTCCCGAAAGAAAGCTGTTGACTAAGACTACTTTTTGCTTCAGACTAGGCTTGCTGGTATGTGAGTGAAAGGTATCTTCCTGAAAAATTTGAATCATTTAACCATTATATGTTTAAAGGTAATGAGAAAATAACTGTAGCCCTGATTAGCATGTCTGTGCAATCTCCTGAATTCCTACAGATAAACCAGGAACATGTCCTGAATTGGGAGAAAATAACTCGGAACCTCTGCAAAGTATGCTGCATTTGTCAAACTGGCAGCTTGGGGACAAAATTAAACTCCAGCTGTCTTCCCTGTTCAAAAGGCCCCACTTTACAAGGTGGATTCTGATATAATGCAGTAAGTCCTCTGGCTACCACTAAAGATTTTCTTCCATCACTGCTGTGTTAACTCATTCCATACCAGTCCCTGTCCTCCCCCCCGTATATTTACCTGGATTTAAGACGGCAGTTGCATATTTAAATTCTTCATGGAAAGAGCTTTCGTTCAAGTACCAATATGCCTCTAGTCTTAAGTCAGTGGTTCTGGCACTGCCTGGCAAGTCATGCTGCAGCTGCCACAGGGACTGCTGCAACATGACTTGCCAGGCAGTGCCAGAACCACTGACCAAGACCTGTGACCATAGTATGGAATGAGTTAATATCCCATGGTTATAATGTGGTCTTAGAATAGCAGGGTCCACTCCATGGTTAGAGCATAACAATTCTCTCCAAGGTCTACTTGTCCAGGGTCAAGTACTTGTACTCCTATCTTTTACATGTGAATTTTGACAAATTTTATTTGGACCCCATCATTTTTGTCTCGCCAGCGTTAGCTGTTTGCGAGACTAAGCAGTCACTTTCCGGACGTCCGTCCGTCCGTCAGTCCGTCAGTCCGTCAGTCCGTCCGTCAACCAAAAACTTCGGAGTGGCATTATTTCACTAACTAGATCAGATAGTGCTATCATACTTGGGTGGATGATTGATTGTAATCATCACTAGAGATGTGGGCCATCAATGTTACACTTCATTGATTACTTCATGCTTCATTGAGCATTGGAGAAAAACTTCGGAGTGGCATTATTTCAGTAACTAGACTACATAGGCCTTTCATATTTGGGTGGATGATTTATTGTAATCATCCCTAGAGATGAGGGTCATCACTGTCACACTTCATTGATTACTTCATGCTTGATTGAGCATTGGAGAAAAACTTCGGAGTGGCATTATTTCAGTAACTACACTACATGGGCCTTTCATATGTGAGTGGATGATTTATTGTAATCATCCCTAGAGACGAGGGTCATCACTGTCACACTTCATTGATTACTTCATGCTTGATTGAGCATTGGAGAAAAACTTCGGAGTGGCATTATTTCAGTAAGTAGACTACATAGGCCTTTCATATTTGGGTACATGATTTAATGTAATCATCCCTAGAGATGAGGGTCATCACTGTCACACTTCATTGATTACTTCATGCTTGATTGAGCATTGGAGAAAAACTTCGGAGTGGCATTATTTCAGTAAGTAGACTACATAGGCCTTTCATATTTGGGTACATGATTTAATGTAATCATCCCTAGAGATGAGGGTCATCACTGTCACACTTCATTGATTACTTCATGCTTGATTGAGCATTGGAGAAAAACTTCGGAGTGGCATTATTTCAGTAAGTAGACTACATAGGCCTTTCATATTTGGGTGGATGACTTATTGTAATCATCCCTAGAGATGAGGGTCATCACTGTCACACTTCACTGATTACTTTATGCTTGATTGAGCATTGGAGAAAAACTTCGGAGTGGCATTATTTCACTAACTAGACTAGGAAAGGCTTTCATGCTTGGGTGGATGATTCATTGTAATCATCCCTAGAGATGAGGGTCATCACTGTCACACTTAGAAGCTTCAGAAGCCTGTTGAAATTGGATGACCTCAACTGATTTCAACGACCTAAATGTATTTTCACTAACTAGACTAGGAAAGGCTTTCATGCTTGGGTGGATGATTCATTGTAATCATCCCTAGAGATGAGGGTCATCACTGTCACACTTAGAAGCTTCAGAAGCCTGTTGAAATTGGATGACCTCAACTGATTTCAACGACCTAAATGTATTTTCATGGGTGAAATGCAAAACGTGGCGTTACCACTGCAACTTTTGACGAATTCAAGCCAAGTTTACCAAACTTACACCACCTTTGCTTCTTAGGAAAGCTTTAGAAGTCTATTGAAAGTGGGTGGCCTTGATGTATTTTTGACCTACTTTGGAGGTCAGATGCATTGCATCCTCGAATGTACAATGCTATTCATGGCCAAGAGTCAAACCAAGTTCACCAAATTTATACTAGCTTTGCATCTTACAAAACGTCAGAAATCTCTTGAAAGTGGATGACTTTGACCTACTTTTGACTTGACAAATCTTATTTTCCTTGTGTGTCTTGGGTATAGTTGATTGTAGGTCCCTAGTTACTATTTAACATGAATAGCTAAGTACCTATGCTTTATTTTTGGTGTTCTTAAATTTATCTTGAAGTGTCCTTTGAAGGTCAAACTTAGGTAACTGAACATATGAAGTCATGTTGGCCAAGGGGTATTAAGTGCTTTACATGACATCTATCACTACGAAGCTTGAAACTGGCATGTCAAGCTCTGATTTGTTTTAAGATGTTATGTACTTTATTGGCCATTTTGTTTAAAAAAAAAAAAGTGGTATATTCTGAGTAAATATATTGAGATTTACTTGATACATTCAACATAGATCTACTAAATACCATTATAATGTTTGGTCTTACAAGTACATTGCTACTGAATGCTGGCGAGACATTCATGCCCCCTGGGCATGGCTCTGGTTTACTTGTTCTGGACAGTAGGACATGCAAATTGGGGAGCCTCCATGATGGATCCCATCATCGGCATTGTAATTATGAAGGAGAACTGTATTTAAGAAATCTGTTCATTTCCTGCAAACTCACACTGTAGCTTAATATAAAAAGCGGAGTTGAATATTTGAAATAAAAATTTGTTCCCATGAATGTCAGTGAAGTCTTTGGTTTCTGCTAGTACATGCCTGTATAATGGCAGCTAAATCGCACTGTTGCGTAGTGACAGGGTGAGAAATTTTGGCAGGAAATTAAAGTGCATTTCTTAAACAAAAGTGCATAAAGATGGTGGTCTTCTTCAAGGGGTGACTGGGGATGAGGGGTGGCTGGGCAGGGGGTGGGAACATATTAGACAGGTGCAGTTTTGATCAGATAAACTGAGGCTGCATTGATGTTAAATACCTCAGTTGCACAATGGCCTTTCCAATAAAGGTATTGTCAACTCTATGCCAGACTCAGGCAGAGAATGTTAATAGGTTACCATGGTAATGTTCACTATTGAATATCAGTTGTAAGTGGTATATTGGACAAAAATCAAAAGAGTATTTCATCAAGACCAGCATTTGTGCATCATTGTCCTATGTGGCTTGCATATTTATGGACTGTTTCAGCTAAAAACCTGCAAAGCAGTTTCTAAAGATTAAATGTATACAATCTTTGATTTTCTACCAAAAATGATCCATACTGTAGCTTACATTTCATTGTGCGTAGGTAGAGAATTTCAGTTTTGTCACTGAAACCAAAAATGGCTACCTGACCTCAATACCAAGTAGACTTGACAAGCACAAGCTTTGTTGGCCAAATACAAGCTAAGTCTGTCTCAAAGGAATTTTCCTAGATGGTAGTTCATGCCAAAAAACATCTGACGGGAAGTTTTGACATTCTCAATGACAACATCAAATAAAAGTATGAATAGATTTTCAGATAAAATACCTGGAAGGATCTCAGTTAGACCAATGAGGTTTGTTCATCATGTTCGTCTGTCTACAAATCATCCTCAACTCAAGCTTTTTCACCAATGTCCTATCATGTATGTGCGACAGTCTCGAACTGATGATGTGAATATCCTTTGCCAGAAAATACGAGAAATTGAACGAAGGAAAAGTCACCTGTTCCTCGCATTCCACATTTATCGAGCTCCTGTGCATAGCACGTCTGATGCATTTCAAAATCTAAACGATGAATAGCATTATCATCTTTCCATAGTATGTTTAATACAAGGCAATGAAAATGAGACTAATCAATTTTGGCTGGAACTTGTATTTGATACAAATTTTCATTTTTAATGGCAGTTGTGTGCACAAAAGTGAGTCCAGGTATGGCGGTTAAAGAAACGCGAAACAACAAGGGGGTAAGAGAGAGAGAGCTCGTCACTGAGTTGTAGCATGAATATGGCTAGGTATAAATGTGACAGGGTAGGTGCTGTTTGGAGGTGATGGTGAGGCATCGCCTGACAACATACTACCGTTGTTATGCATTGTCACAGTCAAGTGGTTGTCGTAGCCACATCTAATTGTGCGAGTTTCCAGGTCCTGCATTAACAAAATCAATACTGTAAGTTCATGTCTTTCTGGTATCGATGGAGTTGCTATTGTAAACTGTGTAAACACAGCACACAGCCTTTAGTGTCCAATAGAATTCTTGTAATTCTGTGAACTATTCCAGGAAAAAAAAGAAGGAATAATGTCTGTCTCCATTTCCATTTATTGGTTTTAACTATATTGATGCATATCAAGGTCTATGATAGTGTTGTAACTCAAAAAACACCAAAAGAGTTTTTGGATGCATGAAAATTTGAAGATCTTGGAAACTGAAGATTTGTTCTAATGGCAAAAAGTCATAGAAGAAACACAGGGATTGTCATATATTTATGTATTTATTCATTCATGCATTATTTTTTTTTTCATTTATTCATTTTTCAAAAGCAAAACAAGGAAGTATTTTTGGTGCATGTTCTGTAAAACTATTGATTGCAGAATATGTGACCTCGGAAAGTACCTGGTCAGCAATTATGTAACATGTAAAGGAGACTTTTCTGGTGTTACAGCATTCAATAAATAAAGAGCTGGTATTGGGCCCTGGCATTTGAGTCACGGTGGACAAAAGTGAGATATTGTGGTTTCTGGCCATGTTAACCTTGAGGTGTGCCTTAAGAGTAAAAGGTTCAGTGCCAGTGAACTTGTGTTGCTGTGAATTTGACCATTACCTCAGATGTGTGTTCAGGCAGGAAGTTGAACTGGGCAGAATTCTTGGGTGTCATTTGTATATAAAGTATTGTGATTATTTTTCCAATGTTTCCATAAGGGTGCTTTTACTATGATGTTGCAAAATAGGAAAAACAAAAAACAAAAAAACCTCAGTCTCATATTTACCTGTATTTGTGATCTGCTCACTCCATCTTGTCCCAAATAACAAGCGAACCCGTTGAGAAATAAAAGTGGTGTTCAGCTGTCAGGAACCATGTGGTCACACATTGTAATGTAGTCAGTTATGGTAACTGGACAGACAGTGGCTGCAGAATGTAATTTAGGTTAAGAGGGTTTTAAACTACATGTATATGAAAAGATCGGCGCAACAGCTGCAAGTTTGGCTGCTGGTCTTTTCCCAAAAACACTGGGGGGCTGATTTATAGGGACTTTAAGTATTGATAGCACAGACTGACCTGGCATAAATCAGCACCATAAAATGATCTTGGGAAGTAAGAGGTGCTGAACTTTAAAAAAAAAAAAATCAGCTGACTTAAACCATTTTTCTTTTTTCTAGAAATGTAAGCATGCTAGCACTTCAATATAAAATATCTTTTTTTGTTGTTGTTGTTTTTGATTGATTGATTGATTTTTTTATTTCACGTGAGGAATTTGAATCTAGAATCATTCTGACCAACACTGCTTTTGCTGTGACTAGTTCTTCATTTAGGCAGACTTATGGAGAATTGCTCTGTAAGCTAATTGGAGATTTGTTGTGTGTGTTCTGTGTAAAAATAGCAACAATTTACCTGTAGTTGGGTGAACATCAGACGAGCCCCTGCGTAATTAAATTTGAAATATTCATGGGCCCATTCAGGGAGAAACAGCTATCAACAACAGAGGGCAGAAGTACAAGGGATGCTGAAGAAGAGTTTGCATGTATAGCATTGAAACAACAAACAAATAATTGCCTGAGGTGCATTTACTGACAGGGCTTCAAATTAATTACGAAATTGGTGATGTTGATTACAGTTCTGGTCATATGATAATTAATATTTCATGGGATGAATTTCCTGCATAGTCGGTTGCGTAAGTTCAAAGGCACATGCACATATATGTGCACACATTCATCTAGTCCCCTGACCAATGAAGTATGCATAAGCTTATGTTGATGAAACATTTTCTGTATTATTCTGGTAAAGCGTAAAGTATTAATTGAAGAGCATGGGTGTTTGAAATCGCTACCAGAGGGCAGTCTTGCATGGCCATTCCAGTTAAATCTTGGGTTGCGTAATATATTTTTCCTCATTGTCTTATCCAAGGGTACTTTTCTTATCCGTGAGTGATTGTCATGAAACAACAACAACAAAAATCTTTAGTAATAAAATGTTTCGGATAATGAAAACAGCCTGGAAGTCCAGGGAGTAATGCTTGTGCTAAATGAATGACTGCATGATTTATTTGCTTGGGACTGCCCAAAACAAGCAATTTTCTGTGTGTACACTTTCAAAAAACTTTCTGAGTAGGTGGACAATTGAAGTTCCTGTACAAGTAACTACTTTCATATTCCATTTAAGGCTGTGGAGTTGTGTTGTTTGACTTGGGCATTGACTTGTATATTCTGTTTTTGCCACTCAGTGCTCTAGGTGCAGCCAACTGGGATTGATCTGTCTATTCTCAAAATTTGTGCTTTCTTATATTTTACAGCACAAGGCGCTGGGTTGGACGTTGTTCGATGGAGTTCTGCAGAAACTACAGGTGTTGGAAGCAGACTACTTTGACCTTGAGTTCTGTGATCACCATGGCAACCCAGTAAGTACTTTGACTTCAAGTACTCTGATCACCATAGCAACCTGGAAGTGCTTTGGTTGTGAATATTCTCATCACCTTGGCAACAAAGTGGGTACCTTGACCTTGAGTTATTGTATCACCATGGCAACCCCTAAAGCACTTTGGCCTTGAACATTCTTATCACCATGCAAAACCAGTGAGTGATGCAACTGATCTGTACTCCGGGTTTGTGAGAAAAACTGAAAAGGTTCTTAAGAGCATTGCTTGGTTCATAGCTTTCTTATGTATGATATAGCTATTTCTGTCTTCCGCCTGCCCTGGCTTAGAGAGTTACTCTTTGCAACACAGGTTAAAAATCAACCTCAGATACAGAGGTGGAAGCCGAACTCACACAACTTTGTGCCTGGTACTTATCCATAAATTGTGTAAAAGTAGGCATCTCCCAATTCATAATATATATATACAAAATTTATAAAATAATAACTGGGATATAAAGCCATGATAGTTGCTTAGAAATATGACAAAATGTGGAACTCATCACCTAGTTTTCTGTGTGTCTAAAAGCCTTCGCTACTGTCCAAAATCGACGAACCCGCTGCTCCTTATGACCACCCGTGTGTTAATATTGCCGATACATGTACTGAGATTGTTATCATTTCACACTAGTCAGTAATGCCTTTTACTTAATCAGCCAGACTGCCATGCTGCTACCCAAGTTATTAGGCATCCAAGGGAGAAAAGCTTTTCTGGAAATTAAAAGGGTCCACTTGCGCATAAAAGGAAGTATTTTGCTGTCAAAACTATCCAGGACTTGTTCCTGGGGAATAACTGACAAAAGGCCATGCCTCATTGATACATTCAGATGTGTAGTAAAGATGACATCGTGTCTGTGTGTAATGCCACGTCCATCTCTCGTTCTCGCTGCAGTGCTGGTTGGATCATGAGAAGCCAATTATCAAACAGGTGGCCTCACCCCATGACCTGACCTTTAGGTTCTTAGTCAAATTCTACACACCAGATCCTGGGCTGTTGGAGGAAGAGTATACCAGGTGAGTCCTTAGCAACACGACCTTGGTCAGGAAGTCTCGGTTACAGTGGATCAAATCCATATGAACCGTTTTGCATGAAACATGAGTGCTGAAAGAAAGACATTGATATTCTTTGTCAGTAAATTTTAATTTTTGAAAAAGTGTGAAGTTCAGAAGCATCTTAGCTGTGCTCAGTGTAAATATGGCCATGGAGAACTGTCTATGTGTGAAGTATGGGGTCAGTGAGCATGCAGAAAAGTATGGTCGTGCAAACTCTGCTGCATCCAAATAGAATGTGTTAGTTTGGAAGTGGTGTAGCAATGTAGAGTTCAAGTAATATAAAGTCGAAGCACAATCTGACAACTTTGTTTGGCACAAATTTCATTAAAATTTGTTCTGGCACCCCTTATGTTGATAGTTGTGTATGATTTCAATACATTTCTTCTGTAAAATACCTGCTTCTGTGCAGGACCTCAGGAAGGACAACTGGGGAGGGACTTTTACCCTTAATGTCTTGGCAATTGAAGCCTTTGTTCTTGGATACTCACTTATGGGCCATTCGTAAACTTTAGGTATATGAAACAGCTTCGCTTTTGAAAACAGACCAGTGACTCCCTTGCCTTGTAGGTATCTGTTTGCTCTACAAATCCGCCGTGATGTCGCGACGGGTTGTATGCCCTGCTTGGATCACACAGGGGTCTTAATAGCAGCCTATGTCGTCCAAGGTAAGTATTTGATACGTCTCTTACCTCTGCTGTTCCCCGTACCTGGCAAAAGGGAAGCTGGCCACCCCAGTTTCTTGCCGGGGTACCCTTTATTATATCCGCCAGCAAGTGAAGTGCGTACTTTTGTAGCTCTGCTGGCCACAGGGCACAGAGCTTATGTGATCACTCTACTTGATGACCTACTTTTGGGTCACTGGGACCCGATGATTATGTGATCTAGACCTGTTTTTCAAGTTCATTGAGTACTTAAAAAAGGACATTTAATTCAACATCCTAATCAAGAATAGGCAAATGACAAAAAATGTATTACAAATATATATCATGTGGAAGTGTAAGATTGCATAATGTGGATGACCTTGATTAATTCTCAAGGTCATCAAAGGAAACCTTTTTAGGAAATGATTTTTTGGTGATGGTCCAGAGATTAGGCCTATTTGGCAGCAGAGTATTAGGCCCATTGGCCTCTTGCTTGCTTGTGCGACTCTCTGTTCATAGCACAATCTTTGCGAGCAAAATAGATCACTATTTTCCAATCCACATAAAACTCAAACAGCTTAAAGCCAAAATATACTCGGCTCACAACGTTTTCTTATATGCTACTTGCTGAGCATAGAAATATTTTTGTGTAAAGATTATGGGGATCAGATCTATAGAACAGAAGTTACAGCAATTGTAGGTGTCATGTACATTGTGGCCTGGAGACTGCCATCTTTGCAGTAATATATCCCAGAATGCAACAGGGATGACAGCAACCTCCCTAGGCTAGTTTTAATATTTTGACAAGTAAACCACTGAAGACTGTATTTAAAATAGTAACATGTATGTGTCACAATTGTAACAGTAAATTACTTGACCACATGCGGTGAATAAATCGGTTTTAAACATTGTAATTTTCGTTGTCAATTGAACTATTGATAATTTCCTTGAGTGGACACTATGTCATCTCTGTTGTATCGTGGGATTGATATTTGGCCAAGATGGCTGACTGCAGTGTTGAGGCAAAAACAGAAGAACATTGGATATATATTCTAAAGCAATAAAATTGGAAACTGAGTTAAAGGCCCCCTGAAAAAGAATGTTCAAAGCTGTATTCAGTGCAAATTTCTTTTATTATTACCCAGAATGCCTTGCTCTTGATGGAAGCGCCCATCTCAAGATGGCACCGCCTACAAAAAGGATGACTTTCATCGGCAATCCACAGGAGAGGTATAGCTGTCAATGCGCATTTGTAACCATAAAAGCTCACTAAGGCTCGCGAATATTCCTATTTTCAGTGGGCTTCATAACAAGTTTCTTGTTTGGTTTAATTGGACCTTGACACTATCTCATGACTAGATTACACGTCAGTCACCGTTAGCTCATTGGCAATGTCATAGGACCCACAAGCATGCAAAGTGAGGGTGGCGTCCGCTCTGCCGACAATGACTGTTCTAGTTAACCATTTAGTTGTGCTCCTACTTAGTGATGAGGGGGGCGCTGTACAGCAAAAATGTTTTCTGTGTATACATCCATCACATATTGGTGTCCTGGCTTGACTTACAGTCAGGAAACACGACGGACACATGTATTGGTTCCCAAGAATGTGGCGCAAGGCAGTGTTTCCCTTTGAGCTCAAATGTGCATAGGAATTAACTTGTGACCCCCAAATTTGAACTTAAAGGCTACAGGCGACTCCCTGGAAAACCTAGAAGAAAGAAGATCCTCAATGTTGATTAGATTTCAGTGAAAGTGTTTATGCCTGTGACGCTCCCAGATAACGGAAGACTCCCCAGAATGACGTCAAACGGGATGGAAGACTCTCAGGAGGAAAAAAAAAATCAGAAGGGAAACGCTGATGAAGCAAAAATAGATAACTAGGCCAACCATCCAGGTCCCAAGCTGTTCTGTGTGTGCAGCAATCTGTGATTGTTCCGGTTAAAATTGACCACAAAGAGTCTGGTGCTAGAAATAATGTGTGCTTTGTTTTCTGTCTGTCAATTCATACCACTTCCTGCAAATGACAACAGATGGCACTGGCTAAACATATCGTAAGGTTATAAAAGTTACAGCTGTACAAATTGTTGTTTCAGTGAATGCAGATATCATAAATATATATATATATATATATATATATATATATATATATATATATATATATATATATATATATATATATATATATAAGATTGGTAAAAATTGCATAGTGTCCCTATTTAAAAACTTCTCTTATGTTGATAATGAAGTGTTACTCTATTTCATGTCTGCCCAATGTTGCGGTGTTTCAGCGGAGCTTGGAGACTTTATAGAGGAGGAGTACCATGATGCATCGTACTTATCAGGGCTGCGGATACTGCCCAACCAGGACGAGAGGCTGGAGCTGAAAATTATGGAACAACATAGGAAACTTATGTGAGTAAAATGTTACGGGAGAACCGAACCAGATCTGTCACCTTCACTTGTTATTGCTGTGGAATTGAGAAAGAAAAAAGAACCCCATGTAAGCCTCTTTTGGCTCTTCTGCCCCCTTAAAGTGCCCCTGCCCCCTTAAATGCCCTGCCCCCGCAAGTGCCCCTGGCCCTTGTATGGCACACCAAATTTTAAAGTTGTGTAAATATTTAAAATTTTTATGATTAATTTTAGCAAAAATTACGACATAATATTCAATAGGAAGGTCTGATGTGGAGATTGACATATGGAGGATTACCTATGCATCCGGAGAACTTAACAAGAATAATGTGTACATGAAGCGTCATCACCCTGGTGAGAAAATGTTGTTCTATGGCCAAACAGAGATACTGAATAAAGGGACGGATAATTAAACCACATAATATAATCTAAGTGGTTGCAATTGAAGCAAAATTTTGTTAAGAGTGTCCGAGGTAATTATAATTTCTCTGACACATGTACAACTTGTGAACATTAGTAGGCGTAGTAGATGTTGTGTGATGGGCAACTGGTAGGTCATTTAAACTTTTCTGGTAAAAAGCACATCATACGTGAGTTATGATAAGATGGTGATACTACATTTGTTTACCTTGACCTTGACTCTTTTCCTTTACAGAGGTCAATCACCTGCTGAAGCTGACTTCAACTTACTTGATACTGCCAGGAAAGTGGAGCTTTATGGAATACGTATGCATCCAGCTAAGGTGCGCCTCATCTTTACCCTTTTCTTTGTATATTGTGCTCACTGGAACTACTATAATGACTCCAGGTTTCAATGTCTCACGACAAGACGCTTCATTCAAGTAAAAAGGTCCGAGTCGACTGCTTTCTTTGGTGTGCTTTCGGAGCAATTCACCCAAAATGTGCCAAGAAAAACTGCTGACTTGGTTTGAAACCTGGCACAGAAAGTGTAAACTGTGTACCCCAGTTTTCGGAACTCATCCCTGGTTCTCTAATGACGCTCTTTTCTTTTTTTTACTTTCAAAAGTGGGAAAATTTTCCGATTTTGGTATCGGATTAGTGAAGAGAACAGCTGCAACAAATATAAAACTAATCAGACATTTAACTGAAAACAGACAATCATATAAGCTGAAAGAACAGGCGATACCTTTGAGTCAATGGAGCAAATGATCCGAGATCCAAATTTTCAATGGGAAAAAGTTACATTCCAATATTGGCTTTAGGTCCCTCAAGGTTAAATATGTGTATGCTCCCAGCAGGATTTATATGATTTTTGGGTTTCACATTTGTCAGTGTGATACCAGATGTTAGGAAAAACTGCTCAAATTTGGCACAAAGGTACCTTGTAAAGAAAGGACAAAAGTTGAACTAGGGCTTGACATTAAGGCAAGCCCATTCTGTGGGACAAGTAAATTTTCAGACAGGATAAGTGAACTTTTTGAACATGATAGGGCTCCAATGCACTATTTGTCAGAATGTTAGACAGAAAGAGTGCAGTGGAACAAGTTAACAAAAGTCCTTAACGTGGAGCCGTGTGAAGTTACGCTCTTCAGAAAACTGGCATTTATATTTTGGGACAGGACCATGAAGGCGTGTTCCTTCACCTGGCTGTGGCTCACATGGGGGTCCTGGTATTCCAGAACACGACCAAAATCAACACATTCTCCTGGGCCAAGATACGCAAGCTCAGCTTCAAACGCAAGAAATTCCTCATAAAGTTGCATCCAGAAGGATATGTAAGTATGAAGTTGATGTAGCTGAGGTCTGTCTCGCTGATAGAGTTGTGTAGATCAGATGCATGTGGTTATTAGGAGCTCTACATGCGCATTTTGTGTGGCATAGCAGTTCACAAATTGGAAATGGGAAATGTTTGACTGTAGACCAGGCATTTTTATTTCTGAGCCTTGAAAGACGGCATACGTTGAAGTAAATGGACATAGTTTGCAACGTACATTTGTCACTTTTCCCCCTGCCCCCCCCCCCCCCCCCCCTCCAGCCCAACTTAAAAAAAAAAAAAAAAATTATAGTACTGGACTAGTTTTGATACAGCAGTAGTTTTTGATAAAATTCAGATTTGTATACATTATGGTAAAAATGGAATTCAGATTGTTTAAATAATTATTTTGTGTGGCATATATGTGGTCTCTATCACTGGACACATCTTGTTATTGACCAGATAATATATTTGTAATATTTACTTATAACAGTTGCAAAATAGTTTTTCTAAGCTCTGAGTTTCTGTCCATTTACATCAGGAAGGTCTTTATACTATCCTTATTGATGTTGTTTCTTACTTGATAGATTATAGAAGCACCACAAGTGTTGTGACCATATTGCCATAGAACAGTCAAATCAGAATTGTCATTCCTTGCAATCAAGGGTATGGTTTAAAGTTTCAGATTATGTACGTTAATGTTAATCCTGGGTTGCAAAATGTTTCAAAGATCAGTTGGAGTATATATACTCCAAGAAAGAATATGTCCCATATCCCATGATGTTGCAATGGGAGCAAATTTGACGTTTTTACACAGCATATTTCGTTGTTCTGTTGATGAAATCAATGATCGAGATGGAGTGAAAGAATCACAGCATTAATAGTGGAATTTAGGACCCCAGGTGGCAGCACTTGACGGTGTTCATTTGCATACATTTGGATATTTGCTTAGCAAAAGCTTCACCGGGATTTGTTGTTATGCAAATGAGTAAAATTATGCAAATGATCACCCTCCAGTGCTGCCCTCTGGGGTCCTAAAAGGGTTTATTGGCATGTCGGGATACCTTGCATATCCAAAATAGTTTGTTCTTGTATGGGCCACTGCATTCTTTATGGTGATACCAGGTGCATATATATGTCTGCAAGCAATGGCAAAAAAAAAGGTTGCACGTCTCTTGGCTTTCCTTTGAATAAGTCTTGGGGACTCTCTGCAGTAATGTAAGCCTGTCAAAAAAAAGTTACATCACCACTGTAGAATATCTGCAATAAGAAAACCCTTTCTGTGCATGACATTGGATGCTTCTGCATTTGGTACAGTCAGAAATTGTGTCTCCGATGTCATTGCTTTGTAGTCGTGAGGTGACGTTGACCTGTGTTCATCACCGTAGAATGTAAATATGTTGTCCTAGAGTGCTTGTGTCTGTAGTCTTTAACAAATCCTTCAGTGGGAGATTTGGGTGCGCGAAACCCGAGTTCCGCACAGAAAGATATGTAGGAATGGAATGGCCGTCACTGGATGTTTACTCTCTTTGCTATTTTGTGGAATTCTACTCAAACCTGTTACATTCGAAGACAGAGATATGCTGTCATGACAGTGACTCCAAGTGCATATTGATGGCTTTTCTGTGGTGGCGAGAGAAGGTAACTTTAACCCTTCCCCCCCCCCCCCCCCCCCCCCCCCCAAAAGTGGCTGAAACTGGCTGCTGGTCAAATGTCGTCTGCTTTGGTAATTTCAACTAATTCAAACAGTGCTGAAAAACAATTTGACCGAGAATTTTAGCTGAGACTTATCAAGATGACATGCTCCAGGTCAACAGCTTCCGTGAAATGGGTTAAGCATTATGTGCCCAACCCATGTCAAGGAAAATTGTTGAGTCAGTCTTAATCCAAGGGGGTAAGGGTTATAGCAGGGGGGGTATGACGAGGGTTTATTTGAAAAAAAATTGTACCATTCAAAAGTACCGTAGAATCTCCTTATTAAGATGTGTACCACTCCACAGTTACAACCATCTCTCTACAATGCCAGTTATGCTAACATTTAATATTTTTGTATTCTGTACTAAGACTACTCCTTTCCCAAGAGCATGTTTCTCCAGTCCCAGGGGTGGGCTGGATGGAGAGACTCACTGTCATTCTTTATCATACATGCTAATGTTTCAGTTTGTATCCTATTCCAGAAAGGAAAAAGCTTATTGAAAACCAGAACTCAAGCAGTTAATGTTACGGCTATTGATACATTTAATTCAGTGACACAAACAGATCAGTTTATAGGTTTTAAATATCAAAAAGATTAGCATAAAGCAGTGTCCATGTTGTACAAATAGTTGACATAACAATGGTTTAACCCTTAAAGTGCTAATCATGGCTATAGTCGTTTTCTTATTCCTGTTAAACATATGATGGTTAGAAGACTCAAATTCCTCATGAAGATAACTTTCATTCAAATACCAGCAAGCCTGGTCTAAAGCAAAAAGTGGTCATAGTCAACAGCTTTCCTCAGGGCACTTTGTGCACTGGGTGCAAAATGACCTGAAGAAAGCTGTTGAGTCAATCTTAAATCTGCTCTTTAAGGGTTAACATTTTTCAAAGAGTGCAGACCATGCTCTGGGCAGAAGTGAGGATTAATTATTGGTTAGCCCACCCAGTAGAATGATGGTTAACTTTGCAGTGCAACATAACATGTTTTCATGAAATAAACAGGACAGTACTTTGTGATATGTTACAAGATTTCAAAATCCATTCAAGGTCATTTATGAAGTTACAAATACATGACAATTGGTAGCCACCTTGTAGCTCTGCTGACCGGTGGTAGAGCTCATGGCATCACTCATGTCCGCCCTTCCGTCTGACCATCTGTCCATAAACTTTCCGTTTGCGAGCGCCATACAGCTCACAGTTCTCAAGATAGCCCCATATAACTTTCAGGACTTATCCAGTGTATGAAAATGTAGGTCGAGTTTAATGTTGGTGGCGCCACCTACATAATTATGTAATATATGGGTCAAAATGTGAAGATTTTGTGACCATTCTAGCATACTGATGTGATAGATCTTGATGAAATTTAGTTGGAATATGGAGCAGATCAAAATCAAAGTTGCATGTCATATTAGTCGCTCCACATATACTTTGATGGAAATTATGAGTTAAAATGTTGTGAAAGATACAAGATTCCATATCTTAAAAAATAATTGAATTAGACATGCCGGATGTGTAAGATATATAGGGCATGTCCAATGCTAATATGTTATGTAAGATCAGTGACCGAGACCTATTTTTGTTAGGTCACCAGATCTATTAAGTTGGAGGAGGTGATTTTGTAAAGGCAGTGTGTAGCTTGAGCATCAATGGCAAGGGCAGTTTAGCCTCTAGATGAAAATTGCACTTGAGTACATTATATATAAAACTCTACTTGGTGACTTTCTTTTTGGGTCACCATGACCCAATGATTGTGTCCTTGACCTATTTTTCAAGGTCATTAAGCACCTAAGAAAAGGACATTTAATTCAATATCTTTGACAAAGAGTAAGGCAAATGATGCCAAATGAACCACATATGTGTATCATGTGCAAGTTTGATATCGCATAATATGGATGACCTTGGTTAATTTGTTAAGGTCATGGAATACATTTAAGGAAATGATTTTTGGTGACGGATGATCAGCAGAGCATCAGGTCCACGGGCCTCTTGTTTCAAACATTTGAGTAATTCACATTGTATGTGGATCACCAAAGGCTTTCACAGCAAGGGTTTAATCCTTTTCCCCCTAAATTAGCTGGTGGTCAAGTGTCATCCACTGCATTTTTTTGGGTCCAACAGTTGTGAAAAACAATATGAATGAGAATGATATATGAGGCCTACGGATATAAGACACTGTAGGTCAACAGGCTTCCATGACCTGATGTTGGGTGCAAACCCATGCCAAGGAAAGCTGTTGTCTCAGTCTTAACCTTTCAAGTGCTTAACCTTTAAATGTATAATGGTTAAAAGATTCAAATTCTTCATGAATATACCTTTAATTCAAATACCAGCATGCCTGGTCAGAAGCTTAAAAAAGTCTTAGTCAACAGCTTTCCTCGGGATGCTGCACACATTGTTGGCAAAGTGTCATGAGCAAAGCTGTTGACTCAATCCTAAATCAGTGCTTTAAGGGTTAAGTTTAGGCTTAATTCAAGGGAGACAGGCTAAAGAAGGTAAACTTTGTTATAAGATAGCGTAACATGTTCTATAATTAGCAATGTCAACATGTGTTGACGCTTTGACATATTTTTGGAAGGCATGGGATGGGGTACATAGGAAAATGTTGGATCATCCTGCCCCGAAATATCTAAATTTATTCACTAGTTTAGGAGCATAGGCTAATTGATATATCATTTAGGGTTTCAAGACAACAATACATGTAGTATTCAATTTTGGGGATTCGCATGAATGAAAATTGACAAAGACTTAACTTCACATAGTGATTGCATGGAAAACATTTCTGTGACACAGCTGTATGCTGACAGGGAATTTTCAAGTGAGGATCTTTTTTTTCTTCCTTGCTTAATAACTTGTGGTTCTGGTTTCTCCTTACTATTTTGTTGCAGCATATCAAGCAAAATAGAGTTACTTTGACTTGAATGTGCAGTTTCTCAGAATTGTGATTCATGTTAGTTTTATATTTGTACACCAGGTGGACACAGGCAGAGCACACATGTTGGGTACAGCATATTTGAAGCATGTTGTATAATGTTGGGTCATTGCTCCTTGAATTTCAGTTATTTGTGCATACTATATATACATATATATATACATATGTTTAACTGAAAAGTTCTCTTCTCTCCTGGCTAATGTAAAACACTAAAAAAAGGGAGGGAAAAGGTACTTGTCTAGGGCTATGTTTATCCGTTGTGTATGAGCAATGTTAATAGTTATTATAAAACTTGTTACTGTGAAACTTTTGTAGAGTTCACGGGATCATTATGTGGTAACTACACCTCTAGTTCTCTTTTCGCCATTGTATGACCTGTTTTTCACATACCATGAGCTTTCCCCCATCAGCAGCATAAGATTTAACCCCCCCCTCCCCCCAGTCAAGACTGAGTCAACAGCTTGCCTTGGTGTGGCTCGGGTGCCAGTATCCATCCTACACCATGGTGAGCTGTTGACGTGGGGCATGTTATCTTGATAAGTCTCCCCTACGATACCCATTCAGATTGTATTCTTTTTGGCTGATACTGGTGAAAAGAACCCGAAGCATATGAATTTGACCGCCAGCTGGATTGTGCCTCCTTAAGGGGGGAAAGGGTTAATGCATGTGATAACTCGAGAATTTGAATCCGAAAAATTGAATGATGATCTGCAGCCTGCTGTGATTCTGTTTATTAAGTCCACAATCCAGATTTTTAGTTCAAATATAAGTACAACATTGCAGTTGTTTGGAGCAATCTGGGGGTATTTCTCAGTGAATGGTAATGTATCAAATTCTAGTGAGCAAATCATTACCAGACACTGTGAATGCAATTATTGTCATGGGTTCTGATTTTGTTAGCTTTTGGTATTTTGGGCCTCTCTCTGAAACTTCAAATTCAATGTATAATTCCTATCCATTCTCTGTTAAAAATCTGTGTCACTGGGTGTGTATTTTGGTGGTTTTGAAACATCATCAAAATTACCGAAAACTGAAATTAAATGGATTCACAATAGTTGAAAAGTTGGGAAAGCATAGTAATATGGATTCTTCAGACCTGCCTGATCCTAAAATAAACAGTTCTTAAGGTACATAAAGATATAAAGGCAAAATCTTTTTTTTTTTTGGGGGGGGGGGGGCTAGATCCAGCTGGCTGAGGTTCAAATACCCACCCTCTTTGGCCAAGACATATGAATGATGGACCAGACCTCACTATTTGCGTGACCCTTGGTTTCATTATGCATTACCCAGATAGTTTGCCTTGTGGATGCATTTTCTTGTTTTAATTTTTGCCTGACTCAGAAAGTTTGCCTTGTAGATGCTGTGAAAATGGTATGTGAAAAACTTTCACATATTTCTACACATGTGGGACCAAGTTTTGGATTTTAGTATGTTTGGTTTTCTAACAAATACATGTCCCAAGATGTGGTCTTAGATGGGTTGCCATATGTGATTCTAAGTGTTACCTCGAAAGTGCTACTTGTTGATGCACTGAAAAGTTCTTATTTGTGTCACAGAAAAGTTCCTATGTTATCACTATGCAAACTGCTTTTATCAAAAAAAAGTTGATAATAATAATAATAGTTGCAAATAAACTTTAAAAAATAAACAATTAATCAATAAATGAATAAATAAATAAATAAACAAAAATAAAAGCGTTAAAATTGAAACTGATATTTGTTCTTTTAGACACTTCTGCATAGTTTGTAATACAAGATTGTTGATAAAATATGGCATATGCCTATTTGGCAATGTTGAGAAACTCAGGAAAGTGAAATGGATAATAAATTTTAGTGTTTGCGGAGTGATGTTTATTGAGATAACCAATTTTGCATTCACATGCACAATTATTTTCATGTATGTGGATTTGTTGATGTAAGGAATCATTGTAAGTGCATATATACTGTGATTAAACCATGTTGATTTATGTTGTGCAATAACAGCTCCATCTTTGTTGCAGTTTTTGTTCATAAACAGTGCAGACTGATAGCAAAGATTTAAAAAGAAAATATTGGTATCTCTCCTTGATATTTAGTATATTTGTTATAGAGGTATATGCTAAAAATAATTGCATTATTTCTCTTGGCATTTGTGTGGATTTTGATATCTTTGAAGGATGGAAACTTGGATTCTGTGGGTGGCCAAAGAAAATGTTCATAAGTAACTGAATTTCTTAAAGGTGATGCACATAGCTTCACTGCATCATTGTTGTGTGAATAATATGATACAAGTTTATCTGACTGATTCATTATTTTCTATGGGAAAAAAAACAAATTTGGTGTCAATATTAAAAGTATTTTTACATCACCTGGATATCAACTTCTAATACTTCTGGAAGAAAAAATAATTTGTGGTTGATAGCTTAAGGCACAGAATATGACAGATATGGAGCTCAAAAGGGGACAATCAATACAGGAAAAAAAAAAGAACGAATTCATAAAAGTTGCTGTAGCTTAGCTGTCGGTTGAATGTAGTCTTGTAAGCTAACTGTCAGCATGAAACATTAAACCCAACAACTCGTTGTGCTAATGGCTGGACTCTAAATGTCTCAGAGAGGGAAGGAAGTGTAATTTTACAAATGCTTCTGAAAAAAGGTTAAATGTAAAAATATAAACTGTGTTTTGAATAATGTTTTGCAGAGAAGAAGTTGTAAATCTTTTTTGAAAGGTATAGCCATTTGAATTTAATCTAGAAATTGGAAATTGTGCCAATCAAATTTTTGTGCTGTAAAAATTTACTATGTGCATTGGACTATACCATTATGGAAGGAATTGAAAAAGTGAAACACTGTTTTGGATTACAGACAAAAACTCAACCAAGGTTTTAAAGATGCTGAAGTGATTTTTTTCCATTCGGCCCTTTATGTATGTGGAAATTAGATGCGAACTCCACTCATTCCATACCAACCCCTGCTTTTTTGTTGAAGATTACATATTAAAATACTTCATAAAGAAGAGCTTTTATTTAAGTACCAGCATTTCTGGTCTGCAGTTGGTAGCTTTTGCACTGCTTGACATGGCATGCTGCAGCTGGTGTAAAGGGCAGCTGTGTCATGACTTGTCCAGGAAATGCAAAAACCACCGACCAAGGCCTGCACCAAATTACTATGGAATAAGTTAGATTTCAGAGAGAGTCTTTGCAGGAAAACTTTTTGGATTTTGTTTTCAGCTTGGTTTGTATGCTTTTGAGTATGGAATTCAGTGTAAAGTTCAGGATAGTAAATTTCATTCCTTTTCAGTTTGATCAAAATGCTAACAAGGAATGAATTAAATGAAAACTTCAAATTAATGTAGAATGGATTGAATCCACTAGCATTATTTTGTTTGTGTCTGGTTCTGTCGTAGATGACAAGAATTGCTGCCGACCATTCTGCTGAACAGGTACCTGCTCTCTCACTTGACCTTTGACCCCAATGACTTTTGACCTTAATATTTCTAGCTACCTTTCATAATTCTCAAATTGTGATCCTCATTAGCTTATAGAGCTTGGAAAGTCATGCTTTGAATTAAAAGAACATAGCATACTGGTAAATTTTGATGTAATCTTCACTTTCCTCAGTGGATTTTGTCGTCTTTGAAATTTTTGAAAAACCACATTTTTTTAGGGAAACTGAGGAGTATTTACTTTGGTACATATTTCTTATTTTTCAAACCTTCTTGAATTAATGTTTGAAGTGAAATGTGATCAATAAAATGCTGGTACAGTTGTGAATTTGGCCCAGTTTCACAAAAAAGGAATATATGGAAAGTTGTAAAAAGATACTTTCCTAACATGTACATGATTAAAAAAAGTAGTGTACACGTTGTTTCTGAAAGAATTTATCCATTTCTTTGGGACTTCTTAAGAGCCTGTAAAACAGAATAGAAGTTAGACCCTTCTTGCATGTGAAATGAAAGACCTGGCAAAGCAGTTGTGGACCCTTTCATGTTGTTTGTGTGACCCTGGCGTTGCAGTCCTGTTTAGAGTTAAGCCAGTCCTATTTGCTTCTTTCCTCTGATGATAAATGCGCATGCAGCCTGTGTACATACTGGTGTTTGTTAGTTGGCAATATCATGCATTTGCAGGAAGCTTGATAATTTCAGCATGGCAGCTCAGGTCAGCTGAGACTGAATCCAGTTACGACTGTTGAGGAGACTGAAACTGTTGAGCATGCCCTTTATGAAACCTTAGAAAATGTGGTAATGCCATATATATATTGTTTTCAAAACAAGTGGGGACATTTTAGTTAGGGATAACAAGAACAGACATAGTCTTCTATGTGCAATGTGTCATTCAGGGGTAAAGGGTAGTGATCTGATGTAGTTATTTGTGTGTGCATGGGCTGTGGTAGTGAAGTGAAATCTGCAGACACTTGCACATTTGGAATTTCTGTTAATGCACTTCGAGTGCTTGGTCACTACTTAGTGCACCCTTCAGTGCTTAGTCACTACTTAGTGCACTATGTGTGCTTTGTCACTACTAAGTGCACTTTGAGTGCTGAGTCACCACTTAGGGCACTCTGTGCAGTTTACTAGATGTTTCAAGGCACTTTGAATGCTGAGGGCACTCTGTGCTTCTTTGTGCAATTTGAGTGCTCAGTGCAACCATCTTGCCAGAAAATGTGTATACTCAGGTTTATTATAGTTAGTCTCATGATACAAATAGTTAAGCAAATATGGGGTCTGTTTAATCCCTTTCAAAGTGATAAGATTAATTGAAACAAATTGTAAATGAAGAATTGATTTATTTTGCTTGCATGTCCAGTTTGGCAGTGACACAGTTTCTGTACAGTTTACTTTTGGTAGACATGTGAATGCAATTTTGGTGTTCAGATACATTTAATGGAATCCTCTCAGAAGATGAAGAACAGTTCCATTTTGATTAACTGCTTGTAAACCTATTTTGGGGGAACTTGTGACATTTGGGTCAATATCGTCATTGAGTTAATTGTTTAAAATATTAACAATTGTTTGAAAATTATAAGATCTTCATTCAAGCTTCCTGAAATAAAATTCTAAATTTAGCACATAGTAATGTATGCAGGCAGGTTTTATGTGTCATTTGATTGAGGGTGTTATTTCTGGAGTTTCTCCTACTGCTGTCAGCTTAAAATAAGCAACAAATGACTTGACATAAATATCTGCCTGTAAAGTGATGGATTGATAAATAAACCAAGTTGCAAAAAATTAAGCAAGTACATGTAAGTCAATTTGTGTGAACTATATTCCTAGTCTGAGAAGTAATTGCTACTTACTTGAAAAGAGAGTATTTTTGAGATTAAAAATGAAAATATTTTAAATCTGGTGCCTAGATGGTGATGGAAATGTTCATAATGGGTATAACAGTTTTAGCAAACAGAACTTTGCTGTACCTGTATCAGTATGAATGATGATATAGAAACTTGTTGAACTTATACAGTGTGGCATCATACTTTATTTGAAAAAAAAAAAGACAAAAAAACAGTTGGTCTGCGTTTATGTATTGGTTGGTGGTTTCTGTGTTTGCCAGTTTAGTCCTGCTGCAGCTTTCATGCCCAAACAACGCAAACACCACTGACTAGAGAGAAAGCATTTTGATACTTGAATGAAACTTCTTTATGAGGATTTTGCATATGCAGTTTCCAAAGTTGTTACAAGCAAAAAACCTTTTCACGTTGACCAAATGTTTTTAGCAACAAAAATATGCTTATGCCAAATCATTGCAGGTGAATATATAAATATAATGACACGGGGAAGATAACTAGCATTGAATGAGTTAGCATTCATACGGGCGAGAACATAGCAGATTTTTTTTCACCACTAGCAGCAATTACAACAAAAATGAAGCCTAGAGTGTTGTACATACTGTTAGAGCTATATATGGGCACCAGGCACACACTTGAGGCTTCATTCACTCTTCTTTCACGATTATGCATGAAATGGCAAACATGCTTCAGAAAATATTTGGAAAAGAAAAAAAAAACCCACTGCAGTTCAGAATAAATAAGCATGGGTGATCATACAATACACAGCTATACTTGCTTCTGGCTTGTCTTTTTGCCAACAAGCACAAAAAAAATATTTTTCTGTGTGTTAAGGCTCTGGGGAAGTTCTTCAGTTGGAACTTTGTCAAAATGTGTCACTGCTGCAGCTATTATATAAAGTGTATGATCACATGCAGATGGTGTATGAATATCTGGCAGTTCTCTATCATCTTTTTCTCTAATAAGCACACTTTTCCTTCTTTCTCCTTTTTGCATTCCTATCTGGTCTTGCACAGAATGAGGTAAATGAATTTATCTTTATGTTTTTTTCACATTATCACAAAAGGGCCAGCGTTATTTCATTGATAACAATGGAGCAGAACTTTTCTCATCATGTTTTGAGAAAAGTTTTGGTGCAGCATTATATCAATTCTACCCAAGTCTAAACTGGTTCAGAATATTTCATCTGCAATGTATCTGGGAAACAAGGTAAAAGTTGTGAAAGTTGATGAGGGAGGACACAGGAATATGAGACGAATCTGAGGAAAAAAGCAAGAGTCATAGCCATACTAAAGATGGGGACTAAGTTACCTTAAAATACTAAGGCTGGCCCTTTGTATTTCTTTTGAAGGTTAAGTGCATGACGTTTTGATGTTACTCACTTTGGCATACCACACTCAGCACACACATGATTCAACCATAGTTTCATTATGGTAGTTTGTCCAATAAGTGAAATGTAGTGAAGAGTTAGACAATGGACAAGCTACCACGAATGCAGTCAGAGAGCCTTGTATTGTTTCAAAGTTCATATATTTTTATTAGAGCCAAATGTATTTTTGAAAGTGAAAAGGTGGACAACTATGTGGTTCTGAACACTGGGTTATTGTAAAATTACCGCTATACATTTGTGAAGGATGAGCATACAAATTGAGTAAAGTCTGTTAAGTTAAAAGGTACATCAACTACAAACACATATTTTTCAATAGTAAATAAGCTTTGGTGTTTTTGTCTCAAGGTTTTTGAGGTTCTGTTTTTGTCTGTCTATATATTTATAGTCGATAGATGGTTTTCCTTTTAAACTTGCATGAGGCACAGTGGTCCCTGTCACCCTTCTTCCTACATTGTCTGCTTTTATTTAGAAGTATGTAATGGTGCTTTCTGAAGCATTTGCACCTGTCAGTTGAAAAGGGTGGATCACACACCTTGGTAGTTGATCCTGTCTGATGCAGCACTGCCGAAGCTATATTATGTAAAGTTTCCAAGGCTTAATGACATTTGTTTCTATATGTATAATGGTCTATTGCATTTGCTGTTGTCTTTCATCAGCTTTTTGTGTTGAAATCCTGAGTGGTACACCAGTGAATTTATTTCGCAGTGCATATTTTAGATATAAGCTATGACTGATGACATCATCCACATACATGGATGGCTGTTGCCAATAAATATAGTCTACCTGAATGTTTAGCATCATTTTGCGACTGTTTAATATTACGAGTTAATGTATTAATCCTATTGTGGTTTCACCAACACCTTGCTGTCATCTCTTCTGCCTCTGAGTAAAACGTATTATGTCATCTATATATGCAATTTGCTGTTGCCATTTATCTAGGGATGATGATATTGTTTAAATATGTGGATGGCATTTGTCAGTGAACACATTCTTCTGCAAGGTGTTCTGTCTGATGGTTGAGGACAAGCATTGTTACAACCTCTTCTACTTTCCCATCCAACACAATATGATCATCTATATATGCAGGGGTAGACATTAACTTTTTTCTTACCTGTGTAACAGGCCACCCTGGGGACAAGTTAGTATGTTGATTTAGAAATTGCTTTTTTCCCAAAATGTTTGCTTGGAAAAGTACTTGCCCAGCCCAACATGTATGGATTAGAATTAGGCTGTCTGACCAGAGCATTTAGATTTACTTGCCCACCCCACACCAGTGGACAGGCCTTGATGTGGAGCCTTGACTTGTGATTACCCTTTTACCAGCAATCCCTGGTCTTTGAGATCTTCAGTTAATTGAACAAGGTCCATTCTTACAAGCGCAAGAGGAGAGGATGTAGTTATATAAAGTACACATTAATTTTGTATAACACTTCACCATGAGCAACTATTCTGATATTATCATAAAATGGTTATAGCCACTCACAAGTACTTGGTTACAAATACCACTTCATGTGGATTTGTATGCTTGTAACTGTAAATATGTTTCTACAGGATCATCCTGACCTGTTGTTTTCTTTGTCATTGGCCCGTCACTGGGATGACAATTTTGTGTAAATTTTCCATGTCAAGTGTATTCTGTTATTGCCCCTTGACTGTTCATCTGGCTGGTCATTTAGAAGGTTGTGAAAGGATACCCTGGGTGGTTAATTTCCTGTGTTCAGAGGCATTTTAAAGACTTTTTTCCGCAAGTCCTTTTTTACCCTCGGCACATAAAGTGCTGGAAGGTTTTGTACCCTTCATCATCTGTCCATCTGTTTGTCTGTCTGTCTGTCCATTGATCCATCTGTCTGTACATCATTCTTGTCGATGTTATCGCAATATCTAAAAATATTCACCTTGGCTGTACCAATTTTTGTCACAGAAGGACCTTATGATTGATTCCTATTGAAAAACAGGTTCCTCTGATTGTAAACTTTTTATGAAACTTTTAATGTATGGGGTCAACCCAGACGACGTTACCGTGATATCACAAAAGATATTGACCGCAGCTTTACCAAATTTTTTTCTGCGATGAAACTTATAATAGACCAGAACCCTATTTAATACCAACTTGCTCTGATTATTTTTAAACTTTTTTATGAAACTTTTAATATATTTATTTGAAAGCCGTCTAAGTGGCATCAACCCTGACGATTTTACCACAATATCTCTAAAAAAGACTGCTCATAGCTTTACCAAATTTTTGTCAGAGATGTATCTTATGATGGACCAGGACCCTACTTAAAACCAGCTTCCTCTGATTATTTAAAACTTTTTATGATACTTTTAATGTATTTATTTGAAGGCCATCTGAGTGGCACCAACCCTGACGACGCTAATGCAATATCTAAAAAAATACTGACTACAGCTTGACCAAATTTTTGTGAAAGCTGCATCTTATGATGACCAGAACCCTATTTAAAATTAGCTTACTCTTTGTATTTATAAACTTTTCATGAAACTTGAAAGTATTTATTTGGAGGCCATCTGAGTGGTGCACAAGGGGACACATATACCTTAATATCCCAACAATGATCCAACACAGCTTCACCAATTTTTTTTCGGAGATGCACATCATAGTGGACAACATTTCTATTGAAAACCAGCATCCTCTCATTATTTCTAAACTTGTTATGAAAATTTGGAAGTATGTATTTGATGACCCTATGAGTAACACACAGTATAGTGATTTCTGTCACTGGTCCCTGCCTCAAGAACACATCCAAAAGTGCTGTTTCATTTCATAGACAACAATATGGAAATTGTATACAAAGTATTCTACTGCAAAGTCTTACAAAAATAGAATGTATTATTGAGGAAAAAAGATTGTGGGCGCCGAGGGTAATCCATTCTCTGAACATTATTTTTTTTATCATTGCAGTGTTAATTGGGTTGCTGTGATCATGAGATGTATGGTTAAGGGTATGTTTTTTGGGAGAGAAAAGAAGGAAATGTATGTTTCTTCCTCATCACACCATGACTTTGTCACTGGACATGACTAATTTTTCTGCAAGGAGATTAGAGAAATTTGGTCTGGTGGATTCAAATTGTAGTGGTCTCTGCTTTGATTAGTATGCCCCAGGTCAACAACTTTCCTTTGAGTGAGCTAGGTGCTCAATGCCCAATTACTCCCCAGGCCCCTGTTGACTCTGACTTGATGTGATGGCGAAAGGGGGATTGTCTTAGTTATCTCAGTCTCTGATGTACCTGTACATGTTCATAAATATAAAACAATGATAACCTATTCAAATCCAGTTCTTTATGAAACATTCTTTCAGTTAGCTATAACATGCTTAGTCAAACGTCACTGGTTTTTGCATTGCTTGGCAAGTTATGTTGCCATAAATACTATGGCAGCATGACATTTCAGAATGGCAAAATCACTGACCAGAGTTATTGTATTGATGATATCAAGGCATTGATCTGTAAAAAGGGGAAAGAGTATGCACTTGTGTCGGTGAGTTTGGGAGCTTGTTGTCGTGCAGTATGTTTGTCAACAAACTAATTAAAGGACATTTTCAGCTGAAATCACACGCTTTTACAATAACAGCCTCCAGAGGGCCACATGCTTTGACAATAACAGCCTCCAGAGGGGCACATGTTTTGACCAAGCAGGCCTCTAGAGGGGCACATGCTTTGACAATAACAGCCTCCAGAGGGGAACATGTTTTTGACAATAAAATTGCCCCAGATACAATTTCTGAAAGAAGCAGACCTCTGAGGTGATATGCTGAAAGATGGTCGTCTCGTTGAAAGTAAAGTAAATCTGCAAGTGCTCAATGTTTAAAGTACATTCTGCAATGTGAACCTCAGCGTCACCAGCTTTTTGGCTCTGCTGACCAAAGGTAACTGGTAATATGAATGTCATGCGAGTCATTCATGTATTAGTGTTTTAAGCGGTTTGTGAAGGTCAAGGTCATAGGTCTGTCTGACCCATTTTTGAGAGGTCAAAGGTGACTCACCAACCATTTGACCACTCTTAACTCTTGAACAAATACAGTTGGCCATCTGAATTGTGCATGATTCAGGTATTTATGGGTGTTTCAGAAGGCTATGGAAGGTGAAGGTCATATCTACATCTGACCTGTATTTCATAGGACAAAGGTACGATCAAAGACATTACCGTGCTGATTCTTGAGTGATGCATCTAGCTGGCCATCTGAATTTTGGATGAGCCAAGCACCTATGACTGCTCAAGTCTATGGAAGGTCAAAGCCATATCTGTACATTTGACCCTTTCTTCAGAGGTCAAAGTTCAGAAATCTACTCCATGACTGCTCTACCTCTTGAATGAATGCCCGCCAAGGATCTGAATTTTGTATGGTGCTAGTATCTTGGTGTGTTTGATAATCCTGTTGAAGGTCAAGGTTAAAGCTTATATTTTAACTGATTTTCCTGTGGTCAGAGGTCATTGATCATATCTTTAAGAAAGGTTTTGGCTCATACAGTCCAACTATGTTAATGTTGCACCGTCTATTCATTAGGAAAAATGCCAAATTAATGAGGGTGCCAGATTGGCAAAACCTGTACACTTTACTCAAGCTGCAAGGACACCTTTACATAGCTTTTTTCATTGATTTTTTTCACTGAGCCGTAAAAATGGGGCTTTTTCCAGTTTGTCAAACTTTTTCTGTCACATTTTGATGAACTTTCCATAGTTTCTACCATAATCCACTTATGTACATCATCCCTTCTAATGTGACCTATGGTTGAGTGTGACGCATGTAGTACATAGAAACGAAGTCCTTGATAAGAAAGACAACTACATTTGGAAACAGTAACTGAATTGAAGAGACTAAAAATTGTCCATTCACCAGATAGAACAGAAGGGAAAGAATGTACACTATAAAATCTTTCCTCTGCGATAGTCCCTATATGTTGGAGAAGTGATTATTGATGCATTGTAGTGATAGTTTTGGGATATTCTTGCTATCAATAGCTATTTCCATCTTTCCTTGGTCTGAAGTGACACTTCCTTTGTGGCTTGGAGTTGCCATATCTTGCAGGTTTGAAACTGAATACTGCTTTTTGCCTTCTGCCCGCACGCTTTTTTGAACACTTGACATATATTGATAAGCAACAGATAACGTGCAAGCAGATTAGTATATTTTCATTTTCCACACATCAAAGGTAGTTCAAATTAACCCTATCTGCCAGACTGCTTGCTTTGCCGATGCGTTGGCCCACTTTGTAGCCAGTGTGTTGCTTTGTGTCACGGCCCTTGACGAGCACAAAAGACACAAGCCGAATTGAGAGAGGAAATTACAATGCTCAGTGTCCATAGACATGATGACGACAAGGTGCCAGAGAAAGGATGCTGAATGACAATGTACTAACTCAATGGTAGAAATCCAGTCTCGCGAGAACGAGTGTCGAATATGAAGGGTACCACATTCACTCTTGCAATGCCACATTTTGGAGTCCGTCAACAGCTTACCGTGGCACACTCTGGATGCATTGCGCCCAACGCACGCCAAGGAAAGCTGTTGACCGGAGCTGTTATATTCCATGTAATTACAGACATTTTGGTACCTGCATGAAAGATCTTTTTGCAAGGAACCTGAATCGAGCACTGCTGTTATAATTTAGAGCGGTTGGTTTTAATTTGTTTGGTTTTAATCACAGTTGGCACTTTAAGAGTCAACAAGGTCTGACTGTATGTGGAAAGGGTGTATTTTGGGGCGCAGATGTAGGGTGAAACTTGAATGGGAAACTGAAACATGCTTTCTTTCTGGGCTGCTACATTTGACAGAGCAAATCAAGGTCACAGCAAAATGTTGGTTTATGTCTGGAAAACACTGCGATAGGACCATGGTCACCATTAAAGCTGAATGGGAATTGATGTGTGCTTTCATTTGTTGCTGTCACATTTGATTTTGACTGACCTTCAAAGGTCATATCAATGTCAGGGGCCCCTATATTGGCCGATATCTGGAAAACTGTGCATTTTAGAACCACGGTTACTGTAACCCATTAATAGAAAAAAACGACACCTGCTTCAGTTCAAGCTGTCAGATTGGACCAGGAGTGACCTACAAAGGTCAAATGAAGATCAGGGAAACAAAATTGGCTGATATAAGAAAAATGGTGTATTTTGGGACCATGATTACTGTTAAAGATGAAATGACACATTTACATTTTGGGACTATGATTACTGTTAAAGGTGAAATGACACATTTACATTTTGGGACTATGATTACTGTTAAAGGTGAAATGACACATTTACATTTTGGGACTATGATTACTGTTAAAGGTGAAATGACACATTTACATTTTGGGACTATGATTACTGTTAAAGGTGAAATGACACATTTACATTTTGGGACTAGGATTACTGTTAAAGATGAAATGACACATTTACATCCATTTATGAGCTCGACATGTTTACTTGCATTTTAAGCTTAAGCAACTTTGGAAAGTCAACTCAATCAATATCAGTGGGCATTAAGTTCTATTTTTTTAATATTTTTTCACAAAAGGTGTTAAACAAATTCCTTTAGATTTTCTGGGATGATGCTTTGGGTGGACTTGTGGGCATGAAGGGGTACATGTATCTTTTTCTTTGCATGATATTTTCTGTTGCCTGTAAAGTCAAGCAAAGCTACAGATTCTATTGCAATGTAAAGATCTCTGACTAATAAACTGGATATGATGGTAGTTGCACTAACATCCTTTTTGTATGAGGCATTCTAATATATGATTTCTCGTGACTTGGGCGTCATGTGTAGGATGGTGTATCGTTGATATAGAATGTTTCTCCTGGACCACGTCTCATAAGAGACTTCCCACAGGGCTATTTTGAGACCACCCTGTCAAGATGCCAGACTGAACTTTGGTGTTTTAAATGCCGGCAATTAACCCTTTCCACCGCTTACACCGGCCAATATCCAGTTAGAGGGAAAAAATGTCTGCTTCAATGATTTTTTTTTTTTTTTTTTAGTGTACATGGGGGGAAAACATGGGTGAGAGTTAAAGACAAGTCCCATCAGAATGGTATACCCTGGGCCTACAGCTCTCCATGGGGCGGGTTAGGCATCTGGAAGCTTTGTAGCCAGTCTTCCCCAAGGAAACATGTTGACTAAGCTTAACTCTTTCATGGCCAACTGCGACTAAAATCAAACTACTTAAGTCAAAATTGCTCTGAATTATAATAAGGGTGCCAGATTCGTGTTCTTTGCAAAAAGACCTTTCATTCAAGTACCAGCATGCATGTGGTCACATACAATATAAAAACCCAGGTCAACAGCTTTCCCTAGTGCGCTTTGGGCGTAATGTGCCCAAAGTGTGCCAAAGAAAACTGTTGACTCGGTCCAAAATACGGCACTGAAAGAGCTAAGACAAGGGGAAGGGATACACACCACGTGTAACGTGAAACTCGTTTTGGATAAGAAAAGTGGTTGAATTAGCAGATGATACTATGTTTGGCTTATTCTGTCAAGCACTGTGCCATACTTATGTGCATGTGAATGACTGAGCTCTTTAAAATTGCTGTGAACGATAATTATTTGCTTTGACCATTAGTTCAATGTTTTGTATTTTACAGGGTTACTACAAAGATACAGTCGAGTTCTACTTTGAGTCTCGGAACGAATGCAAAAACTTCTGGAAGAAATGTCTGGAACATCACGCCTTCTTCCGCTGTCATTCTGTCAAAAGACTGCCACGCAACAAAACGCGTGTTGTCAGCAGAGGGTCATCATTTAGGTAAGGCCCTGCATATGTCTGGGATCAGTCATTATTTTGGTATATGTTTTATAGATTAGTTATTATTTAAGAAAGAATAGCCATATGTTGGGGATCTGTAATTATTAATGTAAATCCTGACATGTGTTGGAGGAAGTCATTATTTGGGTAAGTCCTTGTGTGGAGATCAATCATGATGTTGCGTAAGCGTTCAAATATGTTTGGGAGCAGTCATTATTTTCATGCATTTAAAAAAATAGTAAGTTCTAACGTATGATACCATTCCTCTGAAGAGGTGTGTTGAAAATGAATTAACTTTTGTAGGTGCTGAAACATAAATGTTATGCAAAGGGTAGAAGGTTGGGAGTAAATCTCACCACCAGTTATGCAGATTTGGCAGCATTGAAAGCTTACTTTGTTAACATGATAGTAGGAACTTGGAGTCCATATCCAATGACCGCTTAATCAGTGAGCTGGTATATCATGCTACATATCACCTCGTGGTATGTATCATGTCGGCCAAAACCTATATTGGCCCACCCCTTTCTTCATCTATTATTAGGACAATATGTATGTACAGTCAAACCTGTTTTGAGAGAATAGTGTAATGAAAGACCGCCTGCCTTTTCCGACCATGTTTACTGTGTCCCTATCACTATCTTTCCCGTGTCATTGCACCTCTATTGAGAGACCACCTGCCTTACGTGACCACTTTTTGGCCTCTCCTAGCTGCAAGTCTCTCGAAACAGGTTTCACTGTACTGCAATACAGTGGTGCCTGTCTTGAGAGACCACCTCAAGGGCAGGTTCAAAGGTGGCCTCTCATTAGAGGTACAGTAACATGGAAACAATTTCAACAGGGACCTGCCCAAAGTATTCTTTCAAGCCAGGGGGTCTCTCATTAGAGTGGCCTCTCAAGACAGGGACCACTGTAACGATGGGTCGCTTTACTCTGTGTTTCGCTCAAGGTGAACCAGAACACATTCACGAGGAGGATGAAGTATTGTGTTGCCCTCGATTGAGTGAAATACTGACTAGGTTTGTCCGATTCTGTTTTCAGGTACAGTGGTAGAACACAAAAGCAATTAGTAGAGTATGTTAGAGACAACTATTTCAAGAGGCCTCCATTTGAAAGGTAAGTGTGATTTCCAGAGACCTGCTTTATGTAGGTTTTTTTTTTTTGAGGAATGTTATGATGTCCTCATGTTGTAAATACAGTCTTATTTCATTGAACAATTTGAATGAAGAGCTTGTCATAGAAGTTATTTGTTTCCAATCCTAGAGTCCCGAGTATTTCAAGAGTTCAGATATGAATATATTGCTGTTCTGATTACCCTTTAAGAGAAGACAACTTGTGGAAAGCAAATACTTGGGGAAGAAATTGAACTTTAACTGGAGCAAGTCTGGTGTCTTTAATGTCAAAAGAGGTTATATTCAATTCCAGAAGTACATGAAAATGCTGTAAACATGAAAAATGTGAAGTAGTCATGTCTATTAAAGAAGAGCGATGAAATACATAAAAAGTGAAACCTGGAATCAAAAAGTAGCTTACATGAGAACCAATAAATGTTGTGAAAGTGAAACATGAAACTTGGAATGCTAAAGAAATCAGCGAGACCTTTGAACTTCTTGCATGATATAGAAAGGGGGAAAAAAAAAGCATGGAATGCATGGGATCTGGAGACAACGAAAGCAAAGTCATTAGTGTCCTGTTCCAAGAGACAAACATATTAGTACCCCCATGCAAAACACACCCTTTATCCCTCTCTTCAGGGCAGTGGATGATTACTGTGAAAGCCCATATCTTGCAAAGCCAGCCCGGGAACGCACACCTGGGTAAGGCGCCAACTTTGTCCACAGCTGCATGGGAGTGCTTGTATCATCCTGTTTTGTTCCCAGATACCACGGGTCTATTTTTGTTTCTTCCATCTTTTTGAGCCACAGTTACTGCCTCCTGTTTTCAGTATTTTTATGCGGGGTTCAACTAAAAAAAAAAGAGCTATGACTGTACTTAATACTGTGCTAGTAGTTTGTTGGTTCACTGTGGGCACGCAAAAAGAAACGTAACACGCGTTCAAGAAGACAGCGTTCAGTGGGATTGTTAAAGAGTTTTGGCACCTCAGATATTGAATTGAAAAATAAAAAATGCTTTTATTGAGTTTGTTTCGTTATTTTTTTAAATTTTCAGAAGCCAGTATGAAACAGTATTTTTATAAATTGTGAAACCTTGGAAACTTTTTTTTTAAATGTGGAGTAAGCTTTATTCAGAAGTTCACTTTATATTTCATTTGTTCAGCCAAATTAGAATGGGGAATCTTTATTGTTCATGACATGTATATATGTATGTGTGTGTGTGTGTGTGTGTGTGTGTGTGTGTGTGTGTGTGTGCGCGCGCGTGCGTGCGTGCGTGTGTGCGTGCATGTGTGTGCGTGCGTGCATGCATGCATGTATGTATATATACACATGAAATATTGGATATTTGAAAGATTCCCCATGAAAATATAGAAGATATTGTGGAGAATAGTTAAGAAATTGCAAGAAAATTGAGAATTAGTCAAGGTGGAGATAGCAAAGAGATCTTTCTTTTAAGGTGACCACCTCATCAAAGACTAAAGATCTATCAGTAACAGTCAACCAGAGAACGCTGCGTAGAGCAAAATGATGACCTGTCCTCGGATAACCTGGTCTTGTTTTGTGTGCTTGGCCTGCAGTTCAAACCCTTGGGCCAGCCGAAATTCTGTTTGTAGGGCTGCATGTTGCTACGCTGGTCCGCGCCTGTGATAGTGGTTTAATATTGTGGCAGTTAATGCTTTTTTAAAAAAAAAAAAAGAATATTTGCTCCTAGATTGCTAAATTCGATAGTAAATTGTTGTTGTCTGTGTGGGCTAGGTGGCATGTGGTCATTCCCACCCACTCACCCTACCCAAAAAGAGATATTGACATTTAAAAAAAAAACCAAAAAAAAACCTGAATTGTTATTGAGGATATGGAGACAAATAATTTGTGTCAAGCAACGTTAACAGATGGAGAAGGAATGCTTTAAAGCCGTGAAGTTTCTTAGCTTATTTTTTGTCAATATAAAAGGTGCAAAATGAATGTGAGGCTTAAATCCTGCTATGATCATCCATGCTGTAGTGACAGTGGAGTGTGTGTTGAAACGGATGTGTGGGAATTAACTGAAGTATCCGATTAATGCAGTTTACATCAGAGGCGAGCTACAATTTTTTTCCAGCTTAATTCAGTTAATGTCTGTTGAAATCTTGCACGTGTTATCCAGAGGAAACAAACATTGTTGTGGGAAGACATTTCTAGTGGATAAGTTCGTGGGCTGTTAAGTCTTTCAGAGCCACATCGGGACTGAGTCAACAGCTTTTCTTGGTGCGTGCTGGGCACATTGTGCCCAACGCGCACTAAGGAAAGCTGTTGACCAGGACTTATATACTGTCAAACTGTAGGCATGCTGGTACTTGAATGAAAGGTCTTTTTTTTACGAACGACATGAATCTAGAACCCTTATTATAATTCAGAGCAGTTCCTGTAAGTAGTTTGACCTTAGTCATGTTTGGCGCCAAAAAAGAGCCAAATTTTTTACCCAGTCAACAGCTTTCCTCTGGCACCATGGCTCAGATACACCCAAAGTGCACCAAGGAAAGTTATTGGCGTGGACTAGCCTCATAGCCTCGCTGGCTGAGGGCGCTGATGCTGGAGTGGAGGGCTGGATTACAAAGAAGATGAATTTAGTCTCATTATGTCAATTACGAGCACGTCAACTTCCATCAAAATTGGCAAGGAAAGAGCTCACCCTAAATCAATATAATATGAGATGAGATATCAAAGAAAGCTTAATGTTATCTTTTGGGGAAATTAAGTTGGCAATGTAGATAAACCAGAAGTACTGTTTAACATACGAAGGCACCCAACTCGACATGGCAAGTAATGCGACCTACGAGGACAGTGTTTTGTGAGGCAGCGAGTTTACTGTTGTTATATTGGCCCTTAGGGTTCGATCCACATCAGAGACTTGTGTGTTTTTTGCAGTGCTTAGAATGTCATGCTCTGGATGCCACCAGGACAACAGATGTGTGACTTCAATGGCAATGCAAAAATCACCAAGAAATTTAAAGGAGTTGACGTAATTGTAGGGTTCATGCACACCTTGAACACCTTCGAAGGTCCTTCAATTTTATTTCGAAACCACGAAATTCTTTGAAATTCACACCTAGGTGTTAAAAGTCACAAAAAATTGATTTGGAGTTAAACTGATAGTTTAAAGACACAAATTTTTCATTTTCCATTTTTCCACCAATGATACTGTCAGCTCAAAATACCATCCTATGTCCTGAAAGTTTTGAAAAAAAACTCCTCTTTGGAAAGTGCTGGAAACATCCTTGAATTTCCAAGCTGTTAAAACTGTATGTACTTTGAATTAGAATAGAACAAGTTCATTAGAAAAATCCTTAATCTTCCATTTAAAAAAGAAAAAAAAAAGTTTTTAAAGTTTTTGGTTAAAAGTTGATGTTGAAAGCTTTGTATTTTGCAGTATCTGTACATATTTTTGCTTAAACTGCGTGACTGATTATGCCCAAGTGTATGAATGTGTTTTTGCTAAATAGAGGTCTTGTTTACCAAGAATGAATGCTTCTTTTTTTTAACATGGACAATTAAATAATATTAACTTTATTAAGTCCTTGAAAGGACTTGTAAACAGCAGATTAGAAAATATGTAAGGATGGGCTGATTTAGTTTAAGGAATAGACCATCAGTTCCGACCATTTTAGAGGTGCAAGATTGACAATTATTAAGCATTTAAAATTTCATTTGACTTAAAGCGATGTTAATGTGAGAATATAATACTGTATGTATGGTCACTCATAGATCTTGGGGAACTTGAAGGAAAAAAATAGATTAATTGGTAGATAAATTTATGTAAACACGAATTTCACTTGAAAGGTTCTGGTATGTCATGTGACCAAGAAAAGCAATGGCCTAAAAATGAGATGAAGTGGCGTCTTGGGCAGATAAAACCTTCCCACAGAAATGAGCTCTGAAAACCATCATTAGAATTTCATTATCCTTTAATGTATGCAAACCCAAAGAAGACTAAAAACTCTTTTTAACCATTAATTTATGTTAACTGATGTGATCATTATTAATTTGAGGAAAAAAAGTGTTTTTCGTCTAAAGAAGAGGGGAAAAAAAACCCTTGTCATTTTTGACCAACAGTGAGGCTAAAAATTTTCTTGACCCTGAATTTTTAACTGCTGATTTCGAGACAAACTAATTTATAAAAAAGTTCTCCCACTTAAACAAAGAGTTAAAAAAGCCCATACCTGGTTCGACCCTCATGTTTTGTTGTGGGTTATTTATGTCCGTTATTTTGCCTTCTCTTTGCACACGCAATTGGAATAAACAGAAAGTAAGCACAAAAATTCATTTTATTGTTGTTGGTTTCTTTCCCAATTTAAGTTGATTTTGCTTGCATTCATATTGATGCTGATATGACATGCCCCGCTGGGAGCCCCATGTTGTCAACACTGCACAGCTTTGGCATACTAGTTCTTTCCTTTGCCACCAGGTGTCTTCCTTGTGTCTGTGTTTCCCTGCTTCTATGTGGAGACATGCATTGCAGTACATGTAGCTGTATGTTTCTGAGCACAGACTCACTTCTTCATTGGGCAATTACCAGTTAATTTTGTGTGTCTTGATGCACAGCTCCACAGGGTGGGCCAAGAAGAGTGTCCCAGCCTCTTGCTTGCCTTTAATTCCAATCCTTGCCTGCATAGATTGGTGACTGGGGTGACAAATTTACTTCTAAATCATCTTGATGTGGCTGTCACAGGTTTTGATATCAGATAAAGGAAAGACAGATTCAAATGAAGATTTGTGAATCTGTAAATTGTCCATCTCTGCTGGCTATGAATGTTTGATGAACACAAATTAAATTTTTTTTTTTCATAATCAAAGGAAATTGCACAGATCATGAAAGGTCAGTTTTCGTTTCCGTAAATCTGATGAATTTCATAACAGAGCCAAAAAAAAAAAAAAAAAAAAGAAAAGAAAAAAAAGGATGTGGTATTTCATTCACTGGATGGTTCTTCAGGGAATGAAGTGCTGTTTGTTCTTCTCAGAAAATGTTTGTTGATGGTGTCACAGGAAAAGTGTTACAGTCTGTGTTGTCTCTTGATTGCCACCAGAATGGACTGGGACACTCTATGGCCTGCCTGTTTGTTTATTCACATCAGAGTTTAGATGTAGACTTTTATTGCAGATACGCTTGTCTATATAATGCCACACAAAGTGATACTTACACGTTGAAGTGTTTAAGTATTTGGGTAACTTTAATACCTGTGAATGTAAGTTGCCTTTTACCTTAGAAACTTGGATGCTAAAGATTACCTTGTAAATGTTGCAAAATTGAATTGGTCATGGTAATACATGTTGTGTGAATGAGTAAATATTGAGTGTATTACAAAGAAATGCTTCAGAACATACAATTAAAGCATACTTTTTATATTTCAACTAAAAAGGCTTGTGAAGAATTTATTTTTGTATGGTAAGCTTCATCATGTAAAAGCAAACCCGGTTATTAAAATGTATTCAGAATGAAAAAAAAAAAGCAACCAGCTGTATTCTGATGTTTTCGAGGGGAAAAGATGGAAAGAAATAAGTTTTCAACTTTCAGCGTAAACTTGTTCATGTCCGGGTAATCATGCAATGAAGATCA
Organism: Hermodice carunculata; assembly: GCA_964020975.1. Classification (NCBI taxonomy): domain Eukaryota; kingdom Metazoa; phylum Annelida; class Polychaeta; order Eunicida; family Amphinomidae; genus Hermodice; species Hermodice carunculata. Next base: position 89,529,486 of record OZ026621.1, on the reverse strand, counting down.
TGCTTGGATGACTGAAGCAGAAAGCAGTTGAAAATTTACTTGCTCGTGGCATACCAATGGAATAAAATGTCAACCACTAATATTCCAGTTCCAAGAGCTCAGCAGACATCTGTAGCAAAATGTTTTAACTCTTTACGTGCCAAATTTGGGACTGAGTACACACTTTCCTCTGGAAGAAGGGACATGCTGGTACTCAAATGAAAGGTCTTTTTACGAGGAATAAGAATCTGAGATCCTTATGATAATTCCAACTAGTTTCACTTCAGTAGATTTGCTTTAAGGTGATTGGCATTGAAAGGGTTAAGCTTTGTGAATGCAAAATGATATTCATGCTGTAATATATGACATACATAGTGTTGGCTAATCCACATGCCAAGAACAACTATTTGCTTTCTTCTAAGGCATTCAAGAATAAACTTTCACGCAATGCTGAAAAAAAATTCCAATTAAAACACTCAAACTTGTTATCTTTTGACTTTTTACCATAATTGGCTACTTCCTTAACTTTTGAATGTGAGTATAGCCGAGGAATTTATGTCAGATGGTGGGTTTTTTTCAGCTGTATACTTAAAGCCTGTCCTGCTCTGACCACAATTTTTGCAGTCATAAATCTTCAGCTTATGATCTTTATGCCTCCTCACCCCTAACCCCCCCCCCCCAAGAAAAAAGGTCCCAGCTTTTCCTTGTGACATTGCAAAACTAAAGTAAATTTAAGTTATCACTGTGTCATATCAGAAAAAAAAAGTAAGTGAAAACTTTGTTTTATGTACCTGTGTGCATTATATGTAGGAAAGATGGTACTTTTGTGATGTAAAGCAAGAAGCACTGAAAACTTGCTTGAATATTTTTCTCAAGCCTTGTATTTTCAAATTGGTGGTGGACTGCAATGTTGCCATGATGCTTGCCAATATTCAGAACATAATGATAACTGCCTTATACTCTCTTAAATGTTTGAGAAGGTTTTTGGTAACTGTGACCATCTTAAGTGGCCACTGATCAGCTACTTGGTAGCCAGTGTGTAGTTGAATGTTGGGTTATACCAAAGTCTTAAATTTATTGTCAGTATTTTTTTTCTTCTGCAGTTTGAAAAAAAATGGTGGCTAATTTCACATATGAAGCATATTATTTTAAGATTTAAAATGGGCATTTAAAATAATATGTTATCCCGAAATGAGTAAGCAAACTTTGTTTTCATGACTGAGGGCCAGGCCACAGTTGTATCGAGTTACATATTGATATTCATACAATTCTAGAACCCAAATGATATTGTATTTTAAAATTGTGAACTATTGCTATTTTTTTAAGAAAGGAAAGAAAGTAGGAGAATAATACAACCCTGCTCAAATATATCGCAATTGTTAACTTTTGAACAGTAAATTTTGCATTAAGTTGTTAAAACTATGGAATCCTTTGGTCAGCTGTTGGCCTAATTCTAATGGTCATGAATACAGGAAGTTCATCAGATTGCCATGGTATGATAAATGTATATGCCACTGTCATTGTCGTGATGGGAAATTGTTATGCTGTTTGACAATAGAAAGGTACTGTAAGAGATACAAATGGTCATTGTCTCCTTTGGCAGCTGTTGCTGTCCTTTTTCTCATTTTATCGACTGAGTGTACACTAAATTTAACTCCTTCCCTGCCAGCTGTGGCTCAAGTCGAAGTACTCAAAATGAACCTCTTTGAATTATCAAATGGGTACTATATTGATATTGTAAAAAGGCCTTTCACTCAAGTACAACATGCCTACAGTCCCATAGAATATAGTGCTACAGGTGAACAGCTTTTCTTGGTGTTCTTTGGACACAATGTGCCCAAAGCATGCCGCGGAAAGCTGCTGACTTGGTCCAAAACTTGACACTGAAAAAGTTAACCCTTTCCCCCTTGAAGCAAGACTGAGTCAACAGCTTTCCTTGGCATGGGTTGGGCACTAAGTGCCCAACCCATGCCAAGGAAAGCTGTTGACCTGGGGCATGTGATCTTGATAAGTCTCATCTACATTTCTCAGTCAATTTTTTTTACCATAACTGTTGAAATTAGTTGAAAACACTGAAGCAGACGACATTTGACCACCAGCCGGTTTTGGCCGGTTTGAGGGGGAAAGGGCTAATAGGATTGCATGAATAGCAATGCAACAAAAAGATGCTCGTGTAAGACAAGCAATTTATGAAGATGAAAATGTACCTCAATGTGAAATATGTGTTAATGAACAAAGAAAAGTAGGTCACACAATCTTTAAAATATCAATATAAATACAGTAGTTAAAGTAACCCAAATGTGCAGTTTGTATATGCTGAATGTGTGTAGGACTGACACTGAGAGGACTGGAGACTGGAATGTTGATGAATCAAGTACAGAGGCCAGAAAATTGTGCACTTGAAAATGTCATTATGAGATACGGCCAAAAAGGAAAGGCTGCCCCATTGCACAATTTGTTTTATTACAAAGTCAACACATGAATAATGTTGTATTGCCCCATTGCAGAGTCAACACATGATTGTGTTTTGAATCTGGTTTTGTCTGGAAGTGGGGTGTATCAGTGTGCCAGGCTGGATTAACAGTCATTTCGTTTGTGATAAGAGTAAGCCGAATGCAGAGCAATCTTTCATGAAACAAAGCCACTGAAAAAAAAAAGAGAGAGAGGATTGTAACATGTTATGCTTGCCAACGTAAAAGTTATTAATTTATATGATCTTGATAGTGGGATCAGACTCCATGAAACTTATTCTTATAGTGAAAATGATGACTTTGTTGTTCAGTCATTTTGCCCACCCATCACAAGGAAATGCCAGCAATGTTCTTATTACAAAATGATCTCGTCTCTTGCAGGTCCACGAGTCTGCGTACAGTGTCCAGTGCGACACGCAGTGTTGGTGCTACTCCAAACACAGGGACGCTAAATTCCCGGGACATTAACTTTGGTCACAATACCAGTACGTCCAGCGGTTCACATACAATAGACATGGGTCCAGGCGGTTCCCCCAAGGACGATAGGCGGGTAGAGACAGCAGAGGTGCACGACGACAGTTCTCAGTCAGGCAGTCGATCCCTCAACTCTCCGAAGAAGGATCGGTATGCGCGATCGGGCAGTGAAGACTTGAATAATGACTATGAGGAAGAGGACGGAGAACACCATGACCACGTGGGCGGGGAAACAAAAGGTGCACCTGACGATTTTAATTATTCTTATTATAAGATAAGTTATGATACTGTTAACCAGCCAACCAATCAAAATGCAAATGACAATGATGATAACATATCCCATGCTTCCTATAACTTGAATGAAGAGGGGGAGGAATTGAAAGAGAAAGAAAGGGCGGTTGGGAAACAGGTTTCGGTCGAAAGGTCAGAGTCCGAAGAAAAACATAGTAAATATGAAGTTGAGGATTCATCTCCTGAACAGTCTACAGAGGTGCTAGATACTGTGTTGCACATAGATGAAGATAAACTAATGAAGGAAATAGAGGAAGAAAGGGAAAGGGAGAAACGGGAAGAACTGGGAAGGGGCGGGGTGTTAAGTGAACCAGAAGCACAAGGTGTGTATGAAGGGGAAGGGACAGGGATACCCATGGTTGACAGCGCTGAACAAGCAGCGCTGGAAGAAGTTGCTGGGGAGGTTGTACGAAAGGTCATCTTGGAGGCTAAGAAAAAATTTGCTGAGGAATCAATGGGTGGAGCAACGCCACCTGGCGACGAGGTTGAGGAAACAGGTACAGTTGATGGAAGGAAAGTTCAGATAGAAATTATTGAAGATCGTGTCAGTGCAGTTACCACAATGAAACCGGGGCCAGACAATACAGTTGTTAATTTAGAAGAAAACAAACACAAGCAAAACGGGGAAGTCCCAAAACTGCGTAAAGATACTATGGAGCTTAACGTGAATGGCACTGAAGATATTCCGTATATTTTACACCGCAGGTATGTGAATGCCCCTCATGAAATGAAAGACGGGTATGTCCCAGACGAGAATCCTCCTATTAAGATATCGGTCCAAGCTGCCCCAGTTATGTCCCCGACTTCTCCCAGGGAAGAGCAGAAACGCGCCAAGCTTCAAATGATTAAGACCAATTTGACCGCACCCATCACCCCACCCAATAAGTCCCCTATCTCCCCGAAGTCACCAGGCACACGACGTCCATTTGAGTTGGTGAGGTATAGTAAGCTACCCCCAGAAGATAGTTTCTCTAGTATGGATGACTCGTTGAGTCCGTCATTAGAAAAGGAAGTTATCACAAAAATAAGAGAAAAACAAGCCCAGCTAGATGAGTCTGAGTCCTCAAAGAAAACAGATATACACGTGAATGAGGAAGACCTGAGGCCTATAGTGCCAGCCATTCTGGAGGTACATGTTCCAGGGAAAGGAGGATCACTTTCTGATGCATCCAGTCGCAGCAGTGACTCGTTGCCGCCAGGTACAGACAGCCAGAAGCTGAGACCCCCCATGGCCGAGATGGAGGACTTGACGCCAACGACAGAGTCGGACTCGGATTTTCCTGAGGAGAAAGAACAGGAATTGAAAGCGTTGTATGCTCCAAGCAGTGAAACAGAAGAAGATGTCAACAAAGTCTTGAGTGAATACGCTCAGGATGAAGATTCCGAGTCGTCAGTGTCGAGTGTGTCCGACGATGAAGCAACAAGAGAGAAAAGAGGGTTACACTTACGGGCAGACACAATTGCCGAGGAAGAAAAGCCCACCCCAGTAATAGAATATGTTGAACCAATGCTAGCATCAGCGCCATTGGAATCCGCACCAGCCCCAATGGTGGACACTTCAGGGGACCATGGGGGAACTGGCATAGAGAGAGAAGATTCTCCAGATATGATGCGGGAAGAATCCCCACCACTTCAGTATACGTTCACTGAGGTAAAGCACGATAGTGACAGAGAGGACTCACCTGATATGATGCGAGAGGAATCCCCACCACTGCAATACACGTTCACCGAAGCAAAGCTTGAGAAAGCAGACCTCCCTGTGACAGAAACATCTAGTTCTGACAGCGACCTTGAGGAGCCAAACTTTGAAATCAAGGACATGTCTTATGAGGGGGATGTTTTTGCAAATCCATACATGCTGTCTGAACAAGGCACAGATATAGATGATATCTTGGACCAGGAGGGACCTCAAGAAGTGATTTATTTGGAACCAGCCTCTTCCAGCCCCGATGACCTACCCATGGATGGAGGGAGTCCGGATGTGTTGGAAATCCTAGATCACCAGGACCGTCACATGGACGATGACTCGGATGATGATTCCAGTGGTGCTGATATGGATCATTTCGAGGAGAACATAGATGCACAAGACATGCTCGAACCTTTAGAGAACCTCAACCAACAGTATCTTGATCATTCCAGCAGTGAAAGTGATGGGGCAGGGGGTCATCGTAGACGTAGTACAAGCCACGGCGACTCGGACAGTGAAACTTCGTCTGAAAGCGAAGGCTCTGAGGAACTTCTGGATGACCCCCATTGGGCCATGGGCCATGGCCAGATGGGGATGGATCTTCCCCTAGGATCCCCTCACCACCAAGTTGGCCATCTTCAGCTGTCAAATAGTCATGTGATACATAATCCGTCAGTTGCTGACGACCAGCATGAACAGATTTTCTCAAATCCGTATGCCCTGGCAGAGTCGCCTGGGAGCCCACCAGGTGGCAGCAGTGGTGCAGTTAACCCCCATTTTAAATAATGGCTGACATGAAAAAAATTCCATTGGAGACATGAAAAAAAAAATCACTGTATTTAGCCATGCATGCCATCATTCATGACATTGACTTCCATACTGCTCAAAGTTTTTACTGTCATGTTATATAACAGCATTATCGTGTTTTCTGAAATCTAGGACACAGCTGCATATGAAATTAAATTACAGGTGGGCTGACATGTGTAGATCCACATTAGACAGCATATGCCATAGTCTCCCTTAGTATAAGCTGCTACTTTTGATATAAATTCACCACATTTCAAATGGAAAGTATATACTCAATGAAAAAATCCAGGGATACTGATTTTTTTCATTACTCAAAAATATGTTTTCATGATTACTGAATGTCATATTTATGGTAGGCAACATGTTTCCCAGACTATTTGTCAATTTAGATGACATTGCACTCAGTAACTTTATTTTAAACCAATACAGAAATAAGGGTATGCTAGGGTTTCTTTTCCAAAATGGCACAAAAGTTATTATGGAGGAATAAAACACAAGCACGATTTTGTGTGGCATTTTTGAAGGTAGACCTTTTTGAGATTGTCACATGCATACAGTTGATCAGCTTCTGCACTTGAGACTCGATACCATGGGCAATGCTTCACATATAGTGGCAGTCACCTTCTAAAATATCTGGAGAGATGCAGACGTGCTTAAAGTGCCCAGTGAGGAATATCCCATAAATGTTATGTTAAGGATGTGGCAGGTTGTGGTCAACAGCCGATGCCTTCAGATGGGAGAGAATGGGGCTTGTTGCCTGTAGATGGCACTGCAAGTAACTTCCTCCTGGTTTCCACTTCATTGATTGGCTGAAAATGCAGCAATCAGTATTTTGCCAACAGGATATGTGAGGAATGTTCATGACAGGACAGTTACTGACCATATACTTTCACCCAGAGAACTTTTGAGATCTTAATGGTACTTAACATGAAGTGTGAAGCTTGTATCTGAGGATTTAGTGTAATGTTCAATCAACAGTATGCAATACCATTGCCATGTTAGCATTTAGGGTAGAAAAATTCATACACAAGTAGTATGTTTCTCCATACATGTTGATTTTTGTTATTTTTGAAAAAGAAATCTGTCACATTCATTGTTTCAAAAGTTTAAGATAAAGAAAAGTCACTGAGTACAAACTCATTACTTTGAAAAGGATGTCAGTTAGCACAAGTAAGATATTTCATTAATTTCAGGAGAGGCCCACTATATGACAAGCATAAAAATGAAATCAGTATCCCAGTTTTTTTCCTAGGAGTGTATGTGGAATGCAACACATTTTTTTCTTTTTTTGATTTATACTCTGGTGCCATTCATTGTTTTGAAGCTGTCATGCGGACGGTAATATACAGTGCATTTACTGCTTATTTTTTTTCTGTGACGTGTACATTTCAAAAGTTCATGAAAAAATGCAGTCAAAGTAATGTTTGACTATTTCAGTTCTAGATTTTGGACTGCATCAACAGCATTCTTCAGTTTGCACTGGTACAGTTCATGCCAAGTGTGCTATGGACACTGTTGATCGGTCAGTTTTGTCTGGCAATCAGGCTGTGCGGGTAACTTGAATGAGAGGCCTTTCTATAGGAGACTGAAATCTGGAATCCTAGGTCACATGGATGCGTGTAACTTTTGCTATGAGTAGTACTGAAGGAGACAAGTTAATACCGTTTGATGAAGAATGGGCAATTGCAGTTGAAATGATGTTCAAGATTTTTAGTTTACATGATATTATAAAACATGTGGCCTCATGAAAGCTGTGTTGTCAGAGGTAGAGGGGTACAATATGGGAAATTATCCAATGAAGAACTGAAAATATTTGTCATAAACATCATTTTACAGTCCCTGCATGTTTCTACAAATGAGAATATTATTATATTTTCTTGTCATCAGATCAGTGGAAGTCATTCAATACACATTGCAGAGCATGATCTCTGATTAAACAGACACCTGATTTCATGCTGAACAGATGCGTTTATAGATAGATGAATAGGGCCGTGTATAGTGGGTGTTGAGATAAATTCTCTTGACAGGTCAGAGGATTGTTTTGCCGTTGTTAGAAACAAAAGAAATGTAGATATTTTGTATCTGATACCAGACTTGAGCTTTCTATAAGTACTTGACACATGTATACACAACTTCCAAGTGTCTCAGTGTTCAGGCGAAAAAAAAAAGACAAGCACGGTTATTTTGTGGAGGAAATCCTGGACAGTTTTTACCTGCTGTCCCTCACTGCTACCAGCTGGCTTTTTATAAAAATGAGAAAAGTTACGAAGTAGCTCCTGATAGGGGCCTGCACCTTCATGGAATATAATCTTTGATCAGACCCAAAATTCTACATTTAATGGTGTTTTTTCACAGCATTTTACCTATTATGTTTAAAAATTGACGGCTTACTACATTCTCGAGAAATCGTGAAAGCAAAAAAAAAAAAAAACCAGGTGGCACGGAAACCATGAAGATGATTGTCAGGTTCACTTGCCCTTTTAGCTATTTCATTATGGAGCACATGCATTTTGGACAAGGAAAACCAGTCTGTGGGCAATAAGCTAGCGTGTTTGTTATCATCAGGTATATCCAGTCAGGATTCAAGATTCCTGGGCATAAGCGAAAATAAGAATACAGCAAAATTAAAGCAATTTACGGTATGTCAATTAATCAGGTAAAAGGATTCAGCCAATCACGTTAAAGAACTTAGGTTGGCCAATCAGGTCAAAGAATTTATGTCAACCAATTAGGTTAAAGGGTTTATGACAACCAAGCAGGTTTAATAAAAAAAATGGATGTCAGTAGATAAGGCTGAGGATTTATAACAACCAATGAGGTTAATGGATTTAGATCAGCCAATCAGGTTATGGGTACATGTATTATGGGAATGTCTGCCAATCAGGTTTGAACATAATCGTGAACCTCCGAAAAGCTGTTGACAAAAAAAAGTGCTTGTTGAATGTGTGGTCCACCAATCAGATGGCAGGAAGAGACTACAAAAGGGAGTATGCAATATGTGGTGCTTGCGATCAGAGTCGTATTACGCCGTACTACTTAGAATAAATTATTTGATCTGTTGTCATATGAGTAATATATTAAGGAAGACTGATTATTTGTATATTTTGTAATGTCCCTAATAAGTTAATGGTCAAGATGGAATATATGTTATGGAGCAGTGATGTTTGTATCGTGTGGGTCGGGAGAGGTGAAATGTATAATGATAAGTTGAGTATCCAGGTTTAAGACCAGTCGGATAGGTTCTATGTACCACGCGTGTTTGTTTTTCTTTTCTCTCTGTTACACAGGATAAATCACACCTAAATACCTAAGGACGAAATTATTTGTATTGAATCTTTTCAAATGTTAAAAAAGTCAAACTGCAAGCGGTCAAATAATCTTTACATTTGCTGTTTTTTTATCAGGTCTAGTATGGAATACATTGAAAGATTCATGCTTGTGCAGTTCAAGATGGCAAATATTATGGTTTTCTGTCAGTTCTTTGTGTGGACTTGAGAATAAGGTGGGGAAACTTTCAAGAAGGTAGACCTAATGTTATTGTGTTCTTTCCAATTTTTTTTTGGTGTGTTTTCCTAAGCTTATGATTATTTTATTTTGTATCTTAAATGCAACAGACTTGCTGCATGTTGAAGTAAATAAGTACATATTCTCAGTGGAATTTTACAGAATTGAAATATTTGGACAGAATGATACTGAAGAGAAGAAATTGCAAAGCACATATTATAGAAGCCAGCCGTAAATTGACACTGATAGTACATGTACATCTGTGTCAAAAATAAAAGCTGAAGGTTAAGACTTTTTGCAGTTACTATGCTGATTTTACTATTTTTATTTAAAAAAAAAAACACACAAAAAAAACATAGAATAGGCCAGAAGACCAAGTAAAATGTCATCTATTGACTGGAAACTTCTGGACTGGTAGCCCTCATACATAGGACAGGATTTCTTGATTAGTTGTTATCACAAACCAATATTTTGTGTTCCCGAGTTGTTCTTCAAATGGGAAAGCTTAAAAGGAGACACTTGCTTCCGATAAGTATATTATACTGATAATTTAACAGCTGTATATAAGTGAATCATGTGTTGGCAAATTTGAGTCATTGAGTGACAGTACATAGCAATCAGCGGACTCCAGAGAGAGATACTCAGTTTCTCTTTTGTTCAGCTTGGATACAAAAAAAAAGCCAGAGTTAGGACTACTATGTTTTGAGGGCAGGACATATGGAATGAACATAACACAAACAAAACCGATACGTGCGGACATACTTTGTCTTAGAACATAGCCCGGTGAGTTGGTAGAATTGTTGCTTCAGCTGGTGATCCCATCACAAAATAATACGTTACTTCTGAGAAACGTACCACAGGATATTGTCAAGTTTTCAACACAAATATCAAAGAGGGCTCAGATGTTTGTTGCCTAAGGCACAGCAATCGTAAAATTATCCCCAAAATTTTTGCCTTTTGCCAGCAAATGGAAGTAATCATTCCTGCATCCTGTCTCCAAACTTGCCCAGCAGATGGCGCCACACATGGTTGTTACATCCTTAATAGGACATTCACTCAGGTCACCAATATCTGTTGAGTAATTGGTGAAATATTAAAGTTAATTATATTTTACGCGGGTCACTTGGGGTAACATCATTATTTAAGTCTGGTCACAGATTTGTATATAAGGGTAAACTTCAGAATTCTCTATTGGTGCATTGATGCATTTTATTGTTCACGTTGACACAGCTGCGTGCCATTGTTTCTGTGCGAGTCGCATTCAAGTCGAGGTGCTTCAGTTTTAACAGTGGCTATGAGTTGCTTCAGAAGTCATTAGGTGCATATTGACGGGCCGTGAAAGATTCAGTACATTACTTGTCACGTAAACTAAAACTTGAGTCCTTATGAGAGAAGATGTGACCTTTTAAAGAATAAGTGGCATGACGTCATTATAAGATAAGCATATAAACCTCAGACCAGCCCCTTCACAATCTGCCAGACTTTCTTCAGTATCGTTCAGGTATCAGCTGATTCCACCTTTGTCCTGTCATCACCACTTGAAAAATAGAATGCAGAGTCAGCTTGCGATTTATTGTACCTATTTAAATGTTTCATATCTGGATAGCATTCAATGCCTTGCATAACTTATCTGGTTGCTATGGCAACCCATTTTGTTATTTGCATTAGTTGTGTTTGACACAGTTTATTTAGTTCATGATACTTTTTGCCGTCTTACCATATTTTGATTGTGGTCTTTCCAGGGTTTGTGGATGATATTTGATTTTTGTGTATAGGTGCATTGAATTTTGTTTATAGGTTGTTTACACCTGCTTAGCAATCTTAAACCCCCCCCCCCCCCCCCATGCCAGCCCAAATTGGCTGGTGGTCAAGTATTGTCTGTTCCAGTGTTTTTGACTAATTTCAACAGTAATGAAATCAATTTGAACAAAAATTGCAGATGACACCTGTCAGGATAACTTTTCCCTATGCCAAGGTAGGCTGTTGACATAGACTTCATTCAAGGGGGAAGGGGTTAAATGTATCATTTTCTATGTAGAGGGTTTTTAGGGTAGATATATTACTTTATTGTTAAGTTTTGTGTGAATTTTGAGCCTGAGAGCAGATTGAAGGTAGATTTTTTTAAATGGTCTTTTTTTTTTTTACTTGTATTAAGTACTCTGACAAAATCCGGCAATCTGACATCAGCTAGTTTTCCAAAGAAAACTCATTTTGATACATAAATCATGTATAGAATATGAGTTTATGGATCACTGCAGTGGAAACTGATTTCAAGTTTTGAGCATATACATGTACATATATTCTGCAGGGTGTTGGCAGTGGATTTGTTTTTTATGATTTTGTCTAATCAGTATTTAATTTACAAAATACAGCTGTTATATAATATGAAAGAACCCAAGAGTCTTTCCCCATGTTTTTGTTTCCTCATTGTTGAATTATACTCCGGACAAAATGTTCATTTCTTTATCATAGTGAATCCTTTTCATCAATTGGACACAATCTAAGATAAATCTGCGGCTTCTGACAATCAGTGAGAGGTCGTGTCAGACTGCATGTAGGACGGATGAAATTTAACAATTTAACTAAGAGTAGGTGCGGAGTAAACCCAAAAAAATAGGCTTGTATTTTTCAAAGTGATTAAAGCAGAACATGCCAATGATCTGTGGTTCGAAATTCAGAAATTTTTTGTAAGCAGAACTTACAATAATGTTTCCAGTTTCATTTAAGAAAAAGAAAGTAAAACTTTTTTAATTCTGGGTATAAATTCATCATAATGGGTTCTTTTGTTCCAAGAAATACGGAATGATTTGGGGAAAAAAAAGTCTAAACGCATTATTTCAGTTTATCATTTGTTTAGAACACTTAGTAACTGGTACGTAGATTTGATGGTTCAGATTGGAGTACTTTTAGGCCCAAGTCAGTATTGTAGACCACATTTTGGGCATTAGCAGCTTGCTTTGTGGAAGTCGGCTGCTCACTGTGAGCACTATTACCGGGTCAAAACGCGCTCGACACCTCGATACTGCATGCAAATTACGGTAGATATAACAGCTTATATAAATGCCTTGTTTTGTTTGTTTTTGTTTTTTGTCATGCTTTTGTGTTTCGCTCATGTACTTGTGTTTTTGCATGCACATTTTATTTAGAAAGATATTTCTATTGATGTGTGAATTAATACTTAAGTCCAGCTGTGAGACCTGTTGAAAAAACACGAAACAGAACCCGAAAATGTACAGGATGTGGTGGTGAGGTTGAGATTGCTCTGTGCATATACCACAATAGCATGGGAAGGTTATTTTGCCAAATGCAGAAAAATCTCATGAACAGAATTTTTAAAAAATGCTGATTTGTAGTTTATGGGAATTTGAATATGATGAATGTTTGCAAAATGGTGTGAATACTAATAGCGTATTTGAAAGTCCACCCGGGGTAATTGGGAATTGTCACCGGATCAGGTGTTTCGTCCATTTCATATGGACGCTCAAAACAGATTTTTGAAAACAGGAGTGATTTCTGGGACCTAACAGATCAAAGGCTTCTTGCCCAATAAAGAGCAGGAATGCCTGTGATCCAAGCCGATGTTTCTTTTTAGAATACACATGTATTATATACAGCTATGATTACTGAAGTCCACAGAAGGTCATAGGAGCCTAGATGTGAAGGAATGTAGATGGGCAGCAATGAACTATTCCTAAACCTTAGTATCACAGGAAGGAGTATGTTTGATTTGACAGTAAAGGTCCCCCCCAAAAAAAAAATGGTATGATTTATTTTCTTGGTACTTTACATTAACCCCTCTTTGTCCACTAGTATAACCTTGTTGGGATGGTAAGTCAAGTGTTAAATGAACTGAAACAGGGAACATGGGAGATGGGCAGCAGATGAATCTTTCCACAGTTTGCTCCAAGTTAAGGCAAAGTGAGTTTATTTTTTGGAAATTTATATATCTCATCAATTTTGGGTTGGGCAAAAAGGAGGTGGACATTAAAAACACTGCAGCAATTCATATCTGGTCAAGTCAGAATCAGGTGTTCTGTAATTCATATCTGGCAAATTTTTTCACATGAATTAAATTTTGACCATTTATATCTGATACAGAGAGATATTAACTCTTTCAGTGCCAAGTTTTGGACTGAGTCAACAGCTTTCCTCGGCATGCTTTGGGCACATTGCTGAGGAAAGCTGTTGACGTGGACCGTTATGTTCCCTGGAACTGTAGACATCCGGGTACTGGAAGGAAAAGTCTTTCCACAAGAAATATGAAGGCAGTATCCTTATTATAATTGAGGGCAAGTCATCTTAAGCAGTCTGACTTTAGTTGCCGTTGGCACTGAGAGAGTTGAATACGAATATTTTGGCAGATGTTGTCAGAATGATTTCCTGTCATGAGGGAAATTGTATACAGGAATATGGACATTCGTAATATTTTGGCAAATATCTATTTTCACACGGTGAGTTCCTTTTGAGCAAAAGTATGCATATAATAGTGGCAGTACGAGATGTTAGAATTTGATGATACATTGCAGTACGTCTCTTGTTCTGTGTGTTGAAAAGAACTTCTTCTATTCCTGTGTTTGAGCATCAGGTGTGGTCATTTGAAATTGTTCAGCCAATCAGATGTTGTGGCCAGCATGATTCAATCCCATGATGCTTTGCTTCCTAGCTGCTTTCCATGCAATGGTATTCATGATTTCAAAAGGCTGATGTGCATATATTTTGTCAAATATAATACAGTGTTTCTCAAGATTTCTTGACAGGCATGACATCAATTACTAACAAAAAGCATGCCAAATGCATATACAATTGTTTACTTTAATTTTGAAAAAAAAAGAAAGAAAAAAATAAAATGTTTATTTTTGTCAGTGTTTGTTTCAAACCATATCACTTTTTATACATAATCATGCATTTGAAAGAAGTCCGTCTATCATTACCTGTTTACATACTTTATCGTGAACTGTTTTCATGATATCATCAACATGATAAAATCGAGACAGTCTATCATTACAGTATTATTTTAGTTCCCATTTGTTTTTCGGAGAAGGATGAGGTGAACATCTTTTCTGATATATCAAGGCAGTCTGGCACGTAATATTTCATTGTACATTTATTATTTGTCATACATGTAATTTTGTCTCGTTTACTATGGTCATAATTTTCATCAAAGGAAGCCCGTAGCTTCCTGTGTGTGTAGACCAGGCGTATAATTATATTGTGCCTGGTGATCGTTTGATTTGAGTCGAGACAGCAGTCCTCATGATAAACATAGGGTCACAGAATTTTCATCTCAGACATAGACCTCGACAGAGTCGATACAGATCCCACCTTCTGAGAGTGATATTTTGTGATCTGATACGTGATCCTTGAATTTTTGTCTCCCGTTCCCCATTATGAGGAAATGATCACGCAGCGGGCCCTGTTTGACCAGTCAGTGATCCCCTATGGGAAATAGGTGTCACTGCTTGCTTGCACTCTGTTAACATTCTGGTATGCCTCGGTCGCACCCTTTTCCTCTTGACATGACTGCTTTTAGCTTCATCACTCCGTCTCTAAGATGCCCTGTTACCTGGTAACAGTGCACAGCTGTAGTTCACTAATTATGTACAGTGTGTCAACGTTATACTGTGTATGTAACAAATCAAGATATTGTGCTATACCACTTCAAGTTATGAACATACGGCACTTCTACTATGCATGGTATAGTCACAGTTGGGTCAATCCATTTATTATGGGGGTGGGGTGTTTGAAGAGATTTCAAATTATATATTGCAGTGTAGATTCACTGAGGGTATTTTTCATACTTTTATACAAACACATGAAGTAGCTGCAATGTTACATTTTTCAAATGAAATGGGCTGTAGATCATGAAAAAAAAATATCTAAAAATCGTGTTTTAAAAGTCAAGATATTTTTCTCTCGGCACAAAAGGAGAGAAACTACTGTGAACACCATAACATGTATATAAATATATATATAAATGTTGATAAGGATCTTTGCCCCTGTTCATCTCAGACTATTGTCACATCTTCCCTGACTAACCTGGCATGAATATTAAGCCCCGCCCTGATCTGGGGTGACTGGAAACTGTCACCGGCCTTGCGGATCATTGTCATTGGCATTTTGGTTAACTGCATGCATAAAAGCTGATTTCAGGTCTCACTCATCAGGTGCCATCTTTTGTGTTTCTACCCAAGAAGGTCAAGGGTTAGCCCTGGTTGTGAAAAAAAAAAAAAAAGAACAGAAAGGGGTCATTGTTTTAGGAATTTTGACAAGCATGTGTGAGTGTCGCCGCCAAAATATTGTTTGTGTACTTTGAAGTATACAATTTTTATCCTGTCAGGAATAAAAGTCAACAAATAGTGACACAGTGTATGCATTTAGGAAGTTGATAGGGACTGGGCCTTTAATAGGGTATGGATGTTCAAATGGAAAGATACAGTGTGGAATAGAAAAAAAGGTCGACTTTCAGGACAATAGACAAAAACTACCTGCCATACCTGGATCTTGACAAGTTTTGATGAAAGCCATCAATTTCTGCAGCATTGCTTTTTGTGCTAAATTAACTGATTTTCTCGCAAGCAAAAAATCAAAAAAAAAAAAAAAAATCTTGCTAGATTGATATGTTTTCATGTGCCAAACTTGCCATCCATGATAAAATTGTACCCAACAGTGAGATTATGTCTGATGGATTTCCCTGGCAGGCCCAGTTCATTATACATTAAAGGGGTGTAAGGTTTGGTTCTTTGGTTGCATATGATAAAACAGCAAAAACATTGACCTGATGATTTGTAATTTCTGTAGAGCGTAGTACAATAGATTTGTTACTTACATGAATATCCATGAGGCAGGAGTGTTTCATATCGTGGGGTCAAAGGTCAGAGGTGGTGACCCCAGTAGGGTAGGGGGCTGAGGGTTTGAGACGGCCACGTAGGTGGCAGATTGAACGACTTGAAGGCAATCAAGGCAGAACCGTCGAGGTGTACCCAGGCATATGTCACAAAAGATGACAATATAATCCAGCATCATAGAGCTGATCAAGGCCCTGAATGGTGGTGCATGTCACCAGCCAGAGAATACCAAATTGAACCCATAAGGAAGTCTGCACAATTTCATGACTGAAAATACATGTCATGCCACCAGCCAATATGGGGAAGCTTTGGAGTGGATTACAAAGAAGATAATTAATTTTGTGGGCACAAGAGCATCAACTTTATACCACAGCAGTGTGAGAGAAAAATGTAGTTCAGTGCCAGGCCCATTTAATATTAAACCCGGTTAATTCTAACACACGGTTAACCCGTCACTACCTGTAACAATGACGATATCATTGCTTCAGCCTACTGTATATAACCCCATTAAAGGCACTTAGAACGGAATATAACATCGGAGTCATATACACATTGTATCAACATTATGATGATATGATGGCTTGAAGGTTTTATATGTTTCATGTTTTTTCCTACACACGAGGTCCCTTTTGTCACATGTAACAGGTGTTATCACAACAGCTGAATATTTCTAGTCTGCGAGGAATTGTGGTTCTATTTCTGGCGCCTATTCTCTATACATAAACAGTGCCGCTCTGAATTCAAGCTGTCCTATCTACTGGAAACACAATCAGTATTGAAAATAAACGTACATGAAAAGGTGTAGCTAGATAAGCTATTTTTAAATTCTGATACAAAACAAGTGTTCTTCACAGGAAGTCTTGTTTTAATATACTTGTACAAAAAGTAAAAATTTTTTAATTTGAATGACAAAATGTTTCCAGGCATATAAAGCAAATAGAAAATTTAGAGTATTTTCATAATTAATCACTATTGGGACTGACTGTTATTTCTTTATCGCTGTGGTTTTTCGGTCAAAGAATGTAGGTGCTAGTTATGGTCACTGTGTTGCTTTTTCATTTGACGTGGTAGATCATGTGATCAAGGCCTAGCTCGGTGATTGGTTGTATGTTTCTATGCACGTATGTTGGCATTCAACACTATCATGTACAGTGATGATATTCCCAATAAAGAGTCTTTTTTTTTCGTTTCCTAACTTTGTTTGTATGCATTACTCTTAAGCAACAGCAGAGCATCACATATTATACAAGTGAAAAAGTTCAGACTGTCCTGTTCCCCCCCCCTCCCTCTATCATGATATGGACTGTCCCAGCCACAGACAATGTGACAGTTCACTCGGCAGGGGAGAAAGGGTGAACATAATCAGACGTGACATTTAAGTTACTATATTTTCACATTTCATCAAATTCAACTAATGCAGAGTTCAAAAATTCCTATACTGATATGCTTGTCTCGTATTGATGAAAGCCACTTTCCGTTTGGGACACATCTGAAGATTTGGCCTGACATTCTCAATTAGGTGATCCCATTTGTGTAAGGAAATAGAAGCACATTCTAATGTAAAGTAACTGGCTAGTTGCCTTGCACTTTGGAGCGTTATGCAGTAAAAGACACATCACTGAATAAATTCATGACTTCCTAATTGGACAATTGGGAGGACTTTCTGTTCCCTCCTGCTGTCATTACCCAGAATCCTTTGCAAGTACTACAAATGCACCATGATTGGTCAGCACCTGAAGGTTAACTGCAACACTATTGGTGGATAGGTCCTGCCCTTTTGAAGTTGCCTGGCAACAAGAATGGCCAATGAGATGCTAGCGTAACACCCAGTAAATTGTGGAGTGGCACTTGATGGCTGAAATATGCAGGGAAAAGGTGTGTGTGAAACCCCGGGAGGCATGCTGGAGCTAACGCAACGGAGTCAACGGACTCGTCAAACAGCCAGGAATTATCGACATCTAATACATCTCTGGAATATTTCAGTTAATCACTAGCAGGCAGTCCAGCGGCAGGCGGCCAGACCCTCATTTACCAAGAGCATTGATTCAGAAAAACTTGTATTGCAGATACAGTTACCATCATGCATTACATACATGTACTTACTTGTCTTCCGTGATCAATACAATATAATGAAAGAGAAAGTGACCCTGAATGTTTCTGCTCAGTTTCCCTGGGGTGACAGTGTGGGGAGTTACCAGTCAGGGGCAAGTGGCTTGCCTTGTTTATTCTTTACCAGCCGCAACCCTTAAATGGGGCAAAAATAAACTCTCAGGGGCACATGGACAGAATTTGCAAAGTTTGGGGCAAATCTGCCGAGACTCATTCTTCATATAGTGTAGTGATACCCCAGAAGACTCGTTTACTCTATAGTTTATGCCTGCGTCCCGTAGGATCCATGCACATGGGGAAAATTAATTGCTCCTCAGAGTGTGGCATTAGGTAGAGGTAGTCTGGAACAAGATTAGGATTGGTTTTATATATATATATATATATATATATATATATATATATATATATATATATATATATATATATATATATATATATATGTATATACAGTGTATGTACTTATCTACGCACACAAACTTGTATGGAAGATGGTACCAGACCTGTTTAAAAGTACACACAATGTTTATTTTGGTGTGTTCAGTCAGGGCCAAGTGGGTTGTGTGCCACTGGGAAGTGAATTCCTATTCCAGCTAGGACTGGTCGAGAAAACATATGTATATCAATATTAAGCGAAACGGGGACTGACTTTGTGGCAACATAAGGTTTACATGGGTGGGATTTTGTTGGATAGTGACAGATTGCTATCAAAGCCATTAGTAATGGGGAGTGGGGGGTGGGGGGTTGGTCACAGGGGCAAACGAACAGGATTAACTCTAGCAGTGCCAGTTCCCACATAAGTGGATGCGTTCTGAATTGACATGATGATACTAGATCTATGTTCTTTGTAAACTGGCCTTTCATTCAAGTTACCAGCATGCAGGGGGTGCAGGGAGCATAATAAGGGTCCGGGTTAACCCTCCCCCCCCTCCCTACAGCAGCCAAAACTGGGAGGGGGTCATATGTCCACAGCTTCAGTGTCTTCAACTAATTTCAACAATAATGAAAAACAGTTTGAGAATTGTAGATAAGACCTATCAAGATCACATGTCTGGGAAAGCTGTTGACTCGGTGCTAATTCAAGGGGAAAGGGTTAAGCTCTTACCAGGCTGCACTTTTCGTGCTTTATGCTCAGTGCACGCTGAGGAAAGCTGTTGACTCCAGCTAAAACTTGGCGTCCCTAAAGTTAAATGTTGTGACTGAGTTGCCAGAGAAAAGGATGCAAGACAGTACTTTTGGGAGGTGTATTTCCAGCCAGTGGTCCCTGCATTGAGAGACCACCCAAGGATAGGTCTATAGAAGAGTGGTCTGTCATTTCAGTTCCATAAAGTATAAAAGATTGCACAGTGCCTTGATACTGTGGCCTTAACACTTTCAGTGCCAAGTTTTGGACTGAGTCAACAGCTCTCAGTTGCAAGGCACCCAAACCATGCCAAGGAAAGCTGTTGATCTGGACTTTTATATTCTATGTGACTACAGGCATACTGGTGCTTGAATGAAAGGTCTTTTTTTAAGGAACATAAATATGATATTGGAGACAAAGTGAAGACTTTGCTGCATGCATGTTGTTTCGGTGGGGAGGGAATTTCTGATTACGTCAGCAGTTATCTAATTTGTGATTAGTCACAGGAAAGACAGAAATTTTTGTTGGTGAGCAGATTAGCATAAAGGGGCTCAATCTCTCCCTGCCTATGAGGTTTTATGTAACTTGATTGCTCCAAGCTTGTAATTGTCTTCTGTCAAATGCAGTTGTAATGTACAGAATGCTGCCTAAGTTACTTTGTGTCCATTCCTAGAGACATTAGCAGAACACACAAACAAGGTGGACACCAGAGTTAAATTCTTGTAACAGTTGCGTTAATGCAATGTTTCTCACTCACATTAGGTGACTCTTTATTGTTTGTCCATCTCAAGCGGGTACACATTGTGTTACCAGGTTGTCTTGCTGAGATTCCTTCAATCCACTGTTTGTTTGGGAACACTAAGTCTCAAGACTTGCTGGCTATCTGAAACTCAAGTTTGCCTTATTTACACTTTGATGTGTTTTCTTGACTTGGTTACATTTTGGTGACCTTAACCTCAAGGTTACATGACCCATGTATGTGCAAAGATGGATCCATCACTTAGTTTTTTTTCTTTTGCATTGAAGAGTTCCTAGGTTTTTAGCTCTGCTGACCAAAGGTCGCAGAGCTTATGCCATCTCTCATGTCTGTCCGTCCATCCGTCCGTAAACTTTTTTCCTGTGAGCGTGATACAGTCCACAGTTATTAAGATAGCCCCATGAAACTTTCTACACAAACCAAGTGTATGAAAATCTAGGCTGAGTTCAATATTTGTGGAGGAGATCAAAATCTCAGTTGCTAATGATACTAGTGGTGCTACCTATAATTCATAGAAATTATGAGGCAAAATATGTTTTACTCTATAAAATTCCATGTCTCAGAAAGTAATTGAAGTAGACGGGCCAAATTTGTAGGATATATAGACCATGTCCAATGCTAGCATGTTATATAATATCAGTGACCTTGACGTATGTTTATGAGGTCACCAGGCCTGTAAAGTTGAGAGAAGTGATTTTGTAATGGCAGCTTGTAACTTGGACATCAATGGCAAAGACAGTTGAGCCAGTTGATCAAAATTGCACTTGATTACATTGAACATAAATCTACTGGGTGACCTACTTTTTGAGTCACCCTGACCCTCCAATTATGGATATAATGCCGGTCCCAGTTTATTGTTTTTCTTCAATAACTCAAAAAGGTATTACCCGATCAGAACAGACTGACCATTTTTATCCGAGTTGAAGGTCAAGTTCAGATGGCCACTTGGAATATAGAAATCATCTTGTGTATGCTCCCACAGTTTATGAGTTAGGCCCATATAACTTTAAGGAGTTATCAAGTATCAACGTTGAAGCTAACGTTGGTGGCACCACCTATAGTATTATGTAATATGCAGGTCAAAATGTGAAAATCTTGTGACCAGCCCCACACCCTTAACTGTGATAGATCCTCATGGAATGTAGTGTGATTGTAGAAGAGGTCAAAATCTCAGTTGCTTATGATACTAGTGGCATCACCTATAATTTGACAGAAATTTATAAGTTAAAATATCTTGAAGGATACAAAATTCCATATCTAGAAAAAGAATTGAATTAGACATGCCAAATGTATAGGATATATAAGTCGTGTCCATTACTATAAGATTAATTCTAGTATGCTATATAAGATCAGGGACCTTGACCTATAATTGTGAGGTCATCAGACCTGTTATGTCAAAAGAGGTGATTTTGTATTGGCAGGATGTAGCTTTGACCTCAATGGCAAAGAGAATTGAGCCTCCAGATCAAAATTGCACTTGAGTACTATATTTTGGTCACCTTGACCTAATTTTCAAGGTTGTTAAGTACTAAAGAAAAGGGCATTTAATTCAGTATCTTGATGAATAATAAGGAGACTGATGCCAAATGTACCACAAATGTGTATCATGTGAAAGTTTGATATTGCATAACATGGCTCACCTTAATCAATTTTTCAAGTCGGTGGATTGCATACATTTCAGAAAATTATTTTTTTTGGTGATGGTGGTCAGCAGAGCATTGGGCCCATTGGCCTCTTGTTTTATTATTAAATTTTGTAATAGTTTCTGCAGAACCATGAAGTGGAATGCGTTTCACATAGAACATTCCCTGTCTTAAGGGACCATTCCATTGGGAGACCACTGCCTTAAAAGACCACATCTTCACAATACATTACCTAAAACCTTTTCATGGTATTTATACCTCCTGTATAAGAACCTGTTTTGAGAGACCACTATTTGCTGGTCTCCGGGGTGGTCTTTCAAAACAGGTTTCACTGTACATTACGCATGATAAGTGTGCTGGCATTGCATATCATTTGGTAGAAATGACAAATTTAGCTCCGTTACTCTAGCTACGAAATGATGGATACTGAAAATCACAGGAATGAAGACAGTGGATCACAGTTGGAAAAATGTAAATTGATCAACAAGTCACAGAAGTGGCCTTGTAATCCTTTTCCCGTGAATTAAGATCGGTTCAACAACTTTCCTTGGCACAGGTTGGGCACCAAGTGCCCAACCCCTGTCAAGGAAAGCTGTTGACCTGGAGCATGTGATCTCAACAGGTGTCGTCTACAATTCTCAGTCAAGTTGTTTTTCATTACGGTTGAAATCAGTTGAAATCACTAAAGCAGCAGACGACATTTGACCACCAGCTGGTTTTAACCAGTTTAAGGCGGAAAGGGTTAGCGCCTGTAGCAAAAGGGTTGTGGGAAGCCAGACTTGCCAGCACAGGAGATAACAATAACGCTGAAATGAAAAATGAGCCGCTATTTCGATATTCATCCCACATGATTTATTTTGGACAGTAAGTACATGTAAATCATTGTCATATGACACATGATCAAATATATCAAGTTTTAGTACAGTGTATGGTAAATTAGAGGATGAATCCGAGCAAAGATTTTCTTTCATGTAAGGATGACACAGCTCATGAGGCACAGATAAGAAAGCAAAATGCTCTTGCAAAATGTTTGGTACCCATCACACGATGATAATCAACGTGGGTCACAAATTTGAAATTAAATGCAATAATGTAGACCTGTGCTGTTAATTGAAGATTATGATTTGTATTAGTAGATAGCTGCTTTTTGTAGGAATTAAAAAAATGTTCAAGAGAAAAAAAGGCAGTGGTGCAACCTGCCGTAATAAGCAAGCCAGAGGGGACCACCAAGGTGTGATCTGTGGAGGAATAAATAAGGTGAAAAATACTGAGCGTATTATCTTGTAAAGGTAGTCATTCAATGCAGATGGTCTTTAAAGACAGGTGTCACTATGGAAAATTTGTGACTGGGAAAACTTACTTGATCCCCCCCCCCCCATGTAACTAAATTGCCCCAAAAAAGGCTAGTTTTCAAATGTCCTGTGCAATAAGTTTTCTGACCAATTTCAAGAACAGTTTGAATGAGAATTGTAAAGGAGTTATGTCTATACATAACACTTTCCAGGTCAACAGCTTTCCTCTGTGGATTGGATGCTAAGAGCCCGACACATACCAAGGAAAGCTGTTGACGGAGCATCAAACTCAGTTTGAACTCCAGAGGGAACCAGTTTGAATGCAAGAGGGAACCAGTTACAGCTGGGAAAAAAAATTGCAGCCAATATTACCCTGAAATTGGCTTTTTTTTCTTCTTTAAATATGCCCATATTGGTATTCTCTACGGCATGTATAGAAAATTGCACATCTGTGTATGTGGAGAGTCTATCATTACCTGGTAATAATGCAGAGAGTTTTGTAGCTTTTTTTGAGCAAAAAATTCAATGAGTGCAAACATCTGCTGTTATTAACCAATGCTGGTTTTGTCTCCTGCATCTTAATTTGACAGAAATTGCAGAGAAATCTTTCAAGCATGGCGGGTTTCGTGGCTAAAGGAACAAATTATAAAATTTAATGAGTGACATACCATATGAACTTATTTCTTGACTGAAAGATTTTGAACCTTTGACACATGCAAAGTTAGTTTTTTATACTGACCTTCCACATTGCTGGTTACTCCCCAGTTTGTTAACCCTTTATCTGCACTATGTAAAGGACAAATGGGAAACGACTGGTCAAAATAGAAAAGTTGCTTTCAACTCCGCTTATGGATGAAAATGACAAATGGACAGGTACATACAAAATCAGAGATCAGACTTTTGGATTTACTTGTATCAGCTCAATATTAAGGTGGAAATATTTCAATTCCCGACCTAAAGAAACTTTGACAGCTAAATTACTGAGTTTAATTGAACTGACGAGTTGCCGTTCCAGAGGTTTTCTAAACACACTTATTTTTAGTGTTCTCATGGCCAGTGCTTGACGCACATGAAGATGCTGTGATAAATTTTGATGTGAAAAGTGTATTTTTGGTTGGGTTTGGCATTCTTTTAGTTTAAAAAGAGAAAGTGATTATGACATGAAATATTTTTGGATGCAACTGGTTGAATTTAAAGAAGGATGATGCCTGAAATTGGACTAAAACAGAAAACTTAACTTTGGAGCTTAGGGAAAATATGCAGAGTGTACCTGTTTTCAGGTGTAGAAATGTTCACAGTTTTTACATTTCAAAATTTAATTAAGATGTTTTTTAATTGCACTGATTTGGACGTCAGTGTTCCACCAACGTGAAAATTACTGCTTCATTGTAGTTTCATCATCACAGTTTTATGTCATCCAAAAAATGAGCAAAAGTAAAGATACAGTGTAACCTGTTTTGAGAGACCACTGTCAAAAGAACACCTGTCTTTTGAGACCATGTTGACCATGTCCCTTGTGCCATCGTTCCCATGTTATTGCACCTCTATTGAGACACCACCTGCTTTATGTGACCACTTTTTGGCCTACCCTGGGGGTGATCTCTCAAAATGGGTTTTCCTCTGCATTAAAATTAAGTCAATTTACACCAGTAAACTAAAAATTCAGGGTTAAGATTGATAAAGTTTGTTAACTCGTTCAGTGCCACATTTTTGACTGAGTCAACAGCTTTCCTTGGCATGCTTCCGGTACAATGTGTCCAAAATGTGCAGAGGAAAGGCGTTGACCCAGGCGATTATTTTCTGTGGAGCTATAGGCATGCTGGTACTTGAATGAAAGGTGTTTATACAAAAGACATGAATTTAACATCCTTATTATAATTCAGAGCCGTTTGTTCGACGTTATTCAGCGTCAGTCACAGTGGGCATTGAAAGAGTTAAAGGGAGAAGCCAAAGTCTGCTCTTTCCAAAGGTGCTACCAGAAGGATATGAATTAGTGATTATGTGTTATGCCACCAGGGTACAGCGGACAGAGCTGTTGGGGGCACCCAGATGGCTGGAACTAGTCAAATTTTAATTTGGTACATCTGGTGGTAAATTTCCACTGATGGGAACACCTAGACTGGTATTGACATGAATCCTTTGGAGCTGCATGTGAGGAAACTGATAATGAATGCTTTTGTATAAAGTCACTCAATGTTGCTGTATTTCGATATTAACTTACTTTGCTGATGGCACAAAACCATGAAAATCAAAATAAAGAAATAGTGATAGAGTATTTTATCATAGGCCAGGTGTGAAGGATGTCCTAAATACTGAAATGACAACTTCAGTCAAATGTCTGAAGTGCAAAAACACATGAAAATCTGGACATGTGACAATAAGAACACTCGCAGTACTTAGAAATAGCCAATGAAAGAGACCACAGAGGAAATAGAGTGCAGTGGTCAGACCTTGGACAGACCACACCTAGGGCCGAGTTTAACTCTTTCCCTGTCAGCTGCGACCAAAGTCGAAGTACTTAAGATGTACCAGCATATCTGTAGTTCTATAGAATATAATGGTCCAGGTCAACAGCTTTCCACAGTACACTGAGGGAAAGATGTTTACTTGGTCAAAACTTGGCACTGTAAGAGTTCAATAAAAGCCTGTTTTGTGACAAAGGAGAAAAGTTCTCTCAAGTCTTGGTGTTTATGAAGAACAATCAAATATTGATATGGAATGAGATAAAAAAGATTAGCCATGTATGTATGTATATGTGTATGTATGTATATATATATGTATATATATACATATATATATACATATATATATATATATATATATATATATATATATATATATATATATATATATATATATATATATATATATATATATAAAGTATGTAAGTATTTCCCATTTATACTCAAAACAACAAAGCCAGCTTATCAAATTGAAAGATTCGAGTATCTCCAGATATGGCTAGCATGATGATGATGATGATGATGATGATGATGATGATGATGATGATGATGATGATGATGATGATGATGATGATGATGATTGTAACAGAGCTTGGGAAGATACAAGTTTTGTACTATTTTGGTGGACAGTGTGCTTGGTGATGTTGAAGTGAGTGTTGTGTATCTCTCGATCATCCTTTGTTGACACAGGAAATTGACTTGTGTTGCCTGCATGTCTGAAAGGTGTCTCAACAACCGGAACAATCATTCCTGGTGAAGGTCCACCGGGAAATCACTTGTGGAGATGCACAGGGTTTTTGCTTCCTCAGGAAAGAGGTTTTAAGTGTCTCTTGTGAAAAGAATGACTTCCTTTGTTTGAGTACGCCAGCACATAAAGAGATCGATTTTGGATGTGGTTGGGAGCTAAAAGTGATTTCTCATTGCATTTGCTTTGAGGTTATTTTTAATGACACTATAAATATCATACATGTCATTTGTGATTTGATTGGATTTGGCTTGGTTACACTTATGCATGGTTTCATAAATGAAGATTTGTGATGGTAAAACCAGTGCACATATCACATGTTGAACAAGCGACACAGAGCCTGAATAGAACCAATAAAATTTGGTTCTTTGCACGTTACAGACAAGAACTTGGCTGTCCGCTGAAAAAAAAAGGTAAAAATTGGGGACTTCGTTTACATTTACACATTCCAAACTTTACGAAAGTAATTCCAAAAGTTGCAAAACGCTAATGTATAGACAACTGAAAAGTGTTCCATCATATACGCATGGAAAAAATATGTTTTACTGAACACAGAAAAAATCTTGCACATTTGGGTCTAGCTTTGACACAATCAGCTAGGTATATATACACACCAAAAAAATGTTAAACTCTCACAGTTAATTTATTTATAGGTTCTTATTTATTTATTTGTTTGTGTATTTATTTACTTTTATTTATTTGTTTATTGTTTGTTTATTTATTTCATTCATTAATTCATTCATTCATTCATTCATTCATTCATTCATTCATTCATTCATTCATTTACTTACTTGTTTATAAGGTTTCCATTTGACTTAATCTTAATTTAATTTATGTGTACAGTGTGTATTAAAACAATATCTCCATGGGTACATTAAGGTGTATATTTACAGAACAGTTCTGTTCATGTTGTTTTTGAAGTGTAGCGCTTGGGTTGTGTCAAGCGTATGGTCACAGGAATGCCAAGACAATTTAGCCTTTTCCAGTGTTTTATTTCAGCTGCCCTGCTATACATACCTTTATATCAGATTTTTAGATGTAAATGCATACAGTATTATTTTACTGTGGACAATCTGTGACAACCGTGGTGGTCTCACTGTGGCCATGGAGATAACCAGATCCCACAGGACAAGCAGTTTATTATTATAAGAAGAGTGGCATACCTCGTCTGTCTTGACTATTGATATTTTTTTGAAGGGGGGTGGGAAGGTTTTTTTGTTTATTTGTTTTGCCTATTCGCAAACATTGTAGAACAAACACACACATTACAAAGCACCAGTTAATGATGATCAGAAACTACATTTGGGTTGTTTGTCAACAAATTGCACAAAGTTTAGATACATAGTGGCATACAGAGAAACGATTAATTTCTTCCACAGATTGTTAATTTATTATTTGTGACAAATTTTACATAGAAAAGGATGCTTTCCATGGAATGTTTTGATTAAATTTTTCCCAATGCTCGGATATGTAGTTCAACAGCTGCTGTGGGGCGACTTCATTCCATTTGCCACAGTTGCCCTCGCTCCCCCTCCTCCCCCCCCCCCCCCACCATGATGCAACAGAAAAAAGCCACATTATTAAAGGGGTGGCCTTTCGTTGACACAGTAGATATGGATTCTAGCTGCATAAAGATAGTGACCTGCTATGAGGCCTTAAGGAAAACTACTGTTCCCAAAGCCAAAGTTTCAGATGTTATATTCAAGCACATTTACGAAATTTTCTCACATTTTTATGTGTGGTGTACATATTATAATACATGTACATGCATCAGAAAACAAGACGAGTGAGCTTTCAAATATTCCACTGCAAGGCTCATTTCCTGAAAGTGTGGCTGCAATTACCAACCAGTGTAGTTGTAGCTGATATATTCTCCAGTTTTGCCAGGTGCAAATTCTGTAAGTTGCTTTATTTTTCGCATGTATAAAAGGGCACTTATTTTGAAAATTTGACCAATTTGTAAGGTCTGAAATTAGCAGTTTTATCAAACCAGAATACAGAGTTTCCAGAAGATGTGCCAAATGTGTGCAAACATTGCTTGTTATAGGAGGAGAAAAATCATAGTCCCAGGACTTTGTAGTATTTTGAAATTTACAGCTTTACTTTTACCATGAAAAAAAAAATGCAAAAAAAAAAAAAATACTGTGAAATTGGAAGCAATTTACGGTGTCCTGTTTTGGAAAGTGTAGTGACCAGATAATGGGCTTCAGGAACAGGCAAGTTTCTCAAACAAGGTGACACGCTTTTGAGAGACTTTTGGCTGTTCCCCGGCAAGAGAGGCCAATCTAGTAAGGTGCCGCATGAACAAGACTTTTGTCAAGTGGAGAGACAAAATATTCTATGGCAGCCTGCAACATGTCGTCTTTTCAAGTGAACTTCACCCCCATAACAAAGTAAACCATTCCCTGTAGAATTGACCAAATTTGTTAGTACATGTATTTCTGTTGGGCTTCATTGCCATCTTTTAGGAACTTAATTTATCAAGCAATAGTGGTAGATATGCCTTGCTGATTCCTTTTTTTTTGCCCCTCTTTCTGCTCAAATTGTCTCAAAGGGCCTGGATATAAATTGTCATCCACTTTAAAGTTTTCACCTCAATTTCGTATGAAAACAAAAGATAGTTTCTGAGAATTTAATTGTAGATGAGACATAATTAACCCTTTCAGTGTCAAATTTTGGACCGGCACACATTGTGCGCATTGTGCCCAATGCATGCTGAGAAAAGCTGTTGACCTGGGATATTTTCTCTGGAACCAGAGGCATGCTGGTACTTGAATGAAAGGTCCTTTTACGAGGAATACGAATCTGAGATCCTAATGATAATTCAGACTAGATTGACTTTAGACGCGATTGGCACTGAACGAGTTAACACTTTTCCTTGCTTTGGACTGCATCCAACCCATGCCAAGGAAAGCTATTGACTCAGTTTTTTTCTGGGTTAAACTTTACACATACAAACAAAAAGAACAGTAATCTCTTAGGATTACTGGAAATCACAGGAGATAGACGTCCCCTGGCTGAGTGTCAGTAATGCCCCCCCCCCCCCCCCAAAAAAAAAACCTAAACGGATTGATCATCTTGGAGCGTCCCTCGCGGGGAAAGCATCAGTTCTTGAAGTTTGATATCATGAAAACAGATGCAGCAATGTGTTTCATTTGTCATCTGTGTACTGATAGAGTGACAAGAAGAAAGACCAGAGATGTGCACAGTTGGCAGAGAGTGAGAGGTGGAAAAATGGGCAGAGACCTTCATGTCCTATGAAGCCTTTCAAGTACCACTATAAATGTCCTTACTCGTCCAGGCACTAGTCTCCCGTTTTTCACACTTGCATACCTCCGCTTTTGACAGAAATTGTATAATTTGACAGTCATCATATACTCTTTGTGAAAAAAAAATGCTTTCATTCAGGTATTACCGTGCTGGGCCTCACAATGAGGAGATCAGTACTGCCACGCAAGTGGTGCCACAGCTTTGACGAGGACAGCAGTAGCATGACTCTCCAGGCTAGACAAAAACGTTTTTATCTGACAGATCACTACCTCTCTGGTTTGAAAATCAGCTAATTCTTTCAGCACCACACTTTTGGACTGCATTGCACCCAAAATATGCCGAGGAAAGCTGTTGACCTGGACTATTATATTGTACATGTATGTAGATATAGGCATAATTCACAGCCGTTCTCTTTAAAGGTTTACTGCAGCTGCATTTGGTACTTAAAGAGTTAAAAAAGAAAAAAAAAATGCTAAATGGGATTGTTTTATGTTTTGATTGGATGTGTGTTATAAACATTGAGATACAGTCAATTTTAGGGAATGGGACATTTGGATTCAGTGCTTTTTTGAAGCGTACTTGTTAAGCAAACCAATTCAGCAGACCATTGGTTCAAGTCCATCCCATTGTATGGTAGTAAAGGCCTTTGTCGCCCCATTTCTTTGGCCACATTGTGCCCAAAGTGTGCTGAGGAAAGCTGTTGACCTGGACTATTATACTCTATGCAGCTATGGGCATGCTGGTACTTGAACGAAAGGTCTTTTTACAAGGAACATCAATCTAGCCTCCTTATTATAATTCAGGGCAGGTCAAGTGACTTAAGTTGCAGTTGGCACTGGAAGAGGAAAGCTGGCTGGTGGTCAAATGTTACCTGCTTCAACGTTTTTGACAAATTTCAACATTAATGAAAAACAGTTTGAATGAAGGTTGTTGGTGAGACCTGTCGAGATAACATGCCACAGGTCAACAGCTTGCCTTGTTTTGGGAAGCTGTTGACTGGGTCTCTATTGAGGAACAAAAAGCATAACAGATGCAGAGTGACAGATAGAGAGAGAGAGCAAATGCACATGGACATATATTGTTGCCTGCTTTAATGTTTCTATTCAGATTTCATGTTAAGGACAAAAAAGTATATTTGTGTATCCCCTAATGGAAGGAAAAAATATTGGTTAGGTAGGTAGGCTCTTTTGCATTTCATTTTTTACTTTTTTTTTCTAAAAAATATGGGTTGGTCAGTAACTTTTACTATTGGAATGGCAGGGTTTTTCAATGGGTAGGTCAGTTATTTTTTAGTTTTAGTTTACTTTTTGGTGGGTTTAGAGGTTAGTCTGTGGGGTTAGGATAAAGAAACATATTTTTTTGTTTTGGTCCAATTTAACATATTTTTACTGAGAATTGGTGGGTACAACATGCAACGTCAAGGAAAGCTGTTGACTCAATCTCTCTCTGCCTTCTGAGTGAAGGGTTAAAATTTCAGGTTGGGAATGATGAAGATTCCTCTACCAATTTGCTGTGTAGTAAAACAATGTTTTTGGTGGCACATTCCAGCATTGTAAAAGTTGATGTGGGTGACTACCACCAAAAGGTATTGTGTGGCTGCTGGCTGAAAACAGGCAGTCTTTGACATGGAGGCTTGAAAGATGTAAATTTTACAAGGTGGAAGTAACTGCCAAAGATGGTAGGAGTATTCTCTCAAATCATGGGCATTGCGATACGTATGCTTTTAACCTTTTCAGTGCGAGGTTAGAAGTTTGAGTCAATGGCTTTCGAGGGGGAGGGGGGGGCATATAGGGAACAGTCATGCCAAGGAAAGCTGTTGACCTTTGGCATGTTTTTCTGGTAGGTCCTACGTACATTTCTCATTTAAAGAAATAAATCCCTTTCTATTTTAAAAGAATGTAAGTAAAAATATTAAGAAAAAGAAAAAATCCAGACACTTTAAGGTGATTTGAGCAAGAAAAGGCTTAAATAGAATGGGAGAATTTGGTAGTGCCACATGTGAAGAGTATACTATCTTGACCCTTTTGCCCTCAAACTGCTCAAGACTGGTTGGTGGTCAAATGTTGCTTGCTTCAGTGTCTGCAGCTAATTTCAACAGTAATGAACAACAGTTTCACTGAGAATTGTAGATCAGACCCATCAAGATCACATGCCCCAGGTCAACAGCTTTCCTTGACTTGGGTTGGGCATTGTGTGCCCAACCCATGCCAAGGAAAGCTGTTTACTCAATTTTAATTCAAGGGGAAGGGGTCATAGAATTCACCAGCGGCTGACCACAAGGAAGAAACTAGTCATGACTAAACCTTGCATGTCAGGAAATTTTTCTCGTAAATGCTGGTTAATCACCATGAAACTGATACAAAGGCACATATAATAATTGCCTTGTGTCTTTATATGGTTGCATGAGCTTCTTTGATTTTTATTTTATTTATTTATTTATTTATTTTGTACCACAAGTGGCGTTTTGCTGTTAGGAAGGTGCAGGAACATACAGAAAGTAGCTTATCATTGTGGACTTGGTTCATTTTGTAACGCCACAAGATTTTCCTAAATTGGACCATAACTCGGAAAACATTTTTTTTTTTACTCGTCTGTTTTTCATCAAAGGGTAATTACCTTTACAATACACACACAGCTAGCAGGAACAATGATGGTTGTTCAGCTGCATGTAATCTGAAACTGAAGGAGTTGACGGCATATGGATGGCTTCATAGTAAGGACTTTGCTCTTGACAGCCATTTCTTGAAGCAATGTTTTTAGGTGACTGGAATGCTGAATACTGTCACAAACATATTGGAAGATTGAAAAAAGAAAAAAAAAAAAAAACAGATTTAACAACTGGATGACATTTTTGAAATACTGCCCTTATTTATCAAGTTATTCATCACTTTCAGAGCTTGCAATTACAGTCTCCCTGGGAACCAACTTAACTTTCACCCTGGGATACAAAATGGAAAATTCTGGCGGCAAAGATTTCCAATTTTTCAGAGGCGATGTTGTAACTGGGAAAAATGATTATCGATCGACCAATACTGGAATTTCTGCCTCATTACACACACATAAAATCAAAGGGAATACAGTAAAACCTGTGTTGATTTGGCCTTCTGGGATTGAGTAATTAAAGACAGGTGGTCACTTTACAGAGGGCTCTTATCATAGGATATATAGGACATGGGTCCAGGGACAGGTGCTTCCTTTAGACAGGTACACAGTTAGTGGGAGGTGCCCACTTTGACAGGTTTTACTGTCGTCACTTTCGGGGCTCCAAAATCCAACATGAAAGCATTCTTTGAATGCAAGCAAATGGCCGGAAGATTACACAGTAGGCTGGACAGAACATTGTGGACAGAGGCAACTTCTCGTGAAAATCGAACCTTGTTGCCATGACTTTTCAGCCACTGTAACCTTGTAAGGCCCAAGCTTCTATTTAACTTGCCTGCAAAGCAGACCCTCCTTTATTGTAGATAGTTGCTTTCGTAGCTGTTGTACTCGTGGATACTGGACTCATGCTAGCATAGATTAGTCAGTAATCCATAGGCTTATACAAGCAGGATTTGGCCGAAAATATTAACCATCTTTTAGCCAAATTGGTTGAAAAAATATTGTATTTCTGTTGTATTCCTCCACTATTCAGACTTCATTTTGTAACACCAGCCTGCAGGATGAGAATTACACTTGGTTTGGCCAAAGAAACCCGAGTTTGGTTGATATGTTGGCGTCACTTTTGCAAAATTGGCTGCACTTGAATAATTCCTATTGCTAACCCATAGACATACAAAATAAAATTATGGGCTTTTTGTAAAGGAAATATGTTACAGATAAAATGTGGGTGAGACCAGAAAAGGCAGAAATCCAAAGATGCAAAATTTGTACAGATTAATATGAGTTGAATTATTTCCTGGCATTTTACACAAATTCCTGCTAATAAATGATAGGAGCTATCAAATACATTCCCACCATTATTAAGAGACAACAAAGATAATTAAGCCTTAACTCTTTAATGCCAACTGTGATTAAAGTCATACAATTTAAAACAAACAGCTCTGAATTAAAATAAGGAAGCTAGATTGATGTTCCTTGTTTAAAAACCCATTCATGCAAGTACCAGCATGCCAGATGTTGCATAGAATATAATAGTCCAGGTCAACAGCTTTCCTCATTCCAAAGCATGCTGAAGAAAGCTGTGGACTCAGTCCAAAATGTGGCTCTCAAAGAGTTAAAGAGCAAATTTATAGACCGAGTCAACAACTTGACTCATCAGTCCTTTGGTATATTATGCCCAAAGTGCGCCGAAGAAATATGGTGGCTAAGACTGGCAGCCACTTTCCCTTGTGGTCCTGAGTTTAGACCAGGAATGCTGGCACCGTTTATCCCTTTTTGCACCCCTGCCCCCATAAGCACCCCCTTACTATTCTGGCTCAGGAAATATTCCTATTTTAGACAATTTCAGCAAAATGTTTCTGTCGTGCACCCTGTCATATACCAAAAAGGTCTGTTAATGAGACAAAGTCACTGTAATTTCCCTAAGTGCCCAAGGGGCTGATGGGGATAATACGGTATCTGCTGTTGCATGAGGAATTCGGAAATGGAATCATTATAATTCAAAAATGTGTGCGACTATTGTTGTGACTGAGCGCTGAAAGGGTGAACATCGTTTGACTGTTCAAAACTGATTTATCTGTGCTGTCAGAAATCCACCAAACTCAGTTGACAGTTTTGTGGTTTGTGATTGGTCAATAATTAGACGTGGATTAATACATAATTTTCCGGTTGATGTAAATTGAGGAAGTGGCAGGTAATTGGAATCTGGCATGTCAAAACATGCCATAATATCTGTATGGCTGATTGTGTTAAATTGAGTATGAGGAGAAACCATGAATAGCCCATTTTGAATCTTGCGTTTAATCTTGGTGGGTTTATGATGAAAAAGTTGCAAATTGGCCTTTAATAACAAATACACCACAATGGCCCAGTCTGCTAGTCTGAAAAATGGCTTTGGTTTTTATTATCTATGAGCAGTGATGTGTAAAAGTAAATTTTGCAAGAAATTATTGCCTTTTGTTGAAAACATTACTGGTTAAATACAGCAATTTACAAACGGAGTTCATAACCGTCATGAAAACCCTTGAAAGCCCAGGAATTTTGTTTCATGTTTTCAAGTCCTTGGAATGCTAATAATGGTCTGCGAAAGTCCTTCAAAATTTGATTTTCGGGCAAATATTTTGTTTGCATTAGTTTTTCATCTCTTAACTTCCATTGATACCATAATTATGTCAAACTGCCATCAGACGTCCTAGAATGTTAGCAATTTTCCCCAGGGAAAAGTACATAAAAAGTCCTTTGAGTTTCAAAGCTGCAAAATTAATTGTATAAACCCTGTAAAACAAATAAAGCACATGTAATCTTTTCTCCCTTTAAACTGGCCAAAAGGGGCTAGTGGTCAAATATCTTCTGCATCAGTGTTTTCAGTTAAATTCAAGAGAAATGAAAAACAATTTGACTCAGAATTGTAGATGAGACCTGTCAAGATAACATGCCCCAGGTCAACAGCTTTCCTTGGCATGAGTTGCCAAGGAAATCTGTTGACCCAGCTTTAGTTGAATGGAGAAAAGGTTAAAGCATTTTTCATATCACAGGGTAACATTATAGAAAAACAACAAAATGCCAGCTTGCTGATGGCGGTTTCCATTATTGAAAGCATGGCCGCCTGCCTGTACTCGCTGAGTACTTGTCGTGGCCATGCAGGCTACAGACGGGGGAACATCCCTGGTGTTCAAACATATCAAACTGTGATGCAGGCCATCACCAGGGCTTGCTGTCACACACAGTGAAATAAATCTGGCTTGCACCAGATGACCCATAGTTGTCTCACTCCTTAACAGCCGCAGACTGTCTTATGTGTTTTCCATTTAGCACAGACCAAAAGCAAACAGGTGTAAAATGTCATATGCTGTCATTACTTTGAGTTAACACATTTCTGCTCAAGTCACCCCAAAGTGTGCATGGATGTAACTTGCCCTTCCTTTAGTGTTGCCAGTTAAATATCATATTAACCCTTAAAACACTGATTCCAGACTGAATCAACAGCTTTCCTCGGGACACTTTGCAGGCAAAATGTCCCAAGGAAAGCTGTTGACTAAGACTACTGGTTGCTTTGAACAAGGCTTGCTGGTATTTGAATGAAAGGTATCTTCATGAGTAATTTTAATCTTTTAATCATTGTATGTTAAACGGAAATGAGGAAACGACTATAGCCATGATTAGCATTTTAATGGTTAATACAAGACATTTCTGCTGCAAGTTTTTTTTTTTTTTTATGATTTAAATAGCAATCAGTAGTGGACTGCGCGCTGTGTCGATGGGACCAGAAGGCACATAGATCTACAGACATATAAACATCTAATAAGTTGTGTACACATAATTGCGTGTATATATGTGTGTATATATACATGTATATATCATATTGTAGAATCTCTCTATTAAAACCACCAAAGGGACTGAAAAAAGGGGGTCTTTTTAATCGGGATAGTCTAAATTATATAATTTAATTAAGGATAACAAAAAAAAAAAACAGTATGTAAACTGTTGGTCTTAATAGAGAAATTAAAAGCAAAAATTAATATGAAAATGGTCTCTTTATGGAGATGGTGTTAATTGGAGATTCTAATATATATGTGTGTATACATATATATATATATATATATATATATATATATATATATATATATATATATATATATATATATATATATATATATATATATATATATGAAATATACAGAGCATGAGGGAGGAAGTAGTAATATTCGCTCTAAAATTCATGACACAATCACCACTTAGATTACTCAGGGAATCAAACACCATAATGTCTTGTATGATCTGATGTATCACAGTACTACAAAGTTGCAGTATTTTATGTTGCAATAGAAGTGTGCAATGCAGGACCTTCTTCTGACGTAAAACCATTACGGTGTCAGACCAAAGGAATTTAATAAATCTTACGGGTGACAGAATTTTGTCTAATATCTATGAACAACCATACCCCAGTCCTGTTTCAAGTCAATCTAAGACGAAATCTGCACAGACTGTTATAAATGGTCAATCAATCAATCAATCATCTTTTGACATGCCACGCTTCTTGGAATAAGAATTCATAACACCACAGTCATGTATTGGTGCAGCAAACACATCGTGGTATTCCTGTTGCTGGCCTTGCCTGGAGTTCGACAATTTATATGAACCTTAGACCCTGGTACAACAAACTATGACAGATTGACTGGTGGCCCTAATGCAAGTCCTTGGCCAATTTTAATATTATAGAGATGTTTTGTCACTCCCTGATGTCCAAACAGCTGATGATGTATTATTTCAAAGAAAAGTTGGCCGTGACCTCTGAAGCAAAATTATTAATTCAGGATGTTATGCGAGTGTGATAATGGAAGTATAAAACGAGACTTTAGAAAGAGTGGCGTGGAGGAGCTCTTTGTCACCGTTTCGGATATTAGTTCACGACAAAGGGCAGGAGAGATGACGAAACTGACTGAACTGAAAGGCTGTCACCCAGCTCGGGAATGACCTGACAGATTGGGTGTCGAGAAAAGTGCATCGGAGAATGGAACTGGATAATGGATGGGGGACTGGGAAGGCAGGGTGGAAGAGAGTGCAATTGTGATTTCATACCAGGGTTTTTTTTCGTTATCATGATTTAGAACATGTCACGTGTGCCAGACAGCTTTGGAGCAACACGGTACTTGTACGATATTTCAAAGGAAAGCTAAATGACATCCTTCTACATGTAATTGATATACCTTTTAACTATTGCTCTTTAAGGAAATAAAAAAAAGTGCCCATTTTCTCATTACGCATAATAATAAGAAGCAACAGGGATGTTCAGTATTTTACTTCCTTATATCACACCAGACAACAGCATTTCTGTTGGTAATAAATATGAGATAGAGATAAATGAGGGTCTGATGCATTGGTTGGAAGATGAAATCTGATTCAAGGATGTACATTATACCTCAACTTGACAGTCTGCCATAGCTTGACTTCACAACCTTCATTTACAGCTGTAAGACACGACTGTAGGACAGTGTAATTAGATGCCAAAATCATACTGCACGAGTTTGAGAAGTGCTCAATCTGACGCCTTTGGAACAACATTTTGTACATTACCGTGGCTTAAGAGCCTCCCATAGCTGAGGGAAAGCATACTGATCGACGTCGAAGTCGCCAAAGGATCAAGACACTGTTCTTCTCAGGCACATTAAACCACCCTCATGTACTCTGTTTGCTATTCAGATTGGCCAAGCAGTCATTCATTATCTGGAGATGTTCGACAGAATTGCATGAACCTCTTTTGTGTTTCGTCCCGAGAGACAGAGATTTTCATCACCACACCTGATACCCATATGCAGCAACATTCCCTTAATCAGAACTTTATCCACCTCTTGTTTTGCAGATCTCGCTGACGAACAATCTCCGCGGGCTCACAGGATAGACCCATCCCAGTTTATGCTGTCCAAAGCAGATCGCAAGTTTTCTGAGCCAGTGTTCAATGCGAAGGGCCAGCAGGGACTCGTAGATGACCAGTATTTGTCACGTTCTCCCGAAGTGGAGAATATTCCTGAACGTGTGGAGGAAAACAGAGGGGACAAACAGTTTCAAAAGTAAGTTAATTTGCCTGTTTTTTTTGTGTTTTTTTTGTTTGTTTGTTTTTGTTTGTTTGTTTTTGTTTGTTTGTTGTTTTTTTTTTTTGTTGTTTTTGTTTTTTTGTTTTCTGGGGTATCGTGTTTCTGAAAATTACACTCTGAAATGTACAAAAGTGAAAACACTGTTTTGGGCAAGAGTCAAAAGTTGACCAGACTCTATATTGTTATGTGAGTAATTTGGTAAAATATATGGGTAATATTTTTTATTTGAGCTCTGAGGACCTCAGGTGGCAGAGCTTTTGTGACCTCTCATGACTGTCCATCAGTTGGTCATTTCATCCATCCATCCATCCACCCACCTGTACCATATTGTTTGTCAAGGCAATAGCATCTTCAATTGGTTTTCAATGGATCCTTATGAGATATCGTGAAAGTATTCTGGAGGCTAATATGTCAAACTAGGGTGGATCTGAGCTTACATATCTCAGATACCACAACCATAAAGAAAAAGCATTTTCGATCAAAATTTGATATAATTTTGATCCATTTTCTGTCAGCTGAATATTCAATCAATTATACATTTGGCCAATTTATGATGGAGTTATATTCACACTCAACAGAATGTATGTTCGATCAGTTTTATGTTCAATGAAAAGACAATTTGTTTGAAAGACTTCTGGTCTACTGTTGGACACTCCACTACTTGTGGTGCCACCTGTAAGTGCACAGAAAATAATGTTTGGTGAGATTTAAGGAGTACATTATCATGAGAAATTCGAAGCCAAATTTAACCAAATGTACAAGCAACATGTATCACATGTGAAAGTGTGATATTACACAATGTGGGAGACTTTGACCTACTCTATCAAGATCACGGTGAGAATATGTTTCAGGAAGTGATTTTTTTATGTGATGGTCATTACATTTTAATTGGTGTACATATAATCCTTTACCCCTACAGGGACATTATGCAGGCAAAAAGGCTGATGTGTGGAATCATGGTGCCACTGATGGTATTAATTGGATTCCGTACCAGTCCCTGTTTTTCCGTATATTTACCTAGATTTAAGACAACAATTGCATATTTAAATTCTTCATGCAAAGAGCTTTCATTCAAGTACCAACATGCCTATAGTCTTAAGTCAGTGGTTCTGGCACTGCCTGGCAAGTCATGCTGCAGCTGCCGCAAAGGCAGCTGCAGCATGACTTGCCAGGCAATGCCAGAACCATTGACCATAGTATGGAATGAGTTAATTGGATTTGGCATCCCAGTCATCAAAAACACACAAACTTCATTACTGTGACAGGCATGTGAGATATCAAATATTCAAGCTCATTCCAGACATATCAACACCTGTTTTCAGCTAAATTGATCATATATTTCCTTCATATTTCATACTACCTCAGCCATTTTGAACTTGTTGTTTTTCCTTGAATTGGAGGTATTTTAGATGGATTTGGGGGATTTTTCAGATATTTTTCCAACAGGCCACTCACGTGCCTGTATGATCATGAAGTGAGATGAACTACAAAATTTACACCAAATATGTGACAGGGCAATATTCAGATTATGTAAAAAATTGTATGGCCTTGACCTATTTTTCAATGTCATTAAGCCACAAATGTGATTCATGTGTAGAAGCTTGATATTGCATGATATGGATGACCTTGACCTGTTTTGTCAAGATCATGAAGGGAAGGCATTTCAGGAAATGACTGTATTGTGATGATTGTCACAGGAACACACGGGCAAGTCTATGAGGTCTGGAGTGATTGTGGTGTGATTATTGCATGGTGTTGTCATTTTGAACCGACAGCATAGGTATCAAAAACACATTAAATTCATCGTCATTATAAATTGAGATGAAATTACAAGATGTGCACCAAATACGGGTTAGGCTAATGATCATATTTTGCAATATGTTGTTTGATCTTGACTCTTTTTCAAGGTCATTAGTCACTTGGGTAAAGGACACAGAATTCAATATGTTGAGAAATAAAACAGCTGATGAACCACAGGAGCCACAAATGTGTATCGTGTGGAAATTTGTAGGACATGGGTGACCTTGATGTTCTTTTTCAAGGTCATGGAGGAAATGCATTTCAGAAAAATTATTTTTTGTGATCAACATGTAATTACATGTACATGTTAGCAGAGCATGAGGCCCAATTAGGCCTCTTGCTGTAACAAATCTGAACCTGATTTTTTTTTTTCTTGGGGGGGGGGGGTCCAGCTCTAGCTGAGTGTTTTTATGGCATGATGGTTTTCAGCCAGAAGTTTGAGAAAGTCCACTCACAGCCGAACCCAACATATTTCTGCAGCATTTGTCGCCTTATGTTAAAGTTGAGGACTTTTGCTAGATTGAAGTATTTGGCTAAATGTTAACTCTTTCAGAACTAATCACGTCTCAAGTCGATCTGCTTAAGTCAAACTAGTCTGAATTATCATTAGAATCCTAGATTATTCCTAATAAAAAAATCTTTCATTCAAGTGCCAGTATGCCTGTAATTCCAGAGAGAATATCCCAGGTCAACAGCTTTTCTCGGCACGCATTGGGTGCATTGCACCCAATGGTTGCCTAGAAAAGCTGTTGACTCAGTTCAAAATTTGGCACTGAAAGGGTTAATAGTTCTCTGCCATGACTTAATGATTTTGTCAACATTAAAATGAAGTGAAGCTTATTCACAGATTCCCTAAATGGAAGCATCTACTCAGGATACTAAAATATTTCAATACTAAGACTATAAAGGTCTTGTTGCTGGATTCTTTTGCCATGTGGCATACATGTAGTGCAGCTGACCACAGGAGGATGACGCATTTTGCATTTCGTGACAAGTCCTTGTCCAGCACATGGGTAGTTGGTGACCGCCAATCAGTATCATTCACTGACAATAGGTACAACATTTTGGTTCTCAAATGAAAGGACATTTCGAAAGGAATTTGAAAAAAGTCATTCTCATTTAATTTCTGTCAATAATACGGGAAAGTCCAACTGCTGCATCACGTGAGGTTGAAATGTGGTAATAAGTGTGGGAAAAAGGCAGATCAATGAGATGCTAGGGCCAAGACAAGGCAATTTAATTATCTGTCCGAAACATATTGTCCAAATTGCCATGACTGGTTTCATTCAATGTCATTTATGGTTTCGCTGTACTTAAGTAGATTTCATTACGGGCTGTGATAAGATGTGTAATGTGCAATTGGGGAGATGAATCAATGAAAATAGGTTTACTGCCTTTGCATAAGACTGAAAAACACATTGATTTGTGGGGAAATGCAATGAACTTTCATTTCCTTGAC
This sequence comes from Hermodice carunculata, assembly GCA_964020975.1. Taxonomy (NCBI): domain Eukaryota; kingdom Metazoa; phylum Annelida; class Polychaeta; order Eunicida; family Amphinomidae; genus Hermodice; species Hermodice carunculata. The sequence continues at coordinate 89,488,078 of OZ026621.1, read as the reverse complement.
ATTTAGGGTACAACCACAGGTCATTTCTCATATTAATTATGTCAATCCCAAGGTTTAACTCTTCCTATGTCAACTGAATTATTTTCCGTTTGGTGGAAATTCAAAATGGGAATTATGTATTCAAACTGTTCATAAAAAGAGCTTTCAGCTAAGTACCAACTTGCCAAGACTCTGGAAAAAATGGGTGTTGTTCCTGGTTGCTTGAGTAGGGCCTGTATTTTTCCGTTTCAAAAAACTAGAAATTCCATTTCACCAGCCAGAAATTTCCAAATTCCGTTTCAGTTGTTCTCTTTGTATGTAAAACACATTAAGGCAAAACAGCAAATTCCGTTTCAGAGGTGACAAAAATTCTTTATTCCATTCTGTTTCTGTTAAAAACGGAAAAATACGGTCCGTACTTGAGCAGGACTTCCTGTGCTCCTGGCAGCTGGAGCAGGACTTCCTGTGCTGAGGGCAGCTGGAGCATGATATCATGTACTCCTGGCAGCTGGAGCAGGGCTTCCTGTGTTGATGGCAGCTGCAGGAAGACTTCCTTTGCTGGTGGCAGCTGGAGCAGGACTTCTGTGTACCTGACTGCTGCAGCATGAATCCCTGTGCAATTCAAAAAGCTCTGACAGGGCTCCAAGTGCTTTGCATACACTGAGTTGAGAATTGTTCTCATGAGAAGCCATATATCTACCACTTTAGATTTCTCCCTGGTATCTAAAATGTTGTGGTCACTGTCTTCAGAGGTCATTCTTGTTTCACTAAAGGCCACTGGTCATAACAAATCACTTTTTAACTCATTCCATACCATTCCCTTATTTTTCGGTATATTTACCTAGATTAAAGACAACACATTCATATTTTAATTCTTCATGAAAAAGCTTTCATTTAAGTACTAACATGCCTGTAGTCTTAAGTCTGTGGTTCGGCACTGCCTGCCGCAAGGGCAGCTGCAGCATGACTTGCCAGGCAGTACCAGAACCACTGACCAAAGCCTGTCACCATAGTATGGAATGAGATAAGGAAGCGTACACCTCGTGAGTAATTTTCATGTACTTTCGTTGACTCCTTTAATGCCACATTTTTGCCCGAGTCAACAGCTCGTCTCGGCATGCTTTGGGCACAGTGCCCACAAAAATGTGACCAAATCGCACACCATGGAAAGCCACTGACTGTGTATTATATTTTATGTAACAAAAGATTAGCTGGTACTTCAATGAAAGGTCTCTTTACGCGGAACCTGATTTGAGCATCCTTAATTTAGAGCAGTTTATTTTAAGTAGTTCAACTTTAGTCACAGTTGGCACTGAGAGAGTTAATGGCACACGGTCCAAGGAAAGCTGTTGACCTGGGACATTATTGGATTGTTGCTATTTATGTGTGTGGTTAAAATTATTTCTATTACTGGGAAATTGTCAGTAAAATCATTCAACACGTTCAAGGAGATGATGTTTACATGTGCAGGTTGTTTGACAGTTACATGTATTTCAGTAGAGCAGACTGAAGAAAAACAACAAATTCATGAATGTTAGGAGAGTTCTTTGGAGCCAAGTGTCACTGTACATGACATGGAGGACCACCTGTTAGATAATGTCATGTTCCTGCGGCAAATGGTCTCTTACAAGAGGTTTTGCCGTAGTTGCATAATCACGAAATTGGATATTTTGTTTTCTCTGTCTGTGAGTATTGTACATGGGGACTTCATTAAAATGCATGGTGCAGCTATTGATTGCAATAAACATCAGTGGAATTATGTAAGGATTCAGTAACGATGATCTGCCACATCCGTCAGGCGTGATGAGCCTTTTTATGTATTATATGATAAAGCGTTCAAGTGCTGCAAGAAACAATTGCAGCTGCCCAAGTGAAGGCGTTCCTGTGTGAAATCATTCGATTTTTGGGAGATCCAGGTAGAGCTGAGGTAATATATATGCATCTTATGGGCTTGATTCCATTTGGGAGCTTTCTCGTGATAGATGAAGCACAAATTGCAATTTTCAAAAGAAGGCTAGCGTGTCCTTGGTGATATGAATGTGAGTTACATACATTTACTTTGATTTCATTGCTGAACCATGTAACTTTCAGCTGATCACCAAGGCCTAAGTGATTTGTTTCTCGACTTGGGGGCCAAAAGATCTTTACTTTTCACATAGCTGAGCTTTTAAGATAACGTGATTCATCTCCAGTAATCTCAGCCAGCATCATACCACAGCTGTAGATGATCAAACTCAATGTCATCACTTTCATTACCCCCTCGCACATATTGCCAGCCAATCGAATTTCCCTTTTATTTGTGGAAACGTTTGGAGCAAGATAGCAGCGTAGGAATCAGTGACAGCAGGAGATGAGACACCTTTCTGGCGTGTCCTACAGAATTAGGTCTGCCATTGGAAGGTTGTGTAATCTATGTGATTAAATCTGGACACTTTGGCGAAACAGAACGCAGAGATAAGTTTCCAGGCATCATTAGTGGTACAGCCAGCAGTTGTCAGTGATTCTGTAAGTACTGTCTCTTGTATGTAGGTGTAAGTTTGTTGTGGAACTGTGCATATGGACTACATGGCTCATTCAAGCTTTTTTTAACATACATGTAATTCTGCAAAATCCTGTAATCCTTTTGACACCCCCCCCCCCTTAACTCTTTCAGTGTTGAGTTTTGGAGTCAACAGCTTTCCTCTTTCCCTCTGCACCAAAAAGAACGCCAAGGAAAGCTGTTGACCCAGAACAACACATCCTCTGGAGCAATAGACTTGCTGGTACTTGAATGAAAGGTCCTTTCGCTCGGAATATGAGTCTAGCATCCTTATTATAATGGAGAATGGTGTGTCTGTAGTAGCTCGACTTCAGTCACAGTTGGCCATGAAAGAGTTGACTGCCTCTGTCTTTTCTGTGACTCCGAAAATATCCAAATAACGTAAATATTCTACCTCCTGCAAGTTTGGAGGGTATAATGTTTTCAGCCTGTCCAACAGGCTGCCTGACTGTCAGACTCTCCATCCAATGCGCAGTTCACTGCAGAATCCTTCAGAACAAAATGTCTCCCAATTCACAGGCAAGGCCAAGCTCAAGTTTATATCGCAGCTGTACCTTGACACTGTTTCTTGGCCTGATTATGCCCCCCTCCTACCTGAGGAGGGGCATACAGTCATTGCTTTTTCCTGTAGTGCGTCTGTTCACTATTTGTGTCCGGGCTATAATTCACTTGTCCTTCAACTTAGATCAATGAAACTTTACACACAGGTGCGCCTGGACATTAAGCTGGGTCATGCAACAAAAGTGGGTCACTATGTCAAAAATCTGGTTCACAGTGGCATATCCTGATAAAATTGTGTCCAGACTGCAGGTCTTTTACTGGTAAAAGTTAGTTTCATAAAACTTCATATGCACACGTTTTGACCAAAAGGTTTGTCATGTTGCAAAAGCAGGTCACTAGGTCAAGTATCTGGGTCACAGTGACATATCCTTATAAAATCGTGTCCAGGCTATAGTTCCTTTACTATTTAACATAGTTTAATGAAACTTCATGCACTTGTATATCTCGACCTAAAGTTGTGTCACAAAATAAAAGTAGGTCACTAGGTCAAGTAACTGGGTCACAGTGATAGCCTATTTTTATTGACTACAGTCAATCCAAAACAAGACTTGCGATTAGCAAGGCTATAAATCAGGCAAGGGGGGCATGGACACAGGAATCTCTGATTGCATTTTGAATACATTTTGCTGACCTTGACCTCATTTTTCAGGTCACAGAACCCTTGTGTGTGCAAAGCCGGGGTATCCAGTCTGTTGGCAAGAACTGTTCAAGTTGCCATTGCCTATATACAAATGGTGCTACATGATCAAACCATGGGACCTAATTTTGTCTCGTATTCAGATAACTTCCTAAGCAACATTGATGTTTAATAAGAATAATACAGTAAACAAAGTATATAATTTCATGCAGCAGGTGCACTTGTCACTGAAAGGATCATGCTCCGTGAAATGAACTAAAGAAGTGACTGTAGGCATTAAAATTAAAGTCATTTTGACACTTTCAATGCTGATCACAACACTTGATGTACTGACATGATTCCAAATTAAAATTTCTCGTAATTCCTTCAGTAGGACATTCTGGACCAAGTCAACAGCTTTCCTTTGCACTCTTTGGGCACAATGCACCCAAAGCATGCTGAGGCAAGCTGTTGACCTGGACTATTATATTTTGTGTAACTACAGACATGCTGGTACTTGAATGATTGATCTTTCTGCAAGGAACCTGTAGCTAGCACCCTTATTATAATTCAGAGCAGTCTGTCTTTCTGAAGTTTGACTTTCATCACAGTTGGTACCGAAAGAGTTAAAAAAGCCTTTTATTCAAGTACCAGCCTGTATTTCCAGTGAAAAAGGATTGTCTTGCATCAACAGCTTAATCAGCATGCTTTGGGTTCATTGCATCCAAAGGATGCTATGAAAAGTTGTTGACTGAGTCAAAAGCCGGCACATAAAGGGCCAAGTAGTACATGTGTTACTCTGTCTTCCTCAGCATGGTAATTTTGTGAATAGCTACATCTATCAGCCAGAGACCCTCAGCATGGTGGAATCTTCACATGCAATAGTTACATCTGTCTCTTAATGTCTTTTAGCACTCCGTGGATTAAAAACAATCAGGTCCATGCGTGCAGTATGCATAATTTGTCATCCGCAGTCATTTTGCTCGGGATAGAATATTAAAGAAGAGCCGCATGGTATCAACTCCAGGGTGCACATATGTGGGAAAGGACTAAGTTTTGAGGTTCTGGGAATGGAGTTTGGAAGAAAGTGCGATGAGTAATGCTCCCAAGATTTTCAAATTTTGGTCTGTCGTGCAGCTGGTCCTTGATAAACCATGAAGCACTGCAGGGTGCTATTGGTCAAGGGGGATAACAGGACACTTCCAGTCACATCTGATAGGTAGGGAGAGGTCATGTGGTCTCTCTTGACTTGTGGCGCCCTCTATGATTATGCATATTACTGTATAGTCCTAAAGTTTCCTAAGAGATGGACAGATGTTGTTTATTTTTTTGCCCAGTGAAGTCCATTTGGGAGTATTTGATGGAGGGATTATTTTCTAAATATGAATATTGAATCCACATTTGGATCACTTTGGGAAAATCAAACCTGGAAAATTCTGTTTTAGTCAAACCAGGAAATTAAATGCAGGAGAATATAAATGATTATTCAGTATGCAGATGTCACGGACCCATGACACGTCACTTGGACTGACAGTAATTTGGAAAGACAATCACCAGCTTACTTGGTAATTAACCTGTGTAAATACACAGTACAGGTTATCCATGAAGCATTATTATCATGCAACTGTACCTGCTTGACTTGAAATTATCTGGAAATTTGTGTATAATTTAGGGAAATGTAGAACTTGCTGTCTTAAATGTCATGTGACACAGAATGCAGGTGCTGCCACCATGCAGTTTAGTACATGTGACATTCCCAGTTGAGGTTGGCACACTGAACCTGGTCTTGCCTGATTCATACATTGTCGTGCTTTTTTGTGTTGTCCGCGGTTCCTTACTACAATATTTTCATGCCAATTTCACATCTGTTTCATCCACTATGACAGCCCAGTCATATGTCTGCATCCATTCAAGTCTACCCTCAGCTGGGCTTGATGATGATAGATGGCTGCATAGCGAAAGTTTATGTATTATCACGGCTGCTGGCATAGTGTCCACAAAATAAAAATCCGGGGCTAGATCTTGATTTAGAATGAATATAGAAATTTGATTTGATTTTATTCAGGTTCATACAGCAACATTTAACAGTAATACATACAATTAGTGTTAAAAAGAACCTAGGATGGCACCAGAAAGTTTTAACAACTTATTCCCATGGTGGCCTTACAGGTCATTTCTTGATAACAAATACACAAAAATTAATATATGGCTGGAAGAAAAGGAACAGGGCACCACATGGTTATTTGGTCCTTGTGAAAGGCGATTGGGGCAAAATCAGAATAGGGAATGCAACAGATTTTCTTGGTCAAACTGTGCTAATGAACTAGTCAAAAGCTGTTGCACTGATGCAACTTTTTGGGCAAGTGCGACCAAATATTTGCAACATTCAGCACTACCAGCTTTAGACATTTACCAAAACTTTCCTGTGTGACTCTTGTAGAACGTACAACCAGGCGGACAACGTAACGTGACATTTTTGTGTTAGCACCTTATTACTATCTGATTATGAACCTCATTTGTCCCAGCCACAGAGGAAGACTCCTCTTTCATTGGAGAATAAAGGGAAACATTTTGCGTATGGACGTTTGGAGTGAAGGTGAAAACAGTGTGGAGGAGGGGTAGAATTATAGGGCGGCACGCTGGTAATTGTTAGGAAGCCGTGGTACTAGAAGCCCTTGATGATAATTGATCCCATGATGTGAAAGACTCAATTTTTTGAGCAATGAGAACATACACATGCAATTGGTCAATCAGCAACCTTAAAGTGGACTTCACAGTGTTTAACCATTTACACCCCATATTAACTTGTGTTGGTGGTGGTGTTGGGGAGGGGGGGGAGGAGGTAGACTGACTTAGTGTGGTGAAAATACTGGGCTTGAGTGTTCTCACATATATACCCACATGTAACTCTTTCGGGACCAACTGTGACTGAAGTCAAACTACTTAAAAATAACTGCTCTGAATTACAATAAGGGTACAAGATTCAGGTCTCTTGTAAAAAGACATTTCATTCAAGTACCAGCATGCCTGTAATTACAGAGAATTTGATAGTCTAGTTCAACAGCTTTCCTCAGCATGCTCTGGGTGTAATGCAGCCCAAGCATGCCGAGGAAAGCTGTTGACTCAGTCTAAAGTGTGGCACTGAAAGGGTTAAGGGCAATTGAAAAGTTAGGTAAATACTTAATGTCACTATATACATATAGGGTATACTACATGTCACTATAAAGGGTATACTAAATGTCACTATATAGGGTATACTAAATGTCACTATAGGGTATAGTAAATGTCACTATATAGTGTATACTAAATGTCGCTATAGGGTATACTAAATGTAACTATAGCTATATAGGGTATACTAAATGTTACAATATAGGGTACTACACTTACAGTTCCGCCCGCGTTCAAGTTATCAAACGCCAAACGCACCAACGCTTCCCAAACGATCCTCAAACGCAAGCGGGAAAACTCAAACGCAAAGCAAACGCGTTGCAAATGCGTTGCAAACTCTTTGTTACAAACGCGTTTCAAACGCTCTGATAATAAAAACGTTTCAAACGCTTCACCAAATGCGTTTCAAACACTTTCACAATTGCATTTCAAACACATCCAAACAGGTCAATGACTTTCCATCGCATAGTTGTTACAAATTAAAGCATTTCCCAAATGTTTGATAGTGGCAAAATGTCCTACTTCAACAAGCTATGCGTTCAGTTACTTAAACCTAACACAGAAATAAAGCTTCAGTTGCAGGTTGAATAAATTTATTTGTACATGTATATGCACTTAAATGCAATGTAAAGAGGGCAGAAGACTCTAGGGGCCACATCGTTTTGATCGCCCCTCTGTACTGAATTGTTTGACCAAGACGAATGACCAGTTTCGGAAGGAACGGCGCACGAGGCACAGCACCATCTGCAGCTGCCACGGTTCTCGTAAAAACACTATCAAAGATAATGAACATCGATGTTTTTTATTTTTTATTTTTCGTATTCAGGGGAAAAAATGACCTGCGTAACTACAACAACACTTTAGAAGTTTGTCTCCGTCCAAACATGATATCGTTTGCTGTGTCAGGCTCAACATGAAATGGCCGGCTCTCGAACCTGCTTCAGTGCTTGAATCTCCGGCATCCACAACCACTTTGAACAACCATGTCATTTTTAATTTTTAATTGCAATAAGTATTTGCTCTGTTCCCTGTCTCCATTTCTTCATTGTCAGTAAACAAACCAATACTGTCATTCAACAAAGTTTAGAGAGTTGTAGTAGGTCTCCATCAATTTCAATTATTTACGTTTTCACAAAAATGAAAGAAAATCGAAACCGCTGTTCCCCACGTGTGCAAAAGTCCAGGCATGGGGGTCATGTGGTCCATGCAGAGATCATGTGACCTCGCCCACGGTCAAAATGGTGGTCAACATTTGTAAATCTTTCAGTGCTCGATAATATTGAAGCTAGTGGTTTTCTGCAATTAGGGCCTACCTTTTTACCGACGCTTTCCACAGATTATGAGCAAGGAACCGCCAATGAAGAAATTGTATGCCGATACGTCACAACAACGTAATGACAAATTAAATAGATTCAGTGAATTGTTTTTAATTTGGACTAGTTTGTGAATGCAAGTTTTCAATGATGTTGACCAGAACAAAATTTGCAATAGTTGTGGGCTTTGCACTGACAAAATTAATGATCTGGCCATTTGATTACGCTACTTCATGTCAACATTTGAAAAAATTATAATTTAATTTCATTTTGAATACAGGCACACCAGAAAATACAGCGAAGGAAATCACATTTAATAACGGACACGCTTATTATTTTGACATATGCACAGGTAGCCTACATACCTAAATTATTTTTTGGTGACCAAATATACAAAAAAACAACTCCCAATTTATAGCAGCTATAAATACATGTAGGCCTAGTCATATGTTGAAAACCCATTTTTGAAATTTTGACATGAATCCTGTTTGTACCGGACGTTAATTACCGTTATTTATTTGGATTTTATCACCAAAAAAAATTATGATTCTAGGATATTTTGCAAATCAATTGTACAGTTTTTGTTTCTTTGTTTCTTTTTTGTTGGGGGGGGGGGGTAATCCAAATAAATATTCAAAATGCGACGCTCAAAGGAAAAAGTCCTATACAAATAAACGACTTAAACGTCTTTTTTTACGTACTTGTGATCTACGCATTTTAGCCCTTTTCCAAAGTGTGTAGCCTAATTAATTAGTGAAGATAAACACAAATATAAAAATTAAGACAGAGGGCCGAGTTGACAACTGCCATCTCAATTGTGTGAAGTCTTTCCCACGTATCCTTCACATGTGGATCATCGGCACTGATCAGTGATCTTAGCTGCAGAAAAACAACACAACAAAACAAGAGAGCTGATGCGATTTCTAATCCACCATCAGATTGGATCCCTTTGCGTGTTGTCAACAAAAGTACAAACCTACTAGATGCACCAGTAAATTTAACAAGGCCTACTTGAAACACTTGGAAATACATATACGTATCTATTTGGATATATATCGTTGCAGACTGTCACAAGCCTGCAATCCTCACAGGAGTCAAGCCGACCAGTGTCCATTTTGCTTGCCGCACATGTGTTACTGCTAGGATTAGCCACAAGGTGTCACCCACAGCAACACCTTGTGATCATAATCATTAGCATACTCATTTGGATCATTAATTAAAAATAAAAGACTAATTTGGGAAATTGTTCCTTTCTGTATTCATGTTTTCATGATGCAAATACACATTCTTATTTGAGTTTTATGTCGAAATCTATTATAGATTTCATCAAATCCGCAAAATTGAATCATAATGAAAGAAGAATGTAGGCGATGTCCACACCACTTATATTCAAATGCTGCCTGGTGTATATTTATAATCCGTTGTGCCCTCTCGTATGTAAAGTGTTGAGCAGGCAAATGAAAGACCATGGTTCCTATGTGTAAAAAATCAAATATATGTAAATATATATATCAATATATATAAATATAATACCGCTGGCACATTTGATAATGTAAGCCCAAGCCCCATTGAAGCCTGTGACATGTCAACACCGAGTCAAATGTATTGCCAACACCCCTAATACAAAAGTGGTATAGTCAGTCCTGGGCACACCACTACATAGTTAGCATTACCTTATTTCCTATGCACGGAACGGTCTCATTAGAATTGGGGGGCGAGGGAGTTGAAGAAGAAAGAAACGAAAAAAAAATTGACACACAACTCGTGCAGATAAGTGCAACCATTGGGGAGAAATAAGAAAAGAGAATCAGGAAATAATTCATGCATTTTAAGCCCTGGGGCGTGATGGCACACACATAATACCTGGATCTTTAAGCTTTTCAGTTTTGTTTACTCATTACAAAAAACCAACAACATAAAATCAAACTTGAAAGAGCATTGTCTTTATTCATGTATAATCATTGGAGTCTCCTACGCCCTTGTAAGTGTTCCATTCCCATTTTTTACCGTCCGCACATGAAGTGCCGGATGATATTGTCGTCCGTCCATCTTGTCGATGTTACTGCCGCGTGCGATATCTGAATTTTCACCGTAGCTTTACCAAATTTTTATCAGAGATGTACCTTATAATGGACCAGGTTCCCATTGAAAAGCAACTTCCTCTGATTAATTATAAACTTTTCACGAAACTTTTTATTAATGTATTTATTGGCGTCAACCATGACGATGTTACCGCGACATCTCAAAAACTATTCAAGGTCGCTCTACCAAATTTTTACCAGGAATGCGTCTTATAATGGACCAGGTTATTACTGAAATCAGCCTCCTCTGGTTATTTTTACATTTTTTTTAATGGAACTTTTCATGCATTGATTTGAAGGCCGTCTGAGTGGCCTAAACCCTGACGACTTTACCGTGATATCTCAAAAAATGCTGACCGCAACTTTATCAATTATTTTTCAGAGGTGCACCTTATGATGGACCAGGTACCTATTTAAACCAGCTTCCTTTTTGCATTTATAACTTTTTTAAACACAAGGGGACCAGGTTATCATAAAATCTCAACAAGGATGCATCGCAGCTTCACAAATTTTTATCAGAGATACAAATTATATTAAATGGACCACGTTCTTATTGAAAACTAGCTTCTTATTTTAAACTTAAGAAACTTTTGAAGTTTGCATTTGAAGGCCGTCTGAGTGGCGCACAAGGGGACAATCTTGTTACCATAATATCTCAAGAAATGCAGAATTGAGGAAAAAAAGATAGTTGGCGCCGAGGGTAATCTGTTCTCTGAATGCTATTTTTTAAAAAAATTACTGTAGGAGATTCTTAAAACGGCTGCGTAGATAATAAGAAAATCAAATATATATATATATTGTACCTAAGCAGTACAACGTTTATACAAAGGAAAAACAAAATTGACGGAATAAAAAGCGTCTGCATTACAGCACCAACCAAGTATTTTTTTTCATACTACATGTGGGGCATATAGCGTTACATTGTACAGAGTTCCAAGTTTGCTTATTTCTTTACGTCGTTCCTTCAAGATGCATCCTAGTTTAAATACATTCATTCACTTGGGGTTTTTATTTACATTAAAATATTTTTTCTTCATTTTTTTATATTTCGATTCCCACTGGAATCTTTATCAACTCATATTCTTGTGAACAATTTTATGTACACGTGTGTGGAAGAAAAGTAATGTAAACATTCATTTTGTGTATCTCTAACTTAAGCAACAAGGGGAAAATACAATATAACACCTAAACTTTGTAAATGCATCTGTAAGCGTTTGAAACGCATGTGTACCAAACGCGTTGCTCAAAGTGTTTGAAACGCAATGCTGAAAGTGTTTGAAACGCTTCTCAAACGAATTTCAAACGCAAACCAAATGCTTTCAAACATTTTCAAACGCAAACCAAACACCAGCCAAACGTCACAAACGCGTTTGACTGTTAAGTTTTAGACGGGCGGAACTGTAATGTCACTATATAGGATATACTTAATGTCACTATATAGGGTATACTTAATGTCACTCTATAGGGTATACTTATGTCACTATACAGGGTATACTAAATGTCACCATAGGGTATACTAAATGCCACTATATAGGGTATACTAAATGTCACTATAGGGTATACTAAATGCCACTATATAGAGTATACTAAATGTCACTATATAGGGTATACTAAATGTCACTATATAGGGTATACTTAGTGTCACTATATAGGGTATACTAAATGTCACTATAGGGTATACTAATGTCACTATACAGGGTATCTTCACCACCACATTTAGGACTTGTGACTGATAAGCCACGCCCAAAATACATGTCTACATGCTTACAGCAACACAGAGAAAGTTGTTATCCAAGCTTTATTGTGGACTCAGCGGGGTTAGAGTGTGAATTGTCCTAGGAGTTATTGCGCAATGTCAACAATAGCCCCATTTGCTATATGAATGTAAATTGTCTCTACGTAAGTTTCCGTGCATTCATGGCACAAGTCTTATGGTATTACATACATGTTATTCTGAGGTGGAGCAGCAGAGAGACCAAACATGATGACACCCCCCCCCCCAAGTCAATAGCTTTCCCTAGGACCTTGCTGCACCAAGGAAAGCTATTGACCTGTGTTGTTCAGTTCCGACCAGAAAATGGTCAATGACAAAAGAACGTTTCAATGAAGCTGCCATATTGTGAAGCCATGTCAATGATTGTCTTCCTGCAGTGGAAACCTGTGTAAAAATACCATGGCTTGTATAAGGATAAAAGCAGATCAGTGGAATCACAAGCAATGAAGACACGAAGTTAAATATTGGTAGTCATATTTACACTTAAATGTTAGAATGTTATGATAACAAGGTGGCTTTTGGCTTCTAGATATATAAACCGTATATATATATATATATATATATATATATATATATATATATATATATATATATATATATTAATACATATATATATATATATATATATATATATTAATACTGGGGTGATACTGGGGTGACTTTTAATATGAATTATAAATAAATGTTTCTAATTGACTGCAAAGTATTTGTTCCATTTATATGTGTGTGAATAAAGCCTTATTATTCAGTGCAGCTATAAAGTCTTGCCATGGTTTAGCAAGAATACCATATTATCAGTTTAATACATTTTAATTGGGTTTATTGGAAATACAAATGTACGTATGAAATAGTCCACCCGGTCTCAGAAACAGTGGAAAATTTTCAACCAGGGATAGAATGGTTGCTTTTTCGAATTTGTTTTGCTATTATTAAGGTCACACAGATAGTACAATTGTAGTTTATGAACATAAAACAAATAGAATTCAAATCATCATAATTTTCATGCCCAGATTTGGCATAACTTTGAGAGAGAGTCTAACATACAACATAACAGTGAAAATAATTTTATATTACCAGTGCAAATTGACCAGCTATACAGCCATACTGTTAATACACTAATTTTTATGTGCATGTTTTTCATGTTTTTTTTTAAATGGCAGGCATTTAACTGAAGTTTTGCTTTTACTATTTGGGGTATTATGAGCTCTACTGAACCAAAGTTCACCCTAAAAGTGTTAATCATGGCTATAGTCATTGTATCATTACCATAAAATATATAATGTTTAAAAGATTCAAATTCCTCATGAAGATACATTTCATTCAAATACCAGCAAGCCTAGTCTAAAGCAAAAGGTAATCTTAGTCAACAGTTTTCCTCAGGGCACTTTGCACATATTGCAGGCAAAGTGCCTTGAGGTTAGCTGTTGACTGTCCTAAATCAGTGCTTTACGGATACTATTTCATTGTGTTTTTGCTTTTCTCGTTTTGTGGCATCAGGAAGATAAGAAAAATGAAAACAGCAAGACTGAGTAAATTGACAGTACACAATCTAGACTGTGCCATTGAAGGACTCATAGACCTGCCAGTCATATCAGACAAGGCCAGTTTTGGAACGAACATTTGACATTTACATCTGAGCAGGAAAGCACAAGATATTTGATTGTGACAGCGCAGGAGATAGAGTGTCTGGTACACGCACTTTGTCTGCACAAATTGTGCTGCTGACTGGAAAAGGTTCGACTGACGAGAGCAGCGTCCACCTTGTGGCTATCAACTGATCTTGTTTGAAAATGAGACAAACTCTGAGGAGTTCTGCAGTTGTGTATGTCACCAGATACATCATGCTGCGTAACTTGGCCGGTGCCAAGTACATCAAAACTTGTGGCAATCTGAATGATGGTTTCAAATTTGATTTCCTCGTAAAACACCTGCCATTCAGTTAAAAGTAGGATTTGCCTTTTAAGACCACCTGTATTGCCCCTGGAAAGGTGGTATAGTTTTGCTGGTGGTTTAATTGAAACTAAACAGGTAAACTCTAGAAATAGACTCTGGTGTCATGGGGAGAGAGTCGCTGCAAATACACAGTCTGTCACTAGAGGTGGTCTCTGGAGCAGGTACCATTGCACATGGAATGCCTGTATTTCCAAGAAAAAAGGGAATTCTGTGGAGTCAGTCTCCAACTTAGCATGTGAAAGGTTAACAGACCCTGGAGGCCCTCGGTGAGTGGCCATTATACTGACACAGGTAACAAACATCTTGGATTTGATTAAAGCGTGGTTTGCGTTACATGGATGTGCTTGAGAAAACAAAATGGAACAATATCGGGTTAAACATGTCCAAAGTCTATGACATGCAGCTTGCCCTTCGTGCCTTGTGGTTATGTACATGGCGATGATGCCTCTAATTGCCTTGGCCCATGTTTTTCTGTACAGAAAAACACGGGATAGCACTCTGGTGTCAAGTGACCAGTTGGGTTCATGTGCGATAACATGCAATTCTATCATCGGTACATAGGTGAATAGCCTTTCCTCAAATGTTTTGCTTCCTTAGGGAGTGCGTGCATTTAAAATTTAAAGCAAATCTCCCATGGTGCAACAGTGGGACATATATCAAGAGCCCACAGAGGATAACTTGATAAATACGCTGTTCCTTTTGGGTGAAATTTGTATCAGCACATCTAAAGATGTATATTCCATTCATGTGGTAACATGTAATTTGCAGCATCTGGCAAGAGAGGTGTTCGATGATTGATAGAATACATGTGCATGTGTTGGTAACTGCCAGCCATGGGCTGGGCTCTTAATGCAGCATAAAGATTGCTGATATGATATTATCTCTGTGGGGGAAACAGCCACTTGGACATTCTACCTACCCGTATCATTTCATACTTTTGCATGAAATAGAGATCAGGACTAATATCTGAAGCTAGGCAAAGGTGCAGTGAAATTACATGGCATGTCAAATATCATTTTACTGATTTTCATCCTGTGACACAGGCGGGTCAAGAAACTGAGATTGCAGTCACACGTGCCGTTCCAGCATTAATATTCAGGTTAGGTCAATGCCATTCATTCGTCTGTTCTTTCAGGGAAGTTCCCGCTAATCTTCGGCGAACACAGAGTGCCACCACACCTGAGACTCGCCACCATTACCAAGACGGAATGTCAGATATGGCTGCCACAGCAATAGCCGAGGAACCTCCGCCCCCACCACCACCAATTTACCAGGAAGAATGGGTACCCCGTGCTCGACGAGGACCCCCATTGAGGGAAGTGAAGGAGAGAGAAATGAGGGAAGATATCACTGTGACAACGTCAACACGATCAACGACATCGGCAGCATCCGCCACTCTGACCAGTAGCTGCAGTGTCACATCCTCCCGTGGTGGAACTGACGACTCGGAAGAAGATGTCAGGAAAAAGGTAAGTTTATTTTTCTGAAAATGTACACCTACACAACATGTTTCATATGCTATTTTGAAATTAAGTGAAAACAGCTAAAATTGTTTTGGTGGGTTAAATTTAATGAATGATTTTAAGGAGTAATGCGATCAGAAGGGTGCGCAATGTAGCTTTGGACCAAAAATCAAGCATGTGTGTAAGCTAGGTGGACGAAGTAGTCTGTTGTGCTGTGACTTGAAGACCAGAAACTAGTTAGATACTGACTGCAATGAGAACTTGCCAGTTTTAATGTCATGATGGGTCTATATTTTCAGAGATACCCTGCAGACAAAGCTTATTATATAGCAAAAGAATTGCTTATGACAGAGAGGACGTACAAGAAAGATTTAGAAGTGCTGACTGTGGTAAGTACAACAAGGTGACCGCTCTTCCTGGGGAATTTCATACCATATAAAGTATGGATGGACCTTTATGCAGCAGGTAAAGAACAGCTTTGTACATGGATTTGCTGCAGCACACAAAGAATAGCTGTTCATTTGCTGCAGTACATAAAGGATAACTGTACATTTGCTGCAGTACATAAAGGATAACTGTACATTTGCTGCAGCACGTCAAGAATAGCTGCACACACAAAGTGCTCGGAAAGTGATTTAGCTATCACACCTGGGCTGGTTTTGATTCATTGGTCTTTGTATTGTTGCAAGGGCCTATCTTATCAATGAAATTCTTATACCTTGCAAATTGGGAAATAAGACCAAAAACGAAACTTAAAATTCCAGCCAGGTCCCATGACAGTAAAAAGTAAAGATAGTTGGCCATTTGAAAACACTCCCACCCAAACTGATTAAATGTTTTTGGCTAATTTGTTGATGACCAGAGGAGCCACTGATGATGAGAGTATTTGTCATGAGAACTACAGATATTTGAAGTGGTCCATAAGGAAGAAAATAAATGAGGTAGAGGAGTGAAGTTTATAAGTAGTGTAGACATTATCTCCTGCTTTTTTGGTGGATTTCTGATCCACAGATCTTCATCAGAGAAAGGACGCTTGGCGTGATTATATTATTGAAAAATGATTAAACGAGGCAAAGGCCAAGCAGCCAAAATGCAGGAAGAGGAAATTCGTCCAACCGGTTTCGCTGTATGAGCTGCTCATCAGGGACTGGACATAACGGTTAAACCTTCTGCTTATATACTGTAGTGTCAACAAAAGGCGTTGTTAACGTACTACGGTGACGTCACACGCAGGCTAGTTGGATTTGTTTGCCTCGGGAGTCCACCCACCCGTCTAATGACGTGATGGTCAGTCGCGTGTACGTTACATGTGACATAGGGTCATGCTCCCTACCGGTGGGGCGTAAAAAAAAAAAATTGATTATATTATTAGCTTTATAATAAGAACAAAAATGAAGTGCTTCTTTTTCATATATTACATGCTGAAGACAAGGGACTTTATTATGTAAGATCTTATGTTAGTTGGTTTTTTTTTTCTCTCTCTCACATGGATCGTATTAATTTCAATTACATGTAGTTTTTAACTTGTCGGTGAGCCAGCGTCGTCTCTGATCCTGTCCAGAACACTTAGCCTCCACAGTACTGCTGTTGGTCACTTTTTGTGTTTCTGTAGTTTGTTGAGATTCATAGTGTGCTGTGATTTCTCAAAGCTGTATCTTTCTAGAAGAATTGAGTGGAAGTAACCTTTCTGTTTGTCACTGAGAGTGATTAATATGCCTGAACCACTGCGCCTTCAAATTGAAAATAAATCCATGTGAGTTTTATACTTGGTCTTACATGTAACTCTCAATTGCACTGACATTATCAGGGGTGAATACTTTCCAGACTTCAAAAATCTAGAGTCCAAGTTGGAAATAAAAGTGATGAAAAAAAAAAAGTGGTCCATGGATTTTTAACCCTATTCATACCAAAGTAAGGTATAGACAGGTAAAATTTCTTCTGCCAAGCAAGTACATGTGTGAACATGAGCATCTAGCTATTTTGAGTGGCATCCAGTTTCACCAGGAATGATGGGTACTTTACAGGCATGATGGCTAGTTTGCAGGAATGATGGGTACTTTGCTTTTTTTCAGTGGTTCCGTAATGCAGTCAGTAAGGACGACGTTCTTTCCGAGCAGCTCAAGCAGCTATTGTTTGCAAACCTCGACCCAATCTATGATTTCCACTGCAGCTTCCTCAAAGAAATCGAACAGCGGCTAGCAATGTGGTGAGTTGAAGTTTGTCAAGCGTTCACGTACAACACACTGCTACATGTGTCACCCATAAGATTGTTGTGGGATTGGTTGATGGTTTGCTTGCAAAATCAGAGTCTTTGGGAAAGTTCCACACCAGACAGACTCGCAAAGCATTTCACCCTCGCACACTAGCTGAGCTAGAGTCTTCCAAGATCTTGTTTTGTGTTTTGTCTACGATGTGTATCCCTCGTCAACAGCCATCCTCAGAGTTTTGGTAGGAAAGCTGTGGGCTCAGTCTGTAATGTGACTGTTTAAACCTTTCCCCTGAATCAGGCCAAAACTGGCAGGGAGCGATCTGTGGTCAGTTTCAATGATTTTTCGTTATTAACCTTTTCTTGCTCAAATCACCCCAAAGCGTCAGAATGTAATTACTGTCTGCTTCAGTCTTTTCACATAAAATTCTCATTAACATAAAACATATTTGCCGAGAATTGTAAATGGTACCTATACAATGATACCACGCTTCCGGTCAATAGCTTTCCTTGGTACTGGCTCAATACAATGTGCTCAACCTGCTTCCAGTAAAGCTTTTGACTCTGTGTATGGGAGCTAGGAAAGGGCTAATTTTAGTGTTAATGAAAAAAAAATCCGAGAATTGTCGACAAAATCAGAATAGCATGCCCCAGATCAACAGCTTACCTTAAGCACCCAACCGGTGACTGAGAAAGCTGTTGACTCAGTCTTAATATAAGGGGAAAAGGTTTAGACTTTACCACTCATGCAGGAGTCGTTGCAGACATATCCTCATATCAAGGATTGGCCTTGACTGAAGCTGTTAGACTGAGGTCAAGGGCAATCTGAGGACTTCCCTTTAAACCACCAGGAGTCCTTGCCGGCAACCCGAGATCCCTGCATGCTCCTGCCATGATACCTATAGACAAGCATGCAAGTTTATTGTGTTATGTTTCAAGGTGATTTGCTTGCAATTTTATTTAATGTGCGAGCCTTTCCTCACCTGTGAGAGCCTCAGGCAGGAACACACTGTTCAAGGGGATCATTGGTGAAAGTTCAGGCCGGTAGGACCCCACAACAACCTGCAATCCAGTTCTCTGATTGGCTGAAGGCCCTTGGCAACCAATTAGACATAATAGAGTTGGTAGTAGTGAACACAAACACATCCTGCTTGTGCATGATCTGCTCTCGTCACTTGATATTAGTGCAGATTGCCAATTAGGGGGTGGCATATATCCAATCTGTTTCAAATTAGAAATTCAGTTCCCTAGAAAGACCTGACAATAGCTATTATGGTCCAGTCTGTATATGTGACAGACTTTCTTATATATTTGATGAAGTGGAACAAGAATTAGATTGTCTTCTGATGGTTTGCTCCACGTGTCTCAAGGGAACGTCGTGCCAGGCAAAGGGGGCATAATCTACTCTTTCACACCCAGTTTCAACGGAAGTCGTGCTCTCAATTAAGATACAGTGGTCCCTGTCACCAGAGATCACCCCTACAGCGACAAAAAAGTGGTCTTATGAGACAGGTGGTTGTTCATGACAGGTAAATTAACATGGGAATAATAGGACTTGGGAATCTGAAAAGCGGTCTGTCATAAGAGGGTGGTCTCTCACAACAGGGACTACTGTACCAACACGTGTGCTAAATTCATATTGTTTGCAAACCAACCCTTCCTTCAAGAGCCACTGTGCCTGCATTTGCAGAGACCATACGAATGCTCCGGGTCAACAGCTTTCCTTGGTAGAGTTTTGTGCCCGAAACAAGTGGAGGAAAGTTGTTGACTCAGTCCAAACTTGGTGCTCAAAGAGTTAAGGCTTTGGTGTGGAAGATGTATACATATCTTAGGTACTCATCTTATGTGGCTGCAGTGAGACAAAAAGATATTTATCTGTAGCTAAATTGATGCTGATTAGTGTCAGTATGCATGGGTCATAAGCTAATGACTTCAAAAATACACATTTTACCTTCACTCCCCAACATCATTAACGTCACAAACAAAATGAACCACGACTTTGACATCGTCAGAAAAGTCATTCATGCAAAATGAAAAACTGGCATCATTGGCAGAAGGAGATTCAGAATAAATAGAATATGAACTGCCCTTTGATGACCAGAACTCATGGAAGTGTAGATGGATTTAAGCAGAACTTTCACATCAAAGGACAGGGCGCTGCTATCATAGAAGTGGATATACAGCGGTACCTGCTATTTAAGACCACCCTTCAAGCCAGACAAAAGTGGTCACATATGGCAGGTGGTCTTTCACTGCAGGTAAGCTTACAAAGAAATTAAAGGTCATAGTCTTGAAATGGCGGTCTTAAAAACTAGTGCGGTCTTTCACGTGAGGTGGTCTTTAGAGCAGGTACCACCGTATTTCAAAAGCCGGTACTGAAATCTGGGTGTGGTGTAAATGCTTTGGCTATTATTGGAAAGTCGTTCGTGAACTAAAGGGTTAAGTGCACACAGCCCAGTTGGGACCACTTTAGCAGGGGACATTCAGTTCAATAAATGACTGGAAGGCATCTGTAAGTGAACATGAATTACTGGACCTACATCCTGTGTATGTGTATTGTGTGGAAACAGGAAATCCATTGCCACTAAATGGACTTTGTTCATAAAACTGGCAGCTGTTTATGTTTGCCCAAAAGACTAACTTGCCAGGGTCAAGGCTGCATGTGAGCGGAGGCAGAGTGGAGTCTTGTTTTACCTTAACTGAATAATGTATAGACTCCCTTAAATATGCAATGCAGGACATTTTTGGGGTAAATTTTGCAGTTGTGTCATTCAAAAGGTTGCGAAAAATGGGCGGTTGATTGATTCTTATCTATTTAATAAGAATATGTATACTTTTTTTTTTAACCACAAAATCAAAATAGCCATCTGCTGGTATTGAAGTTTGTCTACAATAAAATGCACATGCTTGCAGGTAGATAAAAATTATCAGCAACCTGGTAAATGTGAGGTGGTCTCTAAATAGAGTGTTGTTCAAGTGAGGGACCACTCAGGTGGAAACAGAATTTTTGACACTGGAATTTGTTGCACATACTGTGAGCACAGATTGTTCTGCATGAGAGTAGAGCTGTGAGGCTTTGATGGGGGGTTGGGGGGGGATGGTGATAATCAATTCTTTGCACTGCATCTGGTCATGTTCATAAAAACGACCATGCCATAAAGCAAAGATTAACTGTTTCAGTGCCAGCTGTTTTTAAATCGAACTACGTACGACGCACTGCTCTCAATCATAATAAGGATGCTAGATTTGTATTCCTTGTGAAAGGAGGGTTCATTCAAGTACCATTATGCCTGTAGCTCGGGAGGATATGATGGTTTGGGTCAACAGCCTTCATCAGCGTGCTTTTGGCGCAATGTACTGAAAGTGCACGGAGGAAGGCTGTTGGCTCAGTCCAAAACTTGGCGGTCAAAGAGTTAGTGTGACATGTCCTGGCGGCACCTTGTGATGATTGCATGTAGCATCAACTTCAATTGAAGTCTGGATCACTGGGAGCAGGAACTTTCTTTATAGTATCTGCGGGACGCTTTTGACTGGTGGCATCTCATTGGTATTGTTGGCCAAAATAATCTCAATGCCACCCGAGACTTGCGTCAACACATGGCATATTTTGGCACATTACACAGTGTGCACAAAAATAGGACCATTTTTCCTCCACAGTGTGAGTGGAACTGCAGGTATACTGGGAATGGAATGGAAGGTCTTTTGATACAAAGAGATGTGAATCTGGAAACTGAAAGATAATTCAGCTGAGCACAACTTTTGTCATTAGTGTGATTATTTCTCCCCCCCCCCCCCCCCCCGTCCTGCCAGAGGGGCATATAGTCCTTCCACTATTTGTTTCTGGGCTATAATTCGCTTGTCCTTCAACTTAGATTAATGGGACTTTACAGACATCTGCATCTGGACATAGAAGTGTGTCATGTACCAAAAGTAGGTCACCAGGTCAAGTATCTGGGTCAGTGACATGTCTTTATAAAATTGTGTCCAAGCTAATTCCTTTACTATTTAATGTAGTTTCATACAACTTCACACACACATCTTGACCTAAAGGTGTGTCATGAAAGAAAAGTAGGTCACAAGGTCAAGTGTCGGAGTCGCAGTGATACCATCATGTAAAAACTACATTACACCTTATGGTTGTGCTGTAATTCTGTTGTCCTTCAATTTAGATTCATGAAACTTTACACACGGGTGCATCTGGATATAAGGGCAGTCATATACCAAAAGTGGGTCACTAGGTCAAGTATCTGGGTCGCAATGACATTCTTATAAAATCATGCCCAGGCTATAATTCCTTTACTATTTAACTTAGTTTCATGAAACTTCACACACACATATGTTGATCTAAAGTTGTGTCGTGAAATAAAACTAGGTCATTAGATCAAGTATCTAGGTCAAGATGAAACATTCATGTAAAACTACATTGCACATCATGTCTGGGCTGGAATTCTATTGTCTTTTGACTTAGAATCAGGAAGCTTTTATACACCTGTGTATCTGATCACAAGTGTGTCATGCATAAAAGTAGGTCACTAGGTCAAGTATCGGGGTCACGATGATAGCCTATTTTTATTGACTACAGTCATCCCAAAATGAGACCTGTGGTTATAAATGAGGCAAGGGGAACGTGGATCCAGCAATCTCTGATTACATTTTGATTAACACTGAAAGAATAATGCTGTTGACATGAGATTATGTGGACAGTTGATGGTGGTCTTGTATGTAAACACAGCTGCTGCGTTTCTTTTTCATCTTTACTGAACCAGGTGTAAGCCCAAGTCCACTTTTTCTGGATTCATTGCACACCTGAATCCTTTCCCCCTTAAACCAGCCAAAACCAGCCAGTAGTCAGATGTCTGCTTCATTGTTTTCAACTAATTTCAACAAAACAGTTTGACTGAGAATTATAGGCAAGTCCTGTGAAGATCACATGACCCAGGTCAACAGCTTTCATTGGCATGGGTTGGACACTTAGTGTCCAACCCATGCCAAGGAATGCAGTCGACTTAGTCTTAATTCAAGGGGGAAAAGGTCAATATTAATATGGTTTAACAGATATTGCTGGTTACTACTAAAAGTGCTTGGAATTTATGCTTCTTTCTGAATTTTACAGTTTGGGGTACATTCTTGAATGTGTTTTTCTTTTTCATAGAATGGGTCTCTCATAAAATCTCATGTTACAATGTACTTTGTGGGTATATTTTTAGATGTCAGACAAATTATTTTTTTGTATTCTGTTGTACCTTTGCAGGGAAGGTAAATCCAATGCACACTTGAATGGAGACTACCAAAAGATAGGAGACATCATGTTGAATAACATGAAAGCCTTACAAGTAAGTGTCAGCAGTGTGTGGACCAGGCCGCTACAATTTGCATGTCTTCCAGCCCCGGACAAGTCAAATTCCAATCAGACCTAGTGAAAATCTCAAAGCACTTGCCCTGTGGGCAACCAGAATTTTTGATTTTTACATGATATATATTTGGACAAGGAACTGGGAATTGGGGGCTAGTGAACCAGTTATGGAATTTTCCTCACATGAGAACTTCCAGGAGTATTCAAATGTTGACTTCATGTGTATTAAAAATTAGGCAAATATGATTGAGTATTTGGAAATAGACCAGGCTGTATGATTTGATTGTATGATCAGTAATTGTCAAAAAGCAAAAAAAAAAAAAAAAAAAGAAAGAAAAAAAAAACATACGATACATCTTGCCTTATCGTCTGTCCTTCATTTGCCCATTGGAGCAGTTATATCGAAACTACATCGAAAGACATGAGGAGATCCTGTCAGAACTGGAGCTGGCTGCCAGACGGAGCAAGCGATTTGAACAGGTCTACAAGGAGTTTGAGGCACAGAAAGTGTGTTATCTACCGCTCAATACCTTCTTACTGAAGCCAGCACAGCGACTACTGCACTATAAGCTTATCCTAGAGAGTAAGTATCTGACTACTGCACTATAAGCTTATCCTAGAGAGTAAGTGTCTAATTACTACAGTGTAAGCTCACCTAGAGAGTAAGTGTCTAATTACTACAGTGTAAGCTCACCTAGAGAGTAAGTGTCTAATTACTACAGTTTAAGCTCACCTAGAAAGTAAGTGTCTAATTACTACAGTTTAAGCTCACCTAGAGAGTAAGTGTCTAATTACTACACTGTAAGCTTATCCTAGAGAGTAAGTATCTAACTACTAAAATGCAAGTTTATCCTTGAGAGTGAGTATTTAATTACCACACTGTACGATTATCCTAGAAAGAAAGTAATACTATTTAAATACTACAGTCTATGTTTATCCTAGAAAGCAAGTATTTAATTACAACAGTGCAAGCTTATCCTAGAGAATATGTATTTAATTATAACACTGTAAGGTTTTCCTAGAGTATTTAATGACAACACTAAGCATATCATAGAGAGTAAGATTTTGGTCACTGTGTCCATCTACTGTACCATTAGGTTAACCCAGAGAGGAAGAGTACAAAATTACAACACCATAAGCATATCTCAGAAAGAAAGAATATATTTTACAACACCATAATTACGTTTATCTTAAAAAGTATATATGTGTATATAATTACAATGCCAGAAGCTTATCTCAGAAAGAAAGTATATGTATGCTTATAGTGAGTTGGTCTTGAGAGTATAAACATGAATATAATCGCCATACTGCCAGCATATGTTAGAGTGTGAGTAACAATAACTTGATTGTAGGCTATATGTGTAGCAGTTGAAGCATCAACAAAGATGCAAGGTATATGTGTTCTTGGAGGTCTGTCTGTGTGTCTGTCTGTCTGAAATATAATAATTTTGTCAATTTACTTGCAGGGCTACTCAATCACTACACATTAGACCACCCAGATTACAAGGATTCAAAAGGTAATTCTTGACCCTTGATACAAACTTTAGAAAAAGCACAAGAGTCCTTTAAAATAGCTTTACTTTACGTTCTTGTATATTGTATAACTTGACTCTATATGAGGTAATTATTTAGGATTTGAACGAATACCAGTAGTTTCAATAATTACGAGACATTTTTTCAACTTAGTGTGTTGTTTTATGGGCCAATCCGTTGTTACTGCCACAGTGTTGGTATTTATATTAACCCTTAAAGTGCTAATCACTGCTATAGTTGCTTTCTCATTACCATTAAACAAATTCCTCATGAGGATACCTTTCATTCAAATACCAGCAAGCCTTTTGTGAAGCAAAAAGTAGTCTTAGTCAACAGCTTTCATCGGGACACTTTGCCCGCATTGTGCGCAAAGTGTCCCGAAGAAAGCTATTGACTCAATCTTAAATCAGCACTTTAAGGGTTAAGTAGCATTTATAGGAAGATAAACTGTATATCCTGATATGCAGCCTCATCAACTGATTATTGTTTGATCAAAATGTACTTGTTAATAGTCTTTATCTGTTTGTAAGGATGTAACTAATTCAGTTTTGTTTCAGTTCTTAAATAGAACTGGAATGGTAACCAAGCTGAACCTTGGATTTCACACTAATTTTTGGTTAACTTGAATCCTGCGTGTGTATTGACCATGTTAGTACATGTAAAGGATATATGAATCATGATTAAATCCAAATATGTTTATTTTGATATAACTGGATATGAGCAAATCAAATATGACAGGGATTTGTATGATTATCAGATGTTTATTTAAAAGGATGATGTGTGACTTCGAAGATATATAAATGTATATGTATATATATTGTCCCCTTTCCACTTCAGTATCATTATCAAAAATCATGGAGGTCACAGTTTCCTTCGATGACAAGATGAAGTACTTGGTAAGTCCTCGCATCTGTGCTAGGAGAGGCACAGATTCTCAGCTATTTAAATACCTATGGATATAAATTCTCCCGTACCACATTTCGTCTTGCGTTTGCCTGGATTTATATCTTTCCTGCATAACCTGGCCAAAACTGGCTGGTGGACAGATGTCTCCCACTTCAACGCTTTTGAATAATTTCAGGAATGATAATTAACTTTTTCAGTGCCAACTGTGACTATAGTTTAACCACGTAAAATAAACTGCTCAAAATTATGATGAGGGTTCTAGACTCATTTTCTTTGTTAAAAGACCTTTCTTTCAAGTACCAACATGCCTGTAGTTACATAGAATATCATAGTCCAGGTCAACAGCTTTTCTCAGTACTCTTTGGGGGCAATTTGCTCAGAGTACCAAGGAACGCTGTTGACTCGGTCCAAAATGTGGCACTAAAACAGTTACAAAGAATAGAGTGAGAGTTGTGGGTGAGACCCAAGAGTTAATGTGTCCCAGGTCAACAGTAATCCTTGGCTTGGTTTGGGTATTTGGCACACAACCCATGCCAAAAAAAGCTATCAAGATCGTAAAAGTGAGTCGAAGTTTAAGGGAGGAAAAAAGGCTGAGACAAAGATAGCACATTCACGTTCTTCATAAAAAAAAGTATCCCTTCAGGTACCAATATGTTGGATCTTAGTCCAAATTTTGTGCCTGGCCGGGGCTGGTCCTGCCTCAACTGGCCTGGCAAGAGATGCTGTCTGAGTTACCAAAAGTACACAACAAAATGTTGACTTTCGTTGCATGTGGATTGAGTTTTTGCCTTCCACAAGTTGGTGTGCTGAGTATAAAGTGTTACATCACTGATTAACATTTCAAGGAACTAGAAGCATATTTTTTGACTGTGTGTCTATTTCATAACTTTGTTTATGGTACACGGATGACTAGAAGATAAACTAAAATGGTTACTTGATAAATAAAAAAATGAAAGCAAAAAGCTCTTGATTTGAACTTTGAGGAATAAATTCTTTATTAATTTTGGAAATTTTGGGGGGGATTTGAATATGGATAATTATTTTTGGAAGTACACTTAATGTTAGGTGAAAAATACCATTTGTTCAGTGTGTATGATAATAGGAGGTATTCATATTAACTGACATCATGTGCTGCCACCTAGGCAGCAGCAAGGAACTTGACAGGAAGGAGGGCAGATCCATGTATTAAGCATGGCTAAATATGGTTCTATGACAAAAGTAGCAACTCCAGAAAGCAAAAAGCTTAAGAAAAATTGTTCACAAAGTTTCAAAACATACAAGATGCCAAATGCATTTAGAAAGTTTATCTGTTGGGTAGAAAAGGTGTTATTTCTGGATGGTTAAGTTACATAATGGGTACATATGCCCTGATCATGGCTGAAGCATAGTTCCGTTGCCTGGCAACAGAGGGGACCAGAGCAGGTCTGCAGCTGTCTTTGTTAAATATAAATACCTCCTACTGAGTGTTAATCACCCTAATTGATATTTTGAACAAAACATTGATCAAAGAGAGTGTTATACTTTATCCTCATGTGCACTGTTTTACTTTTTCCAGGAAAATATGCAGAAATTAATCGAGCTACAGCGAGACTTGGTAGGCATTGATAACCTCGTACAGGCCAGCAGGGTGAGTTCACTTTTTTCCTACATGACAGCCGTCCCAGTCGTGTTCCCTGAATTAACCCTTTGCCCCCTTGAACTGGTCAAATCTGGCTTGTGGTCAAATGTCGTCCACTTCAGTGTCCTTGACTAATTTCAGAAGTGATGAAAAACAATTGGAATGAGAGTATTAGATGAAACCTATCAGGATGACATGATCCAGGTCAACAGCTTTACTTGCCTTGATGTGGTTGGCCACTGAATGCCCAATCCACACCAAGGAAAGCTGTTGACTTGGTGTTAATGCAAGGTACACTGTGTTGAGCAGCACATTTCCGTAGGAAGTTGCAGAAATATTTGTGTATAACAACTTACTGGTTGAAATATTCAAAGAAATTACACATTACAATTTCCGACCACTGTTTTTCATGGTAAGGTAAAATATTGACAAAATCAGTGCTATGAAACTCTCTTTAATTGTGTAGCTGAAGATAAGGTTAGAACGGAAAGTGGTATATGTGAGGTGTATACCATAAGTACATTTTCTGATATATGTGTCAAGTATACCTTAAGCACATTTTATATGATATGTGTGATATGTATCCAGTGAGCACATTTTATATAATACATTTGATGTGTATACCTTAAGCACATTTTATGATACATGCAACATGTGGCATGTATACATTCAGCACATTTTATAGGATACATGTGACGTGTATACATTAAGCACATTTTATAGGATAAATGTGACATGTATAATTAAGCACATTTTATTGGATACATGTGACATGTATACATTAAGCACATTTTATATGATACATGTGACATGTATAATTAAGCACATTTTATTGGATACATGTGACATGTATACATTAAGCACATTTTATATGATACATGTGACATGTATACATTAAGCACATTTTATATGATACATGTGACATGTATAAGTAAGCACATTTCATGATACAT
The DNA here is from genome assembly GCA_964020975.1 of Hermodice carunculata. Classification (NCBI taxonomy): domain Eukaryota; kingdom Metazoa; phylum Annelida; class Polychaeta; order Eunicida; family Amphinomidae; genus Hermodice; species Hermodice carunculata. The sequence continues at coordinate 89,460,062 of OZ026621.1, read as the reverse complement.
GTGACGTGTATACATTAAGCACATTTTATCTGATACATGTGACCTATAATTAAGCACTTTTGTATGATACATGTGACATGTATAATTAAGCACATTTTATGTGATACATGTGACCTATAATTAAGCACATTTCATATGATACATGTGAGGTGTATCTTAAGCACATAATTTGTTAGCAAAGTAAAGCAACCCCTCATTCCAGGCAAAGATTTCTTATTGAAACATAAACCAGGTTCAAGGGGTATACACGCATGATTTGTGGTCTTTGTCTTTTCAGGATTTCATAAGGGAAGGGTGCTTGCAAAAGTTATCACGGAAAGGATATCAGCAAAGAATGTTCTTTTTGGTAAGTTCTACAGTCTTTGTATAGACCGTTGTTGACCAATATAGACAGGTGTATCTTCATGCATCTTCTTTCCATTAAAAATTAGCACTAAATGTTTTGAAGGCTTGCGAAAACACCCTGTATACAAGACAAAATGAACTTTTGGAAACAGCATCATGTGTAAAACAATTTTCCTTTCATTTTCAGTTTTCAGACATGCTTGTGTATACAAGTCGAACAGCCACTCCTTCATTGCAGTTCAAAGTTCATGGTCAACTTCCATTGCGAGGAATGATAGTAAGTGAAGCAGAAGCCCCCAACCCCCCCCCCCCCATCCCTAAAGTGCCCAACCTCCAACACCCTGATTAAATTAGGTTTGCTGAAAGGTTTCATTCAATGTGTACATACAGTTTTGAAGATAAAGAAGTGATCGTTGAAAAAAAATATATTTTTAAAAAATCCAGAAGTTTTTTTTCTCACTCTCAGTAAACAATAAATACAATACAAATACTACTTACAAATATCAAAGCTCATTTACATGCATAAATAAATAAATATATATATATATATATATATATAACTGACAGTAAAATTATTTCATGGAGGTGCAAGGTAAGACTTCAGCATGCCCACACATGTACGTCACTGTAGGAGATGGTCGTACAGATTGAGTGCAGTGATTTGTGACAACCAGCTTTTAATAGGGAACAACAAAGAGATGTCTGAAAAAAAAGTTTTTTCTGTAGCAGATGTATAAGCTTGAAAATTACTGATCATTGTAGTATTCCAAGGATGTGAATGTCACACCAGATGCGGACCAGGGAGTTGCCTGAAAAGAGGGGAATTTCAAGCTATTATACTTGAAAATTGTCTTCCATGTTTTCATTTTGGTTAACTTTTAATATGTGCACATGAGCTAGAACTTGCAGCTAGTAAGTTTCTGCTCCAGATTACCCCCACCTTCCCCACCAGCTCTCCCCCCCCCCCCCAAAAAAAAGAGCAGAATTTTTTATCTAAGTTTCTCTTTTCTTTCTTCAGGTTGATGAAACAGATGCCAAGATGGCTGTGGCAAACAGTTTTACAATCTATGGTGGCAACAGATGCCTCCTGGTGGCAGCTAGGTAAACTAAAAGATGCACTTTTCACTGTGATATTTAGAGTACATAGAAACATATGCAGTATTCATTGCCTGAAACTTGAGACATTACAAATCTGCATAAACTGTAGGAAATTTTACAGCCTATGCAGATCACAATTTTTTTTGCAAATAAAAATCACTCAATATATTTTAATGTACATGTAGTCTTTGTGGTCATGTATAAACATATTGTAAAAACTGGTTGGAGATTTTCTCTGTCTTTCTTCATATAAGTGTCATGTAACACAGCATACAGCAGATTATCTATAACATGCTTTTATCTGGAGAGAGTGAGGGTTGAATATGAATATTTATATATATATATATATATATATATATATATATATATTAATTCCACAAAATTTTAATTTTTGTTTCACTTATGGTGACAAAATTGTGAAAAGATGAATGTAATGAAATGGTATTTTGTCATAGGTTTAATGGGAACTAAAGCCAAAAATAGTGAAACTAAAGCTGCTGTTTTATGTCTGAAATGCAGAAACTGAAAATACGTAACTTTACAGTAACAACAAGGAACTATGGCCAATTAGTGGTGAGTTTAATGCCCAAAATACAAAAACCATGAAAATGTATGTTTTGTCTCAGCTCGGAGGAGGAGCGGGACAAGTGGTTAGAAGATTTACGAGCCTCCATCACTGCAGCCAAGGAAAAGGGGGATGAACAGAATGTCAAATACTCTAGTCTTAAGTCTAATACAAGTAAGTGTCATTTAAGGTGCAGCAGAGTGCATATTAAATGGGAATAAGCATTTTGGTTTTGGCTTCTGAAGGTAATGTTTCTCAAGAAAAAGATTCTGCAAGGCAAGGTAATCCATGCTAGGTTTTTTATTTTTAAATGGTTTAAAGGTTATTAAAACTTGGGAAAAAATTTATATCAAGAAAGAAAAAAAATATGAAAGTTTATTTTTTTTGTTTAAAGTGAGGTGTAGAATACATTCAAGGTGTGGCACCTATAGTTATTATAAAAAGAGATTCTGAAAAGGGACGAAGAGTCAAATTCCTTTCATGTTTGACTCATTTATCCCACATAATCAGATATGTGGCACATTTTACAGGGAACAGATGCTGTCATCATCATGAAGGTTCACTACATTTAGATTTGAGAGAAAATGGTCAATAACAAGAAAATGTACGTGGTATACAATGTGTTTCATCTGAAAGTTTACGTCGTTGTACTATCAGTTAAAAACGGTCAACTGAAGATGATAAATCAGATGTGCATCAATGAAACTAATTTAGTGTTTCTAGATGGTATTTATACCTGATGGATTTTGTTATTTGTTCATGATGTAGAGGAAGTGTGTAATTTAAGGGAAATATGGCAATTATTTCAAGGTTCGTCGGATAATCTGGAGGACACTCATGATGACACACCTAAAACTCCGCCCACCCCAGAGAAACAGATTCAACATCGAGCAAACACAACCATGCACGTGTGCTGGCATAGGAACACAAGTGTCAGCATGCGAGACCACAATGTGGCTATTGAGGTAAGAGCGTCACAGTCGTGGTTCACCAAGAAAATTAATGAACTTTAACTCTTTCCGTGCCACCAGTGACTTAAGTCAAACTACTTTAGACGATCTGTTCTCAATTATAAAACGGATGCTATATACATATTCCTTGTGAGGAAACCTTTCATTCAAGTACCAGTGTGCCTATAGTTTCAAACAATATAAGTGGTCTGGGTCAACAGTCTTCCTTGACATGCCTTGGGCGCAATGCCACCAAAGTGTGCCGGGGAAAGCTGTTGACTCAGTCCAAAACTTGACTCTGAAAGAGGTAATTGCCATGTTTTATGCCATAAGTACAAATATTATTAAGAATTATTATTATTATTATTATTATTATTATTATTATTATTATTATTATTATTATTATTATTATTATTTTCAATATTTGCATTTGTACACAGAATGCCCTGATGAAATTAATGCAAACAGAATAAATTGGAATCAGAAGCTATAAAATTTTGTGTAAGACTGGTGGCACTAAAGAATTGTGTCCAGTGGTGAGCCTGTTTGTTTTGACTCGTAGAGTTCTCATCAGAGTTGGTTAGGAATTGTCATGTGCTGCTTATGTAGAGATGTGGTAATGTTCCTAGCTGATGTCAGGGGAGTGTCCTAAATGAGTCACCAGACAAACACATCACCAAACTACCAGTCCCGTCACCCAGAAGGACCTGCTGCTGGGACATTTAGAAATCTCTGACATATCACACATATTAGTAACCCAGTGTTGCCAACCCTCCCGGATTCCTCGGGAGACTCCCGGAATTTTATGCTGAAAATACTTGAAAAAGTGTGGATTTTTGACAATTTTGAGTCACCTCCCGGAATTTCATCAATATTTCCCTTCTATATTTCATATTAATTTATCAACCTCCCGTAATTTTACTTTTTAGCTCCCGGATTTTAAGTTTGGCAGGTTGGCAACACTGGTAACCACTTTGGGTTACTAAGGAAAGAATAAATAGAAAGCTAGTGCAATACAAGGTATATAGTTTGCTTCTTGGCCACCAGAGGGCCATAGTGTACATGCATTGTGTGGCTGAAAATTGTGCTCACCTGAGACACCAGCGGTGCTCTTTTTTAATTTTTTTTTTTCACCTGCAACTTATGGAAACTTGATGGCTCAAAACAAAAACAAACCAACACAAAATCAACCATTGGTATCAGATTCATCAAAGTACGAATGCTAAATGTAATTTTCAAGCCTGAGAATCCTTTCGATTGCAACAGAAAGGGGATGGTATAAAGTAGAAGTTTGATAATGAAATGCATCTTCGTTTTCCATTCCAGAACCAGTTGAGTGGTTATTTACTAAGGAAATTCAAGAACAGCAATGGCTGGCAAAAGCTGTGGGTGGTCTTCACCAATTTCTGCTTGTTTTTCTACAAGACTTTCCAGGTACATGTATGGTGTCCTTCTTTCAATTAAAATAACTTGTGTTATGATCACAGAAGTGGGTATTATAAATATGAGCTTCTTATCAGATCAGTCGTGTGAAGTTACAAGTGTAATAAATATGTTCAAATTTTGCCATGGATGGTGTCAATTTTATATATATATTTTTTTTCTTTTTGACATCAAATGCACTTTAAAGTGGCTTTTTTCGACAGATAGTAAAATCTACATCAGATTACTGACATCTAATGTGGTCAACTAAACTTTGAGATTTTTAAGGCGACATCTGAATTTCACATATGCATTGACTTATTTTGTGTGAACCATAACCTCTCCAGGAGAGACCGTAGGGTAAGCCCAAAGTGGTCGCATAAAGCAGGTGGTTTCTCAGTGGAGTGGTGGCATGATGAGGGAGGGCGGCTCCTGCACATGTGCGAGATACGATTAGGGATCAGTGGCCACAGACAGTGAGATTTATTTACAGGTCTTGTTGTAAATTATGCTTGTAAGGAACTGTCAAAAAACTGCTGGTCGCCCATTTATATACCTAGAGATGTCTTTGTTACTGCTTTTTCAATATATTTGTAAGTTATGAAAATTCACGTTAGCAGTAAGTACCAGTGCTTATAATTAGAATTTCAGGTCTCTTAAAATGAAATTTGACCACTTCCATTCAATAATTTTTTTGGGGGGGGGAGGGGGTAGATGTCCCAGCACTGCAAGTCTAGGTACATCGAGTGATTTTATATGTTACTAACACAAAACACCCTGTTTCTGATTGCAGGATGATTTCCCCCTTGCTAGTTTACCCCTTCTTGGTTATTCTGTCACGACGCCCTCAGAAACAGATGGAATCCACAAGGATTACGTGTTTAAACTTCAGTTCAAGAATCACGTTTACTTCTTCCGAGCAGAAAGCCAGTACACTTTTGAAAGGTGAGGTGAACAAATTTGACTTTGCAGATTAATTTTTGCAGAATTTTTACCAAAGGCTTTGGTCACAACTTCGTCTCAGAAAAAAAAACAAAAACAAAGAACCAACCAAATATTACAAATGCGACTCATTTTGAAAATATACTCAATGAAGCATGTTTCTCTTTCAAATATATTGAATTGGGTGCATTTTGATAATACAAGCACAGGGAATTGTGTTATATGTCAATGCACATAGCGTTTGCCAAAGCATGATGTGATGATTAATGGATATAAACTAATATCAAAAATGGAATGCATTCACACAAAATACGTTTGGATGTAGTTGCATGTTAACAATGTAGAGATCACCACTGGGAGGGCACTTTGTATGAAATAAACACAGATAAAAGAAGACGTTCATGTCGTACCACATTAGAGATATACTCTCAGTGCGTGTTATTTGGGGGAATCACTTTTTTTTCCCCACAGTTTGACACCTGCAAATGCTTTAGTTTCTAAACTTGCAGTATATATTCTGCAATTTCTGGGTAAAAGTATCCTGAGATCTGAGTAATCAAATAGAGTCAACAACTTCTTGGATTTGGATTCATTGATGAAAGGCAAACTGTTGACTTGGGTTGTATATCGTGCAAAGCAAGTGATATTTGACCACCAGCCAGTTTTAGGGGATAGGGTTAATCGAGATAATTGAAAGATTGCTGCAGAACTACGATATATAGGTATCTTCACGTAAGTGACACTCTATTTTCGAGGGTTAATTGTTCGAAACTCTGTGTGTTCAAAATGCAAAATTAGTATCATGCGAGTTGGAATCAGCATATTCGTATACATATAGTGGTCACAAATTTGATAAAATCTAGTCACAATGTAACTGCAAACTACACAAGACAGACTTAGCACAGTAAATTGAATACACACAATGAAAATGCACTGTCACAAAAAACATCGTGTAAATGGAGGTTGCAGACATTGTTGACCATAAATTTTGATTGTAAAGGTGGATGGAGGTGATCAGTAGCGCCGCCTGTGGACGGAAAAAAGCATCAAAATCTCAAAGGCTGCATTAAGGTAGCCATGCCCAAGTATGTTCTTGACAATTTGTGCCAGTTATTGTGGTGAAGGATTTTTTTTTATTTTTTAAGGTGCTATAAGTAGCTGGATATTGTAATTTACACTTTTTCTGCCACTATGTGCTGCACAATTATATTATTTTGTAGGTAGTTTGCACTTTTGATAAAAAATTTTAAGGTTCCCAAGGATTTTGTAAGACTTGATTTGAACAAATGCTAGATTGCTTTCCTGACTTGTCAATTCGTACATTTGCATGAATTATTGATCAAGTTTTAGTTGCAAAATCTAAGATTTAGTTCTAGCTTTGCATGTCAGTATAACATCTTTATGTTTTGGCACATTTTTATGTTTGCATTTTACAGCTCCTGCTGGGTTATGTCAAGTAGTAGTTGGTGTTGTTATGCCCAAAAAAGTAGCGAGTTTCTCAGGTGTAACCCACATCATTTTTGCCCCTTGGCCCATATAGGCCCGAGGGTATTGCTATCGCCTGACTCTGTGTGTGAATCCGTTCGTATGTCCCTTCTTCTTGCATGAGATTTCAAAAGAACCAGACAAGCTGGGATCATGAAATTTTGTAGTTGATCACGGTTTTTGAAGTACATCAAGCATGAAGGACGATGACCTTGACCCAATTTTAAGGCTACCAAGGTCGCTTCTTTATGAATTTCTTGCATGCAATATCAAGAGAACTAGAATTTTTAGGATCCTGAAACACTTTCAGATAATCACCCTTGTAAGGGTCTTCATCAAGTTTGTAGGGCAGTGACCATGACCCAATTTGAAGGTCACCAGAGGCAATGTTTCTCTTTAATAAATGTCTTGTGTGTGAGAGCTTAAGAACTGATTAAGGATCACAAAACTTTTACAGTTGATCTCCCTGTCGAAAGGAGAATTCCAAGTTTGAAGGAGAATGACTTAAACTGAATTTTAAGGTCACCCGGGTGAATTTAATGTGAAATTCTTGTGCACGATGTCAGGAGAACCATATCCCCTTTGTGTGTGGCCAAGGGGGTTTAAGGCATTAACCGTGATGCTTGAAGTCATGCCTCAACACATTTTATTTCTTCAAAAAAAAAAGAAAAAAAATGAAATGAAAGTGGTATTTTTATGTAATGTTTTGAGTTCTTTGCATGCAAATTGTGGTATATTTTGGTCTATCTTAAATCTATCTTTGAAAATGATGGAAAACATGTGAAGGTAAAAATTTCTGCCCTCAGTTATCTTGTTCAAAATACATCTGAGAAACTCACTGCTTAACTCGCACGGTCTTTTCAGTCTTTTATGAAGATGTTGTAATATTAGTGTTAGGTTTAGATGTTAGGTGGCAGCATAGTCAAGGTTGCATGTTGATAGGTCAGACATGGTTAATGGTACATTGGTTTGTATAACTTGTAGTTCTTGAACTTGTAAATGAGTGATTGTAGATACAAACCTCCCACGGAGGAGGGTGAGTGTGAAAAAGAATTATGTTGTTTTCCAATATATGACCAGTTATTGATCTTTTTTTTTAATGAAAAAAACATGTTTGTACATGCATATCCGTGGTTACCAGACAAACTTGATGGGCCACTTCACACTGACTGTCACTACCTGCATAGGAGGTTACTACTGAAGACCAATACTCAACATTGTTGACAGAGCAAGTCAGCTTTTTATATGTGCTGTGTGTCCCAAATACACTCAAAGAAATTTATGTACATTAAAGAGTCCTTCCATTTAAAAAAGATTCTACAGTAGCATATACATATATATTCAGATAATAAAAATAATGATAATGCATCTACAGTGGTACCTCTTTTGAGAGACCGCCCCTTCGGTAGGTTAAAATGTGGTCTCTCAAAACAGGTGGTCTTTCATTAGAGGTACAACAACATGGAAAAGATAATGCAGTGTTCTGATAGAGCGGTCTTAAAAAGATATGCGGTCTCTCATTAGAGGGGTCTGTCAAGAGAGGTACCACTGTATTTGGAAAAGTTGGACATACATCTACTGATAACAGTGGACATTACTTCCGACAGATTTTCCATATATCCAGTGGAATGCTTTCTTTCAAACAAATAATACCAAGTACCTTTATATCAATGGTATCCCATTAGTTCAACAGGACTCTCGTATTTTTGGATTTGTTGACAGAAATTTTGTCTATCTTGATGAGAAGCCAAATATATCCATATAAAATTACTCAAAGGATGTTGGTTTAAACATACTTAGCTAAAATCCATTGACCTTCCCCACCCTCCCTCTCAAAAAAAAAAAAAAAGAAGAAGAAGAAAAAAAATCCCGTGAGGGCCAAAAAATGTCAAATGATGTTGGTTTAAACATACCATCCCTTGACCACCACCCCCCCCCCCCCCCCAAAAAAAAGATAGTTTTATTTTTTTGTTGATGGATGTTGACAGTATACAAATAAAGTGGGACCCAATGAAGCAGACCGTAGAATCATGTACATGTATGTATAAAACTGAATTCATCCAGCATCAATTACTGTGGGACCTGAGTTTGGACTTGCACTCCAGGCTGTCTGACATTGTCCTGACATTTGGAGAAAGTTTTATGAAAATCTGACGAAGGTGTTTTTTTGCCCTGCAGGTGGATCGAAGTGATTGGAAGTGCGACCAGTCGAGCACAGCGAATGCGCTTGTTCAGCCGAATGGACAGTCAGAGTGGTGAGGTTGAGGGCGCCCCCTAGTGGTGCTGACCAAGACTTAACAGGAGTGGTATTGGGCACAGAGACTTTTCGATACAATCAGGGGTCCTAGGATCTCCACAGGAGGGGTCATTTTTGTAGTGGACCGATCTTTATCAGGACACACTTGTTACATGGTATAATGTAACATTTTTTTTAAAGATTTTACATGGCCCGTGTTATAAATGAGGCATTCACTACACCATGAAAAATTAAAAGCAGGGGCTTTGTCAGATTTATACAGACTGTGGCGGATAGATACAGGTGATGGCAGATACGCACATACTGTGTCAGATCGTCACGAACTGTAAGATAAATATGCACATGGAATCTGCCAGAGCAGGCTTTGCTAGCTCAACATGGACCTTGTCAGATAGGCATATAGGCTATGCCAAATTGGCATTGGCAGTTTGAGGTAATCATATCTTGTCAACTTGGGCTACACCAATAATACATGGAGTACACCAAACCAGCAGGGAATATATCACAAGTCTAACAGACCGCACCAAGTGAGACAAGACCATGTCAGATGAGCACCAAGTCGAGATCAAAATGGACCGTATCAAGTCGGATCGACTCGGGCGGATAATTGGACCTACCTGGTCACACAGTAGAAAGAGAGACACCAAAAGCAGGCATGGGCTGTGTTGAACTGGCATAGGCTTTACCAAATAAGCATTAACCTTATCCAGGTACAAACAAATGCCAAACAACGTGGACAAATATCAAAACGGATATCGGTGGAGATCGAGAGATCATTTACCAAAATGCTGGGTTTCCCGAGTATGAAATCATGCATTTCCATCAAAAAACCTCATCGGTATTGTAAGCTTGCTACCATTAGCATCAAAGTGTTCGTCCAATCTGCCAGTTTTAATCTCATGTGAAACGCTTCATTTGGCGACGTTTGTTTTATCCATGTTGCTACGGGAAGAATGGATGTGCCAAGAGTACATTGTTGTTTTGTTTTTGGCAAATTTGTTGATTATTGATGATATGGAAACAGCGGCCGTGTGACACTCTCCTCCCTGAAGGTTTTTTGACACTTTCCTCCCCAAAACGGCTGATGGTGCCTGGTAGTTTCTCGTCAGGTGCTGCGTCTATTGTTCATTGAATGGATACTGTTATAAAGTGTTTGAATCAGATGTCTGTAACACGAATACGTCCACCGTTGACAGGTGTCGTCACTGTGCCCCATGCCTCCAACACATGGAGCCCTTTGACAACAAATGTTGACTGGGTCCTATGATACTTGCTGAAGGGTTAATGTCATTTAGTTTGTGATGTACCCGTATGTTTTACTTTGATGTAGCGTAGATTGACCACATAACTGTGAGAAGAATGACGTAGGTGTATGCCGGGTCATACACTTTGTTTTCTATCCATTTCTTTCACCCATTCCATGCCAGGTCCCTGGTCTGTCCTGTGGGTTCACCTACTTTTCGAGATGAAGATTGTGTATTGAAAGTCTTGGCTGAGAGAGCGTTCTTCCAAGCACCGGCGATGCCCGGTGGTAAAGTCAGCGGTCTTTTGCATTGCCTGGGAGCTGGAGCCTGATTTTTGAGGCAATGCAAAAACCACTGACCAATGCCTCCACCAGCATGGAAGAAGTTTTTTAAAAAAATATAATTTTTTTCCATTTGCTTTTTAAAGATTCAGTTTGCCCCATTAGGCGCCCCCTGTGTGCTACAATAAACACCACGTGGGCATGTTCCAGAGGCATGTTGAAATTGGGAGTCCTTTTGTTTGTGTCGCCCACTTCACTCCTAAGTTTTATCCAATATAAGTCAATGAGAATGCCATGTTGAAATTCCTTGCAAATAGAGCGTTCATTGAGGTAGCAGCACAGGCAGGCATCTAGAGCATGACTTTAGCAAGGCAGTTCACATGCCACTAACCTAAGACGACTGTATTAATGGAGACTAGGTGAGGTGAGTGGAAATTTCTTTTATGTCAAACTTGTGTTTTGTTATGCAAACAGAACGAGTAATTAAAATAAAATCAGTCCTATAGGTAAGAGAGAATTTTGTACAAGCTGAAATCAAACAGGTTTTCTGTGAGTTAAAAGTATTACGAGTTATTTACTTACAGTGTAAGTATTGGTGCTGATGATTGGAGAATCTCGGATGATGTTTGTTGATCCTTAACTTGGACTGGTCGCTTTCTGCTCAGTTACTTTCTGTCTTGAATGTTTACAAAGCGAGTCTTTAGGGATGGGCTGTTTATCAGTTGCCAACTAAAGAGAAGAGCATTACAACGTATAAAAGAAAAAGAAAAAAAACAGAAAAACAAACCTATGAACATTCTGTGTACAGTATCAGTGTAAGTCTAGCTCGTCGCATCACTAACCTACTGTCCTGACTGGATCGGAAAACTAATTCTGAGGTCATGAGTTGGTATATATTCTGAGATTATTTGCTTGCATGACAGACCTTCCCGTGCTTTCTGGCCAACTGACTTGTAGCTGCAAGTGTGATGCAAATGGAGAGAGGGGGAAGGGGCACTGACTGTCCTCTTTTCCTGCAGATCAATGTGTGTTCTTCCGTGACTCAGCTGGTGAGGCCACGTAAGCATTGCTAACTAGTTTACCGACTTTCGCAGACTGTTTCACGTGACGGGGCAAAATTGAGTACGAAAGTAATCACAAGGAGTTGAAAACGTGGCAAGTCACGAGCCATCAGCCCAACTTGAAATTTCCTCTCTTCCATGCAATGTGACCAAAGAAGACTCGCACATTCGAGGTCTGTTTAGCAGGCAAACTGGTGGCCAACAGAAGCTGGTTCATTCCCTTTGTGCTTGCCTATGTACCAGTAAAATGGAAATATTCACCATTTTATATGAAGTGCTGCGGTGGTATCTTTCATGATGTACCAACCGTCTTCCTATGACTTAGACTAAGCGGTCTGTCATTGCCTATACAGATGTGCTAGGCGACAGCAGACAATTATGTTTCTTTCCAGTCAGCTCAGATTTAATTTTGCACAATGTGTACATTTTAGAGTGGGACAGTCATGTATTTCATGAAAAAAATTGGTATTGAAAATATTGTTGAACGGTGATATTCTGTTGTGGCTGGTTTGTGGTTGTGGTCAAATCTGCGGAGGCAGAGAGGGCTTTTACGCTTTTAGCAACCAACAGGTCGCCACAAACCCTGTGACAAAACTTTGCTTATGATCAGATGTAAAATCATTTTAGCAAGGATTCTCTGTTAAAAAAAAAAATGTGTAACTGTTGTGTTACATTTCAAAATAACATTCAAGCATTAAAAGTTAATTGGACCCAGTATCTGTTGAAAAAATAAAATGTAGAGATTGCATCTAAACAAACTTGGGTTAAAAAAAGGTTTTATGAATTACTATCTCGCAACTCTAGCAATCCAATTTGGCTTTCTGAATAGAAGAAAGTGTGGCATCAATGATTTATTTAATCGGGTTACTGTGTTTCTTGATCCTTTATTTTACCAATTGTACCTGGTAGAAATTTTAAGATCTGAAGCTGCTTGCTTATGATACTGTGGCGCTAAACCTTGTTATTGTTGTTTTGGTGGGCTCCTGGTTTTATCTCCAAGCAACCATGTTATGATTTTAAATATACGTTCATGGCCTCTGAATTTCAAGGGAATTATTATAAAAGGTCTGGTTAATTGAACTGTTACTTCCCGCTCATAAGGCACCTGTATGACATTTCGCAGGAGAGATTTCGAGTCCACAGAGTTCAACTCTATTTGTCCTATTAAGCACACAGAGTTGTAAGTAATAGCACGTTTGACTCTTTTTTTTTTTTTTTTTCTATTGAGAAGACAAAGTTTGTGCACTTATTAGGAAGGTGTGTTTTAAAAGGACAAGTAAGAGGCATGGCTGATTTGTAATTGACATGTGATTGAAATACAAGGAAAGCGATAAACTGCATTTTATGAAGAAAAATTCCATTGGCTGCCGCATGATGGTGGTGAGATAATGGACAGTGAAACCTGTTTTTGTAAGAGCACTGCCCTGCAGCGGAAATTGTCCTTACAGGCAGCCGTACATATGAGAGAGAGGAGAGAGAGGAGAGATGAGAGAGAGGAGAGAGAGAGAAGAGAGAGGAGAGAGAGAGAGAGAGAGAGAGACGAGAGGAGAGATGAGGAGAGAGAGAGAGAGAGAGAGAGAGAGAGAGAGAGAGAGAGAGAGAGAGAGAGAGAGAGAGAGAGAGAGAGAGAGAGAGAGAGAGAGAGAGAGAGAGAGAGAGAGAGAGAGAGAGAGAGAGAGAGAGCCTTTAAGGACAAGTTCTGCAAGTGAATTTGTTTCTAAAGGCCGCTTCGGCAACAGAAAATGCCTCTAAAGATTTAAAGATCCTCACTTGTGCCAGAGAAATCTGTTGTACAGCCTATTTGTGTACCAGATTTTGTTTCCCAGCACCATCCAATATGCTACAGAAAACGGCTTGAAAGAATTTGCCATCATTAGTAGACAGCAGTATCAACAGTAGGAGTTGTCTTTAGTGACAAATTAGTGTTACAGGTATGAACCTCCCAAAATTGTCAAATAACCCATTTGAATATAAGTGAAGAAACAAGGCTCTCGAATGCACCAAAAAGCTGTACACATTAACTCTTTTCACTGCCACATTTTGGACTGAGTCAACAGCTTTCTGCGGCACGTTTTGGGTGCACTGCATGCAAAGCGTGTGTAGGAAAGCTGTTGACCTGGACCATTCAGTTCTCAGGAACTCGAGGCATTCTGGTACTTGAATGGAAGGTCTTTTCACAAGGAATACGAATCTAGCACCCTTATTAACTCTTACAGAGCCAATTTAGAGACTGAGTCAACAGCTTTCCTTGGGGCACTTTCCGCGCAACGCGTGGAAAGTGCCCCAAGGAAAGCTGTTGACCTGGACCAAATTTTTCACTGGGAACATAAGCATGCTGGTACTTGAATGAAAGGTCTTTTAATGAGGAATATGAATCTGGAATCATTACAGTAATCCAGCTTCATCAGCTCAGCTTAAGCCGTGACTGGCACTCAAAGGGTTAAGTTGCAGTCGGCAGCAAAAGAGTTAAGGGGATGGTCTCCAATAAGAGTGGTCTTCAATCACAGGTTTCAGTGAACTGACATCAATTTTTAAAAAATTCCAGTAACAGACTACATATTATGCAATTTGTGTCCAACCACATTTATTGTGTTTTCTTGTGGTTATTGCATTCATTCATTCATTCATTCATTCATTCATTCATTCATTCATTCACTCATTCCATTCCATTCAGTCATTCATTCATTCAGTCATGAGTTTGTTTTTGGAAAACACACAAAAAAATGTGTAAAACAAACAGGAAAAGGGAAGATCCAGTTCAGACGATTAAGGGGTCTTGAATTTTAATGCGGCAAGCTTCCTTGCATTGAATGGCAGATTTTACTCCCAGATTTGTGCCTTGTGTACTGCAGTCTCATGCTTTAAGGTACAATGCTTCCACAATTTTGTTTGTTTGCCAGTGTGAAAATTTGATTTGCTACTGCCCTTTTGGTTGGTTGTTCTTGGCAATACCATCATTCGCTCAGCTATGCACTGAAGGTTGAGCAAATACTGCTTGACACTTACGTGAGCAGTGTTGCTTCAAATTATTCTTAGCTGAAACACCCGGTGGGGTTTTTTCACGAGCAGGATGTTTGGGAATATTTAGTACAGAATTGATGGTACCATGGATACTTGTAAGTGTTGATAGTTACAAGGCATAATATATATATATATATTTTTTTAGTACTGAACTTGAAAAAGGACGCGAGACAGAATGGATACAAACTGAGGTCATTTCATAAATGGAATTCTATATTTACCCACCGGGTGTGTCCTAATGACAATACTTTCTCCTTATTGTGATCATTCGTGCTTAAAAACCTTATTTCTCATCACAGAATACAAGTTTGTCATCCAGGTTGCGAATGTCGTCAGTAAAATTTTGCACGATCAAGTGAAAATATGTAATTGTATTTACAGGGGGTAAAAACCTTTGGATCAAAAATCTGCCTCAACTGCTACTGCTTTTTAACTTAAGTCCAAAATTTTTTGCTTCAGTTATTATTATTATTATTATTATTATTATTATTATTATTATTATTATTATTATTATTATTATGCATCCCCCGTAAAGGGTGGATGCATATACATGTAGTGTTGAGTCCCGTTGTCCGCCATCTCCACTGCCAGCGCCACCACCACATATCTTATCCTCATTATATTTCTGTCTTGACCTGTTGCCTCTTAATTCCGTACAAATAATCTATGGGTCTGGGAAATTTTTTGTCGTATAATAATATGTAACCTTGAGGTCAAAGGTCAAGGTCAAATCCTTGTTGCATTTTTCTGCTGACTCAGTAATTTTCACACGTTGGCTTATACCTTCTTAATGGTGCATTGTAGGTTACTATTAAATGTACCTATGGGTTTTCAATTTGTATGGTTTATTTTAATCCTGAGTGACCTTGAAAGGTCAAACTGCATACATTCCTGTTGGCTACTGTGTAAGTGCATGAGAATTGCATTGCTAATTCAGATTTTCAACCAGATTGACTTTAAACTTGGTGGGGATGTGCATTGGGTAAGTATCTACTAACTGTGTTCAACTGGTCATGCTCCAATGAGTTTTGGATTTTTAATGTTTTTTTGCGGGGTGGGGATGGGTTGGTAATTTTTACATTGCTAATCATTACCATGTAAGTCAATGGGGTCTGCAATGGTAGTTCACACTTTGACCTTTTCAAAAACATAAGCCAGATTCACTTGAAACTTTTTTCTGCAGATACTCCATAGATTTTGGGATTTTTCTTCATATGATTGTGGATGGCTTTCTGGTCAAGGTCACAATGTCTTGCAAAGTAAAATGGTTTCGCTGCCGCATATTCAAATGGGTACAAGTGAAGTCCATATAACTTGGTCATTATTTACCCAGGTGAGACTTCCCTTAAATTTGCTAAGAGGTGACCTTGAGGTCAAAGGTCAAGGTCAAACTTTCTGCAGAAGAATTGTGGCCCTCTTAGAGAGGTGACCTCTCATGAGAGGTGCCCGCTCGCGGGATGCATAAAATTTTTCGCACGAAAAATTCGCCTCTAGTTATTATCATTATTTTAATGAAAACTGCTCATGCACTTCTTATTAGAATTTGAGTAAGAAAAGTGGTTTTGTGGTGATTATTCATGTAAGGAATAAACTGTGCAGACAAATGTTCTTTTAATCATTTAAAAATTACAATAAAACAGAGCAAGGAACTGTCATGAAATACAAAGACAAAGATTTGGGTGGTCTTCCAAAAAAAAAAAAATTTTGAACTTGGATTCATAAATTTACTTTAACCAAGATTGATTTTAGATTTTAAGTCCAAAGTGTCTGACATAATTTTTTTATTTTTTATTTTTTTGTTATTATTATTATTATTATTATTATTATTATTATTATTATTATTATTATTATTATTATTATTATTATTATTATTATTATTATTTTGTGTGGAAACCATTTGCACATGGTGCCTTAGGTGGTCCATGGTCATCAGAGACTGCACATTCTAATTTTTAAAAAATGACTCAAGATGAAACTAAATACAAAAGGTTTTCACACGAGAAGATAATATTAGATGCAAATTGTGTAAGACAGGTTAATGTTTTGCTCTGATTGAATGTATTTAGGATTGGAACATATATGAACGTACTCAACCAAAAAAGAAATGCAACGCTTGAAATTTACGGAGAAAGTGACATTTTATATTGCAATGTAGAGTGTATGTTGCAAGAGGCAGGGGGCCAGAGGTACTTACAGATTATATCCAGGTAGAACCTGCATGTGATGGAATAGTTTATGATGCTTTTATTAATATTAAATCATTCTTTTTTTTTTTTTTGTAATTGATGCTTTCTATTTCTTAACCCATTGAAAGTGAAAAACACTGAAAAGCTTTCTTTGAATATTTGGATCAGAGTGTGGGTGATCAGACCATATTAACAGGTTTGCTTAAACCTTTTTATTTTTGGAAAGTTTCATGATCAGTGAAACCTTCCAGAACAATATTGGATAAGCAGTTTCAGTGGGATAAAGAATGGAATTTTTGGAATCTCTTTAACTTTTTAACAGCTGCTAAGAAGTATTGATTCTTATTGGCTGCATGAAATCATGTGATTATGTAGATATATTTAGGATCACCAATGAGCTTGTGTGTTTCATAAGCTTTAGTCAATGCAGCTGCCTTCTTGATTGGCTGCTTATACCATGTGATCATGTAGATAAATTCAAGGTGACCAATCACATTGCCTGTTTCATAATTATTTTGTCTGTGTAGGGAGCAGGTATTGTACAGTATTAGGGCTAAGAATATGCCGCCACAAAGTGGAATCTTCTTTTTTTCCTTTGTAGTACACTCAAATGCTCAAAGAGTAAAATTTAAATTCTAAGAGGAACCCAGTATGCTTTGTACATGGTCAAACTAGATACATTAGGGCCAGTCAACAGAACAGGCTTTGTTTTTCTGTTTTACAAAGGTAGGAAGAGACAGTCCAATATTTGCTCACGTGTTTTATCCAGGGAGATTTAAAAAAAATATCTATAGAGTGAAGTATTTTAGACAGGAAGAAAAATATTCTATCTTGCCCCTGGACTTTGATTTAACTTATTCCCTGCTTTGATCCAGTTCCTGCTTTGCAGTTCATATTTTACAGTTTCTCGACAGTTGTTCATTGCTCCTTTTTTCCCCTGGCTTTGTTTTATATGACTTTGTTGTCAATTGAGCACCTGTATATATTTTCACTTGCAGAAGTAGCTTTTAATTTTAGAAGATTCCCATGAATTTTTCAGCGCAGACTACAAGGTGGACTTTACAGGGCAACTGCAGTGTGCGAGTTGATGACCTTTAGACCCTTGTAGAATTTTTTACACTGTGATTGTACTCTTAAAAAATGAAAGTGTAATTTTGTATCAAAAATATGCAATGTGTACTGTAGCTCATAAAAATGATTGCTAAGGTCATGTGTATGAAGTTCTTTTGTTGAAGTGGGGAAAAGAAATGTGTGATGTTATTGGTCTTCAGGTTGACAGTCAGGTGGCACCACCTGATGGTCAAATGGTGAGGCTGGAATGCTCTTTGAAGGGACATTCTGGTGGTGACACTGATGTACTGGCACTAGATTTATATGAAATATCTGTGTATTCATGTAGATACTAATTGAATAAACAAACTTTAACATATATCACATTTCTGCTCAATTTATTTCTTAATGAATTTATATCTTTTTCTGCAGCCACATGGCGTTTAAATCTTTCAAAATCCTGAAAATATGGGGACCGGTACCAATGGCGTATCTCATAACCTGAGTAATGGTTTTGGAGAAATGAAAGTAGAAACTTAAGAAATTTGATTTGTTTGGCAGCAAACAAGTATGTGTGGGTAGAAAAATTCAAGATTGTCTTTTCGATATTCAATCAACTCCTGCAGCATTTTTATTGAACTGTTCAAAGAAACACTCAAACAATTGAGCAGTGTCACAAACCTAGAAAATGAAATTGGATTGGCACCCTTATCTATAATGATTCTGAAGTTATTCAAGATGAAAATTGTGTGTATTTGCCTAATTTACGTAAATCAAACTGCTACAACTTTGATTCATGGTTCATTGGGTACAGATATCTCCAACCTATCAACTGAAGTTAGAATGGTGGTTCTATAATTATTTTGAACTCTAACATTCAAGATTTAAGTTTTTTTAATTTGCATAAATTTGCGATAGCTTGGGTTGGTATTGCATTTGATGCAGCAATGTTGTGCAACCTGTCAATTGAAGTTGGAATGGCACCTGTATTTGTAATAGTTTAGAAGTTGTTTGAGATTTAAATTCTGTATGTGTTCCTAATTTGCATAAGTTCCAATTCGACAACGTATGGTTGTGATTCGTTGGATGTGTCTATGGTTCAACCCAATGAATAAAAAGTTTTAATTGCACCTGTACCTTTGATAGTTTTGAAGATATTAAACATTTAAATTCTTCAAGTGCCCCTGATTCGCATAAATTAAAATTCTACAACTGCTGGCTGTAGTTTATTGGATGCGCCTATCAAACCTATGAATTAAAGTTGGAATGGTACTTTTGTCTTGGAACAGTTTTGAACACTAAACATTTAAAATTTCAAATGGCCCTAATTTGCACATTTTTTAATATGTTGACCATTCGAAACCAGAGGATTCATTTCACTACTTGTAGATCCATCACCATGCCAAGGTTGGGAACAATCGTGATGGAGAAAAACTGAGGACAAAATTTACACATAATTGAATAAAAAAGCTAGGAAAAAAAACAGATTTGCTTGAGAGCAAATCTGTCTGTGTGCCTTGAAACTTAACAAGATTTTTAAAAGGATTTGAAGCATGTTCAATGATAATCAAATGTATCTTGACCACAATATTTTGAATTAAAATTCCCCTTTTATCTTCAATAGGTTTAAAGCTGTGAATGTTAAAATCTTTCGAGTGTGCCCGATTAGCACAATTTACCAATTGCACAACTTTCATGTTCACATCATTAGATGCACCTATGCCACTAAACAATCAATGTTGCTATTGCCACCTTTATCTACAGTACATTTGAAGATATTCAGCATTTGAATTTCGGAAGTATGCGTGATGTAGCATGAATTCTCAAATTTAACACCTTTCACTTTCATTTCATTGCATGCACTTATAACATAAACCTAAAAAACGGCTGTTGGATTGACACCTGTATGTGCAATATTTATTTTTTTGAAAACCTGTACAAGGAAACCAGGATGTGTGCCCTGAAGGTAAGATATTACTGTTAATCATACATTGAATTCTGCGAGTATTTCGACCTTTAAATCTTGATTATCTTCAAACCTATAAAAGAGAGAAGTGTAATTGCAACTGCTACTGGTACAAACATGCCGCATAATTATGGTGCATCTGATGAAGGATATGAACCTGCTGCATTTAAAATTTTAATTAGAGGCATTTCATATTTTGAAATCTGAATTCCATTAAGAGTTACAATCAGATAAACGCACAATTTCAAGGTTTATTCATTCAGTGAAACCACTCACACCCCCCCCCCTCACACACACACACACACACACACACACACACACACACACACACACACACACACACACACCACACCTCCCCAGGACTGTGAAAAAATGTCCACTGTAGGGAGGTGCCCACTTCAGAGAGGGTCCGCCCTTTTAAGTATGTACCTGTAGAAATAAACATTATTTGGGCATCCATATACAATGTATGCATATAATCCACTCGGAAATAAAATACATGTAAAACAACTTTGTTCTTTAATCTCGTGAACCCCCCCCCCCCCCCCAAAAAAAAAAAAAGTTAAAACACAAATACAAGAACTGGTCAGACACTAGAGTACCTTTGAGAAACCGATTTCATCTCACATGTTACAAGAAGAAAAAGAAACATCAATATTGGAGTTGTCCATGACACAACCCATATATAGAACTGGGAATGGCACCTTTATATAGAATAGTTCTGAAGATGTGGAACATTGTTATTAACATTTCAACTGCTTCTAATTTGCATAATTTTGAAAATATCACATTGTTCTAAATCAGAGGACAGACAGATTTCAACGATGGGGCTATGACCGTGTAACAGCTCAGATTACTAGCAATCGCCATCTCCGAGAAAAGCTGCAGACAAGATGTAGGGAGCGGAAAGAAGAAAAAAAAGAAAGAATTTTGAGGAAACAAAATGTCTATGTTTTCACAGCCATAGTTAGGTCTTTGAGGTAAAACAAAAGTCTGTGTTTGCGCACAGATTTAACAAGAGGACTATGACAGTCAGCCTTGGATGTAGAAACTGAGGAGGTCCTGTGACCTTTAGAATAATAATCAAGGCTACCCTTCTTTAAGGCCGTACGACTCTTTGGTAATGATAATATAGTCCTCACTCACGCAGTTCAGGAGTCCTCATTTTTATCTCAGCTGATTTGTCAGGCTGGGTCTGCGTCCGTCGTCTATCTCTCAAACTCGCCTATCCACAATTAACATATTTGATATATTTCAAAACCGTTAGCCAGATCCACTTCAAATTTGTGGGTATATCTACTGAACAGGTCTCTACTAAGTTCGCTCAAGTGATCAGAAAATTATGGGTAATACATACAGCGCTATTGATAACTATGAAAGTCGATGAGAATTGCAATGGTAATATACATTTTTGACTTCTCCAAAACCGTTATATACATTCACTTCAAACTTGGTGCGAGTGTGTCTTGCGTGGCTCTCTACCAAGCTGGTTGGTAGTGGGTCTGGCTGAGGGTTTTGGGGAAGAAGTCTAAAATGTGACTTGTGGATGGACTGGCGTTGAACAACTGACCCTCCTATTAGCTCAGTTGACTGGCATGTCAGCTACAGTTAAAATAAACAAGCAAAAAATAAATAAATAAATAAAAATTTTTTAAAAATCACAGCGCCACCTTTTGATTAAATTCTAAGTCTGGGTGTTCCCTGAGGTGTCCCTGCTGACCCACCTCATAAAAAAATCTCACTTCATATTTCCTTCTTTTTTCTTTTAGCCCACGCCGAAACATGCCGTGCAACATGACCGATATATAGGGACAAGGCTCTTTGACGTCTTCTTCCACAGAATCTTGACTCTTTGTTCACTCTCATTCAACATAACGACTGTTGTCTATAACACCCTGCTCTGTGAAGTGGTCTCCCTGCAGGTTGTCACTTCACCCAAAACTAACACATGTGGCAAAATGTGACAAGCTGATACACACCAACGTAAAACTAGACATAAAATGTCAGATATTAACATCATCAAATATTCAGTTACTTTACTTTGGAATTTCTGTTAAATTAGCAAGTACCATTTCCAAAACAAAACGCAGTAGAATCTCCCTATTAAGACTGCCTAAGGGACTGCAAAAATGTGGTCTTGATAGGTAGTGGTCCTAATGGAGGGTATAATTTGATTAAGGATATACAAAAAGGGTCTGTAAATTGGTGGTCTTTTTATATAGAAACGGTCTCTTTATGGAGTTGGTCTTAATTGGAGATTCCACTTTATGTCAAAGTTAAATATACAATCTTTGAAAAAATGAACCACAAAAAGGCGACAGCACACTATAATATTCTGCCTAAGATCATAAAAATAGCAGCATCAGTGTTACCATAAGACTGTGAAGTACTTAACTCTATCAGTCCCACATTTTGGACTGAGTCAACAGCTTTCCTCAGTGCGCTTTGGGCGCACTGTTCCCAAAGCGCACAGAGGAAAACTGTTGACCGGGACTGTTATATTCTATGTAACTGCAAGCATGCTCTTTGCAAGGAACATGAATCTGGCAGCCTTTTATAATTCAGAAAAGTTCTTTATGAGTAGTTCGACTTTAGGTGCATTTGGCACTGAAAGAGTTGAAAAAAAAAACAGGACCATTGATACACACTGCTTTCCAGCCAACATGGCCAATATACATGCATCATTGACGCTGGTGGACTTTAATACTTATGTACATCAGTCCCCGATCTGGGACAACTCCGAACACAGTACTTCATTTGTACTGGAATGAATACAATTGAATGGCCTATGTTTATTATGGCATTCACGCAGACCTACCTCCATTAACTCCTTCCATACCAGTCCCGGATATTTCCGTATATTTACCTCGATTTAAGACAACAATTGCATATTTAAATTCTTCATGAAAAGAGCTTTCGTTCAAGTACCAACATGCCTATAGTATTAAGTCAGTGGTTCTGGCACTGCCTGGCAAGTCATGCTGCAGCTGCCCTTGCCACAGCTGCAGCATGACTTGCCAGGCAGTGCAAGAACCACTGACCAAGGCCTGTCACCATAGTATGGAATGAGTTAAACCATTCTTGTTTTACGAATGGGGATTTGGTGCAGTTGGTACATGTGCGTTTCCCATTTTCGGTTGGGTGATTGGTGCCGAAAGCTACTGGTTCCAGACTTGGCCGCTGAGTGGTCACAAAACCTATACATGTAATCCCACTGCACAAGATAAAGACAAAAACAGGGAAAGGGAACTATCGGACTCTAAATATCTTGCCAAGCTACTCAAAGATATACATGAATGTCATCAACAACCTACTACAGATACAAATCTTCTGTAAAGACATATTATCACCATAATTATTTGCCATCAGATGACATACTGTCATCATACTTATTGGCCTTTAGATTTCATACTGTTACCATAATTATTGGCCTTCTGATTTCTTTAAAGACATATTGTCGCCATACTTATTGGCTTTCAGATTTCTTTAAAGACATATTGGCACATGCTTCTTGGCCTCCAGAAAAGGACTCAGCTGTGAAGTTGTGTGGCTATACCTGATGAAAACATGGAAACTAGCACCAGACTAAAAAAAATAAATAAAAAAAAAAATAAAAAAAGGGACGATCATGACAGACTTATTAAGTCAATCTGGCTGCCTGCCTAACGATATAAAACTAGCAATGCTGGAGGCTTAGAATGTGTCAACTAAAGCAAGGGCCCTTGTACAAGATTGCTAGACTATTTGACAAATTGAAAGCAGAGAGTGAAAATAGAACAAATGGCAAGTAATTGGAGATGTACAACAAAAAGGAAAACCCAAGAATCAATATTGCAAGGGGCCTTTGATCTTCTGTGTATTTATAAATGGCCAGTTCTGCTTCATTTAAAAAATGGACAAAACTTAGAAGCTATACAGTATCGTCCACTTCAAAAACACCTTCTATTTTTTAAACATATTCTGATGGAAATACAGAAATGGCAATTATAACGTTCCAAAGTAACTATATGATGGCTAACGGAGAACAACTTCAAGCTATTACAAAATCATCGTGCGGAAATATATAGGCAATAGTGAAACAGAAAACAACACGGGCGACCTCATTATAAGGAACAAGATCGACGTAAAAGTCATAGGTTATACTTTATATCATAGACGTATCTTCAGTGCAAAGATAAAAGGGCTTTATGAAAAGGCTGACAGGGAACAAGCAGCGCTGAAACGGATTGAACACGTGCTGGAGACTCCCAGGATGTTGTATTTATTCACTGCCACTTTACATATTGCTCAACAATATGATACCCCAGCTTGGGGTCTAACTGTAAGAAGATGGAGCAAATGCAACTATGAGCTTTGAGATTCGTATATAATGATTAGCTTGTGGACTAATATCTCCCTTTCATTAAAATCTAAAATTTTCATGTTTGGAAGTACATAGACAAAGGGTATAGCAATCAGGATGCATAAAGCTAATTAGCCATCAACCTACTTAACTCCTTCAGTGCTAAGTCGTGGACTGAGTCAACAGCTTTGCTCGGCACGCTTTGGGTTCAATGTACCCAAAATCACCCCAAGGAAAGCTCTTGACCCCGATTGTCGTAGTCTCTGGAACTATAAGGCATGCTGGTACTTGGATGAAAGGTCTTTTCACAAGGGATATGAAGCTAGCATCCTTTAAATATTGAGAGCGGTTCATCTTAAGTCGCAGTTGGCAATAAAGCGGTCAAAATACGTATTCCAACTAGAAAAGAAAGATTTGCTTAAAAGCAAATCTGTCTGTGTGTGTGAAAAATTTGCACAGTTACAAAATTATGCAGTGTTGCAACACTTGCAATTTGAGTCCAACATGAATAAAATTGGATGCAAAGTGACCAAATTAGAGTCCAACATGAATAAAATTGGATGTAAAGTGACCAAATTATGGCTAGACAAAACATTCAAAAGTCAAAATGACCTTGACCTTTAGAGGTCAAATGTAAATGAAAACTATCTGGATATCAGAAGATATTAGAATTTGCCTGTAAAAAGTATTCTTTATTTCCAAAATATCAGCAACATCCCGTTTCCCACATAGACAAGTGCCCATATGTAGCTACAATTTGTGTCCGACATGATCAAAATTGGATGATAATTGGCCGAGTTATGGCTAGATGAAAATTTCAAACGACAAAATGACCTTGACCATTGATCTTTAGAGGTGACATGTGAATTACAAAAATGTGCAATGTTACAACATATACAATTTGAGCTCAACATGATTAGAATTGGATGAAAATTTGACTGAGTTATGGCTACATGAATATTTCAAATGGCAAAATGACCTTGACCTTTGACCTTTAGAGGTCACATGTAAATTACAAAAATGTGCAGTGTTACAATATCTACAATTTGTGTCCAACATCATCAAAATCGGATTAATACTTTGGAAGCCAGAAGCAATTGAATTTTTTTAATTGCCCTAATTTGCATAATTTTCAAAATCTTGACTATTCAGAACGATCTGCATAACTTCACTGCATTTGCTATAGCCATGCAAAGTTTGAAGTTTCTAGCTTGCACGGTGTCTGAGTTTAAGACGACACAAAAATCTGGCGGAAAGAAAGATAGGAAAGAAAGAAAGAAAGAATATTTGGTAAAACAATATGTCTGTGTTCACACACAGACATAACTAAAGACTGGAAATGAGGCACCGAACGACTCTAAAAGACTTACCGTATAGTAAACTGGTCCAATACTATCAGATTTGAACTTGACAGCAGAAGGTATTACGAAGCCAAATTACGACGCACTCTGTTTATGAAAAGTAGAGAAATACACAATTTAACGATTTTCAAGCGTGATAAAAGTGAGTAGAAAGGATGATGATGCAAAAAGCAAAATCAGATGTCCACAGATGATGTAAAGAAACTATTTTATGACTAAGCGTGAATTACCTGATATCAAAACTGGATCTGCAGCTGCCGCATAAAGTACCACGCCTCCTGCCAGATCGCATCTTGAAATTTATTTTTAAACCATTGTCTTTTAGTTGTACAAATGAATATTCATGAGCAATGGGCACAATAGCCATATGGTTTTATTGTTTTGTCTACCACTACAAATAATTTCATGTCGTACCGTGTCATATTATAACATGGTGACACTGAAACTCTTGGGCTCCCTCGATGCTGCACCCTAGTGCCACCTGATGGTCGATTCAAGTACCATTCCGGTCCCTATTTTCAAAAGAATAAAAATGTTGCTGGGATCGTCAACGCACGCACGCACGCACACATACTGATATATTGCCATTATTGGGCGGTATTTCTGTGACAACAGATGGATCCTAGATTATTGTGCATAAGACACAAAACAACAGTAGTTGAAAAGTATGCAAAATAAAAATATCTGCACGTTCTATTCTGTCTCGTCTCGAATTGTTTTATTTTTCAATGATCATTATACACACACACACACATACATACATACATACATACATACATATATATATGTCTATATATATAACACACACACACACACACATATATATATATATATATATATATAGAGAGAGAGAGAGAGAGAGAGAGAGAGAGAGAGAGAGACGATCTATACATAAAGGGTCATTTCATGATTTATAGGACCGTTATTGCATATCTATCTTATTGAATCTAAGCACTCCAGCATTTCAATTTATATATATATATATATAGGCCTCTATATATATATATATATATATATATATATATATATATATATATATATATATATATATATATATGTGTGTGTGTGTGTGTGTGTGTGTGTGTGTGTGTGTGTGTGTATGTGTGTGTGTGTTTGTTCTAACGGATAAAGTTCTAGGTCCTAATTTAGACCTAATATAAATCATGGTTTAAACGTAAATATTAGTACTAATATGGGGTAGGGCCTAGACTTACTTCGAAAAATTCGCAAAATCTCACTGCATGCAATCAACCAGGTGAAATTATCACGGTTGAAAATGCATTAACATTAAAGAACAGGCCCAAAGGCGAAAGCTTTGACTTTGTCTGGATCGCGGCCCTGGGGTTCAGCTTGCGTTTGTGGTTTGACTTCCTGTGCCTGGTCAAATGATTGATCAGGGATGATACTGTTTGCGCACTTCTCTGACCTATGTGACCTATCCAGGCTTGCAAATTTGGAAGTTTCGCAAACCAGCGGACTCGTATTCTTTATCTTCATTTTGTCGCACAGTTAGGCCTGCTGTAAATTTGGCAAGAAAACCATTTAGTGAACATTTCAGAAGTGGGGTGGAACTGGAAGGGTGAGGTGAGTGTGGGATAGTGGTAATGTAGGCCAATTCCCTGATCTCCAATTTCTCAGCTAGAAATTGTCGGAAAAACCAAACGCCTGTTGCCGTTTTTCAATGTGTGTTTGGATTTTCCATTTCCCGCATTGATTCAATCGACATCACTCCTAACGAACCAGCCTGGCGTAAAATTCTCCACCTGTGCGTATTTTAAACGCAGTCTATCACCTGCTAATATATTATATAGGCCCATACATTCGGTATAAAGGGTCTAATTTGGCAATAATTGATAGCATTACAAGTACAGGGACAAGAAGGCACTTCATACCCCTATGAAGAGGTGGCCCGGGCCGGGCCCATGAAGAGATAGCCTCCTTAGAATCACAACGTCATTGTGTAGGGTGTGCTGGCCCGTGCCTGGGACCTGGAACAGGGTTTCTGAGTAGGAGATAGGCCTACCACGCTTTAGCGGGAATTATTCTGAGAGCCTGCATTATAAATCCCGAGCGCGTAGCGGGAGGGATTTATAATACAGGGTTTCAGAATACATCCCAAGAAGTGGTATCTCCTATTTAAACCATGCCTCTTTTGTCACTGGCAAAATTTTATAGTTGGAAACCCTGTTTACCACCTTAAGCCAAGAAACAGTAGAACTAATTTTTGACCTGCCTGTGCACCTCTTTACATATTTGCCATAATGCACATTATGGCATAATCAATGTAGAACACCCATTCTCTTCTTGAAGACCAGGAGTTCCCAATTGGCGGCGTTCATTCCTATAATAGTTCCAATAATGTCTGTGTGTGAACACAGACATATTGTTTTACCCAATATTCTTTCTTTCTTTCTTTCTTTCTTTCTTTCTTTCTTTCTTTCTTTCTTTCTTTCTTTCTTTCTTTCTTTCTTTCCGCCAGATTTTTGTGTCACCTTAAACTCAGACGCCATGCAAGCTAGAAACTTCAAACTTTGCATGGCTATAGCAAATGCAGTGAAGTTTTGCATATCGTTCTGAATAGTCAAGATTTTGAAAATTGTGCAAATTAGGGCAATTAAAAAAATCAATTGCTTCTGGCTTCCAAAGTATTCATCCGATTTTGATGATGTTGACCCAAATTGTAGATATTGTAACACTGCACATTTTTGTAAATACATGTGACCTCTAAAGGTCAAAGGTCAAGGTTATTTGTACCTTTGAAATATTCATCGAACCATAACTCCGTCAATTTCCATCTAATTTTGATCATGTTGGACACAAATTGTAGCTACAGTAACACTGCACATTTTTGTAATTTACATTTGACCTCTAAAGGTCAAAGGTCAAGGTCATTTTGCCATTTGAAATATTCATGTAGCTTTAATTCGGTCAATTATCATCCAGTTTTTGATCATGTTGGACACAAGTTGTAGCTACTGTAACACTGCACATTTTTGTAATTTATATGTGACCTCTAGAGGTCAAAGATCAAGGTCATTTGGACCTTTGAAATATTCATCTAGCCATAATTCGGTCACTTTTAATCCAATTTTGATCATGTTGGGCTCAAACTATAGATATTTTAACATTGCACATTTTTGTAATTCACATGTCACCTCTAAAAGTCAAAGGTGAAGGTCATTTTGTCGTTTCAAATTTTCATCTAGCCATTACTCGGTCAATTATCATCCAATTTTGATCATGTTGGACACAAATTGTGGCTACATATGGGCACTTGTCTATGTGGGCAGGCGGGATGTTGCTGATATTTTGGAAATAAAGAATACTTTTTACC